>CM062806.1:253937758-255247758 GCA_031772625.1 Pinus tabuliformis | reverse complement strand
ATGTTGTGATTGAAGTATACTAAGGTGGTATGTGAGACTCAGATCACATCCTATAAAAGAAATATTTATTACAAGAATAAATGTTATAAAACCTACCATCTAAATTGAAAGAAATTTACAATATAAAATTTAATACACATTTATGTCATATTAGATATAAATTATAAAATTATATAATTTTATAAATAAAATTAAAAAAAAATTTAACCTACCTATAAAATTATTAAAAAATAATATCATAAACTTATTAAAAAATAATATCAGAAGCTTAATACTGTGAAATTACATATCACATATTTTTAATTCTCAAAATTCATCATTAATTTATATATTTTTAATATTGTTCTGAAATTCTTAACAATGTTAACCAATCAAATTCACATTTTTAATAATTTAAAAAAAAATCATAAATAAATTCCATGCCTTAATCATCTCATTCTAGATATAAGGAATGACAAATATATATATATATATATATAATTCTTAACAATATCAACCAGTCAAATTCTCATCTTTAATAATTAAAAAAATCATAAATAAATTCCATACCTTAATCATCTCATTCCTGATATTAGATATCAGGAATGACAAAATATATATAAACAAATCAAATTCTCATTTTTAACCATTAAAAAAAATCATAAATAAATTCCGCGCCTTAATCATCTCATTCCAGATGTAAGGAATGACAAATTGCCCATGATAGACTTGACCTGCCGTTACTACTTTTCCCGGCAGGTGGGCAGGTGGGCAGGTGCTTGTGGTTAAAATATTCACGCCTTAATCATCTCATTCCAGATGTAAGGAATATAGACTTGACCTGCCGTTACTACTTTCCCGGTTGGTGGGCAGGTGGATTTGCTTGTGGTTAAAATATGTTGCGCTGTTTGGAAATCTTGGTTTTTTTATTTTTAAACTGGTTGTAAAAGACGAACACTTTTTTTAAATACGGAAAATTGTTTAAAATCTTAAATATTTTTTCAGTTAAAAATATAATAATATATCAAAAATATTCGCCTAATTGGAGATTTCTAAAATTAAATTGTGTAAAGTTTATGAAATGTTTAGTGAAGAACAATTTATCGTTTAAGATTCGAACGTTTCAATAATGTAAAATCTGAAAAAAAAAAAAAACAAACAAACAAACACTAACATTTTATTTATTTCAAAATATCATTTTCAATCATGAAATTAATGTGTTTGTTTATAATTATTAAAATAAAATTTAAAATAGAACAAATTTTTAATTAATAGCGAAGAAAACATATGAAATAAGAAATACTAAAAAAAATATATGAAATAAGAAATACTAAAAGAAAAGTGCATAAAAAAATTTAAATTTAAAATTTATAGAAAAAAATTGCATTAGTTTTGATAGCATTTAGTATATTTTAAATTAAAATAAATCTATATCAGTTTTTTTATTATTTTTATTTATATAAATTTCACATTTATATATATAGAAATATTCTTATTTTTATTTTTATTAAAATAATAATAATAATAGATATATATGGTTTTGACATTTTTACTGAATATATTTTATAACCAGCCTAGGTCCATCTTAACACTGGATTTATCGAGCGCTGAGAGGGATCAAATCTCTCGAGGTGCAAGTTTATTTTTTGAGTGCAAAACTTGAGGAAAGACATTTGATCCCTCTTGGGGCTTGATAGATTCAGTGTTAAATGGATCTAGGTTGGTTTCAGTCATGTGGGGTCATACAAAATTTGTTCAACATCATATTTTGATAATTTTAAATATGATAAATATGTCTAAGATTAATTTGGTCAATTTAATTTAAAATTTTCTTAGTTACCTCAGTTTGTTGAGATCAGAGAGATTGTTAGTAACTTGAATGATGAAAAATGATGAAATACAAATTTTGAGTGCAAAGTGTCAATGTAACAATTTTGATAGATAGAAAATGTGAATACTAAGAATATAGTCAATTACAAACAACCTTCATTGCAACCAATCATATGAAAAGAGTAGACGGAATCGTAGACCATTCAAATATTTAACTCTAGCTACTATAGTAAACAACATACTTTGTCTCTATTATTAGTGGTAGTTTTCTCCATAAGTCAATTATTGTGACTTATGGAGTGTTAATCCCCAAATAGTTTTCAATGGTAGTTATTTCTTTGAATGCAAAGTAAAAGTAATTAACAATGTTGAATGATGGAAAATGAGAATAATAAGAATGTACCCAATTATAAATTCAAGTAAAAAAACATTTTATTTAGGATGAAAATTCAAGTATTGTATGTACCGTTGAATAACTTGTATGTGCTTAGACTGAGACTGTGTATGTTTTGGGGGTGAGAAGGAGAGACAAGGGGGATATAGATATAGATAGGCAGAGAGGTAAGGTGAGAAGGAGAGACAAGGGGGATATAGATATAGATAGGGGGAGAGGTAACGTGAGAAGGAGAGACAAGGGGGATATAGATATAGATAGGGGGAGAGGTAAGAAGAGAGAGGCAAAGATAGGGAGGGAGGAAGAGATATGGATATGAAGAGTGAAATGTTAGAGAGTGAGAGAGGGGAAGAGAGAGAAAGGGAGGGGAAAGAGAGAAACGAGTCATAAGCGAATTTCATAAAATAAATACCACATAAAAGTTACAATACAAGCTAAATGCAATTTATATGTTGAAATCAAATGTAAATCTTATACAAATTTTGACAAAATAGTATCTCTTACAAATTTTATCTAAACCAACGAAAGTGTAACAATTCTTTCATAAATTTAGTGAAACACTTACCCTTCTAGACTTGGCATCTAACTTGAAGAATTTTACATTATGAAGTTGGCTACATCTAAAATAAAACAAATATATACTATAAGATTTAAGTCCTAATAACCCTGAGAAAATTTACTTTTAAGAAAAAAATTATCCTTAATAACCCTGGGAAAATTTACTTTTAAGATAAAAATTATCCTTATTACGAGAGAACCAGGAGTGGTAGAACCTATCATCTAAATGGTAGGAATTTTACACTATAAATTTAAGTTTGAATGGGGTAGAATAGATGCCTTTCTTTAATTTCTAAGTTTGAACAATCTATCTACATTTATGTATAGATATAAATTATTATAAATAACTATAACTAAAATATAACTGAACTTGGATCTAGAATTATTAAAAATAACATCATAAATTTATTGTTGTTAAATTTATGATATTTAAAACTTTAACATGCATAATCTTATTTGTTCTTAAATTTATGATATTTAAAACATTATCATACATAATCTTATTGGTTCTTTAATTTATATTTTTGATATTTATTTAAAATGATGAACAATGAAAAAATCAATTTTAATTTATATTTTTTATATTTATTTAAAAGGATGAACAACGAAAAAATCAAATTCTTTTTGGAGTTATAAATTAATTCAAAATCTGTTTAAAAAATAAAAGCTATTACTCTCTTTTCATAAGTACCCCAATTATGGATAAATTAAAAAAAAAATATAAAAAAAAAAAATTGACCAAGTAAATATTCCACACCCTAATCATCTCAATCTAGAGGTGCGGAATGACAAAGAGCCCATCATAGACTTGACTCGCTATTACTATTTTCCATGCGACTCTCTCTGCTCTTTCTTCGCTCCTTCTCGGCCTCACCAGATATCGTTGCAAGTTACAGCTACAAATATCGTATCACTGAACGCACCATCGTGCAAAATGATATCTCTGATTGTTTGGGCTTCCAGTACCCACCCTCTGTAGCGGAGTTTCACTCCTATAGGAGGTGATGAAGGGCTTTGTATTGTATGCAATCGATTCTCGTGCTCTGCTAAATTTGGTGAAGGTTGGCTTCTTGTAAATCTCGTCTAAAATGCGCCAGTTAATACGTTTGGTGCGGAAAGTTACTGATCTCCATACCTCCAGGCGGTCATTGGCGTTTTCCAGGATAGAGGAACATGAAAGGAGCAGAGTGGATTCAGAGGGTAAGAAGACTGGGCATTATATTGTTCCCAGGGGATCCCTTCCTGTGGATGTGGGGAACGATATTGTTATGAGATTTGTGATACATGTTAGCGATCTAAACCATCCCCTATTTGTTGAGCTGCTGGAGGCTTCTGCAGAGGAATTCGGATACGAGCACATGGGAGCTCTCAGGATTCCCTGTGATGTTTTATTATTTGAGAGGATTCTCAATCTCATTGACACCAGACATCTTTCATGAATAATTTGAATAGGCTGATATTGTTTTTGGCGAATTTATGTAAATTCCATCCATGGATGGATTATATATATATTTTTTGGAAGAAGGTTCTATTGATTGCAACACTGGGACCTTAAGGCATGGCTATCTCTTTTCTTGGACTGTTAAAGAGTATGCAGTCTTTAAATAATTAAAGTTAAAAGTAATTCTGGGACCTTAAGGCATGGCTATCTCTTTTCTTGGACTGTTAAAGAGTATGCAGTCTTTAAATAATTAAAGTTGAAAGTAATTCTGGGACCTTAAGGCATGGTTACCTCTTTTCTTGGACTGTTAAAGAGTTTGCAGTCTTTAAATAATTAAAGTTGAAAATAATTCTCATAATTCTCATGTATTATTATATTAGGAGGAAACATATATTTATGAATCCCAAATCAATCTTTCTATATATATATATATATCCGCGGCTGACCCGTGGATGGAAAGGTGGATTTGATTTCAAATGGGTTCTTTGTGGTTCATTGGATTTCAATAAGATGTTGCGTTGTGTGAAAATATGGGTGGGTTTATTTTAAACACGTTGAGTTGAATTAATTTAAATTTTAAATATAGAAAATTAAGATTGCAATCAATTTTTCATTTGATGATTATTTTATCATTTTTAGTTAGTAAAATATCATTCACATACAACACCAAATAAATAATATTATCACTATTTAATTTGAAATATATGCAATGATTTATTTTTTTCATTGTGAACCAAAGTATCAAAATATTAATATCAAACTTTTGATGCAACATCTTTTATTATTGCTTTAACTTATGCATGGAATTTTTTAGCCTACATATTAGCTCTCTCTTTTCTTTTGTAGCAAATCCTTCTAGATGCTTTATGTAAAATTCTTCTTCCAATCTCCATGTAGGAATGTTTTCTTCACATCCATCTATTTTACTTCAAAATCAAGAGCAACAGTAAAATATAAAATAAATCTGACTAAAGTTAACTTTACGATAGGAGAAAAAATATCATCAAAGTCAATTCCCCTACTTGGGAATAACACTTTGCTACTAACCGAGCTTTGTATTTCTCCAGTTTTCCTTTTGCATTTAACTTCTTTTTAAACAGTCATTTACTACCAATAGGATTTCTTCCAACTAGAAACTCCACTAGATCCCAAGCCTCATTCTTGTTCAAGACTATCATTTCTTCAACCATGGCCTTTTTCTCAAATTTTCCATCCTTTGAATCCACTACCTCCCTAACAGTTATCTTACCATCATCACCGGTAACAAGCAAAGAAAAATTTGAAAAGAAATTTGGTGGGGTATACCTTTATGGCTATCTTATTTCTCGTATCAATCTCCTCGATGCTTGAATTTGTGGTTTTCTTCTTCTAATTCTTGTTCTTATATAGATTTTGATTCATCATCCTTCAATTCAAACTCTATATTTTCTAGTTCTTTCCCTTTGGTAGGCCTTCCTTTCAAAAACATCTTTTATTTCTCTAATACTACATCTCGACTATACACATCCTTCTTAGTTTTAGGATTCCAAAGCTTATAACCTTTCAAACCATCTTTATATCTAATGAATATACACATTTCGACTTTCTTATCTAGGTTACTCATATTCTCCTTTGGAACATATACATAAGCATCACAACTAAACACCCTAAGATGTTTAAGAGAAGATTTTATGTTATTCCATTCCTCATGCAGAGTCTTTTCATCGCATTGTCCACTTCCTCTGCCTAGAATTGATATCCTAACTTGGCACCACTAACCATGCTCTTTTCTTTCTCGATCAACGTCTTATTCATCCTTTCTGTTGAGGTGCACATGGAGTAGTCTCCTACCTTTCTATACCATAATTCTTATAGAATCATTCGAATTCATTCCCACATAATTCCTCTCCATTATATGTTATCAACACAATGGTTTTCTTCTCTGACTAATTTTCTACAAGAGCCTTAAACTCTTTAAATTTGTCATAAACTTCATATTTATTCCTAAGGAAATTAAATTTATGTAGCCCTCAAGTAGTCATCTATAAATGAGACACAATACATAAATTTACTTAGTAATAGAAGTGACAAAGGTTCAAACACAACATTGTGCACCAACTATAATATCCCCTCATAGAACCAGAGATCAATCTTACCTAATTCTAATTCCCATATAACTATTGTTCACATAAATTAAAATCTAGAGAAAAATGAGGCATACCTTCTACCACACCATTGCCATGTAGTGCTCAAAGGCCCTTCTCTCCAATATGTCTTTGTCTTTAACGCTATGACATACTCTTTTCTCTAGAAGTTATCGCAATTTTTCCTTCTTCTATTGCTAGTCATTGAATTTAATTGTATTTAAATTCCTTGATTAAATAGGCAACCGGGGTTGATAATATTACGAAGCATAAACATAGTATGTGTAGAATCAAAAATTATTTGTTAAACTAAATAAGCAAATTTTCTACAGAGGTTTATGAGGTCAATGATTTATGAATTACTTTGAATTCTCCAACCACAAATCTAACTTGAGCATGAAACAATATTATTGTAATTTGCATGAAGTAGTATTTTTAAAATCACGAGAGATTATCTTAACTTCTAGAGTTCACCTATGGCATTACAAACAAAAGGAAATAACATTGTGAAGACAATTAATCCACCACACTTAATCAAATCAATGAATAACTATGAAATCAAATTGCATGAATTAAAATCCAACGTGTTCTTGTGGAGTGAGATATGTCTCCTAATAATTCATGGAAATGAAGTAAACTATAACATCATAAACTTAATTCAAACTATGTGAAGAGAAATTAAAAAATATAAAAAAATATTCCATAATAATATGGACATATCCTCCAACGGTCCTCCATTTGAAATGGAGGATGCACTCTTATTTATACAAGAAAAATTAAGATAGCCAATAAAAATTTGAGGCTAAAAATCTCTCTTAGATCCACAAATTCATCACGTGGTTACAACCAATTGCAAATAACTAGCAAGAAATATCTCTAAAGTCATTCCACAAATCCCTCTGAAATTTTTGATAATAAAGCTTCCATGATTCTTCTTTATCCAAGATACTTGAGTGATATTCCCAAATATTCATCAAATCTTTAAGGATTGAAGGGGAATTCAAATTTGAGGTCAAGGGGTAAAAATTTGCTTTGTTACAAAACCTATAATTTTTGTAGTCATCATCAAACTCACCCAACATTCAACAATAAGTTAAACATTATTTTCTAATATTTAATCATAAATTCATTAAAAATACTAGAATAAATGGATTAAAAAACATATAACGTAGTATCACGTATATCATTAAAATGGTCTTAATTCAATGTTACACATAAAGTGAAAGTTAGTTAAAAATCAAGGGAAAGGTTGGTAAAATGATGGAATTTTTGTGATAGAACACCACACTCAGGAAAATGGAATTATTGCATCCATCGATAGTGTTTCTTCCCAATAAATTATACGTAGTTCCAATCTGAACTCCCCTTTCTAATACCATTACTTCTTGAATCATCCTATAAGTATCATTTTCAAACATTGTTTTTACACCTACATCGCTCATCTTCCTTGCAGAAATCAAATTTCAAGCTATTCTTGGGATCTGCAAAACACCAAGTAGTGTTGTACACCTTTTACCCATGAGCTTCAACTTTACCTTTTCTCATCTTATTATTTTGGCTATCAATTCATCTCCTAAGAAAACAACACCACCATTGAATCATTCATCCTCACAAAACCACTCTCTATGAGGATTCATATGAAGTGATGTATCTAAGTTGACTAGCCATGCCTCATGATCTACATGTTTATTTGAAGAAGCCAATTACTCATACCCTCATTCATCTAAGGATATGTTTTCTTTTGTGGAAGGATCATATTCATATCCCTTGCCTTTCTTAGTGATTTTGGATATACAATATTTCTTATAATGCTCATATTTTTTACATCTCCAACATAGATTTATGAACTTTGCTGGAGATTTAGATATTCATATAGATTTATATCTCCCACTCAAATACATGGTTTAATTTATATTCTAAGAGCATTCTCTTATAGGAAAATAATCTTTGTGATAGATTTCCATGTTTTTCTTTCTAATCTGCTCTGAAAACAAGGATAAGGTTATTTATTCGAACTTGATGTAGTTTCAATACTTCCTATGGTAACAACCATACTATACTGTAAGACTAGTAGATAATATAACAAGCTAATGCAATTATATTCATATGAAATCATAATATCAACATATAATAACTTACCACAATACTGAAACATTCAAATGCTCTATCACTAAGTATCCATCCTTCATCCTTAGGCTATATAGCTTCTTTTGCAGGAACAATTTTTTCACTAAGGAATTTGAGTGATAGAAAGCCATTAACTTGTCCTACAAATCCCTTTTTATGGCTTTCCCTAAAACATTTAGTAATATTAAATATGTGAAACACAATCATATTATGCTCTTTTACTTTTGATCTAACTTGGTCTAGTCTTATGTTCAAATTCTTGTTAATGGAGTACACAGATCCACAATTATCAACTAATATTTGTACACCAACAAATATTTCATTTTAATCTTCCACGACTCAAAACTTTGCCTATCCAATTTCTCAATCTCTATCTTTGAACTTCATTCCATTTCCTTTTCACCACAAGAATCACTTTCGCAGATCTCGTGCTATAACAACATCCACCACAATCTTAAGCCCAACCCTTGAGCCACAAAAGCATCCCCTTAAATATAAAAATACTATAATAAAAAATGTAGATTTTAATCTTGTACAATTTATTACCAAAAATAGATTCTTAATAAAATAAAAAAGATGCAATGCAAACACACACATTAGGACCACGATTTTACCCTAGAAACACAAAATTATGAAACCATCAATATCTTTTACAATATACTATTTTTTATAATATTAAAATACAATATATATCATATGGAATTCATTAAATGCTAATCCATTTACCTTGGATTATAATATAACCATGGTTCCTTACCTAAAACTACAAAACCATCAAGAAAACTACCATGTACCAAAATACTACTTTTAGCAAAAATTGTGTGCTAAAAACCACCAAAAATGAATGCAAAAAATCACCCAAGTTTTTTTTAGGGGCACTTCCCCTAAACCCCTATGCAATGGGGCTTCCTCCCGCCTATGAACCTGTTGGAAGGACAATAGGGGGAGACACGGCAGGGGGGCACATCTGCCCCCTCTATGATGCCCCCACTACACATTTTGCATTATACAACACATGGGGATACCGATGTAAAGAATATAACATATACCCAAACTATCCTAAATACAATGTGTATTAAACATAATATGAATAACATTGATAATTATTTCATAATGTAATCAATTGATTTTATTGGATGAAGTACTCATTTTTAATTGGGTTATTTTATTGTAGGAAAGAAAATAAAATGGAACCCATTTGTTGGGTCGTTAATATGCCATTATTATTGTTACTTGTGAACGTTTATTCCACCCATTTCTATTATTCTTCATCATGTCATTTATTATAATTTATTATATAAATCCATTTTATGATGATTTATGCTCTTATATTACTTATTCTCCTTTATTTCTAATAAATTGATGATTATGCATTATTTTACCAATGATAGTTCTAATAAGTTGGTTATAACATTATTCGCCATTTTTAGCCTCCAAGGTAACTTCCAGATTGAAGATTTGATTTTTAAATCTGCCAACTCATAAATTCGCTAGTTTAAGGAGTGACAGTTTTGCGGTTGAGATTCTGAGCAAATGAAGACGAATTTGAGAAATCCAGAACATGGGTTTTGTCCAGAACGGGCCCAATTAACTTTATCAAAGAACGGTTTGCCCAAATTCGGCTTGTACAGGGAGAAACGCAGGGTTCTTTGAGCATGATTTTCTGAGATTTGCAGTTGCGGCCGTCCTCCAAATCTCAGCTGCAAACCCAAATTCGTCTTGATTTTGTTGAAGAGATGAAAGAAAATATATTTTCTTGTTGATCATCTGGTTAGAATCAACCCAAATTTGTAAAACAAATCATGTTGTAATTATCTATGCTCTCTGATCTTTCTCTATTTAAATGAAAACAAAGATCAGAGAGGGGGAGACTTGATGATGGATTTGGGGAATGAGAAATGATGGACAACGATGGTGGATTATTCATGATAGGATAGGGATTATTGCATGCTGTAATTCTCAAGCTTTTGCTGTTGTAATGATTCCACAATTGGCTGATTAATAAATGATTTGGGAGTGCTGTTCATTCTTCTCATTCTGAAGTGACCCCGCAGCATTCGCTGGCGGCTAAGGGCCCAGCCTCTGGCGGAGTACGTTGTTGCTGCTGTATATTATCTTTTTGGTTTATGCGTGGTTTGTATTATCAGCTTGAATTGGTAATCTGGTGTGTTTTATTATCTTATATTGCAGTTCTGTTATATTTCATATATCGTTCTCTGCAACAAGAAAGTCGTAATATGCATTCTGATCTTATAACGTATTGCTATTCCTTTAAAGTCGTTAATGTAACATTGATGTTCTCTACAGAATGCTATTGCTGTTTAATTGCGGAGTAATCGAGTTGTAACCTTCTTAAGCTGGTATTACTGTATTTTTCCATGGTTTATACTTCATACGATTGCTGTTCAATTGACATTGTGGTTCCATTATGAATTGTAATCGTTACCCTTTCTAACCAAGATTAATACTTGCGTATCAGACTCAGATTACCGTTTCTTAATATCCCTGTATGTTGTGTGTATTATTTATTTTAGCACCGTAGGCTGTTCCACATTTCATTTCTAATTAGTTGCCATTCTATTTCCGTTTGTTGTCTGATTTATTTGATTTGGCTTTGTTGTTGTTTGTTTCCATTAAAATAGAGTTTGTTGTTCAGTTCCTTTAATTCCAGTTTGCTATTCCATTTACGGTCGTTCCATTTTAGACTTGCTATTCTATTTCCTGTTTGCTGTTCTATTTTATTTTCTGCTGTCCATTTACTTGCATTTATTGCTTTGGTGTGAGAGAAGGTCCAAGGCTGTCGTGAGCCTCAGCAGACGCTACCACGCTCCCAGATCCATGGTCCATACTCTATTCCATCAATTTCTAGAGGAATGAGTTATTGCTACTATATCCTCGATTGATGGTTGTTTGAATGAATGATTTAGTTTAGAACATTTCAGTTTCTTGCTCTTCCAATTAGATTTTGTTTCAAGCATTTATTTACTTTTGGGTTTTAAGCACTATACTGCAAAACATTACTCTTAAGTAAATAGCCGCCTCAGACAGAATACACTCTTGAAATAAAAAGTCGTCCCTGGGTTGATAATTAATGTGAAGGTAATTAGGAGTTCAAAAGACACCTTTTTATCGCTCCACATTTTGGCGCCGTTGCTGGGGAGAGTGTTGCCATTTCTAAAGAGTAGTGTGAATTTGATGAGTGCCTGCTAGGGAAGAGTTGGATCTTAAAAACGGAAGGTAAGAACCTGCGTACGGAGCATGTAAAAGCCCTGCTCCCCTGTCCGCTTTCCAGCAGGACTGTTAAAGAACCTAGAGTAGAAATAGATGTTTGAATTTTTGTGTGAATGATTAGGAAAAAGATAGAAATTTTTAAAAAATGAATCGCGTGATCTCACACAAGTGGTGATGTAAGCACCACCCATTTCACTAACCGATTGACAGGAACATTTGAAGAAGGAGCCTTGAAGAAACACATGAAGAACATCTTATATTATGGTAAGAAATGGCTCACGTTTCTACTTTTGAATTTCCTATCAAAGATCTAGGAGGAGTGACACAAATGCACATAATTCCCCCATCTTTACCAAATTTTCATGGTTTAGCAAATGAAGATCCAGATACATTTTTATTTGAGTTTGAAATACTTTGTAGAGGATATGATTATTGTACTAATGATCAAAGATTGAAAGTGTTTCCTCTTACTCTAAAAGGAGCAGCTCTCCGATGGTTCATGAGCCTAGGTGGGAATTGCATCCAATCATGGGAGGACATGAAGAACATATTCTTGAAGAAGTACCAATACTATTGCAAAGCCAATGAAGATATTTTATATATGATACAAGGGGAAGATGAAAGTTTGGAGGACTATGTAGATCGATTTCATTATAACCTTCAAAAATCAAAGCATAAGCATTTGGAAAAAGAGATCTTAAAAACACTCCTTCTTAAAGGAATCAAAGATAAATTTTTAGAACTTTTAAATCTGATAGGAAAAGGTGATGTTTTTCAGTTATCATATGATGATGTTTGTGAGTTGTGCATAAGGTATTCAAGAGGAATCTCCAAGGCTGGTAAGAATCCTAGAGATGTTTTTTCTTTGTTTTCCAAATCTGCTACAAGAACAGGAGACATAAGAGCTGAAATCAATGTGTTATTTGAACATTTTAAAGTTGATTTTATTAGCTCTTTAAATGAAAAATTGGATGTTTTGCAGGTTCATAAAAATGAAGAATTTGATGAAATGTTTTGTTCTCATGACCGAAAGGAGCATCTCATAGATATTCACTCTTCCTTATCTAGGATGGAAGTAGCATATCAAAGAGGTAAGAAAGCTGCAACAAGGCCTACAGGTATGGTTCAAAACATTTTTTCTCCATTTTCATACTTGCATAATCCATTATGGAATGCTAATGTGTTAGGGCAGCCATGTCAATTTCAATATAACCACCTATCTTGTTTACAAGTTGGGCATGGTTCATCTTATGATGGCATGACTACTCTCCCTCATCTTGTAGCACAAGCACATTCTCCATATTCTCCACCAGCTCTTTCACAATACCTTGCTTGCCCATCAAAACCATTCACACAACCCAATCAGCCACATCATCAAAATGCTCCATTCCTTACACATTTTCCTGCTCAACTAACTCCACACCCTCACCATAATAAACCAGTACACCATACTTACAATGTTGAACTGGCAAATTTACCCACCCTTCCCACCCATTCTATCTCACATGTGTTATTAGAGAAAACCTACAATGAGATTCAGAATGTTTCAAATGCAAAAATTGTAGAAGCTATGGAAGAAAATGAGGTTTCTTTTACTATGCATCAACAAGCTATTTTAAAAGCTCAAGAACTTCATGATATGATGGCTATGCGAAATCAAGAAAATAAAGGATACATTGAAGATTGGTTTCACTCCATCATTTGTTTGCAACATCACTCCATGCTTCAACAATTTTTGATACCATTTTTTGAAGGGAAGTTGGCTTCTCATACCCTAATTTTTATCAACATGCATTTTTCGAATTTGGGTATGTGCATACATGAGGCCTTATTTCTAACATGGTTCCACTGGAAATACTCTTATACATAAACATAATCAATTCTCAAAGAAGAGTAGGATAGTGGAGAAAATAAAATAAATAAATAAATAAAACAAACACATTTTTTTTATTTTTGTAAAACTAGTTGTTTCTTTTGTTGCAACACGCTATCGAAATCAACATCGGTGATAAATATTTCAATATATTTGTGTATGTAGATGAATCATAATAGAAATAATAAGCTCTACAAACACTCATTTTCATTTTTATCACCAATTTGAAAAATGCTTGAATATCATTTTTTGGCTTGCGGGCTTAATAAGATTTCTGGAAAAACAGTCGGGACAGTCATGTTTTGAGGGACCAAAAGTGAATATTTCTAAAACCTGTTTCTACCCCAAGTAGCCCTTGATGTCTACTTCTAACCCAATTTGAATCACTCAATTTGGAATTGAAACGAAAAAGTTAGAGCCAAAACATTGACCGGATGTCTAGCGGGCAGCTCAGGAACAGAGTTGGGACAGTCAGTTTTTGGAGGCCTAAATGAATGAATTTTTAAAACCTGTTTCTATGGTAGATTCCCCTATGAATCTAGTTTACAATGCAATTATAATCACTCATTTTCGATATCGTATGGGGAAGTTATGATCAAAATACTGAAAGTCTATCGTAAATCAGCACTCTTAAAACTATGTCTTTCCGGCTGTTCCTTACAATATTTGACCTATCAATTCTTCTTGTCTTCAAAACCTGTTTCTATTGGAGATCAATAAATGAATCTATTTTCATTTCCAATTTGAATCATTCGAATCCGACACCAAACGAAAAAGTTACGCTTGAAATATCAATTGTTGGTCTAAGTCGGGTAATCGACAATGACTCTATTATGCAGGTTGTTCTAACTAAAATTGACATATCATATCATTGAATTTCTAAAACTTGTTTCTACTGGAGATAAAACTTTGATTTAGCTCTCATTTGCCTTTGGAATCACTCAATTTTGACAAAAAACAAAGAAGTTGTGATTAAAACACTGCTGGTCAGTATGGTCGACCACTGCTCTCCCGCAGGTAACAAATAAATTTTACTTTGTTATTTTCTCTATGGATTTGTTATACAGAATAAGTACTTGTTGTTTTTTGCATAATTCTTGGATTAGGGGAGCCCGATCACCTCTCTTTCTCCATGATTGAATGTTTTATTGCAGGTAGACACTCGTTTTTTGCAGGTCCTGGGAAAATAAAGAAGGTCAATTTATGGACGAGTGATTTTTCAAAGAAGTTTTTATAAAACAAAGGAATTTTATCCAAATCATTACCCAACGGATTCATAATAGAACAAATGAAGAATTGATTTCAATTTCAAGATTCATGTCTTGTCACTGCTGCCAAAACATTTTTCAAAAATATCATTTTTTTTACATAATATCATAGCTGTTGTAACTTAATTTACATATTGTTTTTTAAATAAAATGTTGTTTCTTTTCTAATTTCTTTTATATTTTGTGTTTCAGGTGTTGCTTCATTCAAAAGCATCAATGCAGTGAACAACTAATTCATTCTTTGCGTGTTTGCATTTTATGGTTGTGTATTTTGCTGTTCCTTTTCTAAAGGAACAACATTTGTGTGCATTTTTGTCGTTGTTGCTGTTCCTTTTTCAAAGGGACATCATTTTCGTTTTGTTATTTATTTTCTAAAGGAATAGCACTTTTTGGTTCAGCCATTCATTTTGTTGTTCCTTTTTCACAGTTCATTTTGTTGTTCCTTTTCGAAATGGAACAGCTGCTATTCCTTTTCGAAATGGAACATCACTTTTGCACTTTCACGTTGGGTGTGTTTTTGCTGTTCCTTTTTCAAAAGGAACAGCATTTGGTGTGTTTTTGCTGTTCCTTTTTTTCAAAAGGAACAGCAGTGCGTGTTTTTGCTGTTCCTTTTTCAAAAGGAACAGCAGTTTGAGTTTTTGCTGTTCCTTTTTTCAAAAGGAACAACAGTGCGTGTTTTTGTTGTTCCTTTTTCAAAAGGAACAGCAGTTTGAGTTTTTGCTGTTCCTTTTTCAAAAGGAACAACAGTTCGTGTTTTTGCTGTTCCTTTTTCAAAAGGAACAGCAGTTTGAGTTTTTGCTGTTCCTTTTTTTCAAAAGGAACAGCAGTGCGTGTTTTTGCTGTTCCTTTTTCAAAAGGAACAGCAATTTGAGTTTTTGTTGTTCCTTTTTTCAAAAGGAACAGCAGTGCGTGTTTTTGCTGTTCCTTTTTCAAAAGGAACAGCAGTTTGAGTTTTTGTTGTTCCTTTTTTCAAAAGGAACAGCAGTGCGTGTTTTTGCTGTTCCTTTTTCAAAAGGAACAACAGTTTCGCGTTTTTGTGTGTATTTTTGCTTTTTTTTGGTATGCATTTTCTTTGTTGTTCCCTACACAGAACACCACTTTCTTTTTTAGTGTTTTTGCTGTTCCTTCAAAAAAAAGCAACACTTTGGGAGTATTTTTTAGAGCAACCATTTTCTTCCTATTGTGGAATTATTCCTAGTTCATCTCAACCACATTCTCCTGATTCTCTTTCATGGCATGAAGTACACTATTTTTATGAGGACAGGAATTATGGATTCTTTTGAAGCGAGTTATTATCATTTACGTTATGATCTTTAACAGGACAGCTCCTTGATGTTAGATTCTTTTCAAAAAAGGACACAATTATTTATATATTACTTTACTGCATTGTTTTCTGCTGTACATGATACTGATTGATCATCTTAATACCATGCTGGTTCCACTCTTCCTGGTTATAATCTTCTCTGTCTGTAATAAATGAGATTATGGGTATATTTTTTTTATATATTGACATGTTCAACTTCTTCCGCCATCCCTGCTCTTAAGGAGTACTGAGCCTCCCTCTTTTTATCATAAAAATGTGTAATAACAACAAAATTTTGTTCACAGATGGAGGATAGGGGGTCTCATTACGGGCCAGCCTACCATGTTCATAAGGCTGTAACAAAGTGACATTCCCATTATGGCCACCACACCAGGGTTATGATCCATTGGATAGCCAAATTATCCTTGGAACAGGAGGTCTCATCACGAGCCAGCCTGATCACTTTTGCTACCTCCTAGTGAATGGCAGTGTGGTTATCTGGTTACCACGCCAGTACACTGATCTCTTCTGTAGAACAACACTAAAACTCTCCATTTATAAATTGAGGATCCTGGCTCATATGGGTTAAAAAGCAACCCTGCCGAGGCTATGGACGCCTGCTGGCCGCAGCGGCTCTGCTTATGGTATTGAAGTTATATCTTATCGTCAATTATTATTATAATACCCTTTTCTTATTTTCTTTTTATCAGAGAAGTTATTTCCTTAACTTTTTCCCTGTTTGAACCTTTATGCATGAGAAATTGTTTTATGATCAATCACATCATTTTCAACTAGAATACCGTCAGCAAAGCATCTTTTTAGCATATTGTTGTCCTTTTTCGTTTTGCATAAACTATCATCACTCCAAAGTGTCCTATCTCTTATTCATAACTATCTTTACACACTTTGCTCTCAAAATAACCATAACTTTCACCGTCCTATCATTGATAAGTGTACTTTGCCTCCCTTACTGATATATTGTTCATTCCATTGCCTTGCCGTCAGCACCACCCCTTTCATATGCTTTATGGTTATGGAACCCATTTTCCAATTGGAGGGGGGAATGTATGCATTATGGGATTGCATGCAATATGATTACTGCACTTTGCCATACCTTGTTGATTTGACAACATATTAGTATTGCATGTATACATAAGTTTTTCTAATTGCAATTTTGCATGCATCTTATCTGTTGCTATTCAAAGCTAACACTATGGATTCAAGCACATTGTATGCAAAATAGTGCTTTGTTTACAGGAGAACAACAAGTATGGGCAGAATTCTATTCGTAGCATGACCACACTATTGCACTTCACAGTAGAGGCTCGCGAATGTGAACAATTCTTCAGACATGATGTGCTTCCCTAGATTCCACCTTTTGCATCACTTTCAACACCAACTCTGTCTACATCAGCTTCAACAACTGCCAGTCCATATATGTCATTCCACATTTTTTGGAGGTAAAACTTGAGGTAAAATCGCATAGTTTTCTAATTTATTATGAATTTAGGAGAATTTAATGAAAATCTATTTTGAGCATTATTTGTCATCTTTCATTCCACATCTTTACCACTTCCCCTTTTTTTTAGCAGCATATCATTTTCGAGTGTGGGGGAGTGTTCCTTGTATTCATTTCTTTCTTATAACCACGTCATTCATATTCTTTATCATCCATTGCTGTTCTTATTCACTCTCAACACCTCCCTTATTTCATGTTGTTTTACACCAAGCATAGAATTCAACAGCTGGTAGCAACCACCTCCATTTGTTTTCTAGCATCGCATGAGGACATGCTAATTTTTCAGAGAGGGGGAGGAATTGCTATGCATGATGGATGTTTTCTACTTTCTTCCTTATTTAAGGCATACAATTTCATTTTTACACAGTGCAGAAATTGATTTCCACATATTTTTTTTAAAACCATGAACTCAATCCTTGTAATTTTTGGAAAACACATACAAATCCACACAATTTCAAGAAATATTAGTTCATAAAATTTCGGAAATCATGCACTCTCACCTACAGCCATTTTGTTTATATCTTATGATCCATGCATCAAAACGATCTGATTTTTGGATCATAGAAGCCTTCATATATTACAAATCTACTTGCAACATTTCAACAAAATTTGGTTTGGAGTTTTTGGGAAAATGGTTAATGAAGTTTGTTGTTATCTATGTCATATTTTGCTGCAACTTCATACATATAGTTGAATGTCAATGTAAAAATTGTTATGCCTTCATCGAGATTGCTAAAATTGAATATTCATTAATTAAGGAAGCATTCATTTATTTTCAATTTTTTATTGCTTGGTTAACACATGGTTTTTGTCTTTGGGTTGCATGAGGACATGCAATATATTCAGTTTTCGTTGCATGAGGAAATGCAACATATTGAGTGTGGGGGTATGTTGGGTCGTTAATATGCCATTATTATTGTCACTTGTGAATGTTTATTCCACCCATTTCTATTATTCTTCATCATGTCATTTATTATAATTTATTATATAAATCCATTTTATGATGATTTATGCTCTTATATTACTTATTCTCCTTTATTTCTAATAAATTGATGATTATGCATTATTTTACCAATGATAGTTCTAATAAGTTGGTTATAACATTATTCACCATTTTTAGCCTCCAAGGTAACTTCCAGATTGAAGATTTGATTTTTAAATCTGCCAACACAGAAATTCGCTGGTTTAAGGAGTGACAGTTTTGCGGTTGAGATTCTGAGCAAATGAAGACGAATTTGAGAAATCCGGAACATGGGTTTTGTCCCGAACGGGCCCAATTAACTTTAGAAAAGAACGGTTTGCCCAAATTCGGCTTGTACAGGGAGAAACGCAGGGTTCTTCGAGCACGATTTTCTGAGATTTGCAGTTGCGGCCGTCCTCCAAATCTCAGCTGCAAACCCAAATTCGTCTTGCTTTTGTTGAAGAGATGAAAGGAAATATATTTTCTTGTTGATCATCTGGTTAGAATCAACCCAAATTTGTAAAACAAATCATGTTGTAATTATCTATGCTCTCTGATCTTTCTCTATTTAAATGAAAAAAAAGATCAGAGAGGGGGAGACTTGATGATGGATTTGGGGAATGAGAAATGATGGACAACGATGGTGGATTATTCATGATAGGATAGGGATTATTGCATGCTGTAATTCTCAAGCTTTTGTTGTTGTAATGATTCCACAATTGGCTGATTAATAAATGATTTGGGAGTGCTGTTCATTCTTCTCATTCTGAAGTGACCCCGCAGCATCTGCTGGCGGCTAAGGGCCCAGCCTCTGGCGGAGTACGTTGCTGCTGCTGTATATTATCTTTTTGGTTTATGCGTGGTTTGTATTATCAGCTTGAATTGGTAATCTGGTGTGTTTTATTATCTTATATTGCAGTTCTGTTATATTTCATATATTGTTCTCTGCAATAAGAAAGTCGTAATATGCATTCTGATCTTATAACGTATTGCTATTCCTTTAAAGTCGTTAATGTAACATTGATGTTCTCTACAGAATGCTATTGTTGTTTAATTGCGGAGTAATCGAGCTGTAACCTTCTTAAGCTGGTATTACTTGTATTTGTCCATGGTTTATACTTCATACGATTGCTGTTCAATTGACATTGTGGTTCCATTATGAATTGTAATCGTTACCCTTTCTAACCAGGATTAATACTTGCGTATCAGACTCAGATTACCGTTTCTTAATATCCCTGTATGCTGTGTGTATTATTTATTTTAGCACCGTAGGCTGTTCCACATTTCATTTCTAATTAGTTGCCATTCTATTTCCGTTTGTTGTCTGATTTATTTGATTTGGCTTTGTTGTTGTTTGTTTCCATTAAAATAGAGTTTGTTGTTCAGTTCCTTTAATTCCAGTTTGCTATTCCATTTACGGTCGTTCCATTTTAGACTTGCTATTCTATTTCCTGTTTGCTGTTCTATTTTATTTTCTATTGTCCATTTACTTGCATTTATTGCTTTGGTGTGAGAGAAGGTCCAAGGCTGTCGTGAGCCTCAGCAGACGCTACCATGCTCCCAGATCCATGGTCCATACTCTATTCCATCAATTTCTAGAGGAATGAGTTATTGCTACTATATCCTCGATTGATGGTTGTTTGAATGAATGATTTAGTTTAGAACATTTCAGTTTCTTGCTCTTCCAATTAGATTTTGTTTCAAGCATTTATTTACTTTTGGGTTTTAAGCACTATACTGCAAAACATTACTCTTAAGTAAATAGCCGCCTCAGACAGAGTACACTCTTGAAATAAAAAGTCGTCCCTGGGTTGATAATTAATGTGAAGGTAATTAGGAGTTCACAAGACACCTTTTTATCGCTCCACACCATTCATGACATAAGACATAAAAAAAATGGTGGAAAATAATTGAACACAACTTTTATTTGGAGTACTTTCCTTAGTTAACATTTCATATATGTTTTTTTTTTTCATATTTTAATGAATTTGCAATCACCCATAGATGTTCTCTATAGGGAGCTCATGTAAAAGAAGTGTCAATTGGACATATGTTTGAAATCATATTGGGTTGTGAGTATATAGTAGAGTATCAAAATGCTAATTAAATATAATTTGCGTAGCTAATACTTTTACATCAATTATCTTATTAATATTGAAACAACAAAACTATTTCAATTATATTTAAACATTTCCATGGTGTACAAATATCACATGTAACAAAGTATGGAGTGGGGCATGTGGCACAACCTTGAAAGAATGTGTTAAGCCATATATGAGAGTCATGTTCACCCTATAACCCCTTACTAAGCCCTATATATTGAGTAGTTTCATTTATATTGAATCCAATAAGGTCTCATTTTATTATAATTGTATCATTATCTCCTATATATAGAAGCTATGGAGACCTAGTCTTAGAACCATCAAATATTGTCTTGTAAATTATATTAATTGTAAAAGGAGGTTCCCCCCTCAAACATCACTGTAATTATTGGTTTCTTATCATTTTTAAGGTGCAAGGATCATAAAATTTCATATCAGAGCTCATGATCCTAGGTTTTTTCTACTTCGAATAGGTCATCATTGCATTTTCACTTTAAATTTTGTTTTGGTAGGTTTCATATTGTAAAACTTGGAGAATATTGAGAAGACGTCTCTAGAAATATTGCTTCACTATGTATTGAGAGATATTTTCCAAGGAATTTAGGGTTTTTGAATTCTCTTGAAATATGTATCAAACAAGTCAATTTGACATTTTTTCTATAACTTTATACTATGAGGTTTCATATCGTGAAACTTGGACCACATTGAGGCAATATTGTGGTGAACATTACATTCAAATTTAAGAGATTTCTTCAATGTAATTTTGGATATATATTCTAAGGAAGTCTACATTCTTGAATGTTCCTAAAATTAATTTCCACCAAGTCCGTTTGGCATTTTTGCAATAACTTTTTTTGGTGATGTTTCAAATAATGAAACTTGGACCATATTAAGAGAACTTTATAGGAAATTTGTTGTCAATTTTTATAATTTAGTTCTCTTAATTTCAGTGTTATACCCTATGGAAGTAAGGGTTTGTGAATAGTCCTAAAATAAGTTTTCAATTTCAACTTGGTGTTTTTGTTGTATCTTCTTATCTAATACTTTTTAGACCATAAAATCTTTTGGGATTTTAGGACACATAAAAGTACCTAGAGTAGAATTTTTAGAATTATATTTGAAGAATTGGAGATGTGTGACGTAGGAGCATCAACCTCTAGACATTGTATATTGTCTAAACCCGAAAACGGTCATGAAATTTTCAAAAGGGGGAAGGGATTTCCGTCATCAAAAAATTGTACAAAATTAGGAAATTGTAGTGGGAATCTAGGCTACTAATATAGCCATGTGGCTCATGGTAATAATGACAATCACTAGGATAAGGTATTGGTTTATTTGTGGTTGGACAAGTGGGCCTTTATCAATGTAACAAGTGTAGAGTTAGGAATCTAGTATTTTTAGGTTATTGGACAGAGTCCCATTTTTTTACTGTTCTATTGAGATATTTTCCATCTAATGATGTTGTATATATAAAGTGTGTGCGCAATAGCGTCAGGTAGTCTCCATGGGATTAGAGGCTTAGGAATATGGAGTGGCAGCTGAGGCTTTTCTAGTTATAAAATATTTTGAGAAGACTCAGCTCAGAGCCTTTGTATTTTTTCTCATGTAAGAATTTATGTTTTGAATATTAATAGAATCATTCTCATTTCCTCTATATTTTTGAATAGGCATAGATGTTATTTTTTCTAGATGACATGAAATACCTTGCGTCATTTTAGTTAATGTTTCCTATGAGTTGAGTATAGAGCCAAGCTAAGAAGCTATGTTCAAACAATAGATAACACTCATGGATTAAATTCAAGGAGGGGCTCAAACACTAATCGAAATGATTGGAAAAATAGGGAATCGTGTGGATAATATGTCGAGACAAGAGCCTAAAAGTTAATAATTGGAAGAGAGACTCTTGCAAATCCTCTTTGTACACATTCATTGGTGAGTACGATAAAAAATATAACCCTATTGCCTATGTAAATTGTCTCACCTAGGAATGTTTTAAATTTAATATTAGAGTGTGCAATAGTGTCAATCTAGAATGGGCCAGTCCTCCTACAAGAAATTCTGAGTGTAGAGTATTTTGGGATTTTGACAAAAATTTGCATAGATAGAGAGATAGTTGGATGTGAGTGTAAGTCTCTGAATAAGAAATGGATGAGAAACACATCGAAAAATCTGCAAATGGATAGAGATTTGGGCCTTCAAGTTCAAGAAATGGCAATGAAGGAGGAGTTATGTGAAGTAGGGGCACTTAGTCAGACCCTCGAGAAAGAGAGAAGGTGGCACAAAAAGAAAAAAATTCGATGCCCTCAATTGGTCTTAACCCTGACCTCAGGTAGGATCTAAACAACCTATCAAACCTTGAAGAAGTCAAATCAGTAGGGAGAAAAATGTGAAGAAAAAAAAGACCGACCTCTGACTATGTCTATTACATGGGCTTTACATTACTTCTAGGCCAACTAACAACATGCTGATTTTTCGGATTTTGTTTGATGCAAGTTTGGAAGGAATCCCCTTACCTCAAGTAAATTTGAGTCAATCGATGTCAATGGGAAGTATCATGTTGCTTTAATTTCATTGTGAATATATAGTTGGGGAAAAAAAGGATTAAAGGAGGTTTTAATGTTAAAGCATGAACTTTGTGGTTGGATTAACACTCATTTATTTTATTCAAGAGCTAAGTGTTAAGGAAAAAAAGAATTGAATTCCACCGTAGTGTCAAATGTAATACAATCATCATGTGCGCTATGTCATGTAGTATTAGAGTGAAAATTCTCTTTTCAAGCATCGACATATAAAGGGAGATGGCTACTAGAAGCTAATAATTGTTGAAGAAAAAAAATATGGGAGAATTGGAAGCAACCATGTGTGACCATATCATAGAGGCAGAGGAGACTGCTCAAAGAGAAAAGAACATACCCGTGAATAGGGCAATTAAAACAAATCTGAAGGCATAACTGAGATTGTGGCATCTCAGTAATGAAGAGGCTCACAAATAACTGGTTTTATGTTTTACAATTAACTAAGCAATTTGTGATGTGTAGGTATTAGAAGATACAACTAGAGATGTTATGCAAGAGGGAGATGAGTGTGAGAACTAACAACAAGGAGGTGATATATATCGAGGTGAACATAACAATGGCAGAGAAAATTGCAGCAAAGATTTTACACTTTAATAATTCTAGTTCAGTTTGAGAAAGGGGATAGTGGGAGTCCTCATGGAGAAGAAAATGGGAGATGTTCTCAAGAGGTGAGTAGAAGGTGCAACAACTAGAGAGGAGAAAAGAGTGTTCAAGGGGTTCTAGTGGAAGGAACGGAGAGGGAAACCAATGGCTAGGTGGAGGTGAGGTGTTCAAGTAATAGGTAAGGCAAGTCTTGTTACATGGATAGGTTGCAACTCATGATGAACATGGAGAAGCTCATGGAGAAGAAGAAGGATTTGACCATCGTTTTTCATGATGAAAGTTCTAGTGAGGGCCATAACAAGGAGAGAAGGATGCTAAGAGAAATTGAATGAGGAGTAAGTTAAGATAAGAGGGATTTTATAAGGAGATGGATGAGTTAAGGCAAAGAATCATTGATATAAGCAAGTTTCTAAAAGAGAGGGAAGAAGACTAGATGTGGAAATTGCTGAAGGGGGTCAGAACACCTATCAAACAAAAGGATTTTAAGAGGAAATCCTCAAAATATAGAGATATTAGGAAAAGGAGGATGAGACCTTTGATAAGATCCTAGATGGATGAGTTCAGAGAAGTTGAGCTAAAGGAGAAAGTGGAGGATCACTCCTTGAAGATCAGGAGAAGAGACTGATTAAAGGTTCCATGGACTGTGGTAGGAGTCCAACCTAGAAAGTGGTGCAAGGAGCATCTGTAGAGGCTAAAGGGCCTAATTTTTTTTAAAATAATCAAATATATTTATGTGCAAGCCATAAGAACAATGAAGAAGGGTAGCCATCTGAAGCTATCATGGAGATTGTGGATGGAGGAATGAGGTTACAAAATCTCAAAGGAGGACATAATCAATGTTTTGTTATAATGAAGGAGGAGAAGAAGACCTATGCACAAAGGGAAGGATTACTGAGGAAGATAACAAAGGAGGTAGGGAGACCTCATACTTTTGGAGCTAACAATTTATGTGTGAAATTTGCAGGTAAAGAACATGGAGATAATGTCCAAAAGAATAAGGGAGGCCCAAAGATGGCTTCACAAAAGAAGAAGCAAGGATAGGTAAAAGAAACTATGAGGTTGGCTTATGAATCTGGCCGCACGGAGGATGAGGGACAACTCTAGAAGGTCGTTACAAAGAGGAAAAAAACAAAGAGATGGAATGTGAAGACGCCTGCAAAGAGGAGAGAAAACATCATACAACTATTTCACTATCACAATATGAATAGGAATTGGAATTCCTAGAATTTTGGTTGAAAAATCCCAAAATTGGGAAATAATGCATAGAGAGTGCAACTAAAGTATTTGGGAAGTTGAAATTCTCAAAGCATTAAAGTTGTATAATGATTTTTGTGGTGATCCAATTGTTGAGGCGATAGTTGCAGGAGAAAAAGAAGGTAATCAGTTGTTTTCAAGAAAATAAGGACAAGAGAAGAGGCATGAGACTAGTTTGTCTTAGGAAAAATTATTTCATTTACAATCAAGGAGTATGGAGAAGGAAAATATCTTGGGAAGAAGTCAACAATTTTCAAGGGAATATTTTGTTAATGGAAGAAACATATAAGACACTTGCTACTATAATTCCATCAAGTATGTGATAGGGAATCAATGGGGAAGATTGTTGAATTCTATAATGGAGAATGGAAGCCATACGATGAAGTGAAGATTTAATCCCTTAAGGAAATGGAGAGGTTGAATAATGTCAATAATCTAGACCAACAAAGAAGAAACAACATGCAGTAGCAAGATGGTAGACTGGATATGGGGGTTGAGGAGATAATTTTTTTGATGAAGGAACTACCTAACAAGTGGTATAGTGATGAGGAAAATACAGTTAGTTTTATCACTTAGCTAACTGTAAGATATTACAGCCGCAAGGAAATTGTAAGACAACTACAAAATAAATCTAGAATCGCGGAAGGAAAAGGATAGCTAGTAGCAAGCTCACTATACAAGATTGCCTCAACAAGGCATGTGGAGTACAATAGAATCAAACTTGGGATCCTAGTAGATTGAACTCTAGACTGGAGCAGTAACATAATAAGGCATATGGACAACAACAACACTTTGTATGGGATCATGGAGGGTTCGTAGATTGAAATCATTTGACAAGGAGGTCAAAATTTTTCCACTTAGGGACCTTGATGAAACAGTATCAACCTCCACATAGCATATTTTCTACAAATGTAGAAAGGGCCATGAAATGTTCAAAATTAGGGAAGGGATTTCCCTCATAAAAAAAATGTACAAAATTAGGAAATTGTAGTGCGAAACTAGGCTGTTAATACAACTATGTGGCTCATTGTAATAATTAAAATTAGTGGTCTAAGGTGTTGGCTTGTTTTAGTGGATCTCCAAGTGGGCCTTTGTCAATGTAACAAGTGTAGAGTTAGGAATCTGGTAGTTTTAGTTTACTGGAAAAATGTCCCATTTTTTACTGTACTGTTGAGATATTTTCTAGCCAATGATGTTGTATATATAAAATGTGTGTAGTAGTGTCAAAACATATTTAGGGGATTAGAGGTTTAGGAATATGAAGAGGCAGTTGACACTTCCATAGGGATAGTGGCTTGTGATAAGACTCATTTAAGAGTCTTTGTAAATTTTCTCATGTAAAATTTATGTTTTGAATAGTAATATAATCATTCTCATTTCCTTTTCTTGTTTGAATTGGCATAGATGTTATTGTTCTAGATGATGTGAAATACATTATGTCATTTTAGTTAAGAATACATATTATTTGAGCATAGAGGTGAGAGAAGAAGCTCCATTCAAAGTGTAGAAAGCATTCATGGATTAAAGCCCAGGAGGGGCCTAAACACTAATCAAAGTAATTGTGAAAACAAGGAATCTTGTGGACAGTATGTTGAGACAAGAGTCTAAAGGTTAATAATCGAAAAAGAGATTCTCAAAAGTCTTCTATGTACGCACTAATTGGCAAGTAAGATCAAAATTCTTCTCCTATTTCCTACATAAATTGTCTCATCTAAGAATGATTTTAATTTAATATTAGCTTATGTGTTGGTGTCTAGCTAAAATGGGTGAGTCCTCCTATAAGAAATGCTAAGTGCAGAGTAGTTTTGGTTCATGGTAGATTTGTCTACATAGAGAGATTTGGATTTGAGTGTAAGTTTATTGAATAAGAAATGGTCGAGAAACTCCTCATGAAGTCTACAAATGGATAGAGAGTTGGGCCTTCAAGTTCAAGGAACGAAGACGGAGGGGGAGTTATGTGTGGCAGAGGCACTTATTCGGACCTCTAGGAAAGAGCAAAGGTGATAGGAAAAGAAAAGAAGCTAACTTCCTCAATTGGTCCCTACCCGACCTCTGGTGGGACCTAGCTAGTCGATCAGGCCTCAAAAAAGTTGGGCTAGTAGGGAGAATAATGTGGAGGAAACAAAAGTTCAATCTCTAACCATATCTATCATGCAGGGTTTCAAATTAATCCTGGACCAAGTAAGAAGATACTGAGTTTTGGGATTTTGTTCAATGCAAGTTTGGAAGGAATGCCCAGACCTCGAGTAACTCTGAATTGATCGATGTCGTTAGGCAGTATCACATTGTTTTAATTTCATTATTAATATATGGTTGCGAAAAAAAAGGATGCGAGGAGGTTTCCACATTAGAGTGTGGACCTATGGTGTGACCTACCTAGTCGGCCAGGCCTCAAAAAAGTTGGATAAGTAGGGAGAAAAATGTGAAGGAAAAAAATACCAACCTTCAACCATATATGTCATGTAGGGTTTAAAATTAGTCCTAGACCAGCTAACAAGATATTGAGTTTTTGGATTTTGTTCGATGTAAGTTTGGAAGTAATCTCCTAACCCCAAGTAACTCTTTGTTGATCTATGCAATTGGGTGGTGTCACGTTGTTTTAATTTCATTTTTAATATATCATTGGGAAGAGAAAGGACCAAAGGAGGTTTCCATGTTATAGTGTGGACTTTGCATTTGGATTGGCACTTGTTTATTTTATTCAAGAGTTGGGTGTTAAAGAAAGAAAAAAATTGAATTCCACTGCGGTGTCAAGTGTAATACAATCACCATATATGTTGTGTCAATGTGACACACCATATAGGTTTTCTCATGGGAAGAGGCCAAAAATAAGAAAGCTTTGAGAAATTTACGATAACTTTCAATTAACACATCAAATTCAATTTGCACCTATGGAATTTGTAGAAATGAAATATCAAAGTATTATAGAATTATATTTTAGATCCATAAGAGCTCAAATCTCTAATATATGTCAAAAAAACTTCATCCATTCTAAACCTCCAAATTAAGGTATGTAACTTATTAGTAACCAAATTGTTGATTAGAATATCCCTTTTTTTGGGTGACTAAAAGTTGCGATAAAGAGGAATATTATTAGTATTTTATAACATGCCTCAAATAATGTTACTACACTAATTAAATATATTAAATACTCATCCTTGACTCATGAATAAAGTGAAGACTCAGAATTTAGGTCATCTCAATTAGAGAAGAAAGTTGATGAAATGGATGACAATATGTCGAGAAAGGTGGAATTATCGGGTTCTCAAGAAAATATTAAAAAAGAAATGGAAAAGAACATGAATGAAAATAAGGAAGGAATAGAAAATAAGGTGGTTGAAAATAATAAAGGAATAGAAAAAAGATGAAATAAAATAAGGAATACATATAGAAGAAGATGAATGAAAATAAGGAAAAAATACAAAAAACCATGATTTCCATGGAAAATATTCTCTTGGAAAAGCTTCCTAAAAGGGACGTGGAGATATAAGTAAATCAAGAACATAAGGAGAAGGATTGTTTTAAGATTCAATCTCATATGGGGAGTATGCTATCATAATTAGAGAGCACAAATATTGATTTGCAAAACCATAATCATGAATTTTCAATCCAAAATCCACATCATCAAGGCTTCAAGTCAACACCAAGGAACCACTAAATTCTAAAGATCAATATGCAGAAGTTTGATGGCAATGATATTGTAACAGATATTTCAGATGGAGTAGTACTTTGATATACACCAAGTGGCATCCTTACAAAAGGGAAATAATGCATCCATCTTTTTAGAACAAGAACATGTATGGTATCAATGGATCTATGAAAGGAAAAAGGATTATGATATATGTTTGTCCATCTTTATAGAGGAATTGATACCACAATATGGGGATATTAAGAGAAATACATTCTTTAGTCAATTGGTCAATCTTGGAAAAAAGGTCCAGTTATAGAGCATACATATTCAACAATTCCAAAAGTTGAGTCTAAAAGTAAAGAATATTTTCAAAGGATAATTTGTTAGACCTATTCATGAGAAATTTAAAGGAAAACATCTAACATGAGGTTTGTCTATTTAATCTAAATCTCTAGAGCATGCTTTTAGTTTGGAAATGAAATTTTAAAATAAAAATATGGCCACTGGAGAATCAACCACTAATAACTATAACGAAGATCATGCTTTATCTCTTAAACTAACAAGGTTGAGTCCTCATAAAATGGATGAAAGAAGATAAAAGTACTATGTCTCAACTATAAAAACAAGTATAGTAAGGGCATAAATGCAATGAAAACATATTATTCTACATAGATTGTGAAGATGAAGAAGATCAAGAAGTGAAAACTTCATCAAATCTAAAGCTAAAAGATAATCCTCCAACAATATCTTGTCATGCGTTGACCGACATCACTACTCCGCAAACCCTCAAGATATAAGGATATATCGAAAAGAAAAAGGTAACAATATTTATTGATTCATGTAGCACTCATAACTTCATCAATTACAAATTGGCAAAATTTCTCAATTTATATGTTTATCTAGCACCAAAATTTCAAATAATGGTTGTAAATAGAAGTATCATAAATTGTTTAGGAAAGTGCCATAATATTAAGCTCATTATAGGGGATTATTTGTTAAATAATTCCATAATTGCAACACAAATGGGTGGTGATGATGTTGTATTAAGGGTCCAATAATTACAGTAATTGGTGACAATTACTTTTACTTTTCACTATCCCTTCGTAAAATTTGCCTTAATTGAAAAAGAAATTGAGCTTAAAGTTATCCAAAGGAAACCATCTAAAATGATATGCTCTAATCGAATGACAAAAAATTAAAGAGAACTTGTGTGTAATATATTTCTCTAAAACTCTCACATGGTTTAATTTCACTTTCCCTACCACTCACATCAAACTTTATGAAAAGGATTGTGCGTTATGGGCATCATTTGTCACTCATCCATAGTCCCTTAAGCATAATTTTACGCGAATAAATCAAACCATTGATTTGAAATTGACCTCGTTATCAATAAATAAATAAATAAAAGTATGGATAGGCATCAAGCTTGACTACCTAGCCAAACACTAATGACCTGGTTTTGTCTTATGCCATCAATAGGAGAAAGTAGAATCTTTTTCGAGGATTTTGTTGAGTTATCTTTTTATTCTAAAAGGAGTTTCCAATGTGAACGCAGGGGTGGAAAATGTTTTTTCTCAAGGTAATGTCATACATATCTGCCATAAGAAGAATTAAGAAACAAATAATAGTGTTTTAAGTTCATCCATATGTTGCGTGTCATATTGTTGAAAATGTTTTTTCAAAAGGTAATTTTATGCTGATGGCCCATAGGAAGGAACTAAGAAACCGATAATAATGTTTTAAGTTCACCATATATGGCATATCATATTATTAAAGAGGTCACCTCATGATAAAATGTCATGCATATTGCATCATTCAGGGAGTTCAAACCGTGGAACGATTTCCAAATCATGGTTAATGTGAATATGAACTTTATGCAATGCTTCATATGATCACACGTTTTGACGACTTTTGAAGATTTAATTGTTAGTGGGGTTTAAAAAGATAATTTATATCAATCTCGGAGTCATATGTGTTACTGATTATATTTTAAATAGAAAAATAATCCATAGAGTTTTCAAAGATATACAATATCCATCTCAGATTTAGAGCATTTGTTGCCGTGTACAATGTATCACTTGTAATTAACCACATGTATGTTTTTTTCAAAGATATATATTATTTTATATTAGTGTTGGGTTTATATTATTATTGTGTCAAGAAAGACACTACAATTTAGTATAGTAATGATGTTGTAAATTATTATATAATGTAGCGTAATGTTATATTAATTTGGTCAAATTATTTAAAATAAAATTAAAATTAAAAAATAATAATTGATATTTAATATAGTCAAGTATTAGCTGGAAAAATGGATAGGTTGTGTTTTTCTATAATTGTTGCCTCAATTCATCATTCGTTGTTTTTGAGCGTGTTGGGTATAATTGGTGTTCCAAGAGCGCTCACCTATAGATATCTTGTAAACGTTCCACAAACATGAAACTTAGTGCTATAATTCGCTCGAACTTGACACATAGAAAACTTGCTTCTTGAACCAAACAATCAACCTGATTGACCTCATTGTTTCTTTTTGTAACTGGTAAGGGTTTCTAGGCACGATAGCAACTTTGCATTGTATGTTGAAAAACCCTAGTGGAAGCAGAAATTTGCATCTGAAATGGATATTTTATTAGGGAACTTGGCTAATATGCTATCTATACTAGATCCACACATTGAATCCTAGCACAATACATATGTTCCATATTTGAGACAAAACAACGAAATTAGGCTCTAATTGAGATCCTTTTTAGGGAATAACTTCATGAAGCAAGCCCCATTAATGACAAGCAGTGGGTTTACGATATTTTCAATGGAGAATGCAATAATCTGCATGACTTATTTTGGGGTGGTGCATATTTTGACTATCGTATTAGGAGTTACTCTAACAAAAGGGATGTCGAGGATTTGATGAAAATTTTGAACATTAGTGCAATTCTTGCGTATAACAAGTCCAATAGCTTTGTTAGGAATTTAGATTTCTTTCTCGAAAGGGGATTTAGTTGAGGATTGGTTGATGCTATGATTTGTTTTGACATGACTGATGTTAAATTATTACAACCTCTACACATAAGGACCAATATGGAGAATAATTGCATAAACTTGCAAGAATTGATCAAAACTGGAAGGGAGAATGGATTTTGTGTATTCAATAGTGATAAAAGAGTGAATATATAAATAAGCTAAGTTAAACTTAACTACATGCAATAACTAAAGATAATTAAATATAAGTGTGCATTATGTTATGTTAATGTGCATGTACACCAACAGCCCCTCTAAGAATAACTCAGGTGAGTATGATGCAAGATGGATGAGTCCCAATAACAAGGCCATTTTAGGCACCCATGTACAATGCATGAAAGAGGAAAGTGGGAAAACTAAGTGGGAACGAAACTCCCCCTCAAAATATATTACAAAAATAAAAGAAAAGAAAATGGCTAGGTAGTTTTGTCCTTCAACTTCAGATGATCCTACAAAATGAAACTTTTGCTCAGTGAAATTCTTAGTGAAGATGTCGACAATATACTTAGAATTGGGTCTATACTGCAGATTGATTATCTCATCATCAATCAATCCTCTAATGTAGTGCATGTGGTTCTAGATATGTTTTCTCTATTTCTTCTACATTGGATACATGAAACACTTTAGTGTACTCTAATTATCACACCATATGGCAGTTGAATGATGGAAAATGATACCAAAATAATAAGGGAAATGTTGCAAACAAATGGCCTGAATGGTGGCATTGACTGCTCCTATGTATTCGACCTCTATTGATGTTAAAGCAATGGTAGCTTGCTTCTTTCTTAACCAACAAATGGGGTTGTATCCCAAACTAAGTATGTAGTCAGATGTGAAGTCCTTCTTTGCAAATAGATATGGAGGAACAAGCTTCCTTTTTAAGAGGTAGATGTATCAACTTCGATGTTTGGATCAAGGATAAATTCTCATTATCCATGGTTTCATACCAATATGGATCTTTTACAACTTCAACATGCATTTGAAGATCAAATGTATGTACCATATATGCATGCATGGGCATGCCTACCTCTAGGGATGCATGCATGTACACTCATGGCTTTAGGGATTCCTTCATGGATGCATACATGTACATGCATGGTGTTATAGATGCCTCTACGGGTGCATGCATGGGCATGCATGGATCTGTGGTTGAGAGAGAATGTGGGGCATAATCAAATTGAGACCTCATCATATTTGCATCATCAACATCGTCAATAGTAGAGGAATCAAATTCCTCTTTTCTTTTTTCGAAAGCAATGTCTCCATCTCTAGCAAAGTCTTCATTACCAAAGGAAGAGATTTACACATGTGCAACATCTTCGTTATTGGATAGGATAAAATCCTCATCTTCAATAGATTTATCAACAAAAAAATAAGTAGAATGTTGGTGCACGGGGATCTAATAGACCTAGGATTTGGTGCACAATTTTGCCAACAAACTCGCTCATAACTAGCCCTTTCAACATCACCCTACAAGTGGATGAAGTCTCACCTGAGGTTGGAACCAGGTTTCTATAGTCACATGGGATTACTACAATTTTGGGACACCAAGACTTCGTCTTACTATGCGGGGCTCTAGGAACGTAACAAAGAGACACCTCATAGTGATTCTATGATCATATTCTGGATAGGAATTTGTGGATTTATACATGACCTAGTTAGGGCATTTCTCCATTCTAGAAAATTATCACAACCCAAGTATCTCATCCCTTTCCACAACCTTTTCAACCAGCTCAGGGTATTTTGACAAACAACATAGATAAGAGCATCATGATGAAACTATAATAGTGTCATTAACTCTATTAGCTACAAAAAATATTAATAAATACCAGATCGACATTATATTATTAGGTAGCCAAAACCAAATTGAAATATCAACAACACAACACATTCATACAACAACACATATGGAGAAATTAATAGATCTTTTCATTACTTCAAAATAAGGGAATAGATACAACGTGATACAATAGGAATCAGCTAAACTTGCCTCACCAACCTTACTATATTTTCTCATGGCATAGTACATCTACAAGGTATAAACACAAAACTAACTCTACTACAAAATATTTCATATATACATCTATCGCATAGCAAAAACAAACACACAAAAAACCTTCTTACTCAGCAACTGAACCAGGGAACACAACAACAACAATTCATTATTCATCTCACTCGCTCTCCAATTGCGACTAGTTAGCATTCGCATCGATCTTTGGTAGCTTCTCATCTTCATCAACCTACTTCTCCTCCCTTCCAATTGTCTTCCATATTTGATAAAAATTGGTATATTCTTGAACAACTTCTCTCCAACTATTCGATGCCCTTTAATCGCCTAGTAATGCTTGCTAAAAATATCTGCTACCAGCTCGTCACCACTCCTCCAACTTCCGTCCCTTTACAAATATATCCAAATTCTTTTATTTTTACAACCTTCCTCCCCTTCGTCAATCATCCCAAAATACTAACTACTATATTATTTGTATATATCCTTCTTTACATGACATCATGGTCTACTTCGCATGGTGCCTCCCTTTGTTGCGTATCCCTTTCCTGCACCATCATTTCTACTATGAACTGGACACTTCTCTCCTACACCACTCTCTTTTTCATGCTCCCTTTGACTAATGTCAGCAAAATTTGAAAAAAAAATTGGCCTCCAAACCCCCCCCCCCCCCCAACATAGAAAAATATTGCTCGTCCTCAGCCACTCAGTCCTTCTCCTAAGAGGACAATTTGACTTTTGCGACCTTCTTCAATTATTGTAAGGCCTCATCCTATGCCTCTATCTTGGTCTTAATATCTTCTCCTTTGTTGATAACATCTTGTGCTATTCGAGTGATTGGATCCTTACTGACAACACCGACATCTTCGCTTCTTACTTATCGCACTTTCATCAATAATTCATTACGCTTATATATAAATTTAAATGCCTAATACTAAAGGATTTTCCACCACTTCTTGTCTTCTCGGAGTTGTTCACTCTTTTTTCTAAGCCATAAATTTTCCTAGGAAATGTTTCGTTTGTCTATGAAACTCATCGCACCCATGCCATGCTTGATTTCTTGTACTCATTCTTTAGCCCTTCAGATCTGATCGACAAATTTTACAATAGTTATAGATTTTGTTAAAGTACATGATATTTGAGATCCCTACTTGACTATACTCAAGAAGAATTACTCATATTCATCCAACTCCTGGTATTTCTCTCTAGTGCACTAAATCAATGTTCATACTCACACTCTTATAGTGGAGTTTGCAACTTTTGTTGTGCTTCCAGTTTTGCCACCTATACCTTGAGGCCTTAAATATCTTTGATGATCTTTCCTACTGGATCTTTAGCGAGGGTGGTTTCGCTGAGAGGACCGCCCATGAATTCTCTATAGACTTTCCCTAATGTTGTGCACTAATTCGTTTCACCTTTAGTTTCTAGCTCCTCGTGTCACAATTGTTGCTAGATAATATGTTTTGGTATTCATTATATTGAAATATGTATGTGAGTTTTATGCATCGAAAGAGTGTATATACACAAGTCTGGTTAATGGAAGTCACATATATATTCTACGGTTTGAATTGCTACTTGATAATAAAAATTAATGAATTTTATATTATATGTTGGTGTATGTCAATGGTGTCACCATAAGGATGGTATGTATCCAGTAGTGTTGATTTGATTAAATTAGCCATGGCATGGTATAGTGATCATTGATTGAGTATTCGATGAATTAGTATCAATATTCAATTATTTGTGGTTCATTAAGTGATATGTGATTGGTTAAGTACTTAATTCAGTGGTTGGTTTGGTGTTGCAATGATTTAGTTGGTTTAATGGTTCAATGTTCAATAATATGAGATCTATATACAAGTTATATGCAAAGGAAGCACATATATACGTGGGTTTTTTTTTTTAAATTCGCATATATATTCTAAAGAAAATTTGATCAGGGTTTGCACTCATTGTGTTGATGAAAGTGTGCTTATTCTCTTGATTCATGATTGGTTACTTAGTGGATTGATTTATGGCTTGCTATATGGATGGGTGGATGTGCATTCGTATCATCTGGTTATGGTGATTCAATATTGATTCAGTATGGTATCTTGGTTTGGTCAGTGATTGGATTATTTGGTTTAGTATTTGGTTTCAGAGTGGCTAATTGGTATTGGGCATAATGATGGTTGTGGGTCCAGGTTGAAAATATGATTAAAGATGGCCTACATGTTTTGATGTGTATTTGAGACAAGTGGACCCAATATGAAATATTATGAAACATGGTCCACAAGGTAGTGACGGTTGCAGCCTTCAATGAGGGGGTAGGAGCTCCCTTACAGTGATAGCTAGTAAACGAGATTATGGGGTAGTATTTCCCTTCTAGTGGGAGCAATTAAATGATATTAGGGGGTTGTAGCTCCCTTCCAGTCAGTGTTGGAGAGCGAGTGGAGGTTTTAACCTCCTACAGGTGGGTGCCTGCATGTCGGTAAGAGTCTACGCCAGTACAAGATGTAATGAAGATTTTCTTTATATAGTAAGAAATAAGATAGAGACAGAAACAATGGTGATTTTATCCCACATTAAGTTTCCACATAAAATCTTGGTTTCCTTATGTGATTGATTTGTTTCGCACACATTATGTTTAATTTTATTTTTACTACTAATGGTTACTACATAATAAATGGATAATGAAATAATGATGCGTTGGTTAAAGTTAAATATTTGATGGAACATATGAAAGTTAGTTATATGGATATATGCAGTTTGAATTCACTTAAGTCGTGTACACACGTGGTTTTGTTTAATAACAATAGCATACAAAATATTGACTGTGAAGTTGAAGGTTAACTTGTCCCCACCCCCGTATTGTTCTTAACAACAACAGCCCATGGACTAACATTATTTGATACAACTCTTCTCTGATGTTAGTCACTCGGACATGCAATGCTCACACAGTGTTGTGCTACAACTGATATAGGCCATTGAGAGTTAATTAGAAAGAAACAAGTTGATCTGCATTATAGTTGTGATGTTCTGCTTCACCCCTTTGTCAAAAATATCAATAGCTATGGTGGAAAGTCAGAATACTTGCTTAGATTACTTCAATAAGGAAGACTCCTGAATAAATTCAAAATACTGTTGTTGCATTTTTGTAGTTGGTTGACCTCTATGTTCTGATGAAATGACTTGTACTACCAACCTTTCAATTTGTTCACCCATTTTCTGTTGTAATTTATCTAATATTTCCTTAGTAACATCCTCTATCTACTCAGAAATCCTCTCAAAATCATCCTCAGATAATATCGTTTCAACCGGGGAAATGTGTGTGCCCTTCTATTTCTTCCTTGCTCAAGTCCTAAATGCAATACATGCACTAATATTTAGTATTCTCTTCTTTACCAGTGTCACTTCCCTTTTGTGCATTTATTATTATTCCTATTGTTATAGTTTTGGAATGACATGATAATCTACCTCCAATAGTTGTTGCTCCAACTAGGATCCTTCTGTATCCTCACTACTTGTTATCTACTCCACACCCCGTGTAGTGTCCATCAGTACTTTCCAAGTATTGTCCCACATGTTAACCATTTCTCAAACTTTCTGTGTGGTGAGTTTGTAGATAGTTTACATCCAACACATGCACAAATATCTACAAAACATGGCCAAAATGTAGTGGGGATTGACTTTGAATATAACAATGCTTTCAATTCTTTCCACGACTAGCCCACATAGTTAACTGAGGGGTTAGAAGGGGGGTGGAACCCCCCCTTCACTGCATTGATTGCGTAGCGAGGAGAGTCATAGGGGATTTTGAGGGGTGCAGATAGCCCCACTTTATGGGGTCCGGGGTAGCACCCCGGAAAATTTTGGTTTTGGACCCTATGTTAGGTTGGGCAGACCTACCTATAGTTTTGTGCATGATTTTTGCACATGGTTTTGGATGCGATGGTTTTCGGTCCATGGTTTTGGATGCGATGGTTTTTGGTCCATGGTATTGGATGCTTCAACATGTATAAATATGTATTGTAACATTGAAAGGAACATAATGAAAGATCAAGCTGGTAGTCTCGGTTTTGCGATCCAAGGGAAAATCTATGTGTATATGTGTTTTATGTGTTATGTTCTCGCATTGTTTAATTTTTGTGTTTTAGAATTCGTATGTAGGTAATTTATGTACGGGGTTAAAACCTACATTTGGTATCAAAGCTATTTTGGCTTCAAGGGGATGCCTTTGTTGCTGAGGGGTTTCGCTCAGGCCTGTGGTATACATTGTTTAGTGGGAGATCTGTGAGATCGATTCTGGTGGTGAAAGAAGATGGCGAGCAGTGGAAATATAGAGATCGAGAAATTTAATGGTCAGAGTTTTGAGTTGTGGAAACTCAAGATGGAGGATTTGTTGGTGGATAAAGATCAGTGGATTGTGGTAGATTCAGGTACTAAACCAATGGGAGTGTCCAATGAAGAATGGAAGAAGTTAGATTGGAAGGCAAAGAGCACAATATGATTGTGTCTCAGATTCAGTATTGTTGAATGTATTAGGGGAAGCAATGGCTAAGGTTTTGTGGAACAAGTTAGGGACTTTGTACCAATCTAAGTCTTTGGTGAATTAACTGTTCCTGCAAAAAAAGTTATATAACTTGAGGATGAAAGATGGAGACTCAGTGACAGAGAATCTAAACACAGTTAATACTGTGGTAAGTCAGTTATTATCTGTTGATATTAAAATTTCAAATGAAGATAAGTGCATCAGTTTGTTGTGTTCTCTACCAGATTCATGGGACAGTCTGGTTATTGCAATAGGTAGCAATACAACTACCTTACAGTTTGATGAAATAGTCTCATCCTTGTTAACGGAGGAGATGAGATGGAAAATATGGAGAACCAGAATGGTGATGCCTTGTCTGTACGAGGATGGTCCCAGAATAGAAACAAAAATAAGTCATTGAGTGGGAGATCTAAATCTCCAGGAAAACTTGTAAAGGTGGTGTGCTGGAAATGCGGAAAGGAAGGGCACTACAAAATGGACTGTAAATCTAAAGCTCCTCATAAAGGAAATGGATCTGATGATGCTCCTTCTGCAAAGGTAAAAACCACCTTAGATGAAGGTGGGGATGTGTACTTGGCTTCTTCAAGTACACATGTAGATCATGAGGCATGTTTGATTGACTCAGGTGCATCCTTTCACTTCACTCCGCAAGAGAGTAGTTTTGCAAGTATGAGAAGTATGATGGTGGTGTTGTCTTCTTGGGGGATGACAAGAAGGCTAGAATCGTTGGTCGCAGAAAAGTAAAGTTAAAGTTGCAAGGTGGAAGGGTTAAAACACTTCCGGGTGTTCTGCATATTCCTGCATTAACCAGAAATCTAATTTTTGTAAGCAAGCTGGATGATGCAGGTGTAAAAACAATGTTTGAGAAGGATACCCGCAAGATGGTTCGGGGGGCACTAGTATTGATGCAGGGAGTTCGAATTGGAACTCTGTACAAGCTGCAAGGTAGCACTATTGTTGATGGGTGCAACAGTTCCGTGGTTCCTGAAAGTGGAGCAGAAAATCTAGTGGTGTTTTGAGAGAAGACCATGTTGTGGCATCAAAGGCTTTGACATATTGGAGAGAAGGGCCTTCAAATACTTCATGGTAAAGGTATGGTAGAAGGTATGAGTAATATCTCTTTGGATTTTGATTTCTGTGAATTTTTTTTATATGGGAAGCATAATCAGGTGAGTTTCCCCTCTGGTGGTAAGAGGGCGAAACAGATATTAGAGCTTGTGCACAGTGATGTGTTTGGACCTGTGAAGGTTCCATCACTAGGTAAGTCTATGTATTATGTATCATTTATAGATGACTTCTCAAGGAATACATGGATATATTTCCTTAACAAGAAATCTAAAGTCTTTGACAGGTTTAAAGAATTTAAGGCTCTGGTGGAAAACCAAACAGAGAAGAAGATAAAGGTGCTGAGGAGAGATAACTGTGGAGAGTTTTATAGTAAGGAATTCGAAGAATTCTATAAGAAGTGTGGTATAGCAGGGCAGAAGACTACTCCATATACACCTCAGAAAAATGGAGTTTCAGAAAGAATGAATAAGACGTTGATTGAAGGGGCAAGAAGCATGCTCAGTGGTGTCAGGTTAGGACAGGAATTCTGGGAAGAGGTGGTGGAGACAGCATGTTACCTAGTCAATAGATCAGCCTCATCAGCGTTGGAGGATAAGACTCCACAAGAGGTATGTATTGGTAAGAAACCCTCTCTTTCACATCTGAGGGTATTTGGATGTGATGCATATGTACATGTTCCAAAGGAGAAACGAACCAAGTTGGATAGTAAATCTGAAAAGTGCATCTTTATTGGGTATAAGGATGGTTTAAAGGGTTATAAGATTTGGAACCCAGTAACAAGGAAGGTTGTGTACAGCCGATATGTGGCATTCAGAGAGGTGAAAGATGTTATTAAACATGAAGTCCAACCAAAGTAACCTGAGAAGATAGAGTTTGAGCTAAAGGAGGAAGAATCAGACTCTACAGTAGAGGAGGAATCAGAAGATGAAGAGCCATAAACTTCGGGTGTGAGAAGATCAGTTTGAGAAAGAAGGAAGCCAGAAAGATATAGTCCATCTGCTTTCTGTTCAAATTTTGCTTTATATATTACTAATGATGATCCCAGAATTGTGAAGGAAGCAGTAGATTCAGAGGATAGAAAACTCTGGAAAGAGGCCATGGTTGATGAAATAGCATATTTGCACAAAAATGAGGCTTGGTATCTAGTGGAGTTGTCAGCTGAAAGGAAACCCATTGGTAGCAAATGAGTGTTCAAGAAGAAGACAAATGCAGAAGGAAAGGTGGAGAAATACAAAGGTCAGTTGGTAGCAAAAGGTTATTCCCAGGTGCCACGAATTGATTTTGGTGATATTTTTTCTCCTGTTGCCAAGGTAACTTCTATTAGATTACTTTTATATGTTGTTGTTTCTTTTGATTTTGAGGTAGAACAGATGGATGTGAAGACAACATTTCTTCATGGGGATCTAGAAGAGGAGATCCTCATGAAGCAACCTGAAGGTTTTGCGGTGAAGGGTAAGAAAGAACTGATATGCAAGTTAAATAAGTCTCTATATGGGTTAAAATAGTCACCAAGGATGTGGTATCAGAAATTTGATACATCTATACGAGGACTTGGCTTCACCAGAAGAAAAGAAGATCACTGTGTGTATCTTAAACTAATTGGTGACCGTGTTATTTATCTGGTCTTCTTTGTGGATGATATGTTGTTGGTTGGAAATGACAAAGAAATTATCCAGGATTTGAAGACCCATTTTTCCTCCAAATTGGACATAAAAGATCTTGGTGCTGCAAACTATATTTTGGGCATGGAAATTAAAAGAGATCGGACAAAGAGGAAGCTCTAGTTAAACTAGAGGAAGTATGTTGAGACAATATTGGAGAGGTTTAATATGCAGGATAGTAAACCGGTGAAGGTTCCTATTCCTGTAGGTGTAAAGTTATTTGCTGAATAGTGTCCCAAGACACAAGAAGAGGAAGAGGACATGTCCCGTGTTCCATATGCAAGTGTAGTCGGTAGCCTGATGTATATGATGGTCTGTACTAGACTAGACATTGCACATGCAGTGGGAGTATTGAGAAAGTTTATGTCAAAACCAGTGAAGGAGGACTAGACAACAGTGAAGCGGGGTTTCAGGTATTTGCGTGGAACTAGTGATTATGGTTTGTGCTACCAAGGAAGACCAGCATTGGACAGAGTGTTGGATATTTGTGGCTTTGTTGATGCAGACTAGGCTGGAGATTTGGATCATAGAAGATCTACAAGTGGGAATGTGTTTAACCTATTTGAAGGTGGAGTCAGTTGGATGAGTAAGAAACAATCTGTAGTGGCACTATCAACTAGAGAGGCAGAATACATGGCAGCCACTCATGCAAGCAAGGAATTAGTTTGGTTGTAGAGATTGTGTTCAAATATGGGGTTAGTACTGGGAGCTATAAGGATAGACTATGACAACCTAAGTGCAATTTTCTTGGCAAAGAACCCTGCCTATCATTCAAAGACAAAGCACATTGATGTTAAGTATCACTTTGTGAGGGATATGATAGAAGATAAAAAGGTGTTGCTGGTAAAGGTGGACACTTTGAAGAACACTGTAGATGCATTGAAAAAATCTGTGAGCTTTGAGAAGTTCTCTTGGTGTAGAGAAACAATGGGCATTGCAGGACTAGATAGATGACTAAGATCCCTTGTGGTCCCCTGTGGAAAGAAAACAACAAGTGGGAGAATGTTTGGTTGTGTTATATTCTTTCCATGACTAGCCCATGTAGTTAGCCAGAGGGTTAGAAGGGAGGCGGAGCCCCCCCTTCGTTGTGCCAATTGCATAGCGAGGGGAGTCATAGGGGGTTTTGAGGGGTGCAAGTAACCCCACTTTATGGGGTCCGGGGAAGCACCCTGGAAAATTTTGGTTTTGGACCATATGTTAGGTTAGGCGGACCTACCTATGGTTTTGTGCATGATTTTTGCACATGGTTTTGGATGCGATGGTTTTCGGTCCATGTTTTTGGATGCGATGGTTTTCGGTCCATGTTTTTGGATGCGATGGTTTTCGGTCCATGGTATTGGATGCCTTGGCATGTATAAATATGTATTGTAACATTGAAAGGAACATAATGAAAAATCAAGTTGGTAGTCTTGGTTTTTGGATCCAGGGGAAAATCTCTGTGTATATGTGTTTTATGTGTTATTCTCTGGCATTGTTTATTTTCTGTGTTTTAGAATTCGTATGCAAGTAATTTCTATACGGGGTTAAAAGCTACAATGTAGTGGGGATTGACTTTGAATATAACAATGCTTTCAATTTTTCCATGACTTCCTCAGGTAGGCGTAGGGTCTTCCAAATTATGTTTCATAGCATATCACCATATATGTAAAACATAATCATGTTGTCCTTCTTCTATTTTGGATCATTAGAGGAACAAAAAATCTAAAACAAAGAAGCTTGGATGGGTCGCAAAGTATTTTCTATTGGCTAGAACCCATCCGACCTTTCCTAGGTTGCCAAAGCAATCAATATTAACAACCAAGGATAGTAGAAATCTACATTATGTTCCTAGGTTCTTGTTGAAATTGTTTCAGAAGGTACGAAACTCAACTCAATTTCTCCTCCTTTCCAGATCAATTGGCTATGGCGATGGGACCTTCCGACACTTCATCCTTTTTTATATTTTTGGAGTACTTTATAGGCTAGATCCTATGTAGTGAACCTAGTTGCACGATCATTGATTTGAAGAATCATATAACCACGAGTTCCCCTAGATATTTTAAAATCCTTCATTACCTATGCAACAGTATTTTTGTTTGTAATTATTGGCTCTAGATTGTCTCCTTCAATGGGAAACCTAGTAATGTCATGAATGAGAGCAATAGTTAACTCAACCAGCTTTACTAAGAAAATATAACCTCCCAGAATGAAATATAATAGACAATTGATGACCACATTCAACTTTGTCCCACATGAAAAATGTGGAATAACAAATAGATTAAGGATTTCAGTTTCCTGCAACTTACGATCCTATTCCTGTAGATCCACTTTAGTCACTCCAAGATCATTCTTCTCCACACATTTCAAATAGTCTTGGACTTCAGAGAATCTAGTGGAATCATGTATATCGTGATAAAAATACTTAAGCCTCTCTAAATAGATTTTCATCTTTCATTTTTTGTGAACACCAGGCATAAGAGGTGGTATCCCCACTGTGTATATGACATTATGAGTGATTGAAACAAGAGGTTATGTTGTCTTTCGTGGTGGAAGGTACTGGGGCCCTTTCTTGTAACCTACTATTTTTAATGGATCAACAATCTCAAAGATCATCCATGTGCTAGTATCCTCCTAAGTCATTCTTGAATTTTCAATCCTCCAAGATGCATTTTCCTCCTATAGTTCTTCGGCTTCACCCTTTTGAGGGAATAAGGAATGCTTAGTCCATGATTTCCATTCCCTTGGAGAACTTATTTCTTTTTCCATCACTTTATAGTGGCTATTTCCTCGTCTAGAACCCTAATTCTTAGTTCTCTACTTTGGTATGTGTAGGTTCCCTCAACTATTAGCTAGGACTTGTGCTCTCTTTGATCCTTTCTCACCCAACTCTTCTAATTGCACAAATGGGATTATGTACACACTTTCCATTCTTATGCCTACATTCATCATTATCCGACCCTTGAGTGATCACTTTGTCTCAATGGAATAATCCATGGAAATATGCCACTCACCTTGATGTCCTCATGTCATAAGTAGGTTGTACAACATTGTTTCATACTAATATCACACCCTGATGATGACAGTTTCAATAATTACTACCCATATTTCTTAGTAATTATTAAATGGTCATCCCATTTACCCTTAACACTTTTCCACAAGGTTTTGTACCAAAATATTTCCACTCTTATGATTTCTCGCTAGTTGGTCGATTGTCTAGCTATCTTCTATTTTCCATTGATGTGATCGGATAATTAATGTACAATTATAATGCTTCTATCGAACATTGCACCATAGATAAGAATAACCTTCCTTGTCTAACATAGTCATACAATCACCTCACTTTTGCGCATAAACATTCTTTGATTGGGATGCATCCAACACTGCACATTGTCTATTTTGACACTAATACTACAAAGAACTCCCTTTGATGCACTATGTTCCATATTTTTCACACAATGTAACTTATCTCACAGCCATCTAATAACCTCTACTCCTGAAAATAGAGAATAACCACTATTGACTAACTCAAAAAAAGTAAATAACACAAATCTAACTATCAATCAAAACCAAGATACTTCATTTTTGTACAAAGGGTAGAATGAATTTTTCCTCCTCACATATATGGTGTAGGAGCTCGCTATCCCTATACAACTTCAACTGGCTCTAGTTAACAAAACCCTCTCACAAGGTACCATCCAAATTCTACAAATGTATTTCTCTCGCTGCCATCACATATTAGATAGTGTAGGGTCCCATCCAATGCATCTAAAATTTGCCTGGGTATTGTAAAAAATTGTTGTTATATAATCCAAAACTCCAAGCTAAAATTTATTTTTCTTAATATTTATGTCATGTCATGCCTTCTCTTTGGACCTCTACACGTCTTGGTGAAATCTCTCTATTGCACAATATTCCTTCAGCTACAGTAGCTCATGTAGCTATTTGGAAAAACACTGAGTGGGGTGGGGGTGGGCGGGGGGGGTGGATGAATCAGTATTTACAAATCATCAATAACTTTTCCATTTCATATTCATATTTCTATATGCGACTTTACTGAATCAAACCTGCATGTGCACCCGACTATTCTTAAGACATCTAACGTATATCGAGTGAACTTATAATTTAGTTAATCCATCATATGTTTGTCTTTAGCCAGTGCATTAGTACTTTATTAACCATTAGATAAAAAATAACCAAGTGCAGAAATAACAGAATAAACCATCACACATAACAAACACACATGAACACCAAGATTTAAGGTGGAAACCCAATGCAGGAGAAAAACCACCTACTGTTGTTGTCTTTATCTTCTATTAATATAATGAAAACCTGTTTACAATATTGTATTAGTGCAGATTCATACCAGTATGCAGGAATCTACCTGCAGAAGGCTACAACCTTCTCTCATTCTCCAACTTCTACTGGAAGGGAGCTACAACCCCCTGGCTCTTGTAATGGCTGATATGTTTACCAATATGTAGGCACCTGCCTACAGATGGCTACCACCTTCACTCATTCGCCAACTGCTACTAGAATGGAGCTCCAATCCCCTAGCTCTTGTACTGGCTAATAAGTTTACCAGTACGTAGGTGCTGACCTATAGAAGGTTACCGCCTTCACTCTTCCTCCAGGGACCACGTTTCATAAATTTTCAGCCTGGATACTCTTGGTACACAACAACACAATAGGTAGGCCACGTTTCGTCAAATTTTCATACAAGACCAATCAGAAACATTGAAGCTCAAAACCAATCACCACAACAATACAACCAATCACTAAAACCCATCAACTCTGAAGAAAATCACAATCAATCAATTTGAACCTTCAGATCATTGTCACCAGAACACAAAGCTGAACCCAGAAATCTACATCAACAACCAGAACCAACTGCAACTTCAAAAATCATATGTCAGAATGTATATGCTACTTAGAAGTGTCAAAAAAACATGTATACATGCCTTCACCAACGCGAACCAGTGTATAGATCTGCAGATAATAACTTATAACTTCGCAGCTATTCTAGACTTCACATATACCCAGATCATAGCATATAAAGGATAAACATGTGTTAAAAATCAGATCTAGACTATCCATTACATAATGATAAGTCATTTCAGGTCTTATGATCTTGATCCATCATTAGATCTCATCCATCATCAAACACTCAGGTGCATACTTAGTTCAGATCAAGTAAAGCATAAAAAACCCATAACATGCATATTTAATTTTGATCTAACTCTTCATAAGATATTCATTACTTGCACACTTAGCCCTTTGATCTTCTCCTTCTTATATACTTAGAGCCTTTTTCAATACCTCGGACCAAAACCATAGTTATGATGTTGGTATTTTTCGATGTTATCAATATTCTTTTCCGCGCTCATTACCATTAATATTAGTTTTCCATCATATATGAGCTTTCCCTTTTTTGGAAGTGTGTGCATACGTATACGCTCCTTTTGTTCTCTGTACCCACATGTATATGCGATTTTCACTAGGATAAACTATGTATACTTCTTAAAACATTCTTTTTCTTCAATTTCTGGAGTTTGGTCTGTAATCCTTTGTTGTTACCTCTGAATTGACTTGTTGCAATGTGAACTACCATCATACATCACTAAATCATTTATGGGTATCATATATGTGAGTTGCCATCAAGAACTCCTATACCATAATTCCAATAATCTCCCCCTTTGGACTTGTTGGCAACCATATTGGTGTTTATTATGTCAAGTTGTAGAACATGTTATATATATCAAATAGCACCAAGATACTCTCCCCATTTCACATCAAGGGAAAAGTGTGGACAAATATATTCTCCCCCTTAGAGATGCACTGCACATGCTGAATTATGTAATCATGCTCCCCCTGAGCATTTACCGAAATCTCTGATGGATGTAAAATGAAGTACATGACTCTATCACTCAACTATGTGGTTATGACCTTCCTATCACCAATGACTCATACATACATCAATTACCCAATCAAGTGGGGATACATATTTGACTCAACCACCCAACCAAGTGGGATTACATATTTGACATGATCTCAAATGTCCATACATGAATGAATATGACAATTATTACATCATCCTTCCCATGCATAGTGGGGTTACAAATTACATCATAGGTCTTTACATGACCTTTACATCAAATGATATTCATGACATCAAAGACCAAGGACTTAGACAAGACCATGATAGTTATCAGCAACTATTATACATCATATATTATTTTCACCATAAGCATATGTCAGCAACATCAAGAACAACAACCTGTATTTTTCCATTATCAAAAGAGTCATCTAAATCAAAACAACTATGTGGCTCAAGAAATATAAGTATCATCTGATATTTCATCATAGGCCACCTATGTCTGCGGCATAGTATGATGCATCATTTTAGCAACATAAGCATCATTATGTACCAAGGTCTTCTAAAGAAAAAACATAATGCAAACAATGCATTATTAGAAGCATAGAATATGCTCCCCCTGAACCTGTGCCAACTGTTCACTGTCATATCTGATCATTGCATATGTCAGTAAGAATAATCAAGGCATCATCATCAACTAGTTATTCATCAAGTCATCAACAACTTATGAGGGCAAAAAATACTTCTACATATCATCAACAAATTGTAATCATCATCAATCAGAACAAAAAAGACAATTGATAATTTACTGAACCATACTAATCCCATTTTTCTGAGTCTGTCCCACTGCTTCTTCATCAAACCAACATATACACGACTATGCAGTTTCTAACTCACGTATATACGTGACCTGTCTTCATACTAACTGTGTATGAGAATTGGAATTCTGAAATTTTATACCTTAAGTTCCTCCTGAATCTGTTCTGACTGTACCTGGTCCTAGAACTTTTACTGAAGCATTAGTTCCAATAATATCATTATCATGATGGTTCTTTGTCAGAGACTCCATTTTACTCTTATCTCCAGTCATGTGATGAGCACATCCACTATCATCTGTCTTTTAATGAGCAGAGAGCAAGATCACACCTTATCTGATCTTCCTTTTCTTGATTCTTGGTGGATTCATATTTTTCATATCTTCTAATATAAATATGCTTATTTGATTTCTTACCATATTGTCTACGACGATCCATAGACTTGTCCCTACATTTATTTGCTACATGCCCAAACTTGTTACAAGCATAACATATTATATGTTTTATATTCCTTCTATAGCAATCAATGGCTTTGTGACCAAACATATTGCAAGAAAAACAATATCCCTGAAAGTACCTGGAAGTTGATGATCTTTCTATGAGATGGTTATTATCTTGAACCATTCTACTTTTGCATCTGGCTGCAACATGTCCAAAATTATGACATATAAAAAATTCAACATTATTCATCAAAGGAAATAATCGATTCACACTTCCCTAGTTAGGAGTAAATGATTTTCTTTGAAGAATTTCTTTCCTTGGTTGTTGATGGGGTTGACTTATTATATCCTTGTTGAGCATTTCATATTTTGCATTTGAATTCCTTGCCCCAGTTTGTGAGCTAGATTCACCTTTAACAGTTTCATGAAAACCAAGATCATATTTGATGTAGGAGACCTTTGACTACTAAGAATATTATCCAAAATATTAGTACTCTCTTGAAATCGTAAAAGATTATCATTTTCTTCTAATTTACCTTTTAGGATATTTACCTCAGCCTGATATTTCTCTTCCTTTTTCAGATACTGCTTCTTCATGATTTCTTCAACTTTTCTTCCTTCTTCCACTTGTTGTCTTAATTTGAGAATCTCATTTTCTTGTTCTTCATATTCTTGAAGTAGCTATTCATTCTGCTTATTTGAACTTTCAAGATCTTATTTTAGAGAGACAACCTCAGCTTCAAGACCTTCATAGTAATTGGTTCTTTCTTTAAGTTCCTTGGTTGTTGTATCCTTTTCATTCATTCATTTATCAATGATGTAACTTCATCCTGCAGTCCTTGATATTGATCTTCCTTTTCCTTGTACTGCTTCCTTATTTTGTTTCCTCCTCCGATTGAGTTTTTAACCTCGTAATCTCTTCTTTGTAGGAACATTCCCTTTTATCAAACAGATCTTGTTGATCTCTAACTTTATTTGTGAGCCTTTTAACTTCTACCTTCATTAGATTTCTCACACATTCACTACATCACTAAATCATTTATGGGTATAATATATGTGCGTTGCCATCAAGGACAACTCCTGTACCATAATTCCAACAATATCCCCTTCTGGACTTGATGGAAACCATATTGGTGTTTATTATGTCAAGCTGTAGAACCTATTACATATATCAAACAACACCAAGATACTCTCCCCCTTTGACATCAAGGTCAAAGGGAGGACCAAGATATTATCCCCCTTAGAGATGCACTGCACATGTTGAATTCTCTAATCATGCCCCCCCTGAGAATTTACTGAAATCTCTGATGGATGTGAAATGAAGTGCATGACTCTATCACTCAACTATGTGAATATGACCTTCCTATCACCAATGAATCATACATACATCAATCACCCAATCAAGTGGGAATACATATTTGAATCGACCACGCAACCAAGTGGGATTACATATTTGACATGATGTCAAATGTCCATACATGACTGAATATTACAAATATTACATCATCCTTCCCATGCATAGTGGGCTTAAAAATTACGTCATAGGTATTTACATGACCTTTACATAAAATGATATTCATGACATCAAAGACTAAGGACTTAGACAATACCATGATAGTTATCAGCAACTATCATACATCATATATGATCTGCACCATAAGCATCTGTCAGCAACATCAAGAACAACAACCTATATATGTCCATCATCAAAAGATTCATTTGAATCAAAACAACTTTGTGGCTTAAGAAATATAAGTATCATCTGAGATTTCATCATAGGCCAACTATGTCTGCAGCATAGTCTGATGCATCATTTGAGCAACATAAGCATCATTATGTACAAAGGTCTCCTAAAGAAAAAACATAATGCCAACAATGCATTATTAGAATCATAAAATATGCTCCCCATGAACCTGTGCCAACTGTTCACTGTCATATCAGATCATTGCATACGTTAGTAAGAATAATCAAGTCATCATCGTCAACTAGTTGTTCATCAAGTCATCAACAACTTATGAGGGCCAAAAGTACATCTACATATCATCAACAAACTGTAATTATCATCAATCAGAACATAATAGACAATTGATAATTGACTGAACCATACCATACCCATTTTTCAAAGTCTGTCCCACTGCTTCTTCATCAAACCAACATATACGCGACTATGCAATTTCTAACTCACGTATATACGCGACCTGTCTTCATACTAACTGTGTATGAGAATTGAAATACTGAAATTTATACTTTCAATTCCTCCTAATTCTGTTCCGATTGTACTTGGTCCTAGAAATTTTACTGAAGCATCAATTCCAATAATATCATTATCATGATGGTTCTTTATTAGAGACTCCATTTTACTGTTATCTCCAGTCATGTGATGAGCACATCCACTATCATCTTTGTCTTTGAATGAGCAAAGAGAAAGATCACACCTTATCTGATCTTCCTTTTCTTGATTCTTGGTGGATTCATATTTTAAATATTTTCTAATATAAATATGCTTATTTGATTTCTTACCATATTTTCTACGACAATCCATAGACTTGTCCCTGCATTTCTTTGCTACATGCCCAAACCTGTTAGAAGCATACCATCTTATATGTTTCATATTCCTTCTATAACAATCAATGGCTTTGTGACCAAACATATTGCTAGAAAAAAAATATCCCTTAAAGTACCTGGAAGTTGATGATATTTCTATGAGATGGTTATTATCTTGAACCATTCTTCTTTTGCATCTAGCTACAACATGTCCAAAATTATGACATATAAAAAATTCAACATTATTCATCAGAGGAAAGAATCGATTCACACTTCCATAGTTAGGAGAAAATGATTTTCTTTGAAGAATTTCTTTCCTTGGTTGTTGATGGGGTTGACTTCTTATATCCTTGTTGAGCGTTTCATATTTTGAATTTGAATTCCTTGCCTCAGTTTGTGAGCTAGATTCACCTTTAATAGTTTCATGAAAACCAAGACCCGATTAGATGGCAGGAGACCTTTGACTACTAAGAATATTATCCAAAATCTTAGTACTATCTTGAAATCGTAAAAGTTTATCCTTTTCTTCTAATTTACCTTTTAGAATATTTACCTCAACCTGATATTTCTCTTCCTTTTCCAGATACTACTTCTTCATGATTTCTTCAACTTTTCTTCCTTCTTCCACTTGTTGTCTTAATTTGAGAATATTATTTTATTGTTCTTCATATGCTTGAAGTAGCTCCTCATTCTGCTTATTTGAATTTTCAAGATCTTATTTTAGAGAGACAACCTTATCTTCAAGACCTTCACAGTAACTGGTTCTTTCTTTAAGTCCTTGGTTGTTGTATCCTTTTCATTCATTCAGTTATCAATGATGTAACTTCATCCTGCAGCCTTTGACATTGATATTCCTTTTCCTTGTACTGCTTCCTTATTTTGTTTCCTTCCTCCAACTGAATTTTTAACCTCGTAATCTCTTCTTTGTAGGAACATTCCCTTTTATCAAACAGATCTTGTTGATCTATAACTTTATCTGTGAGCCTTTTAACTTCTTCCTTCATTATATTTCTCATGCATTCACTATCTTAAATACAATAGAGAAGGGGATCACCAGAGGACATAGAATCTGTACCTGATAATTATTTTTCTTCTTCATCTTCATTCTAAGGTGATTCTGAATCTAAATATTTGCTTCCACCTTGTTGTTGGGAAAAGTATCCAATACGAAATGACCCTATCCCACTCTAAGGGTGATAGTACCTCAGCAACAATCAAAGCAAAGCTATTCGAGATTACTTCTTTATGAGATGTAAGAGAGGGGAGAAAGAGATCCACTAACCGTTGTCTTCCGCTAATGATTGATCCAATCTTCTCTCTTTGCTGCTTGCTCCCAGCTCATTTCTCTTTCACTGACCCAGCTACACCAAGATCTTGCAAAATGGCAAGAGAGGGAAACTACAAGAAGCATACATTCATAATTGATTCAAGGATTAGAATAAATCAAATACACAAGTATAGCAATACACCATTGAGACACATGCATATAGAAGAACCTCAAATGCTTTATTAATGGAAGAAGTAAAGTTCAGGAAGTAATACAACCATAAAAGGCCCAATCCAGCATCACCTCCCAGCAGAAAGAAATCTCCTCTTCACCTCCTTCAAGCAGATCACCCAATAGTTCTATACTCAAACCAACAGCACTTCCTTACATTCACAAGATTCCAGCCTCCCTAGACCTCATGAGAGAGCTCTATATATAGGAGTTTTGGAGAAAGGATGAGTGAGCTTGTAGCTGGCATGAAGCTGACTAGTGTCCTCTCCCACTTCAGTTATTCTTCAGTTCTTGAGTCCACTTGGAGGTTCTTGCTTCCACTTGGAGATCTAGACCCTCTTACTCATCATCAGTCGAATTCCCTGATCCAAGTGTCATTTTGGAAGCTTCCTGGGCATTGACACCTTGAGGAATGACTGTGCCACTTGGCCAAACTCGCCCAGTGCAGGTAGCCTTCTTTGCAGTTGACATTTAGCGCAGGTACACAGTGGAGCAGTTGACATTCAGCGCAGATGCTCAGTGGAGCAGCTGACATGATCCAGAATTAGCCTGTTTTTGAGTGTTTTCAGGTGGAGAACTGATATTTAGTGCTGTGGTTTGCTGACCTTGTTCCTCTAGGGGTAGGAACAACATGTTTAGGGACTTTGGATCCCTTAGATTATTGACATTTCATGCCTCATGCTGTAAGGCACAAAAATGTCTATAACAGTTGCCCCCTAAAGTATGAGGTCGTTTATCGGGTGAAATGCTTTATCAGGAGGATCCGAAGTTCATTCAATCGCTGAGAGGTGACCTGTAATAGAATACAATACAATACATTATTTTTCATTCTGCTTTCATGATCTAGCCGAGGCGGGCATTCCCATGATCAGCTTTATAAATTCATTTTGGTACATATAACAGACGATCGTCTGATGGTAGACTGATAATTCTCTGTTGAAATTATCATCTTTTGAGTAGGATGACCATCTGCTGCAATGATGTACATGTCAAATGTCTTTATATTTCCTGAATATATATCGCAGCCCGGATGGATGAAACTAGATCCGGGGTCTTCAAACTCATTCGATCTTCACTCTAAGTACAAGTCGATCCATGTGAGAATTGCGCTAAAGTCGAACATGGAAAGACATCGCTTGATTGCCGGTCAATGATGTAAACCGTTAACAAGTGCGAGAGGAATCACCGATAATGATAATGACCTTCAAGGTACTGCAGTACAATTCACGTGGTGTGAATAAAGGACTTGGCGTCGAACACCACGCAAAATCTTCTGGTCGAAGGTCATTGATGTATACCTGTCGCCGGAAGTGAGAAACTTGCCATTGAGGCATGCAAGCTTCAAAGTACTGAAGGGGTTGTTCCTAGATCAACTTCTTGGATAATGAGCTGAATTCGACAAGAAGCGATCCGTCAAAGGAGGGCCTTAATGAATCCCACATCAGTGACACGGAATGGAGCTAATGATTTTAGTGGAGGTGAAAACAATCTGTGAAATATGATTCAGGGTGGCGATCATGGGTGGATGAAGGATAATGTATGGCAGTGGATGGGACACAGTTGACTCTTTCTGAACAACATCTCTTGAACATATAATGACACTGATGCGATGGATCGGTAGCATTACCCCAAATGTGGATGGTTTGGCGAAGACCATGGTGATGAGACCGGCGAATGAAACAACCCAACCCGATGTGATACGGAGGAAAAGTGTCATGTTCAAGAGTGACTTACTACCATTAAAGCTTTGAGGTTCTCCCAATTTTTCCCCAGTCATTTCTGACCAGTACCTCTTTATTTTTGTCAAGCTTGAGGAGGATAACATATGCTTGTTCTATAACCTGCCCTTCGGGCAAGCCAATCGCTATGTTTTAACGAGCCTAGCGATAGGGAAACTCGTTCTCGTCTAAAGACAAGTTTGTCGCTATTTAATCATTTTAACGAGTCTAACGACAAGGAAAACTCGGTCCTTTTCATTTTTAGAGAGTCTGAAAAGGTACAGAAAGTTAACTCCAAAATTCCTTTTTCGTCATCTAATCCCTTAAGTCCGAAAAAGTATAAAACAATACAGAAGGGATGAGTTTTCGATAACTTTAACGAGCCGAATAAAACAAGCGCTCGACCTTTTTGTGTAATAATCCCTCAGGTCCAAAAAGATTAAAATCTAGAGGAGGGATAGCTCTTCCGGTCACTTTAACGAGCTGGAAGGCCAAAACTCGGCAAACTTTTCATATTTTACGAGTCAGATGAAAAGAGCTCAAAGAAGACTCATCTTTTGAGGAACGAGTGATAAACAGGGATAGCAGCAGATTCCAGATATAGGTTGGAATTTTCCAATCACGGCAGTGTCACAAGGATGGCTAAGTGAAATCACTCTTCGCATCTGTTCCTCAAAATAGGTAAACAATCATATGGAGGTGAACGATTGGCCAAATGAAATGGAGGTGGCAGGTGCAAACACGACCAAGGCTTTTTATGGCTAATAAATTTACGATCACAATGGTTATTTACCGGGGTATGTTCATTTTTTTAATGAGCTTGAATGCTCAACCTTATGTTTATTTTTCAACGAGCATGAACTATGTACTAAAACTGCTCGGATCTCGCTTTTCTATTTTTTAACGAGCATAAATTCCGCGGTAAAACTGCTCGAAATACCAGTCATAAGATAAGAATGTCTCCTATGAGATAGCTATTTTTTATGGAGCTTTATCCCACGAAGCTATGCTCCTTCTCATCCTTTCTTTATGCAAGTTTGGAAACGGCTAATCCTACGAGTTTAAAGGGTTAGACCTACAGGTTTAAAGGGAGGACCTAAAAATTTAAAAAAAATAAATAGTCGTCCCTTGCTTGCACTCCAAAAGGTTTGCATGCCCCCAGGTATAAAGTAAAATTTCAAGGCTGCCCCTACTTATCCGTCAAAACATTTGTTTTAAAGGGTGAGGCTTGCCTCTTTCTGGTTACCCAAAGATTGTTTTGTTAACACCATCAAACGAAAGCATCTCCTCGGCACTGTCTACCGAAGTAGACAATGGTGAATGACCTTTGTCAAACAAGTAACCTTAAGAAAAGAATCCTGTTCTAGAACAACCCCTCTTCCATCCACGGACGGGGTACGGACTAGTCATATTCTTTCGCAGAAATTCTGCCTTATACCCAAGGTTTCCTCTGCCCGAAGCAGACCAGGATGCATGCCCCCTGGGTTCCAGTCCCATCTTTCCGAATCACTCGCACTCATCGGGAAGGAGGACTGGGGGTGGAGACATTTCTTGAGTGAATAGACCATTGAGGGTTGGTATGTGACTATTTGCGATGCGTGATCCCGGAAATGAAAGTTGGTCTACGAGCTTGACCATTCTTCCTTCGTGTGGAAAACACATTACTCTAAAGAGTGAGGAGACTATTGCCTCCATGCAATATATATAGTCTCGTCCAAGGAGTAGGTTATAATCCAAGGGTCCTTGAACGACCATCACGTTCATTTGAACGGTCTTCCCTTTCAATGTGACAGGCACATTGGGGAGGATCCCTAATGGTCGACTGGTTCCTTTATCAAAACCCGACAGATTTCTTATCTCAGGAAAAAGCTCCGGGGAACCCAGTGCTTTCCAAGCAATAGAGGAAAGGATACTCACAGATGCCCCTTCATCAATGATAGTTCCAGCCATTACCATTCTATAAATTTGGACTATGATTCTGAATGGTACACTGGCTGGCAACCGGGGTCTACCTAGTTGGTTCCAATCAAAGGACACAACCAGGTTGCTTGGCGGTGGAACCGAATACACGGCCGGATATGACCCTGATGATGTTCCTTCCTGCGATAAAGGAATGGGCGCATTGCCCTGATGCTCATCAGAGTTAGTGTTGATGAAAAGAATCTAGATGGTGTCATCGTTATTCTCTTCAGTGAGGGTGTCATTTGAAGATGAATCTTCAGTGACGGTGTCATTTGAGGGTGAAACCTCTGAAGGAAGAACCGGGTCAACTGCCGTTTCGACCTTTGGACTTTTGTCCGGTCTGGATTCAGTAGGTTCATTCTCAATGACTGACGCTTCAGCTGACCACTTGAGCGGGCCAGCTGTATTTTCAACCAACGAAGGACTTGGCACAAGTTTTTTGTATCCAGGAGGAAGTCTCAACGGTGAAACCGGGCGATCTTCCAAAACTCTCTTCGCTTCGTCTAAGAAGGGACAATGGTGGATGGCGTGATCGCCTTCACACAGTCTGCAGGGGGATCTTGCTCTCCCTCTTTGTCTTGAACCTTCACTTTCGCTGGTTGACGGTAAGCATTCAACATGGCTATCAGAGGTTGATGCTCCCGAACTGTGCAAACGAGGGGACCAGTCCCTTAGTATCCAGGGAATACAGGGACAATCTCTATGGAAGTGGTCTGCTCTACATATGACACATGGCGATTTAGGCCCGGTCTGTGTTGTGTGTGGATTTTTGTCAGATGTCTTTTGCTTGCCCCCAGCCGCCTTAGGCTCCTTCTTCTTCTTCTCTCTCTTCTTCTTCTCCTTCTTCTCCATGGGAGCTTGGCTTTTGCCGGCTCTACCTTGCGAAGATGAAGGATTGGAGGAAGAGTTATAGGAAGTTGAAGGCTGGTGGGCAGCTCTAGACTGATCTAACTGTTGACTCGACTGTTCAAGAACCATGGTGTTTTGAACTACATTGGTTGAGAATAGCCAAATAGGCAGGCCAATTGTCAGTCCTGGAAGCGACAATGTGGCCATGTGGGGCGCACCAACTTCTCCCCAAGAGGAGAAAGGACTAGGATTTCCATCATGTGGAATTCCTTGGTTGGGGCGTTCCATGTTCTCAACCTACAGATCAACGCAGGAATAGGAGGTGATTATGTTCCGTTTAAAATAAATTTTATAACGACGCTTTAGACACAACTTGCTTTTTCACTTTTTAAGAGTCGAGAAAAAGCTAAAGATGACTCTAGTCTCCTTCGATGTTTTAACGAGCCCGAAGTGACAAATGCTCGGATGGACTTTTTCAGTTATAGAGTTTGAAAAAGGCCAAAAGAAACTACTCTGGAGATCTAGGCAGAGGGTGTGCCAAACTTTTCGCAAAACCACAGAATACGTTTTACGGTACGGGTGGTCGATCTTCGTGAATGCTCTGTTCACTGCATTGCGATCAGTAGGGCGGCCGACACGACTTCCTATGGATAAAGGCTTTGTTCCTATAGGGGTCTCCCAATATATACGCGACGGTACGTGGGAGCACAAGTCCGTATTGATACTTATCGCTTCACCGTGGAGGAATCACCCAACCACTCAACGCTAAGATATCACGTTTAACGACGCCGGAACACGTCTCTAGCTTAGACCTCTGTGTGTTTGCGTTATGTTTCAATGCGTTGTTATGTAAATTCAATTTATTTTAAGGTTGATCTTGTTTAGCAGTTTGCCTTTATGGATCACCACGAGATGTATAGTAACACTCCTAAATGCAGTCTAAGATGATAAGCAAGCTTTTCAATCTTTCAACTTTGAAAATCTTAACTACTGAGGGAAAAGAAAGACATCATCTTTTCACACAGATCATAGAGCACACACTAATGCACTTTTCCCTAAATCAACATGCAAACTGTCAAAATGCACATGCACAATGCAGGTATTTCTTTTCTCTTTCTTAATGTTGGTGCAATACAAAAAGAAAGCTGTTGGATAACTTTGAATTCAATTTCAAGAGAAAGCAAACAAGCTTGTCCAAAATCAAAAGACACCTTAAGATTTACTTGTTTCGACACTAGAAATATACAAATTCAAACCATATTACGAAAGCAAAAGTTCAATCAGCTATGAACAGCAAATAAACTAACTCTTAAGATCAAAACGACACTTATCACAGGTCTAGATCTAAGAGGCCACAGCAAAACTAGTCCACTTTCGTTATGGGAAACTGTAAATGATATAAGAAATACACAAAGAAAAAAAACAGTTTCTTTATACAACCGAGGCGGAATAGTGGCAAGGAAAGTCGGTTTCAGATAGGTACATTGACTGGTAACTGGCTGCAAAAACAAGGATGAAAACAGGGCAATAAACAGGAGGGAACCCCAGTAGCACTAGGCAAAATTGGTTCAGCGCAAGTAGTACACTGGCGGTTTGACCTTCAGCGCAGGTAGCCCATTCGGGAACTGCGCTGAAATGCATACTGCCTTCACAGTGCCTGCACTGAAGAGATAAACTTTCGTTTTTCTCAGTTTCTGGGTCACAAATTGCTCAAAAATTCACAGTTTTTGGCCAAATCAGAAGCTATCAGTCAAGTACACACTAAGGGATGAAAAGGAGGATGAAAAGCTATCACTAAGAGCTATTTAGAGTCCTTGTGGATCAGCTCTTCAAATCATAAACTTGCCCAGAAACTGAGCTAGAGTAGCTGCCCTCTACTTTGCATTTGAAAGATCCAAATGCAGTTCGATTCGGTACTCCCTGTGTTTATGAAATGAATAGCAAAAACACAAACAACCAACAAGATACGATCCCCAACGGAGTCGCCAATTTTTTGTTGGGAAAAGTATCCAATACGGAATGACCCTATCCCACTCTAAGGGTGATAGTACCTCAACAACAATCAAAGCAAAGCTATTCGAGATTACTTCTTTATGAGATGTAAGAGAGGGGAGAAAGAGATCCACTAACCGTTGTCTTCCGCTAATGATTGATCCAATCTTCTCTCTTTGCTGCTTGCTCCCAGCTCATTGCTCTTTCACTGACCCAGCTACACCAAGATCCTGCAAAATGGCAAGAGAGGGAAACTACAAGAAGCATACATTCATAATTGATTCAAGGATTAGAATAAATCAAATACAAAAGTATAGCAATACACCATTGAGACACATGCATATAGAAGAACCTCAAATGCTTTATTAATGGAAGAAGTAAAGTTCAGGAAGTAATACAACCATAAAAGGCCCAATCCAGCATCACCTCCCAGCAGAAAGAAATCTCCTCTTCACCTCCTTCAAGCAGATCACCCAATAGTTCTATACTCAAACCAACAGCACTTCCTTACATTCACAAGATTCCAGCCTCCCTAGACCTCATGAGAGAGCTCTATATATAGGAGTTTTGGAGAAAGGATGAGTGAGCTTGTAGCTGGCATGAAGCTGACTAGTGTCCTCTCCCACTTCAGTTATTCTTCAGTTCTTGAGTCCACTTGGAGGTTCTTGCTTCCACTTGGAGATCTAGACCCTCTTACTCATCATCAGTCGAATTCCCTGATCCAAGTGTCATTTTGGAAGCTTCCTGCGCATTGACACCTTGAGGAATGACTGTGCCACTTGGCCAAACTCGCCCAACGCAGGTAGCCTTCTTTGCAGTTGACATTCAGCGCAGGTACACAGTGGAGCAGTTGACATTCAGCGCAGATGCTCAGTGGAGCAGCTGACATGATCCAGAATTAGCCTATTTTTGAGTGTTTTCAGGTGGAGAACTGATATTTAGTGTTGTGGTTTGCTGACCTTGTTCCTCTAGGGGTAGGAACAACATGTTTAGGGACTTTGGATCCCTTAGATTATTGACATTTCATGCCTCATGCTGTAAGGCACAAAAATGTCTATAACACACCTGATAGCCAATCATCTCTAACACTGTCACTGTTTCTTTGAGATGTCTTCTTATTTTTCTTCTTTCCCGTTTCCGCAACAGATCTCCTTCAAGCGATCAAGCTTTTTGCAAAAGACCTACTCTAATACCAATTGTTGGGAAAAACACTGAGAGGCAGGGGGGATGAATCAGTATTTACAAATCATCAATAATTTTTCCATTTCATATTCAGATTTCTATAGGTGACTTTGCTGAATTGAACCTTTGTGTGCACGCGATTATTCTTAAGACAACTAGTGTATATCTAGTGAACTTATAATTCAGTTAATCCATCATATGTTTGTCTTCATCCAATGCATTAGTACTCTATTAGCCATTATATAAATAGTAACTAGGTGCAACAATAACATAATAAACCATCACACATAAGAAACACACATGAAAACCAAGATTTAAGGTGGAAACCCAATGTGGGAGAAAATCCACCTATTGTTATCGTCTCTATCTTTTTTTAATATAAATAAAATATGATTATAATCTTGTACTCGCACAGACTCATATGTTAGAATGTATATTCTACTTAGAAGTGTCGAACCAGCATGTATACACGCCTTCACCAAGGCAAACTAGCGTATAGATCTGCAAATGATAACTTATAAATTCGCAGCTATTCCATACTTTACATATACCCAGATCATAGCATATAAAGGATAAACATGTGTTAGCAATCAGGTCTAGACTATCCATTACATAATGATAAGTAATTTTGGGTCTTATGATCTTGATCCATTAGTAGATCTCATCGTCATCAAACACTCAGGTGCATACTCAGTTCAGATCAAGTAAAGCATCATAATAAGCATATTTACTTTTGATCTAACTCTCCATAAGATATTCATTACTTGCACACTTAGCCCTTTGATCTTCTCCTTCTTATATATTGAACCTCAGACCAAAACCATACTTATGTTGTTGGTATTCTTTGATGGTATCAATATTCTTTGTTGTGCTCATTACCATGGGTCAATACCATGGTAGGAACCCCTGGTATTCTTTAATCTTAGTTTTCCATCCCATATGTGCTTTCCCTCTTGTGAAAGTGCATGCATACGTATACACTCCTTTTGTTCTGTGTACCCATGTGTATACACGACTTGGACTAGGATAAACAACGTATACTTCTTAAAACATTCTCTTTCTTCAATTTATGGAGTCTAATATGTAATTCTTTGTTGTTACCACTAAATTGACCTATTGCACTATGAACTACCATCATACATCATTGAATCATTTCTGGGTATAATATATGTGAGTTGCCATCAAGGACAACTCATGTACCATAATGCAAGCAGTAACCTCTTCTCCACTATGTTAGGTTCTGTTAGCTACATCGTTGCCACAATGTGCATTCTAGAAACCGAAAAATCCATTGGAATTATTGCCTCCTGTCCATACACTAATGAGAAAGGTGTTTGTCCATTCAACCTATTTCATGTGGTCCTATATGCCCCAAAAACCGTTGGCATTCTCAAATTCCATTCATCGCGTTGTACATTACATACCTTAGTAAGTGTTGTCTCCAATATTTTATTAAAAGACTCCACTGTGCCATTAGCTTGTCGATTCTAGGGAATGCTCTTCTGATGCTATATTTGGAGCTCCTCAATCAATGTTGCAATGGTATTGTTAAAAACCTGATTTTTCTTGACCACTCATTAGGATCCTTGAACACCCAAATCTTGTCAATACATTGTTAAATAAAAAGCATTCATTTGTCTGTATGTTGTAGTCTTTTCCTAGCATGAATTTTGCCCATCTAGTTAGGGAGTCAATCGACATGATTATGTATCACATGAGTTCTCCTTACCGATGGAATAATTGGGCCAAAAAAATCAATTCCCCTTTTCGCGAATGTTTGTAGGGTGAATTGGGGAGCCACAAGCATATCATCTCTTCAAGAAGGCTTCCCCACTCGCTGGCATATTTGACAGGTTCTAAAAAACTCCTTAACGTTGGTATGTAGAATAGGCCACCACAGTCCTATGCAAAGATATTTTACATCATCGTCTATCCTCTATAATGCCCTCTAGTGGCACTAGCATGCACTTTTATTAGTATACTTGGTTGTTCATGTTCTAATACAAAACTGTGTAAAATCCCATCTACACCTAAAGTCTTGTATAAGGGACCTGCGATGAATTGATAGTGTATTTTTTTTACTACCATTTGTTTCTTCTACATGACAAAATACCCTTCTAGAAATAAAACAAAAATCTACATATCATCTCCCCCCAACACAGGATTACTAATGAGGTACTTCAATGAAAAATGATCCGTGTATAATTTCAACTTGTTACCTAGCAGGTAATGTCTAAAATATTGAAATGCTTACACTATTGCTAGTCCTTCTCTTTACATTGTGGTGTAGTTATGCTCAGTCATAGATAATTTCTTGCTAGCAAAAGAAGTGGGATGGTCAATATCATCCTCCCTAAGTTGTGCTAAAATCACACCAGTGTAATTGATGAAGCAACGATATGCATGTGGAACTCCTTGTCCCAATTTGGGAACACCAAAATCGGCATGGTCACTAGTTTTCATTTGAAGTGTCCAAATCCTACTAACACTCCTCGTGCTAGTGTAACTTAGTCTCCTTTGTCAACAAATTCTCCATTGGGGTAGTAATCCAGCGTATCCTTGGATAAAATTCCGATAAAATGGTCCTCCTAAGGAATATTATAAAACAATAGTGTAAATAATAAAATAAGACTAGATTACCTCATCAAGTTTTGGAGGGAAGAAAGATAAACGAAAATTTCAACTCGTATTTTCGGCTTATATCCTTACAATTTTGCTATAATTTTGAGTGGGAGCACTCATTGAATAATTAATTTAGTTTTGCATCCAAAGAGTACTCATGTTTCATACTTTTGATGGACCCTACTACACGAAAAATGTGGAATACATGAAAAAATGTGATTACAATCACATTTATTCATGTATTTCACATTTTTTGTGTCATAGGATCCATCAAAAGTATGCAACATGGGTATTTTTTATTAGGTAAATCCTCTCTGCAAACAGAAACAATCCCTCTAACCCAATGAGTGGGACTAGAAACCTATGTGACAATCTACAAGACACTTCCCTAAATTACAATCGAAATGAGGGAAGAGGAAGATGACCTAACTCGTTCTGATGCTATAACACACTCCTTTGTTGAAAATCTCGAACCGCTCACTCCTCAAGCTCCGCTATACTACTCACATCATTTGAATACCTGCATAAGAGATAAAATACAAAATAAAGCATACAATTACAACAAGCATAATTGAAAGTAATCCACTTAACAGATCAAGGAGCAGTAAGATAAATGATGCATTAGCACAAACATTTATGGAAAGTGAACCAAAAATTGTATATATTAATGAAATAAAGGAGGAAGCATACAACCAAGACTTTTTTTCAATAAGCTCTCCTTGAGTGAATGTCCAAGTCCAAGCTCAAACTATCCAAGCAGTCATTCTCCAAGCCAAATGAGTAGCATGTATGCACTATCCCAGTATAAGGGTGAAAATAATTAGAGACCAACCATTTGGGAATGGGAAAGGATGAATATATAGGCAAGGAGAGGCAGTTAGGATCTCTCCAAACATAGGGGAAGGCCCTCATCTCAAGGAGGTAGCTCACAAGGATAAGATCAAAGGACAATATTGGGGGAGTTCGACCACATCCACACCAAACAACCTCTAGCCCATCGTTCTAGAAGCCTCTAAATCATGAAGCTTCTTGTGCTCTTTGGGAAAAATTTCCTTTTAGGGATCAACATGAGTATCCAAGAAAAAAGCACGCTGGTAGTGTGAGGCCAGTATAGTGCATCTAGGAATCAACACAAGTTACCAATGTCAAGGTCATGTTGATCTTTAAATTAGGGTTTTATAGCTTACTTCTTCAGGGAAGCCTCAAGGCATGTTTCCATCAGTGTTTCAGGGAGGACCTGAACTGCATATCAGGATGAGTACACTGGATGATTGCCAAGTTATGGGCACTTCGAGGTATGACACAGGGAAGTGCAGGAGGCATGACAAAATATTGTGTAACAGATGCCCCCTAAAGCATGAAGGCAGAACAAGGAGTGATGGATGAGATGCTTTACGAGCTTTTGCAACGATGAGGAAAAACATTGTCAATATACCTACAAATCAAGGATGCATATACATACACATACTTGATATCAAAACATGAACCCACGGTATGGACGCAACCATCTGGATAGAAAGGACTATGTGAAGTGATCCACGACATGGGCACAACCATCCGAATGAAAAGGATCCTCTGTAAGTCTAAGATCCAAGGTATGGACGCAGCCACTCGCGATGGAAGGATCATCATCATCATAAATATAAATTCCCATGGTATGGTCACATCCATCTGTATAAAAGAAACATGTGTACAATCACGAATAATACATAACTCCATGTAGCCTGAGTCATATCAAAAAAAAACTTAGGGTCTTGCACTCCATCCCCAACTCGATCAAAGTATGAATTCTAACATGCGAATGAATGTGTCGAAGTTGGACATGCTAGAAAACCACCTGATTACTGGCAAATGATGTGGACCATTAACAGGCACGAGAGAAACCACCAATAATGACAATGGCCCTCAAGGTATGACAATACAATTCGTGAATGTGAAAATGAAGCTGAAGTTGAACACTCGTGGAATCATTCGATCGAAGGTCAATGACAAAGACCTGTCATCGAATGCGAATAACTTTCCATTAAGGCATGCATGAACTAAGGTACTTAAAGGGAGTTTCTAAGTCACCTTCCTAGATAATGAGCTGAAGTAGACAGGAAGTGACCTGTCGAAGGAGGGCCATGATGATACCCCCATCATCGACATGAAATAAGGAATAAAGTAGAATGAATGAGTATGACCGAAGACTATAGCAAAGGGTCAGACAATGTATAGGAAATAAACTGCAGATAGGACTTCTCTTGAACATCTGTGACATGAATTTGGAGTGTGGCAACATTTTAGTTGACATAAGACCAAGGGTCATGATGACGAAATGGAATAGTCAGATGAGAGGCAAAATGGATCACCCAAACCTGGAAAGGCAAGTGACTAAGCGAGCATATACCAAGCTTGACACAAGAAACATATGAGTGTCATGTTCAAGACAAACATGTTGTCTATACAAGAGATATTTCACTTTCATTTTCCCACTACTTCTAGCGAGTGCCCCAATTATTTTTAATCACAATCTTGAAGGGGATATCATATGCTTGTCGTATAAGTTCATTCTTTGAATGAATCAATCCTATTAAGTTTTGCGAGCCCTAGGAAGAAGAAACTTTGTCTCATCATGGTGACAAGTCTTTCATCATTTATTTTTTATGAGTCCAATGGAAGAATAACTCGATATCTTTTTCATATTTAGAGAGTTTGAAAAAGAGACACAAAAGAAAACTCCATCATGTACCTTTTCGTAATTTGTCTCTTGAACCCCAAAAGGTAGAAAATAATATTCGAGAGAACCTCTTGACCATGTTGACGAAGGTTTACCTTTTTCGTAAATAGTTAATCTCAACCCAAAAAAGGGGTAAACGTATACTGAGACGAAATCATTTCATTTACTTTTACGAGTTTGAAATGACAAGTACTCTACAATATTTTCATATTTTTGGAGTTTGAAAAGAGTTGAAAGAGGACTCCTCCTGGAGGAACGAGTGGTACAAACGGATAAAAACTAGTTCTGGTGTTGATGGAACTGATCAAAACATGTAAGGTCAAGAAGTTGGCTAATAAGACCACTCATCATAGATGTTCCTTAGGCAAGGGTAAAACAATAAAGTAAAAGCATGTGAATGGCCAAAGAGATGGTGATGATGGAATGAAAAGACCAAGGCTCATTTGGAAAAAACAGGCTGATAAAAATGACAATCACAATATGTAAAGTGGGAATTGTTTCATTTTTACACAAGATTGGAACATGGGAAACTATGCTTGAGTATACTTGAAGATGGTTTCATTTTTTCACAATCTTGAAACTGAAACAAACTGTTCTTGGGTTTGGTTTCATTTTTACACAAGCTTGAAACAAGGATAAACTATGCTTGAGATAATTTTGCATGCCCCTAGCATAATGACACAATTCAAGGTACATGCCCCCTAAAATTCACTTCATTCACCTAAGTAGATTATTGGTTACTAACATGTGGATGGAATGAAGGTTTACTTACGAGATCAAGTGAAAGATTCGATTGGGATTTTATGAAATCTAATCAAAAACTCGAATTGGAAGGGGATTTGTTTCATTTTTTAACGAGCTTGACACAAGACAAGGAACTCTGCTCCAGACACATTTTTTCATTTTTTAACCAGCTTGACACAAGTAAAAGAACTCTACTCCAAAACCCTTGATCACAGACCAAAAGAGACCATGGATTCCAAGAGGTTCGCATCATATGGGAGAACAACACTATGGAAGGGATACATGTCCTGGGATAAAAATGAAAAATTGGGCTCCAATTCCCCTAGTACATGGTGTACTACATCACCTACGAGATCATAAGTAGATGTGCGCATGGAATAGGTGGTCACTAATAAATCTATGGCATGGATAATACCACTTGCATATAAGAACCATTTAGGGATGATGGTTGAGTGGGAGTTTATTAAGAACCAATGAATGTAATATGATCAATGATCATAATGCTTCCAATATGCAGGAAAAACATCACTCGAAAGAGGGAAGAGACAAGAGCTCCCATGAAATAAACATAGTCACGATCAAGGAGTAGATTAAAATTCAATGGACCTTGGACAACCATCATGTTTATATAAACAATCTTTCCTCCCAAATTAATAGGTAACTTAAGAAGGTTCCCCAACGGTTAACTGGTTTCTTAGTTAAAGGCTAACAAATTCTGGGTGATGGGGAGAATATAAGGAGAACCTAAATATTTCCAAATAGTTGAAGACATGATGCAAATAGATGCACCCTTCTCTATGACTGTGCTAGGTATGACCATATTGTAAGCCTTTACTACAACCTGGAAAGGCACATAAGACGAAAGATGAGATCCTGTCAGTCGATTCCAATCAAATGAAGCGACTAAATTACTCAGAGGGGGTATCATAGGAATGTGAGAGTTGCCTTCTTCCGCTATGGGAATAGGAGAAATTCTCTCATGTACCTCAGGAATGGGAGGATTTCCCTCCAGTTCATTCGAAACTGAAGAAAACAAAAGAACATAAGCAGTATGAGGTTCACTCTCTATCAAAGACGTACGGTTAATTGAAGGTGGAGCCAAGTCTACCGTTTTCTCAACCAATGGGTGGTCTAGAATAGACTCAGGAGACTCACTTTTAGAGAGAGAGGGGTTGCCCAAAAATGACTTTTGATCAATCACTGGATCAACTAGTGAAGGATCGAGGGACAACTTTCGTTACCCAGTCGGAAGATGAGGTTGAGAAGTTGTAAGGTTTTCCAACTCTTTGGATGCTTCATCCATAAGAGGACAAAGGTGAATGGGATGATTACCTTCACACAACTTACAGGAAAATTTTACTTTTCCATTTTTCCGATGGACCTTATTATTACTAGTTGAAGGTTTATCACTAGCATGATCTCTAGAGGCTGATGACAAAGTTCAATGTGAACCTGTGGACCACACTTCTAAGACCTTGAGAATACCAGGACAATTCTGAAGAATGTGGTCACCCTTAAATAACATGCAGGGGAATTTTACTTTTAGGGGTTGGTTGGAAGATTTTTCTTCATTAGTTACATCAGTAACAATAGTTGTTTGGTTGCCCCCATGCTTTTTTTTCTTCTTCTTCATCGTCCTCTTCTTGTTTTTCTTAGCTTCCTGGTTGCTAGAATCCAGACTTTCACAAAGCAAAGAGGAATAACAGGGTGAAGAAATAGGAGAAGAAGGCGAGGGATCAATTTTAGTATCAACATGAGGTTGATGTTGTTCAGGTGGAGGAGAACTCGGTTGAAAAGATGTTTTGACACTCAGAATCATCAAGGTTGAAAACAACCAAACTGGCAGACCAATGGTCAATGCAGGAAGGGATAACATTGCCATATAGGGAGCACCAATATTTCCAAAAGAAGTAAAATAATTGGGATTCCTATCAGGGGGATTTCCTTGATTGGTAGACTCAAAAAATGTTTCCATCAGTGTCAACCTAAAATCTAATAAGGAGTATTTCCATAGGAAGTATATTGTTTAGTGGTCAATTAATTTCTTTTAGAAATTAACAAAACAAAATACAAGAGGCATAATTTAGGCGAAAGTGTTTACCAAGTATCTGTGAACTGCTATATACACCTTAGTCGAAACCAATGACTTAACGTACGATGACCAATCTTCCAGAATGTTGTTTTCGGTGTATCATGTTTAGAAGGCGTTGACTCAACTACCTGTGGCTAAAGGATAGCAACCTAGTGGGGTCTCCCAATATATACTCGACAATACGGGGAGCACAAGTTTGTGTTAACGTTGTCTAATGCATAACCGTTCGGTGAGAATGTTCCCATATACTTGCCATACTGAAGAGCCTCTGATATACCCAAAATCATTGGAGAACCTTCGATATACTTCCATATTGGAACGAGATTTCACCCCTGGGATACAATGCAGGTAGTTAACGACAATTGCTATGTTTAAAGATATCAAAACATGTCTCTAGCCTAGACCTATAGATATTTGTGTTAGGTCACAAAGGCTCCTTAGATTGATTGTGTTAAATTTTAAGTTTATCTTGAATTAAGTTTCAATTTGATGGCTCAACGATGTCACCTGAATTCCTATAATGCAACTAAATAATAAAAATGAAATCTTTTCATTTGATGAAGGTTAAACTAATGAAGGAAAAGAGACAACCAAATAATGCATCAAATAAGCAAAATGCATCAAAACACAACTCTTTATCTTTCCAATGAAAAACGTAAAAATGAAACCTAATGTTTCACTTCCACTAACAAATGAAATGCCAAAATAAAATCCTATGAGAAACGAAAATCAGTTTCTTTTCACTAAGATGCGCAAATATTTTCCTTTCACTTTGATTCAACAATGCAAACTAATGCAATGAGAAAAGGAAAATGCAATCTAACACATTGAAAATGAAAACTCCTTTCACTTATGGTTTCGAATGCGAATCATTTCAAAAATACTTAAATGAAGAAATCTTTCACTTTTATTTTTGAAACAAAGAAATCAAAACAAGCATTCACTTGTAGCATGCCAAAGCAAACAACTATAATATATGCTTGACAACAGAGAAAAAGTGATCTTCAAAGCATCAATATGACTCAATACTAATGAAAATAACTTCACAATAATGAACCAAAAGGAACTTGAAAATGATGCCTTGACTACGGCAAGACTCCTAAATGGAAGTAATCAATCTCAGAGAGACAGACCAAGAAATAAGCGAAGGGTGACCTAGAAACCCTAGAAACCCTAGAAGGAAATCAAGCTTCAAACACACATTAATAAATCCACGAGACAAATGTAATCACATAAGGATTGTAATCAAGACAAACACATTGTACTTACACTGGAAAATCACTGACAGAGGTAAAAACACTGAAAATAAGAAGAAACCCTAATTTTCTTCTATCCTCTCAAATCAACGTGCATGTTAAAGGTAAAAGGGTGATGAAAGGAATATCAGCATGACTGTAATTGAAAAATAAGCACTGACAGTGCTTTTGTCAGAGCATAAAACACGTTGGGTGAGAAAAATAAGGAAAAATAAAAAATCTTCAAATCAAAGTAGACTAAACATCCTCAGGAAATAACGAGTGATTTCAAATAGCTACAGTGATACATAAAAGCCAAGAAATTGACGGTTTCTCAAACTCATCAAAGAATCTGATAAAAGGAATGGATGGAAAGGGTTATAGCTTCCCTAGTGGAGTCGGCATTTTGTTGTCTAGGTAAATCCTCTTTGCGGATAGAGACGATCCCTCTAGCCCAATGAGTGGGACTAGCAACCTACATGAAAATCTACAGGACACTTTCATAAATTACAATCAAAATGCGGTGAGGAAGATGGCCTACCTCGTTCTGATGCTATAATGCACTCCTTTGTTGAAGATCTTGAATGGCTCGCTCTTCAGGCTCAGCTCTATTGCTCATAGTGTTTGAATACCTGCACGAGAGATGAAAGACAAAAAAAAGCATACAAGTACAACAAGCATAATCGAAATTAGTCCACTTAACAGATCAAGGAGCATTAAGATAAATGATGCATTAACACAAAAATTTATGGAAATTGAACCAATAGTTGTATATATATTAATTAAATAAAGTAGGAAGAATACACAAAGCCTTGATGTCAATAAACTCTCCTTGAGTGAATGTCCAAGTCCAAGTTCAAGCTTTCCAAGCACTCCTTCTCCAATCCAAATGAGTAGCATGTAGGCAGTATCTTAGCATAAGGATGCAAATTATCAGATACCAACCATTTGGGAATGGGAGAGGATGATATTATAGGTAGGGAGAGGGAGTTAGGATCTCTCCAAACATAGGGGAAGGCCCTCATATCAAGGAGGTAGCTCATAGGGATAAGATCAAAGGATAATATTGGGATAATTTGACCACATCCATACCGAACAACCTCCAACTGATTGTTCTGGAAGGCTTTAAATCATGAAGCTTCTTGTCCTCTTTGGGAAAAACTTCCATTTAGGAATCAGCGTGAGTATCCAAGAAAAAAGCGCGCCGGCAGCGTGAGGCCAATATAGTGCAACTACCGATTAGCACGAGCTTCCAATGTCAAGGTCACATCGATCCTAAAATTAGGGTTTTAGAGCTTACTTCTGCAGGGTTAGGCTCAAGGCATTTTTCCATCAGTATTTCAAGGAGGATCTGGACTACATATCAGGATGGGTGCATTACATGATTGCCAAGTTTCGGGAACTTCGGGGTATGACACAGGGAAGTGTAGGAGGTGTGAGAAAACACTGTTTAGCAGGCACTCCTTAGATGCAAAATTAAATTTTTGATCCAACGAGTGCTTCCACTCAAAAATTGAGTAAAATCACAGGGATATAAGTTGAAAAAGTATCTTTATTATTTTTTTTATCTTTTTACCCTTTTACTCCAAAAATGGTGAATCATCCCCCACGGTTGACATCATCATATTGAATCCTATTGGTTATTCTAAATTTGATTTTTGTTGTTCATTTTTTTTTGGGGCCCAATTTTCACCTCAAAAGTTCCCTAATGAAATATTCTATCGCACTACCTTCAAAGCCTCATCGAGTGCTGCTTCTTCTGCTTCAAAAATAAAGGTATCCTTGAGTTTATATGCCATCTCATTCCATTCCTTTATTCCTTTGCACACTTCCAGTTTAATATACCAATGCATGGGGATAGTGTCTAGTGTATGTACAAATTTGTGTACCCATTCCTACTACGGAATGCATCCCCTAGTCCATGTTGCAACACACCACTTTCAATGTGTCCTTGGGCGCTCCATGCCCAGATACTTCTCCTCAGTGACCAAAAATTAGTCCTAAACTTAATGCACAAAAACTATCTACATTGTTGCTATCTCATGACCTAAATCTTGTGCACAACCAACCAACTACTAGGAGTTTCATGCAAAACAATGTCCAACATGAAAATCCTCACATGCTCTGGTATCTCATCTTCAAATTCCTACACAAAAATGATTATTTTAGATCATCCATCAAAGAAAGGTGGGTTATTCACCTCGATTCTGACCCGATGCACTACATTAGTGAGGTGCACACACAATTGTTTGTTGATCTCATGTAGCTTGTTTTGTCAATTTTCCCGCTTCTCCTCTGCGTCTAAAGTGGAATACCCCAAAATATGTTGACTCAGCACTCCATTAGTGGTAGGGTTCACATAATCCTCCTAAAAAACTACACATTGTAAATATTATCCAATTCTTTCCATCTTAATTCTCCTTTAACTGGCTCAATATAATGACCTCCTTCTGGTGGGTCCAAACATGCTATAACTTGAGCATCCACCGTTATGAAAATAATTTATCTCTTTTTCAAGTTAATTATTACTTGATTATCAAAATCCGAATCAATCCATAATATAGAAAGGTATGGATCAGTGCCTTGAAAAATCTCTATAACCTCATAATCAACAGTACTTGTGGCTCAATCCATATCTACTAGTACACCCGTAAATATTCCAATTGGGAAGATATTATGCTAATTGGTTATTCTTAATTGAATAGGAGACCATGTAGGCTTTAGCTTCCCCATCATTTCCCACGTACTTTTTGGTGGGACATTCACATCAGACCCAAAATACGATATGATATTATCTATTTCATAATCTCCAACTCGTGCACCAAACCTAAACTCCTCGCTTATCATCTTCCTTCATGCTACCATATTTACTTCATGCAACAATGCTCATAAAGTAGCTAATTTACTCTCCTTAGTGCACTTCTCTACCATGCAATTGAATTACTCCAATGCTTGTTCACTTCTTATTAGATCAAGATAACTTTGTTGTAGGTTATAAATTGGATCTTCCTCTATCACCAACTCTCTACAAGCAGTGACATCATAGACAACTGGCATCACAACCTCTCAGAGTATGTCTAGTCTTTCCCATTATTCTAGAAACATATTCGTTTGAGAATCCTTTTAAGTTTCCTTCTCCTAGACAACATTGAACCTTGGAAGTGGTTTAGGTGTTGTTCTAACCTAGTGTGGCAGTTGATCTCCCAACATTGCAACATCTTCTCTTATCTTGACACCTCCACGTGTGACTACACTAACTCAAGGTTGAGTCCTACGTGGCTCAAGAATTATCATTTTTACATTTAACCCCTTCTTCTGCTACCATTTAGCAATTAGTTGAAGGAAATTCTTAGTCACATGGTCTAACTCTCTACAATAGATACATGTGCAATAGGGATTATGGAAATCCCTTGCAAGGTGTCCTAGTTGTCCACAACTATAATAGGTGAAAGGTCCTTGACCTCTTCCAATTCCTCCTCTTTCTCCTTCTCATCCTCTTAGACCTACAACTACCATTCCCTATCCTCGACCAAGCTAATTTTAAGGTCTGGTTTGGTTATATCCTGGCTGATTAAATCCTCTCATCACAACTTCAATTATTTCAAGACCCTATACCCAAAATGAATCAAATGTACATTTGCGCATCAATTTTGATCTAGACTCATACATGAATGCAACAAAATACAAATACAAAAACAAACACCGAGATGTAGCATAAATAAAACTTCATTTCATTAATATCAAAGAAATGAAATATGCTTACATACAAAATGGAAATAAGCTAGCTCAGGCGATGGTAGCTTATCTCTATGAAGAGATATGGTAGCTACATGCCTCTAAACTATGTTACAATGAGGCTTGGTGGCCCTTTTATCATTGAAAAACAATGAGAAACCCTAAATGTCCGAATACCTAAACCTAGGAGATGACGCGCCAAAATCTTGTGGGCCCTGTCGGGGTAAGTTGGAATGTCAACTTCCCTGGATCATAACTTTGGCATATGATCTCCATTTGGATATAATAATACCTCGTCGCAAAGATATTAAAGAGGAGGCTAAAATCAAATGAGTAAATTGATTTGGAACTTTTTGGGTCTCTTCATTTTCCCTAAAAACATCTTTTAGTCTCTCAAAACAACACTGAAAATTTACTCGAAAAAGTGCTAGAAATAGTAAGTTGTGCTACAATTCAAGAAACTAAAAAGAAAAAATAGAGGGGGTCCAAGTGGAATAGGAAGGTGGCTATAAATATTGGAATTATAATGTGCAGAATGGTGGCTATCATGCCCCTTCGACTTGCAAAATTCACAAAATAAGTTAGATGCAGTTGCCTCATACTTCTGCATCTTCAGATAATTATGTGGGGTGTGACCCCATACGCAACAAACTGCATGCCACAAACCTCTACCCTACGTGAGTGGATTAGTTGCACTAGTCACCATATAGTTTATTAGGGGATCTTTATATGTATAAGGGCGCGGGTTCGTGAGTTTGAAACCAGGCATGGTCTAGCTCTGTTGTCCAGGGTTCAAAAACTCTATGTTGTGTGGAATGAGTTGCTCTTACTCCTCCTCTTTAGTGTGTGGGGTAAAAAAATGATTTCCTACATAATTCTGATCACTTCTGATACTCCTTTTCCTCCGGTGGCCTTTCCCTGCCCTTCTTTCTGGGCTTCTCCTTGTGGCAGGCATTGATGCTAACCAACCTCCTCCCATGTCACTCCATTGAAATATTTGTCCACTACTTAATATGTGACACTCTATGTCTTCTACCTCCATCCTACCTCTTCGCATTCACATCCACAGTCCCATACATTCCTTCAGTCTCCATCGCAGTCTCCCTACTATTTTTCCATCTCCCCTTTTCTTAGACTGCCTCTTCGTACTCCACCACTTTCCCCTTGGTATGCAAGATGTTTAGTCACTCATGTTATATGACTCCGGGGACAAAAATCCATGGCTATAAAGTAGTATTTTAATGGATAATGGCATTGACCATATGAATCTTCTTCACGGGCCTTTAGGATTTTTCTCTGCGTTGTAGTATAGGATACTATCACTTCTATTGAAAATTCAACAATATAACCTCCCAACACACTCTCAAACTAGAAATCGACAACACCTAAGATCTCATTACTTAGAACATGCAACTGATGCACCTCCTTTGGAATCCACCATCTTGGTCCATCGTGGTGACAATTCAAATCATTATCCTTTAGCTGTTAAACCCACTCTGTTAGAATATTTGGGAATTCTCCAAAGAAAACATTTGTAACCAGTTCTTTATGCTCAATCTCTTACCTTGGATTTCTCTTGCTAGAAATTTGTGCTCCTTCCACCTAAGCCATATAGTAATTTATTTCTTGGTGTGATTCCATGGTTTCCACATCTTTATCATAGAATAATCCCATAATCTTATGATCATTTTCTCGAAAATGGATACATTTGGCATGTAGGGATGTGATAGACTTGGGATTTGGTGTGAAATTCAATCAACATACCCACTCAGCACTATCCCGTTCAGAATCACGTGTAAAGTGGATAAAGTCTGACCCGAGGTTCTATGGGGCACTGTTGGAACTAGGTTTCCATAGTTATATGGTATTACTATGATTCTGTGACACTAGGACTTCGTCTTACTACATGGGTGTCTAGATACCTAACAGGAAAACACCTCACAATCATTCTAAGGTCATGATGAGCAAGAATTTATAGATTTCTACATGAGCTAGTTATCATGTTATTCATTGACTAGAACATTATCAAACCCAAGTATCTCATCCCTTTCCACATCCTTTTCAATCGTCTTAGATCAATTCAATGAATGACAGACATAAGAGCATCATGATGAAACTACAATAGTGCCATTAACTCTCTTAGCTACACAAATTATGAACAACTACTATATCAAAATTATATTATGAGGCAACCAATAAATAGATAGCAATATCATAAAACACTCATACACCAACAACAAATAAATAGATAGCAATATCAATAGCATAAAACACTCATACACCATCACATAGGGATAAATTTGCTGATCTTTTCATTACTTCAAAACATTAGAGGAAATTTCACCCTAAAAGTGCCCTCCTAAGGAAAATTAAGAAAATAATAGTTCAAATAAAAAAACAAGAGTTATGAATTTTAGAAGGAAAAGAAGAAAACTGTATTTTTTTATTGTATTTTTGGCTTATCTCCTTATAGGTTTACTTAAATTTCAAATTTAGACACTCGTTGGATGAATAAATAAATTCTACATCCAGTGAGTACAAATTATGCATACTTTTGATAAGATCGATGTTATTAGAATTGAAGATACATTAAAAAACATGTTGAGCACACTTTTTTAATGTATCTTCAATATTTACCAATGTGGATCTTCTCAAAAGTATGCATAATGGGTATTTGTTGGATGCAGAATTTAATTCCACATCCAACGAGTGTCTACACTTGAAATTTGAATAAACCTTTAAGGAGATAAGCCGAAAGAACAATAAAAAAATAGTTTTCCTACCAGCTTATCACCACTCTGCTTACTTCCTTCCCATTGCAAATATCTCTAGTTTTTTCTTTCAGGTTGACCTTCCTCTATTTCGACAATCCCAAAATCATAACTACCAGATTTATTTTCACACATCCTCGCCTGCTCGACGTTGCAGTCTACTTCACATGGTGCCTCGCACTACATCTCCCTTTCCTACACCAACCTTTATACTATGTGTTGGAAACTTCTATCCAATGCCACTCTCTTCTACGTGGTCCCTTTCACTAATATCAACAAACTTTCGAAAAATATTTCAGCCTCCAACACAGAGTCTTCATGTGCAACACTATCTCAAAAATACTTTTCCATGTTGTTGAAGACGTCTTCACCATTTTCATGGCTGTAATGATATATCAATCTCTTTGTCTCCAAATGGTGTTCTTCTAGATCATCTTCATCACCATATAATCCTTTCAATGTAGTCTAGATTTCATGTGGTGATTCAATATCTATGATCTGATAAATAATATCATGAGACACAAATATACACAATCTTCCATAAGTGATGTCATATTTGTTAAGCCAATCAAACTTCTCATCTTTTAACATTGGTTCCATCTCAATTCCCATGACTATCTAGTACAAACCTTTGCTCCTAAGATGAAGCAAAATCATCAGCTTTCATTCATAGTAATTGTATGGAGTGAGAATGGAATAATCTAGGAATTCCATTCTTTCACTAATTCAATTCTCTAGTAGTTTTTGTTGAAAATTGGCTAGAAGAAATTGCTAAAAATAAAAGTGCTAAAAATAGCAGTTTGGGCATCAGTGTTAGATTCAGCAAAAGGGAATGAAAAATGGAAGTGCTAAAAATAGAAGTTATATTTTTAGAAGTGCAGTGTGGATTCATATTTTAGTTAGTCCCTGGACTAGAAATAGGAAGTAAAATTTGAATTTTGTCTTACAAACAGTTTGAATATTAATTAATTAATTCAGTTTGAGTTAACCAGTTAGGGAAAATCAAACTTGAAGTCTTTCTGAGAACATGCAATAATTTCTCCACTGATTGGGAAATGTGTCCCTTATTTGCTCCACTGATTGAGGAATTAGGGATGAGTTCTATATTGAGAGGATCAGTTGACTTATTTTAACTTAGTCAAGTCCAGTTAGATTAATTTAACAAATTTTTATATTAATGAGATTCAATTTGTTGATGCTTGCATGCATGTGACAATTGGTATTTTCAGATAACTGAGTATTCATTCATGGATAACTAATGCATGGCAGTGTAGATAGAGATCCAATTGAGATCAAATGAGGGACAATGTACTATCAGTTGCTAGGATATTGCTAGTGAATATTCCTTGCATGAGGAAGGAGTATTATTCCTTCTAGTACTATGTAGTTGGAGCTATGGTGACAACAGGTATGATTTGGGCCAATTCACACATGTTATGTAATTGGACCCCAATCAAAACTGTGCAAGGAAATAAGGGCTTGGAGGACTTGTGAGGCCTATATATACAGGCATAGATAGTCCATGAGCTACATCATCAGGGTACAGAGAGAGCAGGATAGCTTTTGAGCTGATTCCTTTTGTATGTTGTTGAGGATTTTCACTTGATTGATAATACAGAGATGGGGTTTTAGGCTGGTGCTTTTCCTGGATAAATTCTTCTGTGTTATGTGTGATTGCTTCCTTCTTATCAGTTATATATGTTCATGTTAAATTAAGCTTCCACAAATTTTGTGGTAGATGTAGATCTAGTAGTATGCTTTAGTACATTGCATATATCAGTTTGATCTGCAGGTGAGATTTTGTTAGGTCCCTATAATACTAGTGATTACCCCATTACTATTGTAGTTGTATCCCTTATTAATATTGTTGTACCCCTATTGCCCCCATATTTTTATTACTGTGCCACATAGAATCCCTCTATTGTTATTTTTGTGGATTTATATTATTATTGATAGGTCGGCTGGGTTATATTGTGACTCCTTAGACTCCTATATATAGAAATGAGGTTTTTTCATTTGAATCATTGAAGAATTGTTCATTTGTGTAATGTAAAGGAGGTTGCCCCCTCGAAGAGGCTGAATTCTAAGGCATTGATCTCTTTTTTCTATCTTTTTGTGAGCTGGTTTCATAACATTTTAATGGTTGGTTGCTGGATCAGATGGGGAAGGCAACTTTGGGTTCGGGAAATCAACTCAAATTTGCAAAGGTTTCTGTGGGGTGAGGTAGGCAAGTGTTTTAGCACTTTGAAATGAGTGTGGTGGTGAGTCTAAAGACTGGTGAGGAGTTGGAGAGGGCATGCAAGTGTCATGAGTCCTCTTCAGACACTTCTCCCTTAGGAGGGCACTCAGGATTTTTAAAAACTTACCACAGGGTTAAGAAGGAATTTTTTTGGGATGGCCTTAAATCAGATATTCAAAATTTTGTGGCGAAATGTTGGTTTGCCAAAAAAATAAAGTTGAAACAATTAAGACCCCAGGTCTACTGCAACCTTTATCCATTCCAAGCCAACATTGGGAAGAGGTTTCGATGGATTTTATCATAGGTTTACCCAAGTATGAGGGAAAGAGTGTCATCATGGTGGTAGTTGACAGACTTACCAAGTATGCACACTTTTGTGCATTATCACATCCATTTAAAGCCAATACAGTTTCTATTGCATTTATGGAAACAATTCAAAAGCTACACGGAAACCCAAAGATTATTGTAAGTGACAAAGATCCCATTTTCACTGGAAATTTTTGAACATAATTATTTTCTTGTCTCGGTACTCAGTTAGCTCATAGCTCATCTTATCATCCTCAATCTGATGGGCGAACTGAGATAGTAAACAAATGTTTAGAAGGATATATTCGTTGCTTTGTATCTGATAAACAGACACAATGGGTCAAATGGTTGCCTCTAGTTGAATGGTGGTATAACAATTCCTTCCATACAACAACAAAAATGACCCCATTTATGGCACTTTATGGATATCAGCCACCATCCATCACATCATATTTAAGAGAAAATTCTATGGTTCAAGCAATGGAAAATCACATCGAGCATCAACAACAAGTCCTCCAACTCTTATAGGATAACCTCGTGTTGGCGCAGAATAGAATGAAACAATAGGCAGATCAACATAGTATTGAAAGAAGTTTTGATGTAGGTGATTGGGTATTCATACGACTACAACCATATAAACAAATGTCCCTCAAGCAAGCTAAGAAGGATAATAAATTATCACCAAAGTATTATGGTCTGTACAAGGTGTTGCAAAAGATTGGTACAATAGCATACAAATTGGAGCTTCCTGCAGCTTCTCGAGTGCACCCAGTTTTCCATGTTTCATGTTTAAATAAGGTTATAGGCGACAAGCTCCCAGTTCAAACAATATTGCCAGAACTTGACGAGGAAGGAAAAATTATATTGGAACCGGAAGCAGTCACAGAAACAAGAACTCGACAGCTACGAAATCGATCAATTTCAGAGTATCTCATCAAGTGGAAGAACTTATCGGCTGAAGAATCCACATGGGAGGATGAGAATTTTATACAGAAGCATCCAAAACTACTCAAGCGTTGAGGACAACACTTTTTTAAAGGAGAGGGGCATGTTAGGTCCCTATAATACTAGTGATTACCCCATTACTATTGTAGTTGTATCCCTTATTAATATTATTGCGCCCCTATTTCCCCCATATTGTTATTACTGTGCCCCATAGAATCCCTCTATTGTTATTTTTGTGGCTTTATATTATTATTGATAGGTCGGCTGGGTTATATTGTGACTCCTTAGACTCCTATATATAGAAAGGAGGTTTTGTCATTTGAATCATCAAGGAATCAAAAATTTGTGTAATGTAAAGGAGGTTGCCCCCTCGAAGAGGCTGAATTCTAAGGCATTGATCTATCTTCTCTATCTTTTTGTGCGCTGATTTCATAACAAATTTCTACATGATATCAGTGAGCTAGCTGATTTGTAGAGAAAATTCTACATGGTATCAGAGCAAAGGTGATCAAGGAAGAACAATATACAATAAGGGAGAAGTTGAAGTTTGTTGTTTCTGAATATTGAATTATGTTCTTATTTGTTGACACCTGATCATCAGGATTGGGTGAATGTAACGTAAATAGATAAATAAGTAATATGAACAGTCATCGGGAGATGAAGTGAATAGTCTCTCCCTCATGTATATAATGAAGACCTACTTGAAGGAATAAGACACATGAATCAATTTTGGTTGAGGAGTTACTGTCTGGTTTGACATGGTATCAGAGTCAGATCTATTTTTAGTATCCATGCCATTGTAACTCCCTTTTCTGCCTGGCCTATTTTCTGCCCATATTGCAGAACTGACCTCCCTGACTTGGTAGCAGCATTCCATTGCAGAGTGTGGTTTTCGAAAAGTGTTCTCTATGTTTTATGAACGTTGTATACACGTTGGTCCTGTAATCTGTCATTGGCATGTTTCATGTTGATCTTGGTGTCTCCATTTACGTTTGGAAGGTGAAACGGTTCCCAAATTGTGATGCCGCTACTGGTAGGACCTTGAACGACCTTGAAGGCCTCTCCAACGATTCCCATGATGACAAGGAACTGGTGATCCTCTGGTTCTCTGTCCATTGCTTTTCTTTACTTTGAAAATTGATAGAAGAAACACATTGTTGTTTTTCTACCAAATGTGGTGCACCTGCTCCTGCTGAATTACTAGTATTTCCCACCGGCCTATACCTGTATATATAGATGAGATAATTTAATGGTGTGAGAAGGTAATGGTCAAGCTGGGAATGTGAATGGAAATGGCATCTTCACGATGCTTCATGTGACCTGCTGTGGTGTGCTTGACTATGGACACCATTCAAAGTCTTAAATTTTGAGGGTAGCGCTCTCTTTAAGAGAAAGAGATAAGGAGATTTTCACCGCTGATTTTTTCTTTAAGAGAAAGCGATAAGGAGATTTTCACCATTGACTTTTTTTGGTCTCGGTGGTCGGTTCTCTGCATATAGCCGTGTTGCATCTGACTTCACAATAGAGTGGTGCAGTGGAAGAGTTTGCATCTGCTCCCTTCAAGGTATATGAATGCTGCTCTGATTAAGCTATATAAACACTGCTCATATATACGTTGTTCACATATATACGTTGTTCACATAGATGATCTTTTGAAGACTCGCTCAAAAGTCCAGAAGCTGAGCTTGAAGACTTATATAATAACTTATATATTATTTCTCTTGAATTGCAACCATATTGTAATACAAAAAAAATTGTGATAGTCTATATGCATAGAATATAGTTTTGATCTTTGTATATTAAATGAAGAAGGAAGTGTTGGATGCCTATAGTAATAGGTTTCATATTTCATGATTGATTATTAAAATTCCAAATATGCTCTGCATTGTTAGCACAAAGATCCCATATTTCCAGGTAATCAGAGGTGTGTGAAATTACTTCAGATATTGAGGACCTTATTACATTTTGTGGATGATTCAACAGTCTAATCTGGATCATGCCATGTTTCAATTTTGAGTTGTAGGATAGATGAAGAAGTCTGTCCAAACACCTTAATCTTGGCAGATAAGTAGTTCAGGTAGAGAAACAAAGGTTCCCAAAAGTCTAATCTGGGACCTTGGAAGAGATAAGGGTAGAAGCAGATAGAATAAAAAAGGAAAAAGCCAAAGAAAAGAAAAGGCAATTGAGGGTTGCAAGTCCAAGTGCCCCTCCATGAAGAAACAAAAAAATGTTAGGTGAAATAGTTGGGTAGGTAGTTGTGGTTGCAGAAAGGACAGGTTCACCATTACATAGTTGTCAAAGATATTTTGCCAAGGCAATGGACATATCAGCAAAAAGGTGGTGAATTTCATGGATTCACAGCAGAAGGCATCACTAACCTCACTTATTCCCCCTTACTCCATCATTAACATCCCCTTTCTCAAAGATTCCCCTCCTTCACTTTACTAACTCCTAATTCTACTATTTAAATCCCTTATTCTACCCCTTGCCCTAATAGTAGTAACACTAAGGTGTATAAAGCCCTAAAGGTTATATATTCCCTCCCCTAGGCATAATAGCCGAGAAATCTGCAAGTAGGGATCATAGTGGCATCTGGCCACCATGGTGAACCTATCTCTGATACTATCCCTTTGCTGCAGATCTTTTCCCCTCAAAAAATACCTTTGCATGGGTATAAACCCCTCTCCAAAACCCTTTAGCCTACAAAAATCTTTGCAAAAGGTCCCTAAGGCTAACAACCCGCCTCTGGCACGTTTCCCAATCCCACCACATTACGGGTTAAGCCAAAAAAGATTAAAAAATCATTCAAAACCCACTAACCTATAGTTTTGCGCCCAAATATTAAAATGAATATTTTATTCCGCTGGCGGGACCCTTCCCCAACATGCTCGACCAGTCGGGAGGCCCGCCAGCCGTCAGATCTCCAGCGCCCAGATCTAAGGGTGGGCGGTCAATTTCAGATCTCAACATGCCGACCTTTAGCGTCCGGGGAAAGTGGTTTTGCCTGTCCCGTACAATGGACGCGTGGCGGGTGCTAAGGTTGTTCGGAGCCCTCCTCCCACTTACCGCGTTTGCCCAAAGGTGGTGCGGGGAACCCACTTACCGCCACCCCGTATACCGCTACCCCACGTCATATCCACGCCGCTCTGACGTCACCCCGCCGGTGCCCGCTCCCATCGTCCCTTGGTCCTCCACGCTGGCCCGCCTTTGCGCCCGCCCGCCACCGTGTCCTGCCGACCTGGCCAATACCTCAGCATCCACGTCACCCCTCACCTGGGCCCCGCCATGACGTCATGCTGACGTCATCGGCGGAAAAGCGCCAAATTCATACTTTTGCCGAATTTACCGTTTTAAACGGCTAAACGCATAGTTTTTGATTATTTTACATGCGAAGCTGAACTAGCCGTTGTCAAGCCTGCTGCCGCGAAATCTTGCATTCAGCCATCAAATTCGACAAGTAAACCGGTCAAAGTTCGAGGCTTGACTGCATTAAGCCTTTGCAACCCAGCCAGCAAGCTTCCAGGTCGATTTGCCAGGTATTTTGCCGTCTTCTCCCATTCTGCCCGTGAATTCCAATTTTCTGCAAAAAATCACCATTAAAGTCTGCTAAAAACTCTGAATTTAGCTCCACCTGAGCGCCCAAATCAGACATAAGCAACCCTGTACCATCCATTAGCCCCAATTCAGCTCTGTACAAACCAGCTTGCGGGTTAAAACTGCAGAAATCGCCCTGAAGTGCCCGGCATTGTTCCTTGTTGCCAATTACTGGTTACCTACACTCTTCCTGTACAACTACCAATACCTCAGTAAACCTTCCCTTAGACAATCTACATTCCTGAAATTCACCAGTACTTTGCCAGCTTCAGAACAATTTCACACCAGGAGAAGACATTACACCAATTGCATCTACCTGCTGCTCAAAGTCTTCAATAGATTCATCAAAGCTTTGCATCCTACTGCACCCTTTCATACTGTGTCATGGCAGCATCTGCATCCTCTTCCCTCAATATCACTCCACTGAGTCAAACCAATAAGGAACTGGAAGCTATGCAATTAATTGACAAAGACTGTCTCATAAATGATTTTGAGGGAAAAAGAGACTTTTTGAAGACCTTCACCACATTAAGGGAAGACTATAAGGCAGGACTTGGTACAGATGGGATATGGGAGTCAAACCTGCCCTATTACTGCCTCCCAGCTGTGAATGTTTTCCCTGAAATCATTCACTTATGTGCTCAAAATTATGATCAGGAGCACAAAGCTGTCAACACTCAACTAGGGAGGATTTTGTTCTATATAAACGCTGACACCATCAACAAAATGCTGCACTTCGAACAGACAGAATTATTAGTCCCTTTCTCCATGAGATCTTTAGTGGAAGAAGGTGAGAAGATGACCAGTGAAGAGCTGCAGAAGGTCACCAGAAACTACATGTGGCCTGAGAACCAGCCTACAGGGCCACCTCCTTATCTACATAAGCACTTCAATGACTCAGGCAGGCTGCTCTTGGACATGATAGCCTATGTGCTAGGCTACCAGAGCAGCGAGCATGTGGATCTAGCCATGCTTGTAATGCTATCTGCCTACAGCCCACGACAACCCCCTGCCCGAAAGTACAACTTTGCCAAGTTCATAGCCAATAAGATCCATGATCAATTGTGCAAATTGGACAGACAAGGAGTTTTTAGATATTCAGCATACATCTACCACCTGTTCATGTATCATCACTCAGAAGCTTTCCCATGCTACATCAGAAGGCTGAACAACAAAGGGGAGAGAAGATCAGTCATTTTCTGGACCTCAGTCTATCATGAAATCACAAATTCACCCTACAGCTATTGTGAATTTATAGATCAGTTTGTGTACCCTGTCTCCAGCATACTTATGAAATCCCCTCCACCCAGAATATCAAATGAGATCAAGAAAGCTTTACAGCTTTCTAAGAAGTACAAAGTAGGTGATTGGTACCTATATGAACACCACACTGTGTTCAGAGTGTATGGGTGTGAGCTCTGTCCATACAGACTACCCAAGTATGTTCCCATGAGATTATTTGCCTTGGAATATTACAGGCAATTAATCCAGTCAGACCTCACACACTTCCACAGCTCAAAGAAAAAAGCACACCTTAACTTCAAAAATGAGCTGGGCCCTTTTATCATGAATAAGAAGGAAGGATGGGAGGCTGCAGATTTGATTCTAAAAGACAAATATAAGTTGTCTTACTGTTTCCGATGGGTCCCATATGACCCTCAAGGTTTCATCACTGCTAGGAGAACAAAGTACAGACTCCTAGCCATCAAACACTGCCACTATCCCCATCTAGAGCAGTATGCAAACTTACAAGAATGGCAGTTGGATACCCTTGTTGAGAGCTTGTCTGAAGAGGAAAGAATAGCTAAGAATATGAAAGAACTTGAAAAAACTATTGACCTGGACTATGTGATCCAGGTACCGTTCAAGCTGCCTCGAACATCAGGAGGAGGAACCTCGGTTACCAGGACAGCGCCGCCAACAACAGCACCAGGCTTGGATAAGGGAAAGGGAAAGATGGACGCTGAAGATGAAGCAAAGAAGCAGCAGTCAGAGCAGGAGAAGCAGCAGTCAGAGCAGGAAAAGCAACAACAAGAGGAGGAAAAGCAACAACAAGAGCAAGAAACAGGGCAGCAAGAAGAACAAACCGGTCTGCCACAAACTGGGCTGCCAGAAACCACCTTATTGCAGACACCACCCCCTCAAGTGGAGCCCATAACCACTTCAATTTTACAGACCCCGGCACATGAAGAAAGGGGAACCAAAAGGCAAAGAGAAGAGTCCACTCCCCTCAGTGGATCCTCCCATCAGCCAGAGGCTAAAAGGCAGAGGGCAGACTCCCCAGAAGTAGAAGACATTACTGAAGATGTCTTAAAGGATACAGCCAAGGATAGGGAGGGCAGCCAACACACAGGGACTAGTTCCTTTCAGCAGGAGCAGAATCTACAACTTGGCATGGAGGTATCATCTTCTTCCAAACAAATCCAGAAGCTCAAAGGTCCCAAGGCCACCTTCAAAGAAATCAAGGCAGCAAATGAACTATTGAGGGCTGAGGTTTACAAACAATTCATAGATGCTACTCCAGCCCAACAAGAAAGATTGATGTCGGTCTACGACTTCAAAGAGGATAAGATGATATTCAGCCATTTTAAACCTAAGGGGCCCAACCCAATGTCCACTGCTGATTTCATCAAGACAAGAGTGGAGGTCTTGGCCAGAGACATACATCCTATGGACCAAATTGAGCTCCATAAGCAGACTGGAGAAATGGTCTATGCCACCTTGGTAGATAAGGCCACATTAGCTCATGAGCTGAAAGAATCCTTGAAGCACACAAATACTCAACTGGATTTTGAGAGATTGTCTTCCAAGGCCAAGGATAACAGGATAAAATCTCTTGAAGAGATTATTGTTGATCTAGGGCATAACCCTAGTGACCCAACCGGGGTAAAAGCCCTCCTGAAGAAAAAGGAGGATGATCTCAATGCCATGAAGAGGAGATTGAAACTGTCACCTACAGAACATCCTCAAACGTCTGAACTCCAAAAAGAAAAACAAGTTGATCAACAACTTGATCTACTATTGCAGCAGGATCAAAGGATCCAAGAGCTAGAGAAGGAGCTGGAGAAGTCATATCAGGACAAACAGGGAGCATCTACACTAACAACTCCCCCAACAGATTCTACAGCAGCAACAGGTTCTGGAGCAACAGTGGCCCCTACAACAGCAAATACAGATGACCAGCCCAGCATAGAAGAACTAACTGAGGCTGTTAAGCAAATGGAGCTACAAGCAGATGAGATAAGGAAGGCAAAAGAAAAACTGGCAGAGATAGATGCCAAGTATGACCAGTCCAAAATGACAGTGGCAGAGCAGGGCAGACAGATCAAAACCCAAAGGGACAGAATCAAAGCCCTGGAGAAAGAGCTTGATCTCAAAAACACCATGGCTGAGATCAAGAGGATCTTATGGAACAAGATCACCAAAAGCATGACTAAGCAGTGGAAATCACTCAAAACAATCCATGAACATATGGATTTAATTGTGCAAGCTCAGATAGATATCCAGAAGGCTAAGACAGCACTAGGAAATAGGCCTGAACAAGCAAGCCAACTGATTGACTTTCTGAACAGGCAAGACAAAGATGAGCTGGCAGCAGTTGGAATCACCAACAGAACGGAGGCCATCCTTATGACCAAAAAGGTGCTAACACTCAGAGGATATGTGCAGACAGCAGAAAGGAGGAGCTATGAGATACAGACTGAAGTTGAAGACTTCAAGCTCAGAATGGGAATGCTACAGGCAAGAGGAATGCCTAGCTTGTTGAGTGGTACAGGGAAATTGATCAGCAGGGATCAATTTACAAATAGGATGGCCGCATACATAGAAAATCAAATCACTGCATCCAGCAGTGCTTCTGAAGAAACTGTTCCTCCCACAGGACAGAGTTTGTACACTCAGCTTGAAGGGCCATTTTTCATTGAAACTGAAGTTAATCATCTTTTTGAAACTCCTCCCAGTTTTTTCAAATACACAGAGCTTGATGAGACATTGATTAAAATGCGAAGGCATCAAATGCCCAAGGAGGACTGGTGGCAAGCCATGCTCCAGATACTGCCACGGTAGTTGCAAAGCTCCAGGTCAAAAGCCAGCTCAGGTCACCACAAGACAAGTATAAAGTGGTCAGTGACTGGAAAATATTTAAAATGTGCTACATCACTAACAGTGACAGCAATTTTGATGGGACAGAACCAATAGTGCATAAGGAAATAAGCGGGTACATACAGTGACAATTTTGGGAATTAATACCCACAGGAAAAGACAGAGGCTGAGCCAACTCAGCCAGACCCATGACTCACCATCAGCGGCAGTCAAAGGTACAACTGACAGGCTCGAGACACAGTGTACCAGCCTACAGTCGGGTTTTCCATGCATTAACTCCAAATATTCAGACCGACTTAGCTATTCCTAGTAATCTAAAATATCTTCTGACAGAGCATTAAAATGCCTGTACTATGTATTAAATGCTGTATTAAATTCTGCCCATAATATCTTAGATAGTTGGTAAGGAAGTAAATCTGAGATAACCGAGGACTCAGATATTTTGTAAAGAACCACAAGTATATATTCACCCTTCACAGCAGTGAAAGGGGTTGGTTGGTTGATGGTCATTATTTTCTTAGAAGAGCTCTGGCTCGTTGTAACATTTTCAGAGAAACTAATACAAAGGAAGTATGGAATTTCCAAGGCTGAGTGTTATTTGATGGCTTGTGGTGAAGGATGCATGTTACAGGATTCCATGGGTGTTGCATAAGACTATAAGTATTCTCAAATCTCTTTGTCGTGTCTGTTTTGAGTCTTTTGTTCTCTTTACTGTTCTTATGTTTACACTTGATAGCAAGGTGAAAGATTAGTACCAGGATTTAACCATGTTTACCCTGGACTCAAACTGAGCTATTATAAATGTTTTCCTCTTCTACAGTAACAGAATTGTAATTCTTAATTGCTGCAATTCAGAACTGTGTTTTTATTATAACAGTCATTCTCAGGGATTCAACTCTGCCCCTAAGACATCTGTTTTCTCTTCTTAAAGCTATCTGTTGGGAACATATAGATAAATAGTGAAAATTCTTTAATGCTTTCACTGTTCGTGCTAACTGTTTCCAGTCTTTTAATCAAAATCTGTTCTATTAAACACCCAAATGGCCCTGTAAGTCCCATCTTTCATCTCAAAACTTCAAACACATACAGCTGCAGACTCCATTGCCCAATGGTACTCAACTTCTCAGAAAACTACTTCACCAGAACCTAAAAGGAATTTCACCAACCAAACATAAACAAAACACAGTGCATAATAGCTAGCCTAAAACCCTACAACAAACAGCTACAAATCATAAAGAGAGAGCCCTCTCTGATCACTGTTAGGCTAGAAACAGTGATCCAAAGATTGGTTAGTGGTTACCCCGGCCGTATTCCCTTGGGAGTCATAGGGAACAACCTGGGTGTTAACATAAATGGCGACTCCACTGGGGACTTAAGAATATTCAATCACTATCTATTTTCAAAGCTTTCATCAAGCCTGAAACTAGCCAAGACATCTTAGGACTGTTTCTCAGTCTTAGGGAAGAGCTAACTAGGGAAACTTATCCTAGCCTTGAAACATATATAGTCATTCCAGAGTTCTTATTTAGCCCTTGTAAATACGAAACTTCTGTATAAAGCTCTGAAAGAACACTTAGAAGCTGGCTCCTAAAAGAAACCCAAGGCACACTAGGGCACATCCTGACCCTGATCAGCCTGTCATTGTTAATAATCCAAACATCATCACAAAAAACATAAGGAAACAGCACAAGCAGGAGAGGCCTGCTGATCCAGTCATAAGTTTAGACCAACCTATCCTCATACCAACTCCTTGTAAAGTCCTTTTCCGTTCCACACCTAATTCTCCTAGTTCATCATCAACACCTCAAAGTCCTCCTCTCCCATCTTCACCTTCTGCACATAATCCTTCAATCAATTTCCCTCTTGTTACCCCTGTTATACCTGTGATACCAGCTGGTCCATTTGTCCCTATCAACCCTATAAATCCCATAAATATGGCTAACAGATATGCACCTCTGCAGATACCAGCTAATGCTCCAGCTCTACCCCATGACTACCAAACTAGACTCTCATTTTTTGACTCCCAGGGCCCTATGACAGCTACCCAGCATGCTAAGAAGATGCAAGATCACTTTGAGACCTTTGAAATAGATGATGACAGTGTGAGAATGAGAATTTTTGTCCAGAGCCTAACTGGAGATGTCAGAACTTGGTTTAGATCACTGAATGCAAATTCCATTGCAACCTCTGAAGCTCTGTACCAAGAATTTACCAACAGATGGGAGAAAAAGAGAGATCCACACCATATACTTGGGGAATACAACACCATTAGAAGAGGTCCCCAAGAAACAGTTTTAGAATATTGTGCTAGGTTCAATAACATATACAATGCTATTCCCCAGAACTTAAGGCCGCCTCCTGATTTGGCCCTTTATAATTTCCCTGATGGTTTTGATTCTGATATGGCATATCAGTTGAGAGAAAGAGACCCTCCAACCCTTGCTGAAGCCCAAAGAGTTGCAGTCACTGTAGAGGCCAACCTAATTGCCAAAAGAAACAGGGCAAAACTGGAAAAGAAGGTTGGTTTCAAGGAAGAGCCCTCTGGCTTTGATCAGAAGTTGGATGCAATACTAAACAGCATGAAAAGACTAGGTGAGAGAGTGGAATCAGTAGAAAGAAAGTCATCCTGGGAAGCGCCACAAAACAATACTCCTAGAAACCCAAATTTTAGGAGAACACAAAACCCCAATACAGGAAAAACAGGTGCTGACCAAGATATCAGACCCCCTTTTCAAGAAAATTATGCAGAAACTTCCTCAGCTAATCAGCTCAATGAAGATCCTGAGATCAATTTAATAGGGCTGGATGGTAAAAGCCATGTTTTCCTAACACAGGAAGACCATGATGAGGATGAAAACAAAACATTCCAAACACAATCAGGAGAATCCTTTGACTTCAAGCAAGGATATGATACTGCTGTATATGAAGTCCATAAGCAGTACAAACTAAGAAGTCGGACTGTGAATGCAAATCAGCCAGAAAAGGTAAAGGATAAACAACAATCTAAAGAAGACTCAGTCACTGAACCTAATCACAAAACAAACTTACCTGCAAAGGAAGTAGTGGTTGAGGAGGTCACTGAACTACTGCCTACATCACAAGAGCCCACAGCAACTTCATCCTCTCACCCAAATCCGAACATCACCCCTCAAGACATGGGCATGAGGGGCAGGTTCCAAAATCAAGATGAAATCCAACCAGAAGAGTCATTGAACAAGGAAAGGACTGCTGTCCGTGACCTTAAAATTCAGGTGGATAAACCCTTTGACTTAGGAGTAGAGATTGGCAAGTTAAAGGTAGCAATTCCCCTCTCAGAGTTAGCAAAGCATGACATATACAAACAACAGATCAAAAAATCCCTTCAGCTCACCAACAACAAAGATGGTGTAAATGTGCTAGATGACACTCCAGAATTACTGTTTGGTCCAGAGGTAGACGGAAAAACAGCAGTCACAGGGGTCTTACCTTTTTATGTCAGTTTGCATGTTCATGATAAAATACTGCACAATGCAATGTTTGACTCAGGTGCATCTCATAACCTCATGCCAAAAGCAGTCATGGAAAGATTAAATTTGGATATAACAAGACCATACAAAGACCTGTTTTCTTTTGATTCTAGTCAAGTCAAATGCTTGGGCCTGATTAAGGATTTGTGTGTGTCCTTAGTTGAGTTTCCCAACAAAACCATTTTAATGGATGTTGTTGTTGCTGATATCCCACCCAAATATGGAATGCTCTTATCAAGATCATGGGGAGCCAAACTCCAAGGCTCCCTGCAATTAGACATGTCATATGCAACCATCTCTGTCTTTGGACAACCCAAAAGACTTTATAGGGAAACACTCATGAAATACATGGTCAGCAGTGAAGAAAAACCTCAAAACTTTCCAATATATGCTGTCCATTCAGACATAGACTCCTTCATTCTATTCAATGACAGCACAAGCTCCTTGAACGATGACATTAAGACTGAAATACCCATACAAGAACAAAACATCGGTCAAATAAGTGACTCCTGCCAAGTTTCAATCAGTCCAACAGCTCCCATTCACCCTCCTCTAATTGTAAAAAATTGTCAAACAAATGATGAAACTATTCTAGGAGACAAATGGAAAAAGAAACCTCAACTCATGCTCACATGGCCATCCCATGAAAAGAATTTAAGATCCCCAGACCAGCAAGATAGTCTGTGGGTCCTAGAGTTTGATGGCTCAGTTAACAAGTTAGGGGCAGGGGCTGGAGTGTGGATACATAACAAAGAGAAAGCCTGTGCACAAGGCAGGGCTTATAGATTGAACTTTAAATGCACTAACAACATGGCAGAGTATGAAGCTCTGCTACTAGGCCTCAAAATTGCAAAATCATTACAAGCACATAGCCTCTCAATCATGGGGGACTCTGATCTAGTAATTCAACAAGTAAAAGGGGATTTTGTCACCAATGACAAAAGATTAAGGTCCTATAGGTCTGCTGTAATTGAAATATTAGAAACTTTCTCCGAGTTTGTTCTCACAAAGATTCCAAGGGGCCACAATCTCCATGCTCACAGCTTGGCAACATTTGCCAGCACCTTCAAATTCCCATTGCAGCCCAACAATTGTTTCACAGCAGAAGTCAAATATAGGCCTTCTATCCCAAACAATGTCAAAGAGTGGCAAGTATTTGAGAATGATAGGCAAATAAACAACTTTTTAACCTTGCAACAAGAGTTTACAGGATTAAATATTGATCTTGAGACAGCAAGTCAATCTCAAATTACTGATGGAGCAAGTCAATCACAATTACAGTTTCAACAGTCTGCTCACCCAATGTCACCTAGGACAGCAAAACAACTACTCAGTCCAACCATTTTCAACAAAGAAAACATTCAGCAAATTCACCAAATTGATTGTGAAGAGCTGGGCAGTGCTGAAGATGAAATCATACAACTCAAAGACAATCTTCTGCCAGCAGGCCTTACCCCACTAGAGGATATTTTTGACTCAAATGATGTTTCCAGGAAACCAAAGATGCAGCCATTAGATGCAACAATTGAAGAATGTAACATTGGTACCCCTGACAAGCCTAAAATAATAAAGCTATCTGCTGCTTTGCCCCCTGACCAAAAACCCAAATATGTTGACCTCTTTAAGGAGTTCCAAGATGTTTTTGCCTGGGGTTATGAAGACTTGAAGTCTTATGACACCTCTGTTATACAGCACACCATTCCCCTCAAGCCTAATCAAAAACCGTTCAAACAGAAATTAAGAAGAATCAATCCTGTGCTTCTTCCTTCCATTGAAAAGGAATTACAAAAAATGTTCAAAGCTGGGATCATAGCACCAATCAGGTTCTCTGACTGGATTTCAAATTTGGTCCCTACAAGAAAGAAAACTGGTGAGATTAGACTCTGTGTAGACTTAAGGAATTTAAACCTAGTGTCACTCAAAGACAACTATCCCTTACCCAAAATGGACCACATCCTTCAAAGAGTAGTAGGAGCCTCAAGAATATCATTGTTGGATGGCTTCTCAGGTTTCAATCAAATCCTGGTACACCCTGATGACCAAGACAAGACTGCATTTACTACCCCATGGGGTACTTTCAAGTATGTGAAAATGCCCTTTGGATTGAAGAATGCAGGGGCAACATTTCAAAGAGCAATGGACATTGCTTTTGCAAAAGAAATTCATGATTTCTTGGTCATTTACTTAGATGATCTTACACCCTTCTCAAAATCTGACCAAGAACATTTGAAACATTTAAGACAGATTTTCATAACATGCCGAAAATATGGCATTTCTTTAAACCCCAAGAAGTCTTTATTTGGTTTAGAAGAAGGGAAACTTTTAGGACACATCATTTCAAAAGATGGCATAAGAATTGATCCAGATAGGATACAAGCGATCCTACAAATGCCTCACCCTAGGAATGTCAAAGAGTTGCAAGGATTCTTAGGAAAACTCAATTTTTTAAGAAGGTTCATCCCAAATCTAGCAGAATTGATCAGACTATTAAACAATATGCTAAAGAAAGATTCAAAGGTTAAGTGGACTGTGGAAGCAAAGCAAGCCTTTGAAAGCATAAAACTGGCTTTAACCCAAACCCCGGTATTAACTAACCCTCAGTTTGACAGAGACTTTATCATTTTCTCCTTTGCCTCCCAACATACTATTGCTGCTGTTTTATTGCAGAAAGATGATCAAGGGAATGAAAAGCCCATTGCTTTCTTCAGTAGAGCCCTTAGAGATGCTCCTTTGAAGTACCAAATAATGGAAAAACAAGCCTATGCATTAATCAAAGCTATAAAAGATTTTAGGATCTATATCCTTTACTCTCATGTTGTGGCTTATGTACCAAGTCCTATTGTCAAAGACATTCTCACCCAAGAAAACTTAGAGGGAAGGAGGGGAAAATGGATTGCAAACATACTTGAATTTGACATTGAAATCAAGCCTACAAAGTTGATAAAAGGGCAAGGTTTGGCTAAGTTAATGACAGAAGCAAATTTCCAAGCCTTAGATATAAACCAACTGGACAGTGAAACAGAGCTGGCGACTCCAAAGATCAATGTAGCCTTTGAACAATCTCCATGGTACTCTGATATCTGTTATGTGTTACAAAACCTGTGTGCTCCCCCAGGACTGTCCAGAACTAAGTCTAGGTTCCTAAAAATGAAAACATCCAAATTCTGTGTGTTAGATGAGAATCTACTCTGGAAAAACCATGAAGGTATTTTGCTGCACTGTCTTCTGGAGAACGAAACTGATAAAATTATGCAAGAATTCCATGCTGGAGACTGTGGTGGACATCTGTACTGGAAATCCACTGTGGACAAGATATTAAGGGCTGGTTATTACTGGCCCACTATGTTCTCAGATATGAAGAAATTCACAACATCATGCCACAAGTGCCAACTGTTTGAAGGCAAAAGACAGCTGCTGCCACTTCCTTTGAGGCCCATTGCAACAGAGAGACCTTTTCAACAATGGGGCTTGGATTTCATTGGAGAAATTCACCCCTCATCTTCAGGACAACACAGATGGATTCTAACAGCAACAGACTACTTCACCAAGTGGATTGAAGCTGCCCCATGCAGACAAGCAAATGACTCAGTGATCATTCAATTCTTAGAGAACAATATACTGGCCAGATTTGGCTGCCCAGACAAGATAATAACAGACAATGCTGCTGCCTTCAGATCCAAGAAAATGGTAAACTTTTGCCATAAATTTCATATTACTTTGGGCCATTCTACAGCTTACTATCCTCAGGGAAATGGTCTTGCTGAATCATCAAACAAAAGCCTGATAAACATCATTAAGAAAGTGCTGGAAGAAAACAAAAAGAACTGGCACAAGAAACTAGTAAATGCTTTGTGGGCAGACAGATTAACCACCAAAAGATCAATTGGGACCAGCCCATATGAGTTAGTCTACGGATTAGAGGCCAGGTTTCCCTCATCACTAGGGGTGCCAGTTATGAAACTTCTACAAGAAAGTCAAGCAGAGCCAAATGACATGCAAAGAAGGATCAACCAGATAATCTGTTTACAGCAGACCAGAGAACAAGTTTTCAGCAGAGTGCAGATACTACAAGAGAAACTGAAAAAGGCCTTTGACAGGAGAACCAAAGCAGAAGACTTCAATCTAGGAGACAAAGTTCTAAAGTGGGATGCAAGAAGAGAAGACAAAGGGAAACATGGGAAGTTTGATTCTTTATGGAAAGGACCATTTGCCGTCCAAGCAGTACAAGGTAATAACACTTATTTCCTTAAAAGCTTGACTATGACTGAACTAGATGAAGGTCCTGTCAATGGCAGGATGCTGAAGCACTATTATGATGGTTCAATATGATAAGGATCCAACGGTTCATTGTATATATGCAATTGTACATATTCTCTTTTGATTTACATTGTATAAAGAGGTTTTCCCAAGTGCTGCAACTAGCAGCAACAGGCAGATAATATCAGAGGTTCTCCAAGAAAGAAGCACACCATTTTGACAGGTTACATGCATAAGATCTCAAAGATCAAGATGGACATCCAAGGAACAAGGCAATCTGACCTGCTGTTCTTGGTCTTTCAAAAGAAAAACCATCCCCATGTGGAGCCACTGTTGGATGCCTATAGTAATAGGTTTCATATTTCATGATTGATTATTAAAATTCCAAATATGCTCTGCATTGTTAGCACAAAGATCCCATATTTCCAGGTAATCAGAGGTGTGTGAAATTACTTCAGATATTGAGGACCTTATTACATTTTGTGGATGATTCAACAGTCTAATCTGGATCATGCCATGTTTCAATTTTGAGTTGTAGAATAGATGAAGAAGTCTGTCCAAACAGCTTAATCTTGGCAGACAAGTAGTTCAGGTAGAGAAACAAAGGTTCCCAAAAGTCTAATCTGGGACCTTGGAAGAGATAAGGGTAGAAGCAGATAGAATAAAAAAGGAAAAAGCCAAAGAAAAGAAAAGGCAATTGAGGGTTGCAAGTCCAAGTGCCCCTCCATGAAGAAACAAAAAATGTTAGGTGAAATAGTTGGGTAGGCAGTTGTGGTTGCAGAAAGGACAGGTTCACCATTACATAGTTGTCAAAGATATTTTGCCAAGGCAATGGACATATCAGCAAAAAGGTGGTGAATTTCATGGATTCACAGCAGAAGGCATCACTAACTTCACTTATTCCCCCTTACTCCATCATTAACATCCCCTTTCTCAAAGATTCCCCTCCTTCACTTTACTAACTCCTAATTCTACTATTTAAATCCCTTATTCTACCCCTTGCCCTAATAGTAGTAACACTAAGGTGTATAAAGCCCTAAATGTTATATATTCCCTCCCCTAGGCATAATAGCCGAGAAATCTGCAAGTAGGGATCATAGTGGCATCTGGCCACCATGGTGAACCTATCTCTGATACTATCCCTTTGCTGCAGATCTTTTCCCCTCAAAAAATACCTTTGCATGGGTATAAACCCCTCTCCAAAACCCTTTAGCCTACAAAAATCTTTGCAAAAGGTCCCTAAGGCTAAAAACCCGCCTCTGGCACGTTTCCCAATCCCACCACATTACGGGTTAAGCCAAAAAAGATTAAAAAATTATTCAAAACCCACTAACCTATAGTTTTGCGCCCAAATATTAAAATGAATATTTTATTCCGCTGGCGGGACCCTTCCCCAACATGCTCGACCAGTCGGGAGGCCCGCCAGCCGTCAGATCTCCAGCGCCCAGATCTAAGGGTGGGCGGTCAATTTCAGATCTCAACATGCCGACCTTTAGCGTCCGGGGAAAGTGGTTTTGCCTGTCCCGTACAATGGACGCGTGGCGGGTGCTAAGGTTGTTCGGAGCCCTCCTCCCACTTACCGCGTTTGCCCAAAGGTGGTGCGGGGAACCCACTTACCGCCACCCCGTATACCGCTACCCCACGTCATATCCACGCCGCTCTGACGTCACCCCGCCGGTGCCCGCTCCCATCGTCCCTTGGTCCTCCACGCTGGCCCGCCTTTGCGCCCGCCCGCCACCGTGTCCTGCCGACCTGGCCAATACCTCAGCATCCACGTCACCCCTCACCTGGGCCCCGCCATGACGTCATGCTGACGTCATCGGCGGAAAAGCGCCAAATTCATACTTTTGCCGAATTTACCGTTTTAAACGGCTAAACGCATAGTTTTTGATTATTTTACATGCGAAGCTGAACTAGCCGTTGTCAAGCCTGCTGCCGCGAAATCTTGCATTCAGCCATCAAATTCGACAAGTAAACCGGTCAAAGTTCGAGGCTTGACTGCATTAAGCCTTTGCAACCCAGCCAGCAAGCTTCCAGGTCGATTTGCCAGGTATTTTGCCGTCTTCTCCCATTCTGCCCGTGAATTCCAATTTTCTGCAAAAAATCACCATTAAAGTCTGCTAAAAACTCTGAATTTAGCTCCACCTGAGCGCCCAAATCAGACATAAGCAACCCTGTACCATCCATTAGCCCCAATTCAGCTCTGTACAAACCAGCTTGCGGGTTAAAACTGCAGAAATCGCCCTGAAGTGCCCGGCATTGTTCCTTGTTGCCAATTACTGGTTACCTACACTCTTCCTGTACAACTACCAATACCTCAGTAAACCTTCCCTTAGACAATCTACATTCCTGAAATTCACCAGTACTTTGCCAGCTTCAGAACAATTTCACACCAGGAGAAGACATTACACCAATTGCATCTACCTGCTGCTCAAAGTCTTCAATAGATTCATCAAAGCTTTGCATCCTACTGCACCCTTTCATACTGTGTCATGGCAGCATCTGCATCCTCTTCCCTCAATATCACTCCACTGAGTCAAACCAATAAGGAACTGGAAGCTATGCAATTAATTGACAAAGACTGTCTCATAAATGATTTTGAGGGAAAAAGAGACTTTTTGAAGACCTTCACCACATTAAGGGAAGACTATAAGGCAGGACTTGGTACAGATGGGATATGGGAGTCAAACCTGCCCTATTACTGCCTCCCAGCTGTGAATGTTTTCCCTGAAATCATTCACTTATGTGCTCAAAATTATGATCAGGAGCACAAAGCTGTCAACACTCAACTAGGGAGGATTTTGTTCTATATAAACGCTGACACCATCAACAAAATGCTGCACTTCGAACAGACAGAATTATTAGTCCCTTTCTCCATGAGATCTTTAGTGGAAGAAGGTGAGAAGATGACCAGTGAAGAGCTGCAGAAGGTCACCAGAAACTACATGTGGCCTGAGAACCAGCCTACAGGGCCACCTCCTTATCTACATAAGCACTTCAATGACTCAGGCAGGCTGCTCTTGGACATGATAGCCTATGTGCTAGGCTACCAGAGCAGCGAGCATGTGGATCTAGCCATGCTTGTAATGCTATCTGCCTACAGCCCACGACAACCCCCTGCCCGAAAGTACAACTTTGCCAAGTTCATAGCCAATAAGATCCATGATCAATTGTGCAAATTGGACAGACAAGGAGTTTTTAGATATTCAGCATACATCTACCACCTGTTCATGTATCATCACTCAGAAGCTTTCCCATGCTACATCAGAAGGCTGAACAACAAAGGGGAGAGAAGATCAGTCATTTTCTGGACCTCAGTCTATCATGAAATCACAAATTCACCCTACAGCTATTGTGAATTTATAGATCAGTTTGTGTACCCTGTCTCCAGCATACTTATGAAATCCCCTCCACCCAGAATATCAAATGAGATCAAGAAAGCTTTACAGCTTTCTAAGAAGTACAAAGTAGGTGATTGGTACCTATATGAACACCACACTGTGTTCAGAGTGTATGGGTGTGAGCTCTGTCCATACAGACTACCCAAGTATGTTCCCATGAGATTATTTGCCTTGGAATATTACAGGCAATTAATCCAGTCAGACCTCACACACTTCCACAGCTCAAAGAAAAAAGCACACCTTAACTTCAAAAATGAGCTGGGCCCTTTTATCATGAATAAGAAGGAAGGATGGGAGGCTGCAGATTTGATTCTAAAAGACAAATATAAGTTGTCTTACTGTTTCCGATGGGTCCCATATGACCCTCAAGGTTTCATCACTGCTAGGAGAACAAAGTACAGACTCCTAGCCATCAAACACTGCCACTATCCCCATCTAGAGCAGTATGCAAACTTACAAGAATGGCAGTTGGATACCCTTGTTGAGAGCTTGTCTGAAGAGGAAAGAATAGCTAAGAATATGAAAGAACTTGAAAAAACTATTGACCTGGACTATGTGATCCAGGTACCGTTCAAGCTGCCTCGAACATCAGGAGGAGGAACCTCGGTTACCAGGACAGCGCCGCCAACAACAGCACCAGGCTTGGATAAGGGAAAGGGAAAGATGGACGCTGAAGATGAAGCAAAGAAGCAGCAGTCAGAGCAGGAGAAGCAGCAGTCAGAGCAGGAAAAGCAACAACAAGAGGAGGAAAAGCAACAACAAGAGCAAGAAACAGGGCAGCAAGAAGAACAAACCGGTCTGCCACAAACTGGGCTGCCAGAAACCACCTTATTGCAGACACCACCCCCTCAAGTGGAGCCCATAACCACTTCAATTTTACAGACCCCGGCACATGAAGAAAGGGGAACCAAAAGGCAAAGAGAAGAGTCCACTCCCCTCAGTGGATCCTCCCATCAGCCAGAGGCTAAAAGGCAGAGGGCAGACTCCCCAGAAGTAGAAGACATTACTGAAGATGTCTTAAAGGATACAGCCAAGGATAGGGAGGGCAGCCAACACACAGGGACTAGTTCCTTTCAGCAGGAGCAGAATCTACAACTTGGCATGGAGGTATCATCTTCTTCCAAACAAATCCAGAAGCTCAAAGGTCCCAAGGCCACCTTCAAAGAAATCAAGGCAGCAAATGAACTATTGAGGGCTGAGGTTTACAAACAATTCATAGATGCTACTCCAGCCCAACAAGAAAGATTGATGTCGGTCTACGACTTCAAAGAGGATAAGATGATATTCAGCCATTTTAAACCTAAGGGGCCCAACCCAATGTCCACTGCTGATTTCATCAAGACAAGAGTGGAGGTCTTGGCCAGAGACATACATCCTATGGACCAAATTGAGCTCCATAAGCAGACTGGAGAAATGGTCTATGCCACCTTGGTAGATAAGGCCACATTAGCTCATGAGCTGAAAGAATCCTTGAAGCACACAAATACTCAACTGGATTTTGAGAGATTGTCTTCCAAGGCCAAGGATAACAGGATAAAATCTCTTGAAGAGATTATTGTTGATCTAGGGCATAACCCTAGTGACCCAACCGGGGTAAAAGCCCTCCTGAAGAAAAAGGAGGATGATCTCAATGCCATGAAGAGGAGATTGAAACTGTCACCTACAGAACATCCTCAAACGTCTGAACTCCAAAAAGAAAAACAAGTTGATCAACAACTTGATCTACTATTGCAGCAGGATCAAAGGATCCAAGAGCTAGAGAAGGAGCTGGAGAAGTCATATCAGGACAAACAGGGAGCATCTACACTAACAACTCCCCCAACAGATTCTACAGCAGCAACAGGTTCTGGAGCAACAGTGGCCCCTACAACAGCAAATACAGATGACCAGCCCAGCATAGAAGAACTAACTGAGGCTGTTAAGCAAATGGAGCTACAAGCAGATGAGATAAGGAAGGCAAAAGAAAAACTGGCAGAGATAGATGCCAAGTATGACCAGTCCAAAATGACAGTGGCAGAGCAGGGCAGACAGATCAAAACCCAAAGGGACAGAATCAAAGCCCTGGAGAAAGAGCTTGATCTCAAAAACACCATGGCTGAGATCAAGAGGATCTTATGGAACAAGATCACCAAAAGCATGACTAAGCAGTGGAAATCACTCAAAACAATCCATGAACATATGGATTTAATTGTGCAAGCTCAGATAGATATCCAGAAGGCTAAGACAGCACTAGGAAATAGGCCTGAACAAGCAAGCCAACTGATTGACTTTCTGAACAGGCAAGACAAAGATGAGCTGGCAGCAGTTGGAATCACCAACAGAACGGAGGCCATCCTTATGACCAAAAAGGTGCTAACACTCAGAGGATATGTGCAGACAGCAGAAAGGAGGAGCTATGAGATACAGACTGAAGTTGAAGACTTCAAGCTCAGAATGGGAATGCTACAGGCAAGAGGAATGCCTAGCTTGTTGAGTGGTACAGGGAAATTGATCAGCAGGGATCAATTTACAAATAGGATGGCCGCATACATAGAAAATCAAATCACTGCATCCAGCAGTGCTTCTGAAGAAACTGTTCCTCCCACAGGACAGAGTTTGTACACTCAGCTTGAAGGGCCATTTTTCATTGAAACTGAAGTTAATCATCTTTTTGAAACTCCTCCCAGTTTTTTCAAATACACAGAGCTTGATGAGACATTGATTAAAATGCGAAGGCATCAAATGCCCAAGGAGGACTGGTGGCAAGCCATGCTCCAGATACTGCCACGGTAGTTGCAAAGCTCCAGGTCAAAAGCCAGCTCAGGTCACCACAAGACAAGTATAAAGTGGTCAGTGACTGGAAAATATTTAAAATGTGCTACATCACTAACAGTGACAGCAATTTTGATGGGACAGAACCAATAGTGCATAAGGAAATAAGCGGGTACATACAGTGACAATTTTGGGAATTAATACCCACAGGAAAAGACAGAGGCTGAGCCAACTCAGCCAGACCCATGACTCACCATCAGCGGCAGTCAAAGGTACAACTGACAGGCTCGAGACACAGTGTACCAGCCTACAGTCGGGTTTTCCATGCATTAACTCCAAATATTCAGACCGACTTAGCTATTCCTAGTAATCTAAAATATCTTCTGACAGAGCATTAAAATGCCTGTACTATGTATTAAATGCTGTATTAAATTCTGCCCATAATATCTTAGATAGTTGGTAAGGAAGTAAATCTGAGATAACCGAGGACTCAGATATTTTGTAAAGAACCACAAGTATATATTCACCCTTCACAGCAGTGAAAGGGGTTGGTTGGTTGATGGTCATTATTTTCTTAGAAGAGCTCTGGCTCGTTGTAACATTTTCAGAGAAACTAATACAAAGGAAGTATGGAATTTCCAAGGCTGAGTGTTATTTGATGGCTTGTGGTGAAGGATGCATGTTACAGGATTCCATGGGTGTTGCATAAGACTATAAGTATTCTCAAATCTCTTTGTCGTGTCTGTTTTGAGTCTTTTGTTCTCTTTACTGTTCTTATGTTTACACTTGATAGCAAGGTGAAAGGTTAGTACCAGGATTTAACCATGTTTACCCTGGACTCAAACTGAGCTATTATAAATGTTTTCCTCTTCTACAGTAACAGAATTGTAATTCTTAATTGCTGCAATTCAGAACTGTGTTTTTATTATAACAGTCATTCTCAGGGATTCAACTCTGCCCCTAAGACATCTGTTTTCTCCTCTTAAAGCTACCTGTTGGGAACATATAGATAAATAGTGAAAATTCTTTAATGCTTTCACTGTTCGTGCTAACTGTTGCCAGTCTTTTAATCAAAATCTGTTCTATTAAACACCCAAATGGCCCTGTAAGTCCCATCTTTCATCTCAAAACTTCAAACACATACAGCTGCAGACTCCATTGCCCAATGGTACTCAACTTCTCAGAAAACTACTTCACCAGAACCTAAAAGGAATTTCACCAACCAAACATAAACAAAACACAGTGCATAATAGCTAGCCTAAAACCCTACAAGAAACAGCTACAAATCATAAAGAGAGAGCCCTCTCTGATCACCGTTAGGCTAGAAACAGTGATCCAAAGATTGGTTAGTGGTTACCCCGGCCGTATTCCCTTGGGAGTCATAGGGAACAACCTGGGTGTTAACAGGAAGAATAAGGATGTAGTATTTTGAAGCACATTTTCCCAGCAGAAGTTTTTTTTTTTTTTTTTTTTTTTTTTTTTTTACAGTATGCATTCAATCATATCTATTGTGGGAATAGTTCTCACTGGCAAGGAGAACTGTCCGAAGTGGTCCCGGATGATAAAGCATACCCTCATTTTCAATGAGTTGTGGAAAGGAGTGTGTGTCGGAGACGGAGACAATGAACTATAATAGCCTACCTCAGATAAAGAGATCGTCATTTGGGAAAACAAGAACAGCAAAGCTTATGCATTAATCGCAGCGTCTGTAAATGAAGAGTTGAGTCACCATATTTTGTCATTTTCAATTGCCTTTGAAGACTTAAAAAAGCTGAAAGAACTCTATGACTCACATTCTGCACTTGAAGTTGTTCAACTCATGATTAAACTCTTCACTCTTGAACTGTAAAATAATGATCCTCTTGCTCTTGCATCTAAAGTAAAGTCTATAATGCATGATATCAAATCCAATAAGGTTAAATTGGATATTCCTCTTATCACTTTTCTCAAGGTAGTTTATCCTACTTACTCCAATTATCTTGAGTCATTACAAGCAAATGGAAATCTCAAAGATATCACCTTTGACTCTCTTGTGAAAAATTTTGCTGAAAGAGAGAAAGCTTTTGGAAAGAAGACAGCCCCTGAATCTTCTAAAGAGGCTATGTGCCTTGCTCATAAAGAAAATCATCCTGCTCAAGATTCTTCAAGAGGAAGAGGTGGTTGAAGAGGAAGAGGAAGATATTTTAGAGGCAAGGGGCGTAGACACTCTCAAGGAGAAAAGGTAGATTTGCACTTGCATAGGCTACAAAAGAAATGGATCACATGATGCCTCTACATGCAAGCTACCATGGGACAAAATTGAGCAGCAAAGAAACCAATAGAAAGGTAAAACTGATGATACAGACAAATGTAAAGCACCGGAATCTGCTCACTATGTTGTGGCACAATGTAAAATTGGAGTAAATGAAGATTTATTTAATGCTTCACTTGCTTCTTGGAAAAATTATTGGTTGCTTGATTTAGGAGCAACCTGCCACATGACTCATAGAAAAGATTTTTTTGAAGAATTTACTAACAATGTTGATGGAGCAGTATACTTTGCAGACCAATCAAAAATCAAGCCATCAAGGCTTGGCACAATCAGGCTTAAATTCCCTGGTCTTCCAAACTTTCTTCTGCATCATGTTCTATGTCTCCCACAGCTCAAGAGAAACTTGCTGTCCTTGGTCCACATCTGCCAGCAAGGTCAATCCATTCATATGTTTGATGGCAAGCTTGAGGTAAGAAAAGCATCTGACCACTCACTTGTCATGAGGGGAATAGAAGAAGAAAGGTTTCTCAAGCTGCAAGGAACCTCTACTCGTGCACAACATTTCTCATACAATTCTCGTCATGAAGAAGGTACACTTCCATCAAGTTTATTATGGCTTCCTAGATTTGGACATTTTAACTATGACAACCTCTGCTTGTTGAAGAAAAATGGTGTTGCTGGTTTCCCTGCAATTCCTAGGAAATTTAAGCAATGTGATTCTTGTATTCTAGGAAAGCATAGAAAACAGTCTTTTCATGATTCACATTCAAGAGCACATAGAAAACTTGAACTCATTCATTCAGATTTATGTGGTCCAATGCCTGTTCCTTCTGCAAATGGAAATAAATATATGATGACATTTATTGACGACTACATGAGAATGCATTGGGTTTATTTATTGAAGAAAAAATTTGTTGGTTTTCAAACATTCAAGAATTTTTATAAATGGATTGAAAATGATGCACAATCTCATTTTGGGTCTATTCACACTGATAATGGAAAAGAATACACATCAAATGAATTTGAAAACTATCTTCACCAACATGGGATCAAACATCAAGCAACTATACCTTGTAATTCCCAACAAAATGGTGTAGCTGAAAGAATGAATAGGACAATCTTAAATATGGTATGATCCATGCTCTTCTTCAAAAATGTAAAGATAATGTTTTGAGCTGATGCTATTCTATGTGCTGCATATATAAAGAATAGATGTCCATCTAATGCTATTAGAAACAAGATTCCATATGAAATGTGGTATGGACATGTTCCTTCGGTAAAGCATCTCAGGGTCTTTGGTTCCACCTGTTATGCCTTGATGCCAAAGGTACATAGAAACAAACTTGGTGCTAGAAGTCATAAGTGTATCTTCCTGGGGTATTCAAACACCTCCAAAGCATACCGTCTCTATGATGAAGTAAATAAAAATTTTGTTGTATCTAGAGATGTAATTTTTCTTGAATCATCCAAAACTGACAATGTTGTTGAGCGGCAACTTGATCACTTGGATAGATTCGCAAAATCAAAATCATTTCAAGAATTTGATAATCAGATTCCACATCTTGAAGGGGGGATTCCTATACTAGATCAACATGTGGAATCTTCTTCTGAAGAACACTCTCCCCTGCATGAAACTCCAACAACGGATGATGCTTTAAGTGATGTGATTGACAGAATTGGGAGACTTAATCTTGATTTAGTCCCAACTCAATCAGCAGAGCAGCCTCGACCATCTAAAAAAGGTCCCCCAAAGTGGCTGACAAAGACACTTGAAAGTGTTCATCCTGATGAGGTTGGAAAGACAAGAACTAGAAATTCAAACCGGCATAATGGAGGTGATGTGGATGACTCTAATTCACCTGTTGATATGGATGTTTCTTATGATTGTCAATTGAACTTGTCTACAGATTTTTAACCAACTTCCTTCAAAGAAGCTTCTTCTCATGATGAATGGAAAGAAGCGATGCAAAATGAGTACGATGCCCTCATAAAGAACGACATTTGGAAGCTGGTTGATCCTCCATTAGGAACCAAACCAATTGGCTGCAAGTGGGTCTACAAGAACAAGTATAAAGTTGATGGCTCACTTGATAAGCACAAAGCTAGGCTTGTGGCAAAAGGTTTTGCACATAAGGAAGGGGTAGATTATGAGGAGACTTTTTCCCCCACAGCAAAATGGGCTACAATCCGAACACTCTTTGCCCTAGCAGCTTAGAATGGTTGGAAAGTCCATCAAATGGATGTAAAAACTGCTTTCTTAAATGGAGATCTAAAAGAGAATGTTTTTATGTCTCAGCCTGAAGGATTTGCTATGAAAGGACATGAAAATAAAGTATGCAAACTTGTGAAGTCCTTGTATGGCCTCAAACAAGCACCGCGAGCCTGGTATGAAAAACTAACTGAGCATCTTCTGAAACTCAATTTCAAACATTATGATCTTGATGTTGCAACTTTATTTGTCAAGAAAGTTGGAAAAACAGTTGTATATCTTGTGGTATATGTAGATGATATTTTGATGACAAGGAACAACGAAAGCTACATTGCATCCATAAAGAAGGAATTGGGGAAAAGTTTTGAAATCACTGATTTGGGCTATGTTCATTACTATCTTGGAATTGAAGTAACCCAACATCCGAAGTCCATATTTCTTTCTCAAAAGAAATACATTGGAGATCTGTTGAATAGGTTTGGCATGACAGAATTCAATCCTATTACTACTCCAATGGAACAAAACTTAAAGCTCACATCTATTGAAGGAAAAGAATTTGAGGATGCAACAAAGTATAGACAGCTTATAGGAAGTCTCAACTACCTAACTACTACCAGACCAAACATTTCGTTTGCTGTTGGAATCCTCTCCAAGTTTATGCAAAAGCCTTGTGAGGGACATTGGTCTGATGCAAAAAGAGTTCTAAGGTACTTGAAGGGAACTCAAGACTTTGGAATCAAGTATACACAGGTGGACGACTTTAGCTTGATTGGATGCTCTGATTCAGACTTCGATGGATACAAAGAAACTAGGGTATCTACTTTAGGATATGCTATGAGTCTTGGATCAGGAGCTGTCTCCTGGAGATCACGCAAATAATCAGTTCCAGCATATTCCACAACAGAAGAAGAATACGTGGCAGCAGCTGAAGCAACAAAAGAAATTGTGTGGCTCAGGAAAATTATTGAAGATTTGCAGGTAAAACAAGTACAATCAACTCCACTCATGATTGAAAATACCTCTGCAATAAAGTTGGCCAAGAACCCAAAGTTCCATGATCGAACGAAGCACATCAATACTAAATATCATCTGATTCGACATCATGTTGAGGCCAAAACAATCCATCTCCGTCATTGTTCCACTAATGAGGAAATTGTAGACATCTTCACCAAAGCGCTTGGAAGAGAAAAGCTTGAACGATTCAGAATGATGCTTGGACTCACCAACATGCCTTCAGATTAAGGGGGTGAATATTGACACCTAATCATCAGGATTGGGTGAATATAATGTAAATAGATAAATAAGTAATATGAACAGTCATCGGAAGATGAAGTGAACAGTCTCTCCCTCATGTATATAATGAATACCTACTTGAAGGAATAAGACACACGCATCAATTTTGGTTGAGGAGTTATTTTCTGGTCTGAGATTATGAGATCTATTTCACCGATGGCGTTCTATGGTTTGAGACTCGAATATGCCCTTGATGGCAGTTCGAATTATATAACCTTGAAGGATCGCATGGAGGCAGTATTAGAAGATAACGGTTTAAAGGACTTCATTGATCAAGAAGTCCATAAGCCGACTGATGTTACTCAACTATCTGAATGGAAGAAGTGTGTGGCTAGAGCTAGGAGAATCATCTTGAAAGGAGTTCAAGATCACATATTCTCGAGCCTCCATGGGAAGGAGACTCCATTTTTGATGTGGAAAACATTGAAAGATCTTTATCAGAATAACAGTGATCAGAGGAAGTTGACACTGAAGGACAAACTTCGAAAGGCCAAGTGTGAAAAGGATGAGACGATCTCTATGTATTTGAACAAGCTCACCTCATGCAGGGATGAGCTTGCAAGTGTAGGGGTCGTGACAACTGATGATGACATGGTGAGTCTAGCACTCCTTGGCCTTCCTAAGAGCTGGCATAGCTACCAGGACTCGGTTAATGGAAGGGAGAAACTACCAGATTGGGAACGACTATGGTCGCATTTGATGCAAGAGGAGATTAGACGGAGCACCAGAGACGGTTCTTCATCCAAGGAGGATGAAGAGAACTGTTCCTTAGCAAGTAAGGTGAAGAAGGGGAAGGAGAAGGTTTCTATTTCTGAGTCCAGTTCTTCCCATGGTGGGAACAAGTTTGACAAATCGAAAGTGTGATTCTTTTGTTTTCATGAGGTGGGCCATTTTGTTACAAATTGTCCACTGAGGAAATCTAAGAAGGGATCCAAGAAAGGATCTGAAGGTGAGGCACTTGCTTCATAGTTCGAGTTGGATTTTACACTCTTCGTATGCATGGTTTCATCCATGGTGAGAAGTGGTTGGTTTCTTGACAGTGGAGCTTCTTTCCACATGACCGACGACAAGAGTTTGTTCAGTACTTTGGAGGAGAAAGATCTCCAGATACTCATAGCGATGGGTAATGATGAAAAGTATAATGTCTCAGGTGTAGGCATGGCTTTGTTTTAGAGGGAGCATGGAGCTCACCTTACCTTGATCAATGTCAAGTATGTACCAGGATTGAAGAGAAACTTGGTTTCGATCGCAATGCTGGAAGACAAAGGCTATGATGTAGTCTTCAGTAAGCGAAATATTTTCCTTAGACACATCATCATTAGACAGGTGAATCAGATCGGTTCACGGGTCAAGAACCTGTAGGCTCTTGAGGTTCAAGATGCATGCAAAGCCTTGAGCAGCAAGGCAGCTGATGGAGACTTGGTGGCTGAGAGGGAGAGTATATTACCTGTCAACATGCAGTGCCAAAAGAAGTCTTAGACAATTGTGGAGGAGCCACGATTGGTGCAGTAGCTTCAGGAGGTTGTAGAGCAGCCACAACAAGGGAAGCTGAGAGGAGATCAAGTAGAGACATCTACTCATGCAAAGACCTCCTGTAGGGGGAAAATTCGAGCCAGGTGAGCTGAGGGATCACATGCAGCCATATCTCCAAGTAGGAGGTGGGGCGATGTAGAGTGATCGTACCAAGGATGAGGAGCAGGATCCTTGAGGTACCCAACCTCTTGGATGAGACCTTGCTATGGGAGCCCCAATGTGGAGTAGCAGGAACTGACTGATTGGGTAGAGACAAATGCGGATGGAGCAGCAGAGAGAGCTGCAGTGCAGGGAATCCCAGGACAACGCAGAGCATGTAGGATACAGCAATGCGAGAGGCACAAGTGTGTTGCACAGTGTAGGGTAGCACAGAGAAGGTTGGAACGGTGTGAGATGCATGGAGATGTTGCAATAGCACAGAGGTCAGAGCAGGAGCACTTGTCAGCAGCAGGTAAAGCTTCAGCATGAAAGTATGTTTCTAGCCCAACAGAGAGGTCAGTTGGGAGTTTCTTTGTTCCGAGAGTTTTTGGAGCAACCACACTTGGTAGATGTGTTACATGCAGAACATTCTAGAGGTACAGGATCGGGTTCGAGAGGAAGCCTTTCTTGTTGAGAGGGAGTGTTGAAAATTGGCAACAAGAAATTGCTAAAAATAGCACTACTAAAAATAGTAGTTTGGGCATTAGTGCTGGATTGGGCAACAGGGAATGAAAAATGGAAGTGCTAAAAATAGAAGTTCTATTTTTAGCAGTGCAATGTGGATTCCTATTTTAGTCAGTCCCTGGACTAGAAATAGGAACTAAAATTCGAATTTGGCCTTACCAGTAGTTTGAATATTAATTAATTAATTTAGTTTGAGTTAATTAGTTAAGGAAAATCAAACTTGAAGTATTTGTGAGATCATGCAATAATTTCTCCACTGATTGGGGAATGTGTCCTTGATTTTCTCCACTAATTGAGGAATTAAGGATGAGTTCTATATTGAGAGGATCAATTGACTTAATTTAACTTCGTCAAGTCCAGTTAGATTAATTTAACAAATTTTTAAATTAATGAGATTCAACTTGTTGATGCTTGCATGCATGTGACAACTAGTATTTTTAGATAACTGAGTATTCACTCATGGATAACTGATGCATGGCAGTTCAGACAGAGACCTAGCTGAGATCAGATGAAGGACATTGTACTATCAGTTGCGAGGATATTCCTAGTGAATATTCCTTGCATGAGGAAGGAATATTATTCCTTCTAGTACTACGTAGTTGGACCTGAGGTGACAGCAGGTATGATTTGGGCCAATTCACACATGTTATGTAATTGTACCCCAATCAAAATTGGGCAAGGAAATAGGGGCTTGGAGGACTTGTGGAGCCTATATATACAGGCCTAGATAGTCCATGAGCTATATCATTAGAGTACAGAGAGAGCAAGATAGATTTTTAGCTGATTCTTTTCGTATGTTGTTGAGGATTTCCACTTGATTGATCATACAAAGATCGGGCTTTAGGCTGGTGCTTTTCCCGGATAAATTCTTCTGTGTTATGTGTGATTGATTCCTTCTTATTAGTTATATCTATTCATGCTTGATTTTTCTCATGTTCAATTAAGCTTCCGCAAAGTTTATGGTAGATGTACATCTAGTATTATGCTTTAATACATTGCATTTATCAGTTTGATCTGCAGGTGAAATTTCTACATGATATCAGTGAGCTAGCTGATTTGTAGAGAAAATTATACCGACACTTTCAATTATGGAAAATTATGGCACTTTCAATCTCCCAACAATTTCGAATGATTTTATCTTCAAACCTAGGCCCCTCATAACTTTGATATGATGTTAAATTATTAGAACTTGCACAGGTAAAGACCTAGATGGAGTATAATTGCAAAATCTTGCAAGGATTGAGAAAATTTGAAGAGAGAATGAATTTTGTGTATTCAATAGTGATAAAATAATCTATAAATTAAGAAACTAAGTTAATCTTAATTGCATGCAAGCACTAAAGGTAAGTGTGTTTTATGTTATGCTAATGCACATGTACACCAAAAACTCATTGTTATTTTCCTGGATAATTTCTAGGTAACTAAGTGTCTTTATGAAAACTGTTGGGTAGTAGAGGGCCCGCGTAATAGTTTTGGGGCTCAAAGCCCACAATTTTGGGAAAAGGTATGGTAAGGACTCCGTGAAGTGCACGGAGTGCGAGTTGTAGAGGAGTCAAGTCAAAGGGTTGTCTGCCAAATAATAATGTAAAATAATAGCAAGTGAGTCATCCCGCCCATGGTCCGTGGACCATGGAAATGTATAAATAGAGCAAGGCTCTAGAGTTAGAAGTTAGTTTTTGGTATGTACTTTTGAATCTGGAATGTAATGGGTTTTTGAATAGAGAAGTCTTAGAGCGTCTGTAGGTTCGAGTCAAGGGTGTTGGTAGGTAGATAGAGGCTCAGCAGCTGTGTGCGCAGAGGCCTGGTAAGAGTCTGCAGCTGTGTGCATGGACCCATGCAGCTGAGTGCGCAGGGCGTATCTGGATGTATTGGTGAAAGGGTTGAATAAATATAAGTTGGTTCTGAAACACTGTGTTGAATCTGGAATATTGTGGATCTGGTTAATTTATGATTGACAGATCTGTTTGATATGTGTGCTTATGCTTGTGTTACGAGTTTATGCAAATCTATAAATTTTTTGGGTGCGCGAACTAGTTATCTCTATTAAATGTTTGCTTAAAGACCGTAAAAGGTAGATCTGATCTATAATAACTCATTAGTAATACATATCAAGAAATTTCCTTGTCTTGGATCTACGCAGAAGTAGAGTAGCATGAGGCCATAGAACGGCGTTCGAACCCTCTAGACCACATCAAGACATCCCAAGGGTGCGGAAACCTGGTTCCATCACCCTCCCTTGCTACCTCGGGTGAGACCTCAGTCCGCACTCCGTGGACTATTGCCAAAATTGCCAGTAGCTGCAGGATTTGTTTGGCTAAATAACTCTTCCAAACCTGGGTTAGGCACATATAAGCCAACAAATGGTTTCGTTGCTAGGAACGAGATCTACATAAGGAATGTTTTGATGGCAGGACGCTGGAGCCCTACGAAGAAAGAACTTGAAGATTGACTAGATTAGAAGCTTCACAAGTTCGTGGTCCAAGAAAACAGAAATTCGCGAATATCAGAAGAATAGTGGGCGGATCGTTACATATACATAGATATCCACGAGATCTTCTTTGTGACATTCATGATAGAGTTGTACGAGTGGATCGCGAGGTTAGCTGATAGTGTGGGAAGGTGCAGACTAGATCAACCTATTGTGTGGACTCCAGAATTGGTGCAGAGGCTAGAGGAATCTGAAGAAAAAATTGCACGTGCAATAGATCACTAGTTGGATCAGGAAATAGGAGGGTTTATCATTGAGTTCAGGATAGACACAACTATGAATTATAACGAAGCAGAAAGGCACTTTCTCCAAGGACCGCGGGGTAAGTATTTCAAATCATTGAATACTTGGATTAAGAAACTATTGTGTGAAAAATAGATTATGCGCGTCTATTGATGTCTGGCGTAACGTAGAGCGAAAGAGGTTACCGAGAGACCGAAGGATTAGAGAACAGCCCTTTGATTTTCATTTGGTGAGAAAACAAGGAATAACTCGCAGGGTTCTCTCCGTGAAGTGCAGTCCGGTTGATTAGGAAATGCATTCTGCTGATACCACCACTGTCCACACCATCACCTACTTCACCTACATCAAACCCATCCTCACCAACTCCACCTCTGTCACCATCGAAGGTTGGGATGGCGAGCGCAGTCAAGTTGCCAATATTTAAGGGGGTAGGAAATGAAGAACCAGGTCATTGCTGGTTTGTGGTAAGGGCAGTATAGGAAGCCCAGGGCATCACGGATGATAACATCAAAAAGGATACTCTAGTTAGCACGCTGCAGGACCTTGCGTGGACATGGTAGATAAAGTACTCAAGTGATCATCCGAATGCAGAAATAACGACGATCCAGGACACATTGAATAAGGAATTTGGTCGGCCCAAATCGGAGACACAATCGGTCATTGGGTTCAAGGAGATCACAATGTTACCTGGCGAAACCCCATGGGACCTAGATAAAAGATTGAAAAGCACAATCTGCAAGGCTAACATGACACTGACGGATGCATAGCACTGCACATGGTTTGTGGCATCGTTGACACCACATCTGAGGACAACGCTATCACAGAAAAAGATCTCAACCCAAGCCAAAGCATTAGAGACCGAAATGAGATTGCACGAAACCCCAATACAGGATCTGGGGTTGGGAGTTCAGCAAATCCACGCGCAAATACAAAATCTATGTTTAGATATGTGAAGTTTGAAACAAGGACAGGCACCTCGGTCATAATTGCGCGAAGAGGTGTGGTGTATCAAATGCAAGAGCCCGGGCCATGATAAGGATCATTGTCTAGTCTTTGCGAACTATGTGAGGGTGGGGGGACCAATACCATTGCGACCAGAGGTACAAGCAGGGCCAAGCGTGGCGCCTGCACTTTGGTGTGCAATATGTTAGTTGGGGGGAAAGCATGCCACAGATAACTATCATCTATTACAAAACCTGAGACAAACCCCCCCGAGAGTTATTCTGCAACTTTTGTAGGACAATTGGCCATGATGAAAGAAATTGCCGAAGTTATGAGTTGTTGATGGATTGAACACCTGCTTACAATATGCATATGGAGGCGTTCAGGCAGGATCCCACTGCAGCAATAGCACGCGGTGGATTTTACGGACGTGGACGGGGACGAGGGGGAATGGGACCCAGATGCGGACGAGGACAATTAATCTGCTATAATTATGGGTACCAGGGCATTATGCGCATGATTGCACAAACCTTACCAGAGCCTGTTGCCCGTACTATTACCAGTTTTACCACGAAGCAGTCGATTTCCCCATGCTAATTGCTCAGCTGTGGGAAAAAGGGGTGCTGCTGGCTACTCCCACTCAGAACGTCCAAATGATGAAGGCTGAACCACGCGCGGAAGACCCTAACATGCATATGATGCTCAGAAGTGGTGCAAACACGGGAGAAGATAAAGGGAAGCAACCAAGGGAGGATGCATGGGTTTGCAAGGCTCCCACAGAACAACCAAAATTTGCTTTGGAGTGCACGAAGGAAACATTTATGGAGGCCAAGAAGAACTTCACGGAAGCTTCTACTTTCGGTAGCAAGGATAAAATAGAGTCAGAGAGGGATACGTTTATGCTAACTTCCTTCTTAGAGACATGCATGAAGCTACTACGGGATACCAAAGTGGTGCAGGGATTGCAAGAGTTAATAACTCAGTGCACAGGATCGGATGAACCACGAATGGTCCGGAAGTTGGGCAAGCACGTGTTGTGAACCGGGAGAGAAATGCGCTTGACTGCCCAACTTGGGGACTATGAGATGGATCAGGTTGTTCTGAACTTGGGGTTAGATGCGAATGTCCTACCTAAATAGACCTGGGAGCGCATGGGCAAACCCGCATTGCAATGGCCCCATATCCAACTGCGAATGGTGAACCAACAGAAGATCTTGCCTATTGGGAGACTGCAAGGACTTATAGTAGACATCAACGGTGTAGGTACACTAACCGATTTTGAGGTTATAGAAATTATGGATGATAGTAACCCATATCCTGCATTGTTAGGGATAGACTGGGCAACGAACATGAATGGAGGCATCAACCTAAAGAAACAAAAAATGATATTCGAGAAAAAATCTCTCCATGTAGTGGTTCCACTGGACCTAGCCGAAGGGGTGCACTATACTGAACCTGTGCGCGACGATGGTAGTGGAAATTAATTGGAATGTATCTACCAGATCACATCACAGGATCAGGACTGAGTGAATTCGACAGCAAATGGAAGAATCTCATGGGACCGTGACAGTTCCTGCACCTCGGACTCAGATGAAGAGATTTAGCGATGGCAGAATCGATTGCATGAGGTAACAACACTAAATTGTAATAGGATGGTTAGGGAGCAACCAGTTGTTGAGGATGCCATGAAGAAGGAGGAGCTAGTCGACCCATGCGAAATGACGAATCTGAGATTAAAGCCGGAGGATGAACCTGCAAAGACACTGTGCACGATAATTTTTCCCGAATGGAATACATGCCCAAAGATTCAGTGCAGATGTCAGCGGCAGGTGCGCGTACGGGTTAGAGGGCAATCCCATTCACCAGTAGTCTGCAATAACGTTAGGAGGGAACAGGGGGAAGCACACTTAACGTCCGTTCAAAAAAACGACCCACTAGGAAGTTGCGGATACCATGGGTGCGATGGGCCTATAGTAAAAGCAAGGCACAAATAAGAGTATCAATAATTAAATAGGAGGGAGCCCAGAACAAGTGGGGTAGGAGTAGGCCTCATGAAACTAAAGCACTATGGGCTCGACTAAGAAAGAAAAGCGTGTTAGGCGGGGAAGGAATCCGCAAGATGAAAAGTAGCGACACCCACGGAGGTCGCACGGATTTACACCTAAGGGAATCAGCTCTGATCGGGTATGCCGCAGAACGGGAATGATCTGCAACCCTACTATCATGGCTGTGCCCACACCTACAGAAGGGTACACCCCACACAACGACACACGAAGAATTAATGGCTACAAAGACACTAAGAAGGTGCTCGCAACCCAGGCTATCAGGCAAGAATCGTACCAGGGGTACGACCACTTGACTAGTTGTAGACAACACAGTATTAGCGCCCCAAGTAGTTGAAAGGAGGTTAGAGTCTAAATAAGTCTACATGAGGATGGCGCGGAAAAAGGGTTTGGTACAGTGTCATGTGGTCCACAAGTTCGCGGCTGCAGCCGGCAGATAGCGCTACCGCGCAGAAAGGTCAAGAGGTGACCGTTAACACCACTGTTCCTGACAAGAAAATCGAGTTACGTCAAAGAGGAGCGGGCAACAGGCCATTAAGACGACAGTTCCGAGCTAGATACGAAAATATCTGCCGCCTAAACATTGCTAATAAGCGGGAAGGGCAGGGAAGGGGTCCATTCAAAATTACATGTTCCCTTAACAACCTATGGACGGCACCAGGGTCTCTGAGCTTTGAACCAGTAACGTCCAGCCAGCACTCGGTTACTAGGTATTCCATGAGTAGCATGGCGCGAACCTGAGCACAGTTCGCAGAAGATTCATACTCCACCGAGGAGGAGCTAGATGAAGCATCCATGATCCCCAAACTTCTGAAATCCCCACGCACTCCGCGGTCTCGGAAAAGCAACCAACCAACGGGGCCAGTCAGGATACCACAGAGATTCAATAAGTTATCAGGAGCTGAAAAGGGCAAAGCAATCACCACCGAACCGGAGGAGGACAATGAAGATTTGCAACCTTTGATTGATCAGATTGATGCATAAGATGAGGATGAGGAAGATGCTTTCCAAATCCCTTCACGAGCCCCATATATCTCCCTGTGGACCGGGACAACCAAGATACCGAAGGACTTCGATGCTGCAAAGAATACGCTCGAGACCCCACTTCTTTCGGATGAGTTACGGTTTGATGGGTTGCTGCTGGGCCGAGTTCCGAGCATCAAGTTCAAATATTGGGACCTTGCAGACAGCGACAAGTTCCCCGAATTGACCGAAAACAATATACTACTGTGGAAGTGGTTACTAGGTGTGGAGAAGGCAGGATTACTTAATCTAAGGTGGATACCTCACTATCACCGCGCGGCCATCACCATCTTTGTTATCCGGCAGTTACTATGTCTGGTACATGATGGGTATCTCTGGTTGGAGGAGCTGATTCCTATCACAACTGATTTAGTACACTAGATTACCCACTTTCCTGTAAAAGGGAATGACCCCACAAACATAGCTGGAACAAGTAGTGATGTGGGTCTCGCCGAAACAATGAAGGCTAAGTTGGAGAAGCAGAAGCGAGGGTAAGTAATAGAAAGCATCAAAGATCGAGGGGTGTGAATCACCACCTAGTTACTAGCCAGTAAACTAATGAGGAAGTGCCATGCAAATGAAGTACCAGCTCATGTCATTGCGCTTGTAGAACAATGCGTGAATGGGGTTCAGTTCAACTCGGCGCAGTTCTTATCCAACGAATTTTTGACAAATTCTCAGGAAGCACAGGACAAAGGTAAGAAATTTTATTATGCATGGTTGCTACTATCAATTCTTCTGGTTGCAGGAGAAATGCCACAGGGTAGCCAGTTTCCCAACGTTGACGATAGCCTACCAGAAGAAGTGCGGTATACTTCGCTCTGGGCTACAAAGGACGCAGCGAGGGTTTCTGACATCAAGGTTTTTTGGACCTTCATGGAGGGGAGTATCTAGACACGGATCGCTCGTCGACCGCGGATGTCTCCAACAATCTACGCCAATTTTCAAAGCATGGCTAAGTTTAAAGCGGACATGCATAACTTATATATCCGGGCGCGGAAGGATCCCAAGTGAGCATGGGCCATGCTTCTGTTCATTGCAACAGACGATGCTATTTACGAGGTATTCGCCACATGGCCTCTAGAGTGGTGCGCCCTAGACAAGGCTGTACTAGAAAGAATGGCAACACAACAGTGAAAAAAGGAACTCCAACAGTGACTCACTCAATTGGCAGAAAAGACCCGTTAGGGACAACAAGTAGCTTCACAGACAAAGGCAACCAAGGAAGTGATAGCCGAAGAAATCACGGTAGATCAGGAAATGGCCTCGGAACAGGACATGCAACAGGAAAAGGAGATACAGCAGGGAAAATTTTAAGAACCCCCACAAATTTATATGTATAATAAATGGGCGAATCTCCATGGTATATAGGAAAAATGGAAGGCGATTTTATCAATAATATGATATGTATATATAATTTTTTGGCGAATCTCTCACCAGGCATGGAAAATATTTTACTCAATTATAAAATCTTATAAGATCTTGGCAAGTCTTTCACTAAATAATAAAACTTTGTAAAGTCCTAGTGAATCTTAGCATTGTGGACTCTTAGAGAATTTTTTGAAAAATTATAAAACCATATATGACAAGAGCCACATGGTGGCAATATCACTGTTCTTTTTTCACATTTCCACGACAAGGAACTTATTTATAAAATTATAAAAAAACCAACCAAGTCCCTTCTAATATGCAGGTAAGCTTATAAATGAGTCTGATACCTCTAGTATGCTTGTCTTCGTTCAAGTGTCATAGCTGCTATACTTAACACTGTGAATCACAACTCTCTCAGAACTCAACTCTATAGTGTAGTTAAAACCTTTGGAAATTGAATCTGACAACACTATAAAAAGGATTAGTGAAATAGAACCTTTTGTTAATGAGCCCACTAACTATCACTACTAAACAATCAATATAGACTATGAAGCCTTCTATCTTGATCATAATCGTGCTCACGGTCAAGGGAGTGCGACCACCTGGCCTGACATAATGGCCATCATAGCTTCCAATAATCAACAACCACCTTGCAAGGACATCCTAGCTCATGTCTCATGAATTTTATTCATCAATCTTAATTGATATAAATCTTATAAAGATAATATTAGAATCCTCTCCAGATTCGTTGTTAATACAAGGGTAAAGGAAATTTTCTAGCTCAAGGCACTAGCCAATACCAACTTTGGTATTTGTGACCCCTTTGTGGGGATGCACCTACCCTGCCCCGTCGGGTTTCTGCCTTGTAACATAGTTCAAGGATCACAAGGCTTTCCAATATTCCTACTCCATTAGACACACTTTATATGCTATACATAGATAATGGAAAAGAAGCATTATAGAACACACAATTTTACAAAAGGAAGAAAAATCTTAGCGAGTTCAATATCAAAATCTTAACCACTGATTAATAAAGAATAACAAGTAGTGTAATGAATTGTTCCGAGTTATTTATTTACAAGCTGTAAAGAATGTAGTGGAATGGAAAATATTACTTAGGCAACTGTTCAATATTTTCTACTAATATGTCTGATCATTTACATATGAAATTAAGAGCATTGTTGAATACAAAGTTTCCTTTTGTCTTGCCTCCATTTTGACAAGTTAGTGTGAAATCAGTGTCACTTTGAATCTCCTTTCCTGTGTGGATGTTTTGACAAATCAATGTGAAATCAAAGTCACTTTTAATTTCCTTTCCTGCGAGGGATCACATCCATAGTTGATTAGTAAAAGATAATCTACTATATATTATGTTCAAGAAACTGACTGCAATCTACAGTGGAAATGAGAGCTCAATTCTTATTCTGAATTTGAATATCTCAGGACAACATAAGAGATGAAAATGCATATGGCCTTAGTAGCTAGAAAACAATCACTCCATCATTATAGGACCACCTAGATTTCGACACTTAATCTAAATAATGGCACTAGTTGCAGTGCTTATTTGCATTAACACCATGGAAAAGCAACAACAATGTTTCAAAGCACACTTACTGGAAACGTTGTAGCGTTCCGAGAATATTTAATGATAGCATCTGAACCTCGTAGTTCTGGTGGGAAAACTAGGGAACCCAAATCTTGGAAGATATCTCATACCAAATCTGAGAAAAAAATAAAAAAGCCAAAAAATCAAAATCTATAAATCAAGCAATGAATTGTTTACAAATCAAATACAATTCCTTAACTAACAGTTAAATTGTGGTGATATATTTAAATATTTAGTAAGAGGGGAAATTCAAACCATGGAATATTACCTTTGTCATTACTGTCATCGCTTAGTGACTGAGATTAGAAATCAATACTTAAGGAAAGATTGTAAGAAATTATGTGAAATAGTAAATCATAGCCTCTATTTTCAAGCAACAAAATCAAGACATTGTTACATCAAGAGCCATAATTGATACATAATCAATGAATCAAGTCCTTGTATGGCACAGGCTTGTTTCACAACCTCTATTTTCTCAATAACAAAATCAAGACATTGTATGTGGTTATTGCCAAAAGGAAACTGCGTTCTAATTTGGAAGAGGATCTTATCAAAGACATGGATTTATTCAAAGCTACAAAGTCTAATGGGTTACTGAAGAATAAGTTGGAATATGGGATCATGATACTTAAATTGAAAAAATATGCTTTCCTTTTAGAAACATTACAGTTATACAATGTTTTTGAAAGCATTAGAATTTGAAATTGGGCCTTTCTATCAAGACAAATTTTCATTAACAGAATGTACTTTCCTACTTGAAACATTGTATATATCTAAGAAAAACTTGAAAAGCATAAGAGAACTTAGCATAATGTACTTTCTTTCCTTCCTTAAATTTCTTAAAGAGTTGAGGTTCCCCAAGTCATCACGTAACTTTCGAAGGAAATGACAGTTAGTAATAGTCCAATTCGCAACTGAAGATGTGTCACAAATGCGAGGGGGCATCTCCTCCAAACCACAAAAGTGCTCCATGTTAAAATCTAGCATTATTTGAAGCTTAATGCTCGACTGGGTGTTATTGAACCCAGACATTTTTCCAATCTTCACTAAAAGCTTAAAGATAGCTTCTCTAAGTTCTACATGACTTTACTATGCTCTTGAAGTCGGGGCACATGCAGCCTCTCCAAGTGAATAGTCTTAAACTAAGTGAAGATAAGGCCGATAGATCATTCAGTGTGGATCTCTTTAACCCATTATTGAATACTATGTCTCTCTTGAACCCATAATTGAATACTATTAGGACTTCAATTTTTTCATGGAACTCAAAAATGTTGAAAGAAAGTATTTTCTTCCAGGAAAGAATAAAACTAAAGCCTCTGCTTGAGGACAATTGATGTCACACCACTAATACTTCTCCATGGAATCTGTATAGGTAAACCACAAATGCAGAATTCCATTAGAATATTGTGTTTATTGAATACACAAATGAAATCATTGCATTTCTTTAAAATATATTTTGAATCAAAATTACCAAAATTACATATCGATAACCTAGTGGGTGTAGGATAAAATTCACCTGTGTCATTCACAGAAAGCATGAGAAAAAAACTAATACTATATATAAAACCAAGAAAAATTCAAATTCATCACTTCTAGGGACCTCGTAACCACCCTGCCAATAGACAAGTATGTTCCTGTTTGCAGTTAGAAAAATTACCCAAATTACAATCTGCTTACTCCAGCGTATGTTGGAAAGTTATAGAAGGATGACTAGTGCAATCAATCCATTCCTTTTAGCCCTGGATTTGTTTCAGTTTAAAACAGAAGTATACAAATATACTTGTCCAATGTCTATGCTTTAACCATTCACCTTAAGATGTTTTTACAATATAATTTCATAAGTCTATTTAATATCTTCATTATCATAAAAACCAACCTATATCCATCTTAACTCCACATCTACCACTCTTAGGGGGGTGAAATCTATTTATCCCAAGCACTTGGTAGACCCAGAATTAAGATGGATCTAAGATGATAGAATTTCCCCTTTAAATAGTCTATCCTCACATGAATACCATGGTATTACCATGGGTCAATACCATGGGTTATCATAAACCTGGAGCTTAAAAATTACTATTGGTAATTTATAAAAATTAATAAAATTAATAGTTGATTTTTATTTTACTTTTTATTTTAACCAAGCTAAAATGTTTAACATACATTAAATTACAACATCCATTTTTACTCTTGATCCACCAAGCCCCGAGAGGGATCAAATAATTTTTCACTCTATGCTAGTTTGCATATCACAATATTTGATACCTCTCAGGGGTTAGTAAATCCAGAGTAAAGATGGATCTATGCTGATTTAATTCCCCCATTTAAATAGGCTACATTCCAGGTGAATACCATGGGTCAATACCATGTGCGATTTTGTTGAATACCATGGGTCAATACCATGTGCCATTTTTATTTTTATTAATACTAATATTAGGGTTAATAATGTTTTTTTGCATGGTGTTAATAATAATCTAGCCCATGGTATTTGTCCCATACTATTTTTCCCATAGGTTTCACCTAAATATAAAGCGTTTTTTGATTGTTTGTAAATATAAGGTGACTTATGGAGTAAATATAAAAAAATGTTTTATTTGTTTACCATACCTCTCGTTATTTATATTTTTATTAATTTACCATACCTTTTTTACAAATATGGTATTTGGCCCATAGGATTCACTTAAAAAAAACCTCTTTTTTGAGCCTTCATAAATAGAACGAGGGTTATGGACTAAATATAAAAAGAGGTCTTATTTATTTACCATACGTCTAGTTTATTTATATTTTTATTATTTACCATACCTTTTGAGTAAGTATAAAAATACGTTTTATTTATTTACCATACGTTCACTTTACTTATTATTTTATTTGTTTACACCCTTGCATGTATATAAGGTGACTTATGGAGTAAATATAAAAAATGTTTTATTTATTTACCATACCTCTCATTTATTTATATTTTTATTAATTTACCATACCTCTTTTATAAATATGGTATTTGGCCCATAGGATCCACTTCAATAAAACCTATTCTTGAAAATTAGGGCGAATGGAAGGTTGTAACTCCTAATTTCAAGGGCTAAATTTACCTTTTTTACCCTCTCCCTTAAAATAAGGTGGGCTATTTGAGGTGATTTGTAAAAATGTACTATGATACAAAATATTCGTCCACTAAAAATTTAAAACCCCTTAATTTTGCCAAAGGGCAAACATTCGCCCCTAAAATCTTCCATGAGATATAGGCACGCATGGACCATATTGCAAAATCACCCCAGGCCAAGCGACCGCGCAGCAAGGAATCACCACATGCACACAAGAAGTCAAAGACAACAAAAGCTTTGGAAAAAGAGTTTATTGACAGCAACAGACCAGTGAGTAATGTCCCTACCGATGCATGGATGGACCTGATCACAGAGCAGACAACTGTGTTGGGGGAGATCCGAGCGCAGTTGCAGGCATTACAGATGCGACCCCCGGACGGGGTACTCCTCAAATTAACAGAGGTCATAGCCACAGCTGAGCAGATGGTGTGCACAAATACAATTCACACCTTAGCATTGCCAATAGACATTGTCTTAGAAGAAGTAGAGGGGGACGTGAGAAGTTGGGGGTTGAATCTGGCCGCTTTTCCTTGAGAAACCCTGTACCAACTATAGGATGGGGTAACCACTGAACTTCGAGCCAGGGAAGGCCGCGCCCTTCAAATATTGATGGAGCACAAGGCAAATCTGGCACAGATTAGTCTTCAGTGAGATGACTTGCTCACACACAACCAGGAAGTGGAACAGGCCGTGATGGAAGCCTGTACCAAGGCACTAGAGTTAGCTATCCCAGTCGAACTTCCATCAACTGACAAGATTCATCGCATGGTTGCAGGATTCCGGAAGGCCCAACAGGATGCTATGAAGGCTCAATGGCAATTAAATATACAAATTGTAGAGCTCAAACTAAAGGCGCAGCCAACCACACTACCATAAATTTGGGAAGTGCCGTGGTGAAATACAAGCAGGATTGGAAATGATAAAACACGTTGTCCAAGATTTCTTAGGACTATTAGATCAATCCCTCCTTATGCTCACCTCCCTCCAGGAAGACCCAACCATACAGCAAATATAAGCCGAAGCGCGGGAGTTGCAACAAACTTATGACACAGTCCGAGGGACTGTGCAGACGGTTGCTATCACGCAGAGGTTGGCTAAAATGAAAGAGGCCCAAGCTCTCAAGGCACAAGTTGACGTTGTGCGAAAAAATGAGGCAGTGCTTAAGGAATGCATCCAGCCTTGGCTTGATGAATCATTTGCGGTCTCCACAGCCATCGAAGTAAAGTTAGCGCATATGCTGGCAGTAGGTAATCTCGGACAGGAAACTACAAGTGATACGGATGCATAAGCGGCTTGCGTAGAACAGGTACAGAGAATAGCGACAGAGTTTGTTGCAAGCAGAAACGACGCGCAGAAATTGTTGGCCGACCTCCGCGTGAAGATTGTTACACTAGCCGAGTGACTTAGGATGAGTCATGATGATTGTGTTGGGGGACTGTTGGGTAGCAGAGGGCCCGCGTAACAGTTTTGGGGCTCAAAGCCCACAATTTTGGGAAAAGGTATGGTAAGGACTCCGTGAAGTGCGCGGAGCGTGAATTGTAGAGGAGTCAAGTTAAAAGGTTGTCCACCCAATAATAATGTAAAATAATAGGAAGTGAGTCGGCCCGCCCATGGCCCCAAGACCATGGAAATGTATAAATAGAGCAAGGCTCTAGAATTAGAAGTTAGTTTTTGGTATGTACTTTTGGATCTGGAATGTAATGGGTTTTTGAAGAGAGAAGTCTTGGAGCGTCTGTAAGTTCGAGTCAAGGGTGTTGGTAGGTAGATAGAGGCTCGACAGTTATGTGCGCAGAGGCCTGGTAAGAGTCTGCAACTGTGTGCGTGAACCTCTGTAGCTGAGTGCGCAAGGAGGATCCAAATGTATTGGTGAAAGGGTTGAATAAAGATAAGTTCGTCCTGAAATATTGTGTTGAATCTAGAATGTTGTGGATCTGGTTAATTTATGGTTGATATATCTATTTGATCTGTGCGCTTATGCTTATGTTATGAGTTTATGCAAATCTATAACTTTTTTGGGTGTGCAAACTGGTTATCTGATCCAGGTGGATATTGGTGGCCACTTGCCAAGTCCACCTGGAACCCCACCATTGTCTTTCTCAGCATTTTCAGTTTCCTTAATTGTAGCACAACTTATTATTTTTAGCAGTTTTTCGGGTCCTGAACTTCCGGAGCCGTTTTGAGGCCCTAAACGACGTTTTTTGGGGAATCCGGGGGCAACATGGGTCCACGGAATGGACTGATGTTGCCCGTTCCAACAATGATAGTGCTCGGATAGATATTTCTAATGAGCTATTGTACGCGTCAAACGGAGATCATATGCCAAAGTTACGACCCCGGGAAGTTGATGTACCAATTTACCCCAAACGGGGCCCACAGTTTGGCGTTTCATCTCCTAGGGTTAGGTTTTGGAATGTTAAGGGTTTTCCATTGTTTCTCAACAATAAATAGGCCTTCGAGCCTCGTTGTAACACAGTTCGGAGGCATGTAGCCATCACATCTCTTCTCAGAGATAAGCTACCATCGCCCTAGCTGGTTTATTTCCATTTCTGGTTGTAAGCATATCTCAGTATTTTCCATTAATGAAATGAAGTATTATTTCCGCTGCATATTTGTGTATATGGTTATCTCTGTAATTTGTTGCGTTCCTGTTTAAATCCGGATCAGTGGTATCAGAGCGATCTGCTTTTTCTCTGTTTTTCTTTGCATGTCCCCAACAAGGTCGGGATATAAGGAGTTAGGGCTTGAACTGGTTGAACCTTTGCAAGACCAGCCTCGCAAATCTCGACGGCCTCCCATGGCGGACGAGAAGAAAGACGAGGGGGCAGGAGATCCCATCAAAATTTTGCTCGAAGAAGCCCTCGAGCGACAACGGAATGCGATGATGGACAACTTTGCCCAGATCCTTCAGCGGCTACCTAGAAGCGACGCATCGGCTTCCAGCAGCTACTCTGGAAATGACACACCCTTTAAGGTACAAGTTAATTTTGAAATCCCCATATTCGAGGGTAAGATAGACGCAGATGCCGTAGATAAATGGTTAAATTTGCTAGAGGGTTATTTTTCTGTTCATGAATTTTCGAGTCGGGAAAAGATTGTTTTTTCTCTTCTCAAAGCAGCCCCCCACGTCAAGGACTGGTGGGAAACCTACTGCGAGCAGAAGAATGAAAGTACTGGCTCACTATTTTCAGCCGCACCCACCTGGGATTCGTTCCGGGATGCCATCAAGGAGCAGTACTACCCTGTCGGAAGCTATGAGGATGAATACATAAAGTGGACCACGCTGCGGCAGGGAAGGGACCAAGACGTGTCGGAGTTCACCAATTTTTTCCATACCCTTCGCACAAAGTTGGGTATCAAGGATTCAAAGCAACATTTGATACTCAAATACCGTGGCTGCCTACACAAGTACATCCAGGAAGAAATACAATTCCTAAACATCCCCTCGCTCAGCGCAGCATACCGATATGCCGTCAAGGTCGAGCAGAAGTTTAAACAAAAGAAGCGAGACTTTGGATCTACGAATCCAAAGCAGGGGAAAGGTGCCCCTAAACCACAGAACAAAGGACAAAGCCAAGGCGGGACAGTCCAAGACAACCAGCCGAAGCTGCAAGCAAAGAACAGTGCCGCGAAGCCGAGAAAGGACACTGGAAAATGGTGCGAGTTCCATAAGAGCTCCACTCACAACACAAGTGAGTGTCGGGCCAAGCAGTCACTGGTGGCTGAGCTAAAGGTTTCAGAATCAAATGCATGTTCCGACTCTGAGTCAGAACCCGATAAGGGGTATGAAAAATGGAAGCAAATCATTGATGCGGATCCCAGCGCCACTGTTGCTACCGAAAGGATCCAGAAAAATGAACCCGAAGATCCAGAGGAGGAGGAGCATCTCTTCCACTCCCAGATGTGGGTAAAGGGGTCCCCGATACAGTTCATTGTTGATAGCGGGAGTCAAAAGAACCTCATTTCGGCAGAGGTCGTGAAGCGGTTGGGCTTACCGACAACAGCACATCCACAACCATACACCATTGGGTGGCTTCACCAAGGACGAGATCTTCGCGTGAGCCGGCAGTGTCACCTTCCATACAACATCAAGCCCTTCACGGATGAGGTATTGTGTGACATTGCTCCCCTTGAAGTTTGTGATGCATTACTAGGACAACCATACTTGTGGAAGCGACATGCTGTGTATGAATCCAGGCCCCGTGCTGTTATTATTACATTGGGAAATAAGTTGTTCAGGATACCAGAGGTAGCACCACCTGCCGCCATCTCTTTGATTACTGCAAAACAATGCAATAAGATCATTTCCAAAACCAGAAAATTTGTTTTCCTGATGATACGCCCTCAAGGAAAGAAGAAGACAGTGGTTGCGGCCTCCAAACGGGGTCCCTCTGCACGACAACTACAGATGGACAAGATTGTGGAGGAGTACGAGGACATCTTCACCTCCCAGGCAGGGGTTCCTCTGCACTGTCAAGTCAAGCACTCCATCGATCTGACCCCAGGTGCGCCGCTACCCAATGGACCAATTTATCGGCGCTCCGTTCTGGAGAACAATGAAATCAAGAGGCAGATTCAGGAGCTCCTGCAGAAAGGTCACATCCGTCCGAGTTCATCGCCCTGTGGGAGTCCGATCGTGTTGGTACAGAAGAAGGATGGGACGTGGAGACTCTGTATTGACTATCGGGCGTTGAACAAGATCACTGTCCGTAGTAGGTACCCGATCCCACGGAATGATGACCTCCTAGACCAACTAAAGGGGGCGAAATATTTCAGCAAGATCGATCTGAAGTCAGGATATCACCAGGTACCAATCGAACCCTCCGATGTGTGGAAGACTGCCTTCAAATCCAAGGAGGGCCTCTTCGAATGGTTGGTCATGCCTTTCGGATTGACGAATGCTCCTGCAACCTTTATGAGGTTAATGGATGACATCTTGCGGCCATTCACCAACTCCTTTGTAGTAGTATACTTGGATGACATTCTGATCTTCAGCCAGAGTTGGGAAGAGCACCTCCACCACATCCGACAGGTTCTCCAAACACTACGGCAACACAAGCTATGTGCCAATTTGGAGAAATGCACTTTTGGCATGACCCAGGTTCAGTATCTGGGATACATCATTGATGAACAGGGGTGCATGTCGATCCAGCCAAGATCCAAGTCATTCGGGACTGGCCCTCTCCAACCACTCTAACAGAGCTCTGCAGCTTTCTAGGTCTTGCCAACTTCTACCGCAGGTTTGTGTTGGGGTTTTCTCATATTTCTTGGCCCTTGAGTCAAGTCACCAAGGGCGGGGCGAAAGCAAAATTCTTTTGGTCTGAATCTCAACAGAAGGCATTCAGGGAGTTGAAGGATCGCCTCTGCACGGCACCAGTGCTTGCGTTACCAGATTTACAACAACCATTTGAGGTCGAGACAGATGCCTCTGACTATGCTATTGGGGCAGTCCTTACTCAACATGGACATCCAGTGGCATATCACAATGAAACACTTTCAGACACAGTCCGGAAGTACCCCACTTATGATAAAGAGATGTATTCCATTGTACAGGCCTGCCGACAATGGAAGCATTACATTTTGGGGAAGGAAACGGTCATCCACACAAACCACCGACCTCTGTAGTTCATACAGACCCAAGGGAAATTGCAGAATGATCGCCATCAGAAGTGGTCTACATACCTGCAACAGTTTCACTTGAATATCAAGTATAAAAAGGGCAGCACCAATAATGTTGCAGATTGCCTCAGTCGACCACTAATCATGGCGCTAACCACCGTGCTCAACTCTTGTGGGCACGAGACTTCTGATTGGCCACTTCTCTACAAAAGCGACCCAGAATTCGGCCACACATACCAGACACTCTTGGAGGGTCGGCATGTTGCAGATTTTCACCTCCAGGATGCCCTATTATGCCACCTCGGTCACCTTTGTGTTCCTTCAAGCGAGTGTGCCAAGATGATTTGGGAAGCACACTACAGTCGGGCTGCTAGGCATTTCGGGGTCGAGAAAACAGTGGCAGTACTGCAAAATTATTTCTATTGGCCGAATCTTCGACAGGATGTTGGGAAGTACATCCGATCATGTACTTCCTGTGCCATTGCCAAACCGACCATTAAGAAGCACGGCCTCTATACCCCGTTGCCTACCCCTAGTCGACCTTGGGAATCCATCTCCATGGATTACATGTCAGGCCTTCCTTCCACTAAGCATGGAAATGACTGTGTTTTTGTGGTCATCGACAGGTTCTCGAAGATGGCCATTATGATGGCCTGCAAGAAGAATATCACAGCAGAAGCCACTGCTAAACTTTTCTTTGAACGAGTGTGGGTGCACTTTGGGATCCCACAATTTATCATCTCAGATCGGGACAGTCGGTTTCTCAATACATTTTGGTCTAGTCTCTGGTCAATGCTGGACACCAAACTGACGAAGTCCACAGCCTTCCATCCTCAAACTGATGGCCAAACAGAGGTTGTAAATAGGATGATTGTGCACATTCTGCGCATGTATAACTCAAAGCATCCACGCACATGGGACGAGAGCCTCCCCTATGTTCAGCACAGCTACAACCGAGCTCTTCACAGCTCCACTGGCCATAGCCCTTTTCAGGTGGGTTTGGGATTCCAGCCACTATGCCCCATTGATGTGGCCATGCCACTTGCAGCTACTCACATGAATTCAGCTCATGTCTAGTCCGAAACAGATAAGGCCACCAGCTTCATTTAGCGCATCCAACATATTCGCCAGCAGGTCCATGACATTCTTGAGAAATCAAATGCCAAGTACAAGCAGCGACATGATCAACATCGGGTGCCACACAAGTTTCAGGTGGGCGACAAAGTCTGGTTGCATTTGCAGAAGGAACGCCTTACTGGAGCCTATCGGAAATTGAGACCACTCCGATATGGTCCTTACACCATTACTAAGGCTATGGGAGACAATGCATTTGAGCTCAGCATTCCCCCATTCCTTGGCCTGCACCCAGTGTTCAATGTGGACCGCCTTCGGCCATACTTTCCACCATTGCTAGACACATCCGACATTGCAGAACAGCTCAAACCCACAGAATTAAATCCAGATTGCATGGAACAAGCTGCAACTGATCGGATCATGGACACACAGATCAAGAACACTCGCCAACAGAATATCTAACTGTATCGAGTTGTCAAAGCAGGCCAACTCCTTCAGCAGGGCAAGTGGCTCACCAGGGAACAAGTTCAGCAGAAGTTTCCTCATCTCATGGAGGAGCTCAACGCAATGGGGACCATTGCTTCCTAAGGGGGGAGGAATGATCCAGGTGGATATTGGTGGCCACCTGCCAAGTCCACCTGGACCCCCACCATTGTCTTTCTCATCATTTTCAGTTTCCTTAATTGTAGCACAACTTACTATTTTTAGCAATTTTTCGGGTCCTGAACTTCCGGAGCCGTTTTTAGGCCCTAAACGACATTTTTTGGGGAATCCGAGGGCAACATGGGTCCATGGAATGGACCGATGTTGCCCGTTCCAACAATGATAGTGCTCGGATAGATCTTTCTAATGAGCTATTGTACACGTCAAACGAAGATCATATGCCAAAGTTACGACCCCGGGAATTTGATGTACCAATTTACCCCAAACGGGGCCCACAGTTTGGCGTTTCATCTCCTAGGGTTAGGTTTTGGAATTTTAAGGGTTTTCCATTGTTTCTCAACAATAAATAGGCCTTCGAGCCTCATTGTAACACAGTTCGGAGGCATGTAGCCATCACATCTCTTCTCAGAGATAAGCTACCATCGCCCTAGCTGGTTTATTTCCATTTCTGGTTGTAAGCATATTTCAGTATTTTCCATTAATGAAATGAAGTATTATTTCCGCTGCATCTTTGCGTATATGGTTATCTCTGTAATTTGTTGTGTTCCTGTTTAAATCCGGATCATTATCTGTATTAAATGTTTGCTTAAAGACCATAAAAGGCAGATTTGATCTATAATAACTCATTAGTAATACATATCAAGAAATTGCCTTGTCCTGGATCTCCGCGGAAGTAGAGTAGCACAAGGCCACAAAACGGCGCGCGAACCCTCCAGACCATATCAAGACATTCCAAGGGTGTGGAAACCTGGTTCCAGCACCCTCCCCTGCAACCTCGAGTGAGACCTCAGTCCACGCTCCGCGGACTATTGCCGAAAGGGCTTGTAGCTGCAGGATTTGTTTGGCTAAATAACTCTTCCGAACCTGGGTCAGGCCCATATAAGCCAACACAAACTTCAATTTTTTAATTTATAATTTATTTTTAAAATATACCATATAATAAATATTTATAATACTCAACAATATATCTGCATTTCATCCCAACTTGTATGACCACAACCATCTGGAATCTGCTCTTCCCCAATTTTATCTTCATGGCTACATTGCATCACTAGGGATAGAAAAACATTAGTTTCTCATTGATTATTTTGTTCATGAGATCAACACACCTCTACAATTCTTCGGTCATCCACGTCCATGCTTCAAAGCATATGTTTTTTGTAGGTTGCAAGTCCCCAACAAAATTGAGACCCTGTGTGTGTTGGTTGTGGATTATCACTTCAATACTTATGGAAACCAATTATACATGAAGGATCCAAATACCTTACTCGACATACCTCATAATCTGCTACAATGTAATCATTTATTGTTCTTTCCTTTAAAGCACATCTTGTTGAACCTATCCACAACTACATATAAATAATCATGACCTTTTCTTGATAAAGGAAGACCTCCTAAAAAATCCATAGAAACACTCTCCCATGGACGTGAAGGCACTAGAAGTGATGTGTACAATCCTAGTTTCCTATTACTAGGCTTATGTAGATTATCTTTCGGATACATCACATTAATTTTCTTTTAGATCGACATTTCGAACCAGCAACGGTGGTTCATCTTTTACTAACTGCACACAATGAACAACCTCTGACAAAACGTGACACACTTTCAAGCATATAAGGCAAGTAAAAATACGTTTGAATATTTTCCATTGTTTTACTTACACCAAAATGTCCAGCAATAAGAGAAGTGTGTGCTTCCCTTGTGACATTTACTCTCTCTCCCTATGGAACACAAGGTTTTCCCAAATGATACAACAAATGATCATGTACACGGTAATCTAAATCCTCAACTTAGTGGTCTTCACTCAATTTTGAATATACTTCTTGAAATTCAGCATCATCTGCATATTGTTCAACATAACTTTAGGCAAAAAAGAATGATTCTTGAGTAAAACGGCTACATTAACAACCGGTCTAGGAAGCATATCAACAACTCTCTTCTAAAAACCTTTCTTGTACCTGATTACCAAGTGGAATTTTTGTAAGAATCCCATCCAAAAGAAGTGCCTTGATTGCTGCAATTTTGTTTGAGATTGTAGATATTGCAAAGGTTGATGATCGGAGTGAATAATAGTTTCTTTTCCCATTAAATAATGCTTCCATTCCTTCACACTTTGCACCAATGCATACATCTCTTTATCATATGTAGGCTAGTTAATAACAACACCATTAAAAATCCCAAAATGAAATGAAATGGGCTTACCATGCTGTAAAATAATTGCACCCATGGCGTAGTCACTTGCATCTATTTGTATTTCAAATAGTTGTTTCAAATCCGGAAATGCTAAAATTGGGGCTAAAACTGATCTTTTATTTTAAAGCATCGAATCAACTTTTCTATTTGCCTCCCCTCTGGAAGACAACCTTCACGTTGGTCAAAGCATGTAGTGGAGCTGCTATGGAAGAGAAATTAGCAACGAACTTCCTCCAATACTGCTCTGCTCCAAGAAAAATCCTTACTTCTGTGACTAATTTGGGTATTAGCCAATTCACAATGACCGAAACTTTAGAGGGGTCAATCTTCAGCTTACCTCCTCCAACTATGTGGCCCAAATACACTAAGTAAGTTTTCCAAATTCACATTTAGACATCTTTAGAAATAACTATTCTTTTTTCAATACATCCAACACTTTCCTCACATGCTTGACATGCTCTTCTTGTGATTTGCTAATTATCAAAATATCATCTAAATAGACAATTACAAACTCATCAAAAAACGATCCTAAAACATCATTCATAACTCTCATGAATGTAGCTAGAGTGTTGTAAAGACCGAAAGGCATAACCAACCACTCAAACAATCCCTATTTGGTTCTAAAAGCAGTGTTCCAAATATCATCCTCAGCTATTCTAACTTGATGATATCCACTTCTCAAGTCTAATTTAGTGAAATGTTTTTCACTCTTCAACTAATCTAGAGAATCATCTATTCTAGAAGTGGGTATCGATTCTTTATGGTAATTTTATGCAATGCTCGATAATCTAAATACATGCGTCGGGTTCCATCTTTCTTGGGTACCAAAACAATTGGTGAACCACATGGTGAAGTAGAGGGGAGAATTATACCTTTATTTAACAATTTCTAGTCTTGTTTCTTAATTTCTAAACTTTCCAGAATTGACATTTGATACATACCGATATTTGGGAGTGGACAGTGTTGTTGTAGTTGAATTTCATGTTGAATTCCCCTTTTTGGTGTCAATCCATTTGGGTCTTGAAACATATCTCCATATTGATCAACCAAATCAACCAATTCGTCTTTCAACTTCAGGTCAGAACCTGCAAAGGATTCACGCTCTGTGTCATTCTTTTGCTTGATCATAATGAGCTTGCTAGAATTGACCAGTTGCTTCATTTTCCCTGCACTTGCTAAAGACATACTAAGATTTCTATGATGGGCTATCACAATATATTCCACTCCATCTTTGAACGAATGATATTTTTTCTCAAATCTATGGAAAAGGCTTTCTGGTCATACAAATACAGGCTTCCCAACACAATTCCAGAAATATCCAGTGACACTACATCTAATTCGACTTCATCAACAAAATTTGCAGTAATAGAAAACTTGAAAACGCATTTCCTTGTGACCTGAAGATTTCCATCCTTGGTTATCCAACCCAATGGATACAATTTATGATGAGGCACGGTTTCCAGATTCAACTTCTTGACCAAGTCTATAGAAATTAAATTTTCCTGGGATCCATTGTCAAACATCGTATCAATGTTAGTGTGTTTGGAAATAAATCTAATATGGAACAAATCAATTTTGTTTTCTTCATTTGAAGCGTTGTTGGAGTTATTTGTTGCGCTGGTGCTTTCCACGGCTTCCTGTTTGCTTTTTTTTTTTTCATGGATTTTCCATTAGCCACTATGGCAGCGATCTTTGTTTCATCACCTGAGTCGGAACCCAAGTCTTGCTGTACAACACCTTTTGTCTTCTATTCCCCTTTATTGTTAAATTACTTCGGTCTTAATTTAGGATCAAGCTTCTAGCAATGTGCTTCATCATGGCCCTCTTTGGAACAATTATTACACATAGGTTTCTCCCCTTATTTCTTAACAGAAGCATTTTTCTTCTACTTTCCTTTAAATTTCTTTCCTTTTTCACCACTTTGGATTGACTTCTTCTTGTACATTTTTCCCTCTTGCTTCGAGGTGTGTAGCTTGAACACATACCTCATCCAAATTCATGGGGATTAAACATAAGAATGGTGTGTCGAAGATAGTTATGAAAACCTCCTATGTATTTCAGCAAAGTATATTCTAACTATAAGTCTAATCCTACCATAAGAGCTCTTCTCCTAAACTCCTAAGAATACTCTTGCACACTTTGACCTTTTAACTATCTGAAATTTTTCCAATTCATGATAGCTTTTTACATATGAGCTAAAGTGTAGAATTGTCTTTTTATAGAAGCAATGAAATCATACCAAGTAATAGAGATCTTATCATGTTTTTTTATCTCATCTTGAGTCTTTTCTTCCCACCAAATTAGTGTTGCACGCTCCATTCTCAATGAAGCCAACTGAATTTTGATATCATCCGCTTGAAGGTTCTGAATTCTACAATACACCTCCAACTAACAAATCTAGTTATCCAACTTTTCTACATTTACTTCTCCATTGTACATTCGTAACTCAAACTTAACATCTAGTTTAAGTAGAGGTGATTTTCCATCTTCTTTTGAAGTACGTGGATTTTGAAGAGTTGTAGTAGTGGAAGATGATGACAAAGATGGTGAATATGGTGATGAGGATGATGGTGGAGTGGATGGTGGCTTGTCACCATCTCCATGACCTCCTCCTCCTAGAGAACCCTCTCCTCTTGGAAGCCTAGAAATTTCTCCTTGCAACCTCGAATTCCTCTCCTCGTAGAGGACTTTAACCATCTTAGTCATATCGAAAAAATCCTTTCTGAATGTTCTTTCATCATCAGTCATGGTAGGTTCTCCTTCATGAGACATGGTCTCTGAAGGCTCAACTACAACTTCTACAACTTGAGGCTGTACTAGTGTAGAAGACTTTGGCAACCTTGCTCTTCTTCCACTTGATCCAACTATAGGGATTTCAACTAGCTTCCCTTCTCCTCTTTTGAGTTTTAACCTTGTTAGCATGGCACAAAACTAGCAAACAATACTCCTTCTTTTCATAAGAAAATCTAGTAAGCAAAAACCGTTTGCTTTGATACCAACTTGATATGAAATGGATCAAATTACTAATTTTGTGCTAATTCCCCATTCAGAGTAAAACCCAAGATGCTTATCATTTTCTTATCAAGTGCTTAAGGATTCACCATTTTTTCTTAATTAATTGATTCCCTTGAGAGTTTCTTATGTAAATGTTATAAACAATTTAACATAAAACTATATTGAATAGAAGCGTAATAACAACAAAGAACATCAAAATACAACACACAACACAGAGATTTGATGAGGAGTTCACCCCTCCTAGGCTATGTCCCCTTGGTCCAACTTCCAATGCTTGGGCCTCTCTATTATGCTCAAAATTACAACAAAAGTGTGTTTACAATGCTCTCATGCCTCTTAAACTTGTCTCAATGAGTTAAGAATAGCCAAAATTGCTAGAATTGACTCTTTTTGCACCTAATTTGGATAAACAAATAAGAACTTATTACCTCTCTCAGTTCTCCCACAATTTGCTCAACAAATTCCATTTTCTAGCCACTGACTATCAAATTAGCCCCAAAATCTGCTAACTAGGCGAATATTTAGCCATGCTATGAGCCATATTATGTCGGCTGAATTGAAAATCGCAATCGGTGAGTGTTGCGGGCTTAAGGTCTGTAAATATAGCGGGTGATGTGTGATTGCGATATCAGCGGACCCGACACAAGTATTAACCGGAGTCTATAGTAGCATTACATCCGGAAACTATCACATTTCGCAATCAGTGGGGTACAGGCAAGTAACAATATGCAGGTCTACCCTATTTCGATATGCGATTGTGATATCGCATCGCAACCATGATTTCGTCGGGCGCTGATTATGTAGTACTTCACTCCCTTTGTCGATGTGCAATTGTGATTTATCGCATTAAAAACCTTCTTTGCTCCAGGTAGATTCTGTAACACCTTTCTGCCCACGAATGCGATTTATGATATGAAGGGCCCAATGGCAGCCTTCCACTTGGTGCCTCCTCATTCGCTGAAAAATTTACCACATCATCCAATCCTGCGATGTAGATAAGTCAAACTTGAACTTTGACTTGCTCTAAATTTTGCATACAAACTAGGATTTGAGTGACGTTCACACCATTAGATTCAAAATGACGAGATCTTCAATTTGAAGCTAATTTTATCACCATTCTGACACTTTGAGCTTTGAGCATAATTTTGAGCACCTGATCAATAAGGCCACCCATAGATTCAATACCCACCTTATCCCTATTTATGAAGCATCATATATGGATTTTCTCTACAAGAAGTTCATGTAAAATGAAGGGTCAACTGGACATTTAATTTAAGGTGGATTAAGTGTGGCTTGTGAGTATATATTGGAGTATTAGGGGTTAATTAAATAACTTATAAGTAGTTGTGTAATTTTACATCCCTTATTTTATTAATATTATTTTTTATTTGTCAAGTTGTCTGTGATCCTCCAGGATTGACCTATGGCTTGAGGAGTCACGACCTAGGGGCATCTAATTTGTTAAAGTCACTCAGGGATCGCACCTGGCCTGGGCCACACCAGCCCTAAGCTAGCTAGAAGTTTTAGCAAGTATCCTCCCTCTAGCATAGGGGCACGACCACCCCCCATGAGGTTTGATTCTGGGTCGTCTTGGAAATGAGTGCCATCCTTAACTAGTTGTGCTAGTGGGACTTGACCCCTATTTTATTAATATTAAAGCAACAAAACAATTTCAATTATTTTTACAGTTTTCCATGGTGCACAAATTTCCCTCATTAATTATATTTATCTTTGGTGGTTGGGAGGAATGATTATTATCCTCCCCACTCAAGTTCAATTCCTATAAATGGCATGTTGAGCTCATGAATTTGAAGGCCAAATGAAATCCGTCTAATCAATAAATTGTAGAATTTCCCATTGTAGATCAACAGATTATGCAATATACTAAAGCAAAATACAAGATCTACTTCTACAACAAACTTTGCAAAAGCTTAATAGAATATGAGTAATATCAAATAGAACACATATAACTGAGAATGGGAAAGCAATCACACATGAACACAGAAGAATACTCTAGGGAAAGCCTCAGCCTAAAACCCTGATCTCTGTAATATCATACAAGTGGAAATATGTCTATATTACACAAAACTTTAGCTCATAAGCTATCCAGCTCTCAGTACAATCCCTCTGCTACTCATAGACAGTCAAAGGCTTCTCACAAACCTTCTCCTCTGCCCTCCAAGCCTCCTATATCCTTGTGCATTTTCTCTTGGGGTCCAATGCTACCACCTGTGTGAATTGACCTCTCGCACAACACATTAAACTTAATAGTAGTTGTGCTATCCTGAAGGAGATAATTCCTTCTGCATGGATGAGTTTCTTTTATAGGAAAAATCCTCCAACTGATAGTACATTGTCCCTTCACCTGATCTCAACTGGGTCTTTGACTGAACTGACATGCATGAGTTATTTATGAGAGAATATTCAGTTATCTAAAGTGCAACAGTTACATCCATGCATGTATTAAATAACTAAACTCACAATCAGTTCCACAAACTATTGGAACTAATCTAACTATACTTAACTCAGATAATTGAGCTAACTAATTACAACTCAAAGTACAACTCATCATGATCTCCTTTAATAAAGGGATAACTTCCTCAATCAATGGAGAAAATGTTGCATGCCTTCACATAGACTTCATGTTTGATTTCCTACAACTAATTAACTCACGATGAATTAATTAATTATTTTACAAATAGCTGCTAAGATCAAATTCGAATTTTACTTCTCAATTTTAGTTCAGGGACTAACAAAAATTGGAATCTATCCCGAAATGCTATTTATAGCAATTTTATTTTTAGCATTTCTATTTTATCATTCCTTGTTGCTATTTCCAACACTGGTACTTGATATGCTATTTATAACATTTCTATTTTTAGCATTTCTTTTTGCTATTTTCAACAGTCCCTCTCAACAAGAAAGGCATTCAACTCGAACCCGATCCTGAACCTTTGGAATGTTCTGCATGCAACACTTCTCCCAAGTGTTGTTGCTCCAACAACTCTAGAAACAAAAAAATGTCCAACCTGAATCAAAATGATGCCTCTGTCATCAAAGTCTCTGACTTCTATGGCCTTTGTCGACTGAAAACTCTACACCTCAATGCTCTTCAGTATCTGACTTCTCTAGCGTTTGTCACTTTGATCTATGACTACATCAATCCACTGATTCCTGCTACTGCATCCATGCTGCAGCTTGTCCTATCTCCTAGCACTGCATCCGCACTGCACCTCCTCTCATCATGTTGCATCGTGCTGCCCACTGTTACATTGCAACTCAGTTACTGAGAAGTAGGTAACTGATCTCCCAACTGAACTCCATGTTGGGCTAGAAACATCCTCTGATGCTGAAGCTTCCTCTGCCACTCCATCTGCATCTGTCTCTACCCACTCAGCCAATCCCGCTACTCCTCGTTGAGGCTCCCGTAGCAAGGTCTAATCAAAGAGGCTGTGCACCTCAAGGATCCTACCCCTATTTTAGCCTTCTTGGGACAATCACTTCACATCGCCCCACCTACCACCTAGAGGTATGGCTGCATGTGATCCCTATGCCCACTTGGCTCGAAATTCCCCCCTATTGGAGGTATCTGCATGAGTGGATGCCTCCACTCAGTTTTCTCTTGGCATCTCCAGTTGTGGCTGCTCCACAACCTTATGAAGCTGCTTCACCAATTGTGGCTCCTCCACAATTGTCTGAGACTTCTTCTGGCACTGTATGTTGAGAGGTAATATACTCTCCCTCTCAACCATCAAGTCTCCAATAGTTGCCTTGCTCCTCAAGGCTTTGCATGCATCTTGAACCTCAAGAGCATATATTTTCTTAACTCGTGAACTAATTTGCTTCACCTGTCTCATGGTGATGTGTCTAAGGAAAAACTTTCCCTTACTTAAGACTACATCATAGCCTTTGTCTTCCAACATTGCAATCGATACCAAGATTTTTCTCAATCCTGGCACATACTTCACATCCGTTAAGGTAAAGCGAGCTCCATGCTCCCTCTGAAAAAAAAATGTGCCTACTCCTGAGACACTATACTTTTCATCATTACCCATCGCTATGAGTATTTGGAGATTTTTCTCCTCCAAGGTACTGAACAAACTCTTATCGTCAATCATGTGGAATGAAGCTTCACTGTCAGGAAACCAACCACATCCCACCATGGATGAAACCATGCATGTGAAGAGGGTGAAATCCAACTCAAACTATGATGCCAATGCCTCACCTTTAGATCCTTCCTTGGATCCCGTCTTGGATTTCTTCAGTGGAAAATTCGTAGCATAATGGCCCACCTCATGACAATGAAAGCATCACACTTTTGATTTGTCAAACTTCTTCCCACCATGGGAAGAATTGGATTTGGAATGGGACGCCTTCCCTTTCCCTTTCCTTCTCGTACTTGCTAAGGCTAGATTTTCCTCATTGTCTTACTTTGATGAGGATCCATCTCTAGTGCTTCTTCTTATCTCCTCCTGGATCAGATTCAACCAAATTCGTTCCCAATCTGGCATTTTTTCTCTTCCATTTACCGAGTCTTGGTAGTTATGCCAGCTCTTAGGAAGACTGAGGAGCGCAAGACTCACCATGTCATCATCGGCTATTGTGATCCCTACACTTCCAAGCTCATCCTTGCAAGTGGTGAGCTTGTTCAGATATGTAGAGATCATGTCGCCCTTTTCACACTTGATTTTCTGAAGCTTATCTTTCAGCGTCAGCTTCCTCTGATCGTTGTTGTTCTAATATAGATCTTTCAATGTTTTCCACATCGAAAACGATGTCTCCTTCCCATGGAGACTCGAGACTATGTGGCCTCGAACTCCCTCCAGAAGGATTCTCCTTTCTCTAACTACACATTTCTTCCATTCTTCCAATTTTGTAGCATTAGCCGCTGCCGGCTTCGGGACTTCTTGGTCATTGAAGTCCTTTAGACTGTTATCCTCTAATACTGCTTCCAGGCGATCCTTCCAAGCTATATAATTCGAGCTGCCATCAAGGGAATACTCGAGTCTTAAACTATTGAACGCCATTGGTGAAATTTAGATGTGATAAGAACTCGATTTCTATATTCAGGAACTTCAACCTTTGAACTTCTCCCTTCTTGTATAGTGTTCTTCGCTTTGATCACCTTTTCTCTGATACCATGTAGAATTTCCCACTGTAGATCAACAAATTATGCAATATACTAAAGCAAAATACAAGATCTACTTCTACAACAAACTTTGTGAAAGCTTAATCGAATATGAGAAAGATCAAATAGAACACATATAACTGAGAATGAGAAAGCAATCACACATGAACATAGAATAATACTCTGGGGAAAGCCTCAGCCTAAAACCATGATCTTTGTAATATCATACAAGTGGAAATATGTCTGGATTACACAAAGCTTTAGCTCACAAGCTATCCAGCGCTCAGTACAATCCCTCTACTGCTCATAAACAGTCAAAGGCTTCTCATAAATCTTCTCCTCTACCCTCCAAGCCTCCTATTTCCTTGCATAGTTTCTCCTGGGGTCCAATGTTGCCACCTGTGTGAATTCACCTCTCACACAACACATTAAACTAAATAGTAACTGCGCAGTCCTAAAGGAGATAATTCCTTCTGCATGGATGAGTTTCCTTTATAGGAAAAATCCTCCAACTCATAGTACACTGTCCCTTGACCTAATCTCAATTGGGTCTCTGACTGAATTGACATGCATGAGTTATTTATGAGAGAATATTTAGTTAACTGAAGTGCAACAGTTACATGCATGCATGCATTAACTAACTGAACTCACAATCAGTTCCACAAACTGTTGGAACTAATTTAACTAGAATTAACTCAGATAACTGAGCTAACTAATTACAACTCAAAGTACAACTCATCCTAATCTCCATTAATCAAGTGATAACTTCCTCAATCAATGGAGAAATTGTTGCATGTCTTCACATAGACTTCATGTTTGATTTCCTACAACTAATTAACTAAAGATGAATTAATTAATTATTTTACAAACAACTGCTAAGATCAAATTCGAATTTTACTTCTCAATTTTAGTTCAGGGACTAACTAAAATTGGAATCTATTCCAAAATGCTATTTATAGCAATGCTATTTTTAGCATTTCTATTTTATCATTCCTTGTTGCTATTTCCAACACTGGTACCCGATATCTATTTATAGCAATGTTATTTATAACATTTCTATTTTTAGCATTTCTTGTTGCTATTTTCAACATAAATCATGCAAATAACTCAAACGTAACAACTTTCACAAGTCATCAATTAGATACATGTTAAGCCCATAATGAGTATATCTTTATAATGCCCTTGAGCTCTATTATTTGTGAGTCTAGAATTAATGCATACACATAAATCAAACACTAAATTGGACTTGAGAAATGAATTAATATCAATGTAAATTAATTAAAAGTTTTTATGTTTTGGAATGCTACTATGGAAATTGACATTATCGTGTAGTATATATGAGTTATGAAGTAGCAAATAATTTCTTGACTTTTTGTTTATTGTAGTCCTTTATGCCATCCTATTTTACATGATGAAGGGTTCCTTATCTATATATAATACAATAAGTTTCTTATTTTATTGTAGTTTACATTTTTATAAAATGTTATGTTTTGAGTTCAAGTATTAGCTCAACTAGCTATGTAATTAGCTAGTTCAGTACCAATAGATTCCCGATTCAAATCCCCTTCTATATATCAATGAATTCACTTAGAATGAAATCCATACATGTGGAAAACATCCCTAGGATTTTCTTATATTAAGGTGTTCCTTAAAAAAAATTATGTTATCAAGTAAATAATTTACATTATAACAATTAGCATATGTATAATCAAATTGTATCTTTGTTTAGATTATACAATACATTGATGAATGCTTTTATCTAAATAGATTAATTTAATATAAAAATCAATATAATTATAAAACTTATTTGATATTTTGATAAAAGAGAGAAAGAAAAAAAAGAGTTGCATTTTGTTGCGTCCCAATCTATTTATTTTTATAGAAAGTGAAGATCTCGAACATTGAAAAAAACATCATGCTTAATTATATGCATTAGGGCATGTTCAGTACGTATATATTGATTTTTAAGAGATATATATCTGTTGGTGGTCTTTATATAGCACCAATACATTTTATAAAATAAAAAAATCGATGCAAATGTTTATATTTATGCTAAGTGCAACGTTACTGCTCACAACAACATGATCATTACTTTTAATAATGCCATTCAATGTTATTATTTTTCGCTTACTGTTATCATGATATCTTAATACATACAAATATATATTTTATTATAGAGGTACCTTGAGACATAATGATATATAGACATGGATGTTTAACTATAGATAGACACATTCATGTGTTAAATGATTTATAGAACATTGGTGTAAATAGTGGCGCATTAGTACACGAGTATGTATATAGTGCAGGAGAATGTACATAGCGGATCAAAAATAGTATTAAAGCCTTATTTAAGACCATTGACTATTAAAATTTGTAATTGCAATAAACTTCCACTACTTTTCAAAATATTTGTGGAGGTTTTGTTGACAAAATTTCTCAATCTCCGACCTAAAAGGCTTTGGATAAAATCTTCACAGAATCCTATTTTCCTGCTAGTGTCTATTCATTTGGCTGCATTGATGTCATTATGTTCCTTGACTTTGGTGACTTGTGTAGTTTTCTATGGCTGAGTTAATATTTAGTATCTTATGTTTACAAACATTTCGCTTGTCCTTGTCTCCTTGTTTGGGTTTGTTTTCTTTCCAATTGAATTTGTTTATTTATTGATTTTATTAATTTTTTAATTTTTTATATTTTCAAATATTGGTATTTTTTCTTAATTTTTTTAATTAAGACATTTTATTAAAATTTATCAGGAATAATTATTTTTTGGTGAGAAATAACCATGTTTGATTTTTCTACTTTTATTTGTTTGGATTGTTTTTAGCCTTTTCATCTTCTTATTTATATTTTTTATTCATTATTGCTATACAATGTTTTAAAACATTTCTCTTTTGGTTTCATAGTATTGACCTTTCTCTTTTGGTTTCATAGTATTGACTTATTCAATACGTTTTCTATCTCATTTTTCCATTATTTTTATTTTGTCTTTTACACATACTCTTAAATCTCACTTAAATGTTGATCATCATGTACTTCTATGCACTATTTTGGTTCTTAAAGACGTTAAATTCCATTTTCTATAGCATGTTATGGTTGAGTTAAGAATTAATATTATTTGTTTGTTGATGGTTGGGTGAAGACTTAAGATTATTTGTTTGTTGATGCTTGAGTAAAGATTTAACATTATTTGTTTTTTGATATGTTAAGAAATTTATGCACTTAAAGAGGTGGGGTCTTAGGTCCTATTCCCTTCTATGTTCTTCTTCTTATAATTTAGAAGTTATATTACTTATTAATTTTTTTTAGGAATGATTTTCATTTTTTGAGCTTTGATTTATCATGAATTATCATCTCCTTCATTATATAAGCCAAAGGAAATCCATATTATTAGGTTGGGTGCAATTCATGTACAACATAAATAGAATAAATGTCTCTCTAAACCTAGTATCAACATCACATGAATTTTGTAATATGGAACTAGATAAGTCTTGGGATAAAATCATCCACAAGCATCAAGATAACTTAGTGAAATAAATACCCCTCTAAACCTATCATCTATGTTGAAGTATGTTTGTATTATGAGAATAAATGCAAGTCTAAGATAAATTTGGTGGAATAGATACCTTTGAAACTTATGTTCCCAATGAAATGAAGTTTGTGTAATGAGGTGAATGCGAATATTGGAAAATTTTGCTAAAATTTTTATCTATAAAACTTGCCTTATAGGCCAAAGATAGTTCATATTATGGTTTAGGTGAATCTACGTTGAAGAAAGATTGTATTATGAACTTGGGAAAAGAGATACCTTTTGGAACTTAACATGAAAGTTGAAAGAAGCATGTACTAAGAAGTCATTTGCAATTCCTTAGAGATATTTGTGAAATAAAAGGAATTTTTTACTATGAACTTGACTAGAAAGTGTGGTAGAAAACCTCCACAAAATTTATAAAGTACATATTCCATGAACCTTATTATATGAGCATAAGGAAATATCATAACAAGAGGTCAAATTCAAGTACAAAAGCTAGGTGAATTTTAAAAAATGGAGAGCCTACAAACCTCTCAAGTATAGCAAGTTCATAATACAAGGCTACGGGTCGATCTTGTGTAAATTTGGTTAAACATAAACATATACCCTGTAAAACTCATAATATAAACCAAGAAAGTTCTATATTGTAATGTTTTAGTGTGAATCCCAAATAAATTTCATAAAATAAATACCCCATAGAACCTAAAATATATGCTAAATAGAGTTCATATGTTGAAGTCAAACACAAACCTTATGCAAATTTTCGCAAAATGGTGTCCCTCATGGCTATCATCTAAGCCAAAAAAAAAGATTGTGCATTACAAGGTTAAGAGTAGTTCCTTCTTAAATTTAGGGAAATTAGTACCCCTAAAGACCTAGCATCTCACTCATTAAATTTTGCATTATAAGGTTTCCTACATATAAGATGAAGGGAATATGTATTATAATATTAAGTGTAAGTCCTAATATCCCTTAAAACTTTCATTTTTAAAATAAAAGAAATATCTATTACAAGAGCAAGTGTCATAGAACCTACCATCTAATTTAAATTAGATCTACAATATAAAGTTAAATACACATTCAAAATTAAATACACATTCATCATAAATTTGATGAAATAAATTCTTAATTTTGACTTCTAAATCAAATAATCTATTACAACCATAACATCTATACATAACCAACATTATATAATTACATAACCAAAATCAAAATATGATTTAACTTATCTGACTTATTATTTTTAAATTAGATATTATATATTTTCAGTTTAAAATTTTACTATACTCCATATTATTTGTTCTTTAATTTATATTTTTAATATTTGATTATAAATTTAACCAACAAAGAAAGTCAAATAAAAAATTTAAATAAATTAAAAAAAATTTAAATAAATTAAAATCATTACCCTTCTTTCATAAATACTAACTTTAAAAATAAATTCAAAAACCAAAAGTTACAATTTACCCAAAATGATCCAAGTAAATATTCCACGCCTTAATCATCTCATTAGAGAGGTGCGGAGTGACAAATAGCACATGATAGACTTGATTCGCTATTACTACTTACCGTGCGGCTTCCTCGGCTCCTTCTTCGCTCCCTCTCCACTTCGCAGATAGATTTTACTTTTTTGTTCGGATTTTGGGAGCTACCATATCGGAAGGTTCTATTGACGGCAGCATTGGGAGTTTAAGCCATGACTATCTCTTAATAGTTTGCAGCGTTTAAATGATTAGAGTTGAAAGTATTTCTCTCATGTATTATTATACTGCCAGCAAACATACGTTCCTGAATCCCAAATCAAAATATAGAAAAACACACATGTATATGCACGGCTGGTGCGCAATTGGAATTGCTTGTGTGGATTTATTCGATTCAAATGGTTTCCGTGTGGTTTATTGGTTCACTAAATTCCATTATATGTCGCTGTGGGAAAATGTTATTCGGTTATTTCTAAACCTCTTGAAAAAGACTCATCCATTTTTTTAATTTTTGAATATCAAGTTTTTAATAATAAAAAAATAATATATCAAGTAAATTCATCGTGTTGGAGATTCATGGAGTTAAGTTGTATTAAGTTTATAAAATAATTTTTGATGTTATAGGTTTTCGTAAATTATGTGTTGTTGTTGAAGTGCCTGAAGTTTCTGAGAACACTTTATCTATTTTAAGATACATGAAGTTTTGGTCAATCTTTATGTTGTTGAAGATGGGTGAAGTGTTCACCCGAAACGTGGGGACATCAACAACAAAATACAGTTTACCAGAAGCTATCAACATCAAGTTATGCACTGTGAAAATATCTATACCAAACTGTTAATACTAGCAATTGCCCCAAAAGTGCAAAGAGACCAGATAGGAATGTTAAATTGAAAAAGTTGTACTTTGGTTTCCATAATCAATTAAATAATATATAAATGTATATAACTTGTGTCCACTATTGAGAGCTTCTACTATATTTGAGTGCATATTGACCAATCTGCACTTCATAACTACACTACAAAGAAAGAAATCTTACAATATTGTATGATACTCCATAGTATGCATGACCATTACGCAAGGAACATTAGGGCTTCCCGGGACAATAGTTATGTCTTTCTTTGCCTTCAATCTAGACCAATATTCTACAGATATACCACAAGGGCTTCACCGACAAAGCAATACCATATCACGTGCGTTCATATTGGGGCATAAAAAATGAGGAAAAAATGAAATAATATATTGAGAAAATAATAAGGGGGTAAAGGGTTTTTATATGTTATATAGCAATATTTATATTATAAGGCATTGTTTATACAATAAATTGGCCACGTGGAGGCAAAAAACAAGTGGGCTCGAGAAATAGAGGTTTAGGAGTATTGTGGGAGTATGAAGAGTGGGAAGGAGAAATAAAATACTATGGTAATATTAGTTCCATAGTAGCTTAATATTCAAACCTATGGCCCTAGTATTGACATGAAGTGCATGGTAATGTTAAATTCTTAAAATCATTTTACTTAAATTTTTAACATTACCATGAAATGACTCAGGATGTTTGAGAGTGGTTCCGACCTCATTAGATTTCGTATGGAGAAAGTAGAATTTTAGATCTCACTTAAATTCCAGTAGACTTATTACTTTTTCAAGATTTTAGGATTGGGGGGATTGCAATGTTTCCATTAGATTTTGTCATGTACTAGGGTATGGAACTCATATTTAATCAAAAGAACCAAGCCCTCTATGTAACTTGATGTTCGTGGCATTGGTTGTCAAACTCATCTATCTTGAACCTACTAAAAATGTACCTATCACTCAAACAAAATCTTGACTTGACATGACACGTTCTTTCTATCTTATGTTAATGCTTAGATGGTGATATTAATGGTAGAGATCCCAATAGAGGTAATGATTTCGATGATATGTAGGTATTTGTTGAAGCATGATTTTTTTTGGATGATATAGGGCAGCCACAACCTATTTGTTGATGTATTTTCAATTAAGAGATGGATTGCACTCAATCTTATTTTGGTTATGTGCACCCTTACATGCTATATAAATGAAAACTTGTAATTTGTGGACATGTGGTTAATGAAAATTATAACTAATAGGTGAATGATGTTATATGGTTTAATCCATGTTTTTATGTTTCTTATCACAAATTCATCATTATACAAGCGTTTTTTTGACATGTATGCATCAAAATATATAAAAATATGTATTATATAAAATTCACTCCCAACCTGGGAGCTTTTGAAAATGTCGCTCCTTTCTCCTACTTCCACTCCCACTTCCCGCTTCTACTCTCGCTTCTTGCTTCCACTCCTGCTCCCACGCAACCTTGTTGTAGAACATACATACATCACATTACTAATACCTCCATGATCTATGTCTAATCTGTGTGTTAATATTTCTAAGCTAGTGATCCTCCCAATGATGGGGTAGTAGAGAAGACAACAGATATGGCACCTTCACCCTTTCCTTACATTATTGATTAATAGCTTGAATGAAAGTGAAGGAGACAGTGATATCGACTATTGCTCGGTAAAGGGAAATGCATGTGATAGGAGATAGTGAAATAGACTATTCTTTTGAAGAGGGTGCATGCATGCTAAGGGCACACATGTCACACGTTCAATTAATTCTAGTTTAGATATTTTTCAAATTTAGCAATTTCAATTTTGGATAGAGTTTTTCTATTATTAGATCTTTCCTTTTATTATTTTTAGCATGCATGATCTGTTATTACTAACAAGGTGCATATCCTTAGTCAATTAGAATAGTTATGCATGAGAAATTCCCATCATAGGTAGAGGAACCATATCTCAAGGAAGGGATACATGATTGCATGCTCCAGTTCACCTTTTGATGGAGACATACTTACTTGGCACTCTTACCATGGAACTAAGGTGCACTAGGTGATTAGGTTAGGATTATTATTTGAAAAAGTCCAACCAGATAGGATGTTGCATGTATCCATATTCATTGCACTTTCCCTCCTCTTCCTATTATATAAGCTAGATGAAAGATGTGCCATTGTGTTGGTTATCAAGGTTTTATTTTGAACTGTTGTAGTGTATCTTTTCCAATATTCAATAGATGATAGATACAATTGAGAGTTCAAATCTATGTATTTTACATTCGTTTTTTTCGTAGTATGTATTTATAAACCAACCAACTTATATATGGCTCTTTTTTATTGAAACTTTCAAGTTTTCAGCTACCTAGTATTCAGGTTATTCTTTATAGGTGGAGAATTTTCTTACCATTTTTAAATTAATATAAAGGGGTATAAAAAATTTAATGAAAAAATGGATACCTACAATATCTAATGAAAGTAGGGGCTTTTTAAATTGGCAAGGTGTCTTAGGTTAGTATTGATAGGGGGTTAAATAAAGTGATTTTTAGAGGTATTTTCCATTATGTAGTCAAATTAAGGGTATTCTTTAGTATTCCATGAACACACATGCTATGTTAGAGTTGCATTAAGTGAAGCCCCCATGAAATATACAAGCAATAAATAGTCAATGTGTCTTATGGTAGGCAAAACAAACAACCAAAAAACATATAAATTTGGAGCACTAGTTCACACTATAGAATGGAGATAAGGTATGTGTGTCGAAGAATGCAATCACATCAATACAAAAAATTTGATAAAAAATTATAAGAATATATTCTATTATATATCAACCCGATTCACACCATCTAAATTCCCATCTACGAAACAAGTATTCCATAATTCAATGTCTAGAAAATGTACTAGTCATGAAGTAAAGAAATTTTAAGAGAAACAAATCTAAGAACAATGAAATGGAGTTCTGAACTTCAAATTATTGAAAAAATCGTCCTTGCTTAGTCATGCATTTTACTATTGAACAAATAGGGCCATCCTTCCAATATACTGTGGGTACTTCAGTCAGCTTTGAATATGGTCCAAAGGTTGCACAACGATTAGGAAGGTGGCTTAGTATCCCACATTTTCTCCTTCAATCCAAGAAAGAAATGAGAAAAAAAGTGGAGGGGAAACATAATTAATTGGATCATCATGTCCTCAATAGGATAATAGTCATGGATGCCATAGAATACTTGCAAAATCCTATCTCTCAGTCAAATTTTATTGACATGGATAGAAAAAATTTCTTAGAAGCCCAAGTTGAGCCTTAGAAAATGTTGGAAGAGGCAAAAGCTAAGGTAGAAGAAGAGGCAAAAATAGGGTCAGCAAAGCAGCAGACAGAGTTATCAGAGCCACAAACTAAAACAAAATTGGTTGAAATATAATACGTTAAGTTATAGTTAGAAGTTATAGGATCCCAAGCTAAAGTACCAACACCACAAAAATAGTATCTAACAAAGACAATATAGCCTCAAGAGGACATTTAAACACCAAAGAGGCTAGCTAAAAAGAGAAATAAGGAGGCAGTAGAAAGAACTGAATGATAAGAAGGGGAAGAAAATTTAGAGGAAGAAAAAGAGATTGTCGCTACATTGACAATCCTAGGCACACCAACAAAATCCAAGGCAAGTAGAGCAAAAGAACCTCCTATTTATTTCATAAGAAGTAAGAGTAATAGAATATAGTTTACTGGGAAGCCTAAGCCTCCATCTTCCACTCCTATAACCATAAAAGAAACACTATTACTTGAGAAAGAATGGCCTCAAAAGAAGAGAGGCAAAGACCAATGACATCAACAATACAACCAATAGTAACACCCGCACCTCCTAAGGGAAAGGAGTTGCAATTACAGATAGAAGGACCAAGCACTCAACCTGTAGGTCTATAGGAGCAAACAATGGAGCTACAAGAGAAACCTATAAAACTAAATTAACAAATAGCAAATCTACAGGAGTAGCCTGTAGGGCTACAGTGACACACATTAGAGTCATGTGAATCTCCAAAAGGATCATCTCCCTACTATTCTTGGATTGAGGTAGGAAAAGTACTCCCAATTCACTTAGTGCTAATAGTATTCTTTGAGGTTGAAAAAGGAATGTCTAGAAATAGATTGAAGCAAACTGTAGAATATAAGGCAGTTGTTGATGTTGGAATGATGGAGGAAGAAATGAAAAAGATGAGATAGGAGATGGAACTCCTCATATTTGATGAAGCAAATGAAAGGTATCACCTGCAAAAAGAAAACAAGAAGATAAGGGCTCAACTGCAGAAAAGCCAAAGACTACTACAAGAGAAAGAAACTCAGGTTACAACTCTTGAAACCAACCTAGGCTTGATGGCATACCTTTCCATGGAAGAAGTGAGTTGAGGAAACCATCCAAAACTTACTCCTTGTTTCCAAAGGATTAGTGGTGTCAATTTTAGATTAAAATGCTTGCATAAGAATGATATATCCTTCTACATTTTGTTAAAGAATTTATTGACTTCTTCCTTCAGTGCAACACTGAAGAGAAGGCGAAGATTGTCGAGTTCTAAATTCACAACTTGGTGCTACTTAATATGACCATATGGGATCCAAATAAATATTTGGGAGATACATAGTTAATGGGATTGTCATCTTGGCTAAGGCATGAGGAGACTAGGGGAAGGGAGTAAAGATATCCTTAGATACAAAGTTGAAACAACCACTTTTGATCATACTAGAGCACCCTAAGCCATCCATGCTCACTTATACCCATGCAATCATAGAAGAGGATGTTTGAAACAAAATCACTATTGAGAGGGGGGGTGAATCAATAGTGATGGCCTTTATATAAACTTTAAATATTTTTACCACAATATCAAATAACCATGCACATTCACAACATTAGATTAACTGAATATGAAAGTAACATTAAACTCAAGGCATAATAACCATGAGAAACATCAACATAAGCTTGCACACACAAGAACACACATATTTCTAGTGGAAACCATTTTCGGAGAAAACCACCCTACTATTATTCGCTGATAAATTCTTCTATTAATTTGTTGAACACATTTTACATCGATTATCCTACAACCATAAGTCGGAATACTCAGCTTCCTTCACATTATGTTCTCAAATATCAAACATGAAATATGTTTCTCTCACGGATCTACAGACAACGATCCGTTTAAGGCCACCAACATCAACAATCCTTGCCCAACTTTTATTGGACTATGCAACTCTAGTTGGATGGAGAAATTTGTTCCCTCTACTGAATTTTTCAAATCATTTTTTACTATGAAGCCTCCATGCCCTCACTTCCTCCATCTGAACCACATTTCATAATATTTCACACTAGGTTCTCAATCTACTCAACATGAGAAACCCAACTTCACCATCACTCTGCACATAAAATCTGAATCAAAATCTCTGAGTCGGAGGAGGGAAATTATTCTCTTCTTCTCACACCAAACTCTGCTCTCAAACACACCACAAAGTGCCAATTCTCTGCCACAAACAACACATAAATTCTAAATCTTCTTCTCAATTCTACCTTTGATTTCTGCATACAATTCTATGATATAACTATGCAAAACTATGTGAGAAGACACTGCAATGTCTATTCACTCTCAATGCCTTCATAATGGCATGCTCTCACACTATCAATACAATCAACCAAATATACTCAAATCCTTCCTCTATTTATCTTTTTTTTGTGATGATTAAATCAGTAAATGTTACAGGTTATGGACCTTTGTTCATATGCTTGATTTGATCCAAATTTGGCTTCTTGACTTTATCAATCCACTAACTTCACTTAACTAATGAATATTTTCAAGTTTAACTAACTTCTAGAAGCTCCCTTACCTTTTTCTACCATATACTAAAATTTTCCCATCAAGAACATCACCAGAAAACCAAAATTAGTTCAAATGTGCGAGGAATCCAAAGAAATTCTAGGTAAATTCTTAGCCGCAGCCACAAAAATGGCTAATCTAGGTTGCAACTGCTCCCACGGGATTGTCTTCCAGTGGTTGGAGCCTTTCAACCACTCCCACAGGTTTGCATGTTAGCTATTGGGGTAGAGGATGGTCAAAACCAAATCAAATCCCCTTAGAACTTGCTCAAACTTCTTCCAGATCTTGATAAGCCTTTATAGGACCTCTAGAATCCACTATCATCTCCACAACACTTTTACAAACCATGAACACATCACCATCATCATCACAATTCAAACTATGTTGACTTGGATGTCAACTAACAACCATACTAACACCTAGACCATCAACCTTGTTATACAAGATTTAGGATTGTGGAAAAAATGATCTCCCCTAGGTCGGTGGCTAACTTAGAACAATAGAGAGACAAGGAACACAATGTTTTTCCTTAAATTAAATTGATGATGGATTGATGCCTACCTAGAATACTTCTTAGACTTCGCTCCTTCTTCAACTTGGAAGCAACAATTCCAGTTCTAATTGCCAAAATTAGAACATGTGCAGCAAGATAACACAAGCCAAGAAACTACGAGATATATGTAATATCATCTAAGTACTTCATTCAATAGATCAACGTGGTATTGAAATAAGTGAAACAACATCACATATAGGAAAAAAATCATTTCTTTGCATTACTATAAATCGAAGGATATTACAACCATAAGTAACAGTTGATCTTATAGAAGAGATCCTCCAAGTTGTTGACTTGTCCTTTCCTTGCCACAATATTTCATTCCAGTCACCCTAAATGCATGGAATGATGACCACTCACTACAAGAACATAAAGGAAAAATCACTCTCCAAAAGCCAACCCCCAACCACATAGAAGGTTGGGAATATATAGAAAAGTATGGTAAGTTAGGAGTTCTTATCCAATTACCAATCTAGGGTAAGAGATTCACCTTTGATGGAGGGATAAGATCAAAGGATAAGTGGTAAAAATTCCAATGAAGGGAAGGATAGGATCTAAATGTTTTATCCAAGGTAAGTAGTTGTAACGATTTCTTGAAACTCCTAGAATAGGAAGCTTCTAGAATCTTGATCATTCTCCTGGATTTCTAGAACTAATGCAGGTGCAAAGGGGAGAAACTTCATGATGACCAACGTAGGCCACAGTGGAGAAACCTGCTGGTGGACACAACCTAGTAGGCTTACACGAAGCATTGGTCCTCAAACTAGCTCAAATGAAGCATTTTAGGGCTCAAATAATGGGAAATGAAAGGCACACTTAGGGATTTTTGCAATATGGTGACAAGCGGGAATAGGATGTTGATTGATCCCATTAGGAAGCTCACTGATCAGATGTGACGAAATGGCCTATAACAAACCTTCTCCGTAATAATTTTTCCATCCATATGCAACTCCATAACATGTCAGACATCCTCCAATAAATGTAAAACCAACTCAAAGCATCCTCTAACACTTCTTGATCATCTCCAAGCCCTATGTATCATATCATCAACGTGAAGACCTAATCTGGGACATGGATACCTAATCTGTCAAACTCCTCAACTCTAACCCCTATAGCAGCATCCAACACGTGTATGCAGTAACATGATCAATCAATATGATCAAGGAGGTTATCACATCCCCAACACAACTCTACTAAACATGCAACACGTTTGCACAAATGATCATCATGGGAAGTGCAACACATAATCCATGTATAAGCGACTTGTAACCAAACATACAAGTGTTGACAAGCTCACCTGCAACCCAAGCTACTAGGTTGACATCAATGCCAACCAACAACACACATCAATTCCAATAAAGGACCCTAAAATGGTGAAGATTTGCAAATGAAGGTAGATGTAATCCTCCACATTGAGGATACCTTCAAACTATTAGGAAAAGAGAGTGCATAGGCCTGCTTGATCTAGACTTATACAAGAATGCAACAAAATAAATATATACACATAAATAGAGAAATGTAGTAGAAATAAAACTGCATTTCACTAATATCAAAGAACTAAAATATGATTACATACAAAATGGAAATAAACTAGCTCGGGCGATGGTAGCTTATCTATGAGAAGAGATGTGGTAGCTACATGCCTCTAAACTGTGTTACAATGAGGCTCAAGGGAATTTTTTTTTTGAGAAACAATGGAAAACCCTAAACAACCAAAACCCTAACCCTAGGAGATGAAATGCCTAGAATTTGTGGGCCCCATTGGGGTTAGTTTGGCAACCAACTTCTCGGGGTCATAACTTGGCCATATGATCTCTATTTGGTGTGTACGATACCTCATTGGAAATATCTCTGCGATTCCTACAAGATTTTCTATAGGTCCTTGCCTATGGCAATGGGCCTACTGCGGACCTCAAAAAAATGTTGTTTAGGGGGTCAAAATAGCTCTGGAAGTTCAGGACCTAAAAAACTTCTAAAAATAGTAAATGTTGCTATAGTCCAGAAAAAAACTTAAATTGACTTGAGGTCTAGGTGGAATAGGCATGTGGCCACCAATATCCACCTAGATCAGTCATCTCCCCTTACGAAGCAATGGTCCCCATTGAGTGCAAAGCTTCCATGAGGTGAAGAAATTTTTGGTTTCCCACTTGCCCTAGTGAAGGAGTTGCCCTGCTTTAATAACTCAATATATCTAGATCCTTTGCTAACAAGTGTTCTTAATTTGTGTGTCCATGATCCTATTAGTTGTTTCCATCTCAATGCAACTTGGGTTGAGATTTGTTGGTGTGAGCTGCTCCGCGATGTCAGATGTGTCCAACAATAGAGGAAAGTATGGTCACAACAGGTCCACATTGAATACTAGGTATAGACCAAGGAACAGTGGGATGTTAGCCTTGAAGGCATTGTCCCCTACAACATTGGTGATGGTGTATGACCTATATTAGAGTTGAAAATTTTATGGTGGGGCCCAATGAGGGGCTCCTTCTGCAAATGTAACCAAACTTTGTCTCCCACATGGAACTTGTGTGGCACTCGATTTTGATCATGACGCTACTTATACTTAGCATTGGCTTTGTCCATAATGTCATGGACTTGCTAGTGGATGTGCTGGATGCGGTCAATGAAGTTGTTATCCCAGTTAGCTTTAGACTGGACATGATTTGAATCTACTTGAATAGCTGCAAGTGGTATGGACTCATCAATGGGACATAGTGGTTGGAATCCCAACCCCACATGTAAAAGGTTGTGGTCAGTGCAGATATGGAGAGCTATGTTGTAGCTATGTTGGACATAGGCAAGGCTTCATCCCATCTGTGTGGATGCTTCGAGTTGTACATCTGCAAAATGTGCGCAATCATCCTATTGACAACCTCTGTTATGCCATCAGTTTGGTGATGGAAGGTCATGGACTTAGTGAGCCTGGTATCCTATATTGACCAGAGGCTTAACCAAAATGCACTGAGGAATATGTTATCCTGATCTGAGATAATGGACAGTGGGATTGAAAAATGTACCCACACTTGTTCAAAGAAGATCTTAGTAGTGGATTATGCTGTGATACTCTTCTTGTAGGCCACCAGAATGTCCATGTTAGAGAATTTGTTGACAAACATGAACAAGAAATCGTTTCTATGCTTAGTAGAAGAAAGGCCCAACATGTAATCCATGGAGGTGGATTCCCAAGGCTGACTAGGAGTAGGAAGAGGAGTATATATGCCTTGGTTCTTGATTGTTGGTTTGCAAATGGCATAAGAAGTGCAGGATCTAATGTACTTCCCATCGTCTCGTCGAAGGTTCGGCCAATAAAAAAACTTCTACAACACTGCCACTATTTTCTCTACTTCGAAGTGTCCAATGACTTGGTTGTAGTGTGCATCCTAAAAAATCTTGGCACGTTTTCTTGTAGGAACACAGAGGTGTCCCATGTGGCCTAACGTTGCGCCCTGGAGGTGAAAATCTAGAACTTGCTTGCCTTCCAAGAGAATTTGGTAGGTGTTTCCAAATTTTAGATCGCTCTTGTAAAGATCTCACCAGCCCAAAGTCTCTTGTCCACAAGAATCGAGCACAATGGTCAATGCCATGACCGGAGGTCAGCTGAAACAGTCTGCAACATTATTGGTGCTGCCCTTTTTGTACTTGATGTTCAATTGGAACTGTTGCAGATATGTGGACCATTTCTGATGGCTATTGTTCTACAACTTCCCTTGTGTATGTATGAACTGCAGGGGCTGGTGATCTATGTGGATGACCATTTCTTTGCCGAAAATGTAATGCTTCCATTTTTGTGATGCCTATATAATATAATACATCTCTTTTTCATAAGTGGGATACTTTTAAAATATATCTGAAAGAGTGTCACTATGATATGCCACCGAATTCCCCTGCTAGGTAAGAACTGCCCCAATAGCATAGTTAGAGGCATCTGTCTCAATTTTAAATGGTTTTTTCAGGTTTGGTAATGTGAGAACTAGTGCAAAGAAAAGATGATGTTTCAACTCAAGAAACACATTCTGTTGAGATTCAAACCAAAATAACTTTTCTTTCACTCTGTCCTTGGTGACTTGACTCAAAGGCCAAGTGATATGAGAGAATCCCAATATTAACCTATGATAGAATTCGGCAGGGCTCAGAATGTTCTGGAGCTCTGTTAGAGTGGTTGGGTCTAGCCAATATTGAATAACTTGTATCTTGTCTCGATACACATTCACAACCTACTCATTAATGATGTACCCAAGATATTGAACCTAGGTCATACCAAAAGTGCATTTCTCCAAAGAGGCACACAATTTGTGTTGTCGTAGGGTTTGAAGGACCTATCGAATATGGTGTATGTGCTCTTCCAAACTCCAGTTGAAGATCAGGATGCCGTCTAGGTACACTACCACGAATGAGTTGGTAAAGGTCCACAAGATGTCGTCCATCAACCACATGAAGGTTGTAGGGGTATTCATCCACCCAAAAGGCATGACGAGCCATTCGGAAAGGCCCTCCTTTTATTTGAAGGCATTATTCCACACATCAAAGGGTTTAATTGGTACCTTGTGGTACCCTGACTTCAAGTAAATCTTGTCGAAATATTTTCCCCCCTTGACGTTGTCCAGTAGGTCATAAATATGTTGGATTGGATACCTATCGCAAACAATGATCTTATTCAGTGCCCGATAGTCAATACAGAGTTTATATGTGCCATATTCTTTCTGTACCAATACAATCAGGATTTCATAGGGTGATGAGCATGGCCCGATGTGCCCTTTCTACAACTAGTCTTGAATCCACCTCTTAATTTCATCATTCTCTAGAACAAAACTTCGGTAGATCGGTATGTTGGGTAATGGAATGCCCAGGGTCAGATGAATGGAGTGCTTGAACTCATAATGTATGGGTAACCTTGTGGGTAAGGTGAATATGTCCTTGTACTCTTCCATAACCTTGTCCATCTAAGGCTATCGTGCAGAGGAGCCCTATGTGGAGGTCATGGATGTGGCCACAGTCTTATTCTTGCCTTGAGGATGAATCATAAGGAAGACAAATTTCCTGGTGCAGGAAATGATCTTACTGCATTGCTTCTTAGAGATCAAAGAGATGGCGGTAGGTAATGATACCTATGGTATCATGTATAACTTATTTCCCAACAAAATGATGACAATGTGAGTCTTAGACTCATACAGAGAATGACGCTTCCACAAGTATGGTTGACCTAATAATACATCAAAAAATTCAAGAGGAGAAACATCACATAGTACCTCATCTGTGAATGGCTTGATGCTATAACGAAGGTGACATTGTTGGTTGACGTAAAGATCCTGCCCTTAATGAAGCCACCCGATGTTGTACAACTACGAGTGTGGTGTGGCTAGTAGGCCCAACTGCTTCATGACCTTTGATGAAATGAGGTTCTTTTAGCTCCGATGTCAAAAATGAACTATAGTAGAGAACCCTTCACCCACATCTGTGGGTGGAAGAGTCACTCCCCTTCCTTAGGATCTTCAGGCTCAACCTTCTAGACCTTATTGGTGGCAACGATGGCACTAGGCTTCGCATCAACAATCTGCTTCCCTTTTTCATTCCCTTTGTCGGCTTCTGACTCGAATTCAGAACATGCATCTTATTCGGAAGCCTTCATCTCGGCCACCATTGACTTCTTGGCCCGACGATCACTTGTGTTATGAGTGGGACTCTTATGGAACTCACACAATTTCCCTTATTCCTTCTTTGTCTTTATTGTATTTTTCTTTTCTTGCTATTTCGTTGGGCTTTCTCGGGTCACCCTTCCTTATATTTGTCCATTGTTTTGCAGTTTGCAAGCATATTTCCCTTACTTCGGGTTCTCAGATCCAAAATTTAGATTCCTTTTTCTTAATTTCTACTTGATATTGACAGTGTATTGATAGGAAGCGCCAAGCAAGGTGATGTATAGGAACTCCATCTCATCCTAGATGTACTTGTGTAGACAGTCGTCGTACTTAAGTACCAAATGTTGCTCAAAATCCTTAATACCAAGATTTGTGCGAAGGGTATGGAAAATAGTTGTGAATTTCGGCAAATCTTGGTCCCTTCCCTGTGGCAGCATGGTCCACTTTATGTATTTATCTTCATAGCTCTCGACAGGGTAATATTGTTCCTTTATGGTGTCTCAGAAAGAATTCCAAGTTGGTGTAGCTAAAAATAGTGAGGATTCCCTCTCGTCATTTTGTTCATAGTAGGTTTCCCACCATTCCTTGACATGTGGGGTGACTTTGAGGAGTGAAAAAGTAAATTTTTTCCAATTGGAAAAGAAATGAACCAAAAAATATCCTTCAAACATATTTAACCATCCATATACAACGTATGCATCTATCTGGGCTTCAAATATAGGAATGTCAAATTTAACTTGTACCTTAATAAGATTGGCACCTCCATAGTGGTTGTTGGATGAAGATGTGTCATCTGTGGGTAGTCACCAAAGGATCTGGGAAAAGTTATCCATCATCGCGTTTCTTTTTCGCTCGAGGGATACCTTGAGCAATATTTTGAAAGGATATCCTTCCCCCTCATATTTCTTTTCTTTTGCCATGGGAGGTCATTGGGGTTTGAGAGGCTAGTCTTACAAAGGTTCAACCAATTCAATCCCTAACTCCTTATACCCTGACCTTGTTGGGGACATGCAAATAAAAACAGAGAAAGAGAAGACCTCTTTTATACCACTGATACAGACTTATTTAGGAATGCAACAAAATACAAATATACACATAAACATAGAAATGCATGAGAAATAAGACTTCATTCCATTAATATCAAAGAACTGAAATATGATTTCATACAAAATGGAAATAAACTAGCTTGGGTGATGGTAGCTTATCTCTGAGAAGCGATGTGGTGGCTACATGCCTCTGAACTATGTTACAATGAGGCTCAACGGACTTTTTATTATTGAACAACAAGGGAAAACCATAAATAATAAAAACCCTAACCCCATAAGATGAAACGTTAAGAGTTTGTCGGCCCTCTTAGAGTTAGTTGGTTAACCAACTTCCTAGGGTCGTAACTTGGTCATATGATCTCTGTTTGGAAATATCTCTGCAATTACTACAATATTTTACAAAGACCCCTACCTATGGCTATGGTCCTACTGTGTACCTCAAAAAATGTCGTTTAGGGGGTCAAAACAACTCCAAAAGTTCAAGACTTGAAAAATGGCTAAAATGAGTAAATGCTTCTATAATCAAGGAAATGAATCAAACTGACTGGATTTTTAGGTGGAACAGGTGGGTGTCCAAAAATATCCACTTGGATCACTTCTAGAGGAGATGGTAGACACTACTCTATACTTGAATATTAGCTGATATCATTCCCTTGATAGGTTACAGGCTACACTAGACAAACCCTCTTTGTGTAAAAGAATCATGTAGAAAAATGGGCCATGATGGGTCATACTGAAATTTAATCCTCCTTTGCTACTAGGACTTCGGGAACATCAAATCTAAGAGGAACAGTCAAGGGAGTGGAAAGACATTGAAAAAAAAGCAAGCTTTTATCTTGGAGGGACAACCACCTCCAGTATAGCATGGGATGTTAAACAGGTCATCTAGGAAATGAATGAGGAAAAGTAGAGAAAGGAAGAAGAATACATTTCTTAGAGGATGAGAAACAATTTCAGTCAGGGGATATGATGGGACTCCCAATTAGGTATAACATAAGGCATGTCTGATATTTTCTAAGCACATTATGCCTCTCCTTCTGCACTTAATATGTTTTCTTAGCTTAAACAAGTTCCTAGGAAGGTTAGATATGTTTATGATAATTTGTGTGCCTAACATATTTATGATGTAGGATATTGAGAATACTTACCATAGATCAGGAGGATATCTAGTCATAGAAATTTATGGAACCTATCCCATGCTACAAGATGATCAAACTTGGCTATCTTGAAGCACTAATTACTTCTCCCTGTAGTTGCAGGGTTACTCAAAGAGCATGATCCTATTTTTTAGGGATTTTAGAGGGAAAGAAGACCTCCTTTCACTGAGGTTTCATACCAATAATCTTGCATAAATAGAGGGCTCAAATAACCCATTATGAGTAAGTTAGAAATTCAAAGTGAGCTAGAGGATAGTTGAAGTTAGTTGAAGCATTAGCTTAGAAGGTCCAATTCTACAACTTTTCTTGTACCAACACTTTTTCTAATTATTGAAAGGAATATTTTATTCTAAGACAATTTTTCCTTCAAGAATATGAGCCTCCTTGGGTTAGGTACCACCCTAGGCGCTCAAGACCCTTTTGTACTATTAAAGTTTCGTCCACTTGTTCATTTATTTATTTCTGCAATTTTATTTTTGAACATTGCTTTATGTAGTGTTAATTAGTTCGATATATCTCTTACTTATTAGTTTGAGCAATGATTATTTTTTTTAGCTATCACATCCTCTCAAGTATTAAGGTCACTTTGGATGTTGTTTCATCATTTTTATGTGTTGTCACTATAGAGTTTCCTATCTTATAGAGCTATAGGAGACTCCAAAGTTTCCCATGCACTAAAAATACCTTTCTACCATTTACATAAGTATATGGAAATTCATGATTGATCATTTTTTATCCTTCATCTACCACATCCCACCTTCAAACAACATACTTAGAGAATTTTCCTACTCACTCGACTATCTCCTATAGCAAAACAGGGACTCCTTTATTAGCTTGCACGTCGCATTCAAAACTCATCCAAATTTGCATCCAAGGCATGGTTAGTACTCGCTAGTATGTTATAATGTCCCCAAGGCCTTGAAGATGAAGTTTAGAATCCAAGAGACCAAGTGGATTCCTTAACCTCATTTCTTTGGAAAACTATCGTTTTCCTGCAAAATTAGGGTTTGACATGTACTTGTTATCTTTTATCTTAATTTCTAGTCATGAGTTTGCTTCCTTTGAACAGTAGAACAAAAATGTTTTTATCTCATAATAATTAAAATGGTTTGCTTCCTTTTCCTGCAGTTAATATACATTTTCTTACTATCCTTTATTTCCTACAATTCTAAATTTTCCCTGTAATATAAATAGTAGAATGATCTCTAAGTAGTTGAATCTCATCTCATTGTTTTCACTTTGATAGAATCAACAAAATAAGAATATAATACATGTTCCACACATAGTTTCAACCCCTAGTAAGTTTATATGAACCCCTTGTTGACAATTAAAGCTGAGACCCTTTTGAGTTACAATATTATTGTTGAAATATTAAGGGCCATCAGTGAGTCACGAGTATATTTTTTTCTATTTGGCTCATGATTCGATGAGATCAGTGACTACTACATCCATGAAACAGTTGTACTAAGCAAATCTACTCGAGAGTATCACTTCCTATCAACTCATCCATAGACCCTGGCCTTGAGACTTTTGAGAGAATTGAGCCCATGACCCCTCAATAGCATAGGTGCTTTAACAACAGGGAATCAACTAGTACAACTAACCCTTAGGGATAAGTGGGTCATGAGTATATATTGGAGTATTAAGGGTTAATTAAATAATTTATAAGTAGCTATGTAATTTTACATCCCCTATTTTATTAATACTAAACAATGTAAATTATGAAATGAAAACTTTACTGAGTACATGTTTTTTTGAGGCAGGAAAAAAATCATCCGATTTTGAAAAGTGTTGATTCAATCTATATATATATATATATATATATATATATATATATATATATATATATATATATATATATATATATACTTTTGACACTTTAAATTTTCTTATGTGTTGATGTAGCATCAACTGCCTTTTTTAGAAGACTTATTTTTTGACTTTAAATTTTCTAATGTATTAATTGTGGATAATTATTTTCTAAATGAAACAATTTTTGAAGTAGTCATTGTCTTCTTCCTTGACATATTGTTTTAAGTGTTTTTTAGATTTGTGTTATTATTAAAAATAAAAAAATCGTAGTGAAATCTTTGTTCTTTTGCATAGTTAAAAAAAGGTTGATATTTTAAAGTTTCTATCTTTCATATATTTATATATCGTTAATTAATATTTCAATGCACATCAAATAATTGTCACTAAAAAAACATTAATTTTTAACAATACATAAAAATACACATTTTAAATATAGATATAACAAAAAAAATACTCATTTTGAGACTTTTTTGCTAATAATGGCATATCGAATTAAAAATTTTGATAGGAAAAATTTCACAAAAAGTATTTTAAAAATAATAATTTTTATGAAATTCATGTCAAAAAATAATAACAACCACATTTTTTTCAAAACATAATGATTCACATAAAAAATAAAGTGAAAATCACATAATACAAATATTAAACATATAAAACCAATAACTGAATATGTATTCTTCTCATCAAATATCAAAGACAAAGCATTGCAAGTATAATTAATTAATAGTTACAAAAAATGAGCTTGATTTCCGAGCATAACTTAAATTTAATCAATAATATCACGTAATCCATACACTTCATCTTCTAGAGTTTCATCGTTGTCTTCTTCCACAATATTTTCTGCTTCAATTAGGTCATTTTCCTCTTTTGATGGATCTTTGATATCTGCGAATCTCCCATTGTATGTCTTTCCAATCATTCTATCTAATGGTGGTTGAGATTCCTTTGCCTTTTTTCCACTCGTGATTCATTAAAATCCCCTTTCCTCAAACCAACTTCTTGCATTTCATCTAGAAGAAATTGAAGAGAGTTAATTCTTTGTTGAATAAATTTGCACTATACTAGGTCTTTTTGAATGGAAATGTAATTTCTTCCTTTTTGTAAGCAACATGATAGTGCTGTACCTAATCATCAAGTACAAAATAAATAATTAATTAAAATAGTGTAAACACATAAAAATTTAAAAGGAAAATATTGAAATTCAGTTTTATATAATAAAACTTACATGAGCTTGAGAATAAATCCAAAACCCGATCTCCTTCATTTGAACATAAAACTATAAGATATTTAATCAATGACTATGGTTTTTGATAAATTTTAACCATTTCCCCTTTTTCTTCTTTATCTTCAAATGTTGGTTTTTTTATAACAACGTCGTGAACCAATACTTAGCTATGACTCTTTCCATCTACCTGATTCATAAGCATAGTATTATAGCTATCATCTTTTGTCCAACATTCAATATGGATGAAATCATAATCACTTATAATTGGTTGATCTCCACAACCAATAAGATTTGAATTTTGCTTGTAACATAAAATAGTAAAAGTTCAATTAAATTGTACATAAATGAATTTTTTAACATTAATCAAACATACAATTTCAAAGTCTTACCATGTAAGTTGCATCCTTGAGTTTTATTTTCCATTGAATTTTGTTAATAACATTTCAAATTGTGTGTTTGAATTAAATGTCACAAATATCCAAAATGGTGATGTTGTGACTTCTTAAAATACTACAACCACTTTACTAAAAGCTTGATAACTGTAAGGACCACTATCATATTCAATGTTTGGGATATTGAAACCATGAGGAATATTTGCAACAACTAGGGAATAATCCCTTTTAGGTATGAATTTTGCAATGTCTTCAAAATCACCTTGTATTATTTGATATTGGATAGTCTGCCACCCATTGCAAATGAAATGAGTAAGACTAGGATCAAGTTCAACATTACTAAGATGTTGATTTCTCAGCCTTTCCATCTTAATTTTTTCAATAAATCTTCTAAAACTACCCGGTGCTCCATTTGCATCATTCTTCATCTTTAATGAAATAAGCAAATATATGTATGAGTTGTAAAATAAAAATAGTATACATATGAATAAAAATGAATGTATAAATCAACATATCTTTTTAAATGCAAAATAAGAAAAAATTAGTGTTGATGTAGAACTTGAATCTAGGTAGTTGTGTACAACATCATCCCAACTATCTTCATTCAACAATTTAACCATTTGTTCTTGTATTCTCATAAAAAATTTGTGACTGAATAAATAAAGTAAAAAATGTTAATATAATGATATATATAACAAATACTACCAACAACAATATGTTGTATTTAAAAGAAACTTATAATCCAGAAATAAGTAAATATAATTTAACAAACTTACTTCTAAAATTCCTCACACATTTCATCCAATGATAATTCACTCGAATTCAGATGAGATAACATTTCCTTGACAACCTTTTCATCCTTCACTCTTGCAATTCTCTCCAAGGTGTGATAGTCATATCTTCTGGAAGGAGCTTCATTTTAGGATCAAATTTACTACTAGTACATATCAATGGTTTTAACTTTTAACCTTTTGTTTTTTTATGCCAATGTTCTCCCACATGTCGAAAATCTCATTAATCACCCCCATGTCTCTCGAGTTCTAAATTCCAAATGGAAAATTTTATACAAACCTTTGAATATTTTAGAATTTACTTTTCCACCTTTTGAAAAAAAAATTTTCCTCAATTTGATAACCTATTTCCATACAACATTCCTTCTGAAAGGCTAGATTAACCTTTGTCCTATCCCCACCACATTTTTCTTCAAATTCATTATAAATAAATCTAACCCTTTTGATGAAATTCATAGACTTCATATACTCATTATCTGTATTATGATCCCATGTAAATAACTTGTCTTTTGTATCTATTAAACCAACATAAATGATACATTTCATTGTTTCAAAACGCGGGTTATTGGGATATTCCTTCATCAATTGTCTTTGAGCTTATACATAATGGTTTCCCCCAAGTAAATAATATTTTCATTCAAAACATTTTGACTTGTCAAATGTTTCTTTGTTGGGAACTTGAATTGGATCAATAAGAATCACATAATCAACCACATGTGCATATGGATTGTATCTCTCAATTTTTTCAAGTTGTAAACATGTAGGTGGTGTGGCTTTCTAATTTTATATTTAAATTTTCCTTCAATTGGCTTATAGATTTGGCTAACATTAAGTTGAAATGTACAACTGCCCTCAATTAAGTTTGTCTTCATAAACTAATGTCAAATGGAATTTTGTTTTGTTTTATTAATTCCATCTCTAAATCAGTTCCTAGTGTAATGATTTTCCTACTTCTTTTTGAGTTTTCACTAGGATCTTCACTACTAGCCATGATTTTTTCAAAATGATCAACTTTTAATTTCTCCCTTTTATCGGTTATCATATTTTATTCTACATAAGAAATCTCCTCATCTTCAAGTAGAAGGGAGACATTCTTGGGCATTTTTGCTTTTGGTCTTTTATGGATCTTCTCCTTTCTAATATTAGTTCTAATCTCATCCTCAGTAATGGCAACATATTCTTCAGCTTCAGCTTCAACTTCCTCATCTTAAAAAGTAACATGTCTAGCTTTACAAAATTGATCCATTATAGGAATTCTTTGTTGTTCCTTCGTATGTAGTCTTGTAGCATCATAAATTTATTTTATTTGCTTGTTTCTCATATCTTCTTGTGACCCTAAGTGGAAATTTCCTACAACATTCATAATATCTTGCTCTATAAAATAAATCCCCCCCAACATAGTTGAAAACCCCTCAGTAAAATTATGTCAAGAAGAATATAATATGTCAAGAATAACTAATTTATAAAAAAAATAATGATATAGTTACAATAACGCAAAACAAATAAATAAATATAAATAAGAATACTTATGATTTTTTGTGCAACGTCGTTTACAATTTGTTTACATATCCTTGTAGAATCTTCTGTTGCATCGTACATCGACAATGGAAAATGATATCTAGTCTTCTCATGTGACTTGGGCAGTTTTGTAAGTACATATACAACTTCAATATCCAATGTCAAACATATGTCTAGTACTTTTCCCATCACCTCATAACTTCCACCATTGTAAATCATACTAGCATATAGATATGTATGCATATCTTCTTTTCCTTCTCTATCTTTCACATACCATGCAAATTTTGTACGCTTCACTTCTTGTGATTTCTTCTAGTATGAAATCAACTTCTTTTCCTTTGAGGATCTACTTACTATATTTTTAGTCATTAGCTCAGGTTAGGTTCATTCAACAATATTTTTTTAGGGTCCACCTGCAACTCTAGATGATGTATTTATTTTCTTTAGTTCAAAAATATTCACAGAAACCTTCCCTGATTCCATTTTCTTGCAATATATATAATTAAATTAAAAAAAACAAACAATACCTTAAGTAAACAAACAAAACAAAAAAAGCACTAGAAACATGCACAGTGGCCCCCATGTTAAGTGGGTTGTTAGGTTCATCTAGGATACCAAAAAAAATAATTCGTTCACATTATTTTTATATTTCCCCCCTAGTATGCAGGGGGTCATTGTGCCTCAAGCAGGCGGGCATACCCATGAATGGGCAGGTGTGCCCACTAGCTTCACAGTGCCCCCTTGGTAGGCTAGAGGCCAATTCAAAATCTTCCCCTTGTCTGCCAAGGGACGATTACAATAATCAACCCCCTGCCTGCTAAGGGGGTGATTCTCATAATTGACCCCTTATCTGCTAGGGGGTGATTCTTAAAGTCGTCTCCCTACCTGCTAAGAGGCATTATGCCGTTGGTGGGCGTGCCCTCCCAAGGCACAGTAGCTGCTTGGCAGGTAGGGGGGCCATTGGGCGAGTCTGGCCCATGTGATTTTTTTTTTTGAAAAAGAATCTATATTTTGTTAACTAAATGTTAAAAACAAATAATAATAATGGAATGGGTTTTTTTGTATCCTGGATGAACCAGAAACCCAAATGACACGTAACTACTAGTAAACATATGGGGCTTTGAGACTTGTACTCAGTGGGATTTGAACTTAAGTCTACGTTGTTTCAATAATTTCCTAAATTTCGAATTAATAGATTGATCTACACCCCAAGACAAAGAAAATAAATTGAAACTATAGGATTTGCGAGCATATAACAAACTATTTTCCCCAATTTCCTTGTTGAATGGTAGAAGTAGAAGGGAAACTAACCTTTGAAATGAGATAATCTCTTGTTGAATGTGTTGTTGATGATAATGAAGCTGCTCCACAAAATCTCTCCGAGATTTTTAACGAAACGTTGAAAAATCTTGATGTAATCTGAAGAATAGTGACAACGAAAGTTATTATATAAGGAAAATTATGAAATTATTTTATCACATGTGGTATTAAAAATAAAATTAGAAAAACTTAATATATAGTTAATATTATGAAGATACATTAATTTATGTTACATGTGGGATAAAAAATATTATTAAAGAAAACAAAAAATCAATTATCTAGTAAATGTTATGTTAGCACTCCTCAGTGTCCCAAGGCTGAGAAAGGAGACCGGTGGAGCTAACCTCAAACCAATGTTTAGATCTGGTAACTAGCCCTAGCAAATTAGAAAGGGCTCTCTCAATAATCTCACAACCAATGAAGTGACTAGAGATGAAATCAAATGTTAGGCTAGATATTAAGCTCACTAGGGTTTGATTTTAGGGTTTGCTAGATGCAGCTCATAGGTTTAGGAACTAGGCTAGGGATTCAAATGATCAATTAGCAAGATATAATGGGGAAAGGTAGGTATGCTAAATGACAGAAGTCGGTTATCATTATGGTATAGGGATGAAAATATAGAGCATCAAAATGAACATGTAACCATGAATTCACTCATCAGAAGAAATAGAATGCTAGCATTAAAATCTCATCAGAACAGAGCATATAACTTATGAATTATGTTAAACACCTATGAGATGATCACAAGAAAGCATAGATATGGCAATAAGGAGAAATAAATATTCAAATTGATGATAAAACTGAGAAGAAACTCTGTCAATAAAACATACCACAAGAATCCCAAGATAATAGCTACAATTGCCTGTTGTATTATTGCAAAAAGTGTACACTAGCTCCAAGCTATGATTCTCAAGCATCCAACCCTCTCTATGACTTAGATCAGGCTACATATAGACAAAAAACCACATCCACACCCCCCCCCACCCTCTCAAGGGTAGAATTCATCATGATAGGAGTTTTTTACATCAAAATCTCTAACCATACCTAAAACTAGGGAGGTTAGAAACCAACTCCCTATTTAGACCTAATTGATTCACTTTGACTTTACAGGCATAATGGGCATGAATTTACATCAATTTAACATTTAATGGCTTCATTACAATTAATTACATCATTTGAAAATCCAAGAAGACAAACTGCATCATGAAACTTTAACTAGAACTGATAAAACTCAAAAATTTGACCTCTTGGAAAAAGAGCAACAAAATTTCTCAGAAGCGCAACATGAGAGACAGAAGTGTAGCGTGCTTCTTGTGGAGGATTTTTGAGGGGTTTTTATTGGTCTTTTTTTTTTTAATTGAAGGTATGTGAAGATATCCTAGGATGCCTTTTACCACTCAACCTTTAAATCTGCAAAAATACTTCTCCAAGGCACCTAAAAACCATTTCTCCCAAGACTACTCTAGAAGCAAAACAAGGGGTCCAAAAAGGAGGCTTAAGCATGAAAATTGACCCATTGTTTGACATTTTCTCCAAAATGATGAGCTTACATGGAAAAGAAGGTACATGAATGTGATGTATAGGTTAATTTCTATCCAACCATGCAAGCAATTTGTGATTTGGATGCCCTAGGAATAAGCGCAGTGTGAGCTTATTGTGCTCTTATGCAACTGAATTGCCAGAATTCACCAAAAAATTAAAAATTTATCAAAATTTATCAAAATTGGCTAAAACTTCATCTTTAATTTCTCTGAGTGGTGGCCTAGACAACTAGAGAGGCCTCAGCAAGAAAATCCAAGTTATCCTTCTTCTTTATCTTGATTAGGGTTTTCTAGAGTTTCCTTTTCATGCTTCTAACCCTAAATTTGCAAATCTGGATCTTGATGAAGTAATATCTTGCCATGTGTCTCTGAAGATGTGGGGCTCTATTTTCTTTCCTATGGAGCTTATCCAAGTTCTTATTTACCTTCTCAAGAGAATATTCTCTATCCTTATGACTGCTTGTAGCCATAGGATCAACAAGGCCTTTTTGTATTGATGAAGGAAATGGCTCCTTGTCCTCAACCTCCTCTTCTAAACCAATCCATGTTTTAACTTTGTCCTTTGCCTGGCTAGATGATGGAGGACCTTGTGAGGTATTGTGTTGCATCAGGCCCACCTTAAAATGTTTTTTTCCTTGTCTAAATAGGGCCACCATGTAGTTTGCCTTTCCCAAGTCATCTTTGAGTGCTTGGATTTGTTTTTGTTGTTCCTTGATAACATCTGCATTTGATTTCTCTTCATGGCAAAAAATTTCTTATTCATGAGGCATTTCCTCCTCATATTTCAGCAAGGGTGAGTCAGTTGCATGACTAGGCAACTGCTCCTTTTCTCCTTGAACTTTCTCAATTGTAGTTTCCTCAGGAAACTATCTAATTTGTGACCTAGGCATATTTCTAGGTGTAGGCCCATATTTAGTGATCTCAAGGGAAAAAACCAATCTTTCCCCTTCTGTTAGCTTTTTTAAACCTCTGCCCTCGGTACCCTTCTATTGGATGAGTCAACCACCTTTGGCCTTGATGGTGCTCATGAAGTGCTTTGACAAGTAGGTTGACTAGTGGTAGGAAAAATGGCAGTTGATTGCATGAATGTCTCCCATGATATATTAACCTGTGAAAGCTGATGAAGAACAATGACTTTGACCAAGCCATGGTGAAATAGGTTTTCTTGGTGATCTTTCCCTTTGCTTTGTACCTTATTTGTCATCTTGACAAGACTTCTGTATTAGTAGTGACGCAAGTTCAGTGATTTGATGGCAGTGAAATGCTTCAGTAGCCTTATGACACTGGTATAGCCTCGAAAATATCCCCTCACAAGTAAAGTACTTCATGGTCATCTTCATTAAAGGAGAATCCCTGTGAAGCAATTGTTTGAAGGGAAAAATGTATGTAGGAGCATTTTTGTAATATGGCTTTAGGAAAACTTTGTAATTCCCAATGTCCAAATCCATCCCTTTAAACCAGATCTCTCCTTGGTTAGGGATACCTGTGGCTGAAGCTATGGATTCTATTGATATGATGAAGTCAATCCTTGCTATTATGGTCTTATCCCTATTGAAATTGGTGGAAAACATACTGGCCAACTTAGCATGGCAACTTAATTCTTGAAATCTTTCAAAAAACCCTAGGTAGTCATCATCTTCAATTGATGAATGGTGAAGCATTTATCTCCTTCATATTGGATGGTTAAAATCTAGAGATGTTACATCCTTTTTTGTATTTCCTCTTCTCACTGGCCATGGTATTAGTTTGCATGATAGATACTCTAGCTTGTTTGGAGGGAAGGGAAGGGTAGGATAGGGAAATTAGGGGAAATGGCACAACTAGTTTAGGTAAGGGATTTTAGGGGATAGGGATTAGGGAAATTTCTAGGAAAATTATAGGGGGTAGGGATAAATGTTAGGTAGACTTGGGAGGTCGAATCACTTGAAATGAGTGAGGGGAAGTGGGGAAAAAGGATAAAACACAAGGGAAAATGATAGGAATGTGGGAAATGAGTGTGGTAAATGTTTTGGGAAGGTATATGGAGTGTGTTCAAGGGTTTTAAGGAAGGAAACTAGGATTTTTTCTAACTGAAATGATGAAAACACTACGATAACCCAAAAACGCGGCATAGATCCCTAAGAGAGGGATTTGACCATTTTCTGAAAAAAAAAATCACTGAAAGAGAGCCGATGAGAAGTTACAATTACTTGATTAGAATCTTTGGAACCTATTTGATGCTGATTTGACCCTTTCAATACTTTGATTTTCCTCCTTTTACAAAAGCGCAGCGAAGCTGCCAGAAGCAGGTGAAACTGCGAGAAGCGCAGAGAAACTAGGTAAGCAAGGGTTCTAATGAGAAATTTCGATGCTTGAGTGGCTAGGATGATGCTCCATGGTAGAGAGATGCTCAATGAAGGTGAAATGAGAAATTATAATGCTTGGATGGTCTTTTTATAGGTTGGAAATCGATTTTTTTTCTTTGGGTCATGAAGTGACATCACATGCATTTTGAGAAATGATGTGATGAGGTAGTGAACTATAGTTTTATTACTTTATTGAGCATAGCTACATGTTCACGGGGAGGAAAATGTACCTTAGAAGACTCTTTGAACACTTTTCCCTAATTACTACTCCCATAATAGTGACATGAGGTGATGACATGACCCCTATATGTCTCTTTGAAGATATGACCTTACAATGACAATAAATGGACATCTAAGACCATGATTTGGACCTTTAGACCTTTGCAGTATGAATGACCATGAAAATATGACCAAAATGATGACCAAGGCACCCTTTTGGTGACCCATCATAAGGAGTGATGACAAGACCATGACAACATTTATTGACCTTGAGAATGGAGTGAGTAGTAATGACCTAGAACTGACTAGTGATCAAATTTTATTTCAAAATTTATTTGAAACTATAACAATTTGACCTAGGACCATCTCAACCATATTGAAAGAGTACATTTGATTGCTAGCGACTCATAGACACTAACATGTTATATAATTGAAGTAAAATATTTAGTTTAATTTTGAAGGAATGCATTAAATGGAAATTGTGTGGAAAATTTGAATGGAAATGAGGGTCAAAATTTTCAAGAGAAAGTTTTAGTAGAAAATTTTCAAATAAATTCTAGAAGAAAATTTTGGAGGGAAATACTTCAAACGAATTTTTTGGAGGGAAAATATTTGAGGGGGAACTTTGGAGGGAAATTTTCATTCATTAAGATATATATTATCATTGGGAGAGAGTGCATTTGTGTCATTCAACATCTTCTATTTGAAATTCATGGATTCTTCTGATAGTGAAGTTCCTCTTTGTGAAACATCAACATCTTCATTGCGTAACAAATCTATTCATATTGATGATTATAATGAAAATTATTTCGTTATGAATAAAGAGTCAAATTTTCCACTTAGTTCTAATCCTAAGGACTATGAATGCAGCACTGACAAAGGGTAGGATGAAGAATTTCAAATAAATAGAGAGTCACATTTTCCACTTAGTCCTAATCCTATGGACTCTGAGAGATGCATTGATGAAGTTTAGGATAAATAATTTGCAATAAATCGAGAGTCACATTTTCCACTTATTCTTAATCCTAAGGACTCTGAGATTAGTAGTGATGAAGGGCGGGATGAACAATTTCTAGTAAATAGAGAGTCACATTTTCCACTTAGTCCTAATCCTAAGGACTATGAGAGTGGCAGTGACGAAGGGCAAGATGAAGAATTTGCAGTAAATAGAGAGTCACATTTTCCACATAGTCCTAATCCTAAGGACTATGAGAGAAACAGTGACAAAGGGCACGATGAAGAATTTCCAGTATGTTGTAGCTCCTAGAGACAACCTCGGATTGCTTACAAGACCAATGCATGGGCACATCTAAATTTGGAGTGTCTCAAATGATTCACAGTAAAGGGAGACCCCACTTATATTCTATATCTATAGATAATGGGCTGGTTCATTCACCTAAAGGAGTAAGACATGAATTTCTTGGTACCTCTTCCCATATACAAATCTCATAAATATGTATAAAACAGTGGAGGTCGAGTAGTCCAAGGACATACAATTTAATAGACTTTTGCAGAGCAATGATAGAGGAGGAGGACGAATAGTAACTCATCATACAGAGCTTAGATCATCAAGAATTCTATGCATAACACATAGCGCTTGCAACTTTAAGAATTCCAATACTTATCTGAGTCAGAAGTAGATATAATGGGAATAAGAAAGGTTGTGTGCTATGATTCATCAAGGGAAATTGTTAAAGATATAATTTCAATAATCCATGCAGGCACTAGCATTAACAACATCGATAAAAATGAATCAGTGAGGAACTTACAGGCACATGAATAACATATTGATACCAACGAATCTGTGAGGAAGTCTTGAAATATTTCTAAGAGTAGTAATTACATGAATTCGGAGAAGAAATGTGAACAAAATGGGTTTTAACAGAGGGAGAACATAATGTAATACTTGGAGGGGGAATAACCATCATTTCTCTTCATATTGTAAATCCATAGAGTCTAAAAATAACATGTAATGTTTCTTTAGAATTTCTAAACCATTGTTAAGTCTTTCTTTCCCCTATTTATTTGGAGAGGGGAGAAAGAACATTCATTACAAAAGAATATCTCTGGCCTAGTCTTAGTTGTCGAGTCAACTAGTTGTCTTAGTCATAAATGGTTGTGTGGTCCAAAACATTACAGAATTAAAGCCTCATTGAAAGGAGGCACGTTACAGTACAATAAATAAGTAAACAATTAGATGAAAATAAATGAAATCTCTCCTTTCCCATCTTGTGATCGTCTCTACTTCAGTAGCTAGTCTTCTCATGATATGGCTTCGTATGATTCTTAGCCAACCTCTGTCATTTCTTTCTTTATTTCATTCAACACCGACCACCAGACTTGTGTCACAGTGATTCCTTTTTAGTCTGCCCATGCTTGGTTTTGAATACTCCACCTGCTTCCGTTAAAGCCACAACTGCTGACCCATCATGCCTTTACTGCCTTGTACCATGTTCTCAAGCCTTTCTGTAATCGAGGCCTTTACTCTTGCAGACGCTGCAGAATGACAAGTTTCAAAGTTCCTTAGCCCCCATTGAGTTTAGCTCTGTATACCATTGTTTTCCTCATATGACCAAGGGCTGCGACCACGGGCTTAGCCTGAGGGTACTAGAGCCCTTTAAAACCTTTGTCGGGGCCTTTTTCCTTTGTAACACAAAATCCTGCATCTCGGGGATATCCCGCGCATACCTTTGATAACACCGAGTGATACCTACGATCATCGATCTTCGGGATTGGACCCAACAACTGTGTCACAATCGCAATGCGGGAGAGGGAGGGACCTTATGTCATTTTACATCACAGGATGATAGTCTAGACATGAAGTCCTCATGAGATATGTCAAACGAAATATCGCATCCAAGAGGATTCCCCGCATATCTCAATCGCAAGCCTGGATAATTTGGTGTAGGAGCGCTTAAACCTGCTCGATTATCGATCGTCAATATGTGGGGGGTGACATCATCACTGCCACATGTCGCCCTATGAGTGGTGACACGCGTCACCCGGAAATGCCCCCGTAGGACCCCTGAAAATGCCAAATCTGAGTGACATGTGTCCTCTTTATTTTCCGCATCACCTTCCATACTGCCACGTGGAGGAGAGAGAAAGGGTCCACCCAACCTTGGTTTTTTCATGCATTTCCTTTGTTAATCTTTTTTGGCCTCCCAGGGTGCTTTAACAATGGATCATAAAATTGGAAGTTCGTAGGGCTTTTAAAGTGGAATCCTCTCTGTTCCACCGATTATTGATATTTCAGGATGCGAGATTTATCGTATTCCGCCACATGGAGGAGAGAGAAGAGAGCGGCCTGACCTTTGTTTTTCATGGAATTTCTTTGTTAAACATTTCAGCACTCCCTAGTGATTTCACATTATATCAGAAATTCCGCCCCCTGAAATTCCTTATGGATGGCCCATTAGGTATTGTGGGGGCCATGCGGGACTGCGGGGTGCGGGAATTTGACAAGACTGATATGCAACATTCAGTGTGCACGGGGCCCCCGACCTATGATATTTGATAAAAAACCCTGCCTATACCCACCGATAGCCGATATGTGGGATTTACTGTAAAGTGTCGAGATTAAGGGGTATGGGACTACTGGGAGTATGCCACATGGCCCCCGGAGGAGAGAGAAAGGTGGTCTGCCTGCCCTTTGTTTTTTGGTGACTTTCAGTGTAAATCGGCCTCTTCCCTCCCCGACGCTTTAACACTATCAACGTGTTCCCCCCCCGCGCAATTCCTTAAGGATGGCCCATCAGGTATTGCAGAGGTCATGTGGGACTGCGAAGTTGCGAGACTACAACATGCCCAATATGATTGAATCTTTGTGCCCTAGTGCCTCTAATAAGCTCTTTTCCTTCACTTCAGGGAAACAGAACTCTTGATCTTCAAGAGGCCATATCTTGTGATCCAGAAGTCCATTTTGGGACTTCTATATACTGTTGGAAAGCTCATTCTGGGCACTATGCAAAGGGGAGGGTCCAATTTATCTCTGAGATATTTTGTGGCCTGGGAAGGTGACTTCAAACCTCGCTACTCTTTGGAAACCTTCACCAACTAAAACTCACAATGTATTGAGTGACAACATTGGTTCCAATTGGGGAAAGTGCGTTGCTGGCAAGGCCCTGAGAACCTGTAGACTAGTAGCTTTCCTTCCATTGGGCCTGTAGTCATTTCTAATTACTGTAAAACTAGCTGAACTACTGCAAAATAACTAAATTATTATAAGATTCATTAACTGACTGACTTACATAGCAGAAAACTTTTAAGAAAAATAAAAAATTTAGACAACACATCACCAAAGTCTTAGGGCCTTCTCCTTGGGATTCAAACTTGAATGACAGTTGTCCATACCTACTGAAAATATAATTACTACGTAATCTCTTCTCTCCAATGCAGCCAATTAAGAAACTAGCTACTTGACTGAGTTCTACTCATATCTCTTATGAGCAAGTAGAAGAAGAAAGGGAGTGGCAACTCAATATTCCACTAATTTTGAAAACTAACCTTCCAATGATACCATCTCCACATTGGGAATTGGACCTCATTCCATTGTTTTCTATTAATTAAGCAATTAAAGCCAACATTACCTCATATAATATTCAGACAAACTTTAATATGTGTTCCCAACTTGATAATTGATGCTCAATGGTTTTGATCTCCTCCATGAACCTTCTAATAGAGTTACTGATCTCCTTATCTTCTTCTATAAATCGTCAGATCTGATGAATAATCAGATCGAAGCCTCCAAGCACAGTCAAGAATTCGACATTCACATTCCTTGTTGTCTGTAGCCCAAGGAGCACTACTTCATGTTCTGCCACGTTGATGGTTGCCTCATGCTCTAGCCTGGATGATCTATCAAAGTATAATTTACAAACTTGATTTTCATCTGTATGCTAGTGGTCTAACTGCCTTTTCAGGTGTACTGATGCTTTCTCTAATATGACCTCATATTATTCTAGGAAAAGACAGTTGAGGTCACTTTCTTTTCCATGAGTTGGGGAGTTTTTTGAGCCTTTAGCTGGGGTCACATTTTTCACAAACCTGGATTCTCTGTACAACCTCCTTTTCTCACCTCCAAAAATGGGAATTGTGGCATAAGTCAGATCTAGCTTTGATAGAGGCCCCCACCTTGGAACCCTAATATCTTCATAAGAGAATTCCGAATCAAGGAGGAATATCGGCCACCACTATGTCCATTACCACACTCTTCACCGAGGTCTGAGCTAGGTTCATGACCAAGTCCTTTATCATCCCTAGGCACCTAACTCTCTTGGAGTCGAAGGCATATAGGTCATTGTATGGTCTAGTGATCTCCAAGCCTGGTTGTTCCATTACCGATAGTGGCATGAGGTTGTGTAATAAAATATCGTGGATCACCATAGTCACATGGAAAGGTGCAGTGCAAGGATCAGGTTCTTATACAAGTGGCCCAAAAACAACCATTGGTCTCTCCTCTTGGAGGTTAAAACTATCAGGGGTTGGCGTTGAGGTAGAGGGATGCATGAATTGAGAGACTTGAGCTTTATAAGTATGATGCTTTAGAATCTCAAATAGAGGGACAAGAATCTTTACCATTTCAAGCTCCTTCTGGAGATTGAATGTAGGTTGGACTTTTTATATACCTCCAAGCTCTGTTCCTTCTTCATTACCACTGGCAATTTTCAGCAGAGAATGTGCCCCCTTTTCAATATGTCCCTCTGCACTATTACTTTCCTTATTTGCAGAGACATTCATTTTGGAAAGGTGAATATTTAGCTTGTCTTTCCCTTTGTCTAGTACTGGAGGAATAACTAGGGGAGAAATTTCCTCCTGGTGCTCTGATTCTCTTGACCTCTTCTTTGAAGATCTTAGATTATATTTATGTTGTGGTTGTGTTAGCATGAACTCTACAAACCGTTTGCAATAATAATCTATATCTTCCTCATCTGTTGCTTCTCCATCATGACTGACCGCATGGTGACCCATATTCTCTTGTTCTTCTTCAAGGAAAGTGGAATATATGTTTCCCTGCACCTCCTATGTATTTGACGATTTCTCATCAGAACCATCTTCTAAGTATAAAGGATGAGGGATTTGGTTGAGCTACTCCTGTTTTAGTCAATTTAGTGTTTCTAAATTGATGTCATTAATTGTCAACCCGGGGCTCGTAAGCTGATGAAGTGAAGGTGTACTATATGTACTTAAGCAACCTCTTAGAGTTTTTGTCGTTTGGGGGTGTTGTTTGTGGTTGATTTATCTTCCTAAAATGGAGTGATGATTATAGACAGATGAGTGCAAGTGTGTGAAAAGTGAGTTCTAGATGAGTGAAAGTGTGTGATTGGTGATTTCTAATTATTTGCTGAATTTGTAAAGGAAAAGAACTTGAAAGAAATGAATAACTTGAAATGACTTCAAAGCAAATGACCACATTCTAATGGAATTAGTCTCTACCCATATTGCTGCAAATAAAAGAAATAAGAAAATCACTTCAAGGACTGATGATAATGGTTATCTCTTCCTAACTCCCTGCTTCTACCACATAGTACTGCGTAAAACACGATTAGGAAGTAGCTGAAAACAAATCCAAGAATTGATAAAAACTCTAAATGACAAATTATAACACTACTAAGCCTTTTCCATCATACTGCTTCCTACATATGTGATTATGTGTAACAAGTGGAAAAAGTATTAGTGCCACAAGCCAAAACTACTTAAAAACAAGCTGCAATTAATTAGTGTTCTGTTCTCTTGAAAGATAAACCATTCATGATAAAGAGAGCATAAATTAGTTAGCATCCAACTTGTAAAACTAAGCTAAAACTAATCTAGAAAACAGAGTAAAAAGGGCAGCATTACGAATAAGACAACTGCAACTACCATTAGATAGTAAAGCAAATACAACACACTCAATCCCGGGTGAAAACCTGCAAAGAAGCAAATCTGATCAGTGAAAATAAAGGCTGCAACAATGAAAAGAAATCAAGCTGTACATAACTCAAGAAAAGGAAATGCTGTATGTGAAATAAAGAAATTGCAGAAGTATAAAGATGAAATACTTATACAAGGGCAGTCATGAACGGGGGCCCTCCATCCATACAACCCACAGAAAACTCAGATGCTTTAAAACTTCAAAACAGCACTGTTTCCATTACTTCATATGCAGAAATACATAGTCAAAAGTGCTGGAACAGCTCTATAAAAACAGAGTTCAGAAAAGTGCTAAAATTCTCACAAGTTCATAAACTACAGCAGCTAAAAAGTTAACATAAGCGTACGCAGACGCAAGTATTTATAGGCATCTGCAAGATGGCCTAATGCGTAAAGCATAAAACAGAAAATAAACTGAATATCATGCGTATTAAAGGTGCAGTGAACACGTCATATACTTCATGGTCGAGCTGGAGGTCCTGGTCGTTATGGGCAATGAATCCAGCATTAGATCATGTTCCCCACGGCTTACAAAACATGGACAAGTCATCTTTTCCACCGACGTGACCAAACAGCTTACGCATCAACGTTAAGCTGCCTTTATTTGACCGTAACTTGACCCCCTTTGACCGGAGGTACAGATGACATGGCTGGCTGAACTGATGGCACAGGAACCTCGAGCACGTATATTCCAACATGCCCATGTGGCTCGTTCTGCAAAATAGCACGTGGAACCTTGAGATCAACAAAATGGCTGCGGGATCATCAGATGGCTGCGGAATCAGCAGATGGCTGCGGAATCAGCAGATGGCTGCGGAATGCCTGTAAGTATGTCAAAAACTAAACAAAACAGTCACCCATTAGTAAATCTCACTTGATCATGTTTAATGACAACTAATGTAATGATCTGGGTGGAAAATGAGGCAAAAGAGAGAGGAAAGTGATGAAAACAGTAGGTAATGATGGATGATAAGGTGTAAAGTAGAGACTCTACATACCCCCACTACGAGGGCATTGCATGTCCTCATGCAAAAACACTGATTAATCAACCTGCTATGATGCCTCTGCCAAGACATCCAATCTCCTCTTCTTTCTCTGTGTAGACACATTGACCCTTGGCTTCTTTACTAAGCATCTGAACTTTAGGTTGATCAAGGCTCTGTCTAGCCTTTTGCATTTCTTCCTTAACTTTTTGTTACTTCTTTGCCACAGGCCCAAATGTAACATGGTGTTATCATGAATCATCTTATCCAATTTGGCTTGCTCTTTCAACTTTTCATTTTCTTGCATGATATGTCGATTTAGAACCTCAATCTCAAAAATTTCTTGTTTTAAGGAGTGGACTTGTTGTTCTAAAGGTTGAACATTGCTTGGGCCAGCAGCTGCTTGCTCCAATGTCTCCAGATAATTATACACTTTCTGTTGTTCCGGGTCAACCTCAGGTGACTTTTTGGGACTTGGTTCATAATCAAATTCAGATCCGTGTCCATGCTCAAGTTCATGTTCAAAAGGACTTTCCTCACGTGGAGGACTAGTCTCAATATGCTCAGCGTGTGGAGGAATTTTCTCCAAGTCAGGACTTGTAGCACCTTTTTGAGGTGAGCTTAAGTCAATGAAGAATGACTGTTTACCCTTTGTGGCCCCTACTTTTCTGTTTTGTAATCTGCTGCTCCTTCTTACAGAGGTGGTACTCTGTTTTTCTTTTGGTACTTTTTGCTTTTGTTTTTCCTCCTTTTTGGAAAGGGCAGTTTTATGAAGTTTGGCCATTCTTTGAGCTAAGGGTTGAGTGTCTTCCTCACTAGAATTCTCAGGAGTGAGGTGAGTTTCTTGGACTACAGATTTACCTTTATCTTGCTTTTGTTTCTTCCTCCCTTCTTTTCTTTTCTGAGCAAGTTCTGAAAGAGTTTCAGTGATAATTCCTTGGGCTACTTGGTTATCATCTTCAGTAAATCCAGGATCAATTTCCTGTTCAGGATGTTGTATATCAGTTTCCTCATCAAACTGTTCTTGAACAGTTTCCTCTTGGGCAGTTGTTTCAGGAATAGTGGCATCAGGAACAATAGTTTCTGTTTGGGCAATAGTTTCTTGGTTAACCCCCTCTCCTCTTCTTCTTCTACTTCTTTTTGGTACTTGAGGGGACCCTCCAGAAGTTTCTCCTAATTCTTGAAAATGATTTCTTATGAGAAACCTCTCCCATGTGTCTCTTTTTGATTTCAATTGTTCCTCAACTAGCAATTTCACAAGACCGTGATGATATAAATGTGCTTCAATATTTCTGGGGTTCCTTTGGACAATTGCACACATTTTCTTAAGACTTGAAAGTAGAAAGTATGGGAGGTTAATATCATCTCCTAGAAAATGCATCATAACCTTTGCATGATAAATATATAAGACCCCAAATCTTCCCTCACAAGTGAAAATTTTTTGCACTAGTAAGAGTAAAATTGTCCATTCCTCCTTAACATAAGAAACAGGAATCCCTTTTGTGAAGATGCTGGTATTCATACCTGGGTTTTTTAAGATTTGTTTCCACTGCTGATCTTGAACTGACCAGTTCTTAAACCACCTTTCTCCAGTCTGTGGAAGTGAGGTAGCTTGTGCTATGCTGCTCTCAGTGACTGTGAATTGTAAGTCCCCTATCTCCACGTGATTATCTTTTTCTCTGAAGGACCTTGCAAAGGCCTTCGTAACCTCCTTATGGTAGCCTCTGAACTTCTGGACGCATTGTAACCAGTTTGCCTTTTGCAATGCCTCTTTAACCTGAGGATAACCCTCCAGAAACTTTGAACCCTCTGGTTCTGCCCTTAAGAACTTCCCCATTGGCTCTTACGGCTCTGTTCTATTTAGGACACGGCTTCAAGACGGCCTTACACAGTCAATTCACGGCTCTGTTTTGGAACACGACTTTAAAATGGCCTTGACTTGGTAGATTTACGACCTCAACACAGTGGATTATGGTTTTAGCTTTGGATACGGCCGTAACAGACCTCCACTGGTGATTAGAATTAGCGGAGAGGAAAAACAAAGTATGGTGAATGCTAGCAGCGTAGTGAGCACAGCGTAAATGGAATGAAACAGTGTGAGTGGAAATGAAACAGCGGAAGTGAAATGATATGAGCGTAAGGGGGTAGAAGGGTTATGGAGTAATGAATGAAAACGGCTATGTCCTTAGATTTCGGTTTCGGAGTTACACTTGGCTACATGAGTTAATGTCATTAGAGACGTAGTACATTAGGCTACGTCACTTAGGTACGAGAACTTAATGGAAGAAGCAGCCGCAAGTGGAATTCAAAATCGTGGTAATCAAGGACTGATAGACTTGGGAGATACGTGGGTATATGGTCGCATGACTGGTAATCATTACATTTAGTGGCAAGAAACATAACCTAGAAAACTTTGCTTAATGAAATAACTGTAAGTTTAGGATTTAAACCATACCTCAGATTCTCGCTTGGATTTGCCTTTGATGACTTGCCACTAACCCTTCGCTAATTTATGGCTGTTGCATGACTATTTTTCATTTATTATTGACGACTACTGAGCTGTAAAGAAATTTCAAACAGATTGTGTTTTTTATGCAGGTGCAGAGAGCTACGGAATCGTTAGATGGCTGCAGAATCTTCAGATGGCTGCGGAATCTGCAGTAGTAGCCTCCGACTGCACAAAAACAACTTTTAACTATCTAAAAATGACTTTATTGATGGAATGGAATGTAGTGAGTGGATGGATGAATGAAAAAAATGAGGTGGAGTGAAAATGAATGAAATGGTGGATGAAATGGTGGTGATGATGAAATGAAATGAAATAAGGAGAGAAAGAGATTTTTTTTTTTTTTGGAAAACATGAGGTGTCAGGTGACCCTGATTTTCACCTCAGGTTTTCTGTATGAGACTGCCAATCAGAGATTGGTTTTCAGGCTCATACATTTATTCTTTTTTTTTTTCTTTTCCTTTTTTTTTTCTTTTTTTTTTTTTTTAAAAAACCAAAGATTAGGTTGATGGAGGAGAAGAATCCTTCTCCACCAACCTGATTGCAGAATCTTCTTTGAACAATCTGACAAAATCTTCTTTTGAAAATGGCTTTTGATAGATCTTCAAGCGATGGCCATTTACAATAAGAGGAGTATGGAATTCATCAATAGTTTTTACTCGAACTACTCCATTGCTAAAGACTTCATCAATCTCATATGGCCCAAGCCAATGAGTTTGAAACTTTCCTTTGAAGTCTTTGAATTTTGAATCAAACAATAGAGCCCAATCTCCTTTCTGAAACTTTCTTTCTTTGATATGACGATCATGCCATTTAGATCTTTGATGCTGAACTAGATCGGTCCTTAGAATTGCATCTTGTCTTATTTCATCTAGTTCATTTAGCTGGTCCATTCTGTGTCTTTGAGCTTCTGAGAGGCTCATTCCCAATTGGACTGCCATCTTGAAGGTCTTGATTTGGAACTCAATAGGAAGCAGGACTTCCTTCCCATAAACAAGTTCATAGGGAGAATGTCCTGTTGTGTTCTTCCATGTAGTCCTATAGGCCCATAAGGCTTCAGGAAGCCTTTCCGCCCAATCTCTTCTATGAATATGAACAGTCTTGGTGATAATGCCTTCAAGAACTTTATTGGTAGATTCCACTTGACCATTGGATTGCGGATGGTAGGGAGTAGATGTTCTGTGCTTGATCTTATATTCCTCCATCAGCTTCTCCATCAAATTAGATGTAAACTGGCTGCCTTGATCTGTCACAATTTCCCTTGGGACACAAAAACGAGTGAAAATATCCTCAAAAAGAAATTGAACAACTGAATTTTCAGTGGCAGAAGGCAATGCTTTTGCTTCTACCCACTTAGTAACATAATCAGTACAAACCAGTATATACTTCTTTTGCTTTGATGGTGGATTAATTTGTCCAACGAAATCTAGAGCCCATTTCTCAAAGGGTTCGATGCATACCTGAGGCTGTAGAGGCATTTCATTTGAAGGAGTTGGTTTCCTAACTCTTTGGCAGCTGTCACACCTTTTAACATACTGCTTTGCATCTTTAAAGAGAGAAGGCCAATAATATCCTAGAGAAAGGATTTTATAGGCTGTCCTCTTGTCCGCAAAGTGCCCGCCGCATGGTTCATCATGACATGCCTTAAGGATGTCAGGCGTTTCATCTTCCCGAACACACCTTCTGATTATACAATCTGGCCCTGTTTTGAACAATTCATTAGAAATCCAAGAATAATGTGAACTCTCCCGAATGATTTTCCTTTTCTCATTAGGAAATAAGTGTAGAGGAAGCTTCCCTGTAACAAGATAATTAGCCATATCTGCATACCAAGGAGTCTTGGTAGTCACTGCAAACAAGTATTCATCTGGAAACTTATCTTCTACTGGAGAATCCTCATTAGTGTTTTGGATTCTAGACAAGAAATCAGCTACTGTGTTTTGCTTTCTAGGTCTATCTAACACAGTAATGTTAAATTCTTGTAAAAGTAAAAGCCATCTTGTAACTCTACCATTAGTGACAGGTTTGTTCATTAAGTATATTATGGCAGAGTGATCAGTATGGACAAAGGTTTCATAGCCAGTTATGTAGTGTCTAAACTTGTTGATTGCATGTACCACAGCTAAGAACTCTTTTTCTGTAACAGTATAATTTAACTCAGTAGGAGTCAAATTCTTACTTGTGTAATAAATGGCATAAGGGATCAAATCCTTTTGTCCCAAAACAGCTCCTAGAGCTGTATCTGAAGCATCAGTAGAGATGTGGAAAGGGAGTTTCCAATTTGGTCCCCTTAAGATGGGTGCTTCAGATATTCTAGACTTTAAAGCTTCAAAGGCAGATTGACACTCAGGATCCCATTTAAACTCACAGTCTTTGGTAAGCAATTTGAAAAGAGGAGATGCTATCCTAGTGAAGTTTTCAATAAATCTTCTGTAATACCCAGTAAACCCAAGAAAACTTCTAACATCCTTCTGGCAATTTGGAACAGGTAACTTAGAGATGACTTCAACTTTGGATTTATCAACCTTGATCCCATCTCCTGAAATATGATGTCCTAAAACAATCCCTTCAGTAAACATCATAAAACACTTTTCATGACTTAAAGAAAGATTTGTTTCCTTACATCTTACCAGTACTTTTTCCAAATTTTCCAAAGCTTCTTCAAATGTATTACCATAAACTGTGAAATCGTCCATGTATACCTCTACACAATCATGAATCAGATCTGAAAAGATTCCTAATACATCCCTTTGAAATGTAGCAGGTGCATTGCACAATCCAAAAGGAAGTACTCGGTAGGCAAAAGTTCCCCAAGGACAAGTAAATGTGGTTTTGTCTTGATCTTCAGGTGCTACCTGAATTTGATTGTACCCACTAAAACCATCCAAGAATGAGAAATACTTTTTACCTGCTAAAGTGTCTAGTACCTGATCAATAAAAGGTAAAGGAAAATGATCCTTTAAGGTTGCCTTGTTCAATTCTCGATAATCAATGCAAACTCTCCATTTACCATTCTTTTTGGGCACTATAACCAAGGGAGAAACCCATTGGCTATCTGAAATGGGGTAAATGAAGTTTACCTTGAGCAATTTCTGGAGTTCTTCTTTCACGATTTCCCTAAGGTTTGGATTCATCCTTCTTTGTGGTTGCCTAATAGGTCTGCTATTCTCTTCAATGTAGATGTGATGAATACAAGTCTTAGGATCGATTCCTTTCATGTCAGTGTATTCCCATGCAAAGGCAGTGGAATGTTTTTGAAACAGTTTAGTTAATTCTTCTTGTTGTGGTCTTCCCAAGTTTTTGTTAATGTTTAATGTTTTTCCTGGGAGGATTTCAACTGTAGAACTACCAAACTCTTCCATTGAGAAGAGAGACATTTGTCTAGAGGAGAGATATTCAATGTCTGCATCTATCTGAAAATGTTCAGAGTCATATTCTAAAGATACTTCAAAATTTTCTAATGTATTTAGAATTTGACTATCCTCACTGATCTCAGAGATGGTTAGAACAGGTTGAATAGTATCTTCATCCTCTACCCATTCATCTTCTCCTATTTCTGTTATAGATTTTGCTGGGGGATACAAGTTGAACTTCTTGGTGGAATTACCATCTGATATATACATGTCTCCAGACCTACAGCTTATGAAAGCATCAGCTGTGGCCAGCCAAGGTCTTCCTAAAATAAGAGGATGTCCTCCTAGATTGTTCTTGGGAGTTAAAATCATAAAATCAACTAGATACTCCCAAGAATCTAGAGAGACTGGAATATCTTCCAATACACCATCGGGTTTAATGATTGATCTATCTGCAAGCTGCAGCAAAGTAGGTGTAAAGAGAAGATTAGGAAGCTTTAACTGATCCATGGTCTATCTACTCATGATGTTGATCGCGGCTCCTAAGTCAATTAAAGTATTTGGGATTTCAACTCCATTAATATGAGTTTTGACAATAGGACTACCGGGATCTACATACTTTTGCATGGTAATTTTACCCATCATAATGTCTGCAATTTTTCCAACTAGATGTATCCTTTTGGTATCTCTGGTTCTTTTTACTGTTTTCTTCAAACTCAACTCCTTTATTGTCTTCGCTAGAATGGGAATTTCCTTAATGGCTTGTAACAAGGGGATCTTGATACATACATTCTTTAATTCATCTAGGAAGTTATAGTCAGGCACCCATATCTGCTTTTCCACCCCTTTGTCAATTTGCAATCTTTCAGGAAAGGGAGGTGTAGCTGCAGGTGTAGGTTGCTCAACTATGGGAGTTGTAGAGGTTGATTCTTTTTCTTCTTCTTTTTGGATATTTTGGTTTTGAAGTGATACTTCAGAACCTTTATTGACTTTGAGAGATTCCTCCTCAGAAATGCTTGGTTGTTGAACACTTGTAGAAGGTTGATCTAAGACTCTACCTGATCTAAGTTGTACTTCATTGAGAGGAACAACCATATAGGTAGGGAATGGTTGACCTTCCATCATGTAAGCATTTTGAGGGTTCCTATTATTTGGATTTGGTAATGGCTAAGAGGGAAGTTGATTTGATTTCTGCTGGGATTGAAGTGCTAATTGAGAATTTTGATTTTGTGGAGGAGGTTGTTGTTGTTGAGGGTATGGCAATGATAGTTGTTGACCTTGGTTTGGAAGTTGTGGAGCTTGCTGATTCTGAAATGATGGAGGATATTGATAGAATTGTGCAAATCTCCCATAAGTATTTTGCATGCTTTGCATCCATGCTTGGAAAGCATTTTGAGGTTGAGGCCAAGGTTGTTGCCAAGGATTCCAACTTGGTTGGGATTGCGAATTCATAGAGTTGTTAAACCCTTGATTCTGTTGTCCTTGCCAAGGTCTCCTTGCAATAAAACAGAGAGATTCAAGTGTATCTGGATCCTCTTGAAAGACTGCTTTGAGGCCAGGAATTGAGGGACAATCCTTGGTCTCATGAGTTTCTGAGCAAATTACACATGTTTCTACAACGTGTGCATCTAAGGGACATTCCCTTAAAGCACGTTTCTTTCTACATTTCGGGCAAAAGATAGCCAAAGCCTCAGCTTCTGCTTTTTGTTTATTGTGAATCTTAAGGGTATCAAGTTGTTCACTAAGACTCCCTAAGATGTCAGTTTTAAATTCATCAAGCATATTGCCGATTTCAGCCCTACTCACTGATCCTGTTGCAGATTTATTCGCCCTAAGGAGAGAAGGATCTCTAGGCCCTTTTTGAGTTTTTGATTTGCCCCTTGAGAGATGGATACAAAGTTCTGCTATGTCATTGAGAGAAAGTTGAGAAATATCCCCTTTCCCCATCATGTTTAAGATGTCTATCCATTCATCCCTAATGGCTTTTAATAAGAGGGCTTTTAAGGTCTCTTCATCCAAGGTGTTCATTTTTGCTCTTTTCAAGCTATATTGAAACCTTTCAAGTAAATCTTCTAGACTCTCATCTTCTTTTTGTATCATTTTAAAAACCTCGTCCTTGTGATTAGTAGGCATGCAATAGTCTAAATACCTATCCAAAAATGTCTGTTTCATCTCATCCCAAGTCCTAATGGATTGAGTGAGTAACCCCATGAACCATTTCAAGGCTTGATCCTTCAGTGTTGAAGGGAACAACTTGAGTTTCTGAGAGTCATCCAGGTAGTCATAAGTTCGACACACCACTTCAAACTCAAATAAGAATGTCTCAGGGTCCTCAGTCCTTAACCCATGGAAGTTAGGGAGGACAGATGGTGATATGTTTTTCATGGTGGCTCGGGAATCCTCATTAACAATGGGAAACCCAAATGAATTATCCCCATTTCTATTTCCTCCTCCAATGGGACCTCTACCTCCATTATTGTTATTGTTATTTCCTCCTCCTCCTCTACCTCTACCTCTACCTCCTCCTTCTTCCTCTGCCATGATGATTCTCCTAGGGATTTCAAAATCTTCTGGTTCCTCTACAAAAGGTGAATGAGAAGAGATTTCTCCTTCTTCTTCAGATGATTCCAATTCCTCAATTACAATTGGTCTTCCTGTAGGAGAAAGAGAAGAGTCTCTTCCTGGTTCGAACTCAATAGAAGGTGTAGGAGAGTCAACTCTTGGCTCTTGAATTCCAGGAATTCTAGGACTAGGAGTTTCGGTTGGAGATAAGGGGGGTGTCTCTTGTCTATCCCTTGAAGCAGATGGACTTGTAAAAATTGAACTTCGAGCTCTAGCTAAAAACCGTCCTCTAGAATCTCTAGCTCTATGCATGTCATTTTTTTATTTTTCTTCAAGTCAAGTTAATAGTTCTTTTTCTGATCTTCCAAATCACTCTAGGTGCAAGAAGAGAGCATACTCAAGAAACTACTAAATCAATAACTTTCTCCTTTCTGATCCTCCAGATCACTTTGAAGTGCAAGAGGAGAGCATACTTGGATAGGTTATTAACCTCTTTCCTTGAAATTTTTATGTTTTTTTTTTTTATCTAAGTATGGCTACTTAATTTCACTTCCCTGGCAACGGCGCCAAAATGTTTAGTCAATTTAGTGTTTCTAAATTGATGTCATTAATTGTCAACCCGGGGCTCGTAAGCTGATGAAGTGAAGGTGTACTATATGTACTTAAGCAACCTCTTAGAGTTTTTGTCGTTTGGGGGTGTTGTTTGTGGTTGATTTATCTTCCTAAAATGGAGTGATGATTATAGACAGATGAGTGCAAGTGTGTGAAAAGTGAGTTCTAGATGAGTGAAAGTGTGTGATTGGTGATTTCTAATTATTTGCTGAATTTGTAAAGGAAAAGAACTTGAAAGAAATGAATAACTTGAAATGACTTCAAAGCAAATGACCACGTTCTAATGGCATTAGTCTCTACCCATATTGCTGCAAATAAAAGAAACAAGAAAATCACTTCAAGGACTGATGATAATGGTTATCTCTTCCTAACTCCCTGCTTCTACCACATAGTACTGCGTAAAACACGATTAGGAAGTAGCTGAAAACAAATCCAAGAATTGATAAAAACTCTAAATGACAAATTATAACACTACTAAGCCTTTTCCATCATACTGCTTCCTACATATGTGATTATGTGTAACAAGTGGAAAAAGTATTAGTGCCACAAGCCAAAACTACTTAAAAACAAGCTGCAATTAATTAGTGTTCTGTTCTCTTGAAAGATAAACCATTCATGATAAAGAGAGCATAAATTAGTTAGCATCCAACTTGTAAAACTAAGCTAAAACTAATCTAGAAAACAGAGTAAAAAGGGCAGCATTACGAATAAGACAACTGCAACTACCATTAGATATTAAATCAAATACAACACACTCAATCCCGGGTGAAAACCTGCAAAGAAGCAAATCTGATCAGTGAAAATAAAGGCTGCAGCAATGAAAAGAAATCAAGCTGTACATAACTCAAGAAAAGGAAATGATGTATGTGAAATAAAGAAATTGCAGAAGTATAAACATGAAATACTTATACAAGGGCAATCATGAACGGGGGCCCTCCATCCATACAACCCACAGAAAACTCAGATGCTTTAAAACTTCAAAACAGCACTGTTTCCATTACTTCATATGCAGAAATACATAGTCAAAAGTGCTGGAACAGCTCTATAAAAACAGAGTTCAGAAAAGTGCTAAAATTCTCACAAGTTAATAAACTACAGCAGCTAAAAAGTTAACATAAGCGTACGCAGACGCAAGTATTTATAGGCATCTGCAAGATGGCCTAATGCGTAAAGCATAAAACAGAAAATAAACTGAATATCATGCGTATTAAAGGTGCAGTGAACACGTCATATACTTCATGGTCGAGCTGGAGGTCCTGGTCGTTATGGGCAATGAATCCAGCATTAGATCATGTTCCCCACGGCTTACAAAACATGGACAAGTCATCTTTTCCACCGACGTGACCAAACAGCTTACGCATCAACGTTAAGCTGCCTTTATTTGACCGTAACTTGACCCCCTTTGACCAAAGGTACAGATGACGTGGCTGGCTGAACTGATGGCACAGGAACCTCGGGCACGTATATTCCAACATGCCCATGTGGCTTGTTCTGCATAATAGCACGTGGAACCTTGAGATCAACAAAATGGCTGCGGGATCATCAGATGGCTGCGGAATCAGCAGATGGCTGCGGAATCAGCAGATGGCTGCGGAATGCCTGTAAGTATGTCAAAAACTAAACAAAACAGTCACCCATTAGCAAAGCTCACTTGATCATGTTTAATGACAACTAATGTAATGATCTGGGTGGAAAATGAGGCAAAACAGAGAGGAAAGTGATGAAAACAGTAGGTAATGATGGATGATAAGGTGTAAAGTAGAGACTCTACACTCCTTTCTCTCCCTTGGAAGTATTAGCAATGGAGGTATTCTATACTGCAGGTTGTAAGCCCAATTGTTGACTTGAGCATTATGTTTGGAGAGGCTCTTGTTCTCAATCTCAAGCTTTCCAACCTTCTGTGATAAACTCCTAATGAGTTTTTCTAGTTCCTCCATCTCCAGGTCTGGTAATTCTCATCTTGGTCAGAGGAAGATACCTCTTCTTTCCCTCTTTTTTTTATCAATAGGTACTTTATTTCCTCTTGACTTTCCTGCCAAAGTGAGATTTGCTTCCACCTCAAAAGCATCGATCTAAAGATGATCTAAAGTGAGGGACTTCCTTTCTCTTAAGGTAAAGCCAACCTCAGACTCAAAGGCTCCTAAGAAAACCTCACGAGAAGTAGCAGAGGAAGGCTTTATTTCACCAGGAAGGTTATTATACAGCTTGTTTAATATTTTGATAAACTCTAAAGTATCTTCTTTCAACTTTTTTCTTATGGCATTAAACTCTGTGAGGAGGTGCTCATGACCTCTCTTTTCAGCCCATTTTTGGGTGAAAGATTTTTTCAGTTCCTCTCAGGTAGTGATGGAAGCATTGGGTTGAACCACTTTTTGGCCTCTCCATCAAGGGATTGTACAAAAGGTCTCATGACCACATCCAGCTATTCCACGTTTATGTTCCTCATAAAAGCAGAGAAGGTTTCAATGTGACTTTGTGTCGTGTTGTCATCTTCTCCATTCAACCTAGGCAGGCACTTCAGGTAGTCCTCTGGCATTGCACTCAGAGGATAAGATAAATTTAAAGGTGCATATTTGTTTAGAAAAAAACCTAGAAGAGCCATCTGGATAAATGGAGGGGTATTGGGGTTTGTTGAGAAACTTTGCCCAAAAGCAAAGTGGTGGGAGTGGCTAGACTGAATGCAGGGTATGTCAGGGCCTTAGGAACAACTCTTAAGTATTGAGTAACAGTGGGCTGAGAGCTACATGAGGAAGCTTCAAAGGATGGTGAGATGGTAGTATCAGCACGGGGAGGGTTTCTCTTTCCAGACTTTCCTCAAAATTAATTTTTCTAGGTCAAATATGAATGGGGCTTTCCTATGAGATGTATCTAAGTGAGTGTGAGGTATTTTAAAAGAGAGGATATAATTGATAATCGAGGGTTGTGGAGTCGCCAAGGTGATGTGAATGCAATCAGAATAGACTTCGCTCACCTACACAAAGAGTGCTCAATTTTTCATATCCCAGGGGAAAAATCCTTCAATACATTCCCTGGCAATGGTGCCAAAAGATGTTGTAGCTCGTAGAGATAGCCTTAGATTTATCACAAGACTAGTGCATGAGCACATCTAAATTTGGAGTATCTCAAATGATTCACAGTAAATGGAGACCTCACTTATATTTTATATGTATAGATATTGGGTTGGTTCATTCACCTAAAGGAGAAAGACATGAATTTCTTGGTACTTCTTGCCATATACAAATCTCAGAAATATGTATAAAATAGTGGAGGCCGAGTATTCCAAGGACTTACAATTTAATAGAATTTTGCAGAGTAATGATAGAGGATGAGGAGGAGGAGTAACTCATCATATGGAGCTTACAACATCAAGAATTCTATGCATAACACATAGAGCTTGTAGCTTTAATAATTCCTATGCGTATCTAAGTCAGAAGTAGATATAATGGGAAGAAGAGAGACTGTGTGCTATGATTCATGAAGAGTAATTGTTAAAGATATAATTTCAATAATCCATGCAGGCATTAGCATTAACAATGTCGATACAAATGAGTCTATGAGGAACTTACAAGCACATTCATAACATATTGATACCAGCGAATCTATGAGGAAGTCTTGAAATATTTATAACAGCAATAATTACATGAATTTAGAGAAGAAACGTGAAAAAAATGGGTTTTAATAGAGGGAGAACATACTGTAATACTTGGAGGTGGAATCATCACCATTTCTCTTCATATTCTGGAAAATTTGTATTGTAAAGACATACAATCTGAAAATAACATGTAGTGTTTCTTTATAATTTTTGAACTGTTGTTAAGTCTTTCTTTCCCCTATTTATCTGGAGAGGGGAGCAAGAACATTCATTACAAAAAAAAATCTATGGCCTAGTCTCAGTTGTAAGGTCAACTAGTTGTCTCAGTTATAGATGGCTTTGTGGCCCAAAAAATTACATAATTAAAAGTGTCATTGAAAGGAGGCATGTTACAATACAATAAATAAGTAAACAATCAGATGCAAATAAATGAAATCTCTCCTTGCCCATCCTGTGATCATCTCTACTTTAGGAGCTAGTCTACTCAGAGTATGGCTTCCTATGATCCTTAACCAACCTCCGTCATTTATGTCTTTATTACATTTGGCGCCCACCACCAGACCTGTGTCACAGTGAGCCTTTCTGAGTCTGCCCATGCCTGGTTTTGAATGCTCCACATGCTTCCATTAAAGCCACAAATGTCGACCCATCACACCTTTATTTCCTTGTACTGTGCTCTTGAAGCCTTGCTATAATCGGGGCCTTTACTTTTGTAGATTCTGCAAAAAGAAAAATTTCAAAGTTCCTTAGCCCCCTTGAGTTTAGACCATTATACCATTGTTTTCCTCATATGACCAGGGTTGTGACTAGGGGCTTAGCCTGCGGGTTCTAGATCCCTTTAAAACCTTTGCTGGGGCCTTTTTCCTTTGTAACAAAAAATCCTGCATCTCAGTGGTATCTCGCGTCTGCCTTTGATAACACCCAGTGATACCTGCGATTGCCGATCTATGGGATTGGGCCCACCAACTTTATTGCAATCGCAATATGCGAGAGGGAGGGACCTTACGTCTTTTTACATCACATGCTGACATTCCAGACGCAAAGTCCTCATGAGATATGTCAAACGAATTATTACATCCGGAAGGATTCTCTGCATATCACAATCACAAGCCTAGAGACTTTGGTGTATGAGTGCTTTAACCTGTGTGATCGCCAATCTCCAATCTGTGGGGGGCTGACATCATCACTGCCACATGTTTCCCTATGAGTGGTGACACGTGTCACCTAGAAGTGCCCCCTACGACCCGTGAAAATGCCAAATCTGAGTGACATGTGTCCTCCATACTTACCGCATCACCTTTCGTACTGCCACGTGGAGGAGAGTGAAAGGGTCCGTCCAGCCTTGGCTTTTTCATGCATTTCTATTGTTAATGTTTTTTGGCCTCCCTCGGCGCTTTAACACTGGATCGAAAAATTTGTAGTTCACAGGGATTTTAAAGTGGAAGCCCCTTTGTTCCACCGATTACTGATATTGCATGACTACGGGATGTGGGATTTATCGTATTCCACCACATGGAAGAGAGAGAAGGGGACGACCTGATCTTTGTTTTTCACGGAATTCCTTTGTTAAAATTTTTGGCCCTCCCCGATGATTTGATATTATATCAGTGATCCCCCCTGCAATTCCTTAAGTTTGGCCCATTAAGTATTGTGAGGGCCATGCGAGCCTACGTGATGCTAGGCTTTCACAAGGCCGATATGCGGGATTCATTGTGCACGGGGCCTCTGACATCCGATATGTGATAAAAAAATGCACCCAAACCCACCAATAGCCGATATGTGGGATTCATAGAGAAGCTATGGAACTGTGGACTGTGGGTAGTCGGCCATGCAGTCCCCGAGGGAGAGAGAAAGGGGATCTTCCTGCCCCTGGTTTTTTAGTGATTTTCAGTGTAAATCAGTGTCCTCCCTCCTCATTGCTTTAACGCTATCAACGTATTTTCCCCCTGCAATTCCTTAAGGATGGCCCATCGAGTACTACGGGCATCATGCGGGACTGCGGGGCTTCAGGACTGTGGGATGCTAAATATGCTTGACTTGCTATGCGTGAGACCCTCTAATAAGCTATTTTCCTTCACTTCAAGGCAACATAACTCCTCATCTTCAATAGGTCATATCTTCTCATCCAGAAGTCCATTTTGGGACTTCTATATACCGTTGGAAAGCTCATTTTGGGAACTATGCAATGGGGAGGGTTCGATTTAGATCTAAGATATTTTGTGGCCTGGGAAGGTGACTTAAAAAATCACTTCTCTTGGGAAACCTTGACCAACTGAAACCCACAATGTAGTGAGTGAAAACACAGTAAATAGAGAGTCGCATTTTCCACTTAGTCATAATCCTAAGGATTGTGAGAGCAGCACGGACAAAGCATAGGGTGAAGAATTTCAAATAAATAGAGAGTCAAAATTTCCACTTAGTCCTAATTCTAAGGGCTATTAGGGTAGCACTGACGAAGGGTGTGAGGAAGACGATGAAGAATATCCTCCAAGTCAGTATTTCAAAAGCATAGATGATGGTAGTGAAAAATTTTCTCCAACTGAGGATGGTAATGAATATTTGTCGAACAATGATGGTGATGAATTTTCTGACTATGTTCAAAATGACCATAGTGAGGATAATATTCCTCCTAATGATGATGAAAATTCTTATACAGAGGGTGATGAAATGATGGAGATGTTACTAGAAAATATTGTATCTAGGAGTAGGAGTAGAACTTTTCGTATCAACCCAAGATGTTCTAGTTATACAACGGGTAGAGAGGAATATCTCATGAGAATAATTTCTATCAGTGATCTCATTTCAAGTGAATTTTTTCAAAAGGATTTCTTGAAACATATGGATTTCAAGTTTGCATCGGAGAAAAAGAAGAGATATTTGTCAATGAATAAAAGCATGCAAAATTCATATTTCGTTGGGTGCATGAAATCTGCATTGTCAGGTTATGATTATTATATTGAGTCTTTATTTCTCTGTAGAAATGATTTCAAAATGTTTCATTCAATTGGTAATTTTCTTTTGTCAAGAATAGAAGAAAATTTGGAAAAAGATCCCAGATTTTATTCAAAATTACGTCATAAATGAGAGTTTGGGCCATCAGCAAATACCGAAATTTCATGGATGCAAGACTTATTTTCAAAGCATGGAGAGTGTATAACAAATAGAGGCATAATACATATTCCAGATAATTTCTCAAGACGAAAAATATACAACTTATACAAAGAATATGCAAAAGGTGTTGAAAGAAATGGTAGTTTTATTACATATCAATATTTTGCAAAGACATGGAGGAAACAATTCAAAAATGTTATTATTCCTAAAAAGACAAGGATGGGGGTTTGTAGTACATGTGCTTCTCTTATATTAAAAAGGGATAAAATTCAAGGGGCAGAAAGAGGTAACCATTCATAACATTATTTTTGAAAATTGTATAGTCATCAACTATGAAAGTGTATTTATTAATAGGCTTCTTTTATGTTATGTGTAGATTCCATTTTCAAAGCACTTCAACATCATCGCGAACATAAAACAAGTGAAAGAAAAAAGTCATACAAGCATAATAAAAAGTGTTATGATAATCCAAATAAATATTTGGGTTTGATAATTGATGGTATAGACCAGAAGAAAACACTCGTACCACTTCTTGTTCGCACACCTAAAACTTTACAGGAGGAAATTTTATTCAGTTTCACTTGGTCAGTTGTATGGTCTTCAATGGGAAAATGTCACCAAGGGTTTAATTCACATCTCCAAATATTCATAATGATGAAAATCTGACAATAACCATAATTCATGATGTGATTTCTCATTAGTCTAGTAGCCTTCTTGAAATTCTGTGTCTACAATTGGACAACACTTGTTGTGAAGGAAAAAACTAGATTGTTTTTGGATATCTAAGAATGCTTGTTGAATTAAGAATTTTTCAGAAGGTAAAGGTTGGTTTCCTTCTTGTTGGGCACACTCATGACCATATTGATTAGATGTTCAGACATTTTTCAGTAACATTGAAGAGGAAGGATGTTGGGAGCTTGCCATCATTAATTGAATGTATTAAGAAATCATACATGCCAAAGTCTATTTTCCATGTGTTGGAAGAAACTGTTGACATGCAAAGGTTTATTCTGGGATCGCATGGTGAGGAGAAATGCATTGAACAGCTTAATGACATTAGTTTCCCACATCAATTCCGTATTTAAAAAATTCATGGGAATACACTAATATGGGGTAAGAAGTATTTAATTACTACAGAATGGGTGTCAGCATCAGGTTTGGCACTTTTGAGGTTCATTCCAGATCATCCAAAATTTGCGTCAAATATATTGTTATTAGAATCACAGGCCACGAAGGAAGAAGAGAGATATAAATTATTTTGAATGCCTGGAAGAAATTAAAAAATCTATTAGATATACATATGATTACTTTGATGTTGGTGATTCATTTTAGTGGAAGTATTTTTTCAATAATTAGAGTGATATCATTTCAAGATCAACAAATGAAGATATACTTTTGAATACTCCATTTATTTGGCCACAAAATGTGTTAAATGAACATGAGGAAAGAAAAATTATTGAACAACAACAGTCTCAAGATATTATTAATTCTTCACAGGTAGAGGAAAGAGAAATGTATATTAGTTCTAGAATATCTCATTCACATCATGAAGTGATCTAGATTTAAACGGGATTGCAACAAATTACATAGATAACCATCAACACGGAGATGTAGTGTAATTAATACTTCATTTCATTAATGTAAAATACTGAAATATGCTTACAAACAGAAATGGAAATAAACCAGCTAAGGTGATGGTAGCTTAAGTCTAAGAAGAGATGTGGCGGCTACATGCCTCTAAACTGTGTTACAATGAGGCTCGAAGGCCTATTTATTGTTGAGAAACAATGGAAAACCCTAAACATCCAAAAACCTAACCCTAGAAGATGAAACACCAAATTGTGGGCCATGTTTGGGTAAATTGGTACATCAACTTCCCGGGGTCATAACTTTGGCATATGATCTTCGTTTGACGCGCACAATATCTCGTTAGAAAGATCTATCCGAGAAATACAACTTTGAGAAGAGAAACATTGGTCTATGGATCGGTGTTGCTCTTATTTTTCCACAAAAACGTCGTTTAGGGCCTCAAAACGGCTTTGAAAATTTAGGACCTGAAAAACTACTAAAAATAGTGAGTTGTGCTACAATTAAGGAAACTGAAAGAGATGAGAGAAACAATGGTGGGGGTCCAAGTGAACTTGGCAAGTGACCACCAATATCCACCTGGATCATTCCTCCGCCCTTAGGAAGCAATGGTCCCCATTGCGTTGAGTTCCTCCATGAGATGAGGAAACTTCTGCTGACTTGGTCCTTGGTGAGCCACTTTCCCTAGTGAAGGAGTTGGCCTGCTTTGACAACTCGATAAAGTTGGATATTCTGCTGGTGAGTGTGTTTGATCTATGTGTCCATGATCTGATCAGTTGCAGATTATTCCATGCAATATGGATTTAATTCTGTGGGTGTGAGTTGTTCTGCAATGTCGGATGTGTTTAGTAATGGTGGAAAGTATGGCCAAAGGCGGTCCACATTGAATACCGGGTGCAGGCCAAGGAATGGGGGAATGCTGAGCTCAAATGCATTGTCTCCCACAACCTTGGTAAAGGTGTAAGGACCATATCGAAGTGGCCTTAGTTTCTGATAGGCTCCGGTAAGGCGTTCATTTTGCAAATGCAACCAAACTTTGTCGCCCACCTGAAACTTGTGTGTCACCCGATGTTGATCATGTCATTGCTTGTACTTGGCATTTGATTTCTCCAAAATGTCATGGAATTGTTGGTGAATATGTTGGATGTGCTCAATGAAGCTCATTGCCTTATCTGTTACAGATTAGAAATGAGCCGAATTTGTGTGAGTAACTGCAAATGGCATGGCCACATCAATGGGACATAGTGGCTGGAATCCCAAGCCCACCTGAAAAGGGATATGGCCAGTCGAGCTGTGAAGAGATCAGTTGTAGCTGTGTTGAACATAAGGGAGGCTCTCATCCCATGTGCGTGGATGCTTTGAGTTGTACATGCGCAGAATGTGTATAATCATCATGTTAACAACCTCTGTCTGGCCATCGGTTTGAGGATGGAAGGTTGTGGAATTAGTGAGTTTGGTGTCCAACATCGACTAGAGACTAGACCAAAATTTACTGAGGAACCGACTGTCCCAATATGAAATGATAGACTATGGGATCCCAAAGTGCACCCACACTCGTTCAAAGAAGAGTTTAGCAGTGGCTTCTGTTGTGATATTCTTCTTGCAGGCCGCCATAATGGCCATCTTCGAGAACCTATCGACGACAAAAAAAACATAGTTGTTTCCATGCTTAGTGGAAGGGGGGCTTGACATGTAATCCATGGAGATGTATTCCCAAGGTCGACTAAGGGTAGGCAGCGAGGTATATATTCCTTGCTTCTTGATGTTCGGTTTGGCAATGACGTAGGTAGTGCATCATCTAATGTACTTCCCGACATCCTGTCGAAGATTTGGCCAATAGAAATACTTTTGCAGTATTGCCACTGTTTTCTCGACCCTGAAATGTCCAACATCTTGACTGTAGTGTGCTTCCCAAATCATCTTGGCACGCTCACTTGAAGGAACACAAAGGGGACCCAAGTGGCATAACAAGGCATCCTGGAGGTGAAAACCTGGAACATACTAACCCTCCAAGAGTGTCTTTTATGTGTCGCTGAATTCTGGGTCACTTTTGTAGAGAAGTGTCCAATCAGAAGTCTTGTACCCACAAGAGTTGAGCATGGTGGTTAACACCAGGATTGGTGGTCGACTGAGGTAATCTACAACATTATTGGTGCTGCCCTTCTTATACTTGATATTCAAATGGAATTGCTGCAGGTATGTAGACCACTTCTGATGGCGATCATTCTGCAATTTACCTTGGGTCTGTATGAACTGCACGGGTTGGTGGTCTGTGTGGATGACTGTTTCCTTCCCCAAAATTTAATGCTTCCATTGTCGGCAGGCCTGAAAAATGGAATACATCTCTTTGTCATAAGTGGGATACTTCCGGACTGTTTCTGAAAGTGTCTCACTATGATATGCCACTGGATGCTCGTGTTGAGTAAGGACTGCCCCAATAGCATAGTCAGAGGCATCTATCTTGACCTCAAATGGTTGTTGCAAAACTGGTAACATGAGCATTGGTGTCATGCAGAGGCGATCTTTCAACTCTGTGAATGCCTTCTGTTGAGATTCACACCAAAAGAATTTTTCTTTCACTCCTCCCTTGGTGACTTGACTCAAGGGCCAAGTGATATGAGAAAACCCCAACACGAACCTACAGTAGAAGTTGGCAAGACCTAGAAAGCTGTGGAGCTCTGTCATAGTGGTTGGAGATGGCCAATCCCAAATGACTTGGATCTTTGTTGGATCCACATGCACCCCCTATTCATCAATAATGTATCCCAGATACTGAACCTGGGTCATGCCAAAAGTGCATTTCTCCAAATTGGCACACAGCTTGTGTTGCCGTAGTGTTTGGAGAACCTGTCGGATGTGGTGGAGGTGCTCTTCCCAACTCTAGCTAAATATTAGGATGTCATCCAAGTATACCACTACAAATGAGTTGGTGAATGGCCACAAGATGTCATGCATTAGCCTCATGAAGGTTGCAGGAGCATTCGTCAATCCAAAAGGCATAACCAACCATTCGAAAAGGCCCTCCTTGGCTTTGAAGGCAATCTTCCACACATCAGAGGGTTCTATTAGTACCTAGTGATATCCTGACTTCAGATCGATCTTGCTAAAATATTTTTCCCCTTTAGTTGGTCCAGAAGGTCATCAATCCGCGGGATTGGGTACCTATTATGGACAATGATCTTGTTCAGTGCCCGATAGTCAATACAGAGTCTCCAAGTCCCATCCTTCTTCTGTACCAACACGATTGAGTTCCCACAGGGTGATGAACTCAGACGGATGTGACCTTTGTGCAGCAGCTCTTGAATCTGCCTCTTGATTTCATCGTTCTCCAAAATGGAGTGCCAATAGATTGGGCCATTGGGAAGCGGCGCACCTGGGGTCAGATCGATGGAGTGCTTGACCTGATAGTGCAAAGGAACCCCTGCCGGGGAGGTGAAGATGTCCTCGTACTCCTCCACGACCTTGTCCATCTATAGTTGTAGTGCAGAGGGGCCCTATCTAGAGGTCGTGGCCACTGTCTTCTTCTTTCCTTAAGGGCGTATCATCAGGAAAACATATTTCTCGGTTTTATAAATGAGCTTACTACATTGTTTTTCAGTAACCAAAGAGATGGCGGTAGGCAATGCTACCTCTGGTATCCTGTGAAATTTATTTCCCAATGTAACAATAACAGCACGGGGCCTTGATTCATACACATAATCTCGCTTCCACAAGTATGGTTGTCCTAATAATACATCACAAACTTCAAGGGGAGCAATGTCACACAATACCTCATCTATGAAGGGCTTGATGTTGTATGGAAGGTGACACTGCTAGCTCACGTGAAGATCCTATACTTGGTGAAGCCACACGATGGTGTACGGTTGTGGATGTGATGTGGTCAGTAAGCCCAACTGCTTCATGACCTCTGCCGAAATCAGGTTCTTTTGGCTCCCGCCGTCAACAATGAACTGTAGCAGGGAGCCCTTTACCCACATTTGGGAGTGGAAGAGATGCTCCTCCTCCTCTGTATCTTCAGGTTCCTCCTTCTCTATCTTCGTGGTGGCAATGGTGGCATTGGGCTCCGCATCGATAATCTGCTTCCCCTTTTCATTACCCTTGTTGGTTTCTGACTCAGAGTTAGAACATGCATCTGATTCTGAAACCTTTAGCTCGGCCACTAGTGACTGCTTGGCCTGACACTCACTTGTGTTGTGAGTGGAGCTCTTGTGGAACTCACACCACTTTGCCGTGTCCTTTTTCAGCTTCACGGTGTTGTTCTTTGCTTGCAGCTTTGGTGGGTTATCTTGGGTCGTCTCGCCCTGGCTTTTTCCTTTGTTCTACGGTTTGGGGGACCTTTCCCTTGCTTCAAATTCACAGATCCAAAGTCTCACTTCTTCTGTTTAAACTTTTGCTCGACCTTGACGACATATCGGTATGCCATGCTGAGCGAGGGGATGTTGAGGAATTTTATTTCTTCCTGGATGTACTTGTTCACGTAGTCGCGATATTTGAGTACCAAATGTTGCTATGAATCTTTGATACCCAACTTTGTGCGAAGGGTATCAAAAATATTAGTAAACTCTAGCACGTCTTGGTCCCTTCCTTGCCACAGCGTGGTCCACTTTATGTATTGATCCTCATAGCTTACGAAAGGGTAGTACCACTCCTTGATGGCATCCTGGAATGAATCCCAAGTGGGTGCGGCTAAAAATAGTGAGCCTGTACTACCATCCTTCAGCTCGCAGTAGGTTTCCCACCAGTCCTTGACGTGGGGTGCTGCTTTGAGAAGAGCGAAAATAATCTTTTCCCGACTAGAAAAATCATGAATACAAAAATAACCCTCTAGTAGATTTAACCATTTATCTATGGCATCTACGTCTATTTGACCCTCGAAGATGGGGATTTCCAAATTAACTTTTACCTTAAAGGGCGTGGCATTTCCAAAGGAGCTACTAGAAGCCGATGCATCACCTCCGGGTAACTGTTGAAGGATCTGGGCAAAGTTATCCATCATTGCGTTCCTTTGTCGCTCAAGGGCATCTTCGAGAAAGATTTTGATAAGATCTCCTACCCCCTCGTTTTTATTTTCATCCAACATGGGAGGGCATCGGGATTTGCGAGGCTAGTCTTGCAAAGGTTCGACCAGTTCAAGCCCTAACTCCTTATATCCCGATATCGTTGGGGACATGCAAAGAAAAACAGAGAAAAAAAAGCAGACTGCTCTGATACAACTGATCTGGATTTAAACAGGAACGCAACAAATTATAGAGATAACCATCAACACAGAGATGTAGCGGAAATAATACTTCAATTCATTAATGTAAAATACTGAAATATGCTTACAAACAAAAATGGAAATAAACCAGCTAGGGCGATGGTAGCTTATCTCTGAGAAGATATGTGGCGGTTACATGCCTCAGAACGGTGTTACAATGAGGCTCGAAGGCCTATTTATTGTTAAGAAACAATGGATAATCCTAAACATCCAAAAACCTAACCCTAGAAGATGAAACGCCAAACTGTGGGCCCTGTTTGGGTAAATTGGTACATCAACTTCCTAGGGTCGTAACTTTGGCATATGATCTCCGTTTGACATGCACAATATCTCGTTAGAAATATCTATTCGAAAAATACAACTTTGGGAAGAGCAACATTTGTCCATGCTCCCACTTTTCCCAAAAAATGTCGTCTAGGGCCTCAAAACTGCTCCGGAAGTTCAGGACCCAAAAAACTGCTAAAAATAGTAAGTTGTGGTACAATTAAGGAAACTGAAAGCGCTGAGAGAAAAAATGGTGGAGATCCAAGTGTACTTGGCAGGTGGCCACCAATATCCACTTGGATCATGAAGCCATGGAAGACCTTTACACGGGTTCATTACAGGATAAAAAGTAAGGTTGCATGATCACATTGTTAGAAGATGGAGATGCACATGGCTATCCATTCTGGGTTGCCAAGGTTATAGAGGTCATTCCAGAATTAAGATGTTGCAGGTGTTGAAGTACATTAATATGCCACAAATACATACCCATTCAATGGTGTGTACAAGGCAGAGATGGTAGTTGATAAAAAAATTGGCGGAAAGAGAAAAAGAAAGGGTACAAATATAAATCGTCACCACACAGACCTCTTAAAATTGGAGGATGTTGACATACTCGTTTAGGAATTCAATTTAAAAAATAGAGGAACTCTTCACTTCAGGATGATAAAGATTCATAAGAGGTTGCTACTAGAAGAAACAATGTTGAGATGGGTGTCTGTTGAACCTTGTCGTAGATATAAAATAATTTTGAAACCTGAAATGGTGGGCATGCATGTTGACTCAGATGGGGTACTAGTTGATGAAAGAGAAGAATATGGAACATCTTCATCTGTATCCAGTCATTCATCTGAAGATGTAAATTCTTATGGTGTGCAAGAACATATGAGTTATTTTGAATAATTGTCTAAGACAACTGATATAAATCATGTTTTCATGGTAAACTGAAATAAATATTTTAATTTCCATATGATCTTACGATGTTATGAGTAATTTTTATGTTTGTCGGATTATATGTTTTAATTATCATGAATTTATTTGTTAGAATATCCACAATACATCAATAACTTAGAGGAATAATTTATGTTTCATTCAATCTACAAGTATTGATATTTTAATTCATTTAGTCATATAATTATTTTCATAATGTCATGGCTGAAATATGTTGGAAACTTAAAGTTTTTTAATTCTACACTTGAAAATTTGTCAATTTTTTATTATTATTTAATTTTTTTTAGTTGACAACAATTAAAATTTTAGGGATTTTTAGTGTCATGATATTATATGTTTAACAACATGGATGAAAATTGTTATAATTTTAATGTGTTTTGGGTCCCATAATTTTATCTTTAACACCATTACTAAAAAATGTTGAAATTGTACAAGGGAAAGAAAAATGTTATTCTACCAACAACATTAGTGTTTTTTCATTTATTTTGCACAAAAAAATTGGTTTTAATGCCACTTTTAAAAAATGTTGAAAATTAACCTCAAAAAAATAAAACATCGTTCTGGAATACACACTTACCATTTTTGGGTTGTTTTTCATGTTTTTTGGGGTTTTTTTTTTGCTAGAGTTCTCATTTTGAGTTTATAGTTCTCGTTTCAAAGTTTACATTTTTATTGAAACAACAAAATAATTTTAGTTATTTTTAAGCTTTTCCAAGGTGTATAAATTGTCCTCATTAATTGGGTTTATGTTTGGTGGTTCGGAGGAATGATTTTTATCCTCCCCACCCAAGTTTAGTTCTTGTTAGTGGCATGTTGAACTCATGAATTTTAACCTTGTTTATTTTATGACCTTAATCCCTAAGGAATATCTTACCTTAGCCTATGGGTTGGAGGGTGGGGTTCTTCGTTACATGGAAAAGAAAAACAAAATAGTGTACAAATGTCACACAAACAAAGTATGCAATCGAACATGTAACACAATTTCAAATGAATCTCTCTTGTTCATGAGGCCATCACTACTATGGTAGCTTTATAGATATATGGGATCAGAAATATCATATTATAAATATAGATACAATCATTACATTTTAGTTATATGTTTATTGATGGAAGATGGAGAGGTCAAACAAAAAATAGTATAATCAACAAATCATTGCATATAAATCAAATATAACATCTCCCACAAGTCATCAATTGGATGTAGTTTGGGTGGTTGAGAGAAATGTTGTTATACTCCCCACTCAGGCTCAATTCTGCCATATGACATGTTAAGCCCATAGTGAGTATATCCCTATCATGTCTTTAAGCCCTATTGTCTGAGAGTCTCTTGAGAATTGATGTGTGGACATAGATCAAGCACTAAAACAAACTTGAGAAATGAATGAATATCAATGTAAATGACTTAAAAGTTTTTATGTTTTGAAATGTTACTATGGAAATTTACATTGTCCCATCTTATATTTGGGTTATGAAGTAACAAATTATTTCCTGACTTTTTGTTATTGTGGTCCTTTATGTTGTCCCATTTTATATGATGAAAAGTTCTGTATCCATATATAATAGGATGGGTTTCTTATGTTATTATAATTTACATTTTTGTAAAATGTTGTGTTTTTAATTCAAGTGTTAACTTAACTATTTATCTAATTAGCTAATTCTATATCAACATATGCTCAATACAAATCCATTTCCATTTCGATGTGGTGCATTAATATATTTCAACAGATTCATTTAAGATAAAATCCACAAATCGGGAAAACATCCCCAAGATTTCCCCATATTAAAATGTTCTTTTGGAATAATGGTTATATTGTCAAATAAATATATAAATAATTTACATTACAACAATGAACATAAATATAATAAGTTAATATCTTTATTTAAATGATACAATACACTAATAAATATTTATATCTAAACCCATTATTTATTTAAATATAAAAATCAATATAATTATAAAATAAAACTTATTTAATATTCTAATCCAGGTTTAATACTTATATCTAAACCCATTATTTAAATATAAAGATCAATATAATTATAAAATAAACCCATTATTTAAATATAAAGATCAATATAATTATAAAATAAAACTTTTTTGATATTCTAATCCATGTTTAAAATTTTATGGAAAAAGAAAAAATTGCATTTTCAAACATACAATGAAAATCTCTAACATTGAAAAAATCAACCCGTTTAATGTATAATCAACATGTTTAATTATATACATTAGTGCATAATGAATACAAAAGGATTGCTTTTTAGGAGATTTGCGCACTAATACCCGTTATATATTTGTGATAAACTTATTATAGTACAAATACATTTTATACACTACAAAAGTCAATGTACATGCTTATATTTATACTAAGTGCACCATTACGACTTATATGATTTAAAGAACATTTTGCCAATAGTCGCGCATTAGTACATGGGTGTGTATATAGTGCATAAAAATAATAATAATAAGCTTAATTAAGACCATCGACACTCCTCCGCGAAAATATTTGTGTAGGATTTATTGACAAAATTTCTCAAGCTCCGACACTAAAGGCTTTAGATAAAACCTTCACAAAGTCATCCTATTTTCCTTGGCCTGTCTATTCTTTTCGCTGAATTGATGCTTCATTGACTTTACGGTGAGCTGTGTAGTTTTCAATGGCTGTCTTAATATTTAGTATCTTATGCTTATAAACAATTCCTTTGTCCTTGTTTCTTTGGCTAGGGTTGGTTTTCTCTCATGAATTTGTTTACTAATTGATTTTTTAATCTTCTAGATTTTCAAATAATTGTCCCTTTAATTATTTTAATTAAGACATTTTATTGAAGTGTCTTTTAATTAAGACATTTTATTGAAGTTGGTTAGGAAAAATCATCTTCAATTTTTTTACTTTAATTTATTTGAACTATTTTTAGCTATCTTTTGTCTTGTTGGAAGCTTCCATTCGAGGATATTTTTAGATTTTACTTGCATTTTTATTCATTAATATTATAAAAGTTTTTAAAACATTTTCCTTTTGGTTTAGTGATATTGATATATTCAATGTGTTTTTATCTTATTTTTCCATTATCTTTTACACATACCCTTAAATCTCATTTAAATGTTGATCATTATGCACTATTTTAGTTTTTTAAGACATTAAATTTCATTTTCTATAACATCTTTAGGATTGAGTGAGGATTTAACATTTTTTGTTTTAGGATTGAGTGAGGATTTAACATTTTTTGTTTGTTTATTTGTTGATGTTTGTTTATTTTTTGATGGTTTGGTGAGGATTTAATGATGTTTAATTGAGGATTTAAAATTATTTGTTTGTTGATGTGTTGAGTGATTTATGCCTTTAAACCCCTGGTGGAGCCCTATATCCAATTCCCTTCTTTGTTATTTTTCTTATAATTTAGAATTTATATTACTTATTAGCTATTTGTTTTTAGGATGATTTTCATTTTATGAGCTTGCTTTATCATCTCTTTCATGATATAAGCCCAAAAAAATCCATATTATTAGGTTATGTGTAATTTATATGAAACTTAAATAGAATAGATGCTCATCTAAACCTAGTATTGACATCAAATGATGTTTGTAGTATGGAACCATATAAGTCTCGGGATAAGATTATCCACAAACATTGGGATAACATAGTGCATAAGATACCGCTATAAATCTTGTTTTTAGGATGATTTCCATTTTATGAGCTTGCTTTATCATCTCTTTCATGATATAAGCCCAAAAAAGTCCATATTATTAGGTTAGGTGTAATTTATATGAAACTTAAATAGAATAGATGTTCATCTAAACCTAGTATTGACATCAAATGATGTTTGTAATATGGAACCATATAATTCTTGGGATAAGATCATCCACAAACATTAGGATAACATAGTGAAAAAGATACTGCTATAAATCTATCATGCATGCTGATGTATGTTTATATTATGGGAATTGATGCAAATATAAGATAAATTTGGTGCAATAGATACCTTCGAAAACTAGATTTTAAATGAAAGAAATTTTGTGTAATGAGATGATCAACGCAAATATTGGAAAGATTTGTTGGAATTTTTATCCACAAAACTTACCCTATAGGACAAAGATAGTTCATATTATGATTTGGGTGAAAATATTAATTGTTCACTTATGGAATAGAACCCTTGTAGAATATCATATTGAATCTTTGTTGAAAAATGTTTGTATTATGAATTTGGGAAAATAGATACCTCTTGGATCTTAGCATAAAAGTCGAAACAAGCATGTACAAACAAGTGCAATTCCTCATAGAAATTGGTGAAATCAAAGGAATTTTTATTATGAGCTTAACTAGGAATCATGGTGGAAATCCTCCACAAAATTTATAGAATATATACCCCATGAATGCTATCATAAAGCTTAAGGAAATATCATAAAAAGAAGTCAAATTCAAGTGAAAGATCTATGAATAAATAGCTTACAAACCTCTGAAGTAAAGAAAGGTCATAATACATCACTAAGGACATAGTTTTAGTGAATTTGATCAAACATATGCCCCTTAAAATATAAACAAACAAAATTCAAGTCAATTTCATAAAAATAAAATAGTAAAACCTAAAATATAAGCTAAATGGAATTAGTATGCTAAAGTCAAACACAAATATTATACACATTTTGACAAAAATAGTATCCCTCACAGCTAAAGTGTGTATGATGAAGTTGAGAGTAATTCCTTCCTAAATTTAGTGAAATAGGTATCCTGGGAGACTTAGCGTTTCACTTATAGAATTTTACACTATATGGTTGAATATCATCAATGAATGGAATTTGTATTTAAGATTAAGTATAAGTCCTAGTCAAATTTCAGGTTTAAAATAAAAGAGATCCTTATTATAAGAGCAAGTGACATATAATCTATCATCTAAATTCAAGTGCAAATTTATAATAAATTTAGTGAAATAGATTCCTAGTTTTAACTTCTAAATCAAACAACCCACTACAACCATAACACCTATAAATAAATATGAAATATGAAACTAAAATTATTTACTATCTATAAGTAAAATTAAACTAAAATTATATACTATCTATAAGTAAAATTAAAATATGATTCGATTTACATCTAAATTAGATATCATATATTTTCCACTTTCATTTGAATGTGTTTAAAATTTTATCATTAATTTATATTTTTAATATTTCACCATAAATTTTACCAATAAAAAAAAATCGAATAATGTAAATAAATTCAAAATTTAGTTCAAAAACTAAAATCATGACTCTTCTTTCATAAATACATGACTCTTCTTTCATAAATACTCGCTTTGAAAATAAATTCAAGAACCAAAACTAACCATTCACCCAAACTTCAAAGTGATCCACTTGAATATTCCACGCCTTAATCATCTCATTCGAGAGGTGCGGAATGACAAATAGCCCATCATTGACTTGATTCGCTATTACTATTTACCTTGCGGCTTTCTCGCCCCTTTCTCGCCCCTTCCTCGTTCCTTCTCGGCCTCACTAGTTAGCGTTTCAACTACAAATATCGTATCACTGAACGCACCTTCGTGCAAAATGGCATTTCTCTTGTTTGGGCCTCAAGTACTCACCCTCTGTAGCAGAGTTTCAGCGCTATAGCAGCTGATCAAAGGCTTTGTATTGTATGCAATGGATTCTCGTCCTCTGCTAAATATGGTGAAGGTTGGCTTCTTGGAAATCTCGTCCAAAGTGCGCCAGTTCATACGTTTGGTGCAGAAAGTTAATGGAATCCATACCTCCAGGCGGCCATTGGCGTTTGTCAGGATAGAGGAACATGAAAGGAGCAGCAGGAATTCGGAGGGTAACAAGACTGGGAATATTTTTCCCAGGGGATCCCTTCCTCTGGACGTGGGGAAGAATATTGTTATGAGATTTGTGATAAATGTTAGCGTTCTCAACCATCCCCTTTTTGTTGAGCTGCTGGAGACTTCTGCAGAGAAATTCGGATACGAGCACCAGGGAGTTCTCAGGATTCCCTGTGATGTTTTGTTGTTTGAGAGGATCCTTAATCTCATTAACAACAGACATCTTTCGTGAATGATTTGAATAGGCTGCTATTGTTTGTAACGAAATTATCTAAATTCCATCAATGGATGGATAGGTTATACATTTTCTTTGTATTTTGGCAGCTACCGGATCCCAAGGTTATATTGATGGCAGCAGTGGGACTTTAATGCATGGCCATCTCTTTTCTCTTTTCCGGGACAGTTAATAGTTTGTGGTTGGAGAGATCTTTGCTGAGGCAGCGTTTAAATAATGAGAGTTAAAAATGTTTCTAGTTCTTGTTAGTGGAGTTTTGATCATTTAGTTTGTGGTGGTTGGAGAGATTTCGATGGTTTTTTTTTAAATAGTTAGAGCTAAAAATATTTTTATGTTGTTATTGGTTTTGATTGTTATTAATTTAATATTCACCAATCTAAATTATAATGTTTAATTTTGAAAATTAAATATTTATTTTTCAATATTATTGAAAAATCATTTTTCAAACATTTGATTAGACCAAAACTTTGAAGCTATTATTGCAAGCTTTGTATTATGTGCTAATTTTTTCAGATGTTTTTGCCTTAATTTTTGGACGTAGTTGCAATATTTATGCCATGATTTTTGAATATTTGTGCAATGAATTTTCATTGTTAAATTTTATAGGAAAAACACCTAAATTTAAAATCCTTGCAAATAGCGCACTTCCCACCATAAGTTAATAAAATATTTGAATAAAAATCAATACGAACAACATGGAAATAAATATACCTACAGGAATCACTCCCTACCCTTATTTATGTTTTATTCAATACTTTAACATGGTGTAAATGTGCAACTTAGCACTGATTACTACCATCAAAAAATTTTAGCAAGTCATTATCCTTTAGTAGGCAATTAAAGAATGAAGGTTTTTCATGTTTGAAAAAAAAAAATATGTTTATTTTATATAATGTTTTTAAGGATATAAAAATAATAATATTTTTTTCATATATTTAAAACAACATGACTAAAAAAAGAAGCTTCCCCAAACAAATAAATTCAACACATATAATACATAGCATATTGAGGGAGTTACATCCAATAGCCCTCACCTTACAATTTTAAAATCGAAATGGTTACACTATCTGTTAGAATGCAGATTTTGCTTTTGGTTTTGTCCTTTTGTTTCTCACTATTAATTGGAGTTAATGTCATTACATTTGCAAAACATCGAATTATTCATTAATAATAAATATTGGTATGAGAATTCCATTATGGTTTTGTGATTTTTCTTCTGAAAATATCTTATAAACATCTTGGGTTCTTTCATTCATCATGAAATATTTGTACAAAATGTTTTATAACATTTCTTGTGTTGTTTTATTTTTCTAATATTTCTCTGTATCATAACAAGTTTTCAAATTTTCTATTCCTTCCTATGATTTTTTTTAGTTATGTAATCCAAGTTTTCAAATTTTCTATTCCTTCCTATGATTTTTTTAGTTATGTAATCCGTTTGATATTTTCAATAGCAAGCGACATTTTATCACAATTTTTATTTCCATTAGCATGTGACTTCAAGAGATCTGGAATATTGTAACAACTATAGATCTTGTAATTCTATCATGGTCTGCATAAGAATTTTGATAGTCACTTTGGTGGTTGAATATATTTTAGCTAGCCTGGTAAAAGATAAAAGAATTTATGGTTTCATATTGTCTTGTAGGCATATATCATAAAATGTTCCTGTGGACAATATGAGGATAAGTTTTATTTGAAGGAAAATATTTTTCATTTTCTTGGAATGTAATGTCTATGCAAAGATCACTGTTGTCCCGAGTTAATTGGTACCCACATTTTTTCTTATGATACCTATGTAACATCTCTCATAGATTTACAAATAATTTTCTTAACCTTTTTAACAAACAATGGACACGACTACTAAATATTAGGTTCTAAATAATTTGATGCCATAGTTATTTACAAGAATTTTCCCAATCTCAATATATTCCATTTCAAATTAATTGATATGATGAATACTTGAGCATTTACAAGAGTAAGGAACATAAAAGAAGTTAAAGCTCAAGTTGCACAACTATGAAGTCAATTTAAGTATCCTTGGAATATATATATATTCTTGAAATAATCGGGGCAATTGGATTTAAAGACAATAACCATCGAATTAAAAAAAATGATCTGCAAAAATATTCCTGAATCAAAATAAAACATAAATTAGTAAAAACCATGATTACTATTCATTTCTATATGGACATTTTGAAAAAAATACAATAGAGAAAGGGTAGAATTTTACCGTAAATATATTTTTCCCTGTTTTAGGGCCCACAAGGACATTAATTTTTGTATGATGACATTCTTATCCAATCATGGAAAATAGCAGGCAGACAATGGTTCACATTTTCTATCGAATTACAGGATGGAGATAGCTAGTGCTATTGATCAAAATGATCCTAGCTTGCTCCTTCGAAGACTGAGTTAACCAGATTACACTTTCTCATATTTATATTTACCTTCTCATCTTGATACCCTCATGGTCATCCCTCATTGATATCATCCTTCTTCTACCATTATTTTTAAATATTTTTGCAATGGTCTTTCATTATTAAGATTCATAAAAAACCACCTAAAATTAAAATCATATTCAAGTAAATAACCTATTTATTATTAGTTATTGCCAAATATTTACATAAAAAATGAATAAAAACAGGGTAGAAATAAAACTACCTACTAACATTTTAATCTTTTATATTTTTTTTTTAGCACTTTGATCTTTTATATTTTTTCCAACACTTTAACATATAGAAATAAAAATGTAAATATACAAATTTAGCAATAACTACTACCCACCCAAATGGCAAAAACTACACTTACCATACAACACTGGTTATATTTTGGAGAGACATATAATCATAAAATCCCAAATCAAAATATAGAAACTATATGTGTGTATGGCTGGTAGGTAGGTGGCTTCGCTTGTGTGAATTCCGATGGGTTCCTTTTGGTTTATTGTTTCAAATTCCATTATATGTTAGGCTGCGTGAAAATATTGGTCGGGTATTTTTAAAATTCGTGTAAAAGAGGTTTTAAATTTCAAAGATTAAAGTATTTATCGAAAACTGGTTTTAAATTTCAAAGTTAAAGCGTTTAATAAAAATAGAATGATATATCAAATAAATTCATCGTCTTGGAGATTTTTGGAGTCAAAATGTATGAAGCTTATGAAATGCTAAGTTTATAGGTGGACACTTCATTATCATTTATGATTTAAAAGACCCTTATATTACAATATAAGGGTGAACAAAGAAGCAAATATTACAAGAAGCTGAGAAGAATGGATATTTACTTTATATTAAATTGAGGGAGAGTATATTTTATGATTTAGTAGGAGAAAGATGTATGAATTGTTTTCTTGTCCATTGACATTTTATTTTTTTTAAAATAGAAATAAATTATTTACTAAATAAAATAGTAATTAATTAGTCAATTATGTTTATATATATATATATTGTTCTTGTTTTGTGGACTTTAGAAAGGCTTTCAATACGGTTCCTAGAAACAACATTTGGAACAGATTAGAAGAGCTAAAAGTTCTTTTTGAGTTGAGAGCTGCCACTATAAGGTTATACGAGAATGTAATTGCCAAGTTAAAGAGTAATGAGAGGTGGTCGAAAGATGTTAAGTATAATATCGGAGTTAAACAAGGTTGCCCCCTCTCCCCTACCATGTTTAGCTTACATCGACAAACTAGAAGGTTGTTAAGAGGAAGCAAGATGTGCTAGCATGATCTTAGCTGGGATAGTCATCATCATTCTTCTCTACGGTGACAATATTGTTCTTCTCACAAGGTGCCCATCTGATCTTGATAAGCAACTTATACCTCTTAAGGATTTCTGCTCTACCATGGGTATGATTGTTAACACTGACAAAACAAAAGTTATGATTATCAAATCCAAGAAGGACACTTACATTAATTTTATGTATGACAATAGTAACTTGGAGGAAGTGTCTTCCTACAAGTACCTAGGAGTTGATATTCATCACAAGCTCAACTGGAGCTATAGCATTGAGAAAAGGATTAATGGGGGATGGAAAGCTTATTTTGGTCTTGAAAATAATTGTAAAACAGTAAACCTCGTAATGTGGGATAGAAAGAAGTTCCTCTTTGAAACTTTAGTCACTTCGGTTATCTTATATGGATGTGAGGTTTGGGGTTGTAGCATCTCTAGAGAATCTTGGAGAGATATTGAGCAAATCCAGAAGCATTTTATAACGTATAACCTTAAAATTAAAAGCAACACATCCTATCCTATTCTCCTTATAGAAGTCGGGCATTCCCCTTTCGAGAGCCTAGCTATGACTAGGCTTCTATTGTACAAGCACAAACTCAATAACATAGGAGACCATAGACTTCCTAAGCTAGCTTTAAATTCTAGCCAAAACCACCTAAGGCTCAAATGAGGTTGGTATAAAGACATTAGGGCCTGGTTAAACCATTGGGAGATCGAAGAGAATGTTGAATTGCAAAACATTAATAACATTAAAAATATTGTTACTTCTAAGTTCAAAGAAAACATATGGTGGGAGAAATATTTAGCAAGTAAAAGAAAATTAAGATATTATAAGGAGCTCATCAACCCCACCCTAGAAGATCAAACGTGTTTCTCTGTTTTAACTGGCTCAAAGAAGAAAATTAATATAGCCAAGATTAGAATGAACTCTCATGAGCTCCATAGTGAAACAGGTCAATGGGCAGTGCCAAAAACACCATAGATGGAAAGGTTCTGCCATCTCTGTGAGAATACGAACATCGAGGATGAAAATAACTTCCTCTTAGAGTGCCCCGCGTACAACCACACTAGATCTCAATTTCAAAATCTTTGTTGCAATACTGACCTTCCTAACCTTTTACATTGTCAAAATTATAGTGAGCTCAGGAGGCTTCTCTCCAAGCTTCTTGAGCATAGGAATAAAATCTTAAATCAAAATAAATAATTTGTTTCTTTAGGTCCGATAAACCAAAGTTTGGTCTCAATGGACGTTAACCATCATCATCATCATAAATTATTTCACTTTCAACACTAAATAAAAGATTTTAATGTCTATATTCAATAATATTTTGTTTTGGTTGGTCAAAACTATTCTATTATCTAATCAAAATATTACACCTACTATACATGAATGACATTACTTTGTCAGTTGCATTCCGATTAGATTTATTGGCCAAGAGAGCGATGCCAAAATGAAAGAGGAATTGCCATGCTGTACATATTAACCTGATACAAAAAGATCCAATAGCCCAAAAAAATCAAGAATTAACAAATATATAACTTTCATTACACATTAATAGGGAGGAACAGGTGCATGACTAGTGGCCGGAGTAGGAGGTTCTAGATCATGACAAACATGGAACTCCATAAGTGCAAGGAAAGCGTCCATCTTATCCATTCTGGCATTGGAACGCCCTTGATTTCTTTGCATGGAGGCCATAACATCTATAATGTCTCACTAATTTTGTTGTGGGCCATTTAGAAATGAAATGAATTCATTTATATCCTCATGTCTTTGATGCCCCATCAACTCAAAAGCCCCCATTATACTTCTCAGCTATACATCAAAGGGCTCCAGGGAGGTGGGATGGCTTAGATGACCTAGCGACTAAACCAATTCTTCCACTAGTGCAGTGCCCTCAATCACTTCCTCCTCAACAACTATCATCCAGCCAATTATGTCTGCAGGTTGACAGCGAGGCCCTACTCTATGGGCCCTACCTCATTGCCTCAACATCTCCAAGGTGGCAATGAGACACCATAAATAGAATTCAACTAAAACACCCACTCCATTATAACTAGAGGTCTTAACCCTCATACAACAGGAATAATCAACCTATCAACTTAAAACCCTAGGCTCCACACTCTAAAACCTAATGTGAGCTCCCCCAAGTAGTGATTTAGAAACAAAGAAATAGAGGAAGGAGGACTCCAACAAAACCACTACATTAACTCAATACTCAATACCATCCTCCCAACATGCAGGGTGCTAGAGTTAGTCCAACCCAAACTTTATTTCCTTCCACAAAGATACATCACAATTATACAAGAAAATGCAACCAAATAACAATCCCCTAACCTTGACTAAAATAGAGAAAATTTTTGGTGAACCTCAACAAACCGCTTACTAAAGTGACACTAGGCTTACTAGAATCATGTCAACGACCAAGCTCCATAGACTTGGCAGACCCCACATTACATCTAGACTACACTAACCAAAACCAATGAAGGTCCCCTCCATCATGTTCTCCAGGATCACACACGAAGCATTAGGTTCCCAAATCTCCAATCTCATAAATGCACCTCGCTCAATGACAATAACAAACGCCTAATTTACTAATAAAACGAGCATGCATAGGTTGGCGACATGTGCACACTGAGATAATTATTGTCATATTACACTCGCCCATACCAAAAATACACTAATAATGAAAAATTAACGCCCATCAAGATTTAAACCTTGAACCCACCTTCTCAAGGCTTCAATTCCTAGTGCTAGCTGTCCTAATTTCCATTTACCACCACTACATGTGTTACACACATGGATACATTCATGTACCTTGTACCTTAATATAAATTTTTAGCCATTTCTTTGAAGAAAATAAATAATAATAAAAATTGAAAAAAAAAATAATAATAAAAATGGAAAGAAAGGAAGAGAAATGTTAAGAGGACAAGGTGGCTATGTGAAAGAATAATGTGAGAGATGAACTTGTAATAGATAATAAATTGTAAACTTCCATCACTGCATCTTCACATAAAATTAGTTAATTATTTTTCAATTTCAAATATTTTCTAAATAATAATATATACCTTTGAATCATATAAAACTTTGTTATTCGTTAATAGAATATGTGACGTCTAAATTCTTGGAATGATCGCAAACACGTTTGAGTCTGTCATTTGGAGTCGTTTAACGAGGTGGAGGAATTGCCCAGACGGCCAAAAGTGGCCGGAATCCAGGTAAAAAAATTTCAAAAAATCTTGTAGACATAGTGTTTGAATCATGTTTTTGATGGTGCTGAATCCATCAACACCATCAAAAACGTCTAGGACACTTAAAATTTTAAAATTTAACAACTATAACTTGGATTTACAAAAATCCTTGCCAAATTTTCTTTAAATATGACCAGAATGTCCATAACTTTTCAGGCAATTCCTCTAGCTAGTTAGACTAAGACGTCATTAATTTGTTTCACTCTCATTACTAAAAAGGCAAACTCCGATCAAAAAAACAAATTTTACAGATTTGATATTCCGAATAGGACACGGGAGCCGGATGAGGGTTTCGCAGACGAGAGCAACGCAGACGAGGGTTTCGTCAAAGAAAGGGAAGAAGGTTTGTTGAGTGTGGAAGCAGCGCACCAGGATAGATCTCGGGTGTGAGACTCAGAAGCAAAAGAACTTGAATAAGAAAAAGAAGAAAACCTAAAGATTGGGGGATAAACAGAAACGCAGGATCTGAGGGGAAGAAATGGGAACGGAGCAGGGGAGGGGAGAGATCCCCTCCTTCAAAGCAGTGATAACGGGGGAAGCGAGAAAGGAACGACAGAAGGAAGGAGACAGAACCAATGAAGGAGAAACCTCAGCAGCGGGAGCGCAAAGGAGAACGGGAGCAACAAGCAAATGTTTGCCGAGGGCGACGAACAAACCCAGGTTTGTAATTCCGCATAACAGATTAGAGAAATATAGAAGTTACATGAAAGATTATGCTTTGATCTGTAAGTTCGTAGGATACTGGCCAGCAGAGAAAGACCTTCTAAGATGGATCCAGCAAAGGTGGAAACCAAAAGGACATGTGGAAGTAAAGTTGGGGGCGAAGGGATTTTTTACAGTTATATTTTCCAACCTAGAAGATAGGGAAAGAATCTTTGAGGAAGGACCCTACTTCATGAACAATGCTGGATTATTTATGAGGCAGTGGGTAGACTGTTACAACCCAGATAAGGAAAGAATGCTAGCAGCCCCGGTATGGATCAGACTCTTTGGCCTACCAACAGAATTCTGGGACCCAGAGATCCTTGAGGGTATAGGTAACGCAATAGGGTCGTTTGTGAAAGTGGCAGAATCGACAAAGAGGGGAAGATATACAACATATGCAAGAATATGCGCGTACATGAACATCACAGAGCCACTTCCAGATACAATAGAATTGGAATATCATGACGAGATCTGGCATCAAACAATTGACTACGAACACATTCCCTTTCGCTGCAGAAGATGCCATGAGTATGGCCATCTATATCGAGAATGCCCTATCACGCTAGCAGAAAAGGAAAAGGAAGCCGAAAATGAAAGGAGAAATGCAGCAAAGAAATCAGGAGAGGAGGAAGAGGACTTCAGAGAAGTGCAGAAGAAGAAAAAAAGAGGAATCAGCAAGACCCAGACGGGCAAACAAAAAGGAACACATAACATAGAATCCCAAAACAAGTTCCAAATACTGCAAGATGAGGAAGTAGAAACAGAGGAGAACGAGGAGGAGGAAATAGAGGGAATGGAAGTCATAAAGGAAAACGTAGATAAAGAGTCAGATCAAATGGATAAAGATCAAGAGAGAACAGAGACCCCAACAGAAAACCAAGAGGATCAACGAGGAATGGAAATAGATCCACAGAAAACAAAAGGAGAAGAAGAAGAACAAGTAATGACGAAGCTTCTGCAGGAATGGAAGAGGCTCGATGAAAGATTTATTCCAGAGGATCAGAAACAGATGTACAAAGAAGCCTTTCAAAGATATAAAGAGAAAAAAGGAATATTGGAAGAAAGAGAAGATGGGAAAATGGGGAAGCAGGAAACACAAAATCTAGGAATGAGCAGCATTGGCAAGGGAGGCAAAAAAAGAGGTAGAAGAACAATGAGTGAAACAATTCAAGAAGTTGGAGAGATGTTAGTAAATTCAGGAAGAGTGATACCTCTCTCAGAGGTATTCCAAACTCCCCCGAAACTTCTGCGATGATCATCACAAGCTGGAACATAAGAGGCCTCAACAGTAGAGGCAAACAGAGGTATTTAAATGAAAGACTGAAAAAAGAAAAACCCAACATAATGATAGTACAAGAAACAAAAATAAGTACTGAGAAAATGAGGGACATTTTGAATAGAAACAAGAATAGATATGAAATGATGGGACAAGATGCGATTGGGAGCGCAGGAGGTCTGGTAATAATTTGGAACCCTGAAGAAATTCAATTAAGCAATTGGATAAGTTATCCAAGAATTCTAACAGGGACAACAAAGATAATAGGAACAATGGAGGAGATTATTATAACAGGGGTTTATGGACCCCATACCCAAGGAGAAAAGGAAAACTTTCTGCAGAATCTAAAAGCATTGAGAAGTCTAATCCCTGGAAGGCAGTGGATAGTAGGAGGGGACTTCAACCTGATTAAAAGCTCAGCGGAAAAAAGAGGAGGGCTAAGGAGAATGGATAAAACAATGGAACAGTTTGGAGATTTGATAAGGGAGCAGAAACTGATTGATATTCAAACGATAAATGGAAACCATACTTGGAATAACCGAAGAGGGGGAGTTAATCAAATAGCATCTCGGCTTGATAGATTCTTAATTTCCGAACAAATAATGATGAAAGATGTTTTCATAGAAGCCACAATTCTTCCGGTAGCAGGATCGGACCATTGGCCGATAAAAATGGAAATAGATCTCAAGCAAAGACCAAACAACAAACCTTTTAGATTTGAAGCTTTTTGGTTAAGAAATGAGGGACTGTTAGAGAAACTTGAAGAATGGTGGAGGAAGAGTGAACAAAGAGGAAAAAATAAAATGCATACCTTTCAACTCAAATTAAAGGAGATGAAAGACAAAATAAAAAAGTGGAATAAAGAAGAATTTGGAAATATACTGGAAGAGAAAAAGCGCCTGGAGCAGAGAATGGAAGAGCTGCAGCAGATGGATATCCTAGAAGGCACACAGGAAGATAGAATAAAGGAAGAAGGAATTATACTAAACTAGCTAGAAGAAAGAAGGAAACAAGAAGAGATTTTATGGAGACAGAAGTCAAGGGTTCAGTGGCTTAGAGAAGGGGAAAAGAATACTAAGTTCTTCCATAAAGCAATGATACAACATAGACAAAGAAACCGAATCTTCTCAATAAAAAATCAAGAAGGCCAGAGAGTTCTCCAGCATGAAGAAATCGAAAAAGTTTTGGTCAATCATTTCAAAAACTTATTAAAGGAAACTCAGGATAATAGATCAGAAGCTATAACAAAGATAAGCAGGGAGATTCCTAAACTGGTAACCAGAGAACAGAATTTGGCTTTAATGAGGAAAGTTACAATAGAAGAAGTGGAGGATACAGTCAGGAACATGAAAAGGAACAAAGCCCCTGGGCCAGATGGGTATACGGTAGAATTCTACCAAGCAGGTTGGCATTTCCTTGCTGAAGAAGTTCTAGAAGTGGTGGAGGAAGCTAGAATCAATCAAAGAATATGGCCAGGTATAAACTCAACCCTGCTGACTCTTATTCCTAAAACTACCCAAGCGGATCAAGCTGAAGGCTTTCGCCCCATAGCTTTATGTAACGTCATCTACAAGATAGTGGCATCAGTGGTGGCACAGAGGCTGAAATCGATTCTCCCAAGCATAATATCCCCAGAACAAACTGGGTTTGTAGAAGGAAGACAGATTCTGGATGGATTAGTGGTGGCCCAGGAAGTAATCCACACTTTGAAAATGAAGAAGGAAAAAGGAATGCTGATAAAATTAGACCTGTCAAAAGCCTATGATAGGTTAAACTGGAGATATCTAGAAACCATCCTTCAAGCCTTTGGATTCTGTGACAGATGGGTGAAGTGGGTCTTAAGTATGATTTCCACACCGAATTTCTCCATCCTGCTAAATGGAGCTCCATCTGCTACTTTTAATGCTACAAGAGGACTCCGACAAGGGGACCCCCTATCCCCCTTTCTCTTCATAATAGCAGCAGAAGGATTAGGTAGATACTTCAAAAAAGAATTAAGAGAAAGGAAAATCCAGGGTCTGAGACTATGGGGCAATCAAACTACAGTCACCCACCAACAGTTCGTGGATGACATCATGATATACTGCAAAGCATCCATGAATGAGGTGAGAAGGATAAAGAAAATTTTAGAGGTATTCATGGAAGGCTCAGGTATGGAGGTAAACAATGAAAAATCAAGAACATTCTTCTTTAATACAGTGGAACCCATCAAAAATCATTTAACCAGGATCTTGGGTTATAGGAAAGGGGATCTCCCAACAAAGTACTTAGGAACTATGCTAGACTCCTCATCCCTCAAAATAGGAAACTGGAAAACCATCTTGGAAAAGATCATGAAAAGACTGGAAAATTGGTCCTTCCGCACTCTGAACCTGGCTGCAAGGGTCGTTTTGCTTAAATCCACCATTCAGGCGATCCCGATATATCCTTTATCAGTAATGGCAGCACCAAAAGGGATATGCAATAAGCTGATAGAGATATACAGAAAATTTCTATGGGGAGGACCTAAGCAACAAAAGAAATGGGCCCTCTGTTCATGGGACAGCCTAACCAAACCAAAAGAAAAAGGAGGTCTTGGCCTAAGGGACCCATCGATCCTAAATCAAGTTCTAGCAGCCAAATTAAGATGGAGATGGATGCAAGGAGGGAAGGATCTGTGGAAAGAAATCTGGACAACAAAATATAATATGCCATCAACTCCTGAAGAAATACTAAGGAAACAAGAAACACCTCGGGGATCAGATATATGGAACCTGACCATTCAAAGCAGAGAATTAGTTGATGGTCATATTTTTTGGGAAATCAGAGGGGGTCAGAATGCGAGATTTTGGGAGGAAGCATGGCAACAAAGGGAGAAAATGTTGGACCTACAAGGAATGCAGGACATCTACAGAACAGGTATGGACAGAGACCTCATTAGGGTTAAAGATTATTGGATAGAAGAAAGAGGAAATGAAGAATGGAGGGAATGGAAATCAATGGAAGAATGGAACAGGAATGCAACGGAGGAACAAAAAACAATATTTAGCAAGGAATTAGATTCCAGGAAAATAAAAAATAGAGGAGGCAGTGACATTCTACGATGGGGTAAAGAAACCAAAGGAACGTTTACCATTAAGGAAGCATATAATGTAAAGATACAGCAAGAGCAGGGGGAGGAAGAGCAGAAGTGGAGGAAGCTATGGAGAAATAAATGGTGGCCGAAGATAAAGATGTTTGTATGGCTGGTAGGAAGGAAACGCATTCTAACTTGGGATCGAATACAAAAAAGAGGATTCTCAGGCCCATCAAGATGCTGCCTCTGTTATCAAGATGAAGAAGACCAGGAACACCTTCTCAATGGATGCAGCATGGCCCAATTCCAATGGGAAAAGACTAGAAATTTATTCTCGACCACTGAACGAAATCCACAGGATATAATTCAAACTCTATGTGACTGGGGAGAAGGAAAGTTTAAAAGCAAGGTGGTAAGAAGAGCTTGGAACATGGCGGCAGGCTTCAACGTGTGGAATCTTTGGAAAGAGAGAAATGGTCGAATCTTCAAGGGGAAAATATCAAATCCAGAAGAAGTTTGGAAAAGAACCCTAAGACAAATCAGAGAATCAATCCTCGCTGAAAATTGGGCAGAAGAAGACTAGAAGACCTCTGAGGAAGAAGCAGAAATCCTAAAAAGGCTGAACTTGGAACAAGGGATGATCTATCAACAAAAAGCAAAGCAACACCAACCTATCGTGGGCCAAAGTCATGCAGTCTATCGTAAGCCACAGGAAGGGTTTATCAAGCTTAACTTTGACGGGGCAGCTAAGGGGAATCCAGGTCCAGCAGGATTTGGAGGAATCTTTAGAAATAGACAAGGAGAGGTAGAATGGATCTATGCAGAACACGGAGGAACAATGAGTAATAACGAGGCAGAATTTATGGCAGTTTATCAGGGTCTCAAAATTGCTATAAGAAATGGATATAGGAAGATAGAGATCGAAGGTGATTCAGCCCTGGTCATAACCACCATAAGAAAATTAATACAAGGGAAACAATGGGAGAAGGTAGTTAAAAGCTGGAGAACAACGAGTATAGTCCAAGAAATCGAGGAAACACTGAAAGGTATCGATTACAAAATCACCTCGCATGTCAGAAGAGAAGGAAATAAGCCTGCGGATTGCTTGGCCAATTGGGGAAGTAAGGAATTATTGGCGAAAGTGGATGACAGCTGGACTAATCAAGCAACGATGACAAGATGGGACGGCTTAAAACAGCTCATAGACAACGATAACCATGAAACAACATAATGGTAATCAAAAAATTGCGAAGATCTGGAGAAGGAAAATAAGGCAGGTTTATTCGGCAGCGAAGACAGGACAGAAGGACGGCGGCCTCACCTCCCTGACATCAGCATTTAATGATAATTCAGAACAACAGGTACGCAGCCCAAAACAAAAACCAGAAAACACCGAAGAAAGCATCATTCAAGGTGCAAGGGAGAAAGGAAGTGGAGGGCAAACCCATCATAATCGAAAAGGTGGCGAGAATTCTATAAGGTGGAACAGGAGAAGGATGACAGACAGCAAGAAGTCAAAGAAGGTGGCGAGAGAAGGTGAGACTTGGCAGAGGAACCAAAATCAACGCCTCAACCGTACCAAAATGGCTGAGAAATGGGATAAGACAGTCCAGGCAGAGAGGGAGGCAGTAGGCGACAGGCATTTCGAACGGGGTAGAGTAAAAATCGAAATTGAAAGCTCAGATGAAATGGAGTATAACCAGGGGGAAGGTTTCAGGAGCAAGAATTTTGAAACAGGTCAAAGCAGCAAAGGAACTAAGCGGGGCAGAAAGGATGGAAGAAGGAAGGCGCGCGAACAGAGAGGCAGAGGTAGACCCCGACAACCAATCATCAGCGAGGAGGGGAATCAGACGCAGGGAAGACGAAAAAGGGGGAAGAAATCGATTTGCATGGCGGTGCATGAAGCAGAACAGGCATACAATCTGGAGACAAATGTAGACATAAGGAAAATTATTGATGTTATGGAAGACAGAGTCTTGGAGGAACCGTCCGACCCGGAGATGGAAGAATGGACTTCTCAGCTGCCTGACCCAGGCAACACCCGAGGCAGATTAACCCTTTACCGCCGCGCTCTTCACACATACTGGGTGCTGAAGCATCTCTTGGCAAAGGCCATGGAGCAAGTAGCGGCAGAGATGGTGGAAATGGCTCAGGAAACGGCGGCAGTGAAGAAGGAGGTGGTGAACGTTGAAGGGCTGCTCCGTCAACAGAACGAACAACTTAAGGAAATTCGAGAGATGCTGAAGGAGCTGGGGAAGACCAACGACAGCAATGAAACCAGAAGAGGAAACGCGGAGAATTGAGAGGCCTGTTAACTGTCTTCTTTTTGAATTTAGATGATATTGCTCTGGTTTTTGGATATTAGTTTGCATGCCATAGCAGTAGTAGTAAAGTTAGGTCTTTTAGTAGATCTTGGAAAGAATAGTTTTTTGGAAAAATCTGGGGAGAGAGGGTTTAATGTCCTGCAAAGTTTTTTGACAGTATTCAGCATGAAAAACATTATTGAACGTCTGATGAAGAGGAGCCAACAGATCCGGTTTCCCAGTTGGGCGGATTGAGGTTCCTAAGTTTGTACTTTTAAATTTGATGTAGATAATAGAAATGTCGTAGCTTACAAAAAAAAAAAAAAGGCAAACTCCGATCACGGAAGAATAAGGACACAAAGCAATGACCAAATAAGAGTTAAATTTAATGCACTAGGGATGCAAACCCTAGTTTAATAGGGCTTAATTCCACGTAGACTTGGGCTGATTGAATGAATTTAAATATCTTTTATATTTTTAAATAATTTTATTTTATCCAGTATTTGTTTTATATATATATATATATATAAAATACGGATTTTCGATGTTTTTCTAAATTATTGGTCATACTTCGTTTAATCTATAATTCTATCTACATTTCATTTATTAGTTTTCATTATTTTTTTTGGTTTTTAAATTTATAATAATTTTATTCAATTAATTTAAATTTATAATTGATTCAAATTTTTATATTTTTTAAAATTTTTATCATAAAAATTATTAAAATATATTTTTCATAAATAATTAAATATTTATTTTTATTTTTAAATTAAATTTACAAAAAAATATTAATATTATAATTGAAACAAAATATCTAATTTTATAATATTACTTATGAAAATTATCTTTACCTATAATTTATGTAACAAATTATTAATGTAAGTTTATAATTTTCAAATGATAATCAAAATACAAATGACTACAAACAATATCTAATTAAAAACATTTGTGTTAGTGGCGGCTTCCTCCCATGGAATTAAGAGAGGTGTATAGGTTCACTTACATGGCTTCCTTGGAATGATGAACAATGTCGTCTTCTTTGGGATCACCTTGGGTTGAATTGATGGATATTCCATGATTTGAAGCAATAGATGGAAAGTCATTTTTTAGACTAAGTACTAGATTACAAACTCAATAACATTTTTCTTTGAGTACATCTTCTTTTTCTTTTCTTTTTTTTTTTCTAACAAGGAGGTTCATTAAATTGGCATTCTAAGTAGCACAATGTTGTTAACTGTTACATACATTGATGGGAATCAAATAGAGAGCTATGGTATTATTAGAGAGTTTCCTTATGTTGCTAAATGATATCATGGAGATTTACGGAATGCATGTAGGCTTACCCTTTCACAATTGTGTCTGTAGATATTAGGGCTGAAAGAAGATAGAATAGACTAGAGCAAGCGAGCAAAACATAGGATATACTCTAAGTGAGGCCTACGGTCTATTCATTAATTACACTGCAACATAAATTATGTGACATGCCCCTATGCTTAGATACCCTCAGAAACTAATTTCTTCATGAAATCCAAACATTTGATACCATCGTTAATATTCAAGAAAATCAAGAAGTTATGCATGACATACATAGACTCATACAAATGGACAAGAAAGACATTTTATGAAATGCAGTTACACATAATTAGACACTACATTCAAAGATAGATACCCCATTAAATAATACAATAGAAATATAAATATAGATAACACAAAGAACACTTATCCTTAAGAATATTGACCAACTAACTACATACGCTAGATGTTCCACCCAACCATAGGATTTTCTATAAATTTACTCTCTACAGCAAGTTGCCCCTCAGTTGAGGCTATGATTCCAGAAGGATGGGTGCATAGGCCATCTCTACCAATCACAAATATTTAGCTCACAAGCTTTCCCTTTGCACACAATCTCACAACAATCACAATTGTAAAAAATTTCTCAGATAGACCAACAACAATTTAAACTTTCAACTACCTTTCCGCTTCAACTTGAACAACCCAAGGAAAGGAATGCATTTCTATACAATGCATTCCCTTATGATATTTTAACTCCCTCCAGGTATCCAATGGTTATGGTTAGGAAATATAAATGATAGAAGCTCCAAAAACTCTCATCCATGGATAATTACACCATAAATGCTAATGCATTCATGCACTCAAGCTTCTTCTCACGCTAGAAAATAACAAATATTAACACAAAACCTCTAACAATGACTATTTTCAATGAGACTCTCCTTCTCTCCAAGACGTGAGAACCTAAAATTGAATGAGAAAAAAAATGAATGAATGAATGGACCCTATTACCACCAAAAAGGTAATATTAAATATGCATGCTCTTGTAATTTCATGTGGTCTACCCAAGAAGCTCACATAACCACCTTTTCCCTTAATTTCAAAGATTGGTATAATAAAATATAAATAAAATGGTATATCCTCTCTAGCTACCCCACTCTATGATCATTAATGAGATCATAGACCCCTATACTCTTGTCCTTGCATGTCTATAGGCAATGATGTATTTGATTAATAATATTTGAAACCATTACATAATTAAGTTCTATGGACTTTCATAATGTACTAACTAAATTATTAAATTGGGGATCAAAACCATGGTACTACAAATTTCTTGAACAATATATCAAAGGGACTAATGCAAAGGAACTATACTAAGAAGTAGGGGGGAATTTTCTCTAACTGCATCCCTTTAAAATGACCACTAAGCGTCGAAGACAAAAAACCCAAGCCAGGGAAATAGGGTAGCCCCTAAATTAAATACCCATCTTTTCCTTAATCATAAAGCAATGTTTTTGTTCAACCCTTTAATGAATTTTAAATATTCTAATATGAATGAAAATGGTTTTTTTTTTTTGTAATCTCAGGTTTTTAGTTAATAACAAAAAGTTACAATACTGGTCTTTTCCTATCAATGTTCTTCTAGATGGGAAAACATACCATTAATAAAACGAGAGACTGCTAATATTTGAAAATAAACTAATCAAGCCCATGGGGCATATAATAGATGGTGATGGAGTGTATTTCTAGTCACTCCATGATGCAAAGGTCACTAGTTTGAAACTCCATGGGAAAAAATCCAACCCTGTTAAGAGCTAGTGTGGCCCAGGTCAAGTGTGATCCTTGGGAGATTTTGATGGTTTATATGCTCCTAGGTCGCAGTTTCTTAAGCCAAATATTATGCATGGAGTCATCTCACGACACACACAACTTAACAAACAAAAAAAGAAAAAGAAAATAAACTAATCATAAATATAACTATGTTTATCAAAGTGTAATTTTTTACATAGGGCTACATAGGAACCATCTAGATAATGTATCATAGATTTCTTAGGCTTACTACTAAACAAAACTTACTAGGAACAACAAAACATTAAGTAAACTGGGAGGAATTAGAGACATCAACCTTAATATTCATAGGTTCTATAGTGCTATGGTTGTTGGATGTAGGTTTTATAGCCACACTCTCCTCTATGTGAACTAAACTATTATTCAGTTCCTTCAAATGCAACACTATATCATCCAAGACCAAAATAATTATGTCCTTCGCATTATTCCTATCAAGTATGATATGATGTGGGAGTGACTACATACATCAATAAAAGTTTATTGTATGCATATACGAGTTTTGATAGCCATGACCATGTGTTGCATTCATCGCGCAAGCCTCCACTACTAATAGGACCTTAGAATCTGATGCACTCACTAACCAAATTAGATTCCATCTCTTACAGTTTAAATTTAATGGTTTGGGAGAATTGTTCCTTTCATAATCTATGCAAGGACTCAACACATTACCTAGCTTGAGAACTCCTCAATGAGCCAAAACCACCACCACCTCTTCTATACCAAGCCCATTGACTCACTAGAGTTGTGATAAAGGAGACAAGGAGTCAAACCAGATGACAAAAGAAAGGCACACAGTATGGTGAGGAAAGCCAAGATGCAAATTACAAACAAAGGTTTTGAAAACATAGAAGTTGTAGCACCCTCCTCCCACATCCACCCAAGTAACCATGCCCACTAAGGTAAAGATGAGACGAGAGGCTACAATGATCAGATTCGACCTCCTAGGTGTCCTTGAGGAAGTGGAATCAACAAAAACTCACACACGGTCATCAAACATCATCAACAGAACCCTCAGGAGAAACGTCAGTCACTTAGATAGCCTGCCCCAAGGGCCCTTTGTTGTTATGGACCTTTGAGGACATAATCGCTCTCATTCTATGTGAAATAGGGTGACCAGAGACCTAAAACCACTCTCATAGGCCTGTCTTCCAGTGACTGTGGATGAAACTTACCTGTTCTGTGCCAACGACCCCAGGAATTAAGGCACTTTTCCAGGCCCAGAGCCTGACCACTGCCCAGAATGGAATAAAAGCTCATCATCAAGTAAAGTACACGGAAATGATTATGCAAAAGTAAATATTTGATTAAGACCTTAACCAAACCCCTACTAGCCATGACTCACATTTCATCAAACATATTGTCAACATGTAACCTACGGGTGTAAACAATAGAATTAAGTGTAGGGATCTCATACTTATCTGAGAATCGAAATGAACTATTGTTTCCTCATGTATTTTGATTCCTTATCGCTTATTAGGTCATAGATACAATATCCATTCAAATATAGGTAAAAGCATGTTGGGAGCCAAACATAGTTGCTGCCATAAAATTTACATCTAAGCAACATAATAGGAACAGAAATAGAATAAACATATTAGGCATCAAAATACATAAATACACTAGTACATTTACACCTGAAAATCAATGGAATGAATTTCTCATTAATCAATGCAATGAACCAATCGGTGATGGGACTACCACTTTCCACCCGGCCATATATTGGTTGAGCCAAGTATCTCTTTATCCAATCACCCTCGTGCCATATTCCAAGCATGAATGTGGGACTCATAAAACACATCAAAAACACCAATCAAAGTGGATGCCACCGGAGTTCTCCGCCTACACCATGAGGAATTTGATTGCCTCCTAGTCTCTCAGGCTTTACCATGCATCTGTAATTCGATCCAGGGATCATTAGGCCGTACACTGAGACATACTCTCTAGGCTTTATTGTGCATTCCATCCCTGAATCGCTAGGTCCAACGAAGATAAAATCCACCTCTTGGATTTACCGTATATCCCGCCATTCATTGAAAAGGATTCCTAGGCCCAGCAAAACACACAATCTAGATTTACTGCAACCCACAGTTTGGTTCAAGGGCTACTAGGCCAGTGGATTCACGCATCCTTAGTCTAGTTGTTATGGAACCAGCTCACAAAAAGATAGAAAATAGAGATCCACGCCTTAGAATTCAGCCTCTTCGAGGGGGCAACCTCCTTTACATTACATAAATGAACAATTCTTGGATGATACAAATGAAAATACCTCCTTTCTATATATAGGAGTCTAAGTGGTCCCAATACAATCAAAGCCTACATAACAATAATATTGTAGGGCACAACAGTAACAATGGTGGGCTTCTATGTGGCATAATAGTAACAATATGGGCACTACATGGGTACATCAATATAATAAGTGGGTTATACTAATAACAATAAGGGGTTATAACATAATCAGAGCCGACATAACAATAATAATGTAAGGGCATAATAATAAAAATAGTGGCCTAACACTAGTTTAGGGACCACTACCACCATGTGTTTGTCAATTTGGAGATCCACACCACTCGTCTTTGAATCCAATCTAGCCATCCCACATAAACCATATGAGAGAACCTATCTCATCAAAGCTATTAGGAAATGGCAAGGCTAGGTTGAAAATACTGTCACATCTAGCAAAACCCATGCCATGGTAGAAAAGAAACACATGCAATCCCATGCATTCCCAATCTATCAAGGAAAATACACATTCAAGATGATACTTTCAATGAAGCATGTTGTAGCTGCTTGATACTGCTTTTCCCTACTTGATCTTTGCTTCTTCTTGCCTTCTTTGCCTTTCTTGCTCCAATGCCAAAATGCTCCAAGAAAACTCTAAGTATCCAAGAGTATGAGAGAGAGAGAGAGAATAATGAAAGAGTTCCAACACTAAACTAACAAAAGGTTACCAAATGATCATTAGAAGCCTTTTTATCAATGAGGCCTCTATTTTCTTCATTTTCCATTATTTTCATTCATTTTCCTCCTCACATGCAACCTGTAACCTTTCACCTCCTTTTTCTCCTCATTCCATTATTTTCATAAATAGTTGTGCCAAAAACGCCGTTTTTCCTTTCCAAAGCATAGCCATTTCCTTTGCCAGTTTCCTTAGCCATAAACCACCAAATTAACACCCCCTTGGATTTTTTCCCTAACATTTAGCTTGGAATAAATGTCCTATTCAACTGTGGTTATTGTTTTTAACTTTTATTACATAGAATTTTTACGAGGGCTATTACAAAGGCATATCAAGTGAGTCATAAAAAGCACACAAAGAGACACCTAGTTGAAAGAGAAAGAAATGAGACAATGTTCCAAAGGCACTACACATATAGACCACCATCCAACCATAATAATGGAGGTAAACACTTTTTTTCTTGAGGACCCAAATGCCATTATGGTTGAGAACCCAAATAAATTGAAACTTTGTCTATCTTGTGTTTAAATCTTGGCTAGGATGCAACCCAACCGCATGGAGGTGATAACAAACATATTGCCTTAAATACCGATGATCGTGTTTAATACTACATAGCTCATCATGTTGTAGATGGAGGCATGTTAGAATCACTCATTGTATGAGGTGGTGGTTCCTTCACCATGCCCATCTCATATCATCTCTTAAGTCATTCCATTTAGGGACATAATGAAATAATATCAATTACATAATAACAATTATAAAAATTAGTATCTATAATGAATTAAATAATTAAAATTTTAAAATTAAATAATTCAAATGCAATCAATATCGGGAAATATTTTCCACAATACCACTATGTACTAATCAATAACCACCATTGAAACCAAGTTGCCATATAAAACTTATAAGAGAAAATTATAAAAAAAAAACTAATTATGGTTGAGTTTATGTACACCAACACTTTCATCTTGCATTATCGCATTTTTAAAACTAATTATTTATTGAGTTTATGTACAACAACACTTTCATCATGCATGATTGCATCCTTCTAATTACTCCCTTCTCGATCCTCCCAATTCACATAAAATGTCATCTTTACATACTACAAAATAAAAAAAAATTGTAAGAGAAAAATGACTCTTCCCCGGACTTCAATGGCTATTACAAATACCCTTTTACTTTCCTGCTTTCATGTAGTCTAGGGACCAGCACCATACTTCTTCAGTTCACCTCTCCTCCCCGTCATCATCATGTAGAGATATTAAATTTTATAAGAGAATAAAGACTTTTCCCGTATTTCTTTGGCTGCTGAAAACTCCCCATTACTTTTATGTGGCCTAAAGACTAATACTTCTTTAATTCACCTTTCCCCTCACCACGATACATACAGTGTACAAACTTTTGTAAAACAATAAAAACTACCTCCCATGCTTTTGTACTTACTACAATACCCCATTAATTATACGTGGTTGAGAGACCATCACCCTGTTCCTTCCATTCTCCTTTCCCTCGTCATCATGGAAACATATTATAAGATTTTATGGAAAGATAAAATCTCTCCCCGTAATTATATTTCTATTACAAACATCTCATAACCACACACTCCTTTCCCCCTCATCCTCGGTGGATTTTTTGGTTTGTAATATATTTCTCAGAAACTTTCACATGCCTTAATTTCACTTTACTTACCACTCACATCAAACTTTATGAAAGTGAGTGCGCATTATCGGCATCCTTTGTCACTCCTACATAGTCCCTGGATAAGCATAATTTTACTAGGAAAAAATCAAAACAAGTGATTTGAAATTGTTTCTTTTTTTATGGATAGACATACAAGTTTGACTACATAGCCAAATGCTAATGATATAGTTTTGTCTTATGCCATTAAGATAAGAAAGTGGAAATTTTTTGGGCATTTTGTTGATTTATCATTGGATGAAGATTGGTATTTTTATTTGAAGAGGAGTTTTCAATGTGAATACGTAAGTGGAAAATGTTTTTTCTAAAGGTAATCGTAATGTGAATACGTAAGTGGAAAATGTTTTTTCCAAAGGTAGTCTTATTCTCATTGCCAATAAGAAGGAATTAAGAAACAAATGGCAGTGTCTAGAGTTCACCCACATACGGCATATCATATTGTTGTTGGAGCTTAGGTCATGATAAAATGTCATGCAGATTGCATCAGTCATGGAAAGATGTCCAAATCATGGTTAAGGTGAATATGAATTTTATGAATGTTTGACCCACTTTCGAGGATTTAATCTTACCGTTCAAACTCGGAAGAGTTGGAATTATGGGGTAAGTATGGTCGACAAGCAATAACTTTTTTTTTGACCTTTTAAAGACTATGACAATGGGTGGATCTCCTGTTCAAATATATAAATATAATTTCCTAAAGTATATGCACGTAAGTAATTATTATTTTCCCTCAACTTGAGCTGAGGAAGTAGAAATGTTACACCTACATGGAATGATGATTATATTTTAAATGGAAGAATAATTCTGGAGCTTTGAAAGGCAATTAATATCCATCTCAAACTTAGGAGTGTTTACTGCAGTGGACATTAAGTGTTATTGATTACATTTTAAATCGAAGAATAATTTATGAAGTTCTCAAAGACGTATACTATTTCATATTATGGTAAATGATTTACAACTTAGTACACCTGTTTACTGTATAATATAAAATCATATTTCATATTATAGTAAAGATTTACAACTTAGTACACCTGTTTACTGTATAATATAAAATCATATTTCATATTGTAGTAAATGATTTACAACTAAGTACACCTGTTTAGTGCTTTAAAAGGTTTTTTCACCTGAACTATGAATTTTGAAAAGAGAATCTTTTAAAACCTGGAGTGATATTCTTACCTACTTTTAATTATTCTGAGGGAGATTGTTATGCAAGTAATAGAATACAATATAATATTTTAAAATTTGGAGAGATATTTTCAAAAATGGTTTTAATTAATGGTGCTAAATAATATTAGGGGTCTGAGGGAGATTGTTATGCAAGTAACAGAATATAATATAATATTTTAAAATTTAGAGAGATATTTTCAAAAATGGTTTTAATTAATGGTGCTAATTAATATTAGGGGATTATATAAATGGTATGGTTATGTAATTAAGATTTTATAAAAAAGTTATATGAAGTTAGGGTATATGCTACATAAGTGTTATTATTGAAATCAACTCAAACTCAAGTAAGTATGGTCGACAAGCAATAACTTTTTTTTGACCTTTTAAAGACTATGACAATGGGTGGATCTCCTGTTCAAATATATAAATATAATTTCCTAAAGTATATGCACGTCAGTAATTATTATTTTCCCTTAACTTGAGATGAGGAATTAGAAATGTTACACCTACATGTAAGTGGAATGATGATTATATTTTAAATGGAAGAATAATTCTGGAGTTTTGAAAGGCAATTAATATCCATCTCAAACTTAGGAGTGTTTACTGCAGTGGACATTAAGTGTTATTGATTACATTTTAAATCGAAGAATAATTTATGAAGTTCTCAAAGACGTATACTATTTCATATTATAGTAAATGATTTACAAGTTAGTACACTTGTTTACTGTATAATATAAAATCATATTTCATATTATAGTAAATGATTTACAACTTAGTACACCTGTTTACTGTATAATATAAAATCATATTTCATATTGTAGTAAATGATTTACAACTTAGTACACCTGTTTAGTGTTTTTAAAGGTTTTTCCACCTGAACTATGAATTTTGAAAAGAGAATCTTTTAAAACCTGGAGTGATATTCTTAACCTACTTTTAATTAATCTGAGGGAGATTGTTATGCAAGTAACAGAATATAATATAATATTTTAAAATTTGGAGAGATATTTTCAAAAATGGTTTTAATTAATGGTGCTAATTAATATTAAGGGATTATATAAATGGTATGGTTATGTAATTAAGATTTTATAAAAAAATTATTTGAAGTTAGGGTATATGCTACATAAGTGTTATTATTGAAATCAACTCAAACTCAAGTGAAATCTTTAATTGAGATGATTAATTTTTTTTTGTTTTTGTTTTTTCTGTTTTTTTTAAAATAAGATAGTTGTATTATATTTTATTTTACTAATTATAATGTAAGAAACATGTCTATCCCCTTAATTAGGTATCTTGTTAATGGATAGATTGGAAAATGATCTAATAGACTTAGAGATGGAATATTTTTCTTCATTTCCATTAAATTACTTATTAGCATTTGAGACATTAATAATAGGGGACATAAGGTTACTACGAAAATTGAAAACTTGTTTGGGAATTTAGGAATGTCTTGCTTACACTAACTCCATAAGTCACCTTTGACATTTGTAGTTTCTTGATTAATAATTATTTTTTGTTAATTCATATATATATATATATATATATATTATTTTTTTAATTAAGTTTTTTCAATATTTCTCATATATTGATATTTATTTTTAATAATTGATCGATTTACACATTTTAAATTGTAAATTTGACAATAGTTTGTTCTTTTTTAAAAACAATTTTAACATAAATAGAAAAAGCCCTTTTTCCCTTAGTAATCTATAATTTAATTTATCTCATCGCAAATCTTATATATATAAATATATATGATTTTGTATTACTTTCATATGCTAAGTACATCACTGATATGTTATGATAAACTAAAAAAAACAACAAATCAGGAATTTAGCCTTAAACCATTACAAAATTTGGCCAATACCTAGGTAGACATAGTAACATTAACAATGACAGAAACTAGACATAACAAAAAGCTACTTGTTGTCGTTGCTACAAAGCCCTCCAAAAATTTCACTACATTCAAATTTTGGAGTCTACTTCATTGTCGTATCAAGTGTTTCCTCTTTTGTCAAGTGTCGTTTCATGTCATTTGATATGTTACAAGTGTTCTTGAATGTTCTCAACTATCATCTCATTGATTAGAACATATTTTGGTGCATTTCATGATCACAACATCTTTGTCTTATCAAATGACACTTTTGGGTCGCATTCGAACATACTTCACTAGTAGTACTTGGGGAATATGTAGAAAGTGGTGTTTTGATGTATATTCATTGTTGATCAAGCTTGACTAAGTTTTATTGATGAGTTGGTGTGTGTCGTGCTTGGTTCTTTGTCCAAACTCATCATGTTTTCCCCTTGCCTTATCATTAAGACTTAGACAAATTTTGGTTACAAAGAAACCCCAATAAGGCCAAGAGTGCACAAATGCACTCCCAAGCTTTGATTGGAGATCCTTCATTGTTCAGAAGTGTGTCTTGTGCCCTCTTTGTGAGTTGGGTGCACTCCCAGTGCGTGAATCCACTTCTTTGTTCTGAACTGCACCCTCCAATATGACTAAGTCTTCCTTCAGTGCAATTCTTTGACTCAAAGAAGTGTGCCCTCTTTGAGTGCATTGGTGCACCCTCAAGACCCAAAGATCAATCCTTCAGCCTTCCACTATGAGCCCTGCGCCCTCCTCAACTCCTTGAGCGCATTGTCTCACTCTGAAGGCATGAACCTCCAACCGTCAACATTTTGGAGTGCACCCTACGCCACCCCTTTCTCCCTTAGGTTCATAGTGCACTCGGGAAGCCCAGAGCCTTCCCCTTCGTATTTCAGACTTGCGACATATGCCCTAACTTGATTTATTTCTTCCCTTTGAGTGCATGAGCGCATGCTAAAGCCCCAAAGCTCCTCTTCTTCATCCCTTCATCCTTTCAAAGTGCTCCCATGCATCCCAAAGCATTTTTTACCCTTTTGAGTGCATCAAAAAGGCATAAAACATGGTAGAATAAGATGTTTTTAGGCTGATAGTTGCTCGTCATGAGTGATTGCAGAAACATGAATTCTAGGGACCACACAAAAGGAGATCGAGTAAAGAGGATAAGAAAAGAAAGCCTGAAAAGAATAAATAATACACTTGAAACTTGATGATCGAAGCACACCAAAGACTCCAAGATCGAAGACCCTTTGGATGGTGAAAGCTCCATGATTAGAAGATGAACTAAGAACAAATATAATGGCATCCATGTCACCACTAGATAAGCACCACGTCATCAGTCACTATTAGACATGATCATCAAATAAAGTCACATCTCAAGCCTTATCATATGATTATGTAGAAGTCATGATACATTATTGAAATCATTGTAAAATACAAATGAGTGGAATCCCAAGAGTCATGTATGAACTAAAGAGTGATGGAACTCCAAAATACATGTGATACCAAAAGTCATATGTAATTCCAAATGTCATTTCGAATTCCAAATGTGGTAGAGGTCCAAAGGTCACTAAAAATTACAAAGTAAAGAGTCATGAGGATGTGAAAGGTTATTCCTCAAGTTATAAATAGATCCTCATTTCTCATGTAAGGTACTTTTAACCTTGGATTCTCCCACAATGCATTAGAGAGACAAATTTAGTACTTTTGAGGAGAAATAAGCGGCTCTAACACTCCATTATTGGATCTAGAGGTGTGCATTGTAGTTATGTATCTTGGGACTTTTGCTTAATATCAAAGCCTTCCAAGACCAACACGTTTTAACACATGGATTGTGAATATTTTTAAGACATCTCTTTGATTTTTTATGGTTCATGCTTGATTTCATTAATTACTGGATCACTTGAACTATTTTAGTTATTTCGGTGCTCCTTGTTGGAAACGTGTTGATATTTTTATAATGATCTTCGCAACCTTGTGAACTACTTTGCTTGATGTTAGATGAACCTTTCTCTTTCACGTGTATCTTCACTAGAATAGTACTATTACTTCTTTCTTAGAGGCTGAATTTATTCCCCTGCCATAGTAGAAGAACCAGGATACATTAGCAATCGAATATGCACAAGGTTTACTTGTTTGCTCATTCAAAAGGACAAGTGTGCTTCTCTCTTGTGTTGATAGCTAAGGTCAAGGCATATATTTAAGAAAACGACAGTTGGCCCGTATTCTAGATGGGACTCCTACACCAAACAACGTGAGGTCTAATTGGGACCTTATGTCAGGGAGATCCCCTGTATGGTGGCGATATCCATCATCATCAACAATCTGGCGCCAAAAGGAGGGCATCTAGTTTTTATGGATGATCACTCCAGACACCTAAATCATTCCTCTTCTAGTCAAGGTAGCAAAATTTCGAGCACTACTCTAATTCCCGAAGTAGGAGGATGTTCTCAGTCTATCCCATAACCCACTTGCAAAGTTACTTACGAGAAGATCTGGACAATTGGACCTATAACCACTCAGTTCGCAAAGGCTATTGGATTAATTCCTAGAGCACATGATCTTCCACATTTTCTAAAGCAAAGAGAGACAACTAGTACCAGTATCTTGGTATCTATAGTGGAAGATTTGTTCTTTTCTACCATGGAATGGTTGGAAAAATTTGCAGATGATACTGAAAACCCAAAACAACTACCACCTTTTAACAAGCGATATGAGGACGATACAATTGTTCTTTCTAATGAACTATTTGACAGATTAGGCGATGAATAATCTCTCGAATCTGATAACGAGCATGAATGTAGAGAAAAGAACATGGCAGACCACAATCTGGATTGGATGGCCCAAGGTATCTAACTCTTCCAGATAACTTGCATAAAATTCCGAGACATCGAAAAAATATTCTTTCAAAATATGATCTAGATAAGAAGATGAAGGAAGAAGACAATATTGATGATTTTTATCTTCATTTACGAATGATGGAGGTGAGGTATGATGATGGTTCCTGCGTTCTTTTACCGTATACACTAGAAGGCAGAGAAACATCATGGTATGATAGTTTACCCATCAATTCAATCCATGCCTAGAGGGAGTTCAAAAAACCATTTCTTGAGAAGTTTGTTGACTAGAAAACTCTTTCCATGCTACTCAAAGAGCTCGAAAGCGTGAAGATGGGGGAAAAGGATCTAGTGAAAGATTTTAATCAGAGATTCAATTATATATTGAATAATTTTCCCCCAGTTTCACAACCACATGATTCGATTACTATCAACTATTACACAGTTGTCTTTCCCATCAGTATTTTCCAACTTGTAAAGAGAACAACACAAGAAACTTTGGTTTTGAATTTTTCTAAAAAGATCGCAATCGAGAAGGACTTGCACACGATTGGGGTCATTGCAAATGATGAGGATTCTAAATATTCCAAAGAGATTAGTAGGAAGTTGCAGACTTCTTCTAGTAAGGATAAAGAGAAGGAATCATCGGATATCAAAATCTTGACCAAGATGGTGAATACGCTCACCAATAAAATCTCAGAACTAAAGAAAAGGTCAAGTGATACTTTCGCTAGTAGCAAGCCTCCCAAGTCATTCGCTTTTCGAGTGATAATAGTAACAATAACAATCCACCTGCCAAGTCTACATAAAGTATGAATGCTGTGATGAACATAGAGAGCATTGGCATATATAATTATTGTTCTTTCCATCAGGAATATCATTTAGAAAAAACATGTCCTTAGTGGAATCATAACATGAACACTTCCGTTGCACACATTGTAGATACTCTCTTAGAAGATGAGAAAACAAAATAAGCAGAGCGCTAGTACAAAATGGCTAATTAGTTACTAAAAATGACTAAAATTTGCATATAAATGACCATTTTTAAGTCAGTGACCAATAGTAGATAATTTATAGTATCTTATAACGCGATCAAATTTTAGTCCTTTTTAGCCTAGTCATTAATTGGTTGTCTCAATTTTATCATCTAGTAGTATATTTAGTTGTTAATTTGGTCATTAATTTACTAATTTATTTTATCATTAATTGCCACAATTAATGGCAAAATATACACCAAAATATATTACTATAGGATCACCTGAGAAAACAAATTAACGACCAAAGGAATATGAACAAAATGTTGGTTGCGTTATAAGATACTTTAAATTAGCTACCAATAGTCATATATATGCAAATTTTAGTCATCGTTTGAAACCAATTAATGACCAAAGAAATATGATTAAATATTGGTCATGTTATAAGATACTGTAAATTAACTACTAATAGTCGTATATATGAAAAATTTACTCATCATTTGTAATCACAAATTTATCATTTGCAGTAGTCATTTATCTTTTTTGGTAGTTTCATATTCATTATATAAACCATTGATTTAGTAGTTTATAATCATTTCATTTACTTTCATTAATAATCATTATAAACGACTAATTTAATCGTATATTCATTTTATTTGTGTTCATAATTAATCAATATAAACTACTAATTTAATCATTTTAAATTTACTTTATGCATTCATTATTAATCAACATAAATTAACTAGTATGATTTTGCGACTAAACTAAAAAAAATGTCATACAATGTGCATGTTCATCTAATATGAAAACACAAAGTTGCATATGTTAATTACAATGCTAAATAATATCAAGTGCAACTATAAATATTTTCAACCACACAAATTATATTATACAAAATGTCAAGTATTACAATATGAGTTTCCAACTTAACATTGGTTGGACTACACTTTACACATGAAATATTGTTTCATCACTTCAAAACATTAGCATTGTGTTGCCAAGGCATTGCAGGTGAATTCACCAACTCTAAAGACTTGAACATCAATCTATATGTGTGTGTCTCATACAAGATATTGGCTTTAAGGGTACCACTAGACTCATTCTCTTCTCTCTCTTTCTGCATTTGTCACTCCATTTTTATTGTTCTCCTCTTTCTTCAATTCCTGCTTCTTACTATCAATATTGAGCTAGTATTTTGAAAATGAAAGAAGATACAATGCCAAGTATAAGACATGAAAAATGTTGAACACTCGAATATAAACTAAAGTATACTATAAAGGATTTATATGTCATATACATCAACATCATCAATGTCAATGTCATTTTCCCCCAGAAAAGCAAGAAACGTGAACAAGTTTTCTTCAGTTGGACGTTAATGGTCACTATGTGGCCAAATGACCTATATAAACAAATAAAATAAAACATCACCATAGAAAAGAACATGTTATAAACATAGTATTCATCCTTTAAGAAAATATTAGGCATAATCATGCCAACTAAGTTAAATGCTAAAAAGTTCAAGCTATAGACAAATTGTGTAAACAAATGGAAAGAAAAGGACAACATATAATAAATCATGTATGACAACTGGCTCAAAAATTGCATCATAGAAGGAAAAAAAATCTTTGATGGCTACCCATACATATGGGTTGGTATCATGCCTCAATATTCCATGATCCTTAGGTTCCATAAGAAGTAAACCTCCTCATAAATGCACCAATGTTTATGAATATAAATTCCATCTTATCATGTGGCTTGCTTACATCAGGCACTTGACTAAAATAAATAGATGGAACACCTGCCTCAACCTGCCTATAACCTTTGAATTTATCTTTTTCTATATCATTTTCCTTCAATTTCTCCCTCTCTTTACCTATCTCCATATTCTCCTCATTTGATAAAATTATATTTGTCCTACCCGCCAATGTTTGTAACTAACAAACCATACCAGTGGCCTACATAAAAATTATTGGCTCTCAAGAAATGATTGGAGCCATAGATGTCAAGAATGTTCAATGAGAAACATGATCACCATGATTACTTAACATGTTCATTAGAGTCTTTCATATCTTTACCTCCATATAAATATAAAGAGTTTGAGGATCCTGCCAAACTATCAAAACCTAGAAAAAAATAAATTCTACCAAGGCTCAAAAGGGAAGACAATCCACCTCTCTTGAGAAATTGTATTGCCATGGAATGTGACTTTGTAAGCCACACAAAACTTTTGAACGCCTAAATTGTAACTCTTGGAAGGTGTAGTTGCAAATATTTGCAAGATATAATCATTACTATATGTTTTTCATCTATTGACATGTATCCCAAAGGATTTCCCAAAATCTTCATGAATGGACTATTGCCTATAATGTTATCATCCAAGGAAGACTTTTTTATTATTATCTACAACACCTTCACTAGCTAAAGTTATATCTTCGGAATCAGAGACAAGTGAAGTTCCTCCCATAGTACCAGTGTTCTGGGAATCTATAGTAAGCTGGAGTTTGCATTACAGCATAAGGTCAAGTATGAGAAATAATGCAGTCACCCACTTGGGAACTGAAACTTTTTCCCCTATCAGTTTATTTGGCATAAAATTTTTCAATAAGTCCAATGTATACCAACAAGTCCATTATTGGCTCCTATATCTCTAGTATTGTTTTCTTCACTCAAAACTAATGCTAAAATATGAGAAATAATTGATAATGGACTAGTGCCCTTTTCAGATCCATCCACCTTATAAAGATTTATTTGATGAATAAGAAGGGAAACAATTCTCAGAGTGTATTGGCCTTTATTTCAATTTCAAAATGTTAGTCATGGACAAAGAATCACATTTTTACTTTGCAAAAAAATCATACATGTAGTTAAGATATCTTCAACGAGAGGATTTTATAGGGGTTTCTCTTCATAAGAAACATCTCTTCCTTTTTTATTGTCTTTCTCTTTGGGAACCTTAGAATTACCTAGTGACAAGGAAAGATCTTAGGAAATTTCATCGCCTTCTTGTGTTGGATCCTTAGGATGACTAAAGAGCCACTCCATAGCTAGTTCAATTCTATTTGTTTCAACATGCCTCAATGCTTCCTCTACCCTGGACCTTGGAAATCCCATGTAAACCATCATAGAAATGGTAGCCTCATCAGGTGGATGACCTCTAAATTGTTGACCTGTGCTTCCAGGAATATGAATTTTTCTTCCTTTAACATCACCTATGGCAATGTATACATGGGTAATAATGGAAACAACAAAGGAAATCAAAGATGTACTACAACGACAAAACATTGGATTGATCCAAATAGGTAGAAAACTTTGAGAACTTGAGCTTGTAGAGTGCAGACAAAAACCTTTGGATCCCTTAGAACAGTGACAAAGCATCCAACAAATGGTTGCACTAATTGTGATGTAGAGGGAACAATTAAAAACGAAGAATAATTCACAAGGTACTCCAAAATCCTATAATAGCTTCGCAATGCCTCTAACAACCAAGGTACATTCGCTAGCTTTTTATTTTCAATACCTTTGTCACTTTCTATTTCCATTCCTTATTGTGACACAAATGGTACTACCCATAGTGAATGACATGTTTCTTCAAAAGTAGTCAAAATACTTTTAGTTGTACCATGAACATAGAAAACATTCACCATTGTTGTATTGCACATTCGCTTATGGTTGTCATTTAAATGTTTTAATGTCATCCACAACTTTCCTAGAGTAGTGAAACTTTGAAGAAAGTGATGACTCAAACTCAGATGAGCTATAGTTCTCATCCACATCAAGACTGTCATGAAATTTTTTTGCAATAGTAACCACCACGCTCTTGGTTATTGGACTAAGCAATCAGTAGCATCACGATTTCGATTGGGTACTACAAAAAACTTCACAAGAGTAACATAAAATCATCACATTTTAGACACAACCTTATTCACAGTATCAAAGCCCAAGAGATCAGGTGAATGCCTTTTAATTTCCAGGACTTGAGATGTTTCCCCTGCACTTACAAATCCTCCAATGTCAACCTCTAATGCATCTGCATGTTTCCCAAGACAACTAAGATGAATTCCTGAAATCCCTTCGATGTCATGGTCCTTTATTTTATGGTGATGCATTCATGTTTGTATAAAAAAAAGATATTCAGGTTCAATGGACCAATGAGAAGTAGGTCCATTCCTCATAGACACTGGATTCAATATAAAACAATTAAAACTATGTTAGTCTCACTTCTAGCTTCTGTACCTGTTGCATTAGGTGCCAAATTTTCAGCTATAGGTCCTTGTTCAACCTCTGCCTTCACATATACTTTTGAATCATTAACAATATACATGACTTTCGAAACTATTTCTTTGTACACCTTCACTCCATCCTTTAGTATATCTTCACCTCTAGAATCAATTTTAGGCACCATTATTGTTGTGATTTTCAGAAGATGGGTAGAAAAGGATAAAACACCATCTAGACTTGAAAGGCATCTAAAAATTTTCATTCATTGTGCTACCTCAATATATCCCAGCTTTGTTCCAGCCAAAAATTCCGTGAATTCAAAGGTTTCATGTGTTATCTTAGTGTAGTATAAACAACCCTTGTGAGATGAGAGAATACTGTGAAAATTTCTTAAATGTGAAAACAATATTCTAGCCACTTGGAAATTACAATGGTAAGAGGGGTAAATCAAATAGTTACAACACAAATGCTATGCCATTTTTTCTCAACAAACTCCCCTCATGTATTTATATTATGCAGAATATTCTCTAAGAGACGTGTAACATCGATTATATTTGGGAGAAAGGATTCCATGTTTGAAGAAAACATTTCAGCAGAAGTATCAAACCGTAGATCAGATGTTTCCCTCGATGATTCATCTTCGTCCGTTGAACTAATTGTTTTCTATTCTAAATCAGTCTCCATGGGAACAGGAACACAGGCATTAGTAGATTCTTGCAATAGGGAATACAATTCAACGCCAGATCTAAGTTTTGCAATAGTATTTAATATTTAAGTCAATACATCCACTCTATGCCCCCTCAAATAAGAAGCATGTCACATCCTCTTATCCAAGTTAGATGATAAGGACCTAGGAGTATCACCTACCAAATCCTATAAGTAGGTTCCTGATGTAAAAAAATTCACAAAACATTTTAGGGCACCACGATCATTAATAGCTTGAAGTCTAAGCTAATAATGACACAAAATATCCAACCATTCTAGTATACAAGCTACTTCATTTGTAAAATGGATGACACCAACCATGATGGAATCCAAAGAAGAATTAGGTAGACCAACAACATCGAACATAATGGCAAGTTGGATCTTTGTGAATAAGATCACTCATGATTGTAGTTGCAAGTGAAAATACCCCACCACCAAAGTCCTTTGATCTTCTAATATAGTGCACCAGAAAAATCACAAATAACTCTCTTCGTATCCATATAGCCATGTAGTATTTCTAGGAACATATATACTACGAGATATAGCCTGAAGAAAATTCTTCATAAGAAGTCTTATATGATAAGGAGCTAATTTTTCAAGTTGAGCTTTATGTGTTGCCTCTGACCCAACATCATTGTTCTAAGGATACTTTTTCTTAGAACCTGATTGTGATTCTCCACTATGCTTCCTTACTCTCTCCTCAAAATGGTAGGCTTCAAGCCTCAAGCGTGCTATGGTGTTATCCAAGCCTCCTAAAACACTAAAGGAGGTTGAAGTAGGATTAACATAGTCCATAAAAACCTCAAGAACATGGACAACAATTGTTACCAAGTGTATGTATTGTGGATCCAAATATTTGAGAAGAGGGAGAAAATTTGGCATTAAACCCACATCCCTTAAAGCAATGTAGCTAGAAGAAGAAGAAAGTAGAATTGTTGCAAGAGAAAGTAGTGCTTCTAGGAAATATATCGAACAATAGGATGATTCACTAGAAAGGGAACTTATTTCCTTCTGCATTAGACTAGGTAAGATGCCATGATGTCCTCCTGGTGTGATGACATTTAAAACCTTTGACTGACAAGACCTATCTTGATAGAGGGCCCCCAATGCCAATATTTCCAAAATATGAATATATTTAGAAACCATATAATCAAATCATACTAATGTTACAAGTTCATTCACAAACTCAAGTTCATTGGTGAAAAAAGAAGATAAATCATTGGGGTCATTACTTGCTTGCACTAGCACAATAAAGGACAGAAGATAAATACAAATGTATTTCTACCTGGTGTCTAGACGTGAAAAGGATTTTGCAAAACATAATCTTGTTAGTAAAGAAAATATAAGGCCAATAGGTACCATGCATTCATCTACTATATGCTTCAAAAGTTGGAGATCACTTACATAATTCATACTCAAATCAGGTATATGAATTACTTGCAGCCCTGGGTGTCTTGATAGTTCCACTTCAGAATCTCCCTTTTGAACAAATTCGTGAGCATAAGATTCAAAATGAAGGGAAAAACCTAGCTCATATGAAACAGGGTCAGTTTCATTTTCAGTAGAACAAGCTAACAACCAAAAACCTTCTTCTTTACCACGCCATCCTTGAGACAAGGCAAGAAAATTTATATTAAGAAAAGGATCTCTAATTGAGCATTTTTCCACTGGATTATTTACAAATGTAGCCAATGTTAGTAGACTAGAAATTACTACAACTACATCTAAAGAACCAAGAAAAGTCGAATGATGTTTCCACATAAAAATATATATATAATAAATCGACAACAAAGCATAAATGTGCATGCATCATTTGAAATGTCGCAAGTTGGAAAATACATAAAATGAAGGAAAAAAATTAAGCACGAGTACAGAACAAATCATCACCATATGCACTACCATGAAAAATATACAAAACAATAAAGAAAAACTAAAAATTATAGAATTCATAACTAGAAGGTTTTTATGGGTAAAGAAAAAAAATTTATATACTTCTTCGGATGAGAATATAAATAGTAAGAAAAAATACCTATATTGAAATTACAGGAGATAGAGAGATAACAAATGCCACCCATAACATATCATCGTATTAATACTTATAGTGAATTTTAATATATTTATTAATTTCAAAAGCCTTCAGATATTTGTATTGACTAACTACTTGGGAAAAGAGAGAGAGAGAACTTTTGGTAGTAAAACCTTGAAAGTAATGAAAAAAAATCATAATGAATATAAAACCCCAAAATAAGAAATTTGATTATTCATATATGTTAAAAAGAGAAGGGCATCAAAGAGAGAGAAAAAAGGGCCTACATAGTAGAGACATTTTATGAGGAACTTGATGTACAACATCGTACAACATCATAAAAAATATGAAAAAAATATTCACTTATTACAAGAAAAACTACGTTCAATGCTTAATGTTTAATAAAGAAACACACAATATTCATCATGTACAATGATATCCACCATTAACATTTTTAAGTGTATATATTATTTTCATGCTAGGAAGGAAAGACGACCCCTTTCTAAACCATACCAAGAATTTGTATCTGAGTAATTAGGGACAAAAAAAGTTACTCAGTATTGTCTCATAACATGATACATATCTTCTTTCAAAAATGTTTCCCACCTTAAAGCATCAATAGTCAGTTTCATGTTTGGGTACTACATAATATACTATGGGATGCCATATATAGGTTGCTAAAATTCAGTTAGGAAACGACTTGAGCAACAAAAATGTTACAAATATTCTAACTAGCCTATGTGAAAAACCATGAACTTTTCTCATAGCACTTGGTACTATCATTTGTAGTACTACCAAGCCCATATTTTTCTAGCAAATTCTATTCCATAAAGAAAACTGCAAAATTTGAGCTTTGGATGTAAGAGGCTAGCTTTAAATTCCACTAACAACAATATGGATGAATGAACAATTGGATATAATTTTGATTATGAGCTCTATCTTTGGCTTCTTCAAGCCTTCATAATAGTCAAACAATTTTATGTGAAATAACCTTGCCAAATCTCACAAACAAATTTCCATCAGAAGTGTTACTTGTGCTTCCTATAACATCTTTGTGATTTCCTTCCACCTACTCATCCTACATCTCTTGTAGTTGTTGCTAGGGGATGCTTGGTTTACTTTGATACCTGGAGCTTTCTTAGAAGCTAGTACTAAAGACTACAAAACTCTAGTAACCTCATGCATGGTGGGATGCTTAGAAGGTTGTCTCTTTGTGCAAAGTAGTGCAAGTTGGAATATCTTTCTTACAACCCCAATATTTGTTCAGGGTGTTGCTACGTATTGGTCTATAGTTTCCATTACTACATCATTGTTTTTTTTTGATAGAATATGCATTCAAACACCCATGTTAAAGAAATGAAAGTTATTTCTTTATTTTCTTGGTCCATGCAATATCCCAAGACAAAAAAAATTCACAATTGACAATAAGACAATCCGAACTGGAGCAAATTTAGAGTCATTATCATCTTACCAATTGAAGTAAATTAGAATCATTATCCATATATTTCTTCCCCGTGAGTATCTCTAAAAGAACAATGTCATAGTTGTACACATCATACTTCTCATTAAGCCTAGATATGCTTGCACATTCAAGGTCAATATAACCGATAACACCCATAACATAGGTAGAGGTGTGGGTTTTTGTAAATGGGATACACTTGGCAATGACAAATTCTGACAAATGTGCTTCAAAATTGTCATCTAAGAAAATGTAGGGAGTTTTTACATCTCTGTGAATAATATATGGTTTACATTCATGATGGAGATATGCTAAACCTTGTGCATCTCCCAGAGAAATCCTTGGAGATGTGTTCTAGTCTATCTTAATCGTTTTTTAAGACCCTACATACAAGATGCATTTATTGGATTCTCCAAGTAGGCCACTAGGAAACATTCACTACGTAGCTCATGAGATGGAAAAAATGAAAACTAGAAACTAAAGGATTAAAGGAGTAAAAAGAAATTGTAGAACATAATCACATCATATAACTCATCAACATTGTTTTGAGAAGCTAAGTAAAAGAAAAGAAATTGAGATAAGATAACACAATTGCATTCCCCAAACCATTTTTGCAGGTAATATCACAATGATACATTATCATACATAATTCATATTTATTCTCCATATAAGAAGAGATATTATTGATAGCAATGACTATCATATAGCATGGGTACAGGGCTATATTAACTCCAAAAGTAATGGAAATATATCATGAGTTTCCCTAATAGAGGAAAGCACAACATGTATGTTAGGTGCATTAATGACACAATGAATCTATTATATAATCTTCATTTTCCACCACCAAATATTTTACTGATGGATAACCCATAGATTCAGATAGCATTCTTGGAGAAACATTTGCGACACTACAAATGTGATAATTTGAACAAATAAGTTTTTTCTAACACTAAGAAAAGGGAAGAGTATAAGAACCAATGTTCCATAATATGTGAAAACTAATTCCAAATTCGCCAATTCTTTCTAGTATAACCTATTATAGAATTGAGGTGTCATGAAAAAATATGTGAATGCAATTATTGTTTGGTGAACCTTATCTCAAGCCAGGTGAGGGAAAGTCTATTGGAAGATCCAAAATTTCAAAAGGCAGGTATTCATGCAATATGATACCTAAAAAATTATGATGAAAGTTATGTATCTGTAGAATTCAAGTACTAGACAAAGTTTAATCTTGTTTAATAAGTAAGAGGTGGAGGAAGTTAATGTTATTAGAACAAATGCAATAGTTGAGGAGATAGTGTATCATGAAGTAGGAATATCATTTCCCATATTTAGGGAGTATAGATCATTAATAAGAATACTCTTTCATAACATATCAATCATTATCTTTCTTTTCAAAAATTAATTTACCTCTGTGGCCTTTGGCCATCTTGTATATCCAATGATAAAAATAAAAAGAAAAATCCACTTTGGAGTTGTTTCATGTACGTCACTCACAAAACTCCCACATAGATGTAATCGCCAATAAAGAGTATCTATTAGAATGTAGGTTTAATAAAAAAAAAGAGGTAATCTAGTATTTACCTTGATATTATGTTAACAAAATACAAAATTAGCAAGCACATCAATGTTATAGATAACTGGAAAAGGAATGTAGTGATGTCGCAACAAGAGATAATTTGTGATCATTCCACCACACTGCAGACATAATATTCCATGAACAGTGATAGGATATCATTTATAGTTGAATAGATGGAAGAATTTGATGTAGATGGGATACAATTAATTATATAGAGACATAGGCACCCAATGAAAAAACCCAAATAGATTGATCCAACCCACCTGATCTACAAGGTCATAAATATTTATGTGACTCTTCCACTAGAAGACAAGGAATAATACATATACTACAAGCATAAAACAACTTCTAAACCTTGAAAAGGGACAATTCTAATTTTCCAACATGCAATTTTGTGTGTATAGTGTTGTATAGTTGGGAAATGCTAATTAGCGAGATTTTTGAAATTGAGGATTAATTAGAGCTTGTTATTTAGCAAAAAAATGGAATGAATGAAGCTTAAGGTAGGCTCTATGATATGGTCAAAAGATTCACAATGTAAAGGGGGTTTTTCAACATATTTTGGAACCATTGGCAAAGTGGTTAGCCATTGTACTTCCACCTGTTCAAGAAAAGACAATTAAGCTTGTTTAGGGACCTTGTAGTGGCTAATCTATATTTCTTGGAGATTTGGTGGTAGAAATGCCAAGACGTATTGATGCTTCAACGAACGGAGTTACATATTCTTCTAGCTTATAACTGAAAGTTGAAAGAACTACTCTTCTTCTTATTTGTACTTACAAGCAACATAATAAAATAGTAGTAGGTACTCCTAATGAATGTGGGCTCTTTGCAGAGTAAGTTTTTGTCTTAGTCCTTGATGGTGAAGTTGTTTACAACATTGACGACAAAGACTACGACATAAATCAACAAGCTCTTACATCAACTTGGGCTTCAATTCTTCCTTTTTGCTTCACTAGAAGAGAAATAAAATTAGAATGTATTTCTAGATGACACACTCAACTTGAGTATGTTTCATATTAAACATTGCAATATATCCGAACTAACTAAATATTGACATCAGTAGACTATTCTGGGAGATTAAACTATGTATGAAAGTATGATATTACATGGACATCATCTTGAAAACAAAATTTGAATAAATTAGGGGAAGGATCACGATATGGAATTTGATTCAAGCACATGAATTTTTTAAGACTGGAAACTGTGGAGATTTGGGTGGGTACTCAGAGTCACTTGTAGATCTTAGGTGCTTGTAATGGAACATATATTAATAATGGAGGTTTGTGCCCTTCAAATATTGGGAATCTTAGAAAAGAAAGTGTACACTTGAGTTTTTTACTCCCCAAAATACATGAGTATTATGATTTTTTAGACACATGTTATCAACCTTGTTTAAGGAAGAAAGTATTGTTTTGGAGCGAGAAGATGATGCTGCCATTTTTTTTTATTGTAACAACATTAAAGGGATTTGTTCCTAGCATGATTGAGGCTCATCTTCCAGCATTTTTTTCAAGTTTGTATAATTTGATTAGCTATGTTCTTTATTGTAGGCTTAGAAAAAGGTATGAATATTCACGGACACTAAGATTGGTGTTGAAAGATTCTTTACAGATATGTTTATTTCCATTTATTTTTATGTGTTCTCCTAAGCAATAGTTAGTTCACACTAAAAAAATGTTAGAGGATATTTTAGTGTTGAAGGTGAAAATAAAGTATGTCTAAATCAGAGAAGAGACTCTAGAATTATGAAAGAAAAAAGGGAAGTCGCATGATCCATAGACGGAAAATGGCACCAACCATTCTAGTAAAAATATATTGAAATTTGATAGGCTACACACAATAGGATAACATTGACATTTGAAGAACTTTAGGCTTGTAGTAGTAGCAAGAGTGATGCGTACAAACTTAGACTATTCCAAATTGAGTTAATATTATAGCACCTAATGGCCATTCTTGAGCTAATATTTCCCTTTTAGATATTATTATAGGACAACCTATCGGCTCACCAAAAAGCATAGTTGAATATGAATGATGTGTTAGTGTTATGCTGCCAGCTCACAAAATAGAAGAAAAGATAGAGCAACGACTTCAAAATCAGCCTCTTCGAGGGGGAAACCTCCTTTACATTACACGAATGAAAAATTATTGTATGATACAAATGACAAGACCTCCTTTCTATATTTAAGAGTCTAAGGGGTCACAATATAATAAAAGTCGACAAAATAATAATAATATAAGGGCACCAAAATAACAATAGTGGGCTTCTATGGGACACAATAATAACAATACGATGACAATAGGGGAACAACAATAAAAATAAGGGCTACAATGACAATAGTAATGGGGGAATCACTAATATTATAGGGACCTAACATGCCCCTCTCCTTCAAAAAAGTCTTGTCCTCAACTCTTGAGTAGTTTTGGATGCTTCTCTATAAAATTCTCATCCTCCCATGTGGAATCTTCAACGGGTAAGTTCTTCCACTTGATGAGATACTCCGAAATTGATCGATTTTGTAGCTGTCAAGTTCTTGTTTTCGTGACTACTTTAGGTTCCAATATGATTTTTCCTTCCTCGTCAAGTTCTAGAAATATTGTTTGAATTGGAAGGTTGTCACCAATAACCTTCTTTAAGCATGAAACATGGAAAATTGGGTGCACTCGGGAAGTTGCAGGAAGCTCCAATTTGTATGCCATAATACCAATATTTTACAACACCTTGTACAGACCATAATACTTTGGTTATAATTTATTATGCTTCTTTTCTTTCTTGAGAAACATTTTTTATATGGTTGTAGCCGTAGAAATACCGAGTCACCTACATTAAAACTTCTTTCACTACGATGTTGGTTTGTAGATATAAGTCCTTTGTATTAATCACATCGATGGGATTTGGTCGACGTTTCAAACCAAATAATGTGGTTCATCCTTAAGACAACACCTTGTCCTAAGGATGAACCACATTAGTTGGTTCTAAACGTCGACCAAATCCTAATGATGTGATTAATCCGAAAGACTTATATCTACATTATGGATCACAATAGTCTCAGACCTAACGATGTTGATATGCATGTTGTTTCATTCCATTTTGAGTCAAAGTGAGGTTATCCTTTAAGATTTGGATAACTTTTTGTTGATGCTCGATGTGATCTTCCACTGCTTGGACCTTAGAATTTTCTCTTAAATATGATGTCATGGATGGTGGATGATATCCATAAAGTGCCATAAATGGGGTCATTTTTGATGCAGTATGGAAGGAAGTCTTATACCACCATTCAGCCAGAGGCAACCATTTGACCCATTGTGTCTTTTTATTAGATAAAAAACAACAAAGATATCCTTCCAAACATTTGTTTACTATCTTGGTTTTCCCATAAGATTGAGAACTATAAGATGAGTTATGAGCTAACTGAGTACCAAGGCAAGAAAATAATTCTGTCCAAAAATTTCCAGTGAAAATGGGATCTCTTCCGCTTACAATAATCTTTGGGCTTATATGTAGCTTTTGAATTGTTTCCATAAATGTAGTACAAATTGTACTATATTTAAATGGATGAGATAATGCACAAAAGTGTGCATACTTGGTAAGTCTGTCAATTGCCACCATGATGACACTCTTTCCTTTGGACTTGGGTAAACCTGTGATAAAATCCATTGAAACATCCTCCCAACATTGACTTCGAATGGATAAAGGTTGTAATAGACATGGGGTCTTAATTGTTTCAACTTTATTTTTTTGGCAAACCAAAAATTCCACTTCAAACTTTTTAATATCAAATTTAAGGCCATCCCAAAAAATATCCTTCTTAACCCCGTGGTAAGTTTTTTAAAATCCTAAGTTCCCTCCTAAGGGAGAGGTGTGCAATTACATATGAATATTTTGTTTGAGTTGGGAATTGTTACATAGGTATAAGCAATCTTTGTACCATAATGAATCATTTTTCCAGCTAAATGTATCAGATGTATCGGGATATTGTTGTAACTTTTGAATGAGTACCGAAACTTCTTTGTCATTATTCCATTCATCCCTTGCTTCGTTTATCCAATTTGGTTGGATAATAGAAATGGCGCAAAGGAATGCTTCCACATCCTCATCCTTTCTTGAGAGTGCATCTGCCACAATATTTTGCTACCCTTTTTTGTAAATGATTTCAAAGGCGTAACCCAACATATTTGTGACCCATTTTTGCTGCTCTTCTGAAGATAATCTTTGTTCTAAAAATTATTTAAGACTATCATGATCTGTTTTTACCTTGAGGTGTCTTCCCATTAGGTATGGTTTCCATTTCTTAATTTCATGTAGTATTGCAAAAATTTCCTTCTCGTAAATAGCTTTGGGTCAATACTTTCCTTCGACTATAAGACTTTTGAAAGCAATAGGTCTTTCTTCTTACATTAAAACAACACCAATTCCATTTCCTGAGGCATCACATTCCATAATAAAGGTTTTGTGAAGTCTGGCATATTGTTGACATAGGCATAAAGGGACATGCCATTTATCCTGTAACCATTCCTTCTGAACTTTGGCCCTCAAATTTTGACCCTTGAACTCTTCATTGAAAAAGAAAGGGACATTGATCCCTACCAACACATGATTATGAAAAATCCTATTTTCATTCACTGGTAAGGTTGTGGCCTCAGAAATTGACTTCTCTGAACTGAAAAAGGAAATACCTGCAACCTCCATGTGATTTCCATCAAACCCCTAAGCAAAAGACCGAGCCACTGCACCGTGGTAGTTAGTACAGCGGTGGAAAAACTCACTCCAACTAGCTTGCTGAAACATTTGTTGGATTTTGGGGTATATGTCTAGCAAAACCAGTGCTTTAGGCTCAGAACAATTTTATTTGCCTCCTTTTCCCATCGCATTGTGTGGTTTTCCCAAGACTTGATCTTGAATCCCTGTGAGTAAAGTAGTTTCAATGCAAAGTGTGACAAAAGATGAACTAACAAAAACAAATTTACTAATGGGGCATGGTAAAACAACTTGACATGCAAATGGAATATTATAGTTGGGCAAGTGAATGATTACTGAGCTTTAGGTGATGAATATGAATGAAGTTCGTATCATATGGTAAAAACATTTTAATGAAATTCACTCATAGTAGCAGAGAAAAATTATTAACCAATACTTTTTTACCCCTTCAAAATAGATAGTGACACGTTTGAATGATATCGTTGACATTGACGTGGTCAGTATAGTCGTCAACTTTTAAATTTAAAATTTTCTTTTGGCATTGACAGTTGGCTTGTGAGACAAAATGAAATTGTTGATAAGCTTGTTGTTAGTGAATTCTTTGGAAAATCATATTGGATTACTAAAAAGTTGATAGCCCTTCTATCAGTGATTTCCCTATTTATTACAACTAAAATGCTTACATTTAAAGTGTCAACATTTTCTAAAAAATTTAAAAAATGAAGTTTATTGCGATAACATAAATTACAATTAATTTTTGTAATTGTGATTTCCGTAATCCCAATATAAATCTCTTGAGTTATAGATTTTATATTCTAATGCAAGGGAGACGTCTAAAAATTATTTTAATTTAGACAACTCATAAAATATTTCAATGTAAGTTTAAAGTAAAATCTATATTAAGTTTGCATATAGAGAAAGTAATTGGAAGTAAAATAAATAAAAAAATTTAAAAATTCTCACTAATATGCAAATTTTACATCCTAGTATAAGAGAGATGTGTAATTATTTCACTTCTCAAAATAGAGTGCATGTCATTATATATATATATATATATATATATATATATATATATATATATATATATATATATATATATTGGGAAAAACCCTAAGATCCTCTCAATTATTTTTCTCTCATCCATCTAGAAAGCACCTACAGGGGGGTGGCTCAGCCCCCTCCTTCAACAACATTCTCTTAGGATATACTTACTTGTCCTCCCAGATTCCTAGCCCATTAACACTTTATCTAGTAATATTGAGATCCCTTAGCATTCCTAGTTGGATGCAGCACCAATGTCTAATGAGTAATCAAAGTAGACGACCGAGAATCAATTCGTTCAAGAAAAGAACTCAGTTGTTTTGTCTTCCAAAGGAAATTGTAAACAACAACTATGAAGTCAAATCCAATAAGATTGCATTCTACATCCGATATATGTAGGATCATGCATGAATCAAGAAATTTATGGGATCTTAGCCATAAAAAGAGCCTTGATTTAGTGGATCTAGAATAAATGGAAGCCAAAATGGAAAATAAATTTGGATTTGGGTGCTAAGGGTTTCTTAACTATAATATTTCATAAAAAATTGTTATTTTAGAAAAAAATGTACTTCAACTTATTTTTTCCATGTGGTTCATGGAACTCGGAGATTGATGACCACTATATCCATGGAATATTTGTACCAGTAAGATAAACCCAAAGGGATCACTTTATATTAGCTCAACCATGGAGTCTGAACTTTAGGGCGAGAGAATTCAACCCATGACCTTTCAGTAGAACAGGTGTTTTAATGACAGGGACACAACCAATTGATCTAACCCTCAAGGCTATACTTATTGAACTTAGTAGACCTATACCTTAGATTATGGAGGGAGGTATTCAGCCTAAGAAAACGAGGACTTCCAAGTTGATTTCATTTGGATTTTTTTACTCTCAATGACCCATGAATATAACCACCTCTTAAGGGATTTACCTCTCATTTTTTCATCCAATATACCAACTTCCAAGGATTCTAATGACCCTAGAGGCTTCAAGAATCCCCCTTCTTGACGACACAATTCTAGTTTGTCACTTGCCCCCTCTACTGGAAAAAATTTCTCTTCCTGAAACAACTTTAACTCCTTGTCTAACCTTGAAGTACTCGATCTTTCTAATTCATTTTAGGTCCCTCCCTCCTCCAAACTTTCCTACTCTCCTATCTTCAACCCACAACCATACACCTTGATGCAAACAAGCACTGATAAAATCACCTTGAAGCCCATCAAAAGTATGAAGGGGATAGTCCATCATGAACTAACCATGAAAAAGGTATAAAATACCCAATATCATGAAGGATATGGACATGGATTCCTTCGGCCTTCTAATAATGTAGAATATTTGATTTATGTGAGAAAACAATAATGGATCTAGGCACAATTAATGGGAATTATGCTAGAACAATAGAAGGGGTGAAGCTCAACTAATTGCATCACAATTGGATAGATTTCTAATTTTTTATATCTAAAAACATTTTGGGAAAATATATCTTCATGGAGGCATCAATAATACCATGCATAGGATCAGATAATTGGCCCATTTGCCTTGATTTAGACATAAAATCTAGCTCTTGGAAGTGCCCATTATGTTTTGAAAGCTTCTAGCTCTCATACCCAAACTTTCAAGACAAAATTAAAGAATGGTGGGGGGAAGTGGAACACATTGAAGTCTTCACCATGTAATGACTTCAACAAAAGTTATAGCACGTCAAAATCAAACTCAAAAAATGGAACAAACTATATTTTAGAAATATTTTCCAAATGAAGCAAGATTTAGAGAAAAAATGGCCCTCTTAGTGTAGGAATCCATTCTTCATGGACAATCAGAAGAGCTCATCTAATAATAATCCCATCTGTTGAAGAAGTTTGAAGAGAGAACCAAATAAGAGGAAATCCTATGGAAACAAAAAACAAGAATAAGAGGGCTCAAGGAGGAATAATGGAACACAAGTTTCTTTCACAAACCCATGCTTCATCCTGTAGCCATCATATCATATAGCCTCGCTAAATATCGTAAAAGGAACTAAACTGCATGTTCACAAGGACATGGAATCAAAATTGATCAATTTTTATGGGGATTTATTATATGACCCACACATGAGTTTGAAAGTAGAGTTACAATTCATAGTGAAACAAATCCAATCTCTAGTATCTTGAAACCAGAACAAGGCTCTATTATGTTACATCTCTATGGAGGAAGTTGAATTTTTCATTGAAACAATGTTGAAGAACAAACAAATGGGGCCAAATGGATTTACAACTGATATTTTCCAAGCATCTTAGTCATTTTTGGGTCAAGTTCTTTTAGAAAAATTCAAATAATTGAAACATTCTTTCAATATGTCCATCTCTGAACACCACATTCCTCATCTTAGCTCCCAAGAAACATAAGGTGGTTGATTTGAGTGGGTTTATACTGATAGAAATATATGATATGACTTCAAAATTCATGATTGAAGTCATAACTAATCAACTCAAGCTTATCCTTCCAATTCAGGTATCACTATAGCATTCTAGAATGCCATAAAATTTTAGATGGGATTATGGTGGCACAATAATTAATTCATTATATAAACAACACTAAAAATCCCAACATTCCTCTCAAAGTACATCTCTCAAAATCCTTTGGCAATATTATTTGATATTGTCTCTTTGCAGTTCTCTGATTGTTTGTTATTTCCGCAGAATGGATCACATGGATCTAGGCACTAATATCTCTATCCTTATTCTCTATCATTCGAAGTGGTTTTCTAATTAGAACCTTCTCTTTCTCTCATGGAATTTCACAATGGGACCCCCTATCTCCATTCTTGTTCATTCTAATAAAGGAGGGTTTAGGAAGAGCCAATCAACAATGTCAAGAAGGAAATTGAAAGGCATTAATTTTTTTAGGGAATATCTCCTAATCTCACAAGAATAACTCATTAATGACATTATTTGCATGGGAGTTATTATAGTTTAGGAAGCTCGAGCACTGCATAATGTTGTTAAAGACATTTGAAGATCCTCAACTATACATATAAATGACTCTAAATTTAAATTTTTATTTTTAATGCACTTATTATTATCTAGATTCATATTTCTAGAATGTAACGATTTCAAAGATGCGAACTCCTTGCTAGATATCTCACTAGCCCTCTAGTGGATATCTCTTTAAGATCTAATATATGGTTAGATTTGATAAGTCAATTTAATGGAAAATTTATTAGTTGGACCTTCTAATCACTAAACATAACCAATATAATGGTCCTTTTAAAGTCTATTCTTTAAGACCTCCCATTTTATATACTCTCAGTCATGATAACTCCAAAATCCCTACTCAATTTGATTAGAAATATTCAACAATTTTTTTATGGGGAGAAGCACAAAAAGAACATACATGGGATCTTGTAGACTATGATGAACTCTTAAAACCCAAACCCAAACCCAAAGGAGAACTTGACTTGAGAGATCCAAATATTCTCAGTATTGTCATAGGGACAAGATTATGGTGGACATGGCTTCAGGGAGGATATTCCCCTTGGAAAATAATTTATAATTGGAAATATAAAACTAGTATGCCTCCTGATCAACTTATTAGATTGCCTTTCTACCAATTTGGTTCTTCAATATTGGAATTATGATAAATGGGCTCTTCATTTTATACAACAGCAGTTCTCTTGGGGAATTTGTGATGACTCATTAACACTCTTATTAAATAATTCTTGGTAGTAACTCCCAAAATTCATTAGGCCAAAGGCACTTCCAGAGCTAAAAATAGGTCTTCATTTTGTAAAGACCTTCAATCACGTTTTATCCCAAACTTTCATAGCCCGAAGAAACTTCACCAAGTTCACAAATCAAGTGGAAATTTCTCTATAAAGGAACCATATCATATAGAATCAAGCTTTTCTAAATAACAAAGAATACATACAACATTCAACTTCGTGGGGGGGGGGATGTTTAGACGAAAATATTTTTCTTCTTATGGCTTCTTATCCAAAGAAAGACTTTAACTTTGGAACAAATTCTTGATCTGGATTGTATCATTATATTGTTTTTCATCCATATCAATGTATTTAGAGTGGAAAAAGTTGAGGAATCATCTCATGGGATTGTTTTTACCAATGGGACCTAGTTTGGCAAAAAGGGGTTCGAAACCTTCTTGAAGAATATCTCTGTCTGTGGAATAACATGAACTTTGTCGCTTTAGCATTGAATCATTTCATGCTATTCCACACAAAGATCATTTCAAATGTGCAAGAAGTGTGTCAATCAGAGCATGTATGCAAAAGTTATGCCATTGAAAAGTTGACCTTCTTGTTTTCACACCTATAATTTGGGAGGATGATGCGTCAACCCCCATTACTCATGGAAAAGGGACTAGAGACGTGTTTCTTATGTAAAAGACTCTAGAAGAATATCGTAGCTCTAGTTAAGATATGATGTTGTCAAAATCAACCACTAGTAGGCTATCGGGCTATGTCATAACTGGGCCACTAGGAGGAAGAGGAACTCAACTCTTTCAAGATAATTTTGTTCCATAGCTGAGTAAAGATAACTAAGAGAGGTAGGAGGTAGAGCACATAGAGAGAATTTGTGCACTGTAGGATCCCACAGGCCACATGAATTAGTTCTTTATACATGGAACCTTATTTTCCAAACAGAGAAAGAGAGCGAAGTGACCTCACCTTCCAGCTGGGCTTTCTCCCGAAAGGGTTTCCTAGAGCATATTTTGTGTCTTATGTGTTTGTGTTAGCTTATTTTTTCATTCTCTATTTTTCTGCATAATTTTCATTCACATGCATGCACTAATTTTTGCTAAATCTACAAATTTTGAAGTTTAAATAAACTGTAATAGTGTAGAATTTTTATATTTCTAATAAATCTTAATATAAAACCAACCCTAGTATATTAATTTTAAAATTCCAATATTTTCTGCAGGAATAAAGAATTGATAGAACAAAAATAAAAAATAAAACCGTCGGTTTACCATGACTTACAGTCTGGTCTGCTCTCTATTTAAATATTCTTGTTTGACAGTACGGTCTGCGGTCTACTTAAATATTCCACGAGCTCGTTTAAAATGCGTGCAATTATTGACACCCCGTGTAAGACCTTTTCTTTTCTTTGTGTTTCATATAAAATAATATCACATTAGTGGTACGCGAAGTACATCGTGTACCTTGATTATTCTCACTCTGTTGCAGATTTTCAGTGTTATAGCAGTTCATCAGAGGTGTTGTATTCAATTCCAAATATTCTCCTGCTCCGCTAAAATTGGTGAAGGCTACCTTCTTCCTAATCTTGTCGAGAATGTGCCACTTCAATTTTTTGCTCCAGAGAGTTACCAATATTCGTTCCTCCAGGCAGTCGGTGGCATTTGTCAAGATAGACAAAAATGAGAGAAGAAGACAGGATTCTGACGACAACAATATTGTTCCTAACGGATTCCTGCCTCTCTATGTAGGGAAGGATAATGTTATGAGATTTGTGATAGATGCCACTGTTCTCAACCATCCCCTTTTTTCTGAAATCACCTTGAAGCCCATCAAAAGTATGAAGGGGATAGTCAATCATGAACTAACCATGAAAAAGGTATAAAATACCCAATATCATGAAGGATATGGACATGGATTCCTTGGACCTTCTAATAATGTCGAATATTTGATTTATGTAAGAAAACAATCATCTCTTTAAAAGGATTATAGAACACACCCAACTCTTGGATCTAGGAAAAATTAATGGGAATTATGCTGGAACAATAGAAGAGGCGAAGCTCAACAAATTGCATCACAATTGGATAGATTTCTAATTTCTGATTTCTGAAAATATTTTGGGAAAATATATCTTCATGGAGGCATCAATAATACCATGTATAGGATCAGATAATTGGCCCGTTTGCCTTGATTTAGACATAAAATCTAGCTCTTGGAAGTGCCCATTACGTTTTGAAAGCTTCTAGCTCTCATACCCAAACTTTCAAGACAAAATTAAAGAATGGTTGGAAAGTGGAACACATTGAAGGCTTCACCATGTAATGACTTCAACAAAAGTTATAGCACGTCAAAATCAAACTCAAAAAATGGAACAAACTATACTTTAGGAATATTTTCCAAATGAAGCAAGATTTAGAGAAAAAAATGGCCCTCTTAGAGTAGGAATCCATTCTTCATGGAGGATCAGAAGAGCTCATCTAATAATAATCCCATCTGTTGAAGAAGTTTGAGGAGAGAACCAAATAAGAGGAAATCCTATGGAAACAAAAAACAAGAATAAGAGGGCTCAAGGAGGGATAATGGAACACAAGTTTCTTTCACAAACCCATGCTTCATCCTCTAGCCATGATAATCATATAGCCTCGCTAAAAATCCTAAGAGGAACTAAACTACATGTTCACAAGGACATGGAATCAAAATTGATCAATTTTTATGGGGATTTATTATATGACCCACACATGAGTATGAAAGTAGAGTTACAATGCATAGTGAAACATATCCCATCTCTAATATCTTGAAACTAGAACAAGGCTCTATTATGCTACATCTCCATGGAGGAAGTTGAATTTTTTGTTGGTACAATGTTGAAGAACAAACAAATGGGGCCAGATGGCTTTACAACTGATATTTTCCAAGCATGTTTGTCGTTTTTGGGTCAAGGTCTTTTAGAAAAAATCAAATAATTGAAACACTCTTTCAATCTGTCCATCTCTAGACACCACATTCCTCATCTTAGCTCCCAAGAAAGATAAGGTGTTTGATTTTAGTGGGTTTATAGTGATAGAAATATATGACCCCCTATCTCCATTCTTGTTCATTCTAATAAAGGAGGGCTTAGGAAGAACCATTAAATCAACAATGTCAAGAAGGAAATTGAAAGGCATTAATTTTTTAGGGAATATCTCCTAATCTCACAAGAATAATTCATTAATGAGATTATATGCATGGGAGTTATTATAGTTTAGGAAGCTCGAGCATTGCATAATTTTGTTAAAGACATCTCAAGATCCTCAACTATACATATAAATGACTCTAAATTTAAAATTTTATTTTTAATACACTTGTTATTATCTAGATTCATATTTCTAGATTGTATGCATTTCAAAGATGCGAACTCCTTGCTAAATATCTCACTAGTCCTCTATTGGATACCTCTTTAAGATCTAATATATGGTTAGATTTGATAAGTCAATTTAATAGAAAATTTATTAGTTGGACCTTCTAATCACTAAACATAACCAATATAATGGTCTTTTTAAAGTCTATTCTTTAAGACATCCCATTTTATATACTCTTAGTCATGATAGCTCCAAAATCCCTACTCAATTTGATTAGAAATATTCAACAATTTTTTTTTATGCGGAGCAGCACAAAAAGAACATAAATTGGATCTTGTAGACTATGATGAACTCTTAAAACCCAAACCCAAGGCCAAAGGAGAACTTGACTTGAGAGATCCAAATATTCTCAGTATTGTAATAGGGACGAGATTATGGTGGACATGGCTTCAAGGAGGATATCCCCTTTGGAAAATAATTTAGAATCGGAAATATAAAAATAGTATGCATCCTCATCAACTTATTAGATTGCCTTTCTACCAATTTGGTTCTTCAATAATGGAATTATGATAAATAGTCTCTTCATCTTATACAACAACAATTCTCTTGGGGAATTTGTGATGACACATTAACATTATTCTTAGAGAATTCTTGGTAGTAACTCCCAAAATTCATTGGGCCAGAGGCACTTCCAGAGCTAAAAGAAGGTCTTCATTTTGTAAAGACCTTTAATCACGTTTTATCCCAAACTTTCATAGCCCGGAGAAACTTCACCAAGTGCACAAATCAAGTGGAAATTTCTCTATAAAGGAACCATATCATATAGAATCAAGATTTTCTAAATAACAAATAATACATACAACATTCAACTTGGGGGGGGAGGAGGGGGCGCAGGATATTTAGATGAAAATATTTTTCTTCTTATGGCTTCTTGTCCAAAGAGAAACTTTCACTTTGGAACAAATTCTTGATCTGGATTGTATCATTATATTGCTTTTCATCCATCTCGATGCATCCAGAGTGGAAAAAGTTGAGGAATCATCTCATGGGATTGTTTTTACCAACGGGACCTAGCTTGGCAAAAAGGGGTTCGAAACCTTCTTGAATAATATCTCTGTGTGTGGAATAACATGAACTTTGTCGCTTTAGCATCGAATCATTTCATGTTATTCCACACAGATATCTTTCCAAAGGTGCAAGAAGTGTGTCAATTAGAGCTTGTATGCAAAAGTTATGCCATTCAAAAGTTGACCTTCCTGTTTTCACACCTATAATTTGGGAGGATGATCCGTCAACCCCCATTACTGATGGAAAAGGGGCTAGAGACATGTTTGTGATGTAAAAGACTCTAGAAGAATATCGTAGCTCTAGTTAAGATTTGATGTAGTCAAAATTAACCACTAGTAGGCTATCAAGCTATGTTATAATTGGGCCACTTGGAGGAAGAGGAATTCCACTCATTCGAGATAATTTTGTTTCATAGTTGAGCAAAGATAACCAATAGAGGTAGGAGGTAGAGCACATAGAGAGAATTTGTGTACTGTAGGAGCCCACAAGCCACATGAATTAGTTTTTTATACATACAGTCTTATTTTCCAAACAAAGAAAGAGAGCAAAGCGACCTCATATTCCAGCTAGGTTTTCTCCCCAAAGGGTTCCCTAGAGCATATTTTGTGTCTTATGTGTTTGTGTTAGCTTATTTTTTAATTCTCTATTTTTTTGCATAATTTTCATTCACATGTATGCACTAATTATTGTTAAATCTACAAATTTTGAAATTTAAATAAACTGTAATAGTGTAGAATTTTTAGATTTCTAATAAATCCTAATATAAAACCAACCCTAATATATTAAATCTTAAAATCACTTTTTACTTAGCTAGAGAATCTTAGTATAACTAATCACCTTTTCTTCTTAATTAAACAATCTTATATAAATGGAAACTCATATCTATCTATATATAAATAACTTTACAACAAATAAATTTAAAAATTTCTATATAATTTTATAACAAATAAATTTAAAAATATATTGAATTTATTATTATGTTTATTTTCAATTTAAATGATTTATTTTAATATTACATTTTAAAACAATTTTATTATATATAATATCTGAATTAGATCAATTCAATTTCAAAAATGTTACCATAAGCAAGTCTATTTCGTTATGGTTGTGCATTTATTAAGTTAGAAAGTTTACGTCTAACAAAATAGTAAAATTGATTGGAATTATTGAAAGTAATGTTAAAACCATACTAGAAACAAAACAAAACAAAAAAAAATATAATACTATTTGTGGTTACAATTAAAATAATAAAAGTGGTTTAAATTAATTGTACTATTTTTTATTACAATTAAAATAATAAAAGTGGTTTAAATTAATTGGAATTATGGTGAGATGAAAATAATAAAATTTTATTATATTATTTTTATTATAAATTTTTAAATTATTATTACTCGGGAAAATTCTGGTTGCAAGAAAAATTTTAAGGTAACCTTAAATTTTTTTAGCTTGAAAGTCGATCCTTCAATTCTAAGAGGTTTTTCTCTATAAAACTCAGCTACTCTAGATCAATGTAGTAGTAGGTTTCACAATTGAGTTTTGTGGCCAGATCTAGTTTACAAGATAGAATTGGTTGGGTTGTTTATAAAACACACCATTGGCCATGGAATCCAGTTCTAACAAGTAAAACTACATATCCAATGAATAAGCTATAAAAATCATGATAGCAACAAATCCTTTGACTGTTTGAGAAATTGGAAGAAAAGAACTAAAGTGAGACAAAATTTATAACTAATTGAGGTAACAAATACTAATGGCTGATAAATACGAGAAAAGTACATCAATGAATCCCAATCTCAGGTACTAATATTTTCATACATGAAATAAAGTTTTTATAACAAAGAGGAAACTAACAGGGAACTACAACACATGAATTTCCTACAAAATGCTCATTAAAAAACTGTAATATATTTAAGACTACTCAGATATACCAGAATGAAAATGTTTCTCAATAAAATCCAACCCTTCTTCATTCTTCATAAACTATCTTTATAGAACTTACATCAACTGATTAGAAAATAATAGTCTCGATATTAATTACAATAATCTTAAAAATATCTAAATATCTTCAAGTTCATGCACGTAAATAAAAACTTAAATAAATTCAATTTTTTCTAAAAATAACTACTGGAAAATATGTTGATATATAGGTCAAGTGAAATATCTCTCAAATTGTCTTCCTCAGAAATAGAAACGGGTGCCTAACCAATATCCTAGCTGGCAAAACAAGTCCCTTTACAAAATAGGATCAAGTTTCCACCAAAATTTCCTTTCTTTTTATCCTTTCTTTCATTTGGACCTCCTAGTGAAAAAAAATTGGTACCATTGCTATCAGCTTCATTGGTTTTCGGAATTGTAGCTTTTGCTGACAAACTGACTGTCAGCATTTATTTTCCGCTTGTTTCAAAATCATTCAATGGGAAAGTTAGAATTTTCACTTGTCCGAATTTCGCTGAAAATGAAGATATCAACACTTCCTATTTGCTCCAAAATCACTAACATATTGAATGTTGGCCTTTGTCCCTGTATCATTTTCTATCAATGAATATACAATTTTGTCTCAAAATAGCTGATAGTGGATCTGTGAGTTTCACTAAAAAACGTTGACGATGGGAATGTCAGTTTCTCAACTATTTTTCTATATGCAACAACTACTAGCCCAATTGTAAGCGATAAAATAAAAACCCATGTTTTATGAAATAGATAGGAAAAAATTCAAGCTTACTCCCCCAAGCCTCTTAGTTGAGGGTAATAGCTACTCTGCAAAGTACATCCACCTTCTCCAGTATTTGTTTTTTCTTTGTCTTGTCTCCATAGGACCCCTCTTCACAGTTTCTTTATCTTTGTTCTTCTTAGAGCATGTAGCCTTCTTCTTATTGATGATAAGGTCCTTCAGTGGCATATTGTCAACATCAATCACCTCTTTGGCCAACTCTAGGTTATTTCTTAGTTTGATTTTGTATCTTAATTTGTTTGTTGGCCTTGTATGGGGTCTCTTTCCACCCTTAAAAACTTCAAATAATGTTTCCTCCTCTTAGGTCTCAATCTCTGCTTCTTTTCCTTTAAGAACTTTTGTTTTCGCTATGTCTGCAGGGGAGGCTTCAATAGGTGGAGTCACAACATGGGGAGAGTGATATCAGCAGGTAGATTTACAGGGGATATGAGCTTTGGTTTACTAAGCCTGGCACTTTTCCTCTGGTAGAATTTGGGGATCTTAGGGCAGAGGATGTAGATGGAATTTCTAAGTTTTCTTAGCTCAAATTTGGCTCAATAGTGGCTTGTCCTTTGGTATTTTTGACATTTTTAGCAGTCTTTGGTATACGTCTTCATCTTTTAAGGGGATGAGGTTGAAAACCCCCCAAAAAAGGAAATAGTTCCAAGTCTTTCCTACCCTGGTTAACTGGATTTTTATTAGGAACTTTATGAGGGATTTGTGATATATGAAATGGGAGGAGGGATATTTGTGGGCCTTGAGCCTAGCTACCATATGCTTAATGCTTTCAAGTAAATAAAATCAATGATTAATTATGATTTGACCAGCAAGATGTGAAAGGAAATAGAAGTGGTAGAGGTTTACCCGATTGAACCTCCCTTCACAGGTGAAATATTGTTGACATAGGCATAAAGGGACATGCCATTTGTCCTATAACCATTCCTTCTGAACTTTGGCCCTCCAATTTTGACCCTTGAACTCTTCTTTGAAAAAGAAAGGGACATCGATCCCTACCAACACATGACTATGAAAAATCTTATCTTCATCCACTTGTAAGGTCATGGCCTCAGCAATTGACTGCTTTGTAACTAAAAAGGACATACCTCCAACCTCCATGTGATTTCCATCAAACCCCTGAGCAAAAGACCAAGCCACTGCACCGTGGCAGTCATTATAGCGATGGAAAAACTCTCTCCAACTGGCTTGCTGAAACAATTGTTGGATTTCTGGGTATATGTCTAGCAAAACCTATGCTTTGGGCTCATAACAATTTTATTTGCCTCCTTTCCCCATCGCGTTGTGTGGTTTTCCCGGGATTTGATCCTGAATCCCTGTGAGTAAAATAGTTTCAATGCCAAGTGTGACAAAAGATGAACTAACAAAAAAAAAAAATTACTAACGAGGCATGGTAAAACAACTTGACATGCAAATGGAATATTATAGTTGGGCGAGTGAATGATTATTGAGATTTAGGTGATGATTATGAATGGAGTTTGTATCATATGGTAAAAACATTTTAATGACATTCACTCATAGTAGCAAAGAAACACCCATCAAAATAAATAGAGACGCGTTTGAATGATATCGTTGACATTGACATGGTCAGTATAGTCATCAACTTTTAAATTTAAAATTTTCTTTTGGCGCCGACAGTTGGCTTGTGAGTTAAAATGAAATTGTTGATAAGCCTGTTGTTAGCGAATTCTTTGGAAAATCATATCGGATTACTAAAATGTTGATAGCCTTGCTATCAGTGATTTCCCTATTTATTACAACTAAAATACTTACATTGAAACTATCAACATTTTCTAAAAAATAAAAAAAACAAAGTTTATTGTGATAACATAAATTACAATTAATTTTTATAATTGTGATTTCCATAATCTCAATATAAATTTCTTGAGTTATAGATTTTATATTCCAATGCAAGGGAGATGTCTAAAATTTATTCTAGTTTAGGCAACGCATAAAATATTTCAATGTAAGTCTTAAGTAAAATCTATATTAAGTTTGCATATAGAGAAAGTAATTGGAAGTAACATAAATAAATAATTTAAAAAATTCTCACTAATATGCAAATTTTACATCCTAGTATAAGAGAGATGTGTAATTATTTCACTTCTCAAAATAAAGTGCATGCCATTTTATTATTATTATTATTATTATTATTATTATTATTATTATTATTATTATATATATATATATATATATATATATATATATATATATATATATATATATATATATATATATATATATATATATATATATATATATATATATATATATATATATAGATTGGGAAAAACCCTAAGATACTTTCTTTTGTTTTTCTTGCATCCATCTAAAAAGCACCTGGGGGGGTGGCTTAGCCCCTTTCTTCAACAACATTCTCTTAGGATATGTCTACTTGTCCTCCCAGATTGCTAGCCCATTAACACTTTATCTAGTAATATTGAGATTTCTTAGCATTCCTAGTTGGATGCAGCACCAATGTCTAATGAGTAATCGAAGTAGACGACCTAGAATCAATTCATTCAAGAAAAGAACTCAGTTGTTTTTCTTCCAAAGGAAATTGTAAACAACAAATATGAAGTCAAATCCAATAAGATTGCATTCTACATCTGATATATGTAGGATCATGCACGAATCGGGAAATTTATGGGATCTTAGCCATAAAAAGAGCCTTGATTTGGTGGATCTAGAATAAATGGAATCAAAAATGGAAAATAAATTTGGATTTGGGTGCTAAGGGTTTCTTAACTATGATATTTCATAAAAAATATTATTTTAGAAAAAATTGTACTTCAACTTATTTTTTCCATATGGTTCATGGAACTCGGAGATTGATGACCGCTACATCCATGGAACATTTGTACCAGGAAGATAAACCCAAAGGGATCTCTTTCTATCGGCTCAACCATGGAGTCTGACCTTCAGGGCGAGAGAATTCAACCCATGACCTCTCAGTAGAAAAGGTGTTTTAATGACAGGGACATGACCAATTGAGCTAACACTCAAGGCTATACTTATTCAACTTAGTCAACCTATACCTTAGATTATGGAGGGAGATATTCAACCTAAGAAAAAGAGGACTTCCAATTTGATTTCATTTGGATTTTTTTTACTCTCAATGACCCATGAATACAAACAACTCTTAAGGGATTTACCTCTCAATGTTTCATCCAAGATACCAACTTCCAAGGCTTCTGATGACCCTGGAGGCTTCAAGAATCCCCCTTCTTGAAGACACAATTCTAGTTTGTCACATGGCCCCTCTACTGAAAAAAACTTCTCTTCCTGAAACAACTTTAACTCCTTGCCTAACCTTGAAGTACTCGATCCTTCTAATTCATTTTAAGTCCCTCTCTCCTCACAACTTTCCCACTCGAATTCAACCCATGACCTCTCAGTAGAAAAGGTGTTTTAATTACAGGGACACAACCAATTGAGCTAACCCTCAAGGCTATACTTATTGAACTTAGTCGACCTATACCTTAGATTATGGAGGGAGATATTCAACCCAAGAAAAAGAGAACTTCCAAGTTGATTTCATTTGGATTTTTTTACTCATAATGACCCAGGAATACAAACAGCTCTTAAGGGATTTACCTCTCAATTTTTCATCCAAGATACCAACTTCCAAGGTTTCTAATGACCCTAGAGGCTTCAAGAATCCCCCTTCTTGAAGACACAATTCTAGTTTGTCACTTGGCCCCTCTACTGGAAAAAACTTCTCTTCCTGAAACAACTTTAACTCATTGCCTAACCTTGAAGTACGCGATCCTTCTAATTCATTTTAAGTCCCTCTCTCCTCACAAATTTCCCACTCTCCTATCCTCAACCCACAACCAAACACCTTGATGCAAACAAGCACTGATAAAATCACCTTGAAGCCCATCAAAAGTATGAAGGGGATATTCCATCATGAACTAACCATGAAAAAGGTATAAAATACCCAATATCATGAAGGATATGGACATGGAGTCCTTGGACCTTCTAATAATGTAGATTATTTTATTTATGTAAGAAAACAATCATCTCTTTAAAAGGATTATAGAACACACCCAACTCTTGGATCTAGGCACAATTAATGGGAATTATACCGGAACAATAGAAGGAGTGAAGCTCAACAAATAACATCAAAATTGGATAAATTTCTAATTTCTTATTTTTGAAAACATTTTGGGAAAATATATCCTCATGGAGGCATCAATAGTACCATGCATAGGATCAGATAATTGGCCCATCTGCCTTGATTTAGACATCAAATCTAGATGTTGGAAGTGCCCATTATGTTTTGAAAGCTTCTAGCTCTCACACCCAAACTTTCAAGACAAAATTAAAGAATGGTGGGGGGAAGTGGAACACGTTGAAGGCTTCACCATGTAATAACTTCAACAAAAGTTATAGCACGTCAAAATCGAACTCAAAAAATGGAAAAAACTATATTTTAGAAATATTTTCCAAATGAAGAAAGATTTAGAGAAAAAAATGGCCCTCTTAGAGTAGGAATCCATTCTTCATGGATGATCAGAAGAGCTCATCTAATAATCATCCCATACGTTGAAGAATTTTGAATAGAAAATCAAATAAGAGGAAATCCTATGGAAACAAAAAACAATAATAAGAGGGCTCAAGGAGGGATAACGGAACACAAGTTTCTTTCACAAACCCATGTTTAATCTTGTAGCCATCATAATTAGATAACCTCACTAAAAATCCTAAAAGGAACTAAACTACATGTTCACAAGGACATGGAATCAAAATTGATCAATTTTTATGGGGATTTATTATATGACCCACACATGAGTATGAAAGTAGAGTTACAATACATAGTGAAACATATCCCATCTCTAGTATCTTAAAACCAGAACAAGGCTCTATTATGTTACATCTCTATGGAGGAAGTTGAATTTTTTGTTGAAACAATGCTGAAGAACAAACAAATAGGGCCAGATGGCTTTACAACCAATATTTTCCAAGCATGTTTGGTCGGTTTTGGGTCAAGATCTTTTAAAAAAAGTCAAATAATTGAAACACTCTTTCAACCTATCCATCTTTGGACACCACATTCCTCATGTTAGCTCCCAAGAAAGATAAGGTGGTTGATTTGAGTGAGTTTATACTAATAGAAATATATGATATGACTTAAAAATTCATGATTGAAGTCATAACTAACTTACTCAAGCCTATCCTTCCAATCATGGTATCACCATAACATTCTGGTTATGTGGAATGCCATCAAATGTTAGATGGGATTATGGTGGCACAAGAATTAATTCATTATATAAACAACACTAAAAATCCCAACATTCTTCTCAAAGTACATCTCTCAATATCCTTTGGCAATATTATTTGATATTTTCTCTTTGTAGTTCTCTGATTGTTTGTTATTTCCGCATAATGGATCACATGGATCTAGGCACTAATATCTCTATCCTTATTCTCTATCATTCAAAGTGGTTTTCTAACTAGAACCTTCTCTTTCTCTCCTGGCATTTCACAATGGGACCCCCTATCACCATTCTTGTTCATTCTAATAGAGGAGGGCTTAGGAAGAGCCATTAAATCAACAATGTCAAGAAGGAAATTGAAAGGCATTAATTTTTTAGGGAAGATCTCATAATCTCACCAGAACAATTCATCAATGACATTATATGCATGGGATTTATTATAGTTTAGGAAGCCCGAGCACTGCATAATTTTGTTAAAGACATCTCAAGATCCTCAACTATACATATAAATGACTCTAAATCTAAGATTTTATTTTTTAATACACTTGTTATTATCTAGATTCATATTTCTAGATTGTAAGTATTTCAAAGATGTGAACTCCTTGCTAAATATCTCATTAGCCCTCTCGTAGATATCTCTTTAAGATCTAATATATGGTTATATTTGATAAGTGAATTTAATAGAAAATTTATTAGTTGGACCTTCTAATCACTAAACATAACCAATATAATGATCCTTTTAAAGTCTATTCTTTAAGACCTCCTAATTTATATACTCTTAGTCATGATAGCTCCAAAATCCCTACTCAATTTGATCAGAAATATTCAACAAATTTTTTTATAGGGAGGAGCACAAAAAGAACATAAATGGGATCTTGTATACTATGATGAACTCTTAATACCCAAACCCAAACCCAAAGGAGAAGCTGACTTGATAGATCCAAATATTATAAATATTGTCCTAGGGACGCGATTATGGTGGACATTCTTCAAGGAGGATATTCCCCTTGGAAAATAATTTAGAATTGAAAATATAAAAATAGTTTGCCTCCTGATCAACTTATTAGATTTCTTTTCTACCAATTTGGTTCTTCAATAATGGAATTATGATAAATAGTCTCTTCATCTTATACAACGACAGTTCTCTGGGAAATTTGTGATGACACATTAACACTCTTCTTGGAGAATTCTTGGTAGTAACTCTCAAAATTCATTAGGCCATAGGCACTTCCAGAGCTAAAAGCAGGTCTTCATTTTGTAAAGACCTTCAATCACATTTTATCCCAAACTTTCATAGCCCGAAGAAACTTCACCAAGTGCAAAAATCAAGTGGAGATTTCTCTATAAAGGAACGATATCATCTAGAATCAAGCTTTTATAAAGAACAAATATTACATACAACATTCAACTTCGCGGGGGGGGTGTTTAGATGAAAATATTTTTCTTCTTATGGCTTCTTGTCCAATGAAAAACTTTCACTTTGGAACAAATTCTTGATCTAGATTGTATCATTATATTGTTTTTCATCCATCTTGATGCATTCAGAGTGGAAAAAGTTTAGGAATCATCTCATGGGATTGTTTTTACCAACAGGACCTAGTTTGGCAAAAAGGGGTTTGAAACCTTCTCAAAGAATATCTCTGTGTGTGGAATAACATGAACTTTGTCGCTTTAGCATCGAACCATTTCATGTTATTCCACACAGAGATCTTTCCAAAGGTGCAAGAAGTGTGTCAATCAGAGCTTGTATGCAAAAGTTATGCCACTCAAAAGTTGACCTTCCTGTTTTCACTCCTATAATTTGGGAGGATGATGCGTCAACCCCCATTACTCATGGAAAAGGGTCTAGAGACGTATTTTTGATGTAAAATACTCTAGAAGAATATCGTAGCTCTAGTTAAGATATGATGTAGTCAAAATTAACCACTAGTAGGCTGTCATGTTGTGTTATAATCGGGCCACTAGGAGGAAGAGGAATTCCATTATTTCGAGAGAATTTTGTTCCATAGCTGAGCAAAGATAAACAAGAGATATAGGAGGTAGAACACATAGAGAGAATTTGTGCATTGTAGGAGACCACAGGTCACATGAATTAGTTCTTTATACATGCAGCCTTATTTTCCAAATAGAGAAAGAGAATGAAGTGACCTCACCTTCCAGCTGGGCTTTCTCCCGAAAGGTTTTCCTAGAGCATATTTTGTGTCTTATGTGTCTGTGTTAGCTTATTTTTTCATTCTCTATTTTTCTGCATAATTTTCATTCAGATGCATGCACTAATTGTTGTTAAATCTACAAATTTTGAAGTTTAAATAAATTGTAATAGTGTAGAATTTTTAGATTTCTAATACAATATTATCTAATATCTTGTGACGAATTGTCCAGTGGAATATCCACGACAGTTTACAGATCACTTCTCAAACAAGGAATTTTTGGGCCATCTCTTCACCACTTGTGTTATGTACCCTAAGAGGATTTGGAGCTCCTTTTCAATAGTTTCTCATATGCAACCACCATTTATAATGTTATATGAGACATAGTATGTCACTTGGATTTCAATACTAAAACAAAACCTCCTAAACCATAGTGTAGTGGAAAACTAAAGCCTTTAAAAATCCCATTCTAAATTGAATATGGAATCTTCTTTTGAGATTTCTATTGAGGTACATTTATAAGGGAAAGAAGAGACACATTTTTCAAAACATTTCTCTTAATCCCGACCATATATGGCATCAATTCAAAAAAATATAATATCCCAACACTGATTTGAACAAGATTGGAAATTTGGGGACAATGAAACCTTAATCCTCAAGAAGTGGAAATTAGGAATTGAACCATTGCAACTAAGAAACACGCCTCCCTGTCCTTCTCTCCCTAATGCATCAATATGGATAACCTCCCTACAGGCTTCATCAGGTTAAATTTTGATGGGGCTCTTAAAGAAAACCTACGAGCTGCAAGCTCTAGGGGAATCTTCAAGGATTGTAAAGGAACAATTCTCTTTCTTTCCTCAAGGCCCATGTGTTATACAAGTAACAACTCTATGGAACTCAAAACCCTTGAATCCAAACTTTAAGAAGTGCAAGCTAAGATCATCCCAAAAATTTATCATTGAAGGAACTTCTCAAATTCTCATAGATATTGTCATCAAAATCCTGCACAAGTTGACTCCTAGCAAAGTTAGTAGAAGTTGGTTGTTGGAATACATTTTGGATATTATAACTTGGTACCTCTCTTCAATGCATATAATAATTCCTCCACATGTCAAACAAGCTAGAAAAAAATTAGTTGATCTCTTAGATGATAAATGTTATAAACGATAAGCCTCTTCAATTTTGTCCAACTAACTTTTCCTCCGTAATTTGATCCCTAAACAAAATTATTATAATATATCCCTAGAAGATCAGTATTCCCCTAGTAGGGTGTTAGAGAACTGACATATGGGTGGATGCATGGATTTCCCCCACAACACATGATATCCAAGGGACATGGCCATACACTACCCCCATCATTCACTGCCCTCATTAATGAAACTCGCATTCTCGATCATCACCTCCAACATGGTTGTTATGAAAAACCCAACCTCACAGAGTATGGAATTTTTGATAGATAATAACTACAATTTATGCACTTCATTATAGTGAAATCTAGGAGGATTTCAGCTATCAGTGAGACCAATACAAGCTAATATTCCCATGCATAAAATTCATTATTTACAGGAGTGGTCATTCATGTGGCTAACAGGGGGGTCTAGGCTCGAGGTAATAAAATATTATTGGAAGAAGCTTTATTATTCTTGGTGAGCTCTTTGCTTCTCTATCTACCACCTTATATAGCAATGAACCCCCATCCTCCTTGGTTCTTTGAATTTTTACATTATTATTTCCTTACTTTTATTCCTATCTCCTTAGCTTTCCCTTTAGAACCTTGGGGCTTTTTCCTTCTCCTCTAATGGTGTAAGCAGTCTTCCTTGGTCTCTAGTTTGTCTTTCCTTGGGCCTCGTATGGAGAAAAACTATGATTCATTCCTATGAACTGAGGTTGTGTCCCTCTTTGGCCTTGTCTTTACCTATGGCCTTGTCACCCTCTCGGTTTTAGTCACCCTATCCTCTCACATCTTGACGTATGAAACTAGCTAGTATCTTGCTCTCAGTATTCTTCCTTCCTCAAGATTTGTTAATGAATGAAGATAAACTAATAATGACCCATCAAAGGGCTCAGAGCCACTATGGTGCATCCTACTTCCACAAGAATAGTGGCTTGTGGACTTAGCAAGGAGTTGAAAGCTTTGACTAATGTTACAGAGAAAATATACCTCAGGATATCCAAGAAGAAATCACTGATGTGAAATAAGATATACTAAGCAAGGTTGTCTGATAAACACAAAAGTATTAGCTAAAACTGCAGAGTAGGTGCCATATATTGGGAACACTAGAGGGTGATACAACAAATGTATGTATACAATTGACATTTACTAGAACTTAAAGTTTCTCATAGGTTGAGTTCTTCTTGACAAAAATGAGGCAAAAGATGAAATTCTTCTTATGTTAAATCAATTACACCTCAATATGAGGATTATGGATAGGAATTTGGGTTGCATTGAAGATCATCTTGGCCTCCCTCTAAATCTTAGATACTCACTTAGTAGAAACAAGGAACCAATCCCTTGTACGCCTCTGACTCATCAAAATCTAAATAATAGGATTTGTATTACAATTATTTATCATGGATAATAAAAAACTATAATTTGGCCACTAATCTAATTTTTCTTATAACAAACTAAAACCAACCAAATTTTCTTATATTGTTATATTCTAAAATTTAATTCAATTTTACTTAAAAATATCAAATAAAATATTGCATAAAGTTCCCTCCCTTTTCCATGTTTAAACCAAGTCCTCGACTATCTTCATAGAGTACATGGCTACTAAACTGTCGCATTTAAGGAAATCCATATTATGAGGGTACATTGAAGTCTCTAATAAAATTACTAAAAGGGTTGCTTCAAAGTTTCCCATAATAAAACAATAAATTTTGCATAATAAATGGTTCTTCCCAATTTAATATTAAATTAACTATATTTATATTATGAGTTAAAATATAATAAATGTATTAAAAATATTGAGAGATAGGTATTAAGTGATTCTCTTAAAAAAAATATATTATATGAATACTTATTTTTATACATTATGATTCTAATTCATTACATAGGAATTAAAAATTGATATTTGGAAACTTATAATGATAATTCTATATTAAAAACTATATATGATATGGAAGCATTACTTCTAACAAAATGAAGTTTTCTTTAAATGAGACTTTTTGGAATTTCTAGTAAATTTGTGGCAGGAATCTCATGGCAAAAATTGTGGTAAAATCTTAATTTGAGTTGTTTAATCTATTTTTTTTATTGTATATATAGATTCAGCATCAGAAGCAATTTCAATGTGTAAAATTCACTTATCAAACTTGTGATTTCAATAAATCTCCTTCCCAAAAATTTACAAAATATAAATTTAATAAAATATATATTTCTCAAAATTTGTATTTAATAAATTTAATAAAAAAACATATGCAACCAGATATGTATGGTTAAATTGAGTTTTAAAGACCCTCTTTACAACTTGATTGAGTAGAGCCGGAAGTTTGTGGACGAAGAAATTTTTATGAAAATTGTTGCTCATTGCACTGATTTGTCTCTAAACTATGGTTAAAAATAATGATGTCTCTCTAAAGTATTAAATACCATTGCAGTGTGCATAGAGGCCGTTGTACATAAGAATACTAACAATTTCAATTTCCATGTACTCGGTGCGGGCGTTTAAACTTCTGCCGCGGACGAGGAAAATTTTTATGGGGATTTGTTGCTCATTAGACTGATTTATGTATAACTTATGGTTAAAAATAATGATGTCTCTTTAAAGTATTAAATACTATTGCAGTGTGTATCATAGTTACCAAATTTGCTAAATCAATAAAAAAATTCGAAAATGCCAAATTATCAGTAAACGAATTATGATCATGACAAATTCATTTTGCAAGTGGATTTGCATAAATAAATTTTGAAAATTGAATTTTTAGTATATATTTATTATTTCTATAAATGGATTTATAAGTTTTGAAAATTGATTTTTTTAAATAGGTATTTATTATTTTTATTTTATAGAAATTTAAACAAATAAATTTTGAATATTCATATTTTAAATATGTATTTATTTATGGTAATGAGTTTTAATTTATAGATTTGGTTAATGACTATGAAGTTAGATAAAAAAATTTGAATCTCAAATAAAATTTGAAGTTGGGTAAAATTTAATATAGTTTGAATGGGGCCTAATGGTTAAGAATATGTATTCTAGAATTAGAATATATATGTCTTTATAGAAGTAATAGTCAAATCATTATAAAAACGAGTTTATTATCCCACAAATAAAAGAATTTCATACACCAATATAATATTTTGTTTGTTTGTTTGTGTTTTTTAATTATTAAAATATACCTAAATCAAAATAACAAATTAACTGAATATAATAGAATGTAATGTATTATTAATATAGTATCTAATTTTTTATATCGAAATTGGAATTGGAACTTTTTTATATCGAAATTGGAATTGGAACTTGGTAACTATGGTATGGATAGAGGTACATAGAATACTAAGAATTTCCATGTACTTGGCGCTGGCAATTATCCTTCTGCCGCAGCGAGGTTAGACACCGCAATTAAAAATCCCGGAATGCCGTCATCGCCAAATCCATAAAAACAGATATCAGAATTCTTAAAACCGTTGAATTTGACTTTGATTAACTGGCTGGTTTCAAAATTACAATATTTTGTGCAGTAATAAAGAATTGATAAAACAAAAATAAAAAAACAAAACCGTGTTTACCATGACTCACAGTCCGTTCTGCTCTCTATTTAAATATTCCTGTTTGACAGTATGGTCTGCGGTCTACTTATTGACACCCGTGTGCGACCTTTTCTTTTCTTTGTGTGTCACATATAAAATAATATCACATTAGTGGTACGCGAAGTACAGCGCGTATCTCCCAGTCTAAATGTGCTACCTCTCTTTTAATCTAATTGCTTGGGCCTTCATTATTCTCACTCTGTTGCAGATTTTCAGTGCTATAGCAGTTCATCAGAGGCGTTGTATTCAATCCCATATATTCTCCTGCTCCGCTAAATTTGGTGAAGGCTGCTTTCTTCCTAATCTCGTCGAGAATGGGCCACTTCAATCGTTTGTTCCAGAGAGTTACCAATATGCGTTCCTCCAGGCGGCCGGTGGCGTTTGTCAAGATAGACAAAAATGAGAGAAGAAGACAGGATTCTAACGACAACAATATTGTTCCCAAGGGATTCCTGCCTCTCTATGTAGGGAAGGATAATGTTATGAGATTTGTGATAGATGTTCTCAACCATCCCCTATTTGCTGAGCTCCTGGAGGCTTCAATAGAGGAATTCGGATACGAGCACCAGGGAGCACTGAGAAATCCCTGCGATGTCTTCTTGTTTGAGAGGATCCTTGATCTCGTTAACAGCAGACATCCAACGTTATCAATATGTCACAAATGATTTTGATATTGTGCTGTTCTTTTGTAATGAATGTATCCAAATTCCATTAATGGATGCATAATTTAGTTTATACATGTATATTCAATTTGCTTCAGTCTATTAAGACATTACATTAAATTTAAATCCATTTCCATCTTGGGTTCTCTAATTGGCTTACAGCTCATCAAAACAAAAGAGCTTACATATTTCTTCTAATTTTAAATATAATTTTTTTTGGTATATATGGATCTAAATTTTCTGTGTACATTGGGGATTTGTACAATGATCTGAGAGTGAGGTAAAACGCCATTTTCGTGCATATTATGTTTCAACCGGGCTTCATTTATTAGGTAGGTTTCAACCGGGCTTCATTTAAGAATGTGATTATTACTACCCTATGATGGAAAACTATATCTAATTTTTAATGAAAGAAAAAGACTTCCAGCATAGCAATTACTGGTGAGATAAGTGAGGTGGGTGCAATGAGTTAGTGTAGAATTATCTGGCTTTTTAGTTTTTATTACACAAACTAAATTTAATTTTAGCGAGAGATAAAGACCGGAGGAAAATGAGTTACAGGTGAGATCACTAAGGTGCACGTCATGAACTAATATATAAATGGTTGTAATTTTTAGAAGAATTTTTAATAAATATGCGTAAAATGAAATATTATATTTAGTTTTAATTAACTATATTATTTTGAAGTTATTTGATTAATCAAGTTATAAATATACAATTTTTTTCAAACAATTAGGTTGAATATCTATACAGGTCTACAGTTAAATGCTATTATGAAGATGTCTATAATAAGGTTCTCTCACATGAAGAATCTCATGAATTGTACAAAGTTTAATTAAACATTTTTTGGGATAGTTTAATTCCCCTCTCCATAAAGTTTGTACTAAAACTTAGTGGGAACTAAATCTCATTCAACAAGAGTTAATTTACACTTTATAGATCATAAATAAGTAAATAAATTATTTTAATTTAAATTTATTAAATACACGGAAACTTAGTCTTCACTAGAAGGACCTTAATTTTTCCTCCTTAAGATCTTGCATGGTGCATGCAAGGCATGCATGTCAGTTTCATGTGACATGTGGAATGTGCGGGGGAGATGCATGGATGTAGATGAGTTACATGTAGTATGCATCAGATATAAAGGTAATGCAATAATAAATATAAGAAAGTTAATAAAATTTATGTCACTTATTCTCAATTCACTTGACAAGTTATTTCAAATCATTGATCTTAATTTAGAAAAGTTATAAATTGAGCCTAAGTATTGAGGAAAAGACATAACAACAACACAAAGTTGAGAAGAGTATCTCAGTGAACTTGTGCAAAGGGCGGAGATCCATATATGCAAGAGAGATTAGATCTACTTGATTTTTTTCCTCAATTAGACTTTTAAGTAGGAGTATTGTAATTTGTTTTCTCAGTTGGTCTTTTAGGTCGAAGTATTGTAATTTGTTTTCTCACTTGGGCTTTTAAGTCATTTTAATACATAATTGATTTGTTGCTTAGAAATTTGTTTTGTCTCATTGTGATTCAAATCATGTTATTTGCTTTAGCCAAACATTTTTGTTAGGAACCTAGCTCTGTGTTTATTTATTAATTTATTGTTTGGAATTAAATGTCACGTGATGGATTTGTGTAAAATCTAAGAGTTATTAAATATAAATTTTTTAGAAATTTTATTTAAAAAATAAAATAAAATTTTATATATATATATATATATATATATATATATGTATGTACAATTTTAAGATGACGCGTGATTTAAAATTGTTTTTGTTTTTGAAGAATAAGGTTTGGTGTTTTTTTTTGGAGTTTTTCGCTGCAATGTGACTAAACAATTTCTGGTTCAATTGTGTTTTTATGTTGTTTAAAATCTTTTTTTAATGCATAAATGGATACAATTCCCTTAAAAACCTTGGGGCATTATGATTGTGCATATTTCACAAATCAAACTTATGATTCCAACAAATCCCTACAAGAATTGGAGCAAATTTGAGTAGAAGATATGCCCAATAAAATTCCAAAACATAAAACAATTAGCCTACAACTTATTCTAATTGTGCATTTTTCCTTAAATAATAATTGTTCCTATAGGCATGTCTATTTTGGAATATCGCTTCTAAAATTTTAATTTAATTATCAATAATTATTAGGTTGATAGAAGGGAATTAATCTCCACTAAATATTCTAGAATATTTTTATTAGTATTTACAAATCCAAGGTTGAGATTTATCTCCAAAATAGTTATGACATTTTTTTTAATCAAATTAATTAATTAAAAAAAATTATCATATAAACAAGTATCATACAAATTAGTTATGATTATTTAAGTATAGAATAGTCATAAATCATGAAATTGTGACAAAATTTATTCATAATAAAATGATAAATTTTCATGATTAAAAAATTTTGATATATATTTTTTAAATATAAATAAATATGTATGACCTAGAATAGTACAAACATATAAATTAAATAATTTTACCAATCTGAAATTTATTATAAAAAAGAAACCACATTTATCAATTATTTAATAAGACTCCACATTTATCTTTATCAATTATTTACTCTGGATAATTAGTAATAAATCAATTTAATAACTCTTCTTATTATTAATTCATTCATTAAATAATGATTAATGATTTAGTCAAAATAAAAATAATCCACATATAGACCTCTTATTCAATATGAACGCCTTGAATCTCCACCCCATGTTCCCGTGTTGACCGGTCGTCGTAATACAGACAACCAACATGTGCTGCATTTTGGGTGGGAGCGGACCCATGCTCCACGGCCAAAAAAACGATTCTCACGGAAATTTTGTTGGAAAACTATAATTTAGGTTGAAATAAATATTTATTTGAAATTAAATTTAGTTTATTTAAAATAATAGATTTATTTATTTATTTATTTTATATTTGGAGAAAAGTATTTTAAAATTATTAATATTTTTTATTAAAAGAAAACTTTAAATTTATGATACATAACATTTTATTATCATTACAATTGCTAATTAAGTTTTTTTTGGGATTTTTGAAATTGAAAATTAATGTAGATATATATTAGATATTTTTAGAAGTATTTTTTTTCTTTTCAATTTTTAAATGTCACAAAGGTAAAAAAAAATCATAATATAGTGTTTATAGAGCTCATGAGAATTTATTATTATTTTAGTAATTTTTATATTTTTCTTTATATAAAGATTTCTTTTTAATTTCATAGATTATGATATCATATCTTAATTTATTTTTTCTTTTAACTTTTTATACCATCCCAAATTTTCCTTAAATTATTATTTAATAATAAATTTAATATTATTTACATTGTTTAGAAAATCTTCGGCAAAATCACATAATCAAACTTTTGTTGACGCGTTTCGAACCAACTAGTGTGGTTCATCGTCAGGACAAGTTGAAGAACCAAACTGGCAAAGCTTGAATAAATAGAGCCAACTAGTGTGGTTCATCGTCAGGACAAGTTGAAGAACCAAACTGGCAAAGCTTGAATAAATAGAGCGTGCAGAGACTCCAACAGCTATTAAGGTAACGGCTAGTTTGACCTAATGCTCCTGGTCAAACCACTAAATTAATAAAATAATATTTCTATAAATAGCTAAATAGGTAAATAAGGGAATTCGATTGTTAATTAAAAATAAATAGATATATTATTATTAATATCTCAAAATATAATATTAATATTTTAATTAATATATCTCATAATATATATTAAATAAATTATTTCAATATTATATAAATACAAGAGAAAGGTAATAAATCACTATTATTTTAATAATTTAGTTACACTGAGTAATAATTATTTAATGGTCTCTTTACTATTTAGTCCTTTAAAATATATTATTTTAAAGGACTAAATAGTAAAGAGACCATTAAATAATTATTACTCAGTGTAACTAAATTATTAAAATAATAGTGATTTATTACCTTTCTCTTGTATTTATATAATATTGAAATAATTTATTTAATATATATTATGAGATATATTAATTAAAATATTAATATTATATTTTGAGATATTAATAATAATATATCTATTTATTTTTAATTAACAATCGAATTCCCTTATTTACCTATTTAGCTATTTATAGAAATATTATTTTATTAATTTAGTGGTTTGACCAGGAGCATTAGGTCAAACTAGCCGTTACCTTAATAGCTGTTGGAGTCTCTGCACGCTCTATTTATTCAAGCTTTGCCAGTTTGGTTCTTCAACTTGTCCTGACGATGAACCACACTAGTTGGTTCGAAACGCATTGACAAAAGTTTGATTATGTGATTTTGCCGAAGATTTTCTAAACAATGTTATGGATCACAGAAGTCTAAATTCCTTAATTATTCACATTCTACAATATGTACTTTTTTTTATTCCTCACTTTACCTCATACTCACTGAAGCCAAAGGTGGTTTTGACTAGAGTTTAAAGCAATTTTAAGAAAACTCTTATGTTCCACATTGTTTAACTTGTTTATATAGGTAAGTACAAATGGTTATTCTCCCAATAGGGACAAGGTTCACTTTTATGAAGATGATAAGGTAAGTGTAAATGGTTATGCTCCCAATAGGGACAAGGTTCACTTTTATGAAGATGATAAGATATATCAAGTTAATCTTTAGATTAAAGGTTATAAAATTCTTTTGGAAATGTTGTATCTTTATCCACGACTCTCTAAAGGTATTATTTAAAACTCACACCCATATAAAATCACTACAGTGACTAGAATATGAGAGTTTTTTTTTCATATCCAAAGATCTATTGAATTATAATTTTTTGTTTTCAAGCCCGTAAAAATCTTTGCTCCCTCTTTATCCTTTTCTCAATGCTATAATTCCATTTGAGCTTGTGATGAATATTTATTAGGGTGTTTTAGTTGTTTGTGCTTAAAGAAGAGATGGATGAATATACTAGAAATAGTTAGACCAATACAACCTACAATCCCCTAACTTGTCAATATATATGCCAAGAAGAATAAAGGACAAGGGACACCCTTAATTGACATTAAAATTACAATTAATTTCTTTATACCAATAACCCTTTAATCTTATTGAAGCATTCCCTTATCTCTTGTAACTTACTCAAACAGTTTTCCTTCAAGATTATGTCTCTTTCACTTGCACATTCTTAAATAATTACAAGAAAATAAATATTTAAAAAACAAAAAATTAACAAAAAAAAAAACACGAAATAATTAAAAGATAGAATTTCATGGTCACAAGTTGTTGTTTGTAACTTATATTTATAGAAGAGTTATATTTTTTGTTTAAACCTTATTGGGAAAATAAGTTTAATTTAAATAATTGAAAATTAAATGGAATTCCCCCCATCGGGGTGTGAGCTGGAGGGCGATCCCATCAAGTCAGATTTAATGCCAAGTACATTGAAGTACACAACCATCGCCCCCACACATTCGAGGCAATGGGTGCAGTGGCTCCCTGCACGTATAAGGATATCAACACAATGGACAGTGGAAGAGTTATTATGTTAAAGTTTGAGTTTTGTGGCAAGTGTTTTGAGAGGTCTGTAGGTTGTTTCCGTGCCCAAACTATTGCAGTGCAGCAATTCCGGAGGAGTGACTCCATGAACACTGAAGTGCACTGATTCCAGAAGAGACAATGGTCTCTTAAGCTCAATGCGAGGGTAATATAGTATGTAAACTATTTTTTCTCCCCCTCCTCCATGCATCTGAGTGTTTAGTTTTGGGATTGGATTCCACATGGGGACAATCTGTTTGTGGATGGGGGTAAATTGGGATGGTAGAAGTGTATGGCGCCAGTATTCTAGTAGCAGTATGTAATCCTCGCCGGAATAACCTTGGTGTAAGTTTGCTACAAAATTCTCCTCTCGCGAATGGGGTTATTTGGGATCTCGGACAGGGGTGTAATCCTTGGGGAATGTTGTTGTATGGCTTGGTTCGAAGACTAGGGGGTCTAGTATTAGGTTGCTGTCAGTTTTACATTTAGGGTATACTTTAATGTTTTTTACGGGATTGAATGGAAGCATGCATCCCTGCATAACTGGTGGTACCACCATGGTAATGATTTAGCTCGCTGGCATTCTCAACTTCACACCTATGGTCTGTGTCAAAGTGTCTGTGGGGTCGTTGTTGAGGTGTCATGCCACCCTAGGTTTGGGAATTGTTGTGATGTTCCTGGAGCTGCCTATGATGAGTTCATAATTTTTGTTTATGGTTGTTATGCAAATAGGCCTGGGGGTCAAGAGATTGAATGCTTGGCTAGGTTGGAGGACTTCGATTGGCTGAAGGGTTTGTGAGTGGCAAAGAGACAAAGTTTAATTTTAAATCAATTACGGTTTCTTTCTCCCATGAATGGTGCGTAGATAGATAGAATCTCATGGGCACGAAGGGGTTTTGGTCTCGCACCCTCACCTGCACAAGGATCTGTCAACACCCATTTCACTACCAAGCATCGAGATTGTGTTGTGATCGCAAGGGAAGTGAAGGTTAGAAGCTGAGGAAGGAGGCCTCGGGTGGTTGAGTAGGACGAAGAGGCCAGTTCCACGGGTGGGAGATGTGGCAGGAAATCGGTCACCTGACTCATTAATGAAGCAGCCAATGCATACCATGAGGGGACCAGTGAAGAGATTAGAAGTTTGATTGAGGAATGGGAGGTTGACCTGAACCACCAGGTGAGCGCGATAGAGATAGAGATGAAGGATCCGTGCACGATGGTGTCGGACCATGGGCATACTCGAGGGTAAGTGACCTAGTTCAAATAGACCCTGTACCTGTATTGGATTATGAAAAGCCTCCTGGGCAACGCCCTAGAGAAAAATTCAGTGAGCATGATGACAAGAGTGCAAGACTTCCATAATTACAAATAGGATTTCTAGAAGCTGCAATTCCAAATGAAAAAACATGATGGATGCCTCAGTCGAATCGAGAAACACTTCCCGTGTCTTTTCTTGCAGATAATGCTGCTTAGTTCCAATGCCAAGGATCCTGCTCCAGTCGAATCCACCTCTACTAAGCAAGATGATTAGGAAGTTACTTGGTTTTTAATTTGTGTTTAGTGCATATGCGAATAACTTTTACTTTTCAGTTTGAAGTCATATATGTTTACAGGAAAGTAGAGTATGGGCAAGGACGTGATATACAAACCTATATATCTTGGGTAGAAAGACTTATTACTTTTTGCTACTAGATGGCTTATCATGCGGTTAGGTGTCCAACAGAATTGGTTTCCCATTGGGCAAGTTGAGGCCACCTAACCAGTTTTATGTGGTTGTAACTTACTTATATATTAATGAAAATGGAAAGATCTACCAAGCTTACAAAAAAAAATTAAATGGATTTAATTTTCCGATTAAAATTTAAGTAATGGGTTATATAAAATATTTAGGTATTGTCAAACCATGGTTTAAAATGGCCCTTAATCAAAATTATTATAGTTTGGAAAATGGCTATAGAAGATTTACGAACAAAAATCTAATTAATCACTAACTTTAAAAATAACAAGAACACTTTCAATTTGTAAAGTTATTTGTAAATTTGGTTATCTTAGAAAAATACTTTATAGTTTTCTAACTTTATTTCACATTAACCTAATATTGTTTTGCGTAAATACAATTTTTGTTTTTGGGTATAGCTAAAATCTATTTTTTAACTAACAATTTTGATATAACTAAAATCACAATTTTTGTAATTATGTATATATATAATGAAAGATATAGATAGTATGTCAACTACATAAGTAATTACTAGCACAAATACATTAGTAATATGTAAATTAAATTTAATAGCATTAACAAGTAATAAATATTTAAAATTAACTAATAATAATAATGATTGAATTATTAATAAATATTAAAAATTTGTAAATTAATTATTGAATCAAATGATTAATTATTTAATGAATTCAAATAATGAATGAGTTGTTTGTTTATTTTTATTTCATTCACTATTAATTAATTAATTAATTAAATATTATTATTATTAATTATTATTATTATTAAATAAATAATTATTATTATTTTATTTATTATTTTATTTATTATTAATTAATTAAATCAATATTATTATATTATTATTAAATAAATTATTATTATTATTTCATTCAATAAATAATTAATTATTTAATTAAATAATAAATTAAATTAACTAAGTATTTTAATTGAATAATTAAATATTTATTTATTTAAATATTAAATTATTTAAATATAATTCATTAAATAATTATTGAATTCATAAATCACTCTTGATTAATTAATTTTTATTAAAAATAATAATAATAAACTAATTTTAATTATTCTTTATTAATATTAATTTATTAATATAATTAATGTTAATTAAATATTAATTAATATTAATATTATTTCAATTAAATATGGTTAATAAATAATAATAATAATAATAATAATAATAAACTAATTATTATTAATATTTATTAATTTTTTTTTAGTAATATAAATATTGTTTTTAGAGACATGTTTGATCATGGTTTATCATCGTTGATTTTAATACTTAGACAATCTTTGTCATAATATTGACCATGGTTGATTTTTGTATTGAGAAATACAGAGTCTAACGATACTTCTTTTTTGCCCTAAAAATCATGGAAATTTCGGTAATATTTTGATAAAATCCATCATGGATTTTTGTAAATCTAGGTTATAGTTGTCAAACTTCAAGATTTTGGTTGCCTGAGACGTTTTTCATGGTGATGAATCTATTTCCACCACCAAAAAATGATTCAAACACTGCTACTACAAGATTTCTTGAAATTATTTTTCCTGAATTTCGGCTACTTTTGGCTATCCTGGCAAATCCTCCACCTCAATAGGTGACGCCTTGAGAAATTCTTTGGCACAATGTGATATTGGACCATGGTTGACCTTGGTTGACCATGATTTTAAACACAAGGAATTTATGTTAAACCCTATGATTGATATTATAAACTCTGTGAATAATATGATACCCTAGGAATATGAACCCTTAGATTAGTTCACCCAAGGGATTTATATTATAAACCCGATGGAATAACTAGCCAAAGGGATTAATTCTAAAACCCCAAGGTATTATTAACCCAAGGCAACAATATTACCCAAGGGATTGATATTATAAACGCAAGCCATATGGACCCTAAGATATATATTATAAACCATAAAATAAACATGGTTGACTGTAGTTCACCATGGTTCAATTTCATATTGAGACAACATTTGTCACAAAGCGATGTTGGACTTTCCTTGATCATGGTTCAGCATGAATGATTTTCATATCGACACAATCTTTAACACATTGCAATGGTGGACCATGGCTCATTTTCATATTGCGAAAATATTTGTCAAATGTGACATTCGACCATGGTTGACCATGTTGGCCATGATTATAAACCCAAGGGATTTATATTAAACCCAAGGATCTATATTATAAATCCTATGAATAATAGTACACCTTAGGAAAATAAACCCTTAGATTAATAAACCCATGACCATATTAATATTATAAATTCAATAGATTAAGAGACAATCTTTGTCACAATGTGACCATGGTTGATTTTCATATTGAGACTATATTTTTCACAATGTGACATTGGAACATGGTTGACCATGGTTGATTTTCATATTGAGACAATCCTTGTCAGAATGCGACATTAGACCATGGTTGACCATGGCTGGTTTCCATATTGAGACAATATTTGTTACAATGTGACATGGGACCATGATTGACCATGGCTCACCTTGATATTAAACCCAAGCGATTTATATTATAAACCTTATGAAAAATATTACACCCTAGGAAAATGAACCCTTAGATTAATAAACCAAATGGATTAATATTATAAATCCAACATATTAATTCAAAAACCCTAAGGTACTATGAACCGAAGGGAATAATATTAAACCCAAGGGATTGATATTATAAACCCAAGGTATATAAACCCTAAGATACATACTAAAAACCCAAAGGATTAATACAAAAAACCCAAGAGATTATAAACCCAAGGTATATAAACCCTAATATAAATATTATAAACCCTAAAATAAACATTGTTGACTATGGTTGACCATGGTTGATTTTCATATTGACACAATCTTTGTCACAATGTGACATTCGACTATGGTTGACCATGATTGATTTTCATATTGAGACAACCTTTCGCACAATGTGACGTTGAACAATGGTTGATTTTCATATTGAGACAATCTTTGTCACAATGTGACATTGGACCATGGTTGTGCATGGTTGACCATGATTATAAACCAATGGAATTTATATTAAACCCTATGATTAATATTATAAATATAATGAATAATATAATACCCTAGGAATATTAACCCTTAGATGGGTAGCGCAAGGGACTATATCTAAAACCCAAAGTATTATAAACCGAACGGATTAATATTATAAATACAAGGTATATAAACACTAAGATGAATATTATAAGCTCGGGGGAAAAATAAACCTAAGGGATTAATACTATAAACCCAAGAGAATAATATTTAACCCAAGGGATAAATATTATAAACCCAAGGTATAAAAAGCCTAAGATAAATGTTATAAATCCAAGGGAATAATAAACCCAAGGGATTATAAACCCAAGGTATAAAACCACTAAGATAAATATTATAAACCCAAAGATAAAAATTATAAACCCAAGGTATAAAAACCCTAAGATAAATATTATAAATATGGTTGACCATGGTTGACCACAATTGATTTTCATATCGAGACAATGTTTTTCACAATGTGACATTGGACTATGATTGACAATGATTGATTTTCATATTGAGATAACTTTTGTCACAATGTGATGTTGGACAATGGTTTACCATGGTTGATTTTCATATTGAGACAATATTTCTCACAATGTCACTTTAGGCCATGGTTGACCATGGTTATCACAATCTTGTGTTCAACCAAGAGACAATGGTTGTCACAATGTGACCATAGTTGACCATGGTTGAACATGGTTGATTTTAATATTGAGACAATGTTTGTCACAATGCGATGTTGGAACATGGTTTACCATGGTTAATTTTCATATTGAGACAATCCTTGTCACAATGCAACATTGGACCATGGTTGACAATGATTGATTTTAATGTCGAGACCATTTTTGTCACAATGCGACATTGGACGATGGATGACCATGGTTGATTTTCATATTGAGACAATCTTTCTCATAATGCGATGTTGTACCATGGTTGACCATTGTTGTCAGAAAAGAGACAATATTTGTCACAATGTAACCATGGTTATTGGCTATGGTTGGCCATGATTGACCATGGTTCAGTAGGGCTAATTTAGATATTGAGACAAATATTTTTCACAATGCGACATTGAAACATGGTTGACCATTGTTGATTTTAATATTGGGACAATCCTTGTCACAATGCGACATTGGACCATGGTTGACCATGGTTGACCATGATTGATTTTAATGTCGAGACAATCTTTGTCAAAGTGGGATGTTCGTCCATTATTGACCATGGTTGATTTTTATATTGAGACAATCTTTGTCACATTTCAACATTGGACCATGGTTTACCATGATTGGTAGCAACATCTCTATTCTGTCATCCAAGCCACGACTATGTGTTCAAGATTTTTTTCACTATTGGGTGAGATAGTGTAGCGTATAAAATCCAAAGCATTACAAAGTGGGAACCTAGAGCAATATAGCAGGAATATGCAGCATATGTGTGAGCCCGCCCAAGAGCAAGTGTTAAGGACTGATGATTACCTGATTAACTCCATTGTACCTTTTTTATGTGTGGTATAAATTTTAGCCTTAGCCATAGATAATGCTTCACACGAAGCATATTTCTAGCACATGAAATATTCACCTAAATCAATGAACCTTCATCCAATATTATTGAAATAAGAAGCCTTAGCCTAATTATGTGTTTGGTAGGAATTCAATATTTATACTAATTATTATATAAGTAATAATTAGGTTTTATAATAGTAGATTTAAAATATAGGGTTTTATATTAAAGTTTTAGTATTGGGTTTCAATGTTGGATTTTAGTATTAGGTTTTAATTTTAGGGTTTTAATGTTTTTTTAAATGTTAGATCTTACACTTTTGTGATCCATATTACAAATAAGATTTTATTTTGGATTAATCACATCATGAGGATTTGGTCAACATTTCGAATCAACTAATGTGGTTCATCTTGAGGATAAAGGTGAAAAGATCAATCAATCCACAAGAATAAATAGCATGTATGCATTAGGTCTAGAGTTAGCGATTAGGAATAAGCCATAAAAAAATAGTTATTGAATTAATTAAAATAATATTTAGTTATAAACTTTAGGAGCTAACTCTTATTTATATAAATATATTTATTATTCATTCTATATATATATATATATATATATATATATATATATATATATATAGAGTAAGTATTAGTTAAATAAAGACAATAATATTATAAGGGTAAAATAGTATAGAAAGTATTAGAATATTCATTGGAATATTCTTATTAATTAATTAATGAAAAATTTAAAAAAATTATATTAAGAATTCAAGTATTTAAAATTAATAAAAATAAAAAATAATGCTAAGATTTTATGAATTTTTTTTTTAAATATTAGAAAGAGAGAGTAGGGGATGGATTAGGAAGAGAGGGTTAGAATCCAACTCTTACTTAAATTCCAACCATTATCCCCATTGAGATTGATTGCATGCTTCTCAATCTCAATAGTCTCTCTTAGCTTCCTATGGTGGAAGTGATCAACCCTAGCAATGATTCTAGAATCCTCAATGCAAACAGTATGCTTGGATTTCTCTGCATGTTCATCTAGAGCTGATGAGTAGGAACAGTTGTGCCTAATGTCTGTTGCATGCTCTTGGATTCTCTTGTTAATGGAGCGACCAGTCTCTCCAATGTAGGGAATCACACAGGAATAAGGGACCGAGTGAACCCCTTTCAGGTCTTTAGGGTCTACAGGGTCCGTAATAAATCTAAGAGAATTTATAATGGTATTAAGGGGTTTGAACAAACTAGAAACTCTATTATTTATAAGAATATGGGAAATATTGTCAGTATTACCTTGGATAAGCGTAAGTTGCACCTTAGAGATATCATCATCACGAGCAAGCTTAACCCTTGATTCTTTATGGGATATCTGAAAGGCCTTGATGATCTAGGTGGATATTGGTGGCCACCTACCTATTCCACTTCGACCCCCATTACTGTTTCTTTTCAGTTTCCTTAATTGTACCACAACTTACTATTTTTGGTAGTTTTTCAGGTCCTAACCTTTCAAATCCATTTTAAGGGACTAAAAGACTTGTGTAGCGAAAATGGATAGACAAGAAAAGTCCTAAACTAGTTTATTGGTTTGTTTTCAGCCTCCTCCCTAAGATCTTTGAAATGAGGTATTATGATAGCCAAATGGAGATCGTATTCCAAAGTTTTGAGCCCAGGAAGTTGATGTACCAATTTATCCAAACAAGGCCCACAGTTTTGGCGCTTCATCTCCCAGGGTTAGGTTTTAGGATGTTTATGGTTTTTCACTATTTCTCAATAATAAATAGGCCATTGAGCCTCATTGTAACAGAATCAGAGGCATGTAGCAGCCACATCTCTTCTCAGAGATAAGCTACCATCGCTCGAGCTACTTTATTTCCATTTCTGTATGTAAGCATATTTTAATTCTTTGATTTTAATGAAATGAAGTTTTATTTCTATTACATCTCTATATTTAAGTGTACATCTATATTTTTTTGCATTCCCGCATAAGTCTGAATTTGTGGTAGCAGATCAGTCTTCTCTTTCTCTATTTTTCTTTTCATGTCCCTAAAAAGATCAGGGTATAAGGATTTAGGGCTGGAATTGGTTGAATCTTTGCAATACCATCCTCGTAAACCCTGCTGACCTCCCATGGTGAAAGAAAATAAATATGAGAGGGCAGGAGATCCTTTCAAAATATTTCTTGAGGAAGCCCTCAAGTGACAAAGGAACGTAATGATGGATAACTTTGGCAAGATATTTTGGCGGCTACCCATCAGCGACGCATCTTCATCTAGCATCCACTCTGGAGGCACTACTCCTTTTAAGGTACAAGTTAAGTTTGACATTCCCATAGTTGAAGGTCAAATCGATGCACACACTGTAGATACATGGTTAAATTTATTGGAAGGATATTTTTTAGTTCATGACTTTTCCAATCGAGAAAATATTACTTTTTCACTCCTCAAAGTTGCCCCATATGACAAAGACTAGTGGGAAACCTACTATGAACAAAAGGACAAGAGGGAATCCTCACTATTTTTAGTCACAACCACTTGGAATTATTTCTGAGATGCCATCAAGGAACAATATTACCCTATCGAGATCCATGAAGATAAATGCAACAAGTGGACCACACTGCAGCAATGAAGGGACCAAGATGTGTTGGAGTTCACAAATGTTTTCCATACCCTTTGCACAAAGTTATGTATCAAGGATTTTGAGCGGAATTTGGTACTCAAGTACTACGGTTGCCTATACAAGTACATCCAGGACGAGATGGAGTTCCTGGACATCTCCTCACTTGGCACTACCCATCGATATGCTGTCAAGATAGATCATAAATTTTAAACAGAAGAAGCGAGACTTTAGATCTATGAATCCTAAAGAAAGGGAAAGGCGCCCCCAAATTGTAGAATAAAGGACAAAGCCAAGGCGGGGTGACCCAGGACAACCCATCAAAGTCACAAGCAAATAACAACACCAAGAATACAAAGAAGGACAGAGGGAAATGATGTGAGTTCTATAAAAGCCCCACTCACAACACAAGTGAGTGTCAAGCCAAGCAATCATTAGTGGTCGAGCTGAAGGCTTCCAAATCAGATGCATGTTCTAAATCTGAGTTAGAAATTAAAAAGGGGAATTACAATGGGAAATAGATTATCGATGCAATGCCCAGGCCATTATTGCCATCACCAAGATCTAGAAGGATGAGCCCGAAGATCCAAACGAGGGGGAATGACTCTTCCACTCACATATGTCTGTGACAGGTTCTCCGTCGTAGTTCATTATCAATAGCGGGAGCCAAAAAAACCTCATTTGTAGAGGTCGTGAAGAGTTAGGGCCTACTGACCACACCACACCTGCATCTGTACACCATCACGTGGCTTCACCATGGGTGATATATTTGCATCAACTAACAGTGTCACTTTCCCTACAACATCAAGCCCTTCATAGATGACTTATGGTGTGATGTTGCTCCTCCTATAGTTTGTGATGTATTATTAGGCCAACCATACCTATGGAAGTGAGATGTTGTGTATGAGTCTAGGTCTCGCACTATTATTATTACTTTTGGAAATAAGTTGTACAGGATACCAGAGGTACCACTGCCTACCACCAATTTTTTTGATGACTGCGAAGCAATGTAGTAAGATCATTTCCCAGAATAGGAGATTTGTTTTCCTTATGATTCGTCCTCAATTTAAGAAGAAGATTGTGACCACGACCTCTAGATAGGGTTCCTTCGCACAACACTAGTAAATGGACAAGGTGGTGAGGAAGTACAGGGACATCTTCACCTCACCCACAATGGTACCTCTACACTGTCAGGTCAAGCACTCCATCTATTTGACCTCGAGCGCACTGCTACCTAGTGGACCAATCTATCGACGTTGTGTTCTGGAGAACGATGAAATAAAGAAGCAGATTCAAGAGCTATTGTAGAAAGGGAACATTAGACCAAGTTCATCGCCCTGTGGGACCCCAATCATGTTGGTACAGAAGAAGGATGGGACTTGGAGACTCTATATTGAGTATCAGGCGTTGAACAAGATCACTGCCCTAAATAGGTATCTAATCCCATTGAATGATGACCTTTTGGTCTAGCTCAAGGCTGCCAAATACTTGAACAAGATTGAATGGAAGTCTGGTTATGAGAAGGTACCAATCGAACCCTTTGATGTGTGGAAGACTACCTTCAGATCCAAGGAGGTACTTTTCGAATGGCTGGTCATGCGTTTCGAGTTGACGAATGCCCCCGCAACCTTCATGAGGCTGATGGATGACATCTTGTGACCCTTCACTAACTCGTTCGTGGTAGTGTATCTGGATGACATTTTGATCTACAACCAAATTTGGGAAGAGAACCTCCACCATATACGATAGTTCCTCCAAATCCTGCAACAACACAAGTTGTGTGCTATTTTGGAGAAATACAATTTTGGTATGACCCAGGTTCAATATCTAGCGTACATCATTGATGAGTGTGGTGTGCATGTGGACCCAGCCAAGTTACAAGTCATTCGAGATTGTCCATCCCCAAAAACTCTAATAGAGCTCCGCAACTTTCTGGGTCTTGGAACCCTTACCACAGGTTCGTGTTGGGGTTCTCTCATACCACTTGGCCTTTGAGTCAAGTCACCAAGGGAGGAGTGAAAGAAAAGTTATTTTCATCTTAATCCCAACAGAATGTTTTTGTCAAGTTGAAGCATCGCCTCTACTCTGCACCAATTCTCACATTACCTGTCCTGCAACAACCATTTAAGATCAAGACCAATCCCTTTGACTATGCTATTAGTGCAGTTCTTACTCAGTAGGGGCATCCCCTGGCATACCATAGGGAGACACTTTGAGACACAGTCTGAAAGTATCCCATTTATGAAAAAGATATGTACTCCATTCTACAGGCTTGTCAATAATGGAAGCATTACATTATGGGAAAGGAAACGGTCATCCAAACAAACCACCAATCCCTATAGTTCATACAGACACAGGGGAAGTTGCAGAATGATCGACATCTGAAATAGTCCACATACATGCAATAGTTCCATTCGAACATTACATATAAGAAGGGAAACACCAACAATGTTTCAGACTACCTCAGTTGATCACTGATCATAACACTGACCGTTGTGCTTGATTCTTGTGGGCACCAGACTGCGGGGTGGACGCATCTTTACAAGAGTGATCCAAAATTCAAAAACATATACAAGACACATTTGGAAGGCAAGCAAGTTCTAAATATTCACCTCTAAGACGCACTGTTATTCCACCTAGGAAATCTTTGTGTTCCTTCAAGAGATCATGCCAAGAATATTTGGGAGGCACACTACAGTCGAGTCACTAGACATTTTGGGGTAGAGAAAATAGTGGCAGTGGTGCAAAACTATTTTTATTGGCTGAACCTTCAAGAGGATGTTGAGAAGTACATCATATCCTGCACTGCCTGTGCCATTGCCAAACCAACCATCAAGAAGCAAGGCCTATATATTCCTCTGCCTACTCCTATTTGACTGTGGGAATCCATCTCCTTGCATTACATGCCAGACCTTCCTCCTACTATGCATAGAAACGACTGTGTTTTCATAATCGTCAACAGATTCTCTAATATGGCCATTTTGGCAGCCTGCAAGAAGAGTATCATAGAAAAAGCCACTGTTAGTCTCTTCTTTGAATGAGTGTGGGTACATTTTGGGATCCCACAGTACATTATCTTTGATTGGGATAACAGATTCCTAAGTACATTTTCATCAAGTCTATGGTCGATGCTAGATACCAAGCTCACTAAGTCCATGACTCTCCACCCCCAAACAGATTTCAAAATAGAGGTCATCAATAGGATGATCGTACACATTTTGTGTATGTCCAACTCAATGCATATATGCACATGCAATGATAGCCTCCCCCATGTCCAATACAGCTCCAACATAGCTCTCTATAGCTCAAATGACCACAACCCCTTTCAAGTGGGGTTAGGGTTCCAGCCACTATGTCCCATTCATGTGGTCACACCATGTACCGCTACTCAAGAGGATTCAACTCATGTCCAGTCTGAAGCTGACATGTCTAACAAATTCATTGACCACATTCAACACATTCACCAGCAGTTCAATCACATATTAGACAAAGCAAATTGTAAGTATAAGCAGCGTCATGATCAAAATCGGTTGTCACACAAGTTTCAGGTGGGCGACAAAGTTTGGTTACATTTGTAGAAGGAGTTCGTCCCTAGGCCCCGCCACAAGATTTGGCCACTCCCATATGGGCCTTACACCATCCCTAAGGCTGTAGGAGACAATACTTTCAAGCTTATAATTCGACCATTCTTGGCCTGCACCCATTGTTTAATGTGGGGGACCTTCGACCATACTTTCCACCATCACTGGACACATCATACATTGCAGAGCAACTCACACCAACAGAGTTAAACCCAGACTACATGGAACAGGTCACAAATGATCATAGCATGGACACACAAATCAAGAACACTCGCCAGCAGAATATCCTACTATATCAGGCTATCAAATATGGCCAACTCCTGTACCCAGGTAAGTGGCTCACCAGGGACTAAGTTCAGCAAAATTTTCCCCATCTCATGGAGGCAGCCAATGCAATGGGGACCATTGCTTCCTAAGGGGGAGGACTAATCTAGGTGGATATTGGTGGCCACTCGTCTATTCCACTTGGACCCCCACTGTTGTTTCTTTTTAGTTTCCTTAATTGTCACACAAATTACTATTTTTGGCAGTTTTTTACGTCCTAAACTTCCGAAGCCATTTTGAGGGACTAAAAGACATTTTTAGGGAAAGATCACTTTGATTTACCAACTTGTTTTAGGTCTGCTCTTTGAGACCTTCGAAATGAGGTATTCTGATATCTAAACGGAGATCGTATACCAAAGTTATGACCTCGGGAAGTTAATGTATCAATTTACCCAAACGGGGCCCACAGTTTTGGCGCTTCATATCTTAGGGTTAGGTTTTTGGATGATTAGGGTTTTCCAATGTTTCTCAATAATAAATGGGTCTTTTAACCTCATTGTAACATAGTTTAGAGACATGTAGCCATCACATCACTTCTCAGAGATAAACTACCATTGCCCAAGCTAGTTTATTTCCATTTTTGTATGTAAGCATTTTTCATTTCTTTGATATTAATGAAATGAGGTTTTATTTACACTGCATCTTTGTGCTTACGCATATATTTGTGTTTTGTTGCGTTCCTGCATATGTATGGATCAATTGAGGTCTTAAGTTATGCCATAGCCATTATTTTCAAAGACTTTAAGAAGATGAGATTTTTCCTCCTCCAAGTGATTCTCATCATAAGTTCTCAGAGCACAGGTGGCAAGAGTGCTAAGGACCTCTAATTTTTGTGCTCGAAAATGATGAGAACCAGCATGAAGATATTGTTTCGTGTGATTATTTTGCGAAAAATTTGGTGAGGAATGGAACCATCATTCATTCTAAAGAGAATTATGTCAAGGAAATGAAGGTATTCATTTACCTCAACCTACATTGTTAATTTAATGGAGTTTGATTGAAACATTATAGGAAATTTTAGTGTAAAAGTGGCCTCCTAAGGAAAATTAATAAGATAATAGTTAAAATAATAAAATAAGAGTTATGAATTTTGGAGGGAAAAGAAGAAAACTACTTTTTAAGTTATAATTTTGGCTTATCACCTTATAGGTTTACTCAAATTTCAAGTGTAGACATACATTGGGTGCAGAATTAAATTACGAATCCAACGAGTACCTGTTATTCATGCTTTTGAGAAGACCCACATTGATAAAAAGAAATTGAAGATATATTAAAAAGGTGTGTTGAACACGGTTTTTAATGTACCTTCAATTTTCATCAATGTGGGTCTTATCAAAAGTATGCATAATGGATATTCGTTGAATGAATAATTTAGTTCTGTATCCAACGAATGTATACACATGAAATTTGAGTAAACCTATAACGAGATAAGCAAAAAATACAATTAAAAAAATTATTTTTTCTTCTTTCCCTCTAAAATATTTACATGTACCTCTTTTTAAATTTAAAGGATTTTGACATGGAAATTACATGAAAAAATTATGGGCGCTTTTACAATAAAATTTCCTCTAATGATTAAAATGGTTAAGAAACAAATCTAATTTCTTGCGACCATAAGGTCAAATGACGCAAGTATCATCAACAAACCTCCTCCATCTTTTAGAGAGAAATTGAGCAGAGGCTAAAGCCTTAGTCTCAAAATCTTCCTTGAATAAGTTAGTAACTATAGGGGAAAGAGGAAAACTTATCACTACTCACAGGGTTGTTCGTAAAACTAACCTTGGTTCTAATATTAAGATTCTAATATTATAGTTATAATATAAGAAAGTATAAATTAAATAAGTAAATAAGTGAGTAAGTTTCAATTCACAGTGAAATACTATATTATAAACTCTAATATAAAATCAATGATAACATATTAAATCTTAATATTATAAACCCTAAAATTACCATTTTTCTTAACTAGACAAACTTGGTACAATTAAAATAGTCTTTTTCTTACCCAACAATTTTAATATAAATTGGAAATCATATTTATCTTTATATAAATAATTTTACAATAAATAAATTTAAAAATATTCTTAAAAAAGTTATTAAATTTAGTATTATGTTTATTTGTAATTTAAAAATGATTTATTTTAATAATAAAATTTTAAAATATTTTTATTATGTATGATCTAAATTACACTAGTTCATCAATTTAAAAAATGGTACTATAATCAAGTCTATTTTGTTATTGTTCATTTATAAGAAAGTTTATTTAAATAAAAAATTGTAAATTGATCGGAAAGATTGAAAGTATTGTTTAAACTATAAAATAATTATAATATTATTTTTTATTACAATTAAAATAATCAACTGGTTTAAATCAATTGGAATTATGGAAAGTAAGGTTAAAATGCTAGAATTTTATAGCATTATTTTTATTATAAATTTTTAAATTTAGATATTTATTTTATAATTATAATTTTTATAATTTTAATATAAATATCTTGAGCTATATTTTTGTATAGGTCACAAATAAAATATTTCAATGTAAATTTTAAATAAAAATTACAATTTTTTTGAAGTAGTAAGAAAAATTTATTAATATGTATTTTTTACATTTCTATATGAGAGATGTGTAATGTTTTCACTTCTAGAATTCTTTCTTTTGTTTTTCTCTCATGTGTCCTACAAGCACCACCAAGGAGGGGAGGGAGCTAGGCTCCCTCCTTCAATGACATTCTCATAGAAGACAGTTAGTCATCAAACCCCCACTCTTAGCCCATCATCCCTTTATCTAGTAATGTCGACGTCCCTTAGCATTCCCAGTTGGATGCAACACCAATGTCCAATGAGAAATCCAAGTAGATGACCTAGAATAATTTATTTTAAGAAGAAAATGTGGTTGTTTTTTCTCCAAAATCAAATTTTAAAACCCAACTATGAAGTCAAATCCAATAATATTGCAACCTGCATCCAATATATGTAGGATCATGCACTAATCGGGAAATTTCTGGGATCTTAGCGCTAAAAAAAGCCTTGGTCTTGTGGATCAAGAATAAATGGAAGTCAAAATGGAAAATTAGTTTGGATTTTGGTGTTAAAGGTTTATTTACTAAAAATTTTGATAAAAGAAGGGTATTTAAGAGCAAACAATACTTCTTCAAAAAAAAAAATGTGTGGTGCATGGACCCTGCAGATAGATGATCGTTATGTCCAGGGGATATTTGTTCCAGTCAAATCCAAATTCCAAGGCTTTTAATGACCATAATGTTAATTTTACCATCATTTTATGTTGTTACAATCATTTTAGCCCAATACTTATCTTTAGATAGAAATATTTCAAAACAATTTAATCTTCCAATGATCAATAACAATTCTAGATAGAACAAAAAAAGTAGTAAAAACAAGAGACAAATAAGATACATCAGGTTTGGTCAAAGACCAGGGAAAAATCCCACAAGGGGGAAAACCCTTTAAAATTCTTCTTCTTATTATATTTTCATAAAATTTTCAACAAGAGAGATTACAATGATTCATATCTTCAATCCCAAAATTATCAAGCAAAACAACCAATCAATGTTTAGAAATATGAGCCCAGAAACACTACTCATCAAAGATAACTTTCCAGCATGTAGTCAACAACTCTCAACTCTAAAATGAAACCCTAGTTTCTGGCCACATGGAACAAGTGTATGTTTGTGTGGTTGAAACATTCCAAATAGATGCATGAGCTTATGTACCTGTGGTTGCAGCCGAAAATTCCCCGTGGTAACCCTGCGGCTGCAAATGAAAACTTGCAATTTCGGACCTATATGAACCAATCTCCATGAACCACTTCAGACCTGTGCGAGCTAAATCAAAGAAGAGATAAGAATAATATGCTTGATGATCATGTCCAAATGAGGGTCACTTTTATTGTATTTATAGGCTTCTAAGGGTATCTAGATTCTTATTAGGGTTGACCTATCGTTTTGTGCACATGTGGGTTTCCAAATTAAAAATATAGTTTTCTTTAACCAAATTAAATTATTCCATGGGCTAGGAGGGGAATTTCTTAATGAGGAAAGTTGTCTAAAGGAGGGAAGTTTTCCCTGAGATGCCAAATTAATACTCCCTTTTAGCTAGGGAGAAATTACCTACTACAACATACGTCCCCTCTAAAATATCATCTTTGCTCATCTCTCCTCATATGTTGAACATTCTCGAATCTAAAAGAAGAATAATTTGAGATTGTAAGGAAGCTCAAGCTACCACCCTCAATCGATCAGAGAGTTGGCGCTACCACTTGGAATCACTACCAGTAGGGAGCCTAATGCTACGACCCAAGAATCATCATCATCGGAGAATTCCAACTCGGCCCACATCATAGGGTAGCCAAGCTCAACCCACTATCCAAAGACAATAAGTAGGATAAAACTTACCATGATCTAAGGTTCACAACTCTCCTATTGTCTGTTGATCTTCCAAATAGGATGCTAAAGAGTCAAGTGGTAGAACTCCTACATCTTTTCACTTGGGAAAGATACTATTTACCGAGAGGTAAGGATCGCAACTATCCTAAGTCACTTCGGCAGGATACTATTTATTGAGAGGTAAGGATCACAATTATCCCAAGTCACTTGGACAAGATACTACTTGTGATGAATGGTAAGGATTGCAACTCTCCCAAGTCACTTTAACCCATTGGCTAGAAGGGGAGGAACAATCCCAAAAAACCCAACTTGTGGGTAGGATGAAAATTGGGTATACTCTGTCAAGTCCCAAAGATGACAATAGGAAGTATGCTACTTACCATGTGGTAAGCATCTCATCTATCCTATTGTCAGAATACTACTTATTGTGAGGTAAGGATCACAAAAACCCTATTTTCTAGAGTTCCCTCAACCCGAAGAGCTCTTCGGCTCAATTCCACACGCTGGGAGCTCAGATAAGGGGGAAGAGCATCGCCAAGTGTCCTCTATCACCTAGGACCCTTACTCGGGAGGGTCAAATCCATTAGTCCATGACCAAGAACTTTCCTTCTGGAAAATCCTTGGTGAGAATGTATGCAATCTACTCATCAGTAGATATATAATCTCACGACTCCTCTTTGCACCATCTCATGTATATAATGATATGTAATCTCAGTATGCATGGACTTATCATGGAACACCATAGTTTTTCAATCAAATCCCACTCTTATTGTCACAATATATTACTATTGTATCCATGACCTACTCAAACAAATCTCCAAATAGCTTTCTCAACCAGACCACCTCACAGCTAGCCATGATGGAAACAATATTCTTTGCCTCTACCGTGTTCAAAGACACTAACTTTTGTTTCATGCTCATCCAATATATCATGACAAATCTCAAGCTAAAACAACATCCAAATGTGCTCTTCATATAAATAATGTTTCCATCCAAATCAACATCATCCATGTAGTCGAATATCACATGTAGCATATCTCAAACCCATATTGATTGTCCCATGGAAATATCTCCAAATTTTCTTAAGATAAATCCAATGTCTATGATGCGACTTAATCATGAATTAAGTCAAGGTGTTTACTTGAAAACAAATGTCCCGACAAGTATTCACAAGAAACATAAATTCTCCAATAAATTGATGATACTTTGAAGGGTTAGCCAATCAGGTCCAACAACATCTTTGCATAACTTCTTAAAATTCATCTCCATCAGTGTGGCTAAGGACTTGCATTCTATCATACAAAATCTCTCCAATAACTTCATGACATATTTTCCTTAAGAAATGAAAATTTCTCTGGGTCTTTGTCAAACTTCTTGTTGGTTTAAGGGGGCTTGGCCCAGGTTCAAAGTGTAATATGCACCAACAAAACCTTGAACCATTGGACCTCTCAGAAATGACCTGCAATCAGATTGCAGTCTCACACGAAGTAGTTATGGGAGGTTGCAAAACCAGGTTTCTGCAGCCAGAGGGATATTGTGCTTGGCATCCATGTGTTTTCTTTACGTTTTATACTTTATATACTACTTTTAATTCATAAAAGGCTTCGTGTTGTTATTTTACTTCACATATTTGAATTCATTGCATAAAAAAATTAGAGAACAATGTAACCTTTGCTTGCAATCTGTACTTCACATAAACAGATAGAAAGAAAATATACAACATATATAAACACATAATATGGACCAAAACTTATTCTTGTTTATTAATATAAATAGTTCCATTCATCTTCTCGAACTATGTACCTAGCGGCATGTGGTCTTCACACTAAGCTGTAGAGTCTTCCAAGGTCTCCATGCACTCAGCTGTGGAGCCTTTCCTAAAGGTCCAAAATATAGACTAAATATAGGAAGTATGATAAATTCATCAACATGTGACCCTCTTTGACAAAATATTACATCTCTTTAATATACATTTCATTACTGCAAAACCATGGTCCACATACTATGGGTTCAACAAAACAAGGAACTAAAACCCTGATACCCATTAAAAAATGAGGCGCTTTGACCCACCCCGAGCGCACTCCACTCCACAAAATGCGGAGTCTTTGAAAAAATTTGGACCAAGTTGGTCCATGCCCAATAGGCCCCTAACAATCACCTGTGACTCATCTCGAGTCACTCTAGTTCTGTACCCTAGATCTTCATTGCAATGCTCATCTAGACATCATTGTAGGGCTGAAGTATCTCTGTTATCTATCTCTCCTCTTGGTGTAATTTTTCCAGCAGTGACTTTGTTGTTGGTGTGGTGATCTTTTGTACATTTCTTTCTTCCTTTGTTAGAGCTCCTTGAGCTTATCATCCACTGCCTTGGAAAGCTGGAGGGCCTCATTCTGCTATGGCTGAGTCCTATCTGTCAGAATTTTCTCTTTCTTATGAAGGTCATTAATCTACTTCTGAAGAGTTTGTCCTTTTATGATCTTGGCTAGCCTCTGTGAAACTGGTAGAGTCTTCGCAGTTGCCCTGATTTCTTCCAACTATTTCTAGTTTTCCTGGAGCTCCTCTTCAATCCTCTGAATGTTTGGATCCTCCTGCAATGAGGTTCAAATCTGCATGGTTTCGTCAAGTAACTTACCACAGTATGCCACTGTGTCGAAGATACCTTTAAGTGTTGATTTCAAGTCCACCTCCCTCTGCTCACGAACTTTCGGCAGCGTTGTTTCCTGTAGCCTCATTTGTAGCTCAGCAATCTTTACTTCGTATTCAAACTTCATCTCTGTGAGCTTATTCTTTGAGTCCCTTATTGCAAGGACAAGCTTCACGACCTTCTCTACTGGTGACTCTTCTTCTCTAACCCTCACATTTGGAACTGTGCTAAAAGTCTTCACACTACCACTAGATGTTGTTGTTGCTGGCTTGTTGCATCCTTTTCCTTAATCAACTGCTCTAGCTCCTCATTTAGCGAAGCTCTTTCCTTCTCCACCTAAATGTTCAATATTGAAGTAGATTGTTCTCGCTCCTACAATTTTGTTGTTATTATTTGGTGGAATTCATGCAGTACCTGAATTGGAAGTGCGAAAATGTTCATGTTAATGTTGTCCTAGGTTTTTTCTCATTCCCTGTCCTCTAATGATTAAAATTGCAGTGCTTCAGTTGGCACCTATAAAATCCTTACCCCAAATGTTGTTTTTATTCGTCGCTTCATCTATAGTGGCTGAGTTGTTTGTTCCAGTTTCCTGGTTGTCTGCGGTAGTTCCCTTAACTCTACAATGCCCTGTTGAACTTTTGTCAGGAGCACTCTGTAGCAATCATCAATTCTTCCCCATGTCCCTGGCATTACCTCCTGGACTTTTTCTCCAATCTCATCTATGTACACATTAGTGAGGACAAGCAGTATTGCGCCCTTGGATTTGTCCACCTTCTCCTTTTTCCTTGTGCTCATCGTAGTCACTTTAGGTACTCTCTTCTTGAGGATGAAAGATGATTCTTTTGATACTCCTTCACCATTGAGAGGGTCCTAAGTACCGTGTTCCTACTCTAGTTCTATCTCTTTTGCATATTTGTTTGTATCCTTTCCACTCAGACTTGCATGGTGCGAAGTACCCTTCTCTATTTCAATGTCTTCAATGGATGGAGTCATCCACTCTACTCACCATCATTGTATTATTGCGAGAAAGTCATCCTCGGTCACCAAATATGGCAAAGGATGCCATGTCTCCATCGGGTCCTTCCTAGCCTTCACATAAATTCGTTGGAAATCCACCTTAAAATATGCAATGTTGCAATATTGTCCATACATGGTGATAGCCTTCGATGTTGATTCACCACCATGTGAAAATCCATTGATAATAACATGAAGAAAATATTACTTTTTTGTATGCATGCTGGCTCCTTAGTATACCAAAGGGAGGCATACCTTGCCCATTCGCAAACGTCTACTTCAACAGGAGGAAACTGCGATTCCTCTGGCTCCTTCCATGTGATCAGCGTGATGAAAAAAATCAACCACGCGTAGTGAAATGATTTTCCTTCCCTATGCACTTCTTGACAATCCTCCAAAAACTCCTTGCACAAATATGCAGCCCATTTAAACTAGACCTCAGAGTTGTACTACGCGGCAAAGGAGACCACGACCATGGGAGCTTCATTTGCTCTATAATTCCTCATTAATTTCCCTACTAGAGTGTGTTCGGAAAAGTGCACTCCTTGGTCACGGATAGAGGTAATGCCATATCCTCTCGACTTCTTGACTATGTCGAAATTATATTTCATTGTTTGTGCAACTACACTATCTTGATTATTTCCCACAAAATATTTACTGGGCTCCTTCCCTTGGTGAGGTGGCCCAGTAATCCTTCTTATTAACATTTCATCGATTGGGATCCTCGTCCCCAGCCAGAGGCATCCATCATGTACTAGCATCAATAGTTGTCGAACATAGGCTGTGTTGGATGTGCTTCTAATGAAGTGTGGTATGTTTAACATGTTAAGTAAGCCTGATCTCTGCAACCCATGATCCCACTGGTGTGACTCCAACCTTGTAACTTTTCTCTCTAGGTAATATACCTATTGTAGGTATCTACTTGGCTCGAACTATGGGTACTTTCTTCGATCATTGAAGCCCCAATCCTCCATCTTCGACTGCAGATTTTGTCTAGTAATTGCCCTTCAAATGACACTTTCTTTGGTAGCATCATTGTAAATGTGCCAAACTTCACGTCCTTTGGATCTTTGACTGACTTGGTGCTCAGCTTCCTTGGTGGAAAATAAGTTGGAAGCATAGAGGGAATTTATGCACCCTCTTCCTCCATTAGGTGTAGCACATCTTCCTCCTCACTATCATGAATCTTTGTGGTTTCTTCTCCTTCTTCGTAGGTTTCTTGTCCTGCTTTTTCATTGTGCACAGCTCTTTCGTCGTCTTCTTTCTTGGAGATGTCCTCATTTCTACCCCAGAGGCTTCAATTGACCTCTTTTCTTGTTTCTTTTGTGGCTATGCTTCTATGGCTACCTTCTTTCATGGGGACCTCACATGCCTTGGGGACATATGTACACTCAACGTTGCAGTTTTACCGACCTGTGCTTCCATGATGTCTGCTAATCCTTTCTTTGCAAACACTCTAGCAATTTCTTCAAAGCTTCTCTCAGACATACAATGACTTGCTTCTGTCACACTTAGTTGCAAATTCTCAAACTCAATTCTCCAGAAAACAAGGCTCTATTATGTTACATCTCTATGGAGGAAGTTGAATTTTTTGTTGAAACAATGTTGAAGAGAAAACAAATGGGGCCAGATGGCTTTACAACTGATATTTTCCAAGAATGTTGGTCGTTTTGGGGTCAAATTCTTTTAGAAAAAGTCAAATAATTGAAACACTCTTTCAATCTGTCCATCTCTGGACACCACATTCCTCATCTTAGCTCCCAAGAAAGATAAGGTGGTTGATTTGAGTGGGTTTATACTGATAGAAATATATGATATGACTTCAAAATTCATGATTGAAGTCATAACTAATCAACTCAAGCTTATCCTTCCAATCTTGGTATCACTATAGCATTCTAGAATACCATCAAATTTTAGATGGGATTATGGTGGCACAATAATTAATTCATTATACAAACAACACTAAAAATCCCAACATTATTCTCAAAGTACATCTCTTAAAATCCTTTGGCAATATTATTTGATATTGTCTCTTTGCAGTTCTCTAATTGTTTTTTATTTCCGCGGAATGGATCACATGGATCTAGACACTAATATCTCTTTCCTTATTCTCTAGCATTCGAAGTGGTTTTCTAACTAGAACCTTCTCTTTGTCTCCTGGCATTTCACAATGGTACCCCCTATCTCCATTCTTGTTCATTCTAGTAAAGGAGGGCTTAGGAAGAGCCATTAAATCAACAATGTCAAGAAGGAAATTGAAAGGCATTAATTTTTTAGGGAATATCTCCTAATCTCACAAGAATAATTCATTAATGACATTATATGCATGGGAGTTATTATAGTTTAGGAAGCTCGAGCACTATGTAATGTTGTTAAATACATCTCAAGATCCTCAACTGTACATATAAATGACTCTAAATTTAAAATTTTATTTTCTAATACACTTGTTATTATCTAGATTCATATTTCTAGATTCTAAGGATTTCAAAGATGCGAACTCCTTGCTAAATATCTCACTAGCCCTCTAGTGGATGTCTATATATGGTTAGATTTGATAAGTCAATTTAATAGGAAAATTTATTAGTTGGACCTTCTAATCACTAAACATAACCAATATAATGGTCCTTTTAAATTCTATTCTTCAAGACCTCCCATTTTATATACTCTCAATCATGATAGCTCCAAAATCCCTACTCAATTTGATTAGAAATATTCAACAAATTTTTTTATGTGGAGGAGCACAAAAAGAACATACATGGGATCTTGTAGACTATGATGAACTCCTAAAACCCAAACCCAAACCCAAAGGAGAACTTGTCTTGAGAGATCCAAATATTCTCAGTATTGTGATAGGGACGAGATTATGGTGGACATGGCTTCCAGGAGGATATTCCCCTTAGAAAATAATTTAGAATTGGAAATATAAAAATAGTATGCCTCCTGATCAACTTATTAGATTGCCTTTCTACTAATTTGGTTCTTCAATATTGGAATTATGATAAATGGTCTCTTCATCTTATACAAGAGCAATTCTGTTGGGGAATTTTTGATGACACATTAACACTCTTCTTAGAGAATTCTTGGTAGTAACTCCAAAAATTCATTAGGCCAGAGGCACTTCTAGAGCTAAAAGCAGGTCTTCATTTTGTAAAGACCTTCAATCACGTTTTATCCCAAACTTTCATAGCCCGGAGAAACTTCACCAAGTGCACAAATTAAGTGGAAATTTATCTATAAAGGAACCATATCATTGAGAATCAAGCTTTTCTAAATAACAAAGAATACATACAACATTTAACTTCGGGGGGGCATGTTTAGATGAAAATATTTTTCTTCTTATGGATTCTTGTCCAAAGAAAAAATTTCACTTTGGAACAACTTCTTGATCTGGATTGTATCATTATATTGTTTTTCATCCATCTCGATGCATTCAGAGTGGAAAAAAGTTGAGGAATCATCTCATGGGATTGTTTTTACCAACGGGACATAGTTTGGCAAAAAGAGGTTCGAAACCTTCTTGAAGAATATCTTTGTGTGTGGAATAACATGAAATTTGTCACTTTAGTGTCGAATCATTTCATGTTATTCCACACAAAGATCTTTCCAAAGGTGAAAGAAGTGTGTCAATCAGAGCTTGTATGCAAAAGTTATGCCACTCAGAAGTTGACCCTCCTGTTTTCACACCTATAATTTGGGAGGATGATGCGTCAACCCCCATTACTCATGGAAAAGGCGCTAGAGACGTGTTTGTAATGTAAAAGACTCTAGAAGAATATCGTAGCTCTAGTTAAGATTTGATGTAGTCAAAAGTAACCACTAGTAGGCTATCAGGCTATGTTATAACCGAGCCACTAGGAGGAAGAGGAATTCCACTCTTTCGAGAGAACTTTGTTCCATAGCTGAGAAAAGATAACCGAGAGAGGTAGGAGGTAGAGGACATAGAGAGAATTTGTGCACTGTAGGAGCCCAAAGGGCACATGAATTAGTTCTTTATACATGCAATCTTATTTTCCAAACAGAGAAATAGAGTGAAGCGACCTCACCTTCCAGCTGGTTTTTCTACTGAAATGGTTCCCTAGAGCATATTTTGTGTCTTATGTGTTTGTGTTAGCTTATTTTTTCATTCTCTCTTTTTCTGCATAATTTTCATTCACATGCATGCACTAATTGTTGTTAAATCTACAAATTTTGAAATTTAAATAAACTGTAATAGTGTAGAATTTTTAGATTTCTAATAAATTTTATCTAATATCTTGTGACGAATTGTCCAGTGGAATATCCACAACAGTTTACAAACCACTTCTCAAAAGAGGCATTTTTGGGCCATCTCTTCACCACTTGTATTATGTACCCTAAGAGGATTTGGAGCTCCTTTTCAATAGTTACTCATATGCAACCACCATCTATAATGTTATATGAGACATAATATGTCACTTGGATTTCAATACTAAAAAAAAAAACCCTTAACCATAGTGTAGTGGAAAACGAAAGCCTTTAAAAATCCCATTCTAAATTGAATATGGAATCTTCTTCTGAGATTTCTATTAAGGTACATTTATAAGGAAAAGAAGAGACACATTTTTCAAAACAGTTCTCTCAATCCCGATCATATATGGCATCAATTCAAAAAATATAATATCCCATCAATGAGTTGAACAACATTGAAAATTTGGGGACAATGAAGCCTTAATCCTCAAGAAGTGGAAATTAAGAATTGAACCACTACAACTAAGAAACAAGCCTCCCTCTCCTTCTCTCACTAATGCATCAATATGGATACCCTCCCTACCTCTGTAGGCTTCATCAAGTTAAATTTTGATGGGGCTCTTAAAGAAAACCTACGAGCTGCAAGCTCTAGAGGAATCTTCAAGGATTCTAAAGGAACAATTCTCTTGCTTTCCTTAAGGCCCATGTGTTATACAAGTAACAACTCTATGGAAGTCAAAACCCTTGAATCCAAACTTTAAATAGCGTAAGCTAAGATCATCCCCAAACTTTATAATTGAAGGAACTTCTCAAATTATCATAAATATTTTCATCAAAATCCTCCACAACTTGACTCCTAGCGAAGTTAGTAGAAGTTGGTTGTTGGAATGCATTTTGGATATTATAACTTGGTACCTCTCTTCAATCCCTATAATAATTCCTCCACGTGTCAAACAAACTAGAAACAAATTAGTGGATCTCTTAGATGATTAATGTTATAAACCATAAGCCTCTTCAATTTTGTCCAACTAACTTTTCCTTCGTAATTTGATCCCTAGACAAAATTGTTATAATCTATCCCTGGAAGATCATTATTCCCCTAGTAGGGTATTAGAGAACTGACATATGGGTGGATGCATGGATTTCCCCCACACCACATGATATCCAAGGGACATGGCCATACACTACCCCCATCATTCACTGCCCTCATTAATGAAACTCGCATTCTCGATCATCACGTCTAACATTGTTGTTACGGAAAACCCGACCTCACATAGTATGGAACTTTTTATAGATAATAACTATAATTTATGCACTTCATTACAGTGAAATCTAGGAGGATTTCAGTTATCAGTGAGACCAATACAAGCTAATATTCCCATGCATAAAATTCATTATTTACAGGAGTGGTCATTCATGTGGCTAAGAGCGAGGTCTAGGCTAGAGGTAATAAAATATTATGGGAAGACTGTATTATTCTTGGTGAGCTCTTTGCTTCTCTATCTACCTCCTTATATAGTAATGAACCCCCTGTTGGCTAGTTGAATTGTTTATGAATTAAACATTCAAGTACCACATTAATTGTCAACCAGGGAAAGTCTTTTTATTCAAAGGCTACTGCGTACTGTATGTACTCAACGTCTAAAAGCATCGAAAAGCTGTAGTATATGTAATTCTTACGCTATGTCATTACAGTACTTGTTAAAATAAAAGCAAATAATTAAAACTACGAATCTGGAAAGCGAAATGATGGATGCTCTATTGGCAGAGGATCAGGACCCTATCCTCCAGATGGGGACGTTCAGCACCTGCCCCTGTAATCAGATTTACTAATGCACACTGCACTCTCATTCACTGGTGAGAAACAAACTCAAGTGATTAATGAAACAGAGTACTAGCAAAACAAAGAATACCAGAGGTAATGCTATCAAATCCAAGCAGAGTACCAGAAAGAAACTATTGCACACTTACACACTTGACAAGAAAGTAAATGGGTGAATCTTGTGAGGAAGGTGGGCCCAGTCCCTCTCACAAGATTCCCCAGGAAAACGAAGACGGGATTAAGTGCTCAAAATAGTTTTATATTCATCTGCCAAAAAGATTAAATACAATAGAGTTCAGAATTGCTGATGTTCTCAGAATCTCTTCTTACAAACTAACCATCGACACTGACTAATCCCTTTTTCATGTAGATGTCTCCTCTTTATAGAGGAGACATCTATTACAATAAAGTATTACAGCCTATTCAGTTAACCCATCTTGTCAAAAATAAGCAATTCAGAGTGATGTTACAACAGTATGATAATACATTCTTTCTTTGAGCTTTGGCTGTTACACAGCGGGTAACTGACTTCGACCGTCTTCTCGGGATCTTAATATTCCTTTGCCATTTCCCCATGTTGTTCCTGATTTGGGCCATGTTGACTGTGTTCTTCTTTCTTTAGACTTCCGCTTGATTATGACACGTCAAGGTTCTTTAAATAGTTGCCATCTGTTGTTCGTGGCTGTTACAAAATGGCTTGCTTTAGGTAATTGCTGTTGCTGACTGTAGCAACTACGGAGTTGCTGCTTCTGGTGTTGCAGCAACTGCGTAGTTGCTGTTTCTGGTGTTACAGCAACTGCGTAGTTGTTGTTTTTGGTGTTACAGCAACTATACATTATAACTCCTGCAAACTTAAGGTAATTATTTGACAATTTAGTCAGCGTTTCCAAGGATAAGTATAAAGATATTCACGAATATGAAATAAACAATTAAACATAGATATGCGGAAGGTTACTTCATACCTTGGGGTCAATATGTCATTATAAAATAAAAGCTTCCAACTTATGACTGCAAAAGGATAATAATACGGCAAAAGATAAGGTCAAAAATAGGTCAATTGTGAGTCCCAACATCCCCCCCAACTGAAGAGATTGCATGTCCCCATGCAATGGCTACTCTGAGTCGGAGTCGGAGAACTGGGACGAACAATGCAGATTACTAAGACAATAGCTGTAGGGAGTAACATCAAACTTGTCTCTGAAACCACAAATAGTTCGTATATGTTTCCATGCTGCTGCCTCTTCTTTGTTAGAAAGTCCAAACTGGCCCTTATACTGATCACCCGGCAACCATAAAAGTGGGAACTTGAATTTGTAACCCATCCAATTCTCAGCACAACGCTGCACGCATTCAACATACCGAGGTACCCTTGATATTGCTACTTGCAGATTTGATGGGTTATACGGGTGATACTCCTTCCTTTCTGCGGGGCAGTTATCCCAAAATAGTTTATTTGCTTTGACAGCCAAGGATGCTTTGGTCTTTACATACTGCTGACAGTCTGTTAGGACCTCTGTTTGCAGTCTTATAACATGATCCTTCATATCAGCATTGCTTATCATTTTTAAGTGTTGTAAAATGAAAGTGGCAGCGTTCTGTGGTTCAGATCGAATCCACAAAAGACAATTCTGTTCGTTTTGGAGGCCTGAGACATAGGCATTTTGCCAAGTAAGCTGATTAGCCAAAAAGGAGATGAAGGCTCTCAATTGTATGTCACCCACTACAGGTATCATGTTCATGTTTGTTTCTTCAGACACGGCCTCATTATGGAGGTACAATTCACATAGCAGGTTTTGGTCGCTTTTGGGTGCCTCTGCAAAGGTCTTCATAAACTGATCTGCTGTGACCACTTGATGAGGCCTCCCCTCTTTGATAGCCTTCAGCTGAATGAATGCAAGTCTTTCCCTTAAAAATGTAGCATAGTTAAAAGAGGGTTTCCTTGTGGCGAGCATCCTTTGACATAACTCAAACATCTGGGACATTCTGTGTTTCAGTTCCTTAATTTCTTTATACTGGGCCCTACACTGTTCCAGTGCTTCCCAGTTCTTATAAGCATGATCAAACCAGGTCCCTTTCTGTTGTTCGAATGCTTTGCCTTGAGACTGCTGATATTCTCTCCACCATCTATGTTTCAATTCCTGAAAGCTTTCTGTTTCTATACATGCATTACTAATAGTGGGAAGCTCTGTTTGCATACAGGCATCAATCAGTATCATCTGCTCTATTGAAGTGGGCTGGGATGATCCAACATCTCTCTCCTCATCTCTAATCAGAGTTTCTTCCTCCTGTTGGACTAATCCATTTTTCTCCAAATTGATTTTGGTGGACCAGGGTGAATTTGTCTCTTTTTCTTCATCTGCTTCTTGCTCGTTGCTAGGTGAATTCAATTCTTCTTTATTCCCTTCTGAAACTATTTTCTCTTCTTCCATAGTAGTCTGGGCAGGCCGTGATGAATCTGTGTCTTTTTCTTCCTCCTCTATAATGCTCTGGGTATGCCGAGGTGAATTTGTACCTTTATCCTCATCTTCTTCTATATCTTTTTCTTGTTCCGTAACACTTTCAGTGTTTCTTTCTTCATTTCCTGGTTCTTGTGTAGCTTCTTCTTGCATATCAGATTGGGTAGGCCGGGGTAAGTCCTTGTTTTCTTCTTCCTTTTCTTCCTGCATAGTGTCGAGAAGCTCCTTTGTTTGTTCCTGTGCAGCCTCTGAGGAACTTACTGATTCTTGTGTGTCAGTAAGTTCTTGATCTTGTGCAACTTCAGGTGAACTTACTGGTTCTTGTGTGTCAGTTGTCTTAAGATATGATGCCACGAAGCTATGAACGCTCTGCATCTCAGCCTCTGTGGGTGAGGGAGAGGGGTTTCGAGGAGTGGCTGGAGTGCGGGGTTTTAAAGCGATGGATGGTGAGCTGGAGGAATTAGGGGATCCAACTACTGCCGATTTTCGTTTTGGTAGAGAGGCAGGGAATTGAGGTGTTTTTCTCTTCCTGCTGGCTCTTGAGGTCGGAACAGTAGTCGGGGTGGTGGGTGCTTTGGTTGAAACCCTCGTTCTTCTTCTTTTTACTGGGGTTTTCTTTGCCTGCTGCATTTTTCGTTTAAGCTGCGTAATTGGGATATTATCGTCGGAATCATCAGTAGAAATACTGAGTATGGGGGCGGGAGAATTGGTTCTTTTGGGAGACATGGTTAATTCTGTTGCTGCTTGTTCATTCTCTGTAACATGCAGAGGTGTTTGCTGGGGTTGTTCGGGAATATGCTTTGTTTGCTGAGGGTTTTCCAAAGGGGTTTGCTCAGGGATGTCGTTCGTTTGTTGAGGAGGCTCCTGGTCTCGCTGAGGTGTGTCCTCAGCTTGACGAGAAGTTTCCTCTTCTTGATGAGGACTTCCCTGCACAGGCTGTGGAATTCTTTCCTCCGGATGGGGATTAATGGGGGGGTGGAGGGATGTTTAGAGCAAGAGCTCTGTTAATCAGCAATTGGATTAGGCGATGGTGTTTTAGGGAGAGAACTGGATGCTTCGCTTTCATAGCATATCGTGCCATATTTTTAAGACAACCCAGCAAATAATATGGCATGTTCAATAATTGACCATTTCTTAAATGATTTAACAGGACGAAGTCGTGTTGGTAGATTACCTGGTAACGACCTTCGCATGTCAGATATTGCTTGACGAATTCAGCGACTCTTGGCCATGGTTGAGGTAACGACCGCAATGCTACACCTCTGCCCTTGGTTTCTACTTCCTCGCCCGGACGGAGAAAGTCTTGCTGCGCATTCAGAATCAGGTGCTTCCTGTTGAACCACCGTGTACCAGTGGCTGGGAGTTCGGTGACTTCAGCTATGAACTCTTCCATAACCGGAACTTGAATTCCTTGGACGACAGAGAATCCTTCTGTCAAATTGCATGTGAATTCCAGGACTTGCTGCTCGTCAAAGTCCGGAAGTCTCCTGAAATATTCTATCCATCCAGCTTGCAAGAAAATTTGGTAAATTTCCGGAAAGAGTTCCAGAACTGCTGTCATGCCTGGTTCATGAGTGATGAGGGTTCCTCCCATGGCTGTTGTCTCGGTAAATCTTCAGAATTCAGGGCTGAGCTACCGATTTCAACTCAGAGTATACATCACAAATGGTAACATGCTGTAGTTTTTACATACAACCGGGAGAATTAAGGGTGGCGGTGGTTGGCGTGGTTTACCATTATGGGAATTGCTTTGGTAATCCCCCCCTTCCTACGTGTAAATGATATGATTGGGAATGCAATCATTTGATGGACCTATCAACCTTTTTCCGCTTATCTATTATTTAATGCTTATTCATAAACGTGCGTACCTTCGTCCTTTACCTTTTTTGATCGCTGCGTCAAAAAGTCTTTTCTCGTCTGCTGTCAAATTATAATCATTACCGCGGATCTGAAAGCACGGGAATATGGGTGATTTATAATGATAATGATGGGAAGTGACAGTGAGGTACTGTAATCATCACGAAAGGTGGTATATTTCATGCGGAAAGGATATTTCGTGATCAGGAAGCAATATCATGGCACCGGGATTGGTGTTGCAGCAACAGAGAATTGCTGTTGGGGCAACAGGGATTAGGGGAAAACGTTTGTGAAAATGGGGAATGTGCTGGAGTAATGGAACTAGTGTTACAGCAACAGGAATAATGTTGGGACAACGGGAAATGGTGTTGCAGCAACGGGGAATGGTGTTGCAGCAGCAGGAAATGGTGTTGCAGCAACAGGAAATGGTGTTGCAGCAACAGGAAATGGTGTTGCAACAACAGGAAATGGTGTTGCAGCAACGGGAAATGGTGTTGCAGCAACGGGGAATGGTGTTGCAGCAACAGGAAATGGTGTTGCAGCAACAGGAAATGGTGTTGTAGCAACAGGAAATGGTGTTGCAGCAACGGGAAATGGTGTTGCAGCAATAGGAAATGGTGTTGCAGCAACGAGAATTCGGAGTCCGCCCAGTAATTCCTTTTGAAACCTTTGTTCTCATCTACTTCCCCATGCTACATCTGCAAGATCTCGAAATATAATATTGCAATCCTTGGCAGGATTTATTAGTTTCTAAAAAAAAAAAAATGTCTAATCCTAAAAATTACATAAATAATAGAAATTCAAGTGCTTTGAGGGACAGCAAGTTCCCCTGGAAAAGAATATTGTTTTATTGCCATGCAAGTGGCTTTAAAGTCCTCTTTGGAAACCGACCGCTGATATAACCGAAGTCGGTAGCCATTCACTAACAGTGGTGTTCTGCTTCCATCAATTGTTAATAGTCTAACTGTTCCATTTGGGAAAACAGTATCCACTTCATACGGTCCTAGCCATCTTGTTCTCAGCTTCCCTTGAAAGTTCTCGAAACGTGAATCATAAAGTAGAGCCCAGTTACCTTTCTGGAACTGCTTTTGCTTAATGGTTCTGTCATGCCATCTGCTCCTTTGTTGCTGTATCATAGTTGTTTGGTGGACGACATCCAGTCTTTTCTCGTCCAGTTCCTGCAACTGCTGCAACCTGGCTGTCTGTGCACCGGTTAAATCAAGGTTAACAGCTAAGGTAGTTCTTAAGGTTTTAATTTCAAATTCTACAGGAAAAATAGCATTCTTTCCAAAAACCAATTCATAGGGTGAAAATCCTGTTGTGTTTCTCCAAGTGGTTCTGTAGGCCCAAAGAGCCTCGGGCAAGCGCTGAAACCAGTCCCTTCTATTCTCCTTTATTGTTTTTGTTAAGATAGCTTCTATGACCTTATTTGTGCTTTCCACCTGCCCATTTGCTTGGGGGTGGTAAGGTGTGGTCATCTTATGCTTGATATGATATTTCTGAAGCGTATCTTTGAAACCGTGAGAATTGAAAGGAGGTCCTCCATCAGTGACTAATTCTCTGGGTAGTCCAAATCTAACAAAGATTTCTTCAAATAAGAATGTTAGTACTGCTTCTTCATTAGCTTTAATGAGTGCTTTGGCCTCTACCCATTTAGTCATGTAATCTGTGCATACTAAAATGTAAACTCTTTGATTGGATGGAGGATTAATGGGACCTACAAAATCTAATGCCCATTTCTCAAAGGGTTCGAGAGTTACCTGAGGGTTGAGTGGCATTTCATCCCTATGGTTGGGCTGGCCCATTCTTTGACAGCTGTCACAAGCCTTCACATATTTTCTAGCATCTTTAAAAAGTGATGGCCAGTAATAACCCATTCTAAGTACCTTGTGAGCTGTTCTTTTATCTGCAAAATGTCCTCCACAAGGACCATCGTGACAAGCTTTCAATATGTCATAAATCTCATCTTCCCCAATGCATCTCCTGATTTCTTGATCTATTCCTGTGTGGAACAGACACCCGCTTATCCAGCTGTACCTAGCACTTTGCTGGATGATCTTCCTTCTTTCCCTGTGTGATAGGTGTGATGGTAATTTTCCTGCAACTAGGTAATTGGCAATGTCTGCATACCAAGGTGAGTGAGCAGATACTGCAAATAGATACTCATCAGGAAAAGAATCATCTACTGGAACATTTTCATCGGTTTTTAAACGAGAAAGAAAATAAGCAACTACATTTTCGTTTCCTGGCCTATCTACAATTGTGATATCAAATTCCTGTAATAGTAATAACCACCTGGTGACTCGAGCATTTGTAATTGATTTATTCATTAAATACTTGATGGCCGAGTGGTCAGTATGCACAAAGGTAGTATAGCCAGTAATATAATGCCGAAATTTATTAATAGCATAAATAACTGCTAAAAATTCTGTCTCAGTTACTGTATAATTTAACTCAGCTGGTGTCATGTTTTTGCTAATGAAATAGATAGCATAGGGGAGATTGTTTTCTTCCTGACCCAGGACAGCTCCAATTGCCGTATCTGAGGCATCAGAGGAAATGTGAAAGGGTAATGCCCAATCAGGTCCTCTCAAAATAGGAGCTGTGGACAACTGATGCTTAAGTTTATTGAATGCATTATCACAGTCATCAGTCCACTTGAATTTAGCATTTTTCATTAATAACACAAACAAAGGAGAAGCTATTTTAGAAAAATCCTTAATAAATCTTCTGTAATATCCGGCATGTCCTAAAAAACTTCTCACCTCCGTTTGTGTTTTGGGGATAGGAAGGTTCTGAATCACCTGAATCTTAGCTGGGTCGACTTGGATTCCTAAAAATGAAATGAAATGACCTAATACAATGCACTGATTCATCATCATGTGGCACTTTTCAGTGCTTAAAGCAAGGTGTGCTTCTATGCACCGCTTAAGTACTTTTTCAAGGTTTTGCAGGGCATCTTCAAAGGTCACTCCATAAGGAGTAAAGTCGTCCATGAATATTTCTAATGAATCGTTTAACATATCAGAAAAGATTCCTGTCACCGCTCTCTGAAATGTCGCTGGAGCATTACACAACCCAAATGGAAGTACTCTATAAGCAAAGGTTCCCCATGGGCTGGTAAATGTGGTTTTGTCCTGATCCTGGGGTGCAATCCTGATTTGGTTGTATCCACTAAACCCATCCAAGAATGAGAAGAATTTCTTACCTGCTAAATTATCCAATACTTGATCAATAAAAGGTAAAGGGAAATGATCTTTCTGGGTTGCTTTATTTAATGATCTATAGTCTACACATACTCGCCATTTCTCATTCTTCTTTGGTACAATTACGAGTGGAGAAACCCACTCACTGTCAGATATTGGATATATGAATCCTGCATTTAAAAGTTTTTGGAGTTCCTCCTTCACAATTTCTCTGAGGTTAGGGTTCATTCTTCGCTGGGGTTGACAGACTGGCTGGGATCCCTCCTTAATTTATATACGATGAGTACATAATTTAGGGGAGATTCCTTTCATGTCTGTGTAGTCCCATGCGAATGCCTCTTTGTTTGCTTGGAGTAACTTTATTAATTTCTGTTTTTCATCATCAGTCAAATCAGGATTTATATTCAGCGTTTTACCAGGTTCAATTTCAACTGTTGTGCTATTGGAAGAGTTGCCTAATGCTGTCTGGCATAAGTTTTCATCTTTCATATTCTGCTGGGATTCAGGTTCTAGGATTGCAGCGAAGTGATTAAATGTTTCTGGATTAACCGAAGAGGGTTCAGAAATAAAACTGCTAATTAGTTCATCTTCGGTGGAGTCTTTAAAGGTCAAAGCTTGCCCAATAGTTAATATCGGTTGGGTTTCCTCATCCTCATAGTCTACCCATATGGAATTGTCACTGTTAATCATGGGAGTGGCATGAGGATAGAGGGTCAGCTGTTTAGTCTCTTGTCCATTGGAGATGGTCATTGATCCAGATCTACAGCTGATGAAAGCATCTGCCGTAGCCAACCAAGGTCTCCCTAGAATCAACGGATGACCCCCCAACTTTGTTTTAGTTTGTAAGACCACAAAGTCAATCGGGTAGTTCCAGGATTCTACAGAGATTATAAGGTCTTCAATGACCCCTTCAGGTTTGATCGTAGAATGGTCAGCTAATTCTAAGATAGTAGGAGTTTCCCTGATAAAGTTTTTTCGCTGGAGCAATTGAGCTGTTTCGAGAGTCATGATATTTATTGCAGCTCCTAAGTCTACTAAGACTTTAGAGATAAAGGTTTTTCCGACCTGGACTGTTACTGTAGGGTGACCAGGGTCACCATACTTGACAGGATAATCTTTTTCAGTCATTAAGGCAGTTAATTCCCCCATCACATGAACTGTGAGGGGGTCTTTAGCCTTCCTTCCAGGTTTCTTTACACATATGTCTCTAATAGTTCTAGCATATATAGGAACATCCCTTAGTGCTTGCAATAATGGGATTTTGACATACAAGTTCTGTAACTCTCCTAAAAGATTGAAGGTAGGTTGTTCAGGTGCTTTAGTGAGAGTCAGCCTTTCAGGGAATGGTGGATCTACCGTTTGGTCATTATTGTTAGGTGCTGATTCTACTGTTTCAGCACTATGGTTAGCTGGTTTCTCTTTTCTAGTCTCTTCTTTGTCAGAGTCCGTGATATCATCTATAATAGGTTCAACTATTCTCCCTGAGCGAAGGTGGATATCATTACATTGCAGGGGAGAAATAGGCTGATTTTGAATGTCAATAACTTGCAAGGCCTTATTATTATTTGGATTGGGGTTAGGTTGTACAGGCAGCTATGGTCTCATTGCCTGATTATTCGGAGGATTGTTAGATGGTAAGGAAAGAGATTGTTGTTGTTGAGGAAAGGGTATCTGTTGGGCTGCCCAGTTTAGGTTCCATTGATTAAAGTATGGTTGCTGGGGGGCCCAAGGATTCCACATAGTAGGGTCAGGAAAAGGGATATTTGGTTGCTGCATAAGTGGAAAGTTCATTATGTTGAAGGGTGGGTATTGCATTTGATTCATGGGTGGGTAAAAAGGAGAATTATTATTCCATCGATTGAATGTTGTATTAGAGCTCGTACCTTGTCTTTGCGGCCATTGCCTCCTCTGTGTCATTAGGTACACTGCTTCAGCTTCTTCTTCAGTTGTCTGCAGTGCTGCTTTGATTCCAGGCAGAGAGGGGCATTGTTTTGTTTCATGATCCTTCTCGCAGATTGTGCATATAGGCATCCTATCCAGTGGGCATTCTCTAAGTGGATGTTTTTCTCTGCATTTTGAACAGAAAATTGCCAAAGCAGCTTTTGCTTCTGCCTGTTTCTTCTTGACTTGCAGAGCATCAATTTGTGAAGCAAAAGAACTTAGCATTTCAGTCTTAAATTCTTCTAATAAGTTACCTATCTCAGCTCTTGTTGCTCCTCCACTGGCTGACTTCTGAACCCTTGAATACACATTATCTCTGCTTTTTGATCTGCCTGCCGCTCCCCTTGAACACCGCATACAGAGCCTAATAATCTCATCAAAGGGTTCTTTAGAAATGTCCCCTTTTCCAAGCATGTTCAGCATGTCCAGGCAATCATCTCTTACCCCTTTCAGCAGTATGGTCTTCAAAATGTCTTTGCTCATATTAGGATGATCAGACCGCTGCAGATTATACTGTAATCTTTCCACGAAATCTTCCAAATTCTCGTCCTCTTTCTGGACCATTTTAAACAATTCTTCCTTTCTTTCTCTTGTCCGGCAGTAGTCTTGATACTTAGCCAGAAATCCCTCTTTCATCTGGTCCCAAGTGGTGATTGCCTGAGCTCCTAAGCTCATAAACCACCTCAATGCGTTCCCTTTTAGTGTTGCTGGAAACAATTTCAGCTTCTGATTAGGACTTATGTAATCATAGCTTCTACACAGTATGTCGAATTCAAAGAGGAATTCGTCCGGGTCTTCGGAGGATAACCCATGAAAATTGGGTAATGCCGAGAGTGGAATATTTTTCATGGGGGTTGTTCCTCTCGGGAGTTCCCCAATAGGGAATTCCATGGTAGAGAGTGAGTTTTCCCCTCTCCCTTCTGTTCTGTTATCCTCCATTGGTCTTTTCCCTGAATCACTCGCTTTATCTTCTGTGTCTTCTGTTTCTTCAGGTTCCTCTACCGGTTCCTCAGTGTATTCTAGTGCTTCCAGCTTCCTTTCAGGTCCTATTACTTCCTCCGTCTGTTGGTCTGTTTGTGAGGAGTATTGGATCTGGGGTCTCCGGGAACTCGTCCTCTGTGATGCTTCGGCCTTAGAGATGATTTCGTCGATGTAAGTCTTCCTTCCTCCTTTGCCGCCTGTAAAATTAGGTTTCCTGCGTCCTCTCATACACCTGTTATTTTCACAAAGAAACCATTAATGCTTTTAGAATTCTTTAGTTGCCTTCCCCGGCAACGGCGCCAAAATGTTGGCTAGTTGAATTGTTTATGAATTAAACATTCAAGTACCACATTAATTGTCAACCAGGGAAAGTCTTTTTATTTCAAAGGCTACTGCGTACTATATGTACTCAAAGTCTAAAAGCATCGAAAAGCTGTAGTATACGTAATTCTTACGCTATGTCATTACAGTACTTGTTAAAATAAAAGCAATTAATTAAAACTACGAATCTGGAAAGCGAAATGATGGATGCTCTGTTGGCAGAGGATCAGGACCCTATCCTCCAGATGGGGACGTTCAACACCTGCCCATGTAATCAGATTTACTAATGCACACTGCACTCTCATTCACCGGTGAGAAACAAACTCAAGTGATTAATGAAACAGAGTACTAGCAAAACAAAGAATACCAGAGGTAATGCTATCAAATCCAAGCAGAGTACCAGAAAGAAACTATTGCACACTTACACACTTGACAAGAAAGTAAATGGGTGAATCTTGTGAGGAAGGTGGGCCCAGTCCCTCTCACAAGATTCCCTAGGAAAACGAAGACGGGATTAAGTGCTCAAAACAGTTTTATATTCATCTGCCAAAAAGATTAAATACAATAGAGTTCAGACTTGCTGATGTTCTCAGAATCTCTTCTTACAAACTGACCATCGACACTGACTAATCCCTTTTTCATGTAGATGTCTCCTCTTTATAGAGGAGACATCTATTACAATAAAGTATTACAGCCTATTCAGTTAACCCATCTTGTCAAAAATAAGCAATTCAGAGTGCTGTTACAAAAGTATGATAATACATTCTTTCTTTGAGCTTTGGCTGTTACACAGCGGGTAACTGACTTCGACCGTCTTCTCGGGATCTTCATATTCCTTTGCCATTTCCCCATGCTGTTCCTGATTCGGGCCATGCTGACTGTGTTCTTCTTTCTTTAAACTTCCGCTTGATTATGCCACGTCAAGGTTCTTTAAATAGTTGCCATCTGTTGTTCGTGGCTGTTACAAAATGGCTTGCTTTAGGTAATTGTTGTTGCTGACTGTAGCAACTATGGAGTTGCTGCTTCTGGTGTTGCAGCAACTGCGTAGTTGCTGTTTCTGGTGTTACAGCAACTGCGTAGTTGTTGTTTTTGGTGTTACAGCAACTATACATTATAACTCCTGCAAACTTAAGGCAATTATTTGACAATTTAGTCAGCGTTTCCAAGGATAAGTATAAAGATATTCACGAATATGAAATAAACAATTAAACATAGATATGCGGAAGGTTACTTCATACCTTGGGGTCAATATGTCATTATAAAATAAAAGCTTTCAACTTATGACTGCAAAAGGATAATAATACGGCAAAAGATAAGGTCAAAAATAGGTCAATTGTGAGTCCCAACACCCCCATCCTCCTTGGTTCTTTGAATTTTCACATTATTATTTCCTTACTTTTATTCCTATCTCCTTAGCTTTCCCTTTAGAACCTTGTGTTTTTTCCCTTCTCCTCTAATGGTGTAAGCGGTCTTCCTTGGTCTCTAGTTTGTCTTTCCTTGGGCCTCGTATGAAAAAAAACTATAATTGATTCGTATGAACCGAGTTTGTGTTCCTCTTTGGCCTTGTCTTTACCTATGGCCTTGTCCCCCTCTGGGTTTTAGTCACCCTATCCTCTCACATCTCGACATATGGAACTAGCTAGTATCTTCCTCTCAGTATTCTCCCTTCCTCAAGATTTGTTAATGAATGAAGATAAACTAATAATGAGCCATCAAAGGGTTCAGAGCCATTGTGGTGCATCCTACTTCCACAAGCATAGTGGCTTGTGGACTTAGCAAGGAGTTGAAAGCTTTGACTAATGTTACAGTGAAAATATACCTCAGGATATCGAAGAAGAAATCATTGATGTGAAATAAGATATACTAAGCAAGGTTGTCTAACAAACACAAAAGTATTAGCTAAAACTGCAGAGTAGGTGCCATATATTGGGAACACTAGAGGGTGATACAACAAATGTACGTATACAATCGACATTTACTAGAACTTAAATCTCCTCTTAGGTTGGGTTCTTCTTGACAAAAATGAGGCAAAGGATGAAATTCTTCTTATGTTAAATCAATTACACCTCAATATGAGGAGTATGGATAGGAATCTGGGTTGCATTGAAGATCATCTTGGCCTCCCTCTAGATCTTAGATACTCACTTGGTAGAAACAAAGAGCCAATCCCTTGTACACCTCTAACTCATCAAAATCTAAAGAGTAGAATTTGTATTACAATTATTTATTATGGATGATAAAAAACTATAATTTCACCACTAATCTAATTTTTCTTATAAAAAACTAAAACCAACCAAATTTCCTTATATTGTTATATTCTAAAATTTAATTCAAATTTTACTTTAAAATATCAAATAAAATATTGCATAAGGTTCCCTGCCTTTTCCATGTTTAAACCAAGTCCTTGACTATCTTCATAAAGTACATGGCTCCTAAAATGTCGCATTTAAGGAAATCCATATTATGAGGGTACGTTGAAGTCTCTAATAAAATTACTAAAAAGGTTGCTTCAAAGTTCTACATAATAAAACAATAAATTTCACATAATAAATGGTTCTTCCCAATTTAATATTAAATTAACTATATTTATATTATGAAGTGAGTTAAAATTTAATAAATGTATTAAGAATATTGGGAGATAGGTATTAAGTGATTGTGCACACAAATAGAATATTTATTTAGATACATTATGATTCTAATTCATTATATAGGAATCAACAATTGATATTTGGGAACTTATAATGATAATTCTATATCACAAAGTATACATGATATGGAAGCATTACTTCCAATAAAATGAAGTTGTTTTTAAATGAGATTTTCTAGAATTTCTAGTACATTTGTGGCAGGAATCTCGTGGCAAAAATTGTGATAAAATCTTAATTTGAGTTGTTTAATCTATTTTTTTTTTATTGCATATATAAATTCAGCATAGGAGGCAATTTGATTATGTAAAATTCACTTGCAAACTTGTGATTTCAATGAATCCATTTTCTAAAAATTCACAAAATATAAATTTAATAAAATATATATTTCTCAAAATTTGTATTTAATAAATTTGATAATAAAAAACATATACAACAAAGTTTGTATAGTTAAATTGAGTTTTAGAGACCCTCTTTACAACTTGATTGAATAGGGCCGGAAGTTGGTGGACGAAGAAATTTTTATGGAGATTGTTGCTAATTGCACTGATTTGTCTCTAAATTATGGTTAAAAATAATGATATCTCCCTAAAGTATTAAATACCATTGCAGTGTGCATAGAGACAGTTGTACATAGAATACTAACAATTTCAATTTCCATGTACTCGGTGCGGGCCTTTATACTTCTGTCGCAGACGAGGAAATTTTTATTGAGATTTGTTGCTCATTGGACTGATTTATCTATAACTTATGGTTAAAAATAATGATGTCTCTCCCACACAGCCTTTCATGCAATGCTAAGGGTAAATCTTGAATCGTGTGCATCCCGTGAAGCTAGAAGGAAAGGAATGAGATGGAAAGGTTATTATATATTGAAAAAAAAAAAATGACTTTTTCTTCCTCTAAAAGCCTGGAAAGCTGATAAAATTGTGAAAGAAAGAATTCAAACATGAACATTAAAAAGGGCAAAGACAAATTGATTTTGCAAGTGGATTTAGATAAATAAATTTTGAAAACTGATTTTTTAAATATATATTTACTATTTTTATAAACTAATTTAAATAAATAAATTTTGAAAACCTATTAGTTAAATATCTATTTATTATTTTTATTTTATAGAAATTTAAATAAATAAATTTTGAATATTTATATTTTAAATATGTATTTATTTATGATAATGAGTTTTGATTTAGGTAATGAGTTTTTATCTATAAATTTAAATTAAAGTTCACCAAAATTCAATATAGTTTGAGTGGGTTTAATGGTTAAGAGCATATGTTCCTTTCAGGTTTGCTAAAATTCAATTCAGTATGAATGGAGTTAATGGTTAAGAGCATGTGTTCCCAGCTAGAGTATGTATAACTTTGTAGACTTAGCATTTAAATCATTAAAGTTGATATCTTGTCTCACAAACAAAGAAATTTTATAAATCAACATGGTCTGTGAGAGATTTTGTAAAAAAAAAACATATTTTTTTTGGTTCTCTTTTTTAATTAAATTGCTTTGCCGATTTTGAAATATTATTTATAATTCTCAATTAAAAAAATAGAAAGAATGTATTATTGATATAGTATCTGATGATTTTATATCAAAATTGGAATTGGAACTCGGTAAGTATGGTGTGGATAGAGAACTAAGAATTTCCACGTACCCAGCGCGGGCATTTACCTACTACCGCAGAGTGCTTAGACACCGCAATTAAAAATCTCGGAATGCCGTAAACGCCAAATCTATAAAAACAGATATCCGAATTCTTAAAACCGTCAAATTTGACTTTGATTAACTGGCTGGTTCCAAAATTCCAATATTTTGTGCAGTAATAAAGAATTGATAGAACAAAAATAAAAAACAAAACCGTCGGTCTACCCTCCGGTCTGCTCTCTATTTAAATATTCCTGTTTCACAGTATGGTCTACTTAAATGCGCGCAATTATTGACACCCCACGTTCCATTTTTACTCAACTTTTCCTATCGCGTGCGACCTTTCCTTTTCTTTGTGTGTCACATATAAAATAATATCACATTAGTGGTATGCGTAGTACAGCGCGTATCTCCCAGTATAAATGTGCTACCTCTCTTTTAATCTAATTGCTTGGGCCTTCATTATTCTCACTCTGTTGCAGATTTTAAGTGCTATAGCAGTTCATCAGAGGCGTTGTATTCAATCCCATATATTCTGCTGCTCCGCTAAATTTGGTGAAGGCTGCTTTCCTCCTAATCTCGTCGAGAATGGGCCACTTCAATCGTTTGCTCCAGAGAGTTACCAATATCCGTTCCTCCAGGCGGTCGGTGGCGTTTGTCAAGATGGACAAAAATGAGAGAAGAAGACAGGATTCTGACGACAACAATATTGTTCCCAAGGGATTCCTGCCTCTCTATGTGGGGAAGGATAATGTTATGAGATTTGTGATAGCTGCCACTGTTCTCAACCATCCCCTATTTGCTGAGCTCCTGGAGGCTTCAGTACATGAATTCGGATACGAGCACCAGGGAGCACTGAGAATTCCCTGCGATGTCTTCTTGTTTGAGAGGATCCTTGATCTCGTTAACAGCAGACATCCAACGTTATCAATCTGTCACAAATGATTTTCATATTGTGCTCTTCTTTTGTAATGAATGTATCCAAATTCCATTAACGGATGCATAATTTAGTTTATACATGTATATTCAATTTGCTTCAGTCTATTAAGACATTACATCAAATTTAAATTTAAATCCATTTCCATGTTGGGTTCTCTAATTGTTACAGCTCATCAAAACAAAAGAGCTTACATATTTCTTCCCACTTTAAATATAATTTTTTTAGGTATATATGGATCTAAATTTTCTGTGTACATTGGGGATTTGTACAATGATCTGAGAGTGAAAGGTAAAACGCCATTTCGTGCATATTAGGTAGGTTTCAACCGGGCTTCATTTAAGAATGTGATTATTACTACCCTATTTGCATTTTCAGTTTAAATGATGGAAAACTATATCTAAATTTTAATGAAAGAAAAAGACTGCCAGCATAGGAATTACTGGTGAGATAAGTGAGGTGGGTGCAATGAACTAGTGTAGAATTATCTGGCTTTTTAGTTTTTATTACACAAACTAAATTTAATTTTAACGAGAGATAAAGACGGGAGGAAAATGAGTTATAGGTGAGATCACTAAGGTGCATGTCATGAACTAAGATATAAATGGTTGTAATTTTTGGAAGAATTTTTAATAAATATGCGTAAAATGAAATATTATATTTAGTTTTAATTAATTATATTATTTTGAAGTTATTTGATTAATCAAGTTATAAATATATAATTTTTTCAACAATTAGGTTGAATAGGGATAGAAATCTATAGCTAAATGCTATTATGAAGATGTGCGATGCTATCACGTGAATTGTACAAAGTTTAATTGAACATTTTTTGGGATAGTTTAATTCCCTTCTCTATAAAGTTTGTAACTGAGACTTAGTGGAAACTAAATCTCATTCAAAACCAGTTAATTTACACTTCATAGATCATCAATAAATAAATAAATAAATTATTTTAATTTAAATTTATTAAATACAGAAAAACTTAGTCTTGACTAGAAGGACCTTGGTTTTTCCTCCTTAAGGTAGCATGCAAGGCATGCATGTCAGTTTCATGTGACATGTAAAATGTGCAAGTGAGTTGCATGGATGTAGATCAGTTACATGTAGTATGCATCATATATAAAGGTAATGCAATAATAAATATAAGAAAGTTAATAAAATTTATGTCACTTATTCTCAATTCACTTGACAAGTTATTTCAAATCATTGATCTTAATTTAAAAAAGTTATAAATTGAGCCTAAGGATCGAGGAAAAGACATATGAACAACACAAAGTTGAGAAGAGTATCTGAGTGAACTTGTGCAAAGGGTGGAGATCCATATATGCAAGAGAGATTAGATCTACTAGATTTTTTTCCTCAGTTGGACCTTTAAATAGGAGTATTGTAATTTGTTTTCTCAGTTGGCTTTTTAAGTCGAAGTATTGTAATTTGTTTTCTCAATTGAGCCTTTAAGTCATTTTAATACATAATTGATTTGTTGCTCAGAAATTTGTTTTGTCTCATTGTGATTCAAATCATGTTATTTGTTTTAGCCAAACATTTTTGTTAGGAACCTAGCTGTGTGCTTATTTATTAATTTATTGCTTGGAATTAAATGTCATGTGATGGATTTGTGTAAAATCTCACAATTCTTAAATATAATTCTTTTAGAATTTTTATTCTTTAAAAAAAATAAAATTATATATATAAAATTTTAAGATGATGCGTGATTTAAAATTGTTTTTGTTTTTGAAGAATGAGGTTTTTTTTAAGGAAAGAAATGAAAAGTCTTATACTTGAAGGAAATTAGAAAGATTTAAAGCCTATTTCTTATGGACCACTCCCACATTATTCTAAGATATTGTTTAACTATTCTAGGTTTTGGAGTTTTTTCTTGCAATGTGACTAAACAACTTTTGGTTCAATTGTGTTTTTATGTGGTTTAAAATCTTTTTTTAATGCATAAATTGATACAATGCCTTTAAAAACCTTGGGGCATTCTGATTGTGCATATTTCACAAATCAAACTTATGATTCCAACAAATCCCTACAAGAATTGGAGCAAATTTGAGTAGAAGATATGCCCAATAAAATTCCAAAACATAAAACAATTAGCTTGCAACTTATTCTAATTGTGTATTTTTCCTTAAATAATAATTGTGCCTATAGGCATGTCTATTTTGGAATATGGCTTCTAAAATTTTAATTTAATTATCAATAATTATTAGGTGGATAGTAGGGATTTAACCTCCACTAAATATTCTAGAATATTTTTATTAGTTTTACAAATCAAAAATTGAGATTTATCTCCAAAATAGTTATGACTTTTTGGTTTTTTAATCAAATTAATTAATTTAAAAAAAATATCATATAAACAAGTATCATACTAAATTAGTTATGGTTATTTAGTTATGGAATAGTCATAAATCATGAGGTTATAACAAAGTTTATTCATAATAAAATGATAAATTTCCATGATTAAAAAATTTTGGTATATACTTTTTAAATATAAGTAAATATGTGTAACTTAGAGTAGTACAAACATATAAATTACATAATTTTACCCCTCTGAAATTTATTGTAAAATAAAAATCCACATTTATCAATTATTTACTTTACATAATTACGTTAGTAATAAATCAACGTTAATAACTCTTATTATTCATTCATTAAATAATGATTGATGATTTAGTCAAAATAAAAATAATCCATATAGACATCTTATTCAATATGAACGCCTCGAATCTCCACCCCATATTCCCGTGTTGACCGCTCGTTATAATACAAACGACCAACATGTACTGCACTTTGGGTGGGAGCGGGTCCATGCTCCACGACCAAAAAAATATTCTCACGGAAATTTGGTTGGAAAACTTGATTTTAAAACTTTCTTTTATATAATTTTAAAATTCATACGTGAACAATTATATGATTCCATATGCTTCATTTCTTTCCTTTTAAGTTCTGGGTGCGGATCAGGTTTATTTTCCTAATTTATTTATTTGATTTTTAATTTAATATTAATATTAATAGGTTGAGATGAATATTTATTTGAAATTAAATTTAGTTTATATAAAAAAATAGATTTTTTTGATATTTTTTTCATTTTAAGAAAAGTATTTTAAAATTATTAATATTTGTTTATAAAAAAAATAATTTTAAATTTATGATACATAACATTTTATTATCATCACAATTGCTAATTAAGGTTTTTTGGACTTTTTGAAATTGAAAATTAATGTAGATATATATTAGATATTTTTAAAAGTATTTTTCTATTTTCAATTTTTAAATGTCATAAAGGTGAAAAAAATTCATAATATAGTGTTTATAGAGTTTATGAGAATTTATTATTATTTTAGTAATGTTTATATTTCTCTTTACATAAAGATTTCTTTTTAATTTCATAGATTATGATATCATATCTTAATTTATTTTTTCTTTTAACTTTTTATACCATCCCAAATTTTCCTTAAATTTTTATTTAATAATAAATTTAATATTATTCACATTCTACAATATGAACTTTTTTTTTATTCCTCACTTTACCTCATACTCACTGAAGCTGAAGGTGGTTTTGACTAGAGTTTAAAGCAATTTTAAGAAGACTCTTATGTTCCACATTGTTTAACTTGTTTATATAGGTAAGTACAAATGGTTATGCTCCCAATAGGGACAAGGTTCACCTTTATGAAGATGATAAGGTAAGTATAAATGGTTATGCTCCCAATAGGGACAAGGTTCACTTTTATGAAGATGATAAGATATGTCAAGTTAATCTTTAAATTAAAGGTTATAAAATTCTTTTGGAAATGTTGTATCTTTATCCACGACTCTCTAAAGGTATTATTTGTCTAAAACTCACACCCATATAAAATCACTACAGTAACTAGAATGTGAGAGTTTTTTTTTCATATCCAAAGATCTATTGAATTATAATTTTTTGTTTTCAAGCCCATAAAAATCTTTGCTCCCTCTTTATCCTTTTGTCAATGCTATAATTCCATTGGAGCTTGTGATGAATATTTATTAGGGTGTTTTAGTTGTTTGTGCTTAAAGAAGAGATGGATGAATATACTAGAAATAGTTAGACCAATACAACCTACAATCTCCTAACTTGTCAATATATATGCCAAAGAAGAATAAAGGACAAGGGACACCCTTAATTGACATTAAAATTACAATTAATTTCTTTATACCAATAACCCTTTAATCTTATTGAAGCATTCCCTTATCTCTTGTAACTTACTCCAACAATTTTCCTTCAAGATTATGTCTCTTTCACTCACACATTCTTAAATAATTACAAGAAAATAAATATTTAAAAAACAAAAAATTAACAAAAAAAATACACGAAATAATTAAAAGATAGAATTTCATGGTCACAAGTTGTTTGTAACTTATATTTATAGAAGAGTTATATTTTTTTGTTTAAACCTTATTGGGAAAATAAGTTTAATTTAAATAATTGAAAATTAAATGGAATTCCCCCCATTGGGGTGCGAGCCGGAGGGCAATCCCATCAAGTCCGATTTAATGCCAAGTACATTGAAGTACACAACCATCGCCCCCCACATAGTCGAGGCAATGGGTGCAGTGGGTCCCTGCATGTATAAGGATATCAACACAATGGAAGGTGGCAGAGTTATTATGTTAAGGTTTGAGTTTTGTGGTAAGTGTTCTGAGAGGTCTGTAGGCTGTTTCCGTGCCCAAATGATTGCAGTGCAGCAATTCCGGAGGAGTGACTCCGTGAACAATGAAGTGCAGTGATTCCAGAAGAGACAATGGACTCTTAAGCTCAAGGCGAGGGCAATATAGTATGTAAACTGATTTTTCTCCCGCTCCTCCATGCATCTAAGTGTCTAGTTTTGGGATTGGATTCCACATGGGGAAAATTTGTCTGCGGGTGGGGGTAAATTGGGATGGTAGAAGTGTATGGCGCCAATATTCTAGTAGCAGTATGTAATCCTCATCGGAATAACCTTGGTGTCAGTTTGCTACGAAATTCTCCTCTCGCGAATGGGGTTATTTGGGATCTGGGACAGGGGTGTAATCCTTGGGGAATGTTGTTGTATGGCTTGGTTCGAAGACTAGGGGGTTCTAGGATTAGGTTGCTGTCAGTTTTACATTTAGGGTATACTTTAATGTTTTTTATGGGTTTGAATGGAAGCATGCATACCTACATAACTGGTGGTACCACCATGGTAATGATTTAGCTAGCTGGCTTTCTCAGCTTCACATCCATGGTCTGTGTCAAAGTGTCCATGGGGTCGTTGTTGAGGTGTCATGCCACCCTAGGTTTGGGAATTGTTATGATGTTCCTGGAGCTGCCTATGATGAGTTCATAATTTTTGTTTATGGTTGTTGTGCAAATAGGCCTGGGGGTCAAGAGATTGAATGCTTGGCTAGGTTGGAGGACTTCGATTGGCTACAGGGTTTGTGAGTGGCAAAGAGACAAAGTTTAATTTTAAAACAATTACGGTTTCTTTCTCCCATGGCAGGTGCGTAGAGAGATAGAATCTCATGGGCACGAAGGGGTTTTGGGCTCGCACCCTCACCTGCACAAGGATCTATCAACACCCATTTCATTACCAAGCATCGAGATTGTGTTGTGATCACAAGGGCAGTGAAGGTTAGAGGCTGAGGAAGGAGGCCTCGGGTGGCTGAGCAGGAGGAAGAGCCCAGTTCCTCGGGTGGGAGACGTGGCAGGAAATCGGTCACCAGCCTCATTAATGAAGCGGCCAATGTATACCAAGAGGGGACCAGTGAAGAGATTAGAAGTTTGATTGAGGAATGGGAAGTTGACCTGAACCGCCAGGTGAGTGCAATAGAGATAGAGATGAAGGATCCATGCACGATGGTGTCGGACCATGGGCATACTCGAGGGCAAGTGACCTAGTTCAAATAGACCCTGTACCTGTATTGGATTATGAAAAGCCTCTTGGGCAAGGCCCTAGAGAAAATTTCAGTGAGCATGGTGACAACAGTGCAAGACTTCCCTAATTACAAACAGGATTTCCAGAAGCTGCAATTCCAAATGAAAAAACATGATGGATGCCTCGGTCAAATCAAAAAACACTTCCCGTGTCTTTTCTTGTAGATAATGCTGCTTAGTTCCAATGCCAAGGATCCTACTCCAGTCGAATCCACCTCTACTAAACAAGATGATTAGGAAGTTAGCTGGTTTTTAATTTGTGTTTAGTGCATATGAAAATAGCTTTTACTTTTCAGTTTGAAGTCATATATGTTTATAGGCAAGTAGAGTATCGGCAAGATGTGATATACAAACCTATATATCTTGGGTAGAAAGACTTATTACTTTTTGCTACTGGATGGCTTATCATGCGGTTAGACGTCCAACAGAATTGGTTTTCCATTGGGCAAGTTGAGGCCACCTAACCAGTTTTATGTGGTTGTAACTTACTTATATATTAATGAAAATGGAAAGATCTACCAAGCTTACAAAAAAAAATTAAATGAATTTAATTTTCCGATTAAAATTTAAGTAATGGGTTATATAAAATATTTAGGCTTTGTCAAACCACGGTTTAAAATAACCCGTAATCAAAATTATTATATTTTGGAAAATGGCTATAGAAGATTTACGAACAAAAATCTAATTAATCACTAACTTTAAAAATAACAGGAACACTTTTAATTTGTAAAGTTATTTGTAAATTTGGTTATCTTAGAAAAATACTTTATAGTTTTCTAACTTTATTTCACATTAACCTAATATTGTTTTACGTAAATACAATTTTTGTTTTTGGGTATAGCTAAAATCTATTTTTTAACTAACAATTTTGATATAGCTAAAATCACAATTTTCGTAATTATATATATATATGAGAAAGGTATAGGTAGTATGTCAACTACATAAGTAATTATTAGCAAAAATACATTATTAATATGTAAATTAAATTTAATAGCATTAACAAATAATAAATATTTAAAATTAAATATTTATTATTATTTTTTAATAATAATAATGATTGAATTATTAATAAATATTAAAAATTTGTAAATTAATTATTTAATCAATTGATTAATTATTTAATAAATTCAAATAATGAATGAGTTGTTTGTTTATTTTTATTTCATTCACTATTAATTAATTATTATTATTATTATTAAATAAATAATAATTATTATTTTATTTATTATTAATTAATTAAATCAATATTATTATATTATTATTAAATAAATAATTATTATTATTATTTCATTCAGTAAATAATTAATTATTTAAAAATAATTCCTTAATTATTTAAATAATTTATTAAGTAATTAAGAAATAAATATTTCAGTAAATAATTAATTATTTAACTAAATAATAAATTTAATTAATTAATTAATTTTTATTAAAAATAATAATAATAAACTAATTTTAATTATTCTTTATTAATATTAATTTATTAATATAATTAATGTTAATTAAATATTAGTTAATATTAATATTATTTCAATTAAATATGGTTAATAAATAATAATAATAATAATAATAATAATAATTAACTAATTATTATTAATAGTTATTAATCTTTTTTTATTAATATAAATATTGTTTTTAGAGACATGTTTGACCATGGTTTATCATCACTGATTTTTTTACTTAGACAATTTTTGTCATAATATTGACCATGGTTGATTTTTGTATTGACAAATGCAATAGTCTAACGATAATTCTTTTTTGCCCTAAAAATCATGGAAATTTTGGTAATATTTTGATAAAATCCGTCAGAGATTCTTGTAAATCTAGGTTACAGTTGTCAAACTTCAAGATTTTGGTTGCCCGAGAGGTTTTTCATGGCGATGAATCTGTTTCCACTGTCAAAAAATGATTCAAACACTGCTACTGCAAGATTTCTTGAAATTATTTTGCCTAAATTTCGGCCACTTTTGGCTATCCTGGCAAATCCTCCGCCTCAGTAGGTGACGCCTTGAGAAATTCTTTGGCACAATGTGATATTGAACCATTGTTGACCATGGTTGACCATGATTTTAAACGCAAGGGATTTATGTTAAACCCTACAATTGATATTATAAACCCTATGAATAATATGATACCCTACGAATATAAATCCTTAGATTAATTCACCCAAGGGATTTATATTATAAACCCTATGGAATAACTAGCCAAAGGGATTAATTCTAAAACCCCAAGGTATTATTAACCCAAGGCAATAATATTAAACCCGAGGAATTGATATTATAAACGTAAGCCATATGGACCCTAAGATATATATTATAAACCATAAAATAAACATGGCTGACCATGGTTGACTGTAGTTCACCATGGTTCAATTTCATATTGAGACAACATTTGTCACAAAGCGATGTTGGACTTTGCTTGATCATGGTTCAGCATGAATGATTTTCATATTGACACAATCTTTGACACATTGCAATGGTGGACCATGGCTCATTTTCATATTGCGAAAATCTGTGTCAAAATGTGACATTGGATCATGGTTGACCATGTTGACCATGATTATAAACCCAAGGGATTTATATTAAACCCAAGGATTTATATTATAAATCCTATGAATAATAGTACACCTTAGGAAAATAAACCCTTAGATTAATAAACCCATGACCATATTAATATTATAAATTCAATAGATTAAGAGACAATCTTTGTCACAATGTGACCATGGTTGATTTTCATATTGAGACTATCTTTTTCACAATGTGACATTGGAACATGGTTGACCATGGTTGATTTTCATATTGAGACAATCCTTGTCAGAATGCGACATTAGACCATGCTTGACCATGGTTGGTTTCCATATTGAGACAATATTTGTTAGAATGTGACATTGGACCATGAATGACCATGGCTCACCATGATATTAAACCTAAGGGATTTATATTATAAACCTTATGAAAAATATTACACCCTAGGAAAATGAACCCTTAGATTAATAAACCCAATGGATTAATATTATAAATCCAACATATTAATTCTAAAACCCTAATGTACTATGAACCCAAGGGAATAATATTAAACCTAAGGGATTAATATTATAAACCCAAGGTATATAAACCCTAAGATACATACTAAAAACCCAAAGGATTAATACAAAAAACCCAAGAGATTATAAACCCAAGGTATATAAACCCGAATATAAATATTATAAACCCTAAAATAAACATTGTTGACTATGGTCGACCATGGTTGATTTTCATATTGACACGATCTTTGTCACAATGTGACATTTGACTATGGTTGACCATGATTGATTTTTATATTGAGACAACCTTTCGCACAATGTGACGTTGAACAATGGTTGATTTTCATATTGAGACAATCTTTGTCTCAATGTGACGTTGGACCATGGTTATTGACCATGGTTGATTTTCATATTGAGACATTCTTTGTCACAATGCGGTGTTGGAACATGGCTGACCATGGTTGATTTTCATATTGAGACAATCCTTGTCACAATGCAACATTGGACCATGCTTGAACATGGTTGATTTTCATATTGAGACAATATCTGTCACAATGTGACATTAGACCATGGTTGTGCATGGTTGATCATGATTATAAACCAATGGAATTTATATTAAACCCTATGATTAATATTATAAATATAATGAATAATATAATACCCTAGGAATATGAACCCTTAGATGGATAACACAAGGGACTATATCTAAAACCCAAAGTATTATAAACCGAAGGGATTAATATTATAAATCCAAGGTATATAAACACTTAGATAAATATTATAAACCCGAGGGAAAAATAAACGTAAGGGATTAATACTATAAACCCAAGAGAATAATATTCAACTCAAGGGATAAATATTATAAACCCAAGGTATAAAAAGCCTAAGATAAATGTTATAAACCCAAGGGAATAATAAACCAAAGGGATTATAAACCCAAGGTATAAAACCACTAAGATAAATATTATAAACCCTAAGATAAAAATTATAAACCCAAGGTATAAAAACCCTAAGATAAATATTATAAACCCAAGGTATAAAAACCCTAAGATAAATGTTATAAACATGGTTGACCATGGTTGACCACAATTGATTTTCATATTGAGACAATGTTTTTCACAATGCGACGTTGGACTATGATTGACCATGATTGATTTTCATATTGAGATAACTTTTGTCACAATGTGATGTTGGACAATGGTTTACCATGGTTGATTTTCATATTGAGACAATATTTCTCACAATGTCACTTTAGGCCATGGTTGACCATGGATGACCATGGTTATCACAATCTTGTGTTCAAACAAGAGACAATGGTTGTCACAATGTGACCATAGTTGACCATGGTTGACCACGGTTGATTTTAATATTGAGGCAATCTTTGTCACAATGCGATGTTGGAACATGGTTTACCATGGTTAATTTTCATATTGAGACAATCCTTGTCACAATGCAACATTGGACCATGGTTGACAATGATTGATTTTAATGTCGAGACAATTTTTGTCACAATGCGACATTGGACGATGGTTGACCATGGTTGATTTTCATATTGAGACAATCTTTCTCATAATGCGATGTTGTACCATGGTTGACCATCGTTGTCACAAAAGAGACAATATTTGTCACAATGTAACTATGGTTGGCCATGATTGACCATGGTTCAGTAGGGCTAATTTAGATACTGAGACAAATATTTTTCACAATGCGACATTGAAACATGGTTGACCATTATTGATTTTAATATTGGGACAATCCTTGTCACAATGCGACATTGGACCACGGTTGACCATGGTTGACCATGATTGATTTTAATGTCGAGACAATCTTTGTCACAGTGCGATGTTCGGCCATTGTTGACCATGGTTGATTTTAAATTGAGACAATCTTTGTCACATTGCAACATTGGACCATGGTTTACCATGATTGGTAGCAGCATCTCTACTCCGTCATCCAAGCCGCGACTATGTGTTCAAGATTTTTCTGACTATCGGGAGAGATAGTGTAGCGCATAAAATCCAAAGCATTACAAAGTGGGAACCTAGAGTAATATAGCATGAATATGCAGCAGATGTGTGAGCCCACCCAAGAGCAAGTGTTAAGGACTGATGATTACCTGATTAACTCCATTGCACCTTTTTTATGTGTGGTATAAATTTTAGCCTTAGCCATAGATAACACTTCACACGAAGCATATTTCTAGCACATTAAATATTCACCTAAATCAATGAACCTTCATCCAATATTATTGAAATAAGAAGCCTTAGCCTAATTACATGTTTGGTAGGAATTCAATATTTATACTAATTATTGTATAATGATCATAATTATATAAGTAATAATTAGGTTTTATAATAGTAGATTTAAAATATCGGGTTTTATATTAAAGTTTTAGTATTGGGTTTCAATGTTGGATTTTAGTATTAGGTTTTAATATTGTTTTTAAATGTTAGATCTTACACTTTTGTGATCCATATTGCAAATAAGATTTTATTTTGGATTAATCACATCATCAGGATTTGGTCAACATTTCGAATCAACTAATGTGGTTCATCTTGAGGATAAAGGTGAAAAAATCAATCAATCCACAAGAATAAATAGCATGGATGCATTAGGTCTAGAGTTAGCCATTAGGAATAAGCCATAAAAAATTAGTTATTGAATTAATTAAAATAATATTTAGTTATAAACTAGTTTTTAGGAACTAATTGTTATTTATATAAATATATTTATTAGTCATTATATATATATATATATACAATAATATTGTAAGAATTAATTAAATAAAGACAATAATATTATAAGGGAAAAATATTATAGAAAGTATTAGAATATTCATTGGAATATTCTTATTAATTAATTAATGAAAATTTTAAAAAAATTATATTAAGAATTCAAGTATTTAAATTAATAAAAATAAAAAATAATGCTAAGATTTTATGATTTTTTTTTTTTTAAATATTAGAAAGAGAGAGTAGGGGATGGATTAGGAAGAGAGGGTTAGAATCCAACTCTTACTTAAATTCCAACCATTATCCCCATTGAGATTGATTGCACGCTTCTCAATCTCAATAGTCTCTCTTAGCTTCCTATGGTGGAAGTGATCAACCCTAGCAATGATTTTAGAATCCTCAATGCAAACAATATGCTTGGATTTCTCTGCATGTTCATCTAGAGCTGATGAGCAGGAACAGTTGTGCCTAATGTCTGTTGCATGCTCTTGGATTCTCTTGTTAATGGAGCGACCAGTTTCTCCAATGTAGGGAATCACACAGCAATAAGGGATCGAGTGAACCCCTTTCAGGTCTTTAGGGTCTACAGGGTCCGTAACAGATCTAAGAGAATTTATAATGGTATTAAGGGGTTTGAACAAAGTAGAAACTCTATTATTTATAAGAATATGGGAAATATTGTCAGTATTCCCTTGGATAAGCATAAGTTGCACCTTAGAGATATCATCATCACAAGCAGGCTTAACCCTTGATTCTTTATGGGATATTTGAAAGGCCTTGATGATCTAGGTGGATATTGGTGGCCACCTACCTATTCCACTTCGACCCCCATTACTGTTTCTTTTCAGTTTCCTTAATTGTAGCACAACTTACTATTTTTGGTAGTTTTTCAGGTCCTAACCTTTGAGAGCCATTTTAAGGGACTAAAAGACTTGTGTAGCGAAAATGGATAGACAAGAAAAGTCCTAAACTAGTTTATTGGTTTGTTTTCAGCCTCCTCTCTAAGATCTTTGAAATGAGGTATTATGATAGCCAAATGGAGATCGTATTCCAAAGTTACGAGCCCGGGAAGTTGATGTACTAATTTATCCAAACAAGGCCCACAGTTTTGGCACTTCATCTCCCACGGTTAGGTTTTAGGATGTTTATGGTTTTTCACTATTTCTCAATAATAAATAGGCCATTGAGCCTCATTGTGACACAATTAGAGGCATGTAGCAGCCACATCTCTTCTCAAAGATAAGCTACCATCACTCGAGCTACTTTATTTCCATTTCTATATGCAAGCATATTTTAATTCTTTGATATTAATGAAATGAACTTTTATTTCTGTTGCATCTTTATCTTTAAGTGTATATCTGTATTTTGTTGCATTCTTGCATAAGTCTGAATTAGTGGTATCAGATCAATCTTCTCTTTCTCTATTTTTCTTTTCATGTCCCTAAAAAGATCAGGGTATAAGGATTTAGGGCTCAAATTGGTTGAATCTTTGCAATACCATTCTCGTAAACCCTGACGACCTCCCATGGTGAAAGAAAATAAAGATGAGAGGGCAGGAGATCCTTTCAAAATATTGCTTGAGGAAGCCCTCAAGTGACAAAGGAATGTAATGATGGATAACTTTGGCAAGATATTTTGGCGGCTACCCATCAGCAACGCATCTTCATCTAGCAGCCACTCTAGAGGCACTACTCCTTTTAAGGTACAAGTTAAGTTTGATATTCCCATAGTTGAAGGTCAGATAGATGCACACACTGCAGATAAATGGTTAAATTTATTGGAAGGATATTTTTCAGTTCATGACTTTTCCAATCGGGAAAATATTACTTTTACACTCCTCAAAGCTGCCCCATATGTCAAAGACTAGTGGGAAACCTACTATGAACAAAAGGACAAGAGGGAATCCTCACTATTTTCAATTGCACCCACTTGGAATTATTTCTGAGATGCCATCAAGGAACAATATTACCCTATTGAGAGCCATGAAGATAAATGCATAAAGTGGACCACACTGCAGCAATGAAGGGACCAAGATGTGTTGGAGTTCACAAATGTTTTCCATACCCTTCGCACAAAGTTATGTATCAAGGATTTTGAGCGGAATTTGGTACTCAAGTACTACGGTTGCCTACAAAAGTACATCCAGGATGAGATGGAGTTCCTAGACATCTCCTCACTTGGCACTACCCATCGATACGCTGTCAAGATAGAGCATAAATTTAAATAGAAGAAGCGAGACTTTAGATCTATGAATCCCAAAGAAAGGGAAAGGTGCCCCCAAACTGTAGAACAAAGGACAAAGCCAAGGTGGGGTGACCCAGGACAACCCATCGAAGTCACAAGAAAATAACAACACCACGAATACAAAGAAGGATAGAGGGACATGGTCTGAGTTCCATAAAAGCCCCACTCACAACACAAGTGAGTGTCAAGCCAAGCAATCATTAGTGATCGAGCTGAAGGCTTCCAAATCAGATGCATGTTCTAAATCTGAGTCAGAAATTAAAAAGGGGAATTACAAAGGGAAATAGATTATCGATGCAAAGCCCATGCCATTATTGCCACCACCAAGATATAGAAGGATGAGCCTGATGATCCAAATGAGGGGGAATGACTCTTCCACTCACATATGTGTGTGACAGGTTCTCCTTCGCAGTTCATTATCAATAGCAGGAGCCAAAAGAACCTCATTTGTAGAGGTCGTGAAGCGTTTGTGCCTACTGACCACACTACACCTGCATCTGTACACCATCACATGGCTTCACCATGGGTGATATATTTGCGTCAACCAATAGTGTCACTTTCCCTACAACATCAAGCCCTTCATAGATGACGTATGGTGTGATGTTGCTCCTCCTATAGTTTGTGATGTATTATTAGGTCAACCATACCTGTGGAAGTGACATGTTGTGTATGAGTCTAGGTCTTGCACTATTATTATTACTTTGGGAAATAAGTTGTACAGGATACCAGAGGTACCACCACCTACCACCATTTTTTTGATGACTGTGAAGCAATGTAGTAAGATCATTTCCCAGAACAGAAGATTTGTTTTCCTTATGATTCGTCCTCAATTTAAGAAGAAGATTGTGACCACGACCTCTAGACAGGGTTCCTTCACAAAACACCAGTAGATGGACAAGGTGGTGGGGAAGTACAGGGACATCTTCACCTCACCCACAAGGGTACCTCTACACTGTCAGGTCAAGCACTCCATCTATTTGACCTTGAGCGCACTGCTACCCAGTGGACCAATCTATTGACGTTGTGTTCTAGAGAACGATGAAATCAAGAGGCAAATTCAAGAGCTATTGTAGAAATGGAACATTAGACCAAGTTCATCGCCCTGTGGGACCCCAATCGTGTTGGTACAGAAGAAGGATGGGACCTGGAGACTCTATATTGAGTATCAGGCGCTGAACAAGATCACTGCCCTAAATAGGTATCCAATCCCACTGAATGATGACCTTTTGGTCCAGCTCAAGGCTACCAAATATTCAACAAGACTGACTTGAAGTCTGGTTGTGAGAAGGTACCAATCAAACCCTTTAATGTGTGGAAGACTACCTTCAAATCCAAGGAGGTCCTTTTCGAATGGCTAGTCATGCCTTTCGAGTTGACGAATGCCCCCGCAACCTTCATGAGGCTGATGGATGACATCTTGTGACCCTTCACAAACTCGTTCGTGGTGGTGTATCTGGATGACATTCTGATCTACAACCAAACCCTATACAATAGTTCCTCCAAACCCTGCGACAACACAAGTTGTGTGCTATTTTGGAGAAATACAATTTTGGTATGACCCAGGTTCAATATCTAGAGTACATAATTGATGAGTGTGGTGTGCATGTGGAACCAGCCAAGTTACAAGTCATTCGAGATTGGCCATTCCCAAAAACTCTAATAGAGCTTTGCAACTTTCTGGGTGTTGCAACCTTCTACCACAGGTTCGTGTTGGGGTTCTCTCATACCAGTTGGCCTTTGAGTCAAGTCACCAAGGGAGGAGTGAAAGAAAAGTTATTTTCATCTTAATCCCAACAGAATGTGTTTGTCGAGTTGAAGCATCGCCTCTACTCTGCACCAATTCTCACATTACCAATCCTGCAACAACCATTTAAGATAAAGGCCAATCACTTCGACTATGCTATTAGTGCAGTTCTTACTTAGTATGGGCATCCCATGGCATATCATAGTGAGACACTTTGAGACACAGTCTGAAAGTATCCCATTTAAGAAAAAGATATGTACTCCATTATGCAAGCTTGTCAATAATGGAAGCATTACATTATGGGAAAGGAAACAGTCATACAAATAGACCACCAATCCCTATAGTTCATACAAACACAGGGGAAGTTGTAGAATGATCGACATCTGAAATAGTCCACATACATGCAATAGTTCCATTTGAACATTACGTATAAGAAGGGAAACACCAACAATGTTGCAGACTACCTCAGTCGGTCATTTATCATAACACTGACCGTTGTGCTAGATTCTTGTGGGCACCAGACTGCGGGGTGGCCACATCTTTACAAGAGTGATACAAAATTCAAAAACATATACAAGACGCTTGGAAGGCAAGCAAGTTCTAAATATTCACCTCTAAGACGCACTGTTATTCCACCTAGGAAATCTTTGTGTTCCTTCAAGAGAGCATGCCAAGAATATTTGGGAGGCACACTACAGTTAAGTCACTAGACATTTTGGGGTAGAGAAAACAATGGCAGTGGTGCAAAACTATTTTTATTGGCCGAACCTTCAATAGGATGTTGAGAAGTAAATCATATCCTGCACTGCCTGTGCCATTGCCAAACCAACCATCAAGAAGCAAGGCCTATATATTCCTCTACCTACTCCTATTCGACCGTGGGAATCCATCTCCTTGGATTACATGTCATACCTTCCTTCTACTATGCATAGAAACGACTGTGTTTTCATAATCGTCAACAGATTCTCTAATATGGCCATTTTGGTGGCCTGCAAGAAGAGTATCATAGAAAAAGCCACTGTTAGCCTCTTCTTTGAATGAGTGTGGGTACATTTTGGGATCCCACAGTACATTATCTTTCATTGGGATAACAGGTTTCTACGTACATTTTCGTCAAGTCTATGGTCGATGCTGGATACCAAGCTCACTAAGTCCATGACTTTCCACCCCAAAACGGATTTAAAAATAGAGGTCGTCAATAGGATGATCGTACACATTTTGTGTATGTCCAACTCAATGCATATATGCACATGCAATGATAGCCTCCCCTATGTCCAATACAGTGCCAACATAGCTCTCTATAGCTCAAATGACCACGACCCCTTTCAAGTGGGGTTGGGGTTCCAACCACTATGTCCCATTCCTGCGATCACACCATTTATCGCTACTCAAGAGGATTCGACTCATGTCCAGTCTGAAGCTGACATGTCTAACAAATTCATTAAGCACATTCAACACATTCACCAACAGTTCAATCACATATTAGACAAAGCAAATTCTAAGTATAAGCAGTGTCATGATCAACATCGGGTGTCACACAAGTTTCAGGTGGGCGAAAAAGTTTGGTTACATTTGTAGAAGGAGTTCCTCGCTAGGCCCCACCACAAGCTTTGGCAACTCCCATATGGGCCTTACACCATCCCTAAAGCTGTAGGTGAAAATACTTTCAAGCTTATAATTCCACCATTCCTTGGCCTGCACCCATTGTTTAATGTGGATGACCTTCAACCATACTTTCCACCATCACTGGACATATCATACATTGCAGAACAACTCACACCATCAGAGTTAAACCCAGACTGCATGGAACAGGCCACAAATGATCATATCATGGACACACAAATCAAGAACACTCGCCAACAGAATATCCTACAATATTAGGCTGTCAAATATGGCCAACTCTTGTGCCTAGGCAAGTGGCTCACCAGGGACTAAGTTCAGCAAAATTTTCCCGATCTCATGGAGGCACCCAATGCAATGGGGACCATTGCTTCCTAAGGGGGAGGACTGATCTAGGTGGATATTGGTGGCCACCCGCCTATTCCACTTCGACCCCCACTGTTGTTTCTTTTTAGTTTCCTTAATTGTAGCACAAATTACTATGTTTGGTAGTCTTTTATGTCCTAAACTTTCGGAGCCATTTTGAGGGACTAAAAGACATTTTTAGGGAAAATGGAGAGATAGGGTAAGATTACTTTGATTTACCAACTTGCTTTAGGTCTGCTCTTTGAGACCTTCGAAATGATGTATTATGATATCTAGACAGAGATCGTATACCAAAGTTATGACCTCGGGAAGTTAATGTATCAATTTACCCAAACGGGGCCCATAGTTTTGGCGCTTCATATATTAGGGTTAGGTTTTTGGATGTTTAGGGTTTTCCAATGTTTCTCAATAATAAATGGGTCTTTTAACCTCATTGTAACATAGTTTAGAGGCATGTAGCCATCACATCACTTCTCAGAGATAAGCTACCATTGCCCAAGCTAGTTTATTTCCATTTTTGTGTGTAAGCATTTTTCATTTCTTTGATATTAATGAAATAAAGTTTTATTTACACTGCATCTTTGTGCTTATGCATATATTTGTCTTTTGTTACATTCCTACATATGTATGGATCACTTGAGGCCTTAAGTTATGCTATAGCCATTATTTTCAAAGACTTTAAGAAGATGAGATTTTTCTCCCTCCAAGTGATTCTCATCATAAATTCTCAGAGCACGGGTGGCAAGAGTGCTAAGGACCTCTAATTTTTGTGCTCGAAAATGATGAGAACTAGCATGAAGATATTTTTCCGTGTGATTATTTTGCAAAAAACTTGGTGAGGAATGGAACCATCATTCATTCTAAAGAGAATTATGTCAAGGAAATGAAGGTATTCATTTACCTCAACCTCCATTGTTAATTTAATGGAGTTTGATTGAGACACTAGAGGAAATTTCAGCATAAAAGTGGCCTCCTAAGGAAAAGTAATAAGATAATAGCTAAAATAATAAAATAAGAGTTATGAATTTTGGAGGGAAAAGAAGAAAACTACTTTTTAAATTATAATTTTGGCTTATCGCCTTATAGGTTTACTCAAATTTCAAGTGTAGACACTCGTTGGATGTAGAATTAAATTACGAATCCAACGAGAACTTGTTATTCATGCTTTTGAGAAGACCCACATTGATAAAAAGAAATTGAAGATACATTAAAAAGGTGTGTTGAACACGGTTTTTTAATGTACCTTCAATTTTTATCAATGTGGGTCTTATCAAAAGTATGCATAATGGGTACTCGTTGAATGAAGAATTTAATTCTGCATCTAGCGAATGTATACACATGTAATTTGAGTAAACCTATAATGAAATAAGAAAAAAATACAATTAAAAAAATTATTTTTTCTTCTTTTCCCTCTAAAAAATTTACATGTACCTCTTTTTAAATTTAAAGGATTTTGATTGGTTTTCATATTATGACATGGAAATTACATGAAAATTTTAAGGGCGCTTTTAGAATTAAATTTCCTCTAATGATTAAAATGGTTAAGAAACAAATCTAATTTCTCGCGACCATAAGGTCAAATGACACAAGTATCATCAACAAACCTCCTCCATCTTTTAGAGCGAAATTGAGCAGAGGCTAAAGCCTTAGTCTCAAAATCTTCCTTGAATAAGTTAGTAACTATAGGGGAAAGAGGAAAACTTATCACTACTCACAGGCTTGTTCGTAAAACTCACCTTGGTTTTAATATTAAGATTCTAGTATTATAGTTATAATATAAGTAAGTATAAATTAAATAAGTAAATAAGTGAGTGAGTAAGTTTCAATTCACAGTGAAATACTATATTATAAACTCTAATATAAAATCAATCCTAACATATTAAATCTTAATATTATAAACCCTAAAATTACCATTTTTTCTTAACTAGACAAACTTTGTACAATTAAAATAGTCTTTTTCTTAACCCAACAATTTTAATATAAATTGGAAATCATATTTATCTTTATATAAATAATTTTACAATAAATAAATTTAAAAATATTCTTTAAAAAGTTATTAAATTTAGTATTATGTTTATTTGTAATTTAAAAATGATTTATTTTAATATTAAAATTTTAAAATATTTTTATTATCTATGATCTAAATTACACCGGTTCATCAATTTAAAAAATGGTACTATAATCAAGTTTATTTTGTTATTGTTCATTTATAAGAAAGTTTATTTAAATAAAAAATTGTAAATTGATCGGAAAGATTAAAAGTAATGTTTAAACTATAAAATAAATATAATATTATTTTTTATTACAATTAAAATAATCAACCGGTTTAAATCAATTGGAATTATGGAAAGTAAGGTTAAAATGCTAGAATTTTATAGTATTATTTTTATTATAAAATTTTAAATTTAAATATTTTTTTTATAATTATAATTTTTATAATTTTAATATAAATATCTTAGCTATGTTTTTGTATAGGTCACAAATAAAATATTTCAATGTAAATTTTAAATAAAAATTACATTAAATTTGTTTGAAGTAGCAAAAAAAAATATTAATATGTATTTTTTACATTTCCATATGAGAGATGTGTAATGTTTTCACTTTTAGAATTCTTTCTTTTGTTTTTCTCTCATGTACCCTACAAGCACCACCAAGGAGGGGAGGGAGCTAGGCTCCCTCCTTCAATGACATTCTCATAGAAGACAGTTAGTTGTCAAACCCCCGCTCTTAGCCCATCATCCCTTTATCTAGTAATGTTGACGTCCCTTAGCATTCCCAGTTGGATGCAACACCAACGTCCAATGAGAAATCCAAGTAGACGACCTAGAATAATTTATTTTAAGAAGAAAATGCAGTTGTTTTTTTCTCCGAAATCAAATTTTAAAACCCAACTATGAAGTCAAATCCAATAATATTGCAACCTACATCCAATATATGTAGGATCATGCACTAATTGGGAAATTTATGGGATATTAGCGCTAAAAAAGGCCTTGGTCTCGTGGATCAAGAATAAATGGAAGTCGAAATGGAAAATTAGTTTGGATTTTGGTGTTAAAGGTTTATTTACTAAAAATTTTGATAAAAGAAGGGTATTTAAGAGCAAACAAAAATTCTTCAAAAAAAAAATGTGTGGTTCATGGACCCTGCGGATAGATGACCGTTATGTCCAAGGGATATTTGTACTAGTCAAATCCAAATTCCAAGGCTTTTAATGACCATGATGTTAATTTTACCATCGTTTTATGTTGTTACAATCATTTTAGCCCAATACTTATCTTTAGATAGAAATATTTCAAAACAATTTAATCTTCCAATGATCAATAACAATTCTAGATAGAACAATAAAAGCAGTAAAAACAAGAGACAAATAAGATACATCAGGTTTGGTCAAAGACCAGGGAAAAATCTCACAAGGGGGAAAACCCTTTAAAATTCTTCTTCTTATTATATTTTCATAAAATTTTCAACAAGAGAGATTACAATGATTCATATCTTCAATCACAAAATTATCGAGCAAAACAACCAATCAATGTTTAGAAATATGAGCCCAGAAACAATACTCATCAAAGATAACTTTCCAGCATGCAGTCAACAACTCTCAACTCTAAAATGAAACCCTAGTTTCCAGCCACATGGAACGAGTGTATGCGTGTGTGGTTGAAACATTCCAAATAGATGCATGAGCTTATGTACCTGTGGTTGCAGCCGAAAATTCCCTGTGGCAACCCTACGACTACAAATGAAAACTTGCAATTTCGGACCTATATGAACCAATCTCCATGAACCACTTCAGACCTATGCGAGCTAAATCAAAGAAGAGATAAGAATAATATGCTTGATGATCATGTCCAAATGAGGGTTACTTGAATTGTATTTATAGGATTCTAAGGGTATCCAGATTCTTATTAGGGTTGACCTATCGTTTTGTGCACATGTGGGTTTCAAAATTAAAAATATAGTTTTCTTTAACCAAATTAAATTATTCCATGGGCTAGGAGGGGTCTTTCTTAATGAGGAAAGTTGTCTAAAGGAGGGAATTTTTCCCTGAGATGCCAAATTAACACTCCCTTTTAGCTAGGGAGAAACTACCTACTCCAACATACGTCCCATCTAAAATGTCATCTTTGCTCATCTCTGCTCATATGTTGAACATTATTGAATCTAAAAGAAGAATAATTTGAGATTGGAAGGAAGCTCAAGCTACCACCCTCAATTGATCAGATAGTCGGTGCTACCACTTGGAATCACTACCAGCAAGGAGCCTAATTCTACGACCCAAGAATCATCATCATCGGGCAATTCCAACTCAGCCCACATCATAGGGTAGCCAAGCTCAACCCACTATCCAAAGACAATAAGTAGGATACAACTTACCATGAGCTAAGGTTTGCAACTCTCCTATTGTTTGTTGATCTTCCAAATAGGACGCTAAAGAGTCAAGTGGTAGAACTTCTACATTCTTTCACTTGGGCAGGATACTATTTACCGAGAGATAAGGATCGCAACTATCCTAAGTCACTTGGGTAGGATACTATTTATTGAGAGGTAAGGATCACAATTATCCCAAGTCACTTGGACAAGATACTACTTGTGATGAATGGTAAGGATCACAACTCTCCCAAGTCACTTTAACCCATTGGCTAGAAGGGGAGGAACAATCCCAAAAAACCCAGCTTGTGGGTAGGATGAAAATTGGGTATACTCTGTCAAGTCCCAAAGATGACAATAGAAGGATGCTACTTACCATGTGGCAAGGATCTCATCTATCCTATTGTCAGAAAATAGGTAGGATACTACTTATTATGAGGTAAGGATCACAACGATCCTATTTTCTAGAGTTCCCTCAACCCGAAGATCTCTTCGGCTCAATTCCACACCCTGGGAGCTCAGACAAGGGGGAAGAGCATCGCCAAGTGTCCTCTATCACCCAGGACCCTTACTCGGGAGGGTCAAATCCATTAGTCCAAGACCAAGAACTTTCCTTTTGGAAAATCCTTAGTGAGAATGTATGCAATCTACTCATCAGTAGATATATGATAGAATCTCACGACTCCTCTCTGCACCATCTCATGTATATAATGATATGTAATCTCAATATGCATGGACTTGTCATGGAACACCATATTTTTTCAATCAAATCCCACTCTTATTGTCACAATATACTACTATTGTATCCATGACCTACTCAAACAAATCTCCAAATAGCTTTCTCAACCAATCCACCTCACAGCTAGCCATGACGGGAACAATATACTTTGCCTCTACTATGTTCAAAGACACTAACTTCTATTTCATGCTCATCCAATATATCATGACAAATCTCAAGCTAAAACAACATCCAAATGTGCTCTTCATATCAATAATGTTTCCATCCAAATCAACATCATCCATGTAGTCGAATATCACATGTAGCATATCTCAAACCCATATTGATTGTCCCATGCAAATATCTCCAAATTTTCTTAAGATCAATCCAATGTCTATGATGCGACTTAATCATGAATTAATTCAAGGTGTTTACTTGAAAACATATGTCCCGACAAGTATTCACAAGAAACATAAATTCTCCAATAAATTGATGATACTCTGAAGGGTTAGCCAATCATGTCCAACAACATCTCTGCATAACTTCTTAAAATTCATCTCCATCGGTGTGGCTAAGGACTTGCATTCTATCATACAAAATCTCTCCAATAACTTCATGACATAGTTTCCTTAAGAAATGAAAATTTCTCTGGGTCTTTGCCAAACTTCTTGTTAGTTTAAGGGGGCTTGACCCAGGTTCAAAGTGTAATATGCACCAACAAAACCTTGAACCATTGGACCTCTTAGAAATGACCTGCAAGCAGATTGCAGTCTCACACAAAGTAGTTATGGGAGGTTGCAAAACCAGGTTTCTGCAGCCAGAGGGATATTGCGCTTGGCATCCATGTGTTTTCTTTACATTTTATACTTTATATACTAATTTGCATTCATAGAAGACTTCATGTTGTTATTTTACTTCTCATATTTGAATTCATTACATAGACAGATTAGATAACAATATAACCTTTGCTAGCAATTTGTACTTCACATAAAGAGATAGAAAGAAAATATACAACATATATAAACACATAATATGGGCCAAAACTTATTCTTATTTATTAAGATAAATAGTTCTAGTACATTCATCTTCTCGAACTACGTACCCAGCGGCATGTGGTCTTCTCACTAAGCTATAGACTCTTCCAAGGTCTCCATGCACTCAACTGTGGAGCCTTTCCTAAAGGCCCAAAATATAGACTAAATATAGGAAGTATGATAAATTCATCAACATGTGACCCTCTTTGACAAAATATTACATCTCCTTAATATACATTTCATTACTACAAAACCATGGTCCACATACTATGGGTTCAACAAAACAAGGAACTAAAACCCTAATACCCATTAAAAAATGAGGGGCTTTGGCCCACCCCGAGCACATTCCACTCCTCGAAATGCGGAGTCTTTGACAAAAATTGGACCAAGTTGGTTCATGCCCAATAGACCCCTAACAATCACCTGTGACTCATCTCGAGTCACTCTAGTTCTGTACCCTGGATCTTCATTGCAATGCTCATGTAGACATCATTGTAGGGCTGAAGTATCTCTGTTATCTATCTCAACTCTTGGTGCAATTTTTCCAGTAGTGACTTTGTTGTTGATGTGGTTATCTTTTGTACATTTCTTTCTCCCTTTGTCGGAGGTCCTTGAGCTTATCATCTACTGCCTTGGAAAGCTGGAGGGCCTCATTCTGCTATGGCTGACTCCTATCTGTCAGAATTTTCTCTTTCTTGTGAAGGTCATCAATCTACTTCTGAAGAGTTTGTCCTTTTATGATCTTGGCTAGCCTCTGCGAAACTGGTAGAGTCTTCGCAGTTGCCCTGATTTCTTCCAACTGTTTCTAGTTTTCCTGGAGCTCCTCTTCAATCCTCTGAATGTTGGGATCCTCCTGCAATGAGGTTCAAATCTACATGGTTTCATCAAGTAACTTACCATAGTCTGCCACTGTGTCGAAGATGCCTTTAAGTTCCGATTTCAGGTCCACCTCCCTCTGCTCACAAACTTTCGGCAACATTGTTGCCTGTAGCCTCATTTGCAGCTCAGCAATCTTTACTTCGTATTCAAACTTCATCTCTGTGAGCTTATTCTTTGAGTCCCTTATTACAAGGACAAGCTTCACGACCTTCTCTACTGGTGACTCTTCTTCTCTAACCCTCACATTCGGAACTGTGCTAAAAGTCTTCACAATGACTTCCACTAGATGTTGTTGTTGCTGGCTTGTTGCATCCTTTTCCTTAATCAACTACTCTAGCTCCTTCTTCAACGAAGCTCTTTCCTTCTCCACCTAAATGTTCAATAGTGAAGTAGATTGTTCTCACTCCTACAATTTCGTTGTTATTATTTGGTGGAATTCATGCAGTGCCTGAATTGGAAGTGTGACAATGTTCATGTTAATTTTTTCCTAGGATTTTGCTCATTCCCTGTCCTCTCATGATTAAAACTGCAATGCTTCAGTTGGCACCTACAAAATCCTTACCCCAAATTTTGTTTTTATTCATCACTCCATCTACAGTGGTTAAGTTTTTTGTTCTAGTTTCCTGGTTGTCTACAGTAGTGCCCTTAACTCTACAATGCCTTGTTAAACTTTTGTCAGGACCGCTTTGTAGCAATCATCAATTCTTCCCCATGTCCCTGGCGTTACCTCCTGGACTTTTTCTCCAATCTCATCTATGTACACATTAGTGAGGACAAGTGGTATGGCGCCCTTGGATTTGTCCACCTTCTCCTTTTTCCTTGTGCTCATCGTAGTCACTTTAGGTACTCTCTTCTTCAGGATGAAAGATGATTCTTTTGATACTTCTTCACCATTGAGAGGGTCCTAAGTACCGTGTTCCTACTCTAGTTCTATCTCTTCTGCATATTTGTTTGTATCCTTTCCACTCGGACCCGCATGGTGCGAAGTACCCTTCTTTTTTTCAATGTCTTCAATGGATGGAGTCATCCACTCTACTCACCATCATTGTATTATTGCGAGCAAGTCATCCTCGGTCACCAAATATGGCAAAGGATGCCATGTCTCCATCGGGTCCTTCCTAGCCTTCACATAAATTTGTTGGAAATCCACCTTAAAATATGCAATGTTGCAATATTATCCATACATGGTGATAGCCTTCGATGCTGATTCACCACCATGTGAAAATCCATTGATAATAACATGAAGAAAATATTAATTTTTTGTATGCGTGATGGCTCCTTAGTATGCCAAAGGGAGGCATACCTTGCGGATTCGCAACTGTCTACTTCAACGGGAGGAAACTGTGAGTCCTCCGGCTCCTTCCATGTGATCAGTGTGATGAAAAAAATCGACCACGCGTAATGAAATGTTTTTCCTTCCTTCTGCACTTCTTGACAATCCTCCAAAAACTCCTTACACAAGTATGCAACCCATTTAAACTAGAACTCAGAGTTGCACTATGCGGCAAAGGAGACCACGACCATGGGAACTTCATTTGATCTGTAATTCCTCATTATTTTCCCTACTAGATTGTGTGCGGAAAAACGCACTCCTTGGTCACGGATAGAGTTAATGCCATATCCTCTTGACTTCTTGACTATGTTGAAATTATATTTCATTGTTTGTGCAACTACATTATCTTGATTATTTCCCACAAAATATTTACCGGGCTCCTTCCCTTGGTGAGGCAGCTAGTAATCCTTCTTATCAACATTTCATTGATTGGGATCCTTGTCCCCAGCCAAAGGCATCCATCATGTACTAGTATTAATAGTTGTCGAACATAGGCTATGTTGGATGTGCTTCTAATGAAGTGTGGTATGTTTAACATGTTAAGCAAGCCTGATCTCTGCAACCCATGATCCCATTGGTGTGACTCCAACCTTGTAACTCTTCTCTCTAGGTAATATACCTATTGCAGTTATCTACTCAGCTCGAACTATGGGTACTTTCTTCGATCATTGAAGCCCCAATCCTCCATCTTTGACTGCAGATTTTGTTTAGTAATTCCCCTTCAAATGACACTTTCTTTGGTAGCAGCGTTGTAAATGTGCCAAAATTCACGTCCTTTGGATCTTTGACCGACTTGGTGCTCAGTGTCCTTGGCGGAAAATAAGTTGGAAGCATAGAGGGAATTTATGCACCCTCTTCCTCCATCAGGTGTAGCACATCTTCCTCCTCACTGTCATGAATCTTTGTGGTTTTCTCCCCTTCTTCGTAGGTTTCTTGTCCTGCTTTTTCTTTGTGCACAGCTCTTTTGTCGTCTTCTTTCTTGGAGATGTCCTCAGTTCTACCCCATAGGCTTCAACTGACCTCTTTTCTTGTTTCTTTTGTGGCTATGATTCTATGGCTACCTTCTTTCATGGCGACCTCATGTGCCTTGGGGACATAGGTACACTCAATGTTTCAGTTTTACCGACCTGTGCTTCCATGATGCCTTCTAATCCTTTCTTTGCAAACACTCTAGCAATTTCCTCAAAGCTTCTCTCAGACATACAATGACTTACTTCTGTCACACTTAGTTGCAAATTCTCAAACTCAATTCTCCAAAAAATGAGGCTCTATTATGTTACATCTCTATGGAGGAAGTTGAATTTTTTGTTGAAACAATGTTGAAGAGCAAACAAATGGGGCCAGATGGCTTTACAACTGATATTTTCCAAGCATGTTGGTTGTTTTTGGGTCAAATTCTTTTAGAAAAAGTCAAATAATTGAAACACTCTTTCAATCTGTCCATCTCTGGACACCACATTCCTCATCTTAGCTCCCAAGAAAGATAAGGTGGTTGATTTGAGTGGGTTTATACTGATAGAAATATATGATATGACTTAAAAATTCATGATTGAAGTCATAACTAATCAACTCAAGCTTATCCTTCCAATCTTGGTATCACTATAGCATTCTAGAATACCATCAAATTTTAGATGGGATTATGGTGGCACAATAATTAATTCATTATACAAACAACACTAAAAATCCCAACATTCTTCTCAAAGTACATCTCTCAAAATCCTTTGGCAATATTATTTGATATTGTCTCTTTGCAGTTCTCTGATTGTTTGTTATTTCCGCGGAATGGATCACATGGATCTAGGCACTAATATCTCTATCCTTATTCTCTATCATTCGAAGTGGTTTTCTAACTAGAACCTTCTCTTTCTTTTCTGGCATTTCACAATGGTATCCCCTATCTCCATTCTTGTTCATTCTAGTAAAGGAGGGCTTAGGAAGAGCCATTAAATCAACAATGTCAAGAAGGAAATTGAAAGGCATTAATTTTTTAGGGAATATCTCCTAATCTCACAAGAACAATTCATTAATGACATTATATGCATGGGAGTTATTATAGTTTAGGAAGCTCAAGCACTGCATAATGTTGTTAAAGACATCTCAAGATCCTCAACTATACATATAAATGACTCTAAATTTAAAATTTTCTTTTTAATACACTTGTTATTATCTAGATTCATATTTCTAGATTGTAAGGATTTCAAAGATGTGAACTCCTTGCTAAATATCTCACTAGCCCTCTAGTGGATATCTCTTTAAGATCTAATATATGGTTAGATTTGATAAGTCAATTTAATAGGAAAATTTATTAGTTGGACCTTCTAATCACTAAACATAACCAATATAATGGTCCTTTTAAAGTCTATTCTTTAAGACCTCCCATTTTATATACTCTCAGTCATGATAGCTCCAAAATCCCTACTCAATTTGATTAGAAATATTCAACAATTCTTTTTATGGGGAGGAGCACAAAAAGAACATACATGGGATCTTGTAGACTATGATGAACTCCTAAAACCCAAACCCAAACCCAAAGGAGAACTTGACTTGAGAGATCCAAATATTATCAGTATTGTCATAGGGACAAGATTATGGTGGACATGGCTTCAAGGAGGATATTCCCCTTAGAAAATAATTTAGAATTGGAACTATAAAAATAGTATGTCTCCTGATCAACTTATTAGATTGCCTTTCTACCAATTTGGTTCTTCAATATTGGAATTTATGATAAATGGTCTCTTCATCTTATACAACAACAATTCTCTTGGGGAATTTGTGATGACACATTAACACTCTTCTTAGAGAATACTTGGTAGTAACTCCCAAAATTCATTAGGCGAGAGGCACTTCTAGAGCTAAAAGAAGGTCTTCATTTTGTAAAGACCTTCAATCACGTTTTATCCCAAACTTTCATAGCCTGGAGAAACTTCACCAAGTGCACAAAGCAAGTGGAAATTTATCTATAAAGGAACCATATCATATAGAATCAAGCTTTTCTAAATAACAAAGAATACATACAACATTCAACTTCGGGGGGGGGATGTTTAGATGAAAATATTTTTCTTCTTATGGCTTCTTGTCCAAACAAAAAATTTCACTTTGGAACAACTTCTTGATCTGGATTGTATCATTATATTGTTTTTCATCCATCTCGATGCATTCAGAGTGGAAAAAAGTTGAGGAATCATCTCATGGGATTGTTTTTACCAATGGGACCTAGTTTGGCAAAAAGAGGTTCAAAACCTTCTTGAAGAATATCTTTGTGTGTGGAATAACATGAACTTTTTCGCTTTACTGTCAAATCATTTCGTGTTATTCCACACAAAGATCTTTCCAAAGGTGTGAGAAGTGTGTCAATCAGAGCTTGTATGCAAACGTTATGCCACTCAGAAGTTGACCTTCCCGTTTTCACATCTATAATTTGGGAGGATGATGCGCCAGCACCCATTACTCATGGAAAAGGGGCTAGAGACGTGTTTGTGATGTAAAAGACTCTAGAAGAATATCATAGCACTAGTTAAGATTTGATGTCGTCAAAATGAACCACTAGTAGGCTATCAGGCTATGTTATAATCGGGCCACTAGGAGGAAGAGGAATTCCACTCTTTCGAGAGAATTTTGTTCCATAGCTGAACAAAGATAACTAAGAGAGGTAGGAGGTAGAGCACATAGAGAGAATTTGTGCACTGTAGGAGCCCACAGGCCACATGAATTAGTTCTTTATACATGCAACCTTTTTTTCCAAACAAAAAAAGAGAGCGAAGCGACCTCACCTTCCAGCTGGGTTTTCTCCCGAAAGGGTTCCCTGGAGCATATTTTGTGTCTAATGTGTTTGTGTTAGCTTATTTTTTCATTCTCTATTTTTTTGCATAATTTTCATTCACATGCATGCACTAATTGTTGTTAAATCTACAAATTTTGAAGTTTAAATAAACTATAATAGTGTAGAATTTTTAGATTTCTAATAAATTTTATCTAATATCTTGTGATGAATTGTCCAGTGGAATATCCACGACAGTTTACAGACCACTTCTCAAAAGATGCATTTTTGGGCCATCTCTTCACCACTTGTATTATGTACCCTAAGAGGATTTGGAGCTCCTTTTCAATAGTTACTCATATGCAACCACCATTTATAATGTTATATGAGACATAGTATGTCACTTGGATTTCAATACTAAAACAAAAACCCCTAAACCATAGTGTAGTGGAAAACGAAAGCCTTTAAAAATCCCATTCTAAATTGAATATGGAATCTTCTTCTGAGATTTCTATTAAGGTACATTTATAAGGAAAAGAAGAGACACATTTTTCAAAACAGTTCTCTCAATCCCGATCATATATGGCATCAATTCAAAAACTATAATATCCCAGCACTGATTTGAACAACATTGAAAATTTGGGGACAATGAAGCCTTAATCCTCAAGAAGTGGAAATTAAGAATTGAACCACTGCAACTAAGAAACAAGCCTCCCTCTCCTTCTCTCACTAATGCATCAATATGGATACCCTTCCTACCTCTGTAGGCTTCATCAGGTTAAATTTTGATGGGGCTCTTGAAGAAAACCTATGAGCTGCAAGCTCTAGAGGAATATTCAAGGATTCTAAAGGAACAATTCTCTTTCTTTCCTCAAGGCCCATGTGTTATACAAGTAACAACTCTATGGAACTCAAAATCCTTGAATCCAAACTTTAAATAGTGCAAGCTAAGATCATCCCTAAACTTTATCATTGAAGGAACTTCTCAAATTATCATAAATATTGTCATCAAAATCCTCCACAAGTTGACTCCTAGCGAAGTTAGTAGAAGTTGGCTGTTGGAATACATTTTGGATATTATAACTGGTTACCTCTCTTCAATGCCTATAATAATTCCTCCACATGTCAAACAAACTAATCTCCTAATCTTGTCAAGAATGGGCCACTTGAATCGTTTGCTCCAGAGAGTTACCAATATTCGTTCCTCCAGGCGGCCGGTGGCGTTTGTCAAGATAGACAAAAATGAGAGAAGAAGACAGGATTCTGACGACAACAATATTGTTCCTAACGGATTCCTGCCTCTCTATGTAGGGAAGGATAATGTTATGAGATTTGTGATAGATGCCACTGTTCTCAACCATCCCCTTTTTCCTGAAATCACCTTGAAGCCCATCAAAAGTATGAAGGGGATAGTCCATCATGAACTAACCATGAAAAAGGTATAAAATACCCATTATCATGAAGGATATGGACATAGATTCCCTGGACCTTCTAATAATGTAGAATATTTGATTTATGTAAGAAAACAATCATCTCTTTAAAAGGATTATAAAACACACCCAACTCTTGGATCTAGGACCAATTAATGGGAATTATGATGGAACAATAGAAGGGGCGCAGCTCAACAAATTGCATCACAATTGGATAGATTTCTAATTTCTGATTTCTGAAAACATTTTGGGAAAATATATCTTCATGGAGGCATCAATAATACCATGCATAGGATCAGATAATTGGCCCATCTGCCTTGATTTATGCATAAAATCTAGTTCTTGGAAGTGCCCATTATGTTTTGAAAGCTTCTATCTCTCATACCCAAACTTTCAAGACAAAATTAAAGAATGGTGGGGGAAGTGGAACACATTGAAGGCTTCACCATGTAATGAATTTAACAAAAGTTATAGCACGTAAAAATCAAACTCAAAAAATGGAACAAACTATATTTTAGAAATATTTTCCAAATGAAGCAAGATTTACAGAAAAAAAATGGCCCTCTTATAGTAGGAATCCATTATTCATGGACGATCAGAAGAGCTCATCTAATAATAATCCCATCTGTTGAAGAAGTTTGAGGAGAGAACCAAATAAGAGGAAATCCTATGGAAACAAAAAACAAGAATAAGAGGGCTCAAGGAGGGATAATGGAACACAAGTTTCTTTCACAAACCCATGCTTCATCTTGTAGCCATCATAATCATATAGCCTCGCTAAAAATCCTAAAAGGAACTAAACTACATGTTCACAAGGACATGGAATCAAAATTGATCAATTTTATGGGGATTTATTATATGACCCACACATGAGTATGAAAGTAGAGTTACAATGCATAGTGAAACATATCCCATCTCTAATATCTTGAAACGAGAACAAGGCTCTATTATGTTACATCTCTATGGAGGAAGTTGAATTTTTTGTTGAAACAATGTTGAAGAACAAACAAATGGGGCCAAATGGCTTTAAGACTGATATTTTCCAAGCATGTTTGTCGTTTTTGGGTCAAGGTCTTTTAAAAAAAGTCAAATAATTGAAACACTCTTTCAATCTGTCCACCTCCGGACACCACATTCCTCATCTTAGCTCCCAAGAAAGATAAGGTGGTTGATTTGAGTGGGTTTATACTCATAGAAATATATGACATGACTTAAAAATTCATGATTGAAGTCATAACTAATTAACTCAAGCTTATCCTTCCAATCCTGGTATCACTATAGCATTCTAGAATGCCATCAAATTTTAGATGGGATTATGGTGGCACAATAATTAATTCATTATATAAACAACACTAAAAATCCGAACATTCTTCTCAAAGTACATCTCTCAAAATCCTTTGGCAATATTATTTGATATTGTCTCTTTGTAGTTCTCTGATTGTTTGTTATTTCCGTAGAATGGATCACATGGATCTAGGCACTAATATCTCTATCCTTATTCTATATCATTCGAAGTGGTTTTCTAACTAGAACCTTCTCTTTCTCTCCTGGCATTTCACAATGGGACCCCCTATCTCCATTCTTGTTCATTCTAATGAAGGAGGGCTTAGGAAGAGCCATTAAATCAGCAATGTCAAGAAGGAAATTGAAAGGCATTAATTTTTTAGGGAATATCTCCTAATCTCACAAGAATAATTCATTAATGACATTATATGCATGGGAGTTATTATAGTTTAGGAAGCTCGAGCACTACATAATGTTGTTAAAGACATCTCAAGATCCTCACCTATACATATAAATGACTCTAAATTTAAAATTTTATTTTTAATACACTTGTTATTATCTAGATTCATATTTCTAGATTGTAAGGATTTCAAAGATGTGAACTCCTTGCTAAATATCTCACTAGCCCTCTAGTGGATATCTCTTTAAGATCTAATATATGGTTAGATTTGATAAGTCAATTTAATAGAAAATTTATTAGTTGGACCTTCTAATCACTAGACATAACCAATATAATGGTCCTTTTAAAGTCTATTCTTTAAGACCTCCCATTTTATATACTCTCAGTCATGATAGCTCCAAAATCCCTACTCAATTTGATCAGAAATATTCAACAACTTTTTCTATGGGGAGGAGCACAAAAAGAACATAAATGGGATCTTATAGACTATGATGAACACTTAAAACCCAAACCCAAGCCCAAAGGAGAACTTGACTTGAGAGATCCAAATATTCTCAGTATTGTCATAGGGACAAGATTATGGTGGACATGGCTTCGAGGAGGATATTCCCTTTGGAAAATAATTTAGAATCGGAAATATAAAAATAGTATGCATCCTGATCAACTTATTAGATTGCCTTTCTACCAATTTGGTTCTTCAATAATGGAATTATGATAAATAGTCTCTTCATCTTATACAACAACAATTCTCTTAGGGAATTTGTGATGACACATTAACACTATTCTTAGAGAATTCTTGGTAGTAACTCCCAAAATTCATTGGGCCAGAGGCACTTCCAGAGCTAAAAGAAGGTCTTCATTTTGTAAAGACCTTCAATCACGTTTTATCCCAAAATTTCATAGCTCGGAGAAACTTCACCAAGTGCACAAATCAAGTGGAAATTTCTCTATAAAGGAACCATATCATATAGAATCAAGCTTTTCTAAATAACAAATAATACATACAACATTCAACTTGGGGGGGAGGGAGGGGCTGTTTAGATGAAAATATTTTTCTTCTTATGGCTTCTTGTCCAAAGAAAAACTTTCACTTTGGAACAACTTCTTGATCAGGATTGTATCATTATATTGTTTTTCATCCATCTCGATGCATTCAGAGTGGAAAAAGTTGATGAATCATCTCATGGGATTATTTTTACCAACAGGACCTAGTTTGGCAAAAAGGAGTTCGAAACCTTCTTCAATAATATCTTTGTGTGTGGAATAACATGAACTTTGTCACTTTAGCATCGAATCATTTCATGTTATTCCACACAGAGATCTTTCCAAAGGTGCAAGAAGTGTGTCAATCAGAGCTTGTATGCAAAAGTTATGCCATTCAAAAGTTGACCTTCCTGTTTTCACACCTATAATTTGGGAGGATGATGCGTCAACCCCCATTACTCATGGAAAAGGGGCTAGAGACGTGTTTGTGATGTAAAGGACTCTAGAAGAATATCGTAGCTCTAGTTAAGATTTGATGTAGTCAAAATTAACCACTAGTAGGCTATCATGCTATGTTATAACCGGGCCACTTGGAGGAAGAGGAATTCCACTCATTCAAGAGAATTTTGTTCCATAGCAGAGCAAAGATATCCAAGAGAGGTAGGAGGTAGAGCACATAGAGAGAATTTGTGCACTGTAGGAGCCCACAGGCCACATGAATTAGTTCTTTATACATGCAGTCTTCTTTACCAAACAGAGAAAGAGAGCGAAGCGACCTCACCTTCCAGCTGGGTTTTCTCCCGAAAGGGTTCCCTAGAGAATATTTTGTGTCTTATGTGTTTGTGTTAGCTTATTTTTTAATTTCTATTTTTTTGCATAATTTTCATTCACATGCATGCACTAATTGTTGTTAAATCTACAAATTTTGAAGTTTAAATAAACTGTAATAGTGTAGAATTTTTAGATTTCTAATAAATATTATCTAATGGCTTGTGACGAATTGTCCAGTGGAATATCCACAATAGTTTACAGACCACTTCTCAAAAGAGGAATTTTTGGGCCATCTCTTCACCACTTGTATTATGTACCCTAAGACAATTTGGAGCTCCTTTTCAATAGTTACTCATATGCAACCACCATCTATAATGTTATATGAGACATAGTATGTCACTTGGATTTCAATACTAAAACAAAAACTCCTAAACCATGGTGTAGTGGAAAACGAAAGCCTTAAAAATCCCATTCTAAATTGAATATGGAATCTTCTTCTGAGATTTATATTAAGGTAAATTTATAAGGAAAAGAAGAGACACATTTTTCAAAACAGTTCTCTCAATCCCGATCATATATGGCATCAATTCAAAAAAATATAATATCACAACACTGATTTGAACAAGATTGGAAATTTGGGGACAATGAAACCTTAATCCTCAAGAAGTGGAAATTAAGAATTGAACCATTGCAACTAAGAAACAAGCCTCCCTCTCCTTCTCTCACTAATGCATCAATATGGATACCCTCCCTACCTCTGCAAGCTTCATCAAGTTAAACTTTGATGGGGCTCTTAAAGAAAACCTACAAGCTGCAAGCTCTAGAGGAATCTTCAAGGATTCTAAAGGAACAATTCTCTTGCTTTCCTTAGGGCCCATGTGTTATACAAGTAACAACTCTATGGAACTAAAAACCCTTGAATCCAAACTTTAAATAGCGTAAGCTAAGATCATCACCAAACTTTATAATTGAAGGAACTTCTCAAATTATCATAAATATTGTCATCAAAATCCTCCACAAGTTGACTCCTAGCGAAGTTAGTAGAAGTTGGTTGTTGGAATACATTTTGGATATTATAACTGGGTACCTCTCTTCAATCCCTATAATAATTCCTCCACATGTCAAAAAAACTAGAAACAAATTAGTGGATCTCTTAGATGATGAATGTTATAAACCATAAGCCTCTTCAATTTTGTCCAACTAACTTTTCCTCCGTAATTTTATCCCTAGACAAAATTGTTATAATCTATCCCTGGAAGATCATTATTCCCCTAGTAGGGTATTAGAGAACTAACATATGGGTGGATGTATGGATTTCCCCCACAACACATGATATCCAAGGGACATGGCCGTACACTGCCCCCATCATTCACTGCCCTCATTAATGAAACTCGCATTATCGATCATCACGTCCAACATGGTTGTTACGGAAAACCCGACCTCACATAGTATGGAACTTTTTATAGATAATAACTGTAATTTATGCACTTCATTATAGTGAAATCTAGGAGGATTTCAGTTATCAGTGAGACCAATACAAGCTAATATTCCCATGCATAAAATTCATTATTTACAGGAGTGGTCATTCATGTGGCTAAGAGGGAGGTCTAGGCTGGAGGTAATAAAATATTATGGGAAGACACTGTATTATTCTTGGTGAGCTCTTTGCTTCTCTATCTACCTCCTTATATAGTAATGAACCCCCATCCTCCTTGGTTCTTTGAATTTTCACATTATTATTTCCTTACTTTTATTCCTATCTCCTTAGCTTTCCCTTTAGAACCTTGGGTTTTTTTCCTTCTCCTCTAATGGTGTAAGCAGTCTTCCTTGGTCTCTAGTTTGTCTTTCCTTGGGCCTCGAATGAAAAAAAACTATAATTCATTCCTATGAACCGAGTTTGTGTCCCTCTTTGGCCTTGTCTTTACCAATGGCCTTGTCCCCCTCTGGGTTTTAGTCATCCTATCCTCTCACATCTCGACATATGGAACTAGCTAGTATCTTCCTCTTAGTATTCTTCCTTCCTCAAGATTTGTTAATGAATGAAGATAAACTAATAATGACCCATCAAAGGGCTCAGAGCCACTGTGGTGCATCCTACTTCCACAAGCATAGTGGCTTGTGGACCTAGCAAGGAGTTGAAAGCTTTGACTAATGTTACAATGAAAATATACCTCAGGATATCCAAGAAGAAATCACTAATGTGAAATAAGATATACTAAGCAAGGTTTTCTAACAAACACAAAAGCATTAGCTAAAACTGCATAGTAGGTGCCATATATTGGGAACACTAGAGGGTGATACAACAAATGTATGTATACAATCGACATTTACTAGAACTTAAATCTCCTCTTAAGTTGGGTTCTTCTTGACAAAAATGAGGCAAAAGATGAAATTCTTCTTATGTTAAATCAATTACACCTCAATATGAGGAGTATGGATAGGAATCTGGGTTGCATTGAAGATCATCTTGGCCTCCCTCTAGATCTTAGATACTCACTTAGTAGAAACAAAGAGCCAATCTCTTGTACACCTCTAACTCATCAAAATCTAAATAGTGAAATTTGTATTACAGTTATTTATTATGGATGATAAAAAACTATAATTTCACCACTAATCTAATTTTTCTTATAACAAACTAAAACCAACCAAATTTCCTTATATTGTTATATTCTAAAATTTAATTCAAATTTTACTTTAAAATATCAAATAAAATATTGCATAAGGTTCCCTGCGTTTTCCATGTTTAAACCAAGTCGTCGACTATCTTATTAGAGTACATGGCTCCTAAAATGTTGCATTTAAGGAAATCCATATTATGAGGGTACGTTGAAGTCTCTAATAAACTTACTAAAAAGGTTGCTTCAAAGTTTCACATAATAAAACAATAAATTTCACATAATAAATGGTTCTTCCCAATTTAATATTAAACTAACTATATTTATATTATGAAGTGAGTTAAAATTTAATAAATGTATTAAGAATATTGGGAGATAGGTATTAAGTGATTGTGCACACAAATAGGTGAGATCACTAAGGTGCATGTCATGAACTAAGATATAAATGGTTGTAATTTTTGGAAGAATTTTTAATAAATATGCGTAAAATGAAATATTATTTTTAGTTTTAATTAATTATATTATTTTGAAGTTATTTGATTAATCAAGTTATAAATATATAATATTTTTTCAAACAATTAGGTTGAATATCGATAGAGATCCACAGTTAAATGCTATTATGAGGATGTCTATAATGAGATTCTATCACGTGAATTGTACAAAGTTTAATTGAACACTTTTTGGGATAGTTTAATTCCCCTCTCCATAAGTTTGTAACTAAAACTTAGTGAGAACTAAATCTCATTCAAAATGAGTTAATTTACACTTCATAGATCATAAATAAATAAATAAATAAATAATTTAAATTTAAATTTATTAAATACAGAAAAACTTAGTCTTGACTAGAAGGACCTTAGTTTTTCCTCCTTAAGATCTTGCATGCTACATGCAAGGCATGCATGTCAGTTTCATGTGACATGTGGAATGTGTAGGGGGAGATGCATGGATGTAGATGAGTTATATGTAGTATGCATCAGATATAAAGGTAGTGCAATAATAAACATAAAAAAGTTAATAAAATTTATGTCACTTATTCTCAATTCACTTGACAAGTTATTTCAAATCGTTGATCTTAATTTAGAAAAGTTATAAATTGAGCCTAAAGATTGAGGAAAAGACATAACAACAACACAAAGTTGAGAAGAGTATCTCAATGAACTTGTGCAAAGGGTGGAGATCCATATATGCAAGAGAGATTAGATCTACTTGATTTGTTTCCTCAATTGGACCTTTAAGTAGGAGTATTGTAATTTGTTTTCTCAGTTGGTCTTTTAAGTCGAAGTATTGTAATTTGTTTTCTCAGTTGGGCTTTTAAGTCATTTTAAAACATAATTGATTTGTTGCTCAAAAATTTGTTTTGTCTCATTGTGATTCAAATCATGTTATTTACTTTAGCCAAGCATTTTTGTTAGGAACCTAGCTGTGTGTTTATTTATTAATTTCTTGCTTGGAATTAAATGTCACATGATGGATTTGTGCAAAATCTAATAGTTATTAAATATAATTCTTTTAGAAATTTTATTCTTTAAAAAAAAAATTATATATATAAAATTTTAAGATGATGCATGATTTAAAATTGTTTTTGTTTTTGAAGAATGAGTTTTATTTTTTATGTAAGGAAAGAAGTGAAAAGTCTTATATTTGAAGGAAATTAGCAAGCGTGAAAGCTTATTTTTTATTTCTTATGGACCACTCGCACATTATTCTAAGATATTGTTTAACTATTCTAGGTTTTGGAGCTTTTGGTTGCAATGTGACTAAACCATTTTTTGTTCAATTGTGTTTTTATGTGGTTTAAAATCTTTTTTTAATGCATAAATGGATGCAATGCCCTTAAAACCTTGGGGCATTCTGATTGTGCATATTTCACAAATCAAACTTATGATTCCAACAAATCCCTACAAGAATTGGAGCAAATTTGAGTAGAAGATATACCCAATAAAATTTCAAAACATAAAACAATTAGCCTACAACTTATTCTAATTGTGTATTTTTCTTTAAATAGTAATTGTGCCTATAGGCATGTCTATTTTGGAATATGGCTTCTAAAATTTTAATTTAATTATCAATAATTATTAGGTGGATAGTAGGGATTTAACCTCCACTAAATATTCTAGAATATTTTTATTAGTATTTACAAATCAAAGGTTAAGATTTATCTCCAAAATAGTTATCACTTTTTTGTTCTCTTAATCAAATTGATTAATTAAAAAAAAATATCATATAAACAAGTATCATACGAAATTAGTTATAGTTATTTAGGAATGGAATAGTCATAAATCATGAGGTTATGACAAAGTTTATTCATAATAAAATGATAAATCTCCATGATTAAAAAATTTTGGTATATATTTTTTTAATGTAAGTAAATATGTGTAACTTAGAGTAGTACAAACATATAAATTAAATAATTTTACCAATCTGAAATTTATTATAAATAAGAATCCACATTTATCAATTATTTATTTTACATAATTACATTAGTAATACATCAACTTTAATTGTTGAATTGAGGCTTCTGTGATCCATATCAAGTTTATGAGAGATTTTTCGGTGTAAATCACATGATATTTCATTTGTTGACGCGTTTCGAACCAACCAGTGCAACCAATGTGGTTCATCGTCAGGACAAGTTGAAGAATCAGATCAACTTTGCATGTTAAAGCATAACATCCAACGGCTCTAATTTTTGACCAAGCAAGGGCTATATTGACTAACGGCTAAATTTGACTGGGAAAGGGCTATATTGACTAAAGACATATATATATATATATATAAAATAAAAATTAAAATAAATATAAAATAGTTAATACTTTTATGTATAACTAACTATTAATTTAATAATCATTTATATATATAAAATAAAAATTAAAATAATTATAAAATAGTTAAAATCTTTATGTAAATTCATATGTCCCTTTAACTTTTAATTTAATAATAGTATAACTAACTATTAATTTAATAATCATTTAAATAAACTTATTTTAATTTTTGAATTAAATATAGTTATGCCCCAGCTCCTGTCCAACTAACTATTTCCCAGTCAAATTTAGCCGTTAGTCAATATAGCCGTTGCCTGGTAAAAAATTAGAGCCGTTGGATGTTTTACTCTGACTATTTGCATGGATCCGATTCTTCAACATGTCCTGACAATAAACCACATTGGTTGATTCGAAACGGGTAAACAAATAAAATATTAATAAAATATCATGTGATTTACACAGAAAAATCTCTCATAAATCAACTTTAATAATTCTTCTTATTATTAATTATTTCATTCATTAAATAATGATTAATAATTTAGGCAAAATAAAAATAATCCATATTTAGACATCTTATTCAATATGAACGCCTTGAATCTCCACCCCATATTCCCGTGTTGACCGCCCGTCGTAATACAAACGACCGGCATGTACTGCACTTTGGGTGGGAGCGGGCCCATTGACCAAAAAAAATTCTCACGGAAATTTGGTTGGAAAACTTGATTTTATATAATTTTAAAATTCACACGTGAACAGTTATATGATTCCATATGCTTCATTTCTTTCCTTTTAAGTTCTGGGTGTGGATCATGTTTATTTTCATAATTTATTTATTTGATTTTTAATTTAATATTAAGAACTATAATTTAGGTTGAGATAAATATTTATTTGAAATTAAATTTAGTTTATTTAAAAAAATAGATTTATTTATTTATTTTATATTTCAAGAAAAGTATTTTAAAATTATTAATATTTTTTTATAAAAAAAAAAAAAAAAAATTTTAATTTTATGATATATAATATTTTATTATCATTACAAATTTTATGATAACATTTTTCTATTATTACTATTGTTAATTAAGTTTTTTTTGGGACTTTTTGAAATTGAAAATTGATGTAGATATATATTAGATATTTTTAAAAAGTATTTTTTTATTTTCATCTTTCTAAATGTCACAAAGGTGAAACAAATTCATAATATAGTGTTTATAGAGCTCATGAGAATTTATTATTATTTTAGTAATGTTTATATTTTTCTTTAGATGAAGATTTCTTTTTAATTTCATAGATTATGATATTATATCTTAATTTATTTTTTCTTTTAACTTTTTATACCATCCCAAAATTTTCTTAAATTTTTATTTAATAATAAATTTAATATTATTCACATTCTACAATATCAATATTTTTTTTATTCCTCACTTTATGTCATACTAGCTGAAGCCAAAGGTGGTTTTGACTAGAGTTTAAAGCAATTTTAAGAACACTCTTATGTTCCACATTGTTTAACTTGTTTATGTACTTAATGGTTACGCTCCCAATAGGGACGAGGTTCACTTTTATGAAGATGATAAGGTAAGTATAAATGGTTATGCTCCCAATAGGGACAAGGTTCACTTTTATGAAGATGATAAGATATGTTAGGTTAATTTTTAGATTAAAGGTTATAAAATTCTTTTGGAAATGTTGTATCTTTATCCACGACTCTCTAAAGGTATTATTTGTCTAAAACTCACACCCATATAAAATCACTAGAGTAACTAGAATGTGAGAGTTTTTTTCATATCCAAAGATCTATTGATTTATAATTTTTTGTTTTCAAGCCCATAAAAATCTTTGCTCCCTCTTTATCCTTTTTTCAATGTTATAATTCCATTTGAGCTTGTGATGAATATTTCTTAGGGTGTTTTAGTTGTTCCTGATGATGGACCCCCGTTGGGGTTTGAAACGTCGACAGACTGAACTGGAAACTGTGGATAATCCGGAACATGAATCTACAAAAAACTTCCACAGAGGCTTGAAAACCAACATACTAGAAATAGTTAGACCAATACAACCTACAATCTCTTAACTTGTCAATATATATGCCAAGAAGAATAAAGGACAAGAGACACCCTTAATTGCCATTAAAATTACAATTAATTTCTTTATTCCAATAACCCTTTAATCTTATTGAAGCATTCCCTTATCTCTTGTAACTTACTCCAACAATTTTCTTTCAAGATTATGTCTCTTTTACTCACACATTCTTAAATAATTACAAGAAAATAGATATTTAAAAAACAAAAAATTAACCAAAAAAATTGCACGAAATAATTAAAAGATAGAATTTCGTGGTCACAAGTTGTTGTTTCTAACTTATATTTATAGAAAAGTTATATTCTTTTGTTTAAACCTTATTGGAAAAATAAGTTTAATTTAAATAATTGAAAATTAAATGGAATTCACCCCATCGGGGTGCAAGCTAGAGGGCGATCCCATCAAATCAGATTTAATGCCAAGTACGTTGAAGTACATAGGAAATGGGTGCAGTGGCTCTCTGCATGTATAAGAATATCAACACAATGGAAGGTGGCAGAGTTATTATGTTAAGGTTTGAGTTTTGTAGCAAGTGTTTTGAGACGTCTGTAGGTTGATTCCGCGCCCAAACGATTGCATTGCAGTAATTCCAGAGGAGTGATTCCGTGAACAGTGAAGTACATTGATTCCAGAAGAGATGATGGACTCTTAAGCTCTAAGCGAGGGTAATCTGGTATGTAAACTGTTTTTTCTCCTCCTCCTCCATGCATCCGAGTGTCTGGTTTTGGGATTGGATTCCACACGGGGACAATCTGTCTGCGGGTGGGAGTAAATTGGGATGGTAGAAGTGTATGGCGCCAGTATTCTGGTAGCAGTATGTAATCCTCACCGGAATAACCTTGGTGTCAGTTTGCTATGAAATTCTCCTCTCCCGAATGGGGTTATTTGGGATTTGGGACAGGGGTGTAAACCTTGGGGAATGTTGTTGTATGGCTTGGTTCGAAGACTAGGGGGTCTAGGTTTAGGTTACTGTTAGTTTTACATTTAGGGTATACTTTAATGTTTTTTATAGGATTGAATGGAAGCATGCATCCCTGCATAACTAGTGGTACCAACATGGTAATGATTTAGCTAGCTGTCTTTCTTGGCTTCGCACCAATGATCTGTGTCAAAGCGTCTATGGGGTCGTTGTTGAGGTGTCACACCACCCTAGGTTTGGGAATTGTTATGATGTTCCTGGAGCTGCCTATGATGGGTTCATAATTTTTGTTTATGGTTGTTATGCAAATGGGCCTTGGGGTCAAGAGATTGGATGACTGGCTGGGTTGGAGGACTTCGATTGGCTGCAGGTTCTGTGAGTGGCGAAGAGAAAAAGTTTAGTTTTAAGTCAATTACGGTTTCTCTCCCATGGCAGGTGTATAGATAGATAGGATCTCATGGGTGCAAAGCGCTTCTGGGTTCGCACCCTCACCTGCACAGGGATTTGTCAACATCCATTTCATTACCAAGCATCGAGATTGTGTTGTGATTGCAAGGGCAGCGAAGGTTAGAAGCTGAGGAAGGAGGCCTCGGGTGGCTGCGAAGAGGAAGAACCCAGTTCCTAGGGTGGGAAACGTGGCAGGAAACCGGTCACCTGCCTCGTTAATGAAGCAGCCAATGCATATCGTGAGGGGACCAGTGAAGATATTAGAAGTTTGATTGAGGAATGGGAAGTCGACCTGAACCATCAGGTGAGCGCGACAGAGATAGAGATGCAATATTCACGCACAATGGTGTCAAACCATGGGCATACTCGAGGGCGAGTGACCTAGTTCAAACAGACGTTGTACCTATACTGGATCATGAAAAGCATCTTGGGCAAGGCCCTAGAGAAAATTTTAGCGAGCATGACGACAGGAGTGCAAGACTTCCCTAATTACAAACAGGATTTCAAGAAGCTACAATTCCAAATGAAAAAACAGGATGGACGCCTCGGTTGAATCGAGAAACACTTCCCGTGTCTTTTCTTACAAACTGTGCTGCTTAGTTCCAATGCCAAGGACCCCGCTCTAGTCGAATCCACCTCTACTGAGCAAGATGATTAGGAAGTTAGCTGGTTTTTAATTTGTGTTTAGTACATATGCGGATAGCTTTTACTTTTTAGTTTGAAGTCATATATGTTTATAGGCAAGTAGAGTATGGGCAAGGACGCGATATACAAACCTATATATCTTGGATAGAAAGATTTATTACTTTTTGCTACTAGATGGCTTATCATGCGGTTAGGTGTCCAAAAGAGTTGGATTTCGTTGGGCAAGTTGAGGCCACCTAACCAGTTTTATGTGGTTGTAACTTGCTTATATATTAATGAAAATGGAAGGATCTACCAAGCTTACAAAAAAACAAAAAAAATTAATTTAATTTTCCGATTAAGATTTAAGTAATGGGTTATATAAAATATTTAGATATTGTCAAACCACGGTTTAAAATGGCCCGTAATCAAAATTATTATATTTTGGAAAATGGCTAGAGAAAATTTATGAACAAAAATCTAAATAATCACTAACTTTAAAAATAAGAAGCACAATTTTAATTTGTAAAGTTATTTGTAAATCTGGTTATCTTAGAAAAATACTTTATAGTTTTCTAACTTTATTTCCCATTAACCTAACATTGTTTTGCATAAATGCAATTTTTATTTTTGGGTATAGCTAAAATCTATTTTTTAACTAACAATTTTGATAACTAAAATCACATTTTTCTTAATTATATATATCTATATATATATATATGAGAGAGATATAGGTAGTATATCAACTACATAAGTAATTATTAGCACAACTACATTATTAATATGTAAATTTAATTTACTAACATTAATAAATAATAAATATTTATTATTATTCTTTAACAATAATAATGATTGAATTATTAATAAATATTAAAAATGCGTAAATTAATCATTTAATCAAATGATTAATTATTTAGTGAATTCAAATAATGAATGAATTGTTTGTTTATTTTTATTTCATTCACTATTAATTAATTAAATAATATTATTATTATTAATAAATAAATAATAATAATCATTTTATTTATTATTAATTAATTATATCAATATTATTATATTATTATTAAATAAATAATTATTATTATTTCATTCAGTGAATAATTAATTATTTAATTAAATAAATTAAATAATAAATTAGATTAATTAATTATTTTAATTGAATAATTGAATATTTATTTATTTAAGTAATGAATTATTTAAATATAATTCATTAAATAATTATTGAATTCATAAATCACTCTTAATTAATTAAATATTTTTTATTAAAAATAATAATAATAAACTAATTTTAATTATTCTTTATCAATATTAATTTATTAATATAATTATTGTTAATTAAATATTAATTAATATTAATATTATTTCAATAAAATATTGTTAATAAATAATAATAATAAACTAATTATTATTAATATTTATTAATATTTTTTTATTAATATAAATATTGTTTTTAGAGACATGTTTGACCATGGTTTATCATCGTTGATTTTCATACTTAGACAATCTTTGTCATAATATTGACCATGGTTGATTTTTGTATTGAGAAATGTAGTAGTCTAACATTACTTCTTTTTTGCCCTAAAAATCATGGAAATTTCGGCAATATTTTGATAAAATCTGTCAGGGATTTTTGTAAATCTAAGTTACAGTTGTCAAACTTCAAGATTTTGGCTGCCCGAGAGGTTATTGATGGCGATGAATCTGTTTCCACTGTAAAAAAAATGATTCAAACACTGCTACTACAAGATTTCTTGAAATTCTTTTGCTCGAATTTCAGCCACTTTTGGCTATCCGGGAAAATCCTCCGCCTTAGTAGGCAACGCCTTAAGAAATTATTTGGCACAATGTGATATTGGACCATTGTTGACCATCGTTGACCATGATTCTAAACCCAAGGGATTTATGTTAAACCCTATGATCGATATTATAAACCCCGTGAATAATATGATACCCTAGGAATATGAACCCTTACATTTTTTTTCTTCTAAATATGACTAATTCTATTAATGTAACAAAAAATAGTACATGGAGGCACCGACCTCTGCAGATCCTGTCTCAGATTTTACCATGTTTTAACAAACAATAACTGAAAATGACTGCCCTCATCGGGGAAACCAGTCCAAAACTCAAGGAGTGTGCTGCCCACGCAGGGGAACCAGCTTGTAATAACATTGTGGAATAGTTTGTTGAACAAAACAACAAAATTGACAACAATTACAACAAAAAGCATCAGAAAAGACCCCTAAGTTGGTGACCGGGTGCTCAAAGAAACCTGAAATAAACCTTGGCCTGCTAGGTGTCATTAGGTGGTAGAGGTTCCTCCACAATTAGACACCTGTAAGCCTCCATGTCATCTTCGTCGTGCTGTTGCTCGCTCGTCGTTGCTTCCATATTCATATTTCCGCCTGGAGTATTGTGTCCCTGAGCTGCGTTCGTTCGGTTCAGAGCTTCACCATGTGTTCTGCGTGTCCCAGAGCTGCTACCAGGAGTTTTCCTTCTGCTGGTGTCTGTCCTTTCCTAAATGATGCGAGCCGAGACGACATAGCTCTATGGCTCCTCTCTGAAAGCAACTGAAATGGTAGAAATAATGCACGGGCACTCCAGCGTGCAACGAAATTGGAACTGGGTAGAATGGCAGGGTTGCATCGTCGGGACAGAGGCATCAGGAGGTTGATGAGCGTCTGCAGCACGCCTAGAGCCGGCTGTCTGAGCATGCTCCCTACCACTACGGGTGGCAGGATACCGACCCGTGAAGTGAGCCACTGTCGAGGGGGAGGAGGAATCTGAAGCAGTAGAGTCAGAGAGGGACAGCGAGGGAGGGCAAGTTGCTCTGCCTCTGCTGTTGCCCCTTCTACGTCGCATCCTGTGCCACAAACGAGGCATATTTGTCTAGTTGGAATTGGTTCGACGGGTGCTAGGAGGAGTAAGACGAGGGATAGAATGGCTAGTGGGAGCAGGAGAATGGGGAATTCGATGTTCAGAAGTAGAATTAAGGGCTGAAGCAACAGTTCTGAAGCAGAAAAATAGATTATGCGAGAAGTGGGCACCTTCAACCATTTCAATAAGGTAGAGGATCTGGCACCTTCTCCCCGTTGTCGTGCGCGAGCTCGACTCTGCAGTAGCGGCGAGGCATTTACAGTTCAAAGGAAGCATAACAGGGTGGAGGCCGTCAGAAATCGCCATCTTATGGATTAGAGTGAGGTTTCCTCAGCCTTCACACAACATTAAAACACCATTAATTATGGTAGTGGGCTTCTGGGTGGAAGCGTGGGTGGCCATGTGGCTGCGTCACTTGCCAGCCAAAATTTGTTGCGTTGTACCAACGCGATTAATCACCTGCATCCGGGAGTTCTGCATCTTTCTGCACCAGATCGATGCATTCCTGTAAATGAGAGCTGTCATTTAAAATGTCAAGCGAGCCAACGTTTAGAACTCGTTCACTATCCACCCCTAGATTTTCCAAGAGATCCGCCACTTTATTGCCTTCCCTTTTGATATGTTGGAATGTGATTGCTCTATTGGTTAAGAGCCATTTTTCTATGAGCTCTAAATGAGCCGCTAGTCTCCAGCTGCTGGCTACTTTGTGGGCAGGTGTTCCTTGGAGAATTTGATTGGCTAGTTTCGCTGAGTTGTTTGTGTCCCAACCTATTGATCCATAGAAGATCAAGAGTGGTTTTCCTCCATGATCCCTGAAGATTCCTCCATAGCCTGCTATGCCTGGGTTGCCTTTGGAGGCTCCATCAAAATTTAATTGTATCATTCCTTGGGAAGGAGGTTGCCATTTACTTGGAGCTTTGGAATTTTGAGAGAGGTTGCTAGAGTGCTCATGAGTTTGGGAAATCCAAAGATGCCAATTCTCCCATATGTTCTTCTCCTGAGGTAGGGTAGGTAAGTCCTCTTCATGCCAATTTTGAAGAGCCAAGGTTTCTTGAAGGTTGTTGCAAAAATTATTCCATATGGTATCTAGAGGAGTGCATTGATTCTTAAAAATGCACCTGTTTCTTTCTTTCCATAAAGTCCAAACGAGTAGGCTTGGAATAATTTTCCATAGAGAGTTTAGCAACCTGCTCTTGTAAGGATCGATTATCCAGTTTCGAATGGTGTTTGTAATATCCTCTGTTACTCTACCCCTTTTTTGACATCTGAATTCATTTTTTCCCATAGTTTATTGGCAAGGTGGCATGTGTCCATGAGATGTTGTATTGTCTCTTCCTGTTGGTTGCAATTGGGGCATCTAGAGGGCCCATGGAAGCTTTTCTTCCTTAGATTGTCCCAGGTGAGTATCCTTTTTTGACATAGCAGCCAGAGAAACGTTGAGATCTTGGGCCAAATAACTGGAGACCAGATTTTGTCCCACATTGGGTCTTTTCCATCCTGATAGCCAATCAAGAGATTGTACACTTCCTTTGTAGTAAAAGTCCCACGTGGTGTATACCCCCATCTCAAAATATCCTTCTTGTCTGAGAATCAGATTTTTCTATTCATGAGTTCTGTGTCAAGCTCATTGTGGATTTTCTCTGTTCCTTGTCGAATTATTTGTGCCACTTTTAGCCATTGTCTATATCCCTGATTGAGGGCTGGAGTCCAGTGCTGATTGACTTTTTCCTCCTGTTGCGGTGCCCAATCCTCTGTATGTGGAGGTTTAAACAAATTGCTGATCCATGGTCTTTGATGCCAAGAGTCAACCCAGAAACGAGCATTACTGCCATCTCTGATTTCCCAGAAACTGTGCTTCTGTATCATGTTGTTGTGTTGTCTTGCTGCATTCCAGATTAGGGAGCCCTTTTCAGTGGGAAGAAGTCTGATTAATTCGTCTGGCGGTCTGTTATTTGCATATTTGGTAGTCCATAGTGTTTCCCACAGTGTGTGTGGAGCTGAGAGCCATTTCCACCATATCCTTGCTCCCATAACAGCATTGCTATGTTGAGGATCACGGAGACCCGCCCCTCCATATTTTTTAGGAAGGCAAACTGTGGTCCATTTAACCAATGCCCATTTTCTATTTTGGCCTGAGGATCCCCATAGAAAGTTACGTTGTAAATTTTTTATTCTTTTAAGCACCCACTTTGGTGCTGCTAAAACAGAGAAAAGATATAGAGGCATCGATTGTAAAATGGCCTTAACCAACACCATACGACTAGCCATATTAAGGGCTCTATATGTCCAGGAAGAAAGGCAGGCTTCAAGCTTTTCGAGGAGCAAATGCCATGAGGCATGTTTAATAGCTGAATCAGTCAATGGGGCACCTAAATACTTTGAGGGTAGGGAGGCTTTAGAGAATCCGAGGATGCGAGATATTTAGGATTGCGAGATATTTAGGATTGAGTGGAAGGGGGAGTGTGAAAAAAGAAAATTTGGGATTTTGTAGTGTTGATGCTGGCTCCAGATGCTTCCGAATATTCATCAAGCAGGGATTTAAATTTCTTGAACTGAAGGGTGCCCAAACAACATGTTGTCATCTATAAACTGTTGATGTGTGATGGTTGGGGATTCATGGAGTGAGATGCCTCTGAGCTGCTGAGTTTGAAGAGCGTTCTTTATTAGACGTCCTAGCCCTTCAGCCATTAACACAAAAAGAAAGGGAGAGAGAGGGTCTCCTTGGCGAATGCCTCTAGAGGGGTGGAAAGGATGAGAGGGAATGCCATTTACTAAAATGGAGAAAAAAGTAGAGGAGACCAGATTCATTACCCATCTGACCCAGGGAGGAGAGAAACCAAAGGCAGTAAGCATTCTTTGCATGTATATCCAGCTTAATTTGTCAAAAGCTTTTGAGAGATCAATTTTGAGAAGCATACCTGCTTTTTTGTTGTGCTTTAAAGAATGAATGATCTCATGTGTGAGGATGATGTCGTCAATGATTTGCCGTCCTTCTACGTATCCTAATTGTTCTGGCGATATTAGCAAGGGAAGCAATGGTTTCAAACGGAAGGCTATGACTTTGTAGATAACATTACAGAGAGCTATTGGCCTAAATTTGTCCGGAGTTATAGAATGCTCTTCTTTAGGTATGAGTGCAATAAAGGTGGCATTTAGAGATGGAAGCAACCAATGCAAAGTTCTAGATTCTTCCACAACCTGCCAAACATCCACTTTGATGAGATCCCAGAATTTATGAAAGAAGTTGGAGGTAAATCCATCTAGTCCAGGAGCTTTCCCCTCTTTGAGTTGATTCATTACTGTTTCAAATTCATATAGAGTAATCGATCTAAGGAGTAATTGATTATGTTCTTCCGTGATGATTTTAGGGATATGCTGGAGAATCCGTTCTATTGCTGGCTATCTGTTGATTTGTGGTTCCTGATGAATGTTTTTGAAATGTTGGAGTAACTCTTTTTCAATATCATCATGTTTTTCCATCCTTTCTCCCTACTGATTCTGAATTTGTGTGATGTTGTTGTGCATTCTTCTCTGTATGGTGGTGCAGTGAAAGATTTTTGTGTTCCGCTCTCCCTCTTTTAGCCATTTTACTCTGGATTTCTGCTTCCAGAGGATCTCTTCTTGCTTTCTTCTTTCATCCAGTTGATTCTGAAGGTTCTGTTCTTTTTCAACCAAAGCTTCTGTCCTTCCTTCAGTAATTATTTTTTGCTGAATTTCCATCATTTCTTGTGCTAGAGCTCTTTGGGCTTGAAAGATATTTCCAAAGGTCATTTGATTCCATTGCTTGATATGTGCTTTGAGATGTTTGAGCCATTGTTGAAGTTGATACATTTTTTATCCTTCTAGGGGTATGAAACTTTTCCAAACGGAGAGGACCATATTACTGAATTCCAGGTGGGTAAGCCAAAATGCTTCAAAATGGAAGGGTATCCTTGTGGAGTTGCCAGGTCTTTTCCATTGCAGAGATATGGGCCAGTGATCTGACCTAGAAAGAGGCAAGATTGAGGCAGTAAAATCTCCTCCTACATGAATTGCATTATCAGATAACAAGAAGCGATCCAACCACGAGGCTATTTGCTGCGAGCCTGATCTTTTATTGTTCCAGGTGTACATTCCATTGTTAAAAGGCAGATCAATGAGCCAGTTATTTTGTATGAAGTCCTTGAAGTGGTTGCTTTCCATGTCTAGTCTGACCCGGCCTCCATTCTTTTCTTCAAGTTTAGTGATCATATTGAAGTCACCCCCTGTAATCCAAAGAGGATGGGCTCTGGTGGAGTTGATCCTTGCAATTGTGTTCAACAATGCCAATTTGTTCGTAGCATCCTGAGGGAAATAGATATTGGTGAAATGTCCATGAATATTGGTCCCAATAATATGAAAAGTTGCTTGAATGAGATTATGATTCACATGAAAATCAGTGAGCGAAATAGCTTGTGTATCCCATGCTATTGCCAGTCCCCCTGAAGCTCCCGAAGCGTCCACTGCTACTGACTGGCTTCCTGGCCAGGCTTTTGAGAGAATGGTGCTAAGGGTATTATTATTACATTTTGTCTCTTGCATGAAGAAAATTTGAGGTTTCTCCTGCTGTATCATGTTTTTGATCATTCTATACTTCACAGGGCTATTTAACCCTCTTAAGTTCCATGATGTGAGCTTCATGGTTCAAGATTGGGTAGTGGCCTGTAGTACTTTGTTAACTTGGAATATCTTCCTGACTCCACCAACATTTCCCCAATGATGATGGTTCTTTGCAGATCTGTCTTTCTTCCTCGTTTCTTGGTATCTTTGGGAAGGTTTTTCCCATCCCATTGACTGCCCAGTTGGATCCCTAAAGTTCGCTGCTGATGTGCTCTAGAAAGGATTACCTCCAAACTTTCTAGTTGTCTATCCGGGATTTTATCAAACTCTTTCCTTCTGCAAGCTTGCTCAAGGCTGAATATATCCAGATCCCCAATGTCAATACTTTCAGGCTCCTCTTCCATATGTTTGGGCTCACTGCTTCCTGCTACTAAGTCATTTGAATGAATTGGTTCTTGGAGAAAGATATCCATTTCCATTCCATTGTACCTCGATTCGGATTCCTTAGTGGGATTGGATGTTGGGCTTGTCAGGGTCTAAGGTGGCTTCGGGTCTTTCCTTGTGGCTGAGGGCTAGATTACCAAAGATGGCTTGAGTATATCTTCATTGTGGGTGGTGGGTTCAGAGTCATTCAAAGCTGATTGAGCTAAGATATCAAAGTTGTTGCTGGTGGAGGGTATGGTTGAGTTGGCTGTGGGATTTTTGGATCCCGAAGCAGGATTTTTGTGGTGCTTTTTCCGGGTGTTGACTTTAGTAAATCCTTCCTCATCAGTTTTTTCTGAGGTGGTATTGGTTTTGGGGGTTACATTTAGGGGGCAGTCACGGAAAAGATGACCATGTGCATGGCATTTTCTACATCTAAAAGGAACATGTTCATAGTCTATAGGCTGAATCCATTCAAAATCATCGTGATATAGACTTACCGAGTCTGGGAGTGCCTTGTCTAGATGCATGTAGACACAGATGCGAGCATAGGAAGTATACCTTCTTAGTTTTGTTTCTTCAGCTATCTTTATGAAGTCACCCAGACCATTTCCAATGTCTTTTAGTGATTCTTCATCCCAGTACTCCAATGGAAGGGAATACAGGCGGATCCAAACAGGCGCCCAACTGAAATCCTCTCTGTCTGGATTGAATCTTTCTATCCAGTCTCTAAGATACAAGCCCGCGGAGTTGAAGAAGTAGGGGCCGCCATCTAGGACTCTGTTACAGTCTTCTATGCAGTTGAAGACAACCATAAAGAAGCCTTTAGGTCCGAGCTGTAGGGTGACATGTCCTTTAGGTTTCCATTTGGCCGCAATCCATCCCTACAGGGCTTTCTCTGTCAGCCAGAAGCCGATAAATTTCCCTATGAGAGCGTGGTGCTTCATAAATTGGATTTGGGCATTGATACGGTGACCAGGTAGTTCTATCTTGGGTTGCTCTGTTGCAATAGGTTTGTAGGTGGCCGAGGTAGCTTTGGGGACCTCTCTGTTCAATGTCGGATTGTCTTGCTGTTGAGTCTGAGGCAGTGCCTCCGTGTCCTGTGGTGATTTTTGTTTCCCTTGCTCTGTTGGGTCAGTCTGCTTTGCAGTGCTGATAGGTTGTACCATGTCAAAATCCCTTTCAGTCCCATTGCGAATCTGTATCGCGCTGCTATCGCTGGGGGGAGGCGCCACGCCCCCCGGAAGGGGATCCATAGCAGTGGATCTGATTGCTGAGTAGTGTTGTCGCCAGAGATGCTGAGTTTCTACAGTTCTGTCGTTGTTCAGAGAGATTCAGATGCTGCAGAGCTTACTAGAAACCCTAAGCTGCCATGAATCATCGCCCCCCTCTGTCCTCTATGAACCCTTACATTAATTAACCCAAGGGATTTATATTATAAACCCTATGGAATAACTAACCAAAGGGATTAATTCTAAAACTCCAAGGTATTATTAACCCAAGGAAATAATATTAAACCCAAGGGATTGATATTATAAACGCAAGCCATATGGACCCTAAGATATATATTATAAACCATAAAATAAACATGGTTGACCATGGTTGACTGTAGTTAACCATGGTTCATTTTCATATTGAGACTATATTTGTCACAAAGCGATGTTGGACCATGCTTGATGATGGTTCAGCATGAATGATTTTCACATCGACACAATCTTTGGCACATTGCAATGGTGGGCCATGGCTCATTTTCATATTGCGAAAATCTTTGTCAAAATGTGACATTAGACCATGGTTGACCATGGTGACCATGATTATAAACCCAAGGATTTATATTATAAATCCTATGAATAATAGTACACCTTAGGAAAATAAACCCTTAGATTAATAAACCCATGAGCAGATTAATATTATAAATTCAATAGATTAAGAGATAATCTTTGTCACAATGTGACCATGGTAATTGACCATGGTTGACCATGGTTGATTTTCATATTGAGACTATCTTTTTCACAATGTGACATTGGAACATGGTTGACCATGGTTGATTTTCATATTGAGAGAATCCTTGCAAAATGCGACATTGGACCATGGTTGACCATGGTTGGTTTCCATATTGAGACAATATTTGTTACAATGTGACATTGAACCATGATTGACCATGGCTCACCATGATATTAAACCCAAGGGATTTATATTATAAACCCTATGAATAATATTACACCCTAGGAAAATGAACCCTTAGATTACTAAACCCAATGGATTAATATTATAAATCCAACATATTAATTCTAAAACCCCAAGGTACTATAAACCCAAGGGAATAATATTAAACCCAAGGGATTAATATTATAAACCCAAGGTATATAAACTCTAACATAAATACTAAAAACCCAAAGGATTAATACAAAAAACCCAAGAGATGGAGCAGATGTGCGAGCCCGCCCAAGAGCAAGTGTTAAGGACTGATGATTACCTGATTAACTCCATTGCACGTTTTTTATGTGTGGTATAAATTTTAGCCTTAGCCATAGATAATGCTTCACATGAAGCATATTTCTAGCACATTAAATATTCACCTAAATCAACGAACCTTCATCCAATATTATTGAAATAAGAAGCCTTAGCCTAATTACGTGTATGGTAGGAATTCAATATTTATAATAATTATTATATAATGATCATAACTATATAAGTAATAATTAGGTTTTATAATAGTAGGTTTAAAATATTGGGTTTTATATTAAAGTTTTAGTATTGGGTTTCAATGTTGGATTTTAGTATTAGGTTTTAATATTAGGGTTTTAATATTGTTTTTAAATGTTAGATATTACACTTTTGTGATCCATATTGCAAATAAGATTTTCTTTTAGATTAATCACATCATCATGATTTGGTCGACGTTTTGAATCAACTAATGTGGTTCATCCTGAGAATAAAGGTGAAAAAATCAATCAATCCACAAGAATAAATAGCATGGATGCATTAGGTATAGAGTTAGCCATTAGGAATAAGCCATAAAATTTTAGTTATTGAATTAATTAAAATAATATTTAGTTATAAACTAGTTTTTAGGAACTAACTGTTATTTATATAAATATATTTATTAGTCATTATTTATTTATATAAATATATATATTAATTAAAACCTATTTATAACAATATTGTAAGAATTAATTAAATAAAGGCAATAATATTTTAAGGGGAAAATAGTATAGAAAGTATTAGAATATTCATTGGAATATTCTTATTAATTAATTAATTAATTAAATTTTTTAAAAATTATATTAAGAATTCAAGTATTTAAAATTAAGAGAAAAAATAATGCTAAGATTTTATGATTTTCTTTTTCAAATATTAGAAAGAGGGAGTAGGGGATGGATTAGGAAGAGAGGGTTGGAATCCAACTCTTACTTAAATTCCAACCATTATCCCTATTGAGATTGATTGCATGCTTTTCAATCTCAATAGTCTCTCTTAGCTTCCTATGGTGGAAGTGATCAATCCTAGCAATGATTCTAGAGTCCTCAATGCAGACAGTATGCTTGGATTTCTCTGCATGTTCATCTAGAGCTGATGAGCGAGAATAGTTGTGCCTAATGTCTGTTGCATGCTCTTGGATTCTTTTGTTAATGGATCGACCAATTTCTCCAATGTAGGGAATCATACAAGAATAAGGGATCGAGTGAACCCCTTTCAGGTCTTTAGGGTATACAGGGTTCGTAACAGATCTAAGATAATTTATAATGGTATTAAGGGGTTTGAACAAAGTAGAAACTCTATTATTTATAATAATATGGGAAATATTGTCAGCGTTCCCTTGGATAAGCGTAAGTTGCACCTTAGAGATATCATCATCACAAGCAGGCTTAACCCTTGATTCTTTATGGGATATTTGACAGGCCTTGATGATCCAGGTGGATATTGGTGGCCACCTACCTATTCCACTTCGACCCCCATTGTTTTTTCTTTTCAGTTTCCTTAATTGTAGCACAACTTACTATTTTTGGTAGTTTTTCAGGTCCTAACCTTTCAGAGCCATTTTAAGGGACTAAAAGACTTATGTAGCGAAAATGGAGAGACAAGAAAAGTCCTAAACCAATTTATTGGTTTGTTTTCAGCTCCTCTATAAGATCTTTGAAATGAGGTATTATGATAGCCAAGCGGAGATCGTATTCCAAAGTTACGAGTCCAGGAAGTTGATGTACCAATTTATCCAAACAAGGCCCACAGTTTTGGCGCTTCATCTCCTAGGGTTAGGTTTTAGGATGTTTATGGTTTTTCATTGTTTATCAATAATAAATAGGCCTTTGAACCTCATTGTAACACAATCCGAGGCATGTAGCAGCCACATCTCTTCTCAGAGATAAGCTACCATCACTCGAGCTACTTTATTTCCATTTTTGTATGTAAGCATATTTCAATTCTTTGATATTAATTAAATGAAGTTTTATTTTTGCTGCATCTCTATGTTTAAGTGTATATCTATATTTTGTTGTGTTCCTGCATAAGTCTAAATTAGTGGTATTAAATCAGTCTTCTCTTTCTCTATTTTTCTTTGCATGTCCCCAAAAAGGTTAGGGTATAAGGATTTAGGGATCGAATTCGTTGAATCTTTGCAATACCATCCTTGTAAACCCCGACGACCTCCCATGGTCAAGGAAAAGAAAGATGAGGGGGTAGGAGATCTTTTCAAAATATTTCTTGAGGAAGCCCTTGAGTGACAAAGGAATGCAATGATGGATAGCTTTGGCAAGATATCTTGGCGGCTACCCATTGGCGATGCATCTTCATCTAGCAACCACTCTAGAGGCACTACTCCTTTTAAGGTACAAGTTAAGTTTGACATTCCCACAGTTGAAGGTCAGATAGATGCAAACATTGCAGATAGATGGTTAAACTTATTGGAAGGATATTTTTCAGTTCATGACTTTTCCAATAAGGAAAATATTACTTTTTCACTCCTCTATGTTGCCCCATATGTCAAGGACTAGTGGGAAACCTACTATGAACAAAAGGACAAGAGGGAATCCTCACTATTTTCAATCACACCCACTTGGAATTATTTTTGAGATTTCATTAAGGAACAATATTACCCTATAGCGAGCTATGAAGATAAATGCATAAAGTGGACCACACTGCAGCAGCAAAGGGAACAAGATGTGTTGGAGTTCACAAATGTTTTCCATACCCTTTGCACAAAGTTGTGTATTAAATATTCTTAGCAGAATTTGGTACTCAAGTACCACGGTTGCCTACACAAGTACATCCAGGATGAGATGGAGTTCCTGGACATCTCCTCACTTGGCACCGCCCATCGATACGCTGTCAAGATAGAGCAGAAATTTAAATAGAAGAAGCGAGTATTTAGATCTGTGAATCCAAAAGAAAGGGAAAGGCGCCCCCAAACCATAGAACAAAAGACAAAGCCAAGGCGAGGTGACCTAGGACCACCCACCGAAGTCACAAGTAAATAACAACACCATGAAGACAAAGAAGGACATAGGGAAATGGTGTGAGTTCCATAAAAGCCCCACTCACAACACAAGTGAGTGTCAAGCCAAGCAATCACTGGTGGCTGAGCTAAAGGCTTCCAAATCAGATGCGTGTTCTGACTCTGAGTCAGAATTCGAAAAGGGGAATTACAAAAGGAAATAGATTATCGATGCAAAGCCCATGCCACTATTGCCACCACCCAGACCTAGAAGGATGAGCCTGAAGATCCAAAGGAGGGGTAATGACTCTTCCACTCACATATGTGTGTGAAGTTCTCCGTTGTATTTCATTATCAACAACGAGAGACAAAAGAACCTCATTTGTAGAGGTCGTGAAGCATTTGGGCCTACCGACCACACCACACTTGCATATGTACACCATCATGTGGCTTCACCAAGGGTGATATCTTTGCATCAACCAATAGTGTCACTTTCCCTACAACATCAAGCCCTTCATAAATGAGGTATGGTGTGATGTTTGGTGAGCACCAGTATTGTAGCAATAATGTTGTAACTCCTGGGCTGCCTAATTTACTCTTATCAACCTGGTAGTTTGTAACAAACTTGGAAGCGTCGGCGTTGTATGCACAAGTACTAGTTCTCACTACAGGTTGTCACTTGGTCAGCCAGTGCAAGATCACTAGGAGCTCAAGCCAACTTCTATGGATTCTAGAAGAAGCTCTATATTTGATGAAAGGAAAGAAAGATTACTCTACAGATGCTACTCTAACTACAGAAAGGAGAAAGACTGAAATGTAAAGCAAACCTAGTAAACCCTACTTAACCAACTAATCCTACTTTTGTAGAAAGCACTATGAAAACCATGAAAGGAATGCCATTACCTACTCAAGGAAGTAAACAACATCTAACTAAGATATTTCTGGAAGTAAATAAGAAAAAAACATCTTTTTGGATTTTTATGTGAATTTGACATGCATGTAATTTATTGTGTGTGAATGTGGCAGCGAATAGGTGGCATTGGAGGGTGGTTTTGGGACTTGAGAGGATGTAGGATGGTGTGGATGGGTCCTAGGAGGTCTCAGGTGGCCTTCTAGAGGCTTTTCCCACACTCGGCCTTCAAAAGAAAGCCTATAGGAAAATCTACAGGAGGAAAACATGGAACTACAAGAGGCCTACAGGAGGAGGCCGAGAGCAGTTTTCATTGTTTTGAAGGTGTGAGAGTGGGTGGAGAAGGTGGATGAAGGCTGGAATGAGGTGTTAGGGCACCTAGGGTCTACCAAGAATCACCAGGAGAGAGAAAGATGATTGGGTTTGTTCAAGGAGAGAGGAAGAAGTTCTATGGAAAATGCAGGAAACTAAGGCAGAATTGAGGGGAGACTTGAGCAACCTCTAGGGCATGGATTAGATGGAGGATGGGATGCCTGATAGGCTGGCCTACTGCTAGAAGAGATCTGCTACATAAAAAACTAGCAGTCAACCAAGGAAATCAAGCAAGTAATGAAATGAGTGCTTCTAGGAAAACAGAGTTTTGCATCAAAATAGTCTAACCCATGATCTATGAAAGGAAATGCTGCAAGAAAGGAAAACATGAAAGAAGACTATTGCAAATAAAGAAGTGAGCATGATGAAGAAGATCTAAAGCAAAGCAAAACTGGACTATTAACCTACTAAAAAGATGCAAACACTAGAAGTCCTATGAATGAGGAAAATCTATGTTTTTTGGGGCAGCAAGAGGGTCTTTGCCTCAAATCATGGTCCCAAAGGGAGGAAGAGAGGCCAAGGAACTCTTGATAGTCTTTTGAATCTTATCTTTATCACTACTTAACCTTCTATAGAAAGCACAAACAGAAGCAAACTACTGAATCATCAAAAGCAACCTATTTTTAACCATAAAAGAAATACATCTAACAACAACCAAATCTACAAACTGAAATAAACATACAAATACAAGTAAAGAGGAGCTTGGCTTCTTGGATTGGGCCCTAATCCAAGAGCTTCAACCCTATGAGGTAACTCAATGCTAGCTCAAAAAGGATTCCATCTTTATTTCCAAAACAATAGCAAGATTACATGAACTGTCACAAAATAATAAGCTCGAAGTTGAGCAGAGTTTACATAAGAAAAAATCCAACAAAAATCCAACATTAGTGAGGCCCTAGGCCTCTCTACTTATACAAATGAAGCTACCAACAACTTCCTTAAAATCAAGGAGGCTTGGCTCCCAAAACTTGAGATAATCATCATTCAACCTCCACTTGATCGGCTGCCTTCTAGCGCATGATTTGGTTGTTTGTACTCTAAGCTGAATGAAGGGGAATTCGAAGTGAGGAGTAATAAATGAGGGGGATTCCCTCCTATAAGTCCTATCTTTTGTCCACTTCGAGTTATTGATGCCATTTGTCCATTGGATCCTTGACTTTGACCTCAAAATTCATCAATAATCTGCATTAAACACATGTTAGACCACATGGCATCATAACTAACTCAACTCACTCCATAGGCATAAATATAATAATAAAATCATACAATAAGCTAAGATAATGGTTGATTTGACTAGGTTTGGAGGTAAAATGAGCCCATATAGTTACCCATTTATGAGTCTCATCAATGTTGCTCGTCCTGTAGTTTGTGATGTATTATTATGCCAACCATACGTGTGGAAGTGACATGTTTTGTATGAGTCTAGGTCTTGCACTGTTATTATTACTTTGGGAAATATGTTGTATAGGATACCTCTACAGGATACCAGAGGTACCACTGCCTACCAGCATTTTTTTGATGACTGTGAAGCAACGCAGTAAGATCATTTCCCAAAACAAGATATTTGTTTTCTTTATGATTCGTCCTCAATTTAAGAAGAAGATTGTGACCACGACCTCTAGACAGGGTTCCTTCACACAACACCAGTAGATGGAAAAGGTGGTGGGGAAGTACAGGGACATCTTCACCTCACCCACAAGGTTACCTCTACACTGTCAGGTCAAGCACTCCATCTATTTGACCTCGTGCACACCGCTACCCAATGGACTGATCTATCGACATTGTGTTCTGGAGAACGATGAAATCAAGAGGTAGATTCAGGAGCTATTATAGAAAGGGACCATTAGGCCAAGTTCATCGTCGTGTGGGACCCCAATCGTGTTGGTACAGAAGAAGGATGGGACTTGGAGACTCTATATTGAGTATTAGGCGCTGAACAAGATCACTGCCCTAAATAGGTATCCAATCCCACTAAATGATGACCTTTAGACCAGCTCAAAGCTGTCAAACATTTCAGCAAGATTGACTTAAAGTCTGGTTATGAGAAGGTACCAATCAAACACTTTGATGTGTGGAAGACTACCTTCAGATCCAAGGAGGTCCTTTTCGAATGGCTGGTGATGCCTTTCGAGTTGACGAATGCCCCCACGACCTTCATGAGGCTGATGGACGACATCTTATGACCCTGTTATCACTCAGGTTGTCCTTAAGCTCCTAAAGGATACGGTCGAGGTAACCACAAACCAATCTTTGGACTGCAAGTTCTAGCCCACCTGCAATCAGAGAGGGCTCTCTCTTTCTGATTTAGCTTTGTTGAAGATGATTTTAGGCTAGTTATTGAGTTCAAGGGGTTTTGTTTGAGTTTTGGTGGGATGATTGATGCTTTCAAGTAGAGAGGCAAAACATAGTGTGGTAAGTTTCAAACCATTGGGTATGGAGTCATGGAGTAAGACTGCTGGTGCATTTTCTTGGTCACAAGAGAGGAATATGGAGCAAGACAGCTGCATATTAAACAATCATTCAAGGTAAAGAGATGGATTGAAAGGCTAAGGAATGAGAGGCAATTAAGAATCTCTCATTCAAGTTAGCAGAGGGAAGATAAATGAGCCCTATCTAGGAGCAGCTAAGAATTCCTAGATAACAGTCATTCACATGTGAAATAGATCAAACATGAGCTATAAAAGAATTCATATTTATGCCTAAATCAAGAGGAAAACATTAAGAAACCACAGAAACTGAGCATAGAGTGCAGCTAAGCAAATTCTAAACCAATCCTTTGTTCTGTGACTTGAGCATATATGAAATTGAAATAACAGAGGTAAGGAACACTTATTGATTCATATTGCAGCACAAGAATTCCAAATTCATTCTTCAGAAACCATTAACAACACATCAAATAGTCCATTCTCCAAGCTTTCAGCAATCTTTGATTATAGAAAATATCAGGTATACAGTGCGAGTCTCTAATGAGGATTATCAACCAACCAACCCTTTAAACAATACAGAGGGTGGTATAAATAGGGAAAATATCCAAAATTAATCTATTACAACCGACCTAAACAGGTCTGAAGGAAATGATTTCTTTAACCTAATCTTATCCAGAAATAAATGCAAGAAAATATCTTTTGAGCTGCGCTGGGGAGCAGCTGTATCAAAATGAGTTAATTCTGTCCTGGTGGCTCTGTGCTGTTCATTCAGCCATAACTGTGCTTTGGGTTCTGATCCTGGCTCTTAAGTGGCTTTAATTGTGCATTAACTGTGATTTGAGAGCTTTGATGGGCTTACACCGCTTTCTTTGACTTTGTTGGCGGCCATTCAATGCTCACCTGCTTTGGGAAATAAAAATTTCCATAAAAAATGTTCAACTGATACTCTTTGCCGCTTCCTGATACTCTTTGACATGAAACTGGGCTTTATCTCTCCTCTGATACTTTTTGAACTGTCCCATCGACCTCTTATGGCTGTTGTTCGGCCCTCTGCTGCTTTGAAAACTGTCTTTGCCCCTTTCTGGATCCTGCGCGAAGAAATTTCTGTCATTTTGTGAATTTCGGGCCTGCTGGTAGCTGAGCGGTGAGAGGGCTTCCATTTTGGCCCTTTTTCCTTAGCGATGCGTGATTAAAATTGCCTCGGATTTTCCTTCCGGTCTCTCTTTGCAGCGATTTGCGCCCTTCGCGCCTTTTTTGATGATGACGTCTGCATGACGTAAGCGGTGGGTCCTAGTACGGCGGTGACATGGTGGTACGGTAGAGGTGATGACGTGGTGGTACAGTAGAGGTAATGACATGGTGGTACGGTGGCAGTGACGTGGCACTGATGTGGCAGGGACACAGTGGCAGGAGGCCGACGCAGGTTGATGACGTCAGCATGACGTAGCGCTGATGCAGGAGGGGGGAAAGGTGGTATCCGGTTTCATGACGCACCGCCTTTGAGCAGAAGTGGTTTCGGAGGAGGGGGCTCCGCCACAGTCGAGAGGGTGACGCATGGCGGGAGTACGACGGGAAAACCGCCCATCTCCCGGGCGTTAACCCTCGGCAGATCGGCGTATGGAAATAACCGCCCACCGTTGATCTGTGGTGCGCCAGATCTGACGACCGACGGGACAGACAAGGCAGCGGAGGGTTAGGGACGGGGCCCGCGTAAATATTCGAATAATTATAGAATGCCGCGGGGGGGTTTAGACTTTGGTTTAGTGGGTTTTTTGCGGGTTTTTCATAGTTTGAGCACCGAGGTTATAATTTAATCAAATATTTAAACTAAACCCGACCATGTGAGCGCGAGAGGGTAAAAAAATGATGAAATGTTATGGGTAAAGGGGTGAGGAAAAAGGTTATTAACTTAACCAAATGTCAAGTTAATCCTAGGGTTAGGACGCGGAAGGCTAATGCTAAGTCCCAGATGAACTCGGCATTTCCCAAACTGATATTTATAGGGCTATAATGCCAGGGGATGGGAATATGTACATAGGGGAGTTATTAACATAGTTTTAGTAGGGGAAGGGGAGATAGATAGGGAGCTACATAGTAAAATTAGTAGTTAATATGACAAGTGATAAGAAAGCACTAAGTATGTGAATCTTAGGCTGTTTAGGGGGAAAATGATTCATATAGGAAGTATGAACATTCCTTGAGTAAAGTAGATCTTTACCAAGGCACATGATATGGAAAATGATGAAAGTAAGAGGTATCAAGCAGATCTTGACCTCTTTAGGGGAAGTTAGTGAGTATTTTGGGGAATAAGAAGAATGAGGGATTTAGACATGCCTCGCTTGAGCTCCTCCAAATGAAAACTACCTTGTACCTGTGATCTGAAGTACAATATCACTTTGAAACACAAAATTGATCCAAATAAACATTCTGCAACCTCAAAACTACCTACCCAGCCTACTTACCTAGCATTTTTTCTTCTTTTTGGTTTGGGTGCACTTCGACTTGCAGACCCTGCATTACAATTTTTCTTTTGACTGCCCTCCTATCTAAATCAATCCTTATTTCTGCCGGGGCTCAGATTAAGCTGTTGAGCACCCAAGATTCTCTACCTATCTACAAATCTGCCAAGGTTAAGCTGTTTGGACAGATAATGATTCTCTATATTCTAAAACAAGAAATTGAAACCTAGGGAAGCCAAGATTAGGATGTTTGGCCTTCCCTTAACAAAAAATTCTTCAAAAAGGAATAACTCATCAAAATTTGGAATACAGCAGTGGCACTTAGACTGGCACACTTTCATGGCTTCTTCTTTGGCCTCTTTCTAGAAATATGGAGCATTGCAGCATGCAAAGTATGACATATTTGGCATGTAAAAATGTCAATCATGAAAGATGAACACCTGTTGCAACAGGAGGCTAACAGACCCTTCACTAACTCATTCATGGTGGTGTATCTGGATGACATTCTGATCTGCAACCAAATTTGGGAAGAGAACCTCCACCATATATGATAGTTCCTCCAAACCCTGCGACAACACAAGTTGTGTGCTAATTTGGAGAAATACAATTTTGGTATGACCCAGGTTTAATATTTGGGGTACATCATTGATGAGTGTGGTGTGCATGTGGACCCAGCCAAGATACAAGTCATTTAGGATTGGAGATCCCGAACAACTCTAATAGAGCTCCACAACTTTCTAGGTCTTGCAATCTTCTACCACAGGTTCGTGTTGGGGTTCTCTCATACCACTTGGCCTTTGAGTCAAGTCACCAAGGGAGGAGTGAAAGGAAAGTTCTTTTCATCTTAATCCCAACAGAATGTGTTTGTCGAGTTGAAGCATCGTCTCTGCTCTGCACCAATTCTCACATTACCAATCCTGCAACAAACATTTGAGATCGAGACCAATCCCTTCGATTATGCTATTAGTGCAGTTCTTACTTAGTTGGGGCATCATGTGGCATATCATAGTGAGACACTTTGAGACACAGTCTAAAAGTATCCCATTTATGAAAAATATATGTACTCCATTCTGCAGGCTTGTCAATAATGGAAGCATTACATTATGGGAAAGGAAATGGTCATCCAAACAGACCATCAATCCCTATAGTTCATACAGACACAGGGGAAGTTGCAGAACGATTGACATATGAAATAGTCCACATACATGCAATAGTTCCATTTGAACATTACGTACAAGAAGGGAAACATCAACAATGTTGCAAACTACCTCAGTTGATCGTTGATCATAAAGATGACCATTGTGGTCGACTCTTGTGGGCACTAGACTGCGGGGTGGTTGCATCTTTACAAAAGTGATCCAAAATTCGAAAACATATACGAGACGCTCCTGGAAGGCAAGGAAGTTCTAAATATTCGCCTCTAAGACGCGCTGTTATTCCACCTAGGACATCTCTGTGTTCCTTCAAGAGAGCGTGCCAAGAATATTTGGGAGGCACACTACAGTCAGTTCACTAGACATTTTGGGGTAGAGAAAATAGTGGCAGTGCTGCAAAACTATTTTTATTGGCCGGACCTTCAACAAGATGTTGAGAAGTACATCATATCCTGCACAACCTGTGTCATTTCCAAACCAACCATCAATAAGCAAGGCCTATACACTCCTCTACCTACTCCTATTCAACCTTCGGAATCCATCTCCTTGGATTACATGTTAGACCTTCCTTCTACTATGCATAGAAACGACTGTGTTTTCATAATTGTCAATAGATTCTCTAAGATGGCCATTTTGGCGGCTTGTGAGAAGAGTATCATAGAAAAAGCCACTGTTAGTCTCTTCTATGAATGAGTGTGGGTACATTTTGGGATCCCACAATACGTTATCTCTGATTGGGATAATAGGTTCCTAAGCACATTTTCGTCAAGTCTATGGTCGATGCTGGATACCAAGCTCACTAAGTCCATGAATTTCCACCCCCAAACGGATTTCAAAATAGAGGTTGTCAATAGGATGATCGTACACATTTTGTATATATGCACATGCGATGATAGCCTCCCCCATGTCCAACACAGCTCCAACATAGCTCTCTATAGCTCAAATGACCACAACCCCTTTCAAGTGGGGTTGGGGTTCTAGCCACTATGTCCCATTGATGCGGTCATACCATTTGCAACTACTCAAGAGGATTTGGCTCATGTCCAGTCTGAAGCTGACATGTCTAACAACTTCATTGAGCACATTCAACACATTCACTAGCAGTTCAATCACATATTAGACAAAGCAAATTCTAAGTATAAGCAGTGTCATGATCAACATCGGGTGTCACACAAGTTTCAGATGGGTGACAAAGTTTGGTTACATTTGTAGAAGGAGTTCCTCGCTAGGCCCCACCACAAGCTTCGGCCACTCCCATATGGGCCTTACACCATCCCTAAGGCTGTAGGGGACAATACTTTCAAGCTTATAATTCCAACATTCCTTGGCCTACACCCATTGTTTAATGTGGACGACCTTCAGCCATACTTTCCACCATCACTGGACACATCATACATTGCAGAACAACTCACACCAACAGCGTTAGACCCAGATTGCATGGAATAGGCCACCACTGATCATATCATGGATACACAAATCAAGAACACTCACCAGAAGAATATCCTACTATATCAGGTTGTCAACTATGGCCAACTCCTACACCCAGGCAAGTGGCTCACCAGGGACCAAGTTCAGCAGAATTTTCCCCATCTCATCGAGGCATCTAATGCAATGGGGACCATTGCTTCCTAAGGAGGGAGGACTGATCTAGGTGGATATTGGTGGCCACCCACCTATTCCACTTGGACCCCCACTATTGTTTCTTTTTAGTTTCCTTAATTGTAGCACAACTTACTATTTTTGGCATTTTTTCGTGTCCTAAATTTCCAGAGCCGTTTTGAGGGACTAAAAGACATTTTTAGGGAAAATGGAGAGACATGATAAGATTACCTTGATTTACTAGCTTGTTTTAGGTTTGCTCTTTGAGACCTTCGAAATGAGGTATTATGATATCTAAACGGAGATCGTATACCAAAGTTATGACCTCGGGAAGTTGATGGATCAATTTACCCAAAGAGGGCCCACAGTTTGGCACTTCATATCCTAGGGTTAGGTTTTTGGATGTTTATGGTTTTCAAATGTTTCTCAATAATAAATGGGTCTTTTAGCCTCATTGTAACACAGTTTAGAGGCATGTAGCTGTCACATCTCTTCTTAGAGATAAGCTACCATCGCTCGAGCTAGTTTGTTTCCATTTTTGTATGTAAGCATTTTTCATTTCTTTGATATTAATGAAATGAAGTTTTATTTACGCTGCATCTTTGTGCTTATGTGTATATTTGTGTTTTGTTGTGTTCCTGCATATGTACGGATCACTTGAGGCCTTGAGTTATGCTATAGCCATTATTTTCAAAGATTTTAAGAAGATGAGATTTTTCCTCCTCCAAGTGATTCTCACCATAAATCCTCAGAGCATAGGTGGCAAGAGTGCTACGGATGCCAAATTTTTGTGCTCGAAAATGATGAGAACCAGCATGAAGATATTGTTCCGTGTGATTATTTTGCGAAAAACTTTGTGAGGAATGGAACCATCGTTCATTCTAAAGAGAATGGTGTCAAGGATTTGAACGTATTCATTTACCTCAACCTCCATTGTGAATTTAATGGAGTTTGATTGAGACATTAGAGGAAATTTCAGCCTAAAAGTGGCCTCCTAAGGAAAAATAATAAGATAATAGTTAAAATAAGAAAATAAGAGTTTTGAATTTTGGAGGGAAAAGAAGAAAACTACTTTTTAAATTATAATTTTGGCTTATCGCCTTATAGGTTTACTCAAATTTCAAGTGTAGACACTCATTGGATGTAGAATTAAATTACGAATCCAACGAGTTCCTGTTATTCATGCTTTTGAGAAGACCCACATTGATAAAAATAAATTGAAGATACATTAAAAAAGTGTGTTGAACACGGTTTTTTAATGTACCTTCAATTTTTATCAATGTGGGTCTTATCAAAAGTATGCATAATGGGTACTCGTTGAATGAAGAATTTAATTCTATATCCAACGAATGTATACACATGAAATTTGATAAACCTATAACGAGATAAGCAAAAAATACAATTAAAAAAAAATAATTTTTCTTCTTTTCCCTCCAAAATATTTACATGTACCTCTTTTTAAATTTAAAGGATTTTGATTGGTTTTCATATTATGACATGGAAATTACATGAAAATTTTATGGGCGCTTTTAGAATAAAATTTCCTCTAATGATTAAAATGGTTAAGAATCAAATCTAATTTCTTGCGACCATAAGGTCAAATGACGCAAGTATCATCAACAAACCTCTTCCATCATTTAGAGTGAAATTGAGCAGAGGCAAAGGCCTTAGTCTCAAAATCTTCCTTGAATAAATTAGTAACTATAGGGGAAAGAGGAAAACTTATCACTACCCAGAGGGTTGTTCGTAAAACTCACCTTAGTTTTAATATTAAGATTCTAATATTATAGCTATAATATAAATAAGTAAATAAGTGAGTACATTTCAATTCACATTGAAACACTATTTTATAAACTCTAATATAAAATCAATCCTAACATATTAAATCTTAATATTATAAACCCTAAAATTACTATTTTTCTTAACTAGACAACCTTGGTACAATTAAAATAGTCTTTTTCTTAACCCAACAATTTTAATATAAATTGGAAATCATATTTATCTTTATATAAATAATTTTACAATAAATAAATTTAAAAATATTCTTAAAAAGTTATCAAATTTAGTATTATGTTTATTTGTAATTCAAAAATGATTTATTTTAATATTAAAATTTTAAAATATTTTTATTATGTAAAATCTAAATTAGACTAATTCATCAATTTAAAAAACGGTACTATAATCAAGTCTATTTTGTTATTGTTCATTTATAAGAAAGTTTATTTAAATAAAAAATTGTAAATTGATTGGAAAGATTGAAAGTAATGTTTAAACTATAAAATAATTATAATATTATTTTTTATTACAATTAAAATAATCAACCGGTTTAAATCAATTGGAATTATGGAAAGTAAGGTTAAAATGATAGAATTTTATAATATTATTTTTATTATAAATTTTTAAATTCAAATATTTTTTATAATTATAATTTTTATAACTTTAATATAAATATATTGAGCTATATTTTTGTATAAGTCACAAATAAAATATTTCAATGTAAATTTTAAATAAAAATTATATTAAATTTATTTGAAGTAGTAAAAAAAATCATTAATATGCATTTTTTACATTTCCATATGAGAGATGTGTAATGCTTTCACTTCTAGAATTCTTTCTTTTGTTTTTCTCTCATGTGCTCTACAAGCACCACCAAGGAGGGGAGGGAGCTAGGCTCCCTCCTTCAATGACATTCTCATAGAAGACGGTTAGTCGTCAAACCCTCACTCTTAGCCCATCATCCCTTTATCTAGTAATATTGACGTCCCTTAGCATTCCCAGTTGGATGCAACACCAACGTCCAATGAGAAATCCAAGTAGACGACCTAGAATCATTTATTTTAAGAATAAAATGCGGTTGTTTTTTCTCCGAAATCAAATTTTAAAACCCAACTATGAAGTCAAATCCAATAATATTGCAACCTACATCCAATATATCTAGGATCATGCACTAATCGAGAAATTTATGGGATCTTAGCACTAAAAAAAGCATTGGTCTCATAGATCAAGAATAAATGGAAGCCGAAATGGAAAATTAGTTTGGATTTTGGTGTTAAAGGTTTATTTACTACAAAATTTGATAAAAGAAGGGTATTTAAGAGCAAACAATACTTCTTCAAAAAAAAATTGTGTGGTTCATGGACCCTGCAGATAGATGACCACTATGTCCAGGGGATATTTGTACCAGTCAAATCCAAATTCCAAGGCTTTTAATGACCATGATGTTAATTTTACCATCATTTTATGTTGTTACAATCATTTTAGCCCAATACTTATATTTAGATAGAAATATTTCAAAACAATTTAATCTTCCAATGATTAATAACAATTCTAGATAGAACAATAAAAGCAGTAAAAACAAGAGACAAATAAGATACACCAGGTTTGGTCAAAGACCAGGGAAAAATCCCACAAGGGGGATGTTAGCTCTGCTATACAACGAGGATTTTCTATGGTAAGAGACAGGCTTGGTCTGCTTAGTTGTGCTCAAAAGGGTCCAAGGCTTACAAAGGGGCCGCTTCATTTAACAGACAGCCATATCCTATCGCAATCACAATCGCAGCTTTCAGGAGGCCTTTTATAAGTCATGTCTATAACATTGCCGATGGCCAATTACTGCTTGCACCTATCGGATGCGATATTGCTATTAAACCATGTTACAATGCCTGTCGGGTCCACAACAATATCGCTATCGGCAAAAAACCAAAGGAGGACTTGCGGAGGGGCACAAGACACCTCCGATCAACAATTGCCGATGATCAAATTGGCGGGTCGCATCGACGGAGGCAAATCGGCACAGACCAGGGAGAAGGAGCGATTGCGATCGGCGATTAAATGTGGACCTGCTCGAGAAGGACAACAGAGCACCAGAGAATGTCAAATTCATTCATGGAAACAAGCAGATTGTAGCAGAGATGCCATTAGAGAGTTAAAGCGGTTGGTGGTCCATTATGACCCCTCCACGCATAGAGTAGCAGAATATCTTTGTAATCAAACTCTATATATACCCAGAGAACAGAGGAAATGGGTTGATGGTTGTAGTTTTGATATAAGGTTCAACTTCTGGAGACTGTAACTACTTTGATACTTGCAGCGTCTGGTCTTCATTTTCAGCTAATACAAGCTTCTTTTGCTGTTAATTGCTCACTTTCCATTTCTACTCTATTCTAGGTTGTGTCTATTATGCATTTGTTCATGTGCTCTTGATATTTAGCATTAGAGGGGTTTTCATCCCACCTCTATGTTGAAGTCTAGTATGTATCATTGAATGTGTTATGCAGGTTTTTGTTTACTTAATGCCAGAGAGCTGCCATCCTGTCTGTGCTTTAGGAAATAGATTTGCAGGCCTCTTTACTGGTTGCAGCTGGCCATCACATGGTCTTGCGCATCTATTGGTGTGGTCAATATTCTCCATGTTCACCTAATCCTCAAACTGTGAGTAATTGGTGGTCTAAATCCTTGTAGTCTGGGGGTGTTCACCCATGTCTGGAGTTAAGCATAGTAGAAGTGGTTATCTGGCTTGGACAAGCATCATTCCTTCCATTCATCCATTTCCAACATTTTGTTGAATTTGTAATGTTCCTGAGCATCTCCAAGATACAACCTAGGAGAGTTTCTTGGGGTGATAACATTAATTGGCGCCGTTGCCAGGGAGAGGAGATTGAAGCTCAGCTTCCCTGGGAGACGACACAGTCCCAAATTTTGATGATAGACAAAGTCTGGGCACATTTATGGTTGTAATTATCTATCTGGCGACTCCACTAGAGGAAGACCAACCTTTGGTGACTCCACATCACAGTCCTGGCTCAGTTTGTGAGGCATACTCGAAGAAATCCTCAGAAATCACCAGCTGAACCAGTGCCTGACCCTGAGAAGATTGTCAAATCGAAGAAAACATCACAGAAAGGAGCATTAGGATCAGGTAAGTCCAAGAAATCTTATTTGTCTCTACATGAGAAGTTTTTAGTTGAGGATACACAGTTTGAGGATCTAGAGCCTAGTACTGATAGTGAAGAATTAGCTGCAGAGATTCATAAAGCTCCTTATTCGTTTAGTTCCCCTTTGGATCTCAGTCCAAAGAAATCATCCCATACGGTCCCTAACATCCCTGCACCTCTGTCATCCATTGCATTTTCCTATACTACTCAACCTGCCAGTATCCGTCCGCATACCCCAGTCATGGCAGGCTAGCAAGCACCTATGAAGATAGAAAGAATCATAGCTGCTAGGTATGGACCCCTGGTCTTGCCTGTTCCTTTGAATGCCATGCCTGCAGGAGAGTATCAAAAATATATGCCTAAGTTCACTGGTACAGAAGGAGTAACAGCTGAAGAGCACCTTGAGTCTTTTTATAGCTATGCTGATAACTTGGATATAAGTGAAAATGATGTGTGGATGAGAGTTTTTGTCCAGAGCCTCGATGGAGAGGCTAGAAAGTGGTTCAGAGAATTGCCCCCTGGATCTATTGCTGATATTGAAGCCTTAGATGAAGCATTTTTGAAGCACTGGGGAGATAAGAAGGACTTGTTGTATTACCATACTGAGTTTGGTAACCTGAAGAGGGAAAATGGGGAATCATTGCCTGATTTTAATAAAAGATTCAATCGTATGTATAGTAAGATACTAGCTGAAGTAAAGCCTACCCCCACCTCTACCAAACTTGCCTATGCCAGTGCCTTTGACTCTGATTTCTGTTTGTTGTTGAGAGAAAGAAGATGTGCTACTCTGGCTGACATGCAGGATGCAGCACTAGAAGTAGAGTCTAATATTATGGCTACAGAAAAGCTCAGGAGTCATGTTGATAGAAGAAGGCAGAGAAGTGAGGCTTCTTCTTCCTCTGCTTCATCTTCAGAGCCTAAATTAGATAAAATGACTAGAATGATAGAGTCATTGGCTGCTGAGATAGCTAAGCTGAAGGTTGAACAGAACTTAGGAAAGACAAAGCTCCCAAATACATTTGCTGCAAGAAATCTGAATCCATTCAGAAGAGAAAATGAACAGTTACAAATAATTCAGAGGGGTAAAGAAGCTAACGAAGATCAGAAGGTTAAAGCTCCTTTTCAAAATGTGGTCATGGAGGAGGAGCAGATTGAAGATGAGGATGAAATTCACTGTATGGAGGATAAAGGCAGTGCTGCCTTTTTGACATTGGCTGCGTACAAAGAATCTGTTGCAGGAACAAGACAGTAAAAGGTGGGACAGAGAGGCTGTTCTACAAACTGAGGAGCAGAAAAGATATAATCTGAGGTCAAATGAAAAAAATGTCAAGGAGAATCCTGCCCAAAGAGCTGCTGTCCAAACAGAGTCACAGAATATCAGGCAAAGAAGACCAATAGCTAATCCAATCATCCTCAAAACACCAGTTCAAGAGGTAAGATCTTCTGACAAGTTACGTCCCTCTTTCAGCTTTGAATCAGAAGTCCAGAAGTTAAAAATATTTGTGCCTCTGGTAGAGTTGGTAAAGAGTGAAGTGTTTAGAAAGCCTATCCTTGAAGCTCTTGAGCTGAAAACCACACAAACCTCCACTGACTCTGTCAATTTACAAGATGATAGGCCTGCAGTTGTGCTTAGCCCAATGACCGAACCTGTTGATGATAATTCTCCATCATTTTATGTCTCCTTGACCATCCATGACAAAATCCTCCACAACTGGTTGCAAGATACCGGGGCTAGCCACAATCTGATGCCTAAAGCTGTCATGGAAGAGTTAGGCCTTGACATCACCAGACCATATCATGATTTATTCTCATTTGATTCAAGAAAGGTGAAATGTCTGGGGTTGATTAAAGATTTAGCCATTACCCTAACTCAGCTACCCATGAAGAGTATGATGATGGATATTGTGGTAGCAGATGTCCCTCCCAAGTTTGGCATGCTGTTGTCCAGAGGGTGGATTAAGAGACTAGGTGGGACATTGCAGAATGATTTGTCTTATGCCACTGTCCCAGTTTTTGGAGGAGAAAGCAGGAGATTGTACAGAGAAGCACAGCTGGCATACATCATCAGTGATGAGAAGAATCCTTCTAATCATCCCATTTATGCTGTGGACATCAATTTTGGAGCATGTATTCTCCAAATGGAAGAATCTCAGAAGGCCTCATTGCAGCTCAAGAAACCAATTGTTCAGGCCGAGGAAGAGCAAGGAAGTCAAGTTTGGGAGATGTTTTTTGATGGAGCATGTTCCAGGGAGACTGCAGGAGCAGGGGTGGTGCTGATATCTCCAGAACAAAAAAGCACACAGCTGTCTTTTAAGCTGGCTTTTCAAGTCACTAATAACATAGCAGAATATGAGGCTCTGATATTGGGCCTTAACGCAGCTAAAGACAGAGGAATCAGAAGCATAAAGGTGTTCGGAGATGCTGATTTGATCATTCAGCAAGTAAACATAACATTTCAAGCAAAGCATCCAAGGCTGAAAGCATACAGAGATGAGGTATGGAGACTCAAAGATTCCTTTGATAATTTCTGTATTTCATATATCCCTAGAGCCAAAAATCAGCTTGCTGATTCCCTTGCTGTGTCTGCTAGCATGTTTATCCCTCCCATGCCTCCCAGACTAGTTTATGAAGTCCAAATGAAGTACAGACCATCCTTGCCTGATAATGTCCACCATTGGAAAGTTTTTGAAGATGATGATGAAGTGAACCGATTCCTGCAAGTCATTGATGAATTTTCTGAAATGAAAATTGACCAAGAAAATGAAGCCTTGGAAGAAAGCCCTCAATCCCAGCTTAGAAATAAAATTGGCAAAGATAGCATTGTCCAGCTTCCCAGCAATCATATTCCTAAGGGTTTAATTCCTCTAGAAAGACTGTTTGACCAGAATGATGTGCCCTATAAAGCTGCCCAAAATGAAGATTAGTCTGCAGTCTGTAAGCATAATATAGGGAGTCCAGGTCAACCAAGATACATAAATCTATCCACGCATCTGTCTGCTGACCAAAGTTCTGAATACTGCAATCTAATGAAGCAATTTGCTGATGTTTTTGCCTGGGAATATAGTGACCTAAAAACGTATGATAAGAAGATCATCCAGCATAAAATCCCTTTAGAGAAAGATACCATTCCTTTCAAGCAGAAGCTGAGACCAATAAATCCTTTGCTCCTTCCTCTGATTGAAAAGGAAATCAAAAAATTGTTGGCTGCCAAAATCATAGTCCCTCTCAGATATTCAAAATGGGTAGCCAATTTGGTTGTGGTGAGGAAGAAAAGTGGAGAAATCAGACTCTGTGTTGATTTTAGAAACTTAAACAAGTGCTCAAAGAAAGACAATTATCCCCTACCCAAGATGGAGCATTTGCTGCAAAAAGTCTCAGGAGCCAAAGTGATGTCTTTCTTGGATGGATTTTCTGGGTATAATCAGGTTGCTGTACATCCAGATGATCAAGAGAAGACTACATTCACCACTCCTTGGGGCACTTTTATGTATTCCAAGATGCCTTTTGGGTTGATGAATGCTGGAGCTACCTTTCAGAGAGCTATGGACATAACATTTGTGGGAGAGAAGGATAAATTTGTCCTTATCTACCTTGATGATATAATAGTATACTCCAGCAGCCATCAAGACCATTTGCAACATTTGAGGAAAGTGTTCCTGAAGTGCAGGAGGTTTGGGATTTCAGTCAATCCTAAAAAATCACAATTTGCTTTAGAAGAAGGAAAGCTGTTAGGACATGTTGTTTCTGCTGCAGGTGTCTGAATTGACCCAGAAAGAGTAAAAGCAATACAGACCCTGTCTGTCCCGAGATCAAAGAAGGACATCCAGTCCTTTCTGGGCAAGATTAATTTTGTGAGGAGGTTTATACCAAATTTTGCAGAACTGGTGAAGCATATTACCTCCATGTTGAAGAAGGGGTCAGAAATCAAATGGACTGATGCAGCTAGAAAATCCTTTGATTCCATTAAAAAAGCTATTATGGAGGCTCCCACTTTAATCAGTCCAGATTACAGCAAGGAGTTCCATATATTTTCTTTTGCCTCTAATGACACCCTTGCAACAGTTTTATTGCAAGCAGATGAAGAAGGCTCAGAGCATCCGGTGGCATTTTTCAGCAAAACCTTAAGGGATGCTGAGCTGAGGTATGATATCATTGAAAAACAAGCGTATGCTCTTATCAAGTCTTTGAAAGCTTTCAGAGTTTATATTCTGCATTCCAAGATAATTGCATATGTACCCTCTGCTGCAATAAAAGATGTCTTAACACAACCTGATGCTGACGGAAGAAGGGCTAAATGGATTGCAAAGATGATTGAATTTAATATAGAACTGAAGCCCACCAAACTTATCAAAGGTCAGGGTCTTGCTAGATTGTTAGCTGAAGAAAATTGCAGAACATTGGACATAAATCTCATAAGCACAGACGCAGAAAAGGGTCAAACAGAAGAAGAGGAAGCAGCTGAACCAGAGAGAAAGCAGTCGGTGGCAGAAAATCTAGCTTCTTGTGATTGGTACTCTGTAATAGCTAATTTCTTGCTGAAGCTAGAAATCCCTCCAGGCTCAAGCACAAGTCAAGCCAGAACTATTAAGCTTAGGGCAGCTAAATATTGCATTAATGAAAATCTACTCTATTGGAGGGATCCATCTAGAATGCTTTTGAGGTGTCTGGACAAAGAACAGTCAATGGAAGTTATGCAACAGTTTCATTCCAGCATGTGTGGAGGACATCATTATTGGAAAACTACAGCCCACAAGATCCTCAGAGCTGGGTACTATTGGCCCACCTTATTTTCTAATGTCTTTTCATTTGTTAAATCTTGTGACAGGTGCCAAAGATTCGAAGGGAAATAGCAATTGAAGTCCCTGCCCTTAAAACCAATACATGCAAAAGGACCTTTTCAGCAGTGGGGCTTGGATTTCATTGGAGAAATCAATCCACACTCCAGTGGCCAACACCGATGGATCCTAGTAGCCACTAACTATTTCACTAAGTGGATTGAAGCAATCCTGACTAGAAAGGCTAATCATAATGTGGTCATGAAGTTTTTGACAGAGCATATCTTTACCAGATTTGGTTGTCCACATAAATTAGTCATAGACAATGCAGCAGCCTTCAGGGCAAAAGAATTGGTGGATATGTGCGATTCAATGGGCATTAAACTGGTTCATTCCACCTCATATTATCCTCAAGGCAATGGTCTAGCGGAATCCTCTAACAAAAGCCTGATAAGGATAATCAAAAATCTGTTGGAGGACAACAAAAAGAATTGGGATTCTAAGCTCAAGTATGCATTGTGGGCTGACAGAGTGACCATTAAGAAATCCACAGGGAATTCTCCATTTAGGCTGGTATATGGCACTGAGGCCGTGTTCCCAATTCAGTTGACTCTCCCTGTGGCAAAGTTATTGTAACAAGAACATAATGAGGAGGAAGACATGGCAAAAAGGATCACTAATTTAGCAAAGGTACATCAAATCAGAGAACATCTGGTGGAAAAGGTTGCAGCACATCAAAAAAAGATCAAGGAAGCTTTTGACAAATGGACAAAAAAAGATAATTTTCAGGTTGGAGACCTGGTTCTAAAGTGGGATGCACTAAAAGAAAAGAAAGGCAATCATGGGAAGTTTGATGCTTTCTGGACAGGGCCTTTTATCATTTCTCAGATTCAAGGGAACAATACCTTCATACTGAAAAGTATGGGAGGAGAAGTAGTTTTTGATGGCCCAGTTAATGGGCATTTTCTGAAAATTTATGTGATTTAAGGTCTTTTGGCCTTAAAATTGTAAATATTTTATTTTATCAGTTTTAGTGTAGGGTCAGTCAAACTCCATGCCCAATGGAACACTAGGAAATTTTGCTAATTTGTTTTTCGCAGGAAAGGCATTGATCTGCAAGTTCTTGAGACCTCACAGGGAGGATCTCATCCCCAGAAGGAGCCAGTGTCAACTCTGCTATACAATGAGGATTTTCTATGGTGAGAGACAGGCTTGATCTGCTTGGTTGTGCTCAAAAGGGTCCAAGGCATACACAGGGGCCACTTCATTTAGTAGACAGCCATATCCTATCGCAATCACAATCACAGCTTTCAGGAGGCCTTTTATAAGTCATGTCTATAACATTTCCGATGGCCGATTACCGATTGCCCCTATCGGATGCGATATTGCTATTAAACCATGTTACAATGCCTGTCGGGTCCACAACAATATTTCTATCAGAAAAAAACCAAAGGAGGACTTGCGGAGGGGCACAAGACACTGCTGATCAGCGATCGCCGATGATCGAATCAGCGGATCGCATCGGCGGAGGCAAATCGGCACAGACCAGGAAGAAGGAGCGATTGCGATTGGCAATTAAATGTGGACCGTTGATCACGTGTGCATATCGACGACCCATGTTACATCGCCAGATCGCTATCGGTAGAAACCTGTAATATACCTATCGTGATTAACCCCACGTAAAGTAATTTTAAATTACAAATCAGTTAATCAAACCTAAGTAAAAGTAATTTTAAATTACATATCAGTTACAACTGATTCTTGGCTGTTAGAGAACTGAACGAGAATGAAGGAACTCAGCGATTCTTCTTGGTGGAAGCTCGCTTCTTCTTGGAGGGGGAGTTGGATCATGGAAAACATGCATGCTCACGAAGGCCAAGGGAAACTAATGGAGGGGAACTACCCTCCCAGGAACAAGAAAAGTCATGGCTGTAGAGACAGGCAGAGAAGGAGAAAGGGAAGGAAAAACCCTGGATGGACTAAGTCTAGTAAGGACCAGATAGTCGAAGCACAGAGTGCTGGCTTACTGAGGATAATGATCCGGTAAGCGGAAGCTTGGGGAGAGACTCAGGTCTAGAAAAACTGATCTCACGGTTGGGTGGATAACAAGCTTACACAGAGATTTGGCAGGAGACTGGTTCCAGACTCACCTTATCAAAGGAGACCAGGTAAGTAGCGGAACCTTTATGTCCCCATAGTTATCTGTGTAAGATATAGAATGACTGTTATTATCTGTGCAGCAGTTGTGAACAGTATATAATATGGGTATAACTATCTGTACAAGTCATAGGCAATGTTGCTGTACGAATTTTAAAGATAGTTTAAACTGAGATTAGCACGATGTTGCTGTATAAATCAAAGATAGTATAAACTGAGATTAACTGTACACAGATACAAACCATTTGCTGTAAAAGAATCCAAAGATAGTGTCATTATATATTTTGTCCAAAAATTACAGTGAGCGTATCTGTAGAATTCAAAGATAAAGAATTGAGAATACCTGAACAAAAGAAATCGGTGTATTTCGAGAATAAGCCTTATCCCTACTAGACTAACAGGTTACAGTCAGAGGGAGACCCAAATCAAGAACTCAGCTTTATATAAAAGAATGGAGTTCTGGGTCAAAACAACATTTTGACCTTAATGCTCACTGTAAGCTAGACAGTACTAAGCAAGTCTTGAAGCAATACGATTATTTATACCCGAAAACTGTTATATATTTCCAAGAAGCAGACTTTTGAAAACAAATAAACAACAAGGGTATTAAAGATTAAAAGAATCATTGAAAACCGAACCAGGTCGGAATGAATCGACGAGATTCTGGAGATCTCACAGTATCGGGCGAAGGCCGGAACCCGTGAGTGAAATAAACAAACAACCGAATTCTGAGCCGAGAGGTAAACCGGAATATTACCTTGAATTGAAGGTTGATATATAACATAGAACAATTTCTCTGAAGATTGCAACAGTAATTACGCATATCATTACAAGGGGTAAGATCCATGCTATAATATTCATGCGGACATGCATGACAATGCAGTGACGGTATTTCAATACAACAAGTAAAATACCAACGAGTCCATACGAACGAGGAACAAATTAATAGAAAACTACAGTCATGACTTAACTCAGAACCTCAGAGTCTTGGGTTATGGAGAAAACCCAGAACGGTCGACCATACCTCTATGGCAATTAGAGGCAGGCGTGACAGTCCGATAATACATATATGCATGACTGTTAAACTCATTGATTAAACGGGAAAAACCCTTAATACATTCTGTAAGCAAAACACATTCACTGTAAATGAATAAGCAAGAATAGAATGAGAACTTGTAATGCTAAACCTGGAAACTTCAAACCCTATATATATTTCATAACACCTCGTTTAACAGTAAATGCAAAGGGTAAGTCATAGCATAACGCAAAAATGGGTTACATTAAGTATTGGCCGTCAAGCCATATAAATCCAAGATGGAAAACAAGCGAGCTGGCTTGAAAACCAGAGTTTTTGTACATTGACAGTTACAATATATATACAGATGATTCACAAATTTAAACAAAAACTTCAGCCTTGTAAACTAGAGGTAAATCCCCAAAACCGCCGCAAGCAAGTATCACTCAATAGTCCTTAGCCAGACCAGAACGTATGGAACCGGAACGAGAGCATCCGTCCATTGTAATCTGCGGCCAACCATGCAAGGATAAGGTTGGGGCCTGCTTGACACAGAGGATAACCCCTGGTAACCAGTGGCGAGATGAAACGGAAACAACCAAGACTCAAACATCTGTTTGGGGATAAATACCTGAGCAAATTCAGTGGAATACATCTGGAAGAATCCTCCGACACCATCAAATCCGGAAATTGCCGTATGCAACCTGTCATGCCAGGGAATAAGGGGATCACTATACCTCGTAACAGATAAACCAAAATTATGTCCAACACCTTAGTAAACTGAAAGATCATTACCTGGCTGATTCAAGGGCGAGGAACCATGGAACGGAATCTCGCCAGAGAAGGCATGCGGGCCTGGAATAATGGAGGAACTCGGCGCGAAACACAGAAGAACATCCCATGCAGAAGTGAAACGGAGCGGAGAAGTTGTGGAGCGCCAAGCTGAATGACAAAGCCTCAAAGAATCCGGAAGGGGTCGTGTATATACCCTACCTGCAAACAGAGGTAACGTGGAGCATTCGTGGCCCTTGATCTCATGCAGAGCCATCAAGCCGTTGATCAAGGCACCAATGCCCAGATGCAAAGCGCGAGAGAATTCCAGATTTGACAACCTTACCTCAGCCACGTGAACAGGACGGTGAGGGTCAATATTATCACCAAGTGTCAAAGACATAGAACGCCAACAGTCATGGGCAGGACAGCCTTGATACTCGCGAGGAGGAATCATAAGGTTCTTATGCCGCCGCATCCGTGATATAATAAAGTTTAGGGATAAACAATTATTAAACCAATATATGATAAATATTACCTGCCACACCATAGACTACGTAGGTTACATTTATATGCGAGGTGGTGGCACTTATAATCAGGCTTATAATGAAGTGTAGGCTTCATTAGCATATAAAATTTTCTTTTATGTGTGTTTATTAAAGTAGATATGTGACAATTGGTATCAGAGCTAAAGGTTGCAGTACTGGCACCTTTGGGAATTGGTAAGCGGAAAGGATATTGAGGTACGCCATCAGTAGGCATTAACTCAGGTATGAGTTTAATCATTCACATATTCATTTATGTAGTACACTACTTTTGGCATGATAGGTGTGATTCATGTTTATAACTGCTTTAAGTAGTAAGTAATAAGTTGTTGCATAACTACGTTCATAACGTTAAATTCCTGATGAGGATAAAAGACAATGAAACTTTCGTCACACCTAAGAACAATATTGAGTACTCATTACATTCATGAACAATATTGAACACTCATTGAGGGAAGTGACAATCAACTACCAAGTTTGATTTGCAAATATGGTAATAACAATGATACATTCATTAAACAAGATTGAAGTTACAATGAACAAAAACTTAAGGAGCCAATGCATGAATATAAATTAGGGGGAATATCCTTGAATAGGATAACAAATTGTTTTAAAAGGACATAAGAAGAACCCCCTTAGACTTGAAAGTAAACAATGAGTCAAGTAGCGAGACTTGATTGTCATAACTAACTTTTGATTCAGTCTTGTCATGGATGCATGAAGACGATTGGTAGTTGAGATTGGTTAGTGTTGTATGACTAACCCATAGAACTTATATGCATTAATTGAATTGGACTTAAGATTATTACAATTCGAAAACAAGTGAAGGTTGATTGATGTCACATGCATGGAATGTGTGTGAAGATTCTTACTCTCTCTGTGCTATAGTTCCAGTTGGTTATGAGAAGAGTTCTTAATTTTATTCACCATGGGAATGCATGATGAATAGTATATGCTTATGTCCTAATAGATTTAAAGATGATTGCCCTCTAATTAATTGAAATCCATTAGCATGGTATGTGTTTATGTTAATCATTACTTGTTGGGAGATAAAAACCATTGGAGCCTCGATTTAATGATGGTTGAATTTATCTCTACTATGGAAATGATGGATTTCTTGTGCATGTTGCATTCCAGTGTGAAGTTAAGGGTAGAGGCATGTTCAGTGGGTAACATTTCTAGGACCCATTCATGGTATAATTACATGTGATAATTATTCATAAATAGACTGCCTGTGTTAATACAGTTGTCAGTAAACTCTAATTACCTCGAAAAGGAAGCAAGGAGAAGGAAGAAGACCGTGCTGTAGGGACAGACGGAGATGGGAAAAAGAAATCGCTACGTCTGGTAATGACCAGGTAGAGCAAGCTTTGAGTGTCAGAATCTTGCAGAGACTCTAAGTCTGGGGATGACTAGATAGCGCTCGATGTGCATGTGAGTATTCCCTTGACCATGCTTAAGGAGTTGGAAAATGATAACTATAGTGTGTTGATGTTAATGATTTTCATAATGTCTCCTTGAAGTCATTATTCTGAAAGGGACACATAGTACTGTTATGATAGTTGTTGCATCTAGCATCAAGTGGTAACTCTGGTGCGTGTGTGACACTTAGGAGATTATGCTTCTAATTGCATAAGTAGAGCAATTGCTTCCGGTAAGGGTGGTTTAACTTGTTAGTTATGCATATTGATCCAAGGATAAGATAAGTGTCTTGTTCACTTACTTGAAGAACACGTATGAATGTTTTATATGATTTCTTAGTAGAGAAAGTATTTGAATGCATGCAATAAAAGAATGGTTCTTTTATAGATTTTCTTGGTAAAGGAAATGTGTTAAGGCATGCAGTTAAAGATTGATTATTTGGTATGTTTTCTTGGTAAAGAAAATAGGTAGTTCCTATTAGAAAGACTCCACGTGAGTCTTGTGTGTGAAATGCTTGTCTCTTGTCTATAAAATCCTTGCTAAATATAGCCAAAGTATCTTCTTGAGAAAAGAGGATGAGGTATATAAATGTCCTGAGGACATAGCATGGAAGGTGGCCAAGTTTGCTTGAATTAAAATATGTATCTTTATTTGATAAAAGCTTCTTGGAAAATATATATATATATATATATATATATATATATATATATATATATATATATATATATATATATATATGCTAATTGCATTATGATTCTAGTTAGTTTCTAAGTTCTAGTGAAATGATTATGCATTACATGCATGATAAAGATAGCTAAAGATGTGCTTCTAGGCACATAGATATTCATTTCTAACTTCTCGAAGAAAGAGTATATTACATATATACATAAATATAGTCTCATCCTAAGAGTATGCATACTTCATGTATGAAGATGCAGGATTTTATGAGAATTTTCTTGAAAATAAAAATAGAGGTTCTTTCCTTAAAGACACATTAGAATAGTGTTCATACAAGAACCAAAATCCTTACTTGTTTCATGAAAAGAACTATGTGCATTGAAGTAAGGTAATTGTGTTAGGAGAACACATGTTGCATATTGGTAGCTATTGTGACTTTGGAATTATGACTCTGTGTGTACATAGAGGAAGTGATCAGGTTAACTTTCTTGAAGACAACAATCTTTTGAAGAGATTGGCTTGCTAGATAAGTTGTGTTGATTGCTTAATTGTGATACATAAAGGATAAGTAAACCTTGTTTTTGTATCTTGATTTTTATGCCTAAAGATAGATATCTTTAATGATTTCTTGAAAGGGAATATTGAGAAACCCTCACATCGGAAGATAGAAGAATGAGGTTAAAATGACTTCCTTAAGAAAGAGGTATGTAGTTTGTTGTATGAGATGATGGTAGTATGCTAGTGAAAGGCTTATATGATAAGCAATGGTGTGCACAAAGATTAGTCATTATGATATAGAGATATGATCTTTGTATGTTGGAGAGATTATGTTTAATTACATTAACAATGCATGACCCAAGCTAGCCATAGTAAACGTGAGATAATACTCCATTAATGATGATTTGAATTGGAACAACAGACTATGGCAAAATTGGGAATGCTGAGAGTATTAACTCAACTGTTGTTGACATTTATACATTAATGAGTATTTGCATATGCTTTTATACATGACAATATTGTATGCATGAATATTCTTGGAAATGGAATACGTGTTAACTGATGCATATTTATAACTAACATTGCTGATGGGATTAAGTAGTGGTAGCTTAATGGCAACAAGAAAACTCATCACATAAATTGGTGCAATGTGAAATGCAATTATAAATGAGAAAGAATGATGTTATATGATATGCATGAATTATGTTATTTGGAAAATTTTCATGCATACAACGTGTATGATGGATATGTTTCCCATCAAACTTGATGTTGTGGACCCATGTTGGGGTTAAGTGTGAATGCATGGTATACAAGCATGTTTGTTATGCTAATGATAATATTCATATGGTTCATTGTGTAAATTACTTTGAGAAAGAGTAATAAAAGAGAAATTTAACATGCCAGACAGTTGTGAATGCCTTGGGTTGATGACAGTTATCTGCCCGGAGGGGTTGATGGTACTTGTCTGCTCGGATTGTGAAAGGCTTGAATGCCTTGGGTTGATGACAGTTACCTGCCCGGAGGGGTTGATGGTACTTGTCTGCCCGGATTGTGAAAGGCTGGAATGCCTTGGGTTGATGGCAGCTACCTGCCCGGAGGGGTTGATGGTACTTGTCTGCCCAGATTTACTCTCCCTGGAATTCTTGAGCTGGTTGGCCAGTGGAATTCCATGTTAGACCTGGTAAGGTCTCTATCAAAGAAACTGTCTGGATGTGAAAATGACTTGATTTGGTTGTGGAAACCAGTTCCCATGGGTTGGGAATTCTTTAGCCTATTATGGTGCTCATAGCTAAAGAAATGAACAAATCAACTATATCATATGTTGAAGATGAATTCTATATAAGGAGTTATTGGAAATTTTAATTCCTTTGTTGTATTACTAATCTTGTGAAAGTCTTAGTAAGGGCTAAGACCATTTTCAAATAATGCAGTGATTGACTGTTTTGATGATTAGAGAGCTAGGCGCTCTTTTGGTACATCTAGAAGTACTTTGCGGATGTCTTTAGTGAGAATTCGTTCAGTGTGCACGTGAGAAGTGATTTATCATTTGATGATTAGTGTTAGTGCTCTTTAAGTACTTGTAAAAGTACTGAGATTTAGAAATCATCTAGCGTTGCACGATTGATTGATCGTCAAACGTATTTCATTTGACTCAAAATATAGTGACTAATGTGATTGAATTTGTTAGTCATATATTACAGGAATTACTTACCATGGAGGGTTGAAGAATTGTCCAACCACTATTAAAAGGCTTACATGAAAGTATTCATGATTTCCAAGAATAGATGGTAAGTAATGGTAAGTTGACATATAGAATTGTTTATTATGAATGAATAAGGGCCAAGTGGTGGCGATTAGAAGTTGCATATCTTTGCAACTATTGATGCTTATAACTAATGATATTTCTTATGACTATATCATTACTATTTTGTTTGTCGTCTTTTCTTGGAATGGAATCGTTGATTTCAAAGAGAAAGGATCACATTTTGTGTGGTTTAGATGGTAATACCATGAGTAAAGTCTAAAGTTCCAATGAAAGATGAACACCGAGGACGGTGTTCCTGTTAAGGGGGGGAGTATGTAATATACCTATCGTGATTAACCCCACGTAAAGTAATTTTAAATTACAAATCAGTTAATCAAACCTACGTAAAAGTAATTTTAAATTACATATCAGTTACAACTGATTCTTGGCTGTTAGAGAACTGAACGAGAATGAAGGAACTCAGCGATTCTTCTTGGTGGAAGCTCGCTTCTTCTTGGAGGGGGAGTTGGATCATGGAAAACACGCATGCTCACGAAGACCAAGGGAAACTAATGGAGGGGAACTACCCTCCCAGGAACAGGAAAAGTCCTGGCTGTAGAGACAGGCAGAGAAGGAGAAAGGGAAGGAAAAACCCTGGATGGACTAAGTCTGGTAAGGACCAGATAGTCGAGCACACAGTGCTAGCTTACTGAGGATAATGATCTGGTAAGCGGAAGCTTGGGGGGAGACTCAGGTCTAGAAAGACTGATCTCACGGTTGGGTGGATAACAAGCTTACACAGAGATTTGGCAGGAGACTGGTTCCAGACTCACCTTATCAGAGGAGACCAGGTAAGTAGCGGAACCTTTATGTCCCCATAGTTATCTGTGTAAGATATAGAATGACTGTTATTATCTGTGCAGCAGTTGTGAACAGTATATAATATGGGTATAACTATCTGTACAAGTCATAGGCAATGTTGCTATACGAATTTTAAAGATAGTTTAAACTGAGATTAGCACGATGTTGCTGTATAAATCAAAGATAGTATAAACTGAGATTAACTGTACACAGATACAAACCATTTGTTGTAAAAGAATCCAAAGATAGTGTCATTATATATTCTGTCCAAAAATTACAGTGAGCGTATCTGTAGAATTCAAAGATAAAGAATTGAGAATACCTGAACAAAAGAAATCGGTGTATTTCGAGAATAAGCCTTATCCCTACTAGACTAACAGGTTACAGTCAGAGGGAGACCCAAATCAAGAACTCGGCTTTATATAAAAGAATGGAGTTCTGGGTCAAAACAACATTTTGACCTTAATGCTCTCTGTAAGCTAGACAGTACTAAGCAAGTCTTGAAGCAATACGATTATTTATACCCGAAAACTGTTATATATTTCCAAGAAGCAGACTTTTGAAAACAAATAAACAACAAGGGTATTAAAGATTAAAAGAATCATTGAAAACCGAACCAGGTCGGAACGAATCGACGAGATTCTGGAGATCTCACAGTATCGGGCGAAGGCCGGAACCCGTGAGTGAAATAAACAAACAACCGAATTCTGAGCCGAGAGGTAAACCGGAATATTACCTTGAATTGAAGGTTGATATATAACATAGAACAATTTCTCTGAAGATTGCAACAGTAATTACGCATATCATTACAAGGGGTAAGATCCATGCTATAATATTCATGCGGACATGCATGACAATGCAGTGACGGTATTTAAATACAACAAGTAAAATACCAACGAGTCCATACGAACAAGGAACAAATTAATAGAAAACTACAGTCATGACTTAACTCAGAACCTCAGAGTCTTGGGTTATGGAGAAAACCCAGAACGGTCGACCATACCTCTATGGCAATTAGAGGCAGGCGCGACAGTCCGATAATACATATATGCATGACTGTTAAACTCATTGATTAAACGGGAAAAACCCTTAATACATTATGTAAGCAAAACACATTCACTGTAAATGAATAAGCAAGAATAGAATGAGAACTTGTAATGTTAAACCTGGAAACTTCAAACCCTATATATATTTCATAACACCTCGTTTAACAGTAAATGCAAAGGGTAAGTCATAGCATAACGCAAAAATGGGTTACATTAAGTATTGGCCGTCAAGTCATATAAATCCAAGATGGAAAACAAGTGAGCTGGCTTGAAAACCAGAGTTTCTGTACATTGACAGTTACAATATATATACAGATGATTCACAAATTTAAACAAAAACTTCAGCCTTGTAAACTAGAGGTAAATCCCCAAAACCGTCGCAAGCAAGTATCACCCAATAGTCCTTAGCCAGACCAGAACGTATGGAACCGGAACGAGAGCATCCGTCCATCGTAATCTGCGGCCAACCGTGCAAGGATAAGGTTGGGGCCTGCTTGACACAGAGGATAACCCCTGGTAACCAGTGGCGAGATGAAACGGAAACAACCAAGACTCAAACATCTGTTTGGGGATAAATACCTGAGCAAATTCAACGGAATACATCTGGAAGAATCCTCCGACACCATCAAATCCGGAAATCGCCGTATGCAACCTGTCATGCCAGGGAATAAGGGGATCACTATACCTCGTAACAGATAAACCAAAATTATGTCCAAAACCTTAATAAACTGAAAGATCATTACCTGGCTGATTCAAGGGCGAGGAACCATGGAACGGAATCTCGCCAGAGAAGGCATGCGGGCCTGGAATAATGGAGGAACTCGGCGCGAAACTCAGAAGAACATCCCATGCAGAAGTGAAACGGAGCGGAGAAGTTGTGGAGTGCCAAGCTGAATGACAAAGCCTCGAAGAATTCGGAAGGGGTCGTGTATATACCCTGCCTGCAAACAGAGGTAACGTGGAGCATTCGTGGCCCTTGATCTCATGCAGAGCCATCAAGCCATTGATCAAGGCACCAATGCCCAGATGCAAAGCGCGGGAGAATTCCAGATTTGACAACCTTACCTCAGCCACGTGAACAAGACGGTGAGGGTCAATATTATCGCCAAGTGTCAAAGACATAGAACGCCAACAGTCATGGGTAGGACAGCCTTGATACTCGCAAGGAGGAATCATAAGGTTCTTATGCCGCCGCATCCGTGATATAATAAAGTTTAGGGATAAACAATTATTAAACCAATATATGATAAATATTACCTGCCACACCATAGACTACGTAGGTTACATTTATATGCGAGGTGGTGGCACTTATAATCAGGCTTATAATGAAGTGTAGGCTTCATTAGCATATAAATTTTTTTTTTATGTGTGTTTATTAAAGTAGATATGTGACAAAACCAAAGGGGCAGGGCCTTTACATATACATGCATGTGACCCGATGGGCTGGACCCGATGGCACTACAAATGATTTCTTATAAAATTTCAAGTCCGCGCACAAGCCGTTTTCAATGTATTTGGTATATTTTCATTAGATAAATGAAAATACAAAGGGAGCCTTGGAGCCTTGTGATTGCGATGAAGCCCGAACCCGAAAGGGTCTGAGAAGGGAAATTTATAATTTTTGAAGTCCGCCAAAGGCAATTTTTCATGTTTTCCAGCGTTTTTCATGAATTTCCAAATACAAAGGGAAGCGAGGGAACTGGTCGGCTGCGATATGCGACAGCAACCTGAAGAGCAGACCCGATAAAGGAATTAATCATACTTGAGGACTTTTGAAGTCCGAAAGAAGCAGAATGGGCGATATTTCTCAGCATTATGGCATTTTCTATACACAACAGAAAACAATCATTATTAAACATTTTCAAGAGATCACAAAGGCTCGAATAGCCATCCCATCACCTAAAAGAGGCCGAGAGACAGAGACAGAAGGTTGGAAGTGGAAAGGCGACAACACAACATGATGCAGCCCACAACAGAAGTGATCAAGGAGCATAGACAATGCAATATAGCCATTTCATACTCTCGAAAGGACGAAGGTGGCCAATATTCAGCACTCTACGCAGTTACTCTTCCACAACTGCATTTAAGAAACAGTATGGCCGAGGGGAAGAGGACGTGCCTTGAGCAGATCAGTGCATTTATCAGTTATAGCATTTCATCCATATTACACTCCACCTAGTCGAGAAGGACAACAGAGCACCAAAGAACGTCAAATTCATTCATGGAAACAAGCAGATTGCAGCAGAGACGCCATCAGAGAGTTAAAGCGGTTGGTGGTCCATTATGACCCCTCCACGCATAGAGCAACAGAATATCTTTGTAATCAAACTCTATATATACCTAGAGAACAGAGGAAATGGGTTGATGGTTGTAGTCTTGATGTAAGGTTCAACTTCTGGAGACTGTAACTACTTTGATACTTGCAGCGTCTGGTCTTCATTTTCAGCTAATACAAGCTTTTTTTGTTGTTAATTGCTCACTTTCCATTTCTACTCTGTTCTAGGCTGTGCCTGTTATGCATTTGTTCATGTGCTCTTGATATTTAGCATTAGAGGGGTTGTCATCCCACCTCTGTGTTGAAGTCTAGTATGTATCATTGAATGTGTTATGCAGGCTTCTGTTCACTTAATTCCAGAGAGCTGTCATCCTGTCTGTGCTTTAGGAAATAGATTTGCAGGCCTCTTTACTGGTTGCAGCCGGCCATCACATGGTCTTATGCATCTGCTGGTGTGGTCAGTATTCTCCATGTTCACCTAATCCTCAAATTGTGAGTAATTGGTGGTCTTAAGCCTTGTAGTTTGGGGGTGTTCACCCATGTCTGGAGTTAAGCATCATAGAAGTGGTTATCTGGCTTGGACAAGCATCATTCCTTCCATTCATCCATTTCCAACATTTTTTTGAATTTGTAATGTTCCCAAGCATCTCCGAGATACAGCCTAGGAGAGTTTCTTGGGGTGATAAATGAGGGTCACTTGAATTGCATTTATAGGCTTCTAAGGGTGTCCAGATTCTTATTAGGGTTGACCTATAGTTTTGTGCATATGTGGGTTTCCAATATAAAAATATAGTTTTCTTTAACCAAATTAAATTATTCCATGGGCTAGGAGGGGTCTTTCTTAACGAGGAAAGTTGTCTAAAGGAGGGATTTTTTCCCTGAGATGCCAAATTAACACTCCCTTTTAGCTAGGGAGAAATTACCTGCTGCAACATACGTCCCATCTAAAATATCATCTTTGCTCATATTTTGAACATTCTCAAATCTAAAAGAAGAATAGTTTGAGATTGGAAGGAAGCTCAAGCTACCACACTCAATCGATCAGAGATTCACTGCTACCACTTGGAATCACTGCCAGCGGGGAGCCCAATGCTACGACCCAAGAATCATCATCACCGAGGAATCCCAACTCGACCCACATTATAGGGTAGCTAAGCTCAACCCACTATCCAAGGACAATAAGTAGGATACAACTTACCGTGAGCTAAGGTTTACAACTCTCCTATTGTCTGTTGATCTTCCAAATAGGATGCTAAAGAGTCAAGTGGTAGAACTCCTACATCCTTTCACTTGGGTAGGATACTATTTACTGAGAGGTAAGGATCACAACTATCCTAAGTCACTTGGGCAGGATACTATTTATTGAGAGGTAAGGATCAAAATTATCCCAAGTCACTTGGATAGGATACTATTTGTGATGAATGGTAAGGATCGCAACTCTCCCAAGTCACCTTAACCCATTGGCTAGAAGGGGAGGAACAATCCCAAAAAACCCAGCTTGTGGGTAGGAAGAAAATTTGGTATACTTTGTCAAGTACCCAAAGATGACAATAGGAAGGATGCTACTTACCATGTGGTAAGGATCTCATCTATACTATTATCAGAAAATAGGTAGGATACTACTTATTGTGAGGTAAGGATCACAACGATCCTATTTTCTAGAGTTCCCTCAACCCTAAGAGCTCTTCGGCTCAATTCCACACCCTGGGAACTCAGACAAGGGGGAAGAGAATCGCCAAGTGTCCTCAATCACCCAGCACCCTTACTTGAGAGGGTCAAATCCATTAGTCCACGACCAAGAACTTTCCTTTTGGAAAATGCTTAGTGAGAATGTATGCAATCTGCTCATCAGTAGATATATGACAGAATCTCACGACTCCTCTCTGCACCATCTCATGTATATAATGATATGTGATCTCAATATGCATGGACTTGTCATGGAACACCATATTTTTTCAATCAAATCCCAATCTTATTGCCACAATATATTACTATTGTATCCATGACCTACTCAAACAAATCTCCAAATAACTTTCTCAACTAGACCACCTCACAGCTAGCCATGATGGCAGCAATATACTTTTCCTCTACCGTGTTCAAAGACACTAACTTCTGTTTCGTGCTCATCCAATATATCATGACAAATCTCAAGCTAAAACAACATCCAAATGTGCTCTTCATATCAATAATGTTTCCATCCAAATAAACATCATCCATGTAGTCGAATATCACATGTAGCATGTCGCAGACCCATATTGATTGTCCCATGCAAATATCTCAAAATATGCTTAGGATCAATCCAATGTCAATGATGCGACTTAATCATGAATTAAGTCAAGGTTTTTACTTGAAAACATATGTCCGGACAAGCATTCACAAGAAACATAAATTCTCCAATAAATTGATGATACTTTGAAGGCTTAGCCAGTTAGGTCCAACAACATATTTGCATAACTTCTTGAAATTAATCTCCATCGGTGTGGCTAGGGACTTGCATTTTATCATACCAAATCTTTCCAATAACTTCATGACATATTTTCCTTGAGAAACGAAAATTTCTCTGGGTCTTTACCAATCTTCTTGTTGGTTTAAGGGGGCTTGATCCAAGTTCAGAGTGTAATATGCACCAAAAAAACCCTGAACCATTGGACCTCTTAGCAATGACCTGCAAGCAGGTTGCAGTCTCACACGAAGTAGTTATGGGAGGTTGCAGAACCAGGTTTCTACAGCCAGAGGGATATTGCACTTGGCATCCATGTGATTTCTTTACATTTTATACTTTATATACTACTTTTCATTCATAGAAGACTTCATGTTGTTATTTTACTTCACATATTTGGGTTCATTACATAAACAGATTAGAGAACAATATAACCTTTGCTTGCAATCTGTACTTCACATAAACAGATAGAAAGAAAATATACAACATATATAAACACATAATATGGACCAAAACTTATTCTTATTTATTAAGATAAACATTTCTAGTACATTCATCTTCTCGAACTATGTACCTAGTGGCAGGTGGTCTTCGCACTAAGTTGTAGACTCTTCCAAGGTCTCTGTGCACTCAGCTGCGGAGCCTTTCCTAAAGGCCCAAAATATAGACTAAATATAGGAATTATGATCAATTCATCAACATGTGACCCTCTTCGACAAAGTATTACATCTCCTTATATACATTTCATTACTACAAAACCATGGTCCACATACTATGGGTTCAACAAAATAAGGAACGAAAACCCTGGTACCTGTTAAAAATGAGGGGCTTTGACCCACCCCTAGCTCACTCCGCTCCTCAAAATGCAGAGTCTTTCACAAAAATTGGACCAAGTTGGTCCATGCCCAATAGGCCCCTAACAATCACCTGTGACTCTTCTCGAGTCACTCTAGTTCTTTACCCTAGATCTTCATTGCAATGCTCATGTAGACATCATTGTAGGGCTAAAGTATCTCTATCATCTATCTCTCCTCTTGGTGCAATTTTTCCAGCAGTGACTTTGTTGTTGGTGCGGTGATCTTCTGTAACATTTTTTTCTCCCTTTGTTGGAGCTCCTTAAGCTTATCATCTACTACCTTGGAAAGCTAGAGGGCCTCATTCTGCTATGGCTTAGTCCTATCTGTCAGAATTTTCTCTTTCTTGTGAAGGTCATCAATCTACTTCTGAAGAGTTTGTCTTTCTGTGATCTTGGCTAACCTTTGCGAAACTAGTAGAGTCTTTCCAGTTGCCCTGATTTCTTCCAACTGTTTCTAGTTTTCCTGGAGCTCCTCTTCGATCTTCTAAATGTTTGGATCCTCCTGCAATGAGGTTCAAATCTACATGGTTTCGTCAAGTAACTTACCACAGTTTGCCACTGTGTCGAAGATGCCTTTTAGTGCCGATTTCAAGTCCACCTCTCTCTGATCACGAACTTCTGGCAACATTGTTGCCTGCAGCCTCATTTGCAGCGCAACAATCTTTACTTCATATTCAAACTTCATCTCTGTGAGCTTATTCTTTGAGTCCCTTATTGCAAGGACAAGCTTCACGACCTTCTTTACTGGTGAATCTTCTTTGCCAACCCTCACATTTGAAACTGTGCCAAAAGTCTTCGCAATGACTTCCTCTAGATGTTGTTGTTGCTGGCTTGTTGCATCCCTTTGCTTAATCAACTGCTCCATCTCCTTCTTCAACGAAGCTCTTTCCTTCTCCACCTGAATGTTCAATAGTGAAGTGCATTATTCTCGCTCCTACAATTTCGTTGTTATTATTTGGTGTAATTCATGCAGCACCTGAATCAGAAGCACGACAATGTTCATGTTAATGTTTGTTTGGTCAATTTAGTGTGTCCTAAATTGCTATTTACAATGTCAATCCGGGATTCGTAAACAGATGAAGTGAAGTGCACTATATGTGCAAGATAACCATTTTCGTAGTCTTTTGTCGTTTTTGAGTTTTTTAGTTTGTTTTTGGGTTTATCTTCTGTGGATTCCCTAGTGTGAGATGGCGAAATTGAAAGTTAAGTATGGATAGTAATGGTGATTTCTACAATTATTTTCCAAACTTAAAAGTTCTCAAAAAGAAGGTTTCAAACTGACTGTAATGAAATCAATTCTCAAAAGGAAGTAAATGTACCAAAATAGTGAACTAGTGACAATGGCCCAGTATCCTTACTGCTGTATGAAAAAGAAAATAAAAACTGAACTTAAAGCAACTCAAAGACTGAAAGCAAAGCAAACTAAATCACACTACTTCAACCCACATTCTGACCCTTCACCTTTCGACTCGCTCGTGCTATAGGAAGTAATCATAAACAAGCTGAGTAATATGATATCTAAATTGCAGGAAATTAAATTGCATAAAAGGAAACTAAGATTTAACTACTCATTCATATTTCAACTCTTGAAAATGACATAAGTAATTCAATCTCTAACTTGTAGGAAAGCAAACTAAATCATACTACAACAAGTAATATTCTGATTCCTTACTAATTGAGTCGCTTGGCTATAGAAAGGAAATCATAAACATATGAGTAATATGATGTCTAAGTGGCAGAAAAGTAAATAAGCAAAACAAAACTTGAAAGAAATGACAATGCTGGAATTAAACTCAGTAAATGAAAATCAGCAGAAAGGACAAGATGATCTCATGTCAGTAGTTATCAAAAAATATGTAAATTTGCCCGAGCTGCCTACAAAAACCTGTAAAAGAAGCACTGATCAGCTAACAGTTATGGAAAAAAACATAAAGGAAATATGGACAGTAATGAACATCAGAACAACGCAATATATATACAAGAAATGATTATAAAAATAGTAAATGAAAGCAAGTAAGAAACTATACAGAGCTTTGGTGTACAGGGGCCCTCTGCACCCTCAGCCAGTCAATTACTTAATCACAAATCGAATTCAGGAATGTTGTCTTCTCATATATTAAAGTTCAGTAATAGGACAAAGTAAAGCACAGTATAGTGGGCTGATAACAACAGTCAAAAATTACATCTCAAAAGCTAACTACGCAGCGTATATCAATGCGTTATTTATAAGTGAAAATGCTGCAACTAATTCCTAGATTTTATGCTGCCAAGAGACACGTAAATCTCCACGGCCTGAGATCTAGCGTTATGGTCATCATGACAGTTGAATCCATGGAGTGGTGGCTGCTCGATTCAGTTCACGGGATGATCTACAGGTGTGCCAGTACCTCCGGAAACTAAGGATCGTGCCAGGCAAACCTTCACGTGGGCAAAACAGAGCCGTGCCATCGCAAAACTCCTTGTTTGGCGCTTCCTTTGACTGTCGTTGACGATGACCATTTATGAGTGATTTGGCTGAACTGAGGGGACACACTCCATGTACACGTCACTTGCAGCTTGCCCATGTGGCCGGTTTCTCCATTGAACACCTGTAACATAGCCTTTAACAAAATGGCTGCAGAAACTTGAGCTGGCTGCAGAAAGTGACAAGTTTCCGCAGTTGTTTGAACAAAAATCTAAATCAAACAACAGTCATAACATAGTTAGGAATCCATTTCATAAGCTCTTTTTAGACTAATATGCAATGATTTGACAGCTTGGTGGATGAAGTAAATGGAAAAAGAAGGCTGAAAGGGTATATAGGGAAGTGCAGGTTTGGGACTCAACATACCCCCACTGTGAAGGTGTTGCATGTCCTCATGCAACCAAAATTTAGTCATTACCCTCTAATCCATATGTTCTGATGCTTCTGCTAGGACATCTAGCCCTCTTTTCTTCTTCTTTGGTGCTACCACCATCCTTGGTTTCCTTATTAGACATCTGAATTTGAGATTAATCAATGCTCTGCTCAACTTTTTGCACTTTTTCTTTAGTTTCTTGTCGTTCTTTTGCCATAGTCCCAAATGAAGCATAGTGTTATCATGAATAATTTTATCTACTTTACTCTGCTCCTTGAGTGCTTCATTTTCTTGCTTGATATGCTTGTTTAGGACTTCTAATTCAAATACCTCCTGCTTTAAGGACTGAACTTGTGCATCTAGTGGCAGAGTGGTACTCGGACCTGCAGCTGATTTTTCTAATGATTCCAAGTAGTCATATACCTCCTGTTGATTGGGATCTACTTCAGGTGTCTTTCTTGGACTGAGTTCAAAATCTAGTGGAGGAGGAGGACTGCTCTCTAGCTCTGGCCGAGAAGGGATTTCATCATGTGGAGGACTAGTTTCAATGCTTGGCTGAGGACGAGGTGGACTACGGCCAGCTAGAGTTTTCTCAGGTGTCTCTCCACCTAAGTCGATGAAGTGGGAGGGTTTTATTTGTGTTTTACTCCCCTTTCCTCTTAGTGTGGTGCTTCTCCTTAAGTATGGTGGACTAGTACTCTTTTCATGTATACTCTGTTTCCCTTTTTCCTTTTTCTTTGCTATAGCAGCTTGAAGATGTACTAATCTTTCTGACAATGGTTGATAATCCTCCTCTATGGATGGCTCAGGTGATTGGTAGACTTCTTGGATGGTCCTTTTGCCTTTCTCTTTTCTCTGTTTTTTGTCTTTAGTTCTGTTTTCTTCTTCTTTTTGACCAACTTCTTGAGTTTCTGTAGTAGGGGAGTTTTGGACTATGGTGCTCTTTTCTCTTCTCCTACTTTTTCTTGGTGTATTTGGTGTACTACTTTCAGAGGCCTCAGATGGCTCTTGGAAGTAGTTTCTTATCAAGAATTGTTCCCAGGTATCTTTGTTTTTCTTTAGTTAGTCCTCAATGAGAATTTTTATAAGTCCATGATGATATAGATGAGGTTCTATATTGCCTATGTGTTTTTGGACTGTAATACTCATCTTCTTCAAACTCAATAGTAAGAAATAAGGCAAATTAAGAGTCTAATTCTCTACGAAATTCATCAATAGTCTAGCATGGTACATGTACATTGAACCAAAGCGTCCTTCACAAGTGACAAATTTTTGGATAACTAACAGCAGACTGGCCCATTCTTCTTTCAATGCATGAACATGAATTCCTTTAGTAAACACAGTGGTGTCCATACCTGGGTTTCTTAGCATAATTCTCCATGCCTGTTCATCCACGCTTTTGTTTTTGAACCATTTCTCACCATCCTGGGGTAAGCCTGTGGCAGCTGCTACATTTGTTTCGGTCACCGTGAGCTTCAAATCTCCAATCTCCACCATTTGACCATCGAAAGACCGTGCAAAAGCCTTGGTTACCTCTTTTTTATAGCCTTTAAACTTTTGGATGAAGCATAACCATTTGGCTTTCTTCAGCAAATCTTTTGCTTGAGGGTAACCTTCTAGATATTTTGGTCCTTCTGGCTCTGCCCTTAGTAGTTTTCCCATTCCTTTCTCTGTTTTGAATTTCAATTGAGGATGAAATTGCGTATGAGGATTTAGCAGAGGGAAGGTAGCTCGGTTGCAGGGTTTATGGTAAAATGCAGTGGCTGCAATCGGTAGCAGGTAACGGGAATGCTTCAGATTACAAGCAGAACAGAGGATAAGCAGCCGCAAATAAGTTCACAAATTGAAATGCGTGTATATGAAAAGGAAGATCTTTAATGAAATGGTAAGTGAACGGAGTGGAGTCAAGATCTTTTTTTTGAATTAACGGCTGCGTAGGGAGATCACACATTTTGATGGATGGCTGTAGGAAATGCGGTGGAGAGGAGTCATAAAGGGATTGGTCACATCTCATGAGCGCAGGTGGCAAATGAAAGTGTAGTCAACTTGAGTTTAAACCCGGAAATCAATCATGAGACCGTTGAGAAATGAATGCATGGTGTGTGGAGTAATATCTTGGAATAGGAGTGGGTAATGGAGCTATCATATCGAATCATTGCACATAGTAGAACATTTTATGGTTTGATAACTATGTATAATCATGACTTTAATTGTTATTTGATAAAAAATTTTGCTCATACCTTTGGAAACTTTGTCATTTCTTGCTCATAGCTTTTAACCAACTGTTCTTTCTTGATGTCTTGGAGATGCTCCATGTCTTCATGGAATTTGCTCAATTACACTTGCATTTTCATGATTATAGCACTAACATTTGACTGTGAATTTGAAAAATAGAGTGGTGGTAGCTGCGGAAATCGTTTCTGGCTGTGGAAATTGTTTCTGGCTGCGGAAACTGCTTCCAGCTGCGGAAACTGGGACAGCACCCACTTAGCTGAACAAAGATAGTTAGAAAAGAACTAACTAAGTGAAAATAGTCCTGAAAGGAACTTTTATTGATGAAATGAAAATGAAATGAGTGGAATGGAGTGAAAGTGAAGCGGAGTGAAGTGAAGCGAAAATGTGAATGAGATGGAGATGGAGTGAAATGGCAAATGAGGTGGAGTGAAGATGGAAAAAGAAGGAGAGGAGAGATTTTTTTTGGAAAATATAGAGTGTCAGGTGTCCCTGATTTTCACTCTATATTTTCTGTATAAGACTGCCAATCTATGATTGGTTTTCAGGCTTATACAATTTTTTTTTTTTTTTAACTGAAAGAAACAAAGGCTAGGCTGGTGGGGAAGAAGGATTCTTCTCCACCAGCCTTATTGCATAATTCTCTTGGAACATCTTGACAAATTCCTCTTTTGAGAGTGGCTTATGATAAATTTTCAATCGGTGGCCATTCACAATAAGAGGAGTCTGAAATTCATCAATGGTCTTGATTCTTACCGCTCCATTGTTAAAGACTTTGTCAATTTCATATGGCCCAAGCCAATGGGTCTGAAATTTACCTTTGAAGTCTTTAAACTTGGAATCAAACAGTAGCACCCAATCTCCCTCTTGAAACTTTTTCTCTTTGATGTATCTGTCATGCCACTTAGCTCTTTGATGTTGAACTAGATCAGTCCTTAAAATTGCTTCTTGTCTGATCTCATCTAGCTCATTCAGTTGCTCCATTCTGTGCTTTTGGGCTTCTGATAGATTCATCCCCAACTGGACTGCCATCTTGAAGGTCTTGACTTGAAACTCAATGGGGAGCAGGACTTCTTTCCCATAAACAAGTTCATAGGGAGAATGTCCTGTTGTATTCCTCCATGTAGTTCTGTAGGCCCATAAGGCTTCAGGAGGCCTTTCTGCCCAATCTCTTCTGTGTAGATGGACAGTTTTGGTGATGATATTCTCAAGAACTTTGTTTGTAGACTCCACTTGGCCATTTGCTTGCGGATGGTAAGGAGTAGATTTTTTGTGCTTAATTTTGTATTCTTCCATCAGCTTCTCCATCAAGTTAGATGTAAATTGACTTCCCTGATCTGTCACAATTTCTCTTGGGACACCAAAACGAGTAAAAATATCCTAAAAAAGAAATTGAACAACTGAATTTTCAGTGGCAGAAGGCAATGCTTTGGCTGCTACCCATTTAGTGACATAATCAGTGCATACCAATATATACTTTTTCTGTTTAGATGGTGTATTAATGGGTCCAATGAAATCTAAAGCCCATTTTTCAAAGGGTTCGATGAGTACCTGTGGTTGTAATGGCATTTCATTTGAAAGAGTCGGTCTCCCAACTCTTTGGCAGCTGTCACACCTTCTGACATATTGTTTTGAATCTTTGAAAAGGGAAGGCCAATAATATCATAAAGAAAGGATTTTATAGGCCGTCCTTTTGTCAGCAAAGTGTCCACCGCATGGTTCATCATGACATGCCTTGAGGATGTCAGACATTTCATCTTCCCGAATACATCTTCTGATCACACAATCTAGCCCTGTTTTAAACAATTCATTAGAAATCCATGAATAATTCGAACTCTCCTGAATAATTCTTCTTTTTTCACTAGGAAATAAATGTGGGGGTAGCTTTCCTATAACCAAATAGTTAGCAATATCTGCATACCAAGGAGTCTTAGTAGTTACTGCAAATAAATACTCATCTGGAAACTTATCCTCTATAGGAGAATCTTCATTAGTATTTTGGATTCTAGACAAGAAATCAGCTACTGTATTTTGTTTCCCTGGTCTATCCAACACAGTAATATTGAATTCTTGTAAAAGTAAGAGCCATCTTGTAACTCTGCCATTAGTAACAGGTTTGTTCATTAGATATCTAATTGTAGAATGATCAGTATGGACAAAAGTTTCATAGCCTGTTATATAATGTCTAAACTTATTGATTGCATGAACAACAGCTAAGAACTCTTTTTCAGTCACAGTATAGTTTAACTCGGTGGGAGTAAAATTTTTACTGGTGTAGTAAATGGCATAAGGAACTAAATCCTTTTGACCCAACACAGCTCCTAGAGCTGTATCTGAAGCATCTGTGGAAATATGGAAAGGAAGTTTCCAATTTGGCCCTCTTAAAATGAGTGCTTCAGATATTCTTGTTTTCAGAGTTTCAAATGCAGATTGACAATCAGGATCCCATTTGAATTCACAGTATTTTGTAAGTAATTTGAAGAGTGGAGATGCTATTTTGGTGAAGTTTTCAATAAATCTTCTATAGTATCCAGTAAATCCAAGAAAACTTCTAACATCTTTTTGACAATTTGGAATAGGAAACTTGGAGATGACTTCAACTTTTGATCTATCAACTTTAATCCCATCCCCTGAAATATGATGTCCCAAAACAATCCCTTCGGTAAACATCATAAAGCATTTTTCATGACTCAATGATAGGTTTCTTTCTTTACACCTTATAAGGACTTTTTCCAAATTCTCTAATTCCTCTTCAAACGAATTACCATAAATTGTAAAATCATCCATATAAACCTCTACACAATCATGGATTAGATCAGAAAAGATTCCTAGTACTGCCATTTGAAATGTTGCGGGTGCATTACATAATCCAAAAGGAAGTACTCGGTAAGAAAAAGTTCCCCATGGACAGGTAAATGTGGTCTTATCCTGATCTTCAGGTGCTACCTGAATCTGATTATAGCCACTAAAACCATCCAAAAATGAAAAATACTTTTTGCCTGCTAAAGTATCTAATACCTGATCGATAAAGGGTAAAGGAAAGTGATCCTTCAAAGTTGCTTTGTTCAATTCCCTGTAATCAATGAATACCCTCCATTTACCATTCTTTTTACGTACTATAACCAAAGGAGAAACCCATCGGCTATCTGAAATTGGATAAATGAAGTTTACATTGAGTAATTTTTGGAGCTCTTCTTTCACTATCTCCCTAAGGTTTGGATTCATCCTTCTCTGAGGTTGTCTGATTGGTCTACTGTTTTCCTCGATGTAGATGTGATGAATGCAAGTCTTATGGTCAATACCTTTCATATCAGTATACTCCCATGCAAATGCAATAGAATATTTTTGTAAGATTTTGGTTAGCTCTCCCTGTTGTGATCTTTCCAAGTTTTTGTTGATATTCAATGTTTTACCTGGAAAGATCTCAATGGCGGAACTACCAAACTCTTCCATAGAGAAAAGAGACATTTTTCTAGATGATAGATACTCAATGTCAGAATCTAACTGAAATTGTGTGTGGTCATATTCTGAAGATGTTTCAAAGTTTTCTAATGTGTTCAGAATTTGACTATCTTCACTGACTTCAGAAATGGTAAAGACAGGTTGTATAGTATCCTCATCATCAACCCACTCATTGTCTCCTATTTCTGTAATTGCTTTTGTTGGAGGATACAGATTGAATTTCTTTGTCGAATTACCATCATAAATATACATATCCCCAGACCTGCAACTGATAAAAGCATCAGCTGTGGCTAGCCAAGGTCTTCCTAAAATGAGAGGGTGTTCTCCTAAATTGCTCTTGGGAGTTAAAATCATGAAATCTTGTTTAGTAATCTTCGGCAAAATCACATAATCAATCTTTTGTCGACGCGTTTCGAACCAACCAGTGTGGTTCATCGTCAAGACAAGTTGAAGAACTGATCTGGCTAAGCTTGATTAAATAGAGTGTGCAGAGACCCCAACGGTTATATTGCAACGGTTAATTTTGACCTGATGAAACTGATTTCCTTTTATCGAATTAATTAAGGCCTTCCTTTTCTAAACCTTATAAGCGATAAGATAATTAACTAATAACATAGTTAATTTTAATAAAAATTTTAGTAAATAATTATTGATTAATTAATGAATATAAATTATTAAATTAATGATAAGAGGTAATCCAATTTTACCTAATGACCCTTAAGGTTAAATGATAAACAAGAAGGTATTAGAAAAGTATATGATATACCAATAACATTAGGTTAATGAATATACTATTATTAATAAACATGGACGTTAATTATGGCATTTACCTTAGGTAACTACATTCTAGGAATATTAATGATTTAACTAGAATACTATTTATTGTTTTTTAATAATTTTGAACTATATATTATTAAGAAAATATAGATTATTGTTTAGTACTTATTATTTTAATTTCAAATGGGCCTTTACAATTAAAAATTTTAAATTAAAATGATTTATTGGATTTAAACTTTTACCTAATATAACTTGATTCTAAAAACAATAGTAATTTATTACCATTTATTTATAGTTAAATAATTTGGGAATAATAATATAATTTATTAATGACCATTATATGTAGTTTACCATTATTAATTTACCATAATTTATTAATAACCATTATATCTTTACCATTGGATCCTTAGGTATAAACAATTTTTATTAAATAAATACACAGTTACCATTGTAACTAAATTCTAAAGATTAATAGTAATTTAATACTATTTATTTGGAATTAATTAATTTAGGAATAATAATAAATATAGGTTTTTAATAAATATAATGACCATTATATTTAAACATTATATTTATTATATTCAATTAACTAATAATAGTAGGTTTCTGTTAATAATAAAATTATTAGTTTGACTATGATCATCAGGTCAAAATTAGCCGTTGCAATATAACCGTTGGGGTCTCTGCACACTCTATTTAATCAAGCTTAGCCAGATCAGTTCTTCAACTTGTCCTGACGATGAACCACACTGGTTGGTTCGAAACGCGTCGACAAAAGATTGATTATGTGATTTTGCCGAAGATTACTAAACAATGTTATGGATCACAGAAGTCTAAATTCCCTAATCATGAAATCTACTGGATATTCCCAAGAGTCTAAGGACACCGAAATGTCTTCTAATATACCATCTGGTTTGATAATTGATCGATCTGCAAGTTGCAGTAAAGTAGGTGTAAAAAGAAGATTAGGAAGTTTCAGCTGTTCCATAGTCTATCTACTCATAATGTTGATAGCAGCCCCTAAATCAATCAAAGTATTTGGAATTTCTACCCCATTGATATGTGTTTTGACAATTGGACTACCGGGATCTACATACTTCTGCATAGTAATTTTTCCCATCATGATATCTGCAATTTTTCCTACCAAGTGGATTCTTCTTGTATCTCTTGGTTTCCTTCCTGGTCTTTTAAGACTCAACTCCTTTATTGTTTTTTCTAGAATAGGAATCTCCCTAATGGCTTGTAACAAGGGAATCTTGATACACACATTCTTCAATTCATCTAGAAAATCATAGTCAGGCAACAAGATTTGTTTTTCCACCCCTTTGTCAATTTGTAATCTTTCAGGAAAAGGAGGTGTGGATGAAGATGCAGGTTGCTCAACTATAGGAGTTGTGGGGGTTAACTCTTTTTCTTTTTCTTTTTGAGTACTTGGGTTTTGAAGAGATGCTTCAGAACCTCTATTAGCTTCAAGAGAATCTTCCTCAGAAATGCTTTGCTTTTAGGCATCTATAGAAGGTTTATCTAAAACTCTACCAGATCTGAGTTATACATCATTGAGAGGAACAATCATATAGGTAGGAAATTGTTGACCTTCTACCATGTAAGAATTTTGAGGGTTTTTATTGTTGGGGTTTGGCAATGGCTGGGAAGGAAGTTGATTTGGCTTCTGTTGGAATGGAAGCAAGAGTTGAGAATTTTGATTCTGTTGAGAAGGTTGTTGTTGTTATGGAAATGGCAATGATAGTTGTGGATTTTGATTTGGAAGTTGTGGAGCTTGTTGGTTTTGAAAAGATGGAGGATATTGATAAAATTGAGCAAGTCTCCCATAAGGATTTTGCATGCCTTGCACCCATGATTGAAAAGGATTTTGAGGTTGGGACCAAGGTTGTTGCCAAGGATTCCAATTTGGTGGGGTTTGAAAGTTCATAGAGTTGTTAAACCCTTGGTTTTGTTGCCCCTGCCAAGGTCTCCTTGCAACAAAACAGAGAGACTCAATTGTATTTGGATCTTCTTGAAAGACAGCTTTGAGCCCAGGAATTGAAGGACAACCCTTGGTCTCATGATTCTCTGAACAAATCACACATGTTTCTACAACTTTTGCGTCCAAGGGACATTCCCTTAGAGCATGTTTCTTTCTACATTTTGGGCAAAATATGGCCAAAGCTTCAGCTTCTGCTTTCTGCTTATTGTGTATCTTAAGGGTGTCTAGTTTCTCACTAAGACTCCCTAAGATATCAGTTTTGAATTCATCAAGCATATTGCCAATCTCAACCCTACTTACTGATCCAGTTGCAGATTTGTTTGCTCTGATGAGAGAAGGATCTCTAGGCCCTTTTCCAGTTTTAGATTTTCCCCTTGAGAGATGGACACATAGCTCTGCTATATCATTAAGTGGAAGTTGAGATATATCTCCTTTTCCCATCATGTTCAAAATATCTATCCATTCATCTCTAATGACTTTTAATAAAAGGGCTTTCAAGGTTTCCTCATCTAACTTACTCAGTTTTTCTCTTTTCAGGTTGTATTGGAATCTTTCAAGTAAATCCTCCAAGTTTTCATCCTCTCTTTGCACCATTTTGAATACTTCATCCTTGTGATTGGTGGGCATACAATAGTCCAGGTATCTATCCAAAAATGTTTGTTTCATATCATTCCAAGTCCTAATGGATTAGGTGAGTAATCCCATGAACCATTTCAAAGCAGCTCCTTTCAATGTTGAAGGAAACAGTTTGAGTTTTTGAGAGTCTTCCAGATAATCATAAGTTCGACACACAACCTCAAACTCAAATAGAAATGTTTCAGGATCCTCATTTCTTAACCCATGAAAGTTTGGGAGGACAGATGGTGAAATATTTTTCATTGTTGCTCGAGAATCCTCATCGACTATAGGAAATCCAAATGAGTTATCTCCATCCCTATTTCCCCCATTGTTACCTCTACCTCCTCCATTGTTTCCTCCTCCCCCTCCTCTACCTCTACCTCTACCAAATCCGTTAACTACCTCCTCTGTCATGATAGCTTCCTCAGAGACTTCAGAGTCTTCTGGTTCCTCTAATAATGGTGAACAAGGAGGAATTTCTCCCTCTTCTTCCTCAGGTGATTGTACTTTTTCAATTACAATGTGTTTCCATGTAGAAGGAAAGAAAGGATCTTTTCCTAATTCAGATTCGATGGATGGTGTGGGAGAGTCTCCTAATTCAACTACTGCCTCTTGAATTCCAGGAATCCTAAGGCTAGGAGTGTGAGTTGGAGATGATGGAGGTGTCTCTTGTCTATTCCTTGAAGTAGATGGAGTTGTGAAAATCAAACTCTTGGCTCTAGCTAAAAACCTTCCCCTAGAATCTCTTGCTCTATGCATGTCATTTTTATTTTTCTTCAAGTCGGGCTAATAATTCTCTTTCTGATCTTCCAGGTCACTCTAGGTGCAAGAAGAGAGCATACTCAAGAAATTATTAAACCAATAACTTTCTCTTTTCTGATCCTCCAGGTCACACTAAGTGCAAGAGGAGAGCATACTCTGAGAGGTTATCAATTTTCCTTCCTTGAAATTTTTATTATATATATTTTTTAAGAATTTGGCTACCTAGTTTCACTTCCCCGGCAACGGCGCCAAAATGTTTGGTCAATTTAGTGTGTCCTAAATTGCTATTTAAAATGTCAATCCGGGATTCGTAAACTGATGAAGTGAAGTGCACTGTATGTGCAAGATAACCGTTTTCTTAGTCTTTTGTCGTTTTTGAGTTTTTTAGTTTGTTTTTGGGTTTATCTTCTGTGGATTCCCTAGTGTGAGATGGCGAAATTGAAAGTTAAGTATGGATAATAATGGTGATTTCTACAATGATTTTCCAAACTTAAAAGTTCTCAAAAAGAAGGTTTCAAACTGAGTGTAATGAAATCAATTCTCAAAAGGAAGTAAATGTACCAAAACAGCGAACTAGTGATAATGGCCCAGTATCCTTACTGCTGTATGAAAAAGAAAATAAAAACTGAACTTAAAGAAACTCAAAGACTGAAAGCAAAGCAAACTAAATCACACTACTTCAACCCACATTCTGACCCTTCACCTTTCGACTCGCTCCGGCTATAGGAAGTAATCATAAACAAGCTGAGTAATATGATATCTAAATTGCAGGAAATTAAATTGCATAAAAGGAAACTAAGATTTAACTACTCATTCATATTTCAACTCTTGAAAATGACATAAGTAATTCAATCTCTAACTTGCAGGAAAGTAAACTAAAATCATACTACAACAAGTAATATTCTGATTCCTTACTAATTGAGTCACTTGGCTATAGAAAGGAAATCATAAACAGATGAGTAATATGATGTCTAAGTGGCAGAAAAGTAAATAAGCAAAACAAAACTTGAAAGAAATGACAATGCTGGAATTAAACTCAGTAAATGAAAATCAGCAGAAAGGACAAGATGATCTCATGTCAGTAGTTATCAAAAAATATGTAAATTTGCTCGGGCTGCCTACAAAAACCTGTAAAAGAAGCACTGATCAGCTAACAGTTATGGAAAAAAACATAAAGGAAATATGGACAGTATTGAACATCAGAACAGCACAATATATATACAAGCAATGATTATAAAAACAGTAAATGAAAGCAAGTAAGAAACTATACAGAGCTTCGGTGTACAGGGGCCCTCTGCACCCTCAGCCAGTCAATTACTTAATCACAAATCGAATTCAGGAATGTTGTCTTCTCATATATTAAAGTTCAGTAATAGGACAAAGTAAAGCACAGTACAGTGGGCTGATAACAACAGTCAAAAATTACATCTCAAAAGCTAACTATGCAGCGTATATCAACGCGTTATTTGTAAGTGAAAATGCTGCAACTAATTCCTAGATTTTATGCTGCCAAGAGACACGTAAATCTCCACGGCCTGAGATCTAGCGTTATGGTCATCATGACAGTTGAATCCATGGAGTGGTGGCTGCTCGATTCAGTTCACGGGATGATCTACAGGTGTGCCAGTACCTCCGGAAACTAAGGATCGTGCCACGCAAACCTTCATGTGGGCAAAACAGAGCCGTGCCACCGCAAAACTCCTTGTTTGGCCCTTCCTTTGACCGTCGTTGACCATGACCATTTTTGAGTGATTTGGCTGAACTGAGGGGACACACTCCATGTACACGTCACTTGCAGCTTGCCCATGTGGCCAGTTTCTCCATTGAACACCTGTAACATAGCCTTTAACAAAATGGCTACGGAAACTTGAGCTGGCTGCAGAAAGTGACAAGTTTCCGCAGCTGTTTGAACAAAAATCTAAATCAAACAACAGTCATAAACATAGTTAGGAAACCATTTCATAAGCTCTTTTTAGACTAATATGCAATGATTTGACAGCTTGGTGGATGAAGTAAATGGAAAAAGAAGGCTGAAAGGGTATATAGGGAAGTGCAGGTTTGGGACTCAACAACGTTGTCCTAGGATTTTGCTCATTCCCTTTCCTCTGGTGATTAAAACTGCAATGCTTCAGTTGGCACCTACAAAATCCTTACCCCAAATGTTGTTTTTATTTGTCGCTCTATCTATAGTGGCTGAGTTGTTTGTTCCAGTTTCTTGGCTGTCTACGGCAGTGCCCTTAACTCTACAATGCCCCGTTGAACTTCTGTTAGGAGTGCTCTGTAGCAATCATCAATTCTTCCCCATGTCCCTGGCGTTACCTCCTGGAACTTTTCTCCAATCTCATCTATGTACACATTAGTGAGGACAAGTGGTATGGCGCCCTTGGATTTGTCCACCTTCTCCTTTTTTCTTGTGCTCGTCGTAGTCACTTTAGGTACTCTCCTCTTGAGGATGAAAAATGATTCTTCTGATACTCCTTCGTCATTGAGAGGGTCCTAAGTACCGTGTTCCTACTCTAGTTTTGTCTCTTCTGCATATTTTTTTGTATCCTTTCCACTCAGTCCCGCATGGTGCGAAGTACCCTTCTCTATTTCAATGTCTTCAATGGATGGAGTCATACACTCTACTCACCAATGTTGTATTATTGCGAGCAATTCATCCTCAGTCACCAAATATGGCAAAGGATGCCATGTCTCCATCGGGTCCTTCCTAGCCTTCACATAAATTCGGTGGAGATCCACCTTAAAATATGCAATGTTGCAATATTGTCCATACGTACTTGGTGATAGCCTTCGATGATGATTCACCACCATGTGAAAATCCATTGATAATAACATGAAGAAAATATTACTTTTTTGTATGCGTGATGGCTCCTTAGTATGCCAGAGGGAGGCATACCTCATGGCTTCGCAAACATCTTCTTCAACGGGAGGAAACTATGAGTCCTCTGACTCCTTCCATGTGATCAGCGTGATGAAAAAAGTCAACCACATGTAATGAAATGTTTTTCCTTCCTCCTGCGCTTCTTGACAATCCTCCAAAAACTCCTTGCATAAGTATGCAACCCATTTAAACTAGACCTTAGAGCTGCACTACGCAGCAAAGGATACCACGACCACGGGAACTTCATTTTCTCTAAAATTCCTCATTATTTTTCGTACTAGAGTGTGTGTAGAAAAGCACACTCCTTAGTCGCGGAAAGAGTTAATGTCATATCCTCTCGACTTCTTGACTATGTTAAAATTATCTTTCATTGTTTGTGCAACTACCTTATCTTGATTATTTCCTACAAAATCTTTAGCAGGCTCCTTCCCTTGGTGAAGCGGCCCAGTAATCCTTCTTATCAACATTTCATCAGTTAGGATCCTCGTCCCCAACCAGAGGAATCCATCATGTACTAGTATCATTAGTTGTCGAATATAGGTTGTGTTGGATGTGCTTCTAATGAACTGTGGTATGTTTAACATGTTAAGTAAGCCTGATCTTTGTAACCCATGATCCCAGTGGCGTGACTCCAGCTTTGTAACTCTTCTCTCTAGGTAATATACCTGTTGCAGGTATCTGCTTGGCTCGAACTATGGGTACTTGCTTCGATCATTGAAGTCCCAATCCTCCATCCTCGATTGCAGATTTTGTCAAGTAATTCCCCTTCGAATGACACTTTCCTTGGTAGTAGCAGTGTAAATGTGCCAAACTTTGTGTCCTTTCTATCTTTGATCGAATTGGCACTCAGCTTCCTTGGCAGAAAATAAGGTGGGAGCATAGAGGGAATTTATGTGCCATCTTCCTCCATCAGGTGTAGCACAACTTCCTCCTCACTATCATGAATCTTTGTGGTCTCTTCCCCTTCTTCGCAGGTTTCTTGTCCTGCTTGTTCTTTGTGCACAACTCTTTCGTCGTCTTCTTTCTTGGAGATGTCCTCAGTTCTACCCCAAAGGCTTCAACTGACCTCTTTTCTTGTTTCTTTTGTGGCTATGCTTCTGTGGCTACCTTCTTTCATGGCGACCTCACGTGCCTTGGGGACATAGGTACTGTTAGTTCCAATCTTTGCATCCTGTCACGAGGGATCAACATGAGCTCTTACTATGTCTGGTTTTGTTAGATGTTTTGCACATGATGTTCAACACAAAACATGTCACAAGTGTGTCCATCAGAAGAAGCTCAGAAAAATCTTTCCAACGGTATATCACACTCCCGTAACTGGTTCCTGGATTAGAAGAAATGAATTAGTGATTCTTGGTTATGCATGTTTTGAGGTCTGTTGGTGCACACAATGACAAGTTTAGTACAAAATCAGTTTCTGAAATAATGGTAAGGAATTTTTCAAAAGTGAAAGAGGTTTTTGTTCATCACATACTAAATAACAAAAAAATCATTCTGTTTATGCACAGGTGCTAATATGTTGGAGATATACAGTGATATTTAGAGCCTACATTAAAACAAAGCAAATTTTTCATATTTTTTACTGTTTCAGTCATTTTAGTGCGGGGCCATTTTACAACAGATGGAAAGTAATTTTAAAAAACCCAAGGATTTTTTTGTTAAGCACAAGCCATATAACAAAAAATTCTTTTAGTTTTTTCACAGGTGTCATGGATTGGGATATGTGACTAGATCTTTACAGCTCATTTTCACAGATTTAAATTTTTAATGATTTTGTTGTTTTAGAGATGATTTTGTGGAATATATTGCGAGCTACTGGAAATTAATTTCCAAAATTTGAGAGAGGTTTTTCTCCAAAATGACCTTCTCTAGAAAAACCTCTTTATGTTTTGTAACAGGTACTATGTTTTAGAAGATACGAGTTCATCTTGAACACCTATTTTCAGAAATTCGGCCCAAGTTTAATGTAACTAATTCTATTTTGAAGAAAATGGTTGAGCTTAATCCCTTAGTACAAGGATGATAAAATGTATATATTTTATGAATTTCATAGTGTAGGGGTTGGATTTTGGTAGAAGGTTGGACTCTTGAGAAAGCCTTGAGCTTCATTGTACATTCATTTTCAGTATTTTGGCTAAGGAATTGAGACCAGGATTTGCAGCACTCTTTGGGATTCATGTGGCAATTTGTGTTGGTACAATGCTTCTGTTTGTAATTGTGAATTTTGTTTATGTATGTCATTATCTATCTTATTTCTTCTGAACTAAACAAACAAGAGTGTAAGTAGAATTCATTGAAAGTGCAATGCTCTACTTGAAGTTTGCTTTAGTTGTTTGATGTTTTCAGCTATTTGAGGAGGATCCATGATTGCCCTTGCCCTCTTCAACCCCTCACCTGTCTTTTCCTTCCATCTCACTAAAATTTAAGTGCCAAAATGATTGCCTACCTTGCCCCATTGAGATCTCTGCAGAACTGAGCCTCAATCCCCGCACCCCAAAATTTGCCTTTCCCTTGATTCCAACAAAACCCTCAAAAAATCAAATCAAATCCTTGCACTTCATACCTAGCCTAAAATTAGTTTCTATTTCAATCATCTCAGGCCCATCGATTATCTTTTGCTGAGATTGACCCGGAGAGAGCCCTCTCCTATCCTCGTAGGGCTAGCTACGAGGCTGAGTGTGGTTTGATGTTGGCCCTGGATCCTACCTTTTCAGCTTGAGGTAAATCTAGGCACTAACATAGTGGCAACCATACCAGGGAAGAAAATTTTATTTGTTTGTTAGTGTTATTTGTTTTATAGACTACAGATGGAGCCTGAAGTTAGCTAGGTAGCCTTCGAAACAATCTTAATTTGCATTAGCGAAAGTAGATAAAAGTTGCTCCAGTCAATCTCTGGTCTAGTATTATAAACGGAATATCTAACCTGCAAATTTCCCTAGTACATATATCAAGTTAGATTTGATTGTTGATGGTGGACAACAGTTAGATACATATGAAGGCTGAAACATTCACCTGGCGACTCCAACTCAATCCAAAGATTCCAACGCTCACTGATCCGTTCATGCACTAAAATAAAATGGTAGGGTATGTGGCAGACCCTGTGTTTTGTGAAGCTTTAAAAGAAGTTAGAGATCAGTTAGTGGATTTTGAAATTGATGAAGTATTTTTCATTGCCGTGCTTCAATGTTTGAGATCTCCGAAGTTTCCTCCTAAAGCTAAAACTGGTTTCTTTGAGTTAGTTGTTGAAAAATTTGAGAAGGAGATTCAGTATTTAAATGATCAGATCCAATCATATGAATTCTGAGATCCCAAAAAGTTCTTGGAAACTCTCCCTCCTTCAAAACAAGAAACAATAGAGCTGCCCGTGGATGTTTGCATTGACAGTTTGCAGTTGGCAGTCTGTGTTGAGGAGTTAGGGCAGCAAACAGAGTCTGGTTTCTTTGATCCTATTGTCGCATATATGGAGTATTTTTTCAGTTTGAATGATAAGTCAGATTGTCTTTTACATAACCAGACTTGTTATGTGCATGTATGGCTATCAACATTTACATTTGTGTCCTGGTTGAAGCACTTTCAAGCAGCATCCTTGTCACAGTTACTTGATTGGTTGATATGGCATTACAGCATTACTTGATCTATCAATTTTGCAGCAAAGTGGGTTAAATTTGTACATAAATAAGCTGCCCAAGGCAGCATTTCAGTTTTCGGTATTTTTTTATGTACAAGTTGCAGTATGTATATGCTTTTGGATTGGTATGAGTTGTTTTGGGTTTGCAGTTGTTTGACCATCCATGCCCAATGGAAGATGCACTGTCTACTTTCTAGAGATCTGTAGTTCTTGGAACCTCCAAGGAGCTACCATCCCCATTGGAGCCGATGTTAGTTCCAATCTTCGCAGCCTGTCACTAGGGATCAACATGAGCTCTTACTATGTCTGGTTTTGTTACATGTTTTGCACATGATGTTCAGCACAAAACATGTCACAAGCATTTCCATCAGAAGAAGCTCAGAAAAATCTTTCCAACGGTATATCACACGCCCGTAACCGGTTCCTGGATTAGAAGAAATGAATGAGTGATTCTTGGTTATGCATGTTTTGAGGTCAGTTGCTGCGCACAATGACAAGTTTAGTACAAAATCAGTTTCTGAAATAATGGTAAGGAATTTTTCAAAAGTGAACAAGGTTTTTGTTCACCACATACTAAATAAAAAAAATGTCATTCCGTTTATGCACAGGTGCTACTATGTTGGAGATATACAGTGATATTTGGAGCCTACATTAAAACAAAACAAATTTTTCATATTTTTTACTGTTTTAGTCATTTTAGTGCACGGCCATTTTACAACATATGGAATGTAATTTTGCAAAAATAAAGCATACTTTTGTTAAGAATGAGCCATATAACAAAAACCTCTTTCCGTTTTTTCACAGGTGTCATGGATTGGGATATGTGACTAGATCTTTACAGCTCATTTTCACAGATTTAAATTTTTAATGATTTTCGGTTTTCACTTTGCAGTAACCTTCAGATTCTGCGATGTTGATATTGCGAGGATCTTCATCCTCTTCTGCAGTGATGTTATACCATTCATGTACATTATGTAACTACACAGCCCAATCAGGCTGCCAAAGTAAATGGAAATTGTTTTTCAAAAAATATTCTTCTTAACTATTTGAAGGGTTGCATCTATATGTGGACAATCGTCTTCAAAGATAAATGTCATTATAAATCCATCAACCATCTTTGCCCAGCTTGTAGTACCATGTTGAAGTTCTATTTCCAAATACCAATTTTGAGGAATTGTCTCCAAGGTATGGATGGATCCATGCATCCATTCTTCGCGTGGAATTTCTTCCCATGTTATCATGCAGAGTTGTATGTGTTCTCTAGGATCGGTTTGACTATCATACTTCTATGCTGGTTCTCTTTCTACTTAAAAAAACCTTACGACATCACCCTTCGACACTATTTCCAATTCCCTATATTCTTCTTATGTGTACCCCACCATCTAGCAGGATTAGCTCTTAGGGCTAGATCCAAAGCTAACAATCTTTGACATTTTGGTACTTGTCTTTCATAATCTCCGAAGAATGTGTTTGTATTATCGAGACCATCATAAAAAGGTAAATCACATACCTTAGCTGTCATACAGTGCACTAGTTTAGTAATCCTTACACATCACCTTGTATATACTTCATGTAACCTATTTTGTGAGTTTTCCAATTCTTCTTCTGAATCTGAAGTGAAAGAACTATCTTGCTCCCAACCCAATTTTCCATCTGTGGTAGGGTTAATCCGTTCTCCTCCTTTTGTTTTTATTTGATAAATGTTGTTGATGTCATTTGCGCTATACTTTTCTTGAACATGTTCAGAATAACTTTCTCCTTCTTATGGATCTAGTGGAACAATAGCTCTCATATTTTTTCTTTCAAATATCATTTGCCTCATCTTTAATTTAATTATAGCCATGTTAGAAAAGTCCCAATCTAATCCAAGCAATGCAGGATAGGGATTACTATCATCCACAATTTTGTTCACATCAAGGTTAGTGGTAGTGCGCACTCCTTTAATGTCTACTGTGATACCTGGTAACCTTCCTAGAGGAACAATCTTCTGTTGATTCGCCATCTTCAGCTAAATAAGAAACCATTGCAACTTTTTCCTACCCATCAATTCCCAGGTTTGTTTTGGTAATACATTGGCATCAAATCCTAGATCCAAGATAACCTAATCCATGTCATATTCTCCAATCTGTGCAGTAAGCCTCATTTATTTTCTAGTCCTCTTCTTGTGTCGATGTATATTATTCACTACGTGCATGTCTCTTTGTGGTACTTCTTTAGAAGGACAAGAGTAAATCAATTCTTGCAATCCCTCTACAAATTTCTAGTTTCTTAACAACTTCATGCAAGTTTGTAGAAAAGACTTCAAAATATCTTGATCCACATATTATTTCGCAGCTAGTATTATCTCGCGGTTATTCTTCTGTGTTGGTTGCCTAGTACAGGTCGAAGTCTCATCATCCATAAAGCTTCACCTTGCCTCCATGAATACTTGCTTTTCCTTCTCGACATAATAAACAAGAGAATTTTCAATAGTTTTTCTTACTTATGTAGCTTCAACTTCCTTTTTCCCATTGGCTCTATCATCTCTAGTCACAGCTCCACTTCTTTTTACAACGCTAAAACGAGGTTCATCTTCCCTTGGCTCAGAAATCATCATTTGAATATTGGTTGCGGGCTTCTAGTTCCTTTTCTCTCACATCTTCGTGATAAGGACGAGACATTCTTCTATCACGTGATCAAAATATTTCTCGGTTGTAGTAGGGTTCTGACAGTATCTTGCGAAGTGTTCTACCTATCCCCAGTTATAATAGATAATCTGGTCGTGTCCTTGACTAGCTCCTCCTCCTCCCCATCCTTGGAAGCCTCCTCATCTAGCATGTTTGCTTGGCTCCTCGTGTGTATGTCCTTCAACTTGCAGTCTATAAGCATCAATAGTGTGCTCCATCATCAAGTCATAACTTCGACAATTTCTCTCATCATGGCCTACTGATTTATAAAAGTTGCAAAACAACTATGTTGGGGTTTGCACGTACTTCTGTAATAAATAGCAATCCTCAAAGAAATTTTGGCCTCTCGTTTTATGAATTTCACACCACAAACATGGTCTTGGGTTTACTGGATTAGGTGCTCCACTTTCCAAGTAATATCTGAACACAATGCATTGATCCTTATAATGGCCCTCTACTTTGCATTTTGTACAACACACTTTTGGTCTAGCTTCTTTACCTTTCTTGAGATCTTTCAATTCCAAGGTCAAATTTTCTAGCTAACTCTGAATCTTCTATACCCCTGCACGAGTATCTCTGATCGGTGAGGCTTCCAACTTCATTGCAATATCCAATGCCTTGGCTTGAGTCGTTATCTTCTGTTGTGTCAAAGGTAACTTGATATGTGGCAGCGACATAGCTATAAAACATTCTTTATGATGTTTTGGGGGTATGTTAAAGCTTATTTTTCACATTAACACCTTGAATCATTGATCGAAATACCACACAAACTCAATAGTCATCTATTTGATTTCCTTCAGCTCCATAATGCACTATGATTCTAAATTCGACTTCTTGAATTCAGATACCGACACTTTCTTAATATCATCCAACAAGGCATCCTGATTAGTCATAGAATACTTCATGTACCATGTCAGTGCTCTTTCTCGCAGTGTCATGATGATTTGCGCCTTCTTTACATCTTCGTCAGTGATCTGTCTTGCTTTCCATATTGCATCAGCTACAAACCAGAACTACTCAGGTACCTTTGATCCCAATCCTCTAAAAATAGGCAGCTTAATTCCATAGGCCATTTTTCTTCTTGGGGGGCTAGGGGAAGGGGGAGGTGCATAGGGGAATTATGGGGAGGGGGATGGGGGGTAAGGGGAGTATATGAATGGGGAATCCCAAAGATTCCTTGATTTTTCTCAACTTCTAACTTCGACGCACCTTCAAATAGGGAGGGGGATACCACAGGGTTGCAGGGTTACTCCCTTCTTCTTCACTCTTAGACCCACCTAACAAGGGACTATAGTCAATCTCAATAAATTTCTTTGTCTCGTGATCTAGTCTATATCACTTTCCACTTGGGGTAGACCTTGGTCATGGTTTAGAATTATTCCGTCTTCGTCCAAGCATTAATCTGACTGCATTCATAGTACACCATTTTCACACAAGAATTTTAATCCACAACTTCAAAGAATTTAGGTACTTACCTCACGGACCCTTGAAAAATATTTGCTCAGCTTCCTTGTACGATATAGTCATGTCTATTGAAAACTTAGTAATAAATCCTCTTAGGATACTGTCAATCCAAAAATCAACCATTCTTGAGATATTGTTGTTAGTATTCTTGAGTCATTGTATCAATTCAGGGCTCCATGCGGTAGGCTCGTCGTTTCTGAAACAAGTATTATGCTCGGTAAAATTTGATACCCATTCATATAGTTCATTATAAAACGTCGAGAAAAATATCTCATATTGTTTTGTAAAGAGATACTTTTTCAACCAGGCTTCAATTGACAATCATGGAATTCTGTTTTCCGGAACTGCGAATTCTCACTCTTTATGTTCAACCCACTCTTGAACTTCCTTCTTCGATGGATGCCAAAACATATTCCTCAAACATATCCTCATCTTGTCAATGGAACTATTTGTTGGTTCAAGGCGGCTTCACCCAGGTTTAAAGTGTACTACGCACCAACAAAACCCTCAACCACTGGCCCTCTCGGCAACGACCTGCAAGCAAATCGCAGTCTCAATTGAAGCGGTTATGGGAGGTTGCAAAACCAGGTTTCTGCAGCCAGATGGATACTGCATTGTTGCATCCATGTGTTTTCTTTATGTTGTATACTTTATCTACTACTTTTTATTCATAAAATACTTTGCGTTGTTATTTTACTTGGCAAATTTGCATTCATTACATAAACAGATCATAGAATACTATAACCTTTACTTGCAATCAATGCTTCACATAAATAGATAGAAATAAAATATATAGCATATATAAACATAGAATATGGCCAAAACTTCTTCTTCTTTATTAAGATCAATCTTTCTAGTACATTCACCTTCTTGACCTGATCACCCAGCTGCGGGTAGTCTGTGCACTGAGCTGTAGACTCTTCCACGGTCTTGTTCGTGCACTAATATGTCTTATTACAAGCAATATTAATGCCTACATTAATCATTCCGTTTATGCACAGGTGCTACTATGTTGGAGATATACAGTGATATTTGGAGCCTACATTAAAACAAAACAAATTTTTCATATTTTTTACTGTTTTAGTCATTTTAGTGCACGGCCATTTTACAACATATGGAATGTAATTTTGCAAAAATAAAGCATACTTTTGTTAAGAATGAGCCATATAACAAAAACCTCTTTCCGTTTTTTCACAGGTGTCATGGATTGGGATATGTGACTAGATCTTTACAGCTCATTTTCACAGATTTAAATTTTTAATGATTTTCGGTTTTAGAAATGATTTTGTGGAACAGATTACGAGCTACTGGAAGCGAATTTCCAACATTTGAGAGAGGGTTTTCTCCAACATTACCTTATCTACAAAAACCTCTTTCAATTTTGTAACAGGTGCTATGGTTTAGGAGATACGAGTTCATCTTGAACACCTATTTTAAGAAATTCGACCCAAGTTTAATGTAACTAATTCTATTTTGAAGAAAATGGTTGAGCTCAATCCCTTAGTACAAGGATGAGAAAATGTATATATTTTATGAATTTCATAGTGTAGGGGTTGGATTTTGGTAGAAGGTTGGACTCTTGAGAAAGCCTTGAGCTTCATTGTACATTCATTTTCAGTATTTTGGCTAAGGAATTGAGACCAGGATTTGCAGCACTCTTTGGGATTCACGTGGCAATTTGTGTTGGTACAGTGCTTCTCTTTGTAATTGTGAATTTTGTTTATGTATGCCATTATCTATCTTATTTCTTCTGAACTAAACAAACAAGAGTGTAAGTAGAATTCATTGAAAGTGCAATGCTCTACTTGAAGTTTGCTTTAGTTGTTTGATGTTTTCAGTTGTTTGAGGAGGATCCATGATTGCCCTTTCCCTCTTCAACCCCTCACCTGTCTTTTCCTTCCATCTCACTAAAATTTAAGTGCCAAAACGATTGCCTACCTTGCCCCATTGAGATCTCTGCAGAGCTGAGCCTCAATCCCCGCACCCCAAAATTTGCCTTTCCCTTGATTCCAACAAAACCCTGAAAAAATCAAATCAAATCCTTGCACTTCATACCTAACCTAAAATTAGTTTCTATTTTAGTCATCTTAGGCCTCATCGATTATCTTTTGCTGAGATTGACTCGAAGAGAGCCCTCTCCTATCCTCGTAGGGCTAGCTATGAGGCTGAGCGTGGTTTGATGTTGGCCTTGGATCCTACCTGTTCAGCCTGAGGTAAATCTAGGCACTAACATAGTGGCAACCATACCGGGGAAAAAAAGTTTATTTGTTTGTTAATGTTCTTTGTTTTATAGACTACAGATGGAGCCTAAAGTTAGCCAGGTAGCCTTCGAAATGCTCTTGCTTTGCATTAGCGAAAGTAGATAAAAGCTGCTTCAGTCAATCTCCGGTCTAGTCTTATCAACGGAATATCTAACCTACAAATTTACCCAATACATATATCAAGTTAGATCTGATTGTTGATGGTGGACAACAGTCAGATACATATGAAGGCTAAAACATTCACCTGGCGACTCCAACTCAATCCAAAGATTCCAGTGCTCATTGATCCATTCATGCACTAAAATAAAATGGTAGGGCATGTGGTAGACCCTGTGTTTTGTGAAGCTTTAAAAGAAGTTAGAGATCAGTTAGTGGATTTTGAAATTGATGAAGTATTTTTCATTGTCGTGCTTCAATGTTTGAGATCTTCGAAGTTTCCTCCTAAAGCTAAAACTGCTTTCTTTGAGTTAGTTGTTGAAAAATTTGAGAAGGAGATTCAGTATTTAAATGATCAGATCCAATCATATGAATTCCGAGATCCCAAAAAGTTCTTGGAAACTCTCCCTCCTTCAAAAAAAGAAACAATAGAGCTGCCTGTGGATGTTTGCATTGACAGTTTGTTGGCGGTCTGTGTTGAGGAGTTAGGGCAACAAACAGAGTCTGGTTTCTTTGATCCTATTGTCGCATATATGGAGTATTTTTTCAGTTTGAACGATAAGTCGAATTGTCTTTTACATAACCAGACTCGTTATGTGCATGTATGGTTGTTAGCATTTACATTTGTGTCCTGGTTGAAGCACTTTCAAGCAGCATCCTTGTCACAGTTACTTGATTGGTTGATATGGCATTACATCATTACTTGATCTATCAATTTTGCAGCAAAGTGGGTTAATTTTGTACATAAATAAGCTGCCCAAGGCAGCATTTCAGTTTTCGGTATTTGTTTATGTACAAGTTGTAGTATGTATATGTGTTTGGATTGGTATGAGTTTTTTGGGTTTGTAGTTGTTTGACCATCCATGCCCAATGGAAGATGCATTGTCTACTTTCTAGAGATCTGTAGTTCCTGGCACCTCCAAGGAGCTACCATCCCCATTGGAGCCGATGTTAGTTCCAGTCTTCGCAGCCTGTCACCAGGGATCAACATGAGCTCTTACTATATCTGGTTTTGTTAGATGTTTTGCACATGATGCTTAGCACAAAACATGTCACAAGTGTATCCATCAGAAGAATCTCAAAAAAATATTTCCAACGGTATATCACACTCCCGTAACTAGTTCCTGGATTAGAAGAAATGAATGAGTGATCCTTGGTTATGCATGTTTTGAGGTCAGTTGGTGCACACAATGACAAGTTTAGTACAAAATCAGTTTCTGAAATAATGGTAAGGAATTTTTCAAAAGTGAAAGAGGTTTTTGTTCATCACATACTAAATAACAAAAATCTCACTCCGTTTATGCACAGGTGCTATTATGTTGGAGATATGCGATGATATTTGGAGCCTACATTAAAACAAAACAAATTTTTCATATTTTTTACTGTTTTAGTCATTTTAGTGCGGGGCCATTTTACAACATATGGAAAGTAATTTTGCAAAACCCAAGCATTATTTTGTTAAGAATGAGCCATATAAAAAAAACCTCTTTCTGTTTTTTCACAGGTGTCATGGATTGGGATATGTGACTAGATCTTTACAGCTCATTTTCACAGATTTAAATTTTTAATGATTTTCTGTTTTAGAGATGATTTTGTGGAATATATTGCGAGCTACGGGAAATGAATTTCCCAAATTTGAGAGAGGTTTTTCTCCAAAATGACCTTATCTACAAAAACCTCTTTCATTTTTGTAACAGGTGCTACGGTTTAGGAGATACGAGTTCATCTTGAACACCTATTTTCAGAAATTCGGCCCAAGTTTAATGTAACTAATTCTATTTTGAAGAAAATGGTTGAGCTCAATCCCTTAGTACAAGGATGAGAAAATGTATATATTTTATGAATTTCATAGTGTAGGGGTTGGATTTTGGTAGAAGGTTGGACTCTTGAGAAAGCCTTGAGCTTCATTGTACATTCATTTTCAGTATTTTGGCTAAGGAATTGAGACCAGGATTTGCAGCACTCTTTGGGATTCATGTGGCAATTTGTATTGGTACAGTGCTTCTCTTTGTAATTGTGATTTTTTTTTATGTACGCCATTATCTATCTTATTTCTTCTGAACTAAACAAACAAGAGTGTAAGTAAAATTCATTGAAAGTGCAATGCTCTACTTGAAGTTTGCTTTAGTTGTTTGATGTTTTCAGCTGTTTGAGGAGGATCCATGATTTCCCTTTCCCTCTTCACCTCCTCACCTGTATTTTCCTTCCATCTCATTGAAATTTAAGTGCCAAAACGATTGCCTGCCTTTCCCCATTGAGATATCTACAGAACTGAGCCTCAATCCCCGCACCCCAAAATTTGCCTTTCCCTTGATTCCAACAAAACCCTCAAAAAATCAAATCAAATCCTTGCACTTCATACCTAGCCTAAAATTAGTTTCTATTTCAGTCATCTCAAGCCCCATTGATTATCTTTTGCTGAGATTGACCCGGAGAGAGCCCTCTCCTGTCCTCGTAGGGCTAGCTATGAGGCTGAGCGTGGTTTGATGTTGGCCCTGGATCCTACCTTTTCAGCCTGAGGTAAATCTAGGCACTAACAGGTACACTCAGCGTTGCAATTTTACTGACCTGTGATTCCATGATGCCTACTAATCCTTTCTTTGCAAACATTCTAGCAATTTCTTCAAATGTTCTCTCAGACATACATCGACTTACTTCTGTCACACTTAGTTGCAAATTCTCAAACTAAATTCTCCAGAAAACAAAGTGTAAAATGTGGCGCGGGATATGGATTTTTAGAGAATTTGAATTTTGAACCCCACGATTGGTTAGGATCTCACTCATTTAATGTAGATATGGTGCTAAATTCAGCCAGCTCTTCTTCATAAATGCATTTATCCCATACCTTTTAACGACAACTTTCTTTTAACGATAGCTTTTTCCTTCCAACAACATATTTCCAGCCAACTTTGACAAACCTTCCCTTGTGGTGTTGCAATCCTTCCTTTTTCATAGTTCCTTTAGACTTCATCATACTTTTGAGTATCACGCACTAATCTCCCTTCGGTGAAGTCCCCTTCTATAGAGTAGTTTATAGTCTAGTTCCCACTTTCAACTGTAGGTGGCACTAAGACTCTCTTCCCTTCATTCTTTAGTGCAAAGCTTGAGGCGCAAATTCATCCCTATATACCTTTAATATGCTACCATTCACTCGTCTTGGAATTAGCTAACCATTTAATTTCATGAGTTGAATTGCACCACCATCAGAGATGTGCTTGATGATATATGGTACTGACCAATGCGTTTTAAATTTTCCTGGGAACTTCGTGAATTTCCTATCAGATAAGAGTACAAGATCTCCTTCCCGAAATATCTTCTTATTGATGTGCCTTTCATGCTACACTTTCTCCCTTGATTTCTGCACTTTCTAATGGAAACCTTCTATAAACCTGTCTTCTTCTAGATCTAGTAACTGTGACATCCTTTCCCCCATAATGTTGAGGTCTGCCATATCTCTAAAAGTTGCAATTCTCAAACTTGGCACAATCTACTCCATAGGCATAATTTCCTCTTGTCCATATAACAACCTAAAAGGTGTCTACCCTATCAATTTCTTGCATGTTGTCCTATATTCCCACAACACTGCTGGAATTCTTAGATCCTAGTCATATCTTTTCACATTGCATAGCTTGGTCATTGCATTCTCCAAAATATTATTCAAAGCTTCAATTGTTCCATTTTCCTGAGGATGATAAGGAGTTCTCTTATGGTGGCAAAGCTGAAATTCCTTAATTAATGCTTCAATTCTCTTATTCAAGAAGTGTGTCCCTTGGTCACTCATCAAAATCCTTAGGCACCCAAATCTGGAAAATATGTATTCAAAGATGAACTTTGTAGTAGTTTCTACATTTCAATCCGTTACTGGCTATGCTTCAACCCATCTTGTCAAATAGTTAGTTGCAGTGATTATATACCTCACACTAGTCTTTTTTCCTAGTGGAAAGATAGGTCCAACAAACTTAATAGCCCTTTTTTCAAAAGCCTGCAAAGTTACTTGTGGCACCAATGGCATCTCATCTCTCCTAGATGTCTTTCATGTTCTTTGGTATATATCACATGCTTGACAAAATTAATTTTCATCCTTATGTACTGTGAGCCTCCATAACCTAGCTCTCAAGATTTTCTATGTAGTGGTCTTTCCTGCATAATGTCCTCCTGTGACTCCTCCATGAGCTTCTATCAGAATACTCTACCTTTCATGTTTAGGAATGTATCTGTGTAGTATTTCATCTAGTCCCATTTTTTACAAGTGTCAATCAATCAATGAGAATACAGTTGCTTTGACTACTAGATCCTTCTTTTGCTTCATAGTGTACTCTGCGGGCACCATTCCTATGGTTAGAAACTGTTATGAAACTAGCACACAAAAAGATAGGAAAGATAGATCAAGGCCTTAGAATTCAGCCTTTTCGAGGGGGCAACCTCCTTTACATTACACAAATGAACAATTCTTGGATGATACAAATGACAAGACCTCCTTTCTGTATATAGGAGTCTACGGGGTCATAATATAATCAGAGCTGACATAATAATAATAATGTAAGGGCACAATAATAAAAATAGTGGGCTTCTGTGGGGCACAATAATAACAATATGGGGACTATATGGGCACAACAATATAATAAGGGGGTTGTAGTATAGGGACCTAACATGCCCCTCTCGTTCAAAAAGTGTTGTCATCAACGCTTGAGTAGTTCTTGATGCTTCGATATAAAATTCTCATCCTTCCATGTGGAATCTTCAGTAGGTAAGTTCTTCCACTTGATGAGATACTCTGACATTGATCGATTGTATAGCCGTCGACTTCTCAGTTCTGTGAATGCTTTAGGTTTCAATATGATTTTTCCTTCCTTGTCAATTTCTAGCAATATTGTTGCAACTGGGATATTCAACAACTTTTGAATGAGTTCCCACCCTGCTTCGCCACTCTTCCATTCATCCCTTGCTTTGTTTATCAAATTTGGTTGGATGATTTTACCGACCTCTACCATTTTTGCAACCATATGTTCAATTTCACTCCTTTGGGCATATGAATATCTATAAGGCCTGATGTTTGGAGGAACACTTCTTGGAATCAAATTAATAGCATGATCATGATCACGAATACGTGGGAGATGTTTAGGAGTCTCAAATACCTTGGAATGATTGTCCAAGAATTTTTGGAGATATGGAGAAATAGATGATTTCAATGTGGGAACCATTAGCAAACATAATTGTGCAATTACACCTCGTTGTTCTTTCTTCAGAAGCTTTGTCATTCTGTTACATCTGATTACCTTTCTTGCTTTCCCTATGATACCCCTTAATTCAACTTCCTTTCCTTCTGAAGAAAATTTCATAAAAAGTTCTTGAAAATTAAAAGCTATTGTACCCAAGGATTGTAGCCATTGGACTCCTAGTACAATATCAGCACCATCGATTGGAATGGAAAGCATTGGGCTATTCAATACATATTCTCCTATGGATAGCTTGATATTATGGCACTTTCCAGAGCAATTTATGGTTCCTCCACTTACATCCATCACTTGACACTCTGGTGCTGGATATAGAAAGTAATTCAATTCCTTGGCTATCTTACAATGAATAAAATTATGGGTCCTACCTGAATCAATCAACACTATTACCCTTTTCTTCTTGATATGTCCTTCTATCTTTATAGTTTTAGGAGTGGTAATTCCGACCAATGCATTACAAGATATGGTTGGATTCATTTCTTCTTTCTCTAGGGTTGGTACCTAGTGAGTATCTTTTTCTTTTGATGTTTCTTGATACTTTTCTTCCTAATATTTCACTGCTTGAACCTTCTTCTTCTTGATATGTCCTTCTATCTTGAGAGTTTTAGGAGTGGTAATTCTTGCCAATTCTTTATAAGATATGGTCGGATTCATTTCTTCTTTCTCTAGTGTTGGTTCCTCATGTATATCCTCTTCTTTTGATGTTTCTTTATCCTTTTCTTCCTCCTCTTCAGAATCAATGTAAAATAATTTCTTCTCAGCACACTTATTACCTTTAATGTATTTGTTATCACAATTGTAACATAGTCCTTTTGCTCTTTTTTCTTCCAATTGTTGTGGTGTCACCCATGTAGGTTTTGGAAGGCTAGGAGAAACAATACTTCCATCTTTATAGTTGTGAAGGGTAGACTTCCTTGTTGCCATAATTTTTCTTTGCACTTTTCTTGCCCTCTCCAATGAATTAGGTTCCCAATGACGAACCTCATGTTCAATGTTATCCTTTAAAGTCCCAATGGAGACATCAATCCTCTGCTTCTCTCGAATATCATTTTCCCTTATAATCAATTTTTGAAAGTCCTCAATGTTCTCTTCCATTGAACACTTTTGTTTGAGATTTGTCAATAGGCTAAAGAAGGTGTTGCTCTTTCTATCCTCATAATGTGCTATCATTTCCTTGATGAAAATTGACCACGTAACAAGTGGTTTACGAGAACAAAACCCTTTATACCATAAAAGTTGATCTGGCTCTAAATAATTATATGAAATACGTACCTTTTGTAACAGTGGTACACCATGTAGATCAAAATATTTCTCCATCTGTAGTATCCAATTTACTGGATCCTTGCCATCAAACTTCCTCATATCGCTTTTTCTTGATTTTAAGAGCTCGACCTTTAAACGACTATAACTCTGTAATTTCAAATCATTAACTTTTGAAATTTTGGCCTGCAATAGCCCTCTAAGTAATCTTTCTAACCCCACAAGTCTAATTGAGATTGGATTCTCCAATGAAGAATTATGCCAAATCTCCCACAATGACCTGAGTATAGACTAGCTCAGTAGAGCGAACTTTTACGATGTGTCGCGGGTCACTGTTTCAACCTTAGGTTTTGAAACTAATACCCAAAAAACTTCCATCCATCCTATTTCTGTAAATTCTTACGAAAATTCAATATGATGCTCAGAGTGAAAGTTATGACGGTTTTCCCAAGGTGACTTGTTTGGAATGTAATTCGGGGGTCTGAAAAACCCCTAAATTCCTCAGATTATATATCCGAAAATATAGTCAGACATGATCTAAAATTCGAAGCCGAGGTTCAGACTGATTTCTTCTCAAATGGATTCTTTTATTAGCTTCTGAAAATTTGTAGCGAAAGAGTTATAGTGAAACTTCTACGATGACCTGTTTTAGATGAAATTTTGGAGCTTACAAAAATCCTAATTTCCTCAGATCATATCTCCAAAAATATAAGGAGACAAAATTTGAAATTCGGATCTGTGCTTCACCACACTTTCGACTCAAATGGGTTTTAATTTCAAAGCCTGAACCTTCGCAGAAAAATAATTATAGAGAAAATTCCACGATGAGCTATTTGAGATGGAATTATGGAATTTTCCAAAACCCTACATGTCTTGGAAAAACTCCAGAATTCAAAGATCTGATACCAAATGTTATGAAACCAGCTCACAAAAACATGGGAAAGACAGATCAACGCCTTAGAATTCAGCCTCTTCAAGGGGTAAACCTCCTTTACATTACACAAATGAACAATTCTTGGATGATACAAATGACAAGACCTCCTTTCTATATATAGGAGTCTAAGGGGTCATAATATAATCAGAGCTGACATAACAATAATAATGTAAGGGCACAATAATAACAATAGTGGGCTTCTATGGGGCACAAAAATATAATAAGGGGGTTGTACTAATAACAATAAGAGGTTACACTAGTAGTATAGGGACCTAACAGAAACTGAATAATATCTACGAAGTGATCATCCACGACCCTAATTGAAAATAACTATGCATTGGGCAAGTTATCCTAGATACTTGTGGGTTCTTCTCCTGTCTCCAATCTTGACAAATGATCAAGCCCGACATTCAATCTCCCTAGTTTGACTACCACCTCAAAGTTGTACTCTTGAAATAATAACAAAAATCAACAAATTTTTTCTCCCAAAACAGGCTTATTCACCAAATATTTTAGCTTGGAGTGATCGCTGAACATCTTGAAATGTTTTCCCAACAAGTAGTGATTTAACTTTTGTAATGCATATACCATAGCTAACCCCTCTCTTTCTGTCTTGGTATAGTTCTTTTCCACCTTGGACAATTTTCTGCTTGAAAATGTTATGGGGTGATCAATTTATCCTTCTCTTGGTTGTGTCAATACTATACCCAATGCTATGCAAGATGAATAGAGATGTACATGAAACTCCTTATTCTAGTCTTGGAAAACCAAAATAGGCGCAATCACCATTTTCTCTTTCAGTACATCTAGGATTTTTTGGCACTCTTCATTCCACTCAAAGGACACATCCTTCTTCAGCAATTTCCCCATTAGCGCAGTTATCTGCGCATATCCCTTTATAAACTTTTTGTATTAGCCATTGTGTCAAAGTGTCGTGCACAGTTTGCTTACTATTTTTGGTGCTAGCAAGTTCACAATAACTACGATCCCCACGGGATCCACCATTAATCCCTGCTTACAAGACAAATGTCCCAACATTATACCAAAGGGTGCACAGAAGATACACTTTCCCAAGTTCAATGATATCTGGTATTGTCTACATGTATCCAACATCAACCTCAAGCTCGCCACATGCTTCTTCAACAACCAAAAGATTGTCCAATCATCAAAGTAAACTTCCAAAAAATTATAGATGTATTCTTTGAAGACTGCAACTACAACTCTGGAAATATGGCAAAAGCATTTTTCAAACCAAAAGGCATCATCGTGTACTAGTAAGAGCACCATTCTATAGCAAATATTGTCTTATGTCTATCTTTCAGTGCAATTCTGATTTGGTGGTAACCTGAAAATCCATCTGTGAAGGGGTAGGCTTCCTGCCCTCCTACATTGTCCAATACTTTGTCTGTAAATGGTGTTGGGAAGGGGTGACGCAGACATGCACCATTCAATTTTCTCAAGTCCACACAAATTTTTATTTCCCCTTTTGTCTTCTTTTCCTGAACCACCATGGGACTTACCCATTCAGACTCTTTGACGGGTTCGATAATCCCAACTGCTATCATTTTGTCTAGTTCTTCTTTCACCTTTTCGTTATGTTTTGGATTCAGATTATAAGATCTCTGCCTAACAGGGTTCGCATCAAGCTTCAGAGGAATATTCATAACTCCAAAGTCTCCTATTATGTCCTTCATGTATGAGAACTTAGTGGGAAACAACTCTTGGTATTCATGCAAAAGATCTGTTATTTTGCTGACTGTTTCTTCATCCCAATAATTACTTATCGTTGCAAACTTTGGCTCATCTTCTGACCCTATATTCACATTCTTGATCTTTAATGGCTTCGTTATATCAAGTATCTCTATTTCAGTTCCATTCACTTTGCAGTAACCTTCAGATTCTGCGATGTTGATATTGCGAGGATCTTCATCCTCTTCTGCAGTGATGTTATACCATTCATGTACATTATGTAACTACACAGCCCAATCAGGCTGCCAAAGTAAATGGAAATTGTTTTTCAAAAAATATTCTTCTTAACTATTTGAAGGGTTGCATCTATATGTGGACAATCGTCTTCAAAGATAAATGTCATTATAAATCCATCAACCATCTTTGCCCAGCTTGTAGTACCATGTTGAAGTTCTATTTCCAAATACCAATTTTGAGGAATTGTCTCCAAGGTATGGATGGATCCATGCATCCATTCTTCGCGTGGAATTTCTTCCCATGTTATCATGCAGAGTTGTATGTGTTCTCTAGGATCGGTTTGACTATCATACTTCTATGCTGGTTCTCTTTCTACTAAAAAAAACCTTACGACATCACCCTTCGACACTATTTCCAATTCCCTATATTCTTCTTATGTGTACCCCACCATCTAGCAGGAGTAGCTCTTAGGGCTAGATCCAAAGCTAACAATCTTTGACATTTTGGTACTTGTCTTTCATAATCTCCGAAGAATGTGTTTGTATTATCGAGACCATCATAAAAAGGTAAATCACATACCTTAGCTGTCATACAGTGCACTAGTTTAGTAATCCTTACACATCACCTTGTATATACTTCATGTAACCTATTTTGTGAGTTTTCCAATTCTTCTTCTGAATCTGAAGTGAAAGAACTATCTTGCTCCCAACCCAATTTTCCATCTGTGGTAGGGTTAATCCGTTCTCCTCCTTTTGTTTTTATTTGATAAATGTTGTTGATGTCATTTGCGCTATACTTTTCTTGAACATGTTCAGAATAACTTTCTCCTTCTTATGGATCTAGTGGAACAATAGCTCTCATATTTTTTCTTTCAAATATCATTTGCCTCATCTTTAATTTAATTATAGCCATGTTAGAAAAGTCCCAATCTAATCCAAGCAATGCAGGATAGGGATTACTATCATCCACAATTTTGTTCACATCAAGGTTAGTGGTAGTGCGCACTCCTTTAATGTCTACTGTGATACCTGGTAACCTTCCTAGAGGAACAATCTTCTGTTGATTCGCCATCTTCAGCTAAATAAGAAACCATTGCAACTTTTTCCTACCCATCAATTCCCAGGTTTGTTTTGGTAATACATTGGCATCAAATCCTAGATCCAAGATAACCTAATCCATGTCATATTCTCCAATCTGTGCAGTAAGCCTCATTTATTTTCTAGTCCTCTTCTTGTGTCGATGTATATTATTCACTACGTGCATGTCTCTTTGTGGTACTTCTTTAGAAGGACAAGAGTAAATCAATTCTTGCAATCCCTCTACAAATTTCTAGTTTCTTAACAACTTCATGCAAGTTTGTAGAAAAGACTTCAAAATATCTTGATCCACATATTATTTCGCAGCTAGTATTATCTCGCGGTTATTCTTCTGTGTTGGTTGCCTAGTACAGGTCGAAGCCTCATCATCCATAAAGCTTCACCTTGCCTCCATGAATACTTGCTTTTCCTTCTCGACATAATAAACAAGAGAATTTTCAATAGTTTTTCTTACTTATGTAGCTTCAACTTCCTTTTTCCCATTGGCTCTATCATCTCTAGTCACAGCTCCACTTCTTTTTACAACGTTAAAACGAGGTTCATCTTCCCTTGGCTCAGAAATCATCATTTGAATATTGGTTGCGGGCTTCTAGTTCCTTTTCTCTCACATCTTCGTGATAAGGACGAGACATTCTTCTATCACGTGATCAAAATATTTCTCGGTTGTAGTAGGGTTCTGACAGTATCTTGCGAAGTGTTCTACCTATCCCCAGTTATAATAGATAATCTGGTCGTGTCCTTGACTAGCTCCTCCTCCTCCCCATCCTTGGAAGCCTCCTCATCTAGCATGTTTGCTTGGCTCCTCGTGTGTATGTCCTTCAACTTGCAGTCTATAAGCATCAATAGTGTGCTCCATCATCAAGTCATAACTTCGACAATTTCTCTCATCATGGCCTACTGATTTATAAAAGTTGCAAAACAACTATGTTGGGGTTTGCACGTACTTCTGTAATAAATAGCAATCCTCAAAGAAATTTTGGCCTCTCGTTTTATGAATTTCACACCACAAACATGGTCTTGGGTTTACTGGATTAGGTGCTCCACTTTCCAAGTAATATCTGAACACAATGCATTGATCCTTATAATGGCCCTCTACTTTGCATTTTGTACAACACACTTTTGGTCTAGCTTCTTTACCTTTCTTGAGATCTTTCAATTCCAAGGTCAAATTTTCTAGCTAACTCTGAATCTTCTATACCCCTGCACGAGTATCTCTGATCGGTGAGGCTTCCAACTTCATTGCAATATCCAATGCCTTGGCTTGAGTCGTTATCTTCTGTTGTGTCAAAGGTAACTTGATATGTGGCAGCGACATAGCTATAAAACATTCTTTATGATGTTTTGGGGGTATGTTAAAGCTTATTTTTCACATTAACACCTTGAATCATTGATCGAAATACCACACAAACTCAATAGTCATCTATTTGATTTCCTTCAGCTCCATAATGCACTATGATTCTAAATTCGACTTCTTGAATTCAGATACCGACACTTTCTTAATATCATCCAACAAGGCATCCTGATTAGTCATAGAATACTTCATGTACCATGTCAGTGCTCTTTCTCGCAGTGTCATGATGATTTGCGCCTTCTTTACATCTTCGTCAGTGATCTGTCTTGCTTTCCATATTGCATCAGCTACAAACCAGAACTACTCAGGTACCTTTGATCCCAATCCTCTAAAAATAGGCAGCTTAATTCCATAGGCCATTTTTCTTCTTGGGGGGCTAGGGGAAGGGGGAGGTGCATAGGGGAATTATGGGGAGGGGGATGGGGGGTAAGGGGAGTATATGAATGGGGAATCCCAAAGATTCCTTGATTTTTCTCAACTTCTAACTTCGACGCACCTTCAAATAGGGAGGGGGATACCACAGGGTTGCAGGGTTACTCCCTTCTTCTTCACTCTTAGACCCACCTAACAAGGGACTATAGTCAATCTCAATAAATTTCTTTGTCTCATGATCTATTCTATATCACTTTCCACTTTGCGTAGACCTTGGTCCTGGTTTAGAATTATTCCCTCTTCGTCCAAACATTAATCTGACTGCATTCATAGTACACCATTTTCACACAAAAGAATTTTAATCCACAACTTCAAAGAATTTAGGTACTTACCTCACGGACCCTTGAAAAATATTTGCTCAGCTTCATTGTAAGATATAGTCATGTCTATTGCAAACTTAGTAATAAATCCTCCTAGGATACTGTCAATCCAAAAATCAACCACTCTTGAGATATTGTTGTTAGTATTCTTGAGTCATTGTATCAATTCAGGGCTCCATGCGGTAGGCTCGTCGTTTTTGAAACAAGTCTTATGCTCGGTCAAATTTGATACCCATTCATATAGTTCATTAGAAAACGTCGCGAAGAATATCTCATGTTGTTTTGTAAAGAGATACTTTTGCAACCAGGCTTCAATTGACAATCATGGAATTCTGTTTTCCGGAACTGCGAATTCTCACTCTTTATGTTCAACCCACTCCTGAACTTCCTTCTTCGATGGATGCCAAAACATATTCCTCAAACATATCCTCATCTTGTCAATGGAACTATTTGTTGGTTCAAGGGGGCTTCACCCAGGTTTAAAGTGTACTACGCACCAACAAAACCCTCAACCACTGGCCCTCTCGGCAACGACCTGCAAGCAAATCGCAGTCTCAATTGAAGCGGTTATGGGAGGTTGCAAAACCAGGTTTCTGCAGCCAGATGGATACTGCATTGTTGCATCCATGTGTTTTCTTTATGTTGTATACTTTATCTACTACTTTTTATTCATAAAATACTTTGCGTTGTTATTTTACTTGGCAAATTTGCATTCATTACATAAACAGATCATAGAATACTATAACCTTTACTTGCAATCAATGCTTCACATAAATAGATAGAAATAAAATATATAGCATATATAAACATAGAATATGGCCAAAACTTCTTCTTCTTTATTAAGATCAATCTTTCTAGTACATTCACCTTCTTGACCTGATCACCCAGCTGCGGGTAGTCTGTGCACTGAGCTGTAGACTCTTCCACGGTCTTGTTCGTGCACTAATATGTCTTATTACAAGCAATATTAATGCCTACATTAATCATCAACCCAGGGCAAGTCCTTTTATTTCAAGGGTGTCAGTATTGTATATGCAATGAGTTCATAGGTCAGTTCATAATGAAATAAGTTGGAATCGTTGCAATTGCTAATGTCTACCTCTCTAAATTCAATCCAAACAATTCTGAAAGAAATTTGTAACACACTTTCAAGGCTACTTAATTTATTCTGCAAGCAACTGAATCAGAATGCAAATAGAAAGATCCACTCTCAGCAATCTAACTAGTATTGAAACGAATTCATTTAACATTAAGGAAAGCTATAACAATTGAACAACAAATAACCACATAGACATCTCATGGAAAGCAATCAACTCTATATTTGAAATCTATGATAGCGGTACTTTAGAATGAACAACGATCTCATACTGAAATTAACATAACCAATTCAATGAAGAGTAACATGCATATATAACACACAGCTAAATTTGGAATCTTGACTGAACAGAAAACACAAATCAGAATCACCAATCCTCACAGTAATCAAAATGATGGTAACTTTGCAAATTAATAATAATAAATAGTTATGGGAATAAACATAAATGATTATAACACAATTGAAGCAGAAGATATCCTATTGATTGGGCCCAAAATCTCTAGAAGTCCCCGCTGTTAGATATTCAGAATACGATTATGGATGAAACACAACATTCTTCATTAAAATTAATAACAGAGTTAAAACATCACTATGATGAAAGTATTATATGTCCAAAAAGAAAAGTTACAATCTGCAAATTCCTCCCTAGCTGTTCAGTTCACCTTATGACTTTATATAACTTTTAGAAAAGTAAATGGATAGAAGCGAATCCTCAAGATTAGGGGATCCTGAGGATTTTGCAACACTCAATCTGATTTCATCATAGAATAGCATTGGTCCTCCTGGTCTTCTGATGTCTTCCATACTCAAGACGTTGCCTTTTTTCCTTTACTGGATGATGTTGTCCTGTCGATTGAACAACAATCGTCCAATCCGCGTCCCTGCATATAAATATAATGAAATTTAATTGTGCGTTCCCATATTTATCTAATTTGTTACTAATCTATTTTACCCAACTTATGTTGTTGTTTCCTCTATTTTTGTCCATAAAACGGAGATAAACATGTGAAGACAAATTCTTAATTAATCTATTTACGAGGAGAAAACATACCTTTTTCTCGGCCCAACATACTCTCCTGCTTACCTTTTTGCATGTCCTCATGCAATAATATGGTTAAGGTGTAATTGAGTTAAGGAATAAGCAAGAGATAATTCCTCCTTATACAGCCTGAAACCATTTTTCTGTTTGAGCACTGCAAAAGCCTTGTTCACTTGATGGTCTAGCAAGTTATAATCACTATGGTAGCCATATGGAGGATACGAGATAATTGGATTTCTATGTCGCAACCCTATCCAATTAGGGCCCATGCTCAGGACCATGTTGTTGTATTTGTGTAAGCGAGTGGAAGCAGCTTTGAAATTCTTGAATCTAAATGGCTCTCTGTTCCTGATATTATTGCTGGAGGGTTCCCATCTATGTTTGGCTGCAGACAAAGCTTCTCCTTTTATTTTCTAGAAGTATTCCTTCCCTTCCTGTATGATCTCTTATTGAAGTGGTCCTAATTGGCCCACAACACCCGTTCGTTTCATGAACTGTTTGTGCTGGACAGAGAGGTGCAGGGGTTTTGTAGGTTCTCCCCTAACCCATAAGTCTATGCCATATTCTCTCTTTTGAAAAGTATTATGGGCTTTATCCCATTTGATATGATTAGTGGCAAAGGAAATAAAATCTTGGAATTGGATATCCCCTATGAAGGGGCCAGGATTACTGTTTAAGTCATCCTCTAAGAAACAATTATGCATGTACAATTCACACAAGAGGCATTGTACCTATTCATTCTATTCTCTGAAACACTTGAAAAAGTTTGGGGTGGTCTTAATTTCCACCAACTTACCAGCTTTAATAACTTTGACCTTCAATAAGAGGTATCTTTCTAGCAGGAACAGTGCATAGTTGGTGGCAGGAGCTCGACATGACAAGGCATCTGAATAAAGAGAGAAAACAGTCTCCATTTTCTCCTTAGCCTTCTATAACTTGACCTGTTCTTTTTCAACTTTCTTTTGTTCATCCTTGTAATTAGCGAAAGTCTCATCCTCTGTGACCGTGAGTGCCTCAAATTTCTTTCATAATTACTGGTGTACTCGTAGGGGCACTATTTCCTCTTTATGTCAAATCAATTCCTGTTGAGTCTTGGCTAGTTCATTCTGGAATTTCCTGATGACCGCTTCCATTACTAGGGAAATGTAGCCAGGCGTCTCCTCTGTCTGGACCTCATCATCCTGGGTTTCCATTGGGTTAGTTTGAACAACAACCTCAATCGTTCCTTGGGTCATATAACAGTCTTCCTGAATATTCTCTGCAAAATTTGTTTGGACAACAACATCAGTAGTGAGGAAGTCTATTTGGGTTTCCCCTGGGAAAACACAAGGATATTTTTTCTGCATTTCACCGTTTTCTAAAAGACATGGCTTTTTTTTGGTTTCTTTTGAATAAAAAAAAGGGTCTCAGTCTGGGTTTCAATATCTTTCCCAGAGAATTGTTCTATTTGGGTCCCTATGATCTCCAATTCTATTTACAATTTGTTGACCATGACTACTTCCTTCAACCACTCTCTCAGCTGCTTAATTGTTTTCTTTTGCTTCTTAAACTTTTTAAGCAACTTCTTGAGTCTGTCCTTGTATGTTTTTTTTGTCCTTAGGCTTTTGACTGGCAGTGGTACAACTGTATTTACTTTAGGTTCATGTTCAAGTGGAATTGTGTTAACATCAGGATCAGGTTCTAATGGAACCGTGTCTCCCGATGGATTTTCACCTACCATGTCTCTATCTTTATGAGATTCCCTCTCAGGAGACCCCAATGGAATTGTGTCTCCTGAGCAATTATCATTTTCAGGTTCTTTTTCTAGATGGGCCTCATCCTCTGGGGACTTCATAAAATGGCACCCCCTGGTTGATTTTCACCTTCGAGGGTTTCTTCTGTATGGTTTTCCTTAGCTGGGGATTCTAGTGGATCAATAGCTTCTGTTTGATTTCCCTCCCTAATGTTTTCCTCTACATGAACTTTTGCTTCAAGGGGCTTCTCCATAGAAGGAACTGGTTCCCTCTGCTCTTCCAAATTATCAGTAAATGGCAGGGTTTCATCTTGAGCAGGATTACCAGCAGAGGTAGACTGGTTGGGGACATAAGTTTTCCCTTCAGAATTCCTGGATTGCTCCCTTACTTCACCAAATATCCCCATATTCTTTAGTACTCGGGCAACCTCTTCCTCATAGTCTTACAAAGAGTCATCTTGTGGACTTGGAGGGGGCATATGAGATGGCCCCGCCTCGTCTATTTGAATTTGGGTGTGTCGCTATGACTTTATCCTCACATAGCATCTTCGCTTTGCTGGGCCTGAGGCCAAAGAGGGATTCTTCCTTTTCTGTGTCCTTTTCGGACTTGTCACTCTTGGCCCCTGTTGTTCAATCGCTGGGTTTTCTATAGGTGGGGTAAAAGTAGGATTTACTTGGTTATCCTAGGTTAGCTGCTGCTGGGCTAGTCTATGAATGATGATTAATTTGATCAGCCCATGATGGTTGATGACTGTAAGTGGGTCCTTTTCCTTTCTGACCCGACGAGCAACGTCATGTAACACAGAATTTAAATAAAATGGCAAGTTAGCTGTAATTTTTTTGTTCCAAAATAGCTAACAATTTAAGTTGGCGAGGTTTTATCATGTCCTATCATTTGTCGCACGTGATATACCTTTGCATAATGGCTGCCAATTCCTGCCATGGCTGTCTTAAAGCTGTAGGGTGAACCCCTTTTCCTTTTCGCAACAATTGCTCATCTAGGTCCTAAAATATCGTGATTGCATTCTGCAGAAGAATATGTTTGTCTGTCGATCTCGTTCCTTCTACTGGAAGTCTAGTGACTTCAACTATGTTTGCTTCGGAGACGGTTATGTTCCTTCCTTTCACAATAGGGTGGCCATTATGTAAATTCTGCAGAAATTTAATTGTCATTTCCTCGTGAAATCCCTGTAATTTGATTAAGTAATATAGCCAGCCGGCACACTCAAGAATCGCACGAACTTGGTCTGATACCCTGAGCACTATGGGTTCATTTCGAATGGCTTTTCCTCCCGTGCTTTTTGTTTCTCTGTGGGTAGTTCGCTTGCATGCACTTCTCTCACACTTTCACAGTTTGGGACAGCAGTAGAGAACGTTAAAGCTATTAACAGAAAAATGACGTTGTTTTTAGAATTAATATCAAAGGCAATTATGTTATTTGTCTCGTCAGCAATATTTGTCGCAGGGTCATAATCAATTCACATGCTATCCATAATTGTTGCCTTCTTTCCTCCAATCAGAAATAGTTTGATAATTATTTCACACGTGCATTCATCATGCAGTCCTTTAACCAAAAATCAGTTTAATAATCATCACGCAAACTATCCATAAACTATCACACATGTTGTTCATACGCAAACCATCCCCCCCCTCCAATTAGAAAAGGGCATCCACGCCCACCAAACATGGGAAAAATGAAGAAAGTGTCGGTAAATCATAAATGCATGCAACCAATCAATAAAAGCGGTGTAATATATGATAACGACAATCAAAGCAATACACATCAAAATATTTGAAATTCCATAAAATAAAACAGAGATTTATATCATTATGTCAATAGATATTTACCTTAGGTGGAAAAGTGACAAACGCATGACCAATGATAAGTATTAATGACTATCAGTAAAGTGATTGGAAAATAATGATATAATGCATATAAGATATGGGTTACCTTGCATTTTGGCTAATTAAATTAGAAATGTTGTTCAAATGGGATTTTTTTCCTTTAGAAACGAATCCATAGGTGGTAATAGGATAGAGAGTATTTAGCAGTGTAACATAGTACTTCAATACCACAAGTAGAGCCACTGCTGCTAGCAGACATTCATAGCCTCGACAAGGTTGCTTTTGAACCCCGCAAATGAGTCAGAGTCCTCCTTTTAGTATTTAGATGATTCTCCTCTTCTTGCTATAAAGAGACCACTATGCTAGAATGATAACCAGATAACTATAATGCCATTCACCAGGATATAACAAAGTGATCAGGTTGGCTCGTGATGAGACCCCCTGTCATTTTTACAATTTTAATTATTAAGAAGGTCATTACCTTGGTGTGGTGGACATAATGGAATGTCACCTGTTACATCCTTATGATCATGGTAGGCTAGCTCGTAATGAGACCCCCTGTCCTCTTTAAAACAATGTTTGTTGCATTTTCATATTTTCATATTTTGATGCTTTTATTGTAAAGATAGGGAGGCTCATTTACTCCTTAAGAGTCAAGGATGGAATAAGAAGTAAAAAAATGCCAATGAAAGTTATGCTTTTACACCCATATCATCATATCAAAGAGATTTATCCATTTGAAAGTGTGAAAGATAAACCAACATGGTATTAAGATAGTAAATCATTTTATGATGTTTCCAAAGGGAAGATATTCAACTAGTCATTATAAAGATGCACCATGTCAGCTTTTGAATAAATATGACCATCAAAAGGTTTCATATGTCATAATGGTATTAACATTACTATTTTTCTTTCTCTTAGGCACAAATGCAACAGATGGTTTTTATTCAAAACATAGAAGAGAAAGAAAATGGAAAAAATAATGACCAGCAATGAAACAACAAAAAGAAATCACAACTATTTATTCTACCGAAAAGTGATTGTTTAATCGATTGAACAACAATTGTTCAATTGATCAAACAACAACACACAAAAGAAAAATCGGGGTTGTTTAATTGATTGAATAGCAATCGTTCAATCGATTTAACAACAAACACACAAAAAAGAAATTAGTGTTGTTCAATTTATTGAATAACAATCATTCAATCGATTGAATAGCAAACACACAAAAAGAAATTAGTGTTTTTCAATTGATTGAAGAACAATTGTTCAATCAATTGAACAAGAAAACACATAAAAATAAATTAGTGATGTTCAATTGATTGAACATCAATCATTCAATCGAGTGAATAGAAAAAAACACAAAAAGTGTTGTTCAATTGATTGAACATCAATCGTTCAATCGATTGAACAACAAAATACGCAAAAAGTGTTGTTCAATTGATTGAACAGCAATCGTTCAATCGATCGAACAATAAGACACACACAAACAAATAAGTGTTGTTCAATTGATTGAACATCAATCGTTCAATCGATTGAACAACAAAGCACACAAAGCGTTGTTCAATTGATTGAACAACAATCGTTCAAACAATTGAACAACAAAACGTAGAAAAATTGTTGTTCAATTTATTGAACAACAATCGTTAAATCGATTGAACAACAAAACACACAAAGTGTTGTTCAATTCATTAAACAACAAAACACGCAAAAAATGTTGCTCAATTGATTGAACAAAAAAACACACACAAACAAATAAGTGTTGTTCAATTGATTGAACAACAAAACACACTCAACAAATAAGTGTTGTTCAATTGATTAAACATCAATTGTTCAATTGATTGAACAAGAAAACACACAAAGTGTTGTTCAATTGATTGAACAGTAAAACATGCAAGAAGTGTTGTTCAATTGATTGAACAACAATCGTTCAAACGATTGAACAACAAAACATGCAAAAACATGATGTTCAATTGATTAAACAACAATAGTTCAATTGATTGAACAACAAAACACACAAGAAGTGAATGATGTTCACTTGATTTAACAACAATCATTCAATCGATTGAACAACAAAACACACAAGATGTATGTGTTGTTCAATTGATTGAACAACAATCGTTCAATCGATTGAACAACAATTACTAAACACACCCAGAAACAAGAGAAATCCTCATATTTACATGTTGATGCCTAACTAGATTGCAACCAATCATAAAGTAATATATACATTATACACAACTGAAGAAAGATACATTTTTAGGAGAGAAAAGCTGTTGGGTCATCACTCCCTGCAGCGAAAATTTGCATAGTGGGGTCATCACGTACCTGTTGACAAAAAGACTTTTTGGTGAGTGGTTTGTGATAAAGAGGTACCCGATGCCCATTCACCTTGAAAAAATGGCAAGACCCATCAATGGTAGTCAAAGTGAGAGTGCCATTGTTATGTACTTCTTGAATTTCATAAGGGCCAGGCCACCTTGTCTCTAACATGCCCGGAAAGTCTTGGAATCTGGAGTCATAGAGGAGTGCCCAATCTCCTTTTTAAAACGTCTTCTTTTTAATAAGATTGTCATGCCATTTTGCCCTTTGCTGCTGAATAATTGCAGTGCGATGTAGAGCAAGTAGTCAAGCTTCATCCAATTCATTTATTTATTGAAGTCATTTGGTTTGGGCTTTTGTCAAATCCAATCCTACTTCCTGCATTATTTTGAGTTTCTTTATTTCAAATTCAATAGGGAAGATAGATTCTTTGCCAAATACAGGTTGGTACGTAGAATATCCAATAGTATTTCTCCAAGTTGTGTGATAGGCCCACAAGGCATCTAGTAGTCTAGTAGCCCAGTGTTGTCGATGTGTTGAGACTGTCTTGGTTAGAATTGTTCAATGACCTTATTGGTGCTTTCAACTTGCTCGTTCACTTGCGGGTGATATGGGGAAATGAATCTATGTGTAATGTGGTGGTTCCTTAGAGTGGTTGTAATCTTGTGTCCTAAAAATTTCCCTCCTCCATCCATTATCACTTCCTGAGGTAAACCATACCTCACAAATAACCCAAAAAGGAAATTATTTACAGCTTCTTCCTTAGCTCTTGGAAAATTTACTGTTTCTACCCACTTTGTTACATAATCTGTGGCAACCATTATATATGAATTTTGGTTTTATGGCAGATGAAATGGGCCAACAAAATCCAATTCCCATCGTTTAAAAGTTTCTATTACCAACTGGGGCTACATTGACATTTCATCATATTGACTAGGCCAGCCCATTCTTTGGAAACTATCACAAGCCTGGGCATATTTCTTAGCATCTTTAAAAATAGTGGGCCAATAATAGCCAATCTGTAGTACCTTATGCCCTATTATACGATCAGTGAAGTGTCCTCTACAGCGCTCGTCATGGCAGGCCTTTAGGATGTCATAAATTTCATCCTCATGAATGCATATGCATATACACATATCAGACCCTGTATGAAAAAGGTATTTGCTAATCCAAGAAAACTGGGTGTTGCGCTGGATAATCTGTTTCCTTTCCCTTGCTGTCAAGTGCCTGGGCAACTTTCCTACTGCCAAATAGTTTGCTACATCTGCATACCATGGCGTTTTGACTACTACGACAAACAAATGTTCATCTGAAAATTGGTCGTCCACTACCAATGGATCATTTATCTTTGGAACTTGAGACAGAAAATCAGTGACTGGGTTTTCCTTCCCCGGACAATCTTTGATGGTGATATCAAACTCTTGCAAAAGCAACAACCAACGAGTCACTCAACCATTTGTAATAGGTTTGTTAGCTAAGTACCTAATGGCAGAATGATCAGTATACAGAAAAACTTGATATCCAGTTATATAATGTCTAAATTTGTTTATGGCATAAATGGCAACTAAGAATTCCTTTTCTATTACTATAAAATTAAGTTCAGCAGTGGTAATATTTTTGCTGATATAATATATAGCATAAGGTTTTTTGTCCTCCTCTTAGCCGTGGACAGCGCTTATTAGTGCATCTAACGCATCTGTGGAGATGTGAAAGGGCAGATCCCAGTTAGGTCCACATAATATTGATGTTGTCGAAACTAATTTATTTAAATTTGTAAAAGTTGTGTCACATTTATCAAACCATTTAAGTCCAACATTTCCTGTTAAAGCATATAAAGGTGCAACAATTTGTGAATTGTTTTTAATAAACATGTGATAATAGCCTGCATATCCAAGGAAGCTACGTACCTCCATCTACGTACAGGGTGTAGGCAGTAAGATAACTACATGTATATTTGTTGGATCTACCTATATCCTTGCTGTAGAAATGTAATGTTCTAGGATTACGCCTTTTGTCATCATCATGTGACACTTGACATTGCTTAAATACAGCCTAGTAGCGATGCATCATTCCAAAACCTTCTCTAATGTTTGTAGGGATTGACTAAAGTCATCCCCATACGAGGTAAAGTCATCCATGTAAACTTCAAGTCCTTCATTTATCAGATCAACAAAAATGTTTAGTATAGCTCTTTGAAACATAGTTGGGGCATTCCATAAGCCGAATAGTAACACTTTATAAGAGAATGGACCCCACAGACAGGTAAAGTTTGTTTTGTCTTAGTCTTTATGGCCAATTTGAATCTGATTGTAGCCGCTGAAGCCGTCTAAAAAGGAAAAGAACTGCTTCCCTACCCGAGTACCAAGGACTTGATCAATAAATGGAAGAGGGAAGTTATCTTTCTGTGTTTCCTTGGTCAATTCCTGATAATCGACACAGATACACCACTTCCTATTTTTCTTGGGGATAACTACCAATGGAAAGACCCATTTTCTCTCTGAAATGGGATAAATGAAATTCACGTCCACTAGCTTCTGTAACTCTTCTTTTACAATGTCCTTGAAATGCAGATTCAACCTCTGCTGAGGCTGCTGGATAGGATGAGCATCGTTTTTAGTGTAGATATGATGTGTACATAACTGTGGGTATATGCCCTTCATATCAGGATAGTCCCAGGCAAAATCCCCTTTATATTTTTGTAGGACCTGAATGAGTTTTTGTTATTGGTCCCTGTCCAGGCTATCATTAATATTTAAAACCTTTCATGGTTCAATTTCAACAGGCTTGCTGTCATGAACAATTTTTTTTGGATATGCTGATCATCCGTATCTTTCAAAGGGTCTTCCAAGGCTTCAATATCAAGAATTTATTTTAACATTTCACATTTTACATTATTCACATTAGCTGGTTGATTGATAAAGTTGTTGATAACATCATATTTAGTCTGATCCTTGAATTCAAGTGCCTCTGCTACTGTAAGTGGTGAACGAATGCTTTCTTCCAGGTATGCGGGTGGTTGTTTATGTATTTTTACAATGGGTAGACTTAGTTTGGCAGGAGGATATAAAACGAGAACTTTTACAACATCCCCCTTAGAAATGGCCATGCTACCCTCTCGGCAGCGTATATAAGCATCAGTTCTTGCCAACCAAGGTTGGTCCAAAATTAGAGGGTGCCCATCCAATCGACTCTTTGGGTTTATAATGAGAAAATCTACTGGATACTCCCATGAATCAACAGAAATCGTAATATCTTGTAAAGTTCCATCTGGTCTTACCACTGAACGATTAGCAAGTTCTAGCAAGGTGGTGGTTGGTTCCAGAGATGTAATACCGAGTGTCTTATAGGTTTCTGCAGTTAAGATGTTAATGGTTGCACCCAGATCAACTAGTGTGTTTCGAAAGGAGCGGCCATATATTTGAGCTGTAACTATGGGATTCCTAGGATCTTCATAATTTACCGAAGTTTCCCCTCCCAAGAGAAAATCAGACAAGGTCCCTACAACATGAATAGTGGATGAAGCTTTTGCTTTCCTCACAGGCTTCTTCACACATAGCTCTTTAATTGTTTTAGCATAAATAGGAATATCTTAGATGGCCTGGAGGAGAGGAATTTTAATACAAAGATTTTTCAGTTCCCCAACAAGATCAAAGTCTGGATAAACAATTGGTTTAGGCATTTTTAACCTTTCGGGGAACGGGGGAGAAGTAACTATGAGTTTTTCAAGGTCTTTATGCTCATCTGTATCTTCTCCTTGTTTTATTTATGTGTCAGTCACAGTTGATGGTGTATGTACAGGTGGGGTTCCTAACTCAATTGATGGCTAGTCTTTGTTTTCCCCAAGGGTGATGATGCATCCTTACCTCAATCTAAGTTCATTACATTCCTTTTGTTCAATCTCATAGTCTAAGCTTTTGACAATTTGCACCAGCTGAACCGGTCTATTATTGGGATTCAGATTCAGTTGAGTTGGCAATTGAGGATGTAGAAGGGGCTGAGGATTTTGCTGTAATGGATATGGGGCTGATAATGTAGGTTGAGGTTGAGGAATTGTCCCCATAGGTGTATTAGATATCCTTAAAGGTTGTGCCAATTTAGAGACTAGTTCAGATTTCGAGAAGTAGAGGCAGGCCACTGGGATGGATATGGATTACATTTGCCAAACAGGAGTAAAAGGAGAATTCGACTAGCCATTACCCAGAAAGGATTGAGTTGGCAAAGGTGTCATAGGAAATGGCTGTGATTTCCAATTCAAGTAAGATGATTGGCCTTGCTATGCTGCCCCAAGGTTCTGTTGCTGGTTAAATGATGAAGAAGGAAAGAACTGGGATGTGTCTTGTGACATACTTGTGGGTTTGGCCTGCCACTATCGATGTTGGTTCATTAAGTATACTGGCTCTATCTCTTCTTTTGCTTCTTTGAAAACTTCTTTGAGCCCTGGAAGTGATAGACATTGTTCAGTGGCGTGATCCTTGGTGCAGATGGCGCATGTCTGGACCAAGTCAAATGGACATTCCTATCAATTGTTCTTCTTCCGGCAGCGTGGGCGGAAAATGGCCAAGTTCTGTTATGCTAAGGCTTGTTTCTATTGTAGGACGTTGAACTGTGTTGTAATGGTGCTCAGGATGTCTATCTTGAAGTCTTCTGGGAGGTTACCGATTTCCATTCTTGTTAGGCCTCCACTATGTGGTTTGCTTCCTCTGGTCATAGGATCTCAATTTCGTGACCTGGTGCGTGTGCTACCTCATGAATGCTTGATACACAAGTGAACAATTTCATCATAATATTCTTGAGAAATATCTCCTTTCCCCATCAAATTTAGAGTTTCTATACATTCTTCTTTCATTCCCTCAATTAAGATAGCTCCCAGGACTTCTTTTGGTAAAGTGGTGTGAGGGGATCTCTGCAAATTATAGTGAAATCGTTCGACATATTCATCTAGAGTCATTATCCTTTGCAGCCCTCTTAAAGATTTCATCTTTTAATTCCCTAGTCTTGTAGAAGTCTTGGTACCTTGTGAGGAAAGGATGTTTCATGTCATCCCAAGAGTTAATAGTACATCTGCCTAAACCCATGAACCACCTCAAAGCTGCTCCTTTTAGAGTAGAAGGGAACAATTTTAATTTTTGAGGGTCGGTGGTATAGTCATACCCTCTACAGAGGACATCAAACTCGAATAAGAAGGCATCTGGATCCTCTGTGATCATCCCATGAAAGGTTGGGATGCTTTGCAAGGGAATAGCTTTCATCGGGGCATTGGCCACTTGGTCGACTATGGGGTATTCCAATGTCGAGGTCTGACCTTGAGGTGGTAGATTCACCATTTGGTCAAAAATGTGCCAATATCCTTCAGGGATTTCAATGGGTTCTATTTGAGTAAGCGGAGGATTCCCAGTCGAGTTGGTTTTGTAACACTGCCTAGATCTAGGATCATAGGAGATCCTTGTCCAAACAACTGTGGTTCTGCCTTAGCAGTTGCACTGGTTTCTCCCTCTCCTTCTCTTAAGTTACATGATTTTTTCTCTTGTAGAGGATCAGAATGTAAATTTGTTGTAACCTGAAAACTCTGTTTAGATCCTCCAATTTGGCTATGAATATCAGCATAAGCTATAGATGGTGAGCCTGATACCTAAGGGATTATAGTAGGGATTTTCCTAGATACAATCTAGAATCCTACTGATTCTTGAGACTCTACTTTTCTTACGATTTCATCTATAAAATTTGTTCTCCCAAGTTTCACCGATACCTTAGGTTTTGTGGATTTAGGTGGGGGGTTCTGATATTTTTCTATCTTTTTTTCCTAGTCATTCATAAAAAAACCTATTCCTATTTAACCTCTATGCAATTATTGAAAATCAGGCCGAAGAGAAAGCACTTTACTTGCTGGTTATGCAAGTTCTTACCTCTTGTTTTTAAAACCCAATTCTTTTACAGCAAGCTAAAAGAAATCACTTTGAAACACTCTCCCGGCAACAGCGCCAAAATGTTGGTGCACTAAGATGTCTTATTACAAGCAATCTTAATACCTACATTAATCATCAACCCAGGGCAAGTCTTTTTATTTCAACAGTGTTATCGTTGTATATGCAGTGAGTTCAGAGGTCAATTCATAATGAAAGAAGTTGGAATCGTTTCAATTGCTAATGTCTATATCTCTAAATTCAATCCAAACAATTCTGAAAGAAATTCGTAGCACACTTTCAAGGCTACTTAATCTATTCTACAAGAAATTGAATCAGAATGCAAATAGAAAGAACCACTCTCAGCAATCTAACTAGTATTGAAACTAATTCATTTAACATGAAGGAAAGCTATAACAATTGAACAGAAAATAACCATATAAACATCTCATGGAAAGCAATCAACTCTAGCTTTGAAATCTATGATAGCATTACTTTAGAATGAACATCGATCTCATACTGAAATTAACATAACTAATTCAATAAAGAGTACCACGCATATATAACACACAGCTAAATCTAGAATCTTGACTGAACAACAAACGCAAATCAGAATCACCAATCCTCACAGTAATCAGAATGATGCTAACTTTACAAACTAACAATAATAAACAATTATGGGAATAAACAAAAATAATTATAACACAATTGAAGCAGAAGATCTCCTATTGACTGGGCCCAAAGTCTCCAGAAGTCCCCATTGTTAGATATTCAGAATACGATTATGGATGAAACACAATCTTCTTCATTAAAATTAATAACAGAGTTACAGCATCATCGTGATGAAAGTATTATATGTCCAAAAATAATAGTTACAATCTGTGAATTCCTAACTAGTTGTTCAGTTCGCCTTATGGCTTTATATAACTTTTGAAAAAGTAAATGGATAGAAGTGAATCCTCAGGATCAGGGGATCCTAAGGATTTCACAACACTCGATATGATTTCATCATAGAATAGCATTGGTCCTCCTGGTCTTCGATGTCTTCCATACTCAAGATGTTGTATTTTTTCCTTTACTAGTTGTTGTTGTTCTGTCAATTGAACAGAAATCATCCAATCTGCGTCCCTGCTTATAAATATAGTGAAAGTTAGTTTTCCATGCCCGGATTTATCTAATTTGTTACTAATTGATTTTACCCAACTTCTGTTGTTGTTTCCACTATGTTTATCCATAAAATAGAGATAAAAATGTGAAGACAAATTCTTAATTAAGCTATTTACAAGGAGAAAACATACCTTTTTCTTTCCCAACAGATCTCCGCACACTGAACTGTGGAATCTTTCCTAAAGACCCAAAATACGGACTAAAGATAGGAAGTATGATCAATTCATCAACATTTTACTCTCTTCGAAAAAGTATTACATTTCCTTATATAAGTTTCATTACTACAAAACCATGGTCCACATACTATGGGTTCGACAAAACAAGGAACTAAAACCCAGATACCCATTACAAAATGAGGGGTTTCAACCCACCCCGAAGCCCTTAGGACACCACACTATAGGTATAACTTCCTGCACTCCACTCCTCAAAATTCAGAGTCTTTGACCAAAATTGGACCAAGTTGGGTCACCCCCAACACTTCTAATCCCAAAATGTAATGCATCTGCCAAGGTCTTTCATATCAAACTCAGAGGCCAACTCCCTCTTACACTCGATCATCACAGGATCACTACCTGTTAAGAATAGATCGTCAACATTTAAAACTAAAATCAAAGGCATACCTTGGACCACCTTGAAATAGCGATTGGGATCGACTTTTCTTCTTGTAAATCCAAGGTTTACCAGATGGTTTTCAATGTGGGCATACCAAGCTCGAGGAGCTTGCTTCAAACCATATCATTCCTCTTCAACCTACATACATGAGTTTTCATGTCCTTTACTTAAAATCCCTTAGGTTTCTCAACATACACTTCTTCCTGCAACATTCCATGAAGAAATGTTTTCTTTACATCCATGTTAAGGCTCCATCCTTAACTAGTAGCAAGTGCAATAATGTATCTAATAGTGGTGTAGTGGAAAACTGGTGCAAATATATTGTCATAATCCTCTCCCTCTTTCTCGGAGAAACCTCTAGCCATGAACCTTGCCTTTTACTTTTGAATGCTTCCATCAACTTCATGTTTGATCTTATACAACCATTTTGATGTGACCATGGATTTTCCTTTGGGTCTCAAAACAATATCCCATAAATCATTCTTCATAATTGATTCATATTCTTCAACCATGGCATCCTTCCAAACCTATTCTTTCACTTCTTCTTAAAATGTGGAAGGATCAACCTGGATCATAATGCTCATAGCTACAACATGACATTGGTACATGCATGGCTTCTTACTTTCTCTAAAGGTCCTTTTGGAAGGAATGAATCTCTTAACGTTCTATAAAGTATCACGAAGCCATAGAGGTATCTTTCTAGTATGAGGATCAGCTGGAGGAGGACCTAGGGGGTCCATAGCCTCCATGGAATCATCAACAATGTCCTTTTAAAATTATTGCATAGAGTTACCTTTTAATATGCCCATATCATCATCTTTCTTGGGAGGAGGAGGAAGGTTTATGGATTTCCCAAGGGAAACATCTTCATAGAAGGTCACATCCTTGCTAAACTCGATCCTCCTTTGAATAGAAATATGTATTCTAAATGATTTATAATTTTTGCAATATCCAAGAAACATACCTTTCTTTCTATAGATTCCAACTTCTTCCTCTTATCCTTCGACATGTGAAAGTATACAGGACAACCAAATATCCTAAAATGACCAATATTAGGCTTCATACCTGTGAACATTTCTTCGGGAGTCCTTTTGTCTAAAGCATGATAAGGAACCTTGTTTTGTACATAGATTATTATATTTGTTGCTTCTCCCCAAAGGAACTTTGGACACCTTTGATCATGCAACATGGCTTTCGAAGCCTCCATGATAGACTTGTTCTTTCTTTCAGCCACTCAATTTTATTTGGGATACTAGGGTACAATAGTTTCCTTCTTAATTCCTTCCTTCTTGCAAAATTCAATGAGCTCATTTGAAATGTACTCGCTGCCATTTTCAAACCTGAAAGCCTTGATTTTATTCCCTGATTTATTCTCTACCAGTGCCTTGTTTTTTAACATATGAAAGGCCTCGTCCTTGTGCTTGAAATAATTTATCCATTTATTCCTAAACAATTCAACAATAAATCTAATTTAATAGAGATGTACACCAAGAGAATGCATTAGCATAGGTCCATAAAGTTAGAATGAATGAGTTGAATAATATCATCTATCTTATTCTTGTTAGGTGGAAAGGTCCCCTTGTCTTCTTTCCTATGGCGCATCTTGGACATACTCCGTCATCACTTGCTTGAACATCGGTCATCCCTGAGAATAACTTATTCAACTTTAGTAGAGCTTCATATTGTAGATGTGACAAACTATGGTGCTATAGCTCACTTTGATGATTGGTGTTATAGCTCCGATACCACTTGTTATAGATCTGATCCAAAATATATGATAATAGAAATAAACCCAAGAATAACAAGATTGAAATAGATAGAAATGCTTCTTTATTATCAAAACCGTTAAGGTAGGGCAACACCGTACATTCACTCCTTAAGGAAGGAGAACACTCCACAAGCCATATGTCTGTTCATACAATATTCCTTGACTATTTCTTGACATAGAGTCTCTAGCCTCTATATAGGCCTCATACATACAATACCATGGATCATTACCATGGTTCCCTCATACCATCGACTAATACCATGGGCCCATTACATTATTACTAACTACTTGTGGTCCCTTACATGATATGGGTTAACCACCTTATTTATTACTATGGCCCATCCCATTATTACATTATTACCTTGGGTACCTCCCTTGGTACCCCATATTATCCCCCCTAGGTATATAACATTCCACCCCCCTAAGCATGTTTCGTCCCCGAAACATGGGAAGAACACAAATAATAAGATCTACTCAAAAGAGTAGTCCACTGGTACCATGCATGTGCATCTAGCCATCCAAGAGAAAGGTGAACCCTCGATCTCACTGGTGCCTTGCTCGCTTGAGATGGAAGTTGATCGTGGCAGCTCTTCTGTGTTGATGTGTAGTAGGTGGATCTAGGCTCCTTGCTATCCGTCATACGGGGGTTGTTGTCCTTGTGGCTAGTTGGTTGCCATCTTGTTGGTTGTTTTCTTGCGGGGTGATGTGGGTGATGATATGTTGAAGTTTTAACCCACAGTGTCTTTTTCTTTAATTCACCCTGTTGTGGTACCTGTTGTCGTGTCTTCTTTTCCAATATGACTTCAACCATTGAGCCCTCCTCTGATGTATCAGCACCTGTAACCTTTTCTGCTTCAGCCTCTGTTTGTGTTTGATTGTCGATCATCACTGGTTCATCATCTAATATGTTAGACCCTGGAATATCTTCTGCTTCAGCCTCCTTGGACTCTACCTGTTTATTAATGGAAATATCCTGTAATGTAATTTTCTTCTTTTTATACCAGAGCTTCAGGAATTTCTTCTGCACATTAATATTGATAGTACCCACTGATTCCATCCAAGGGTATCCCAAAACAATATCCATGTTATCCATATCTGAAGCATAAAAATCACCATGAAAGCTTCAAATCCTTATAAATTTGAACATCCTTATCATCAACCTGTGTATTTTCAATGTGTTTTGCTATAACTTGCAATCTTTTTGCCAAATTAACACTTACAACTAGGATTTATAGACACAACGATTTTCTCCTTCTGAATCAATCCATGAACCTGCAATAAAGATATACCAGTAGGAAATAACCCCATATGTTTCTCCTTATCTTGTTTTCTGGTATGAGACCATCTGTCTAAAAGGAATTTTTCAAATTCTTCATCAGGCAAGTTGTAACACTTCTTTTGGTTAAGTAATCCCCACCATGTGGCCGCCTCATCTCTAAAATCCTCCACTACCCACCATTTCCAGTTTTTCCATAACCACTTCTGTTTTTTTATGTATTCTTCAATAGTAGGACCACTATCTTTTCCTGTAAAATAAAGAACCTTGCTAGAAGCCATGAAGAGAGTTTTGAAAAAAAATCACTTACTTGGTGAAAATTTGAAATTGTCACAGTTTAGTCAATATTGCTCAGAATCCCTATTATAAGATGTTTTTGGAAATGAAACAAATATTCTGCATCTGCCCATGTGATAGAAATCCTGATTCAGACACTGAAATTTCATATCTGCGCTGCTATTCTCCCGCCGTCACCCAAAATTTCTGAAAAAAGAGCCGATTTTAAATCAGCGATATCTCCCTCATCCGGACTCCGATTCGACTGATTTTTTTTTTGAAATTGGGTATTTTTTCACAAAGAATCTAGATCTGCAATTAGAGTTTGCAGATCTTGCACTAGGATGTCCAAATCTGCGCCGCAACTCGCTGCCGTAAAAAATTATCTACAACCCCACTGATTTTTAAATCAGTGATATCTCCTTCATTCGGACTCCGATTCAACCGATTTTTTTTTTGAAATCAGATATTTTTTCACAAAGAATACAGATCTGCAATTATATTTTGTAGATCTTGCACCAAAACGTATAGATCTGATTTGCAACTCGCCGCCCCTGAAATCCTGCAAAAAAAAAAAAAACTCCACTTTTGTGCCCAAGAAAGTGCTCTGATACCACTTCTTATAGCTCTGATACCACTTGTTATAGATCTGATCCAAAATATATGATAATAGAAATAAACCCAAGAATAACAAGATTGAAATAGATAGAAATGCTTCTTTATTATCAAAACCGTTAAGGTAGGGCAACACCGTACATTCACTCCTTAAGGAAGGAGAACACTCCACAAGCCATATGCCTGTTCATACAATATTCCTTGACTATTTCTTTACATAGAGTCTCTAGCCTCTATATAGGCCTCATACATACAATACCATGGATCATTACCATGGTTCCCTCATACCATCGACTAATACCATGGGCCCATTACATTATTACTAACTACTTGTGGTCCCTTACATGATATGGGTTAACCACCTTATTTATTACTATGGCCCATCCCATTATTACATTATTACCTTGGGTACCTCCCTTGGTACCCCATATTATCCCCCCTAGGTATATACCAATTGGTGTCATGGACCATTACTAGAAGAGGTTTCCCATTAAATCTATAGAGTCCCTTAACTCTCGATCCCAATCTAAATGCATCCTTCATATGGGATTTCTTAGTCATGTGAGTAGTACTCTCATCCCATTTTCCTCATATGCAGAAATAGATATCAGGTTCTTCTTTAGTTTCAGAATATACATCACGTCATGAAGAAGAATGGATTCCCCATAATACAAGTCAAATTTAATAGAACCAAAACCTTCTACTTGATATGTAGCATTGTCCCCAAGAATTATTTTCAAACCTCTCTCCCTCTATTCCAAATTAGAGAGGAATTCCTTATATCCAGAGAAGTGTTTAGAATCCCCACTATATACGAACCAACTATCATGTGAATCTAGAAGTGAAGAACTAGAAAGAGCAGAAATAAGGATATATTTAGATTAACTAGTAATTACATTATTTTCATACTTGGAGTTTCTTGCTTTCTTTTTGAGGATGATAGCTTCTTTCTTCATCATCAGGTGAATCTCTTCTTCTCCTCTCATCTTTCCTTCTTCTACCTATTCTTTTATCATCATTTCTTCTTCCATCATTGTACATGTTTTTGTTGTAGCCTCAGTTGGATATTGGAGCTTTCTTCTTGCTTCGACAATCTCGGTCATAGTGAGCATACTTGTGACAATTGTAGCATTCAATTTGACACTTATCATTACTCAATATTCTCTTGGATTCCTTGGGTTCCTTGGGTTCAAGATAATACTTTTTTTGATTGGATGGTCTTCTTTTACTTTTCTTTTTATTGTTTTGAGTAATGAAAGTAGTGGGCTCTCCTTCTTCATGCTTTTGTATTCTAACTCTTGAGATCATCCTTGATTCTTCCTGAGTAAGTTTTCCAACGAGCTCATTAAATGATGGGAAGCTATTGATGTGGCTTATAGTGGTAATTAAGTTTTCCCACATAGGAGGGAGATTTCTGAGGGTTACAATCACCAACTCACTATCAGATATAGTTTCCCTAACTCTTCGTAATTCATCTCTAAGACTAAATATATTCATAATGTAATATTTCATGGAATCTCCTTTATTATTTTTCATATCTTTGAGTTGACCCTTCAAGGAGATGATCCCATTCAAATTGTTAAATTCATACATGTTGGCCAACTTACCATATATGTCTTTAGTCTTATTCAAATTTCTAACATAATAGAGTAAATGATCTTGTAAACGATCAAAAATAATTTACTTTTCTTTTAACTCACCTTTCTTGTAGTTGTTTTTGGCAAGAGTGGAAGCATTCGTTGGAGGCTCGGATACTTTTCCTTGAATGTATTCCAAAGCATCATTGTTTTTAGCTATGATTTCCAATCTAATCTTCCAAACAAATTTTGATGAGTCTCCCAACTTATCATTTTCCTTGAAGAAAGAGGTAAACATCTTAACCAAACCATAATAGGCTTCTTCAATTGTTTCCAAGGGTAATTTCTCTTTTAGCCTTGTCTATTTGGACTTCTCTTCACCTCATCTCTTATATTGTTAATTTTACCATTGTTCTATGTTGTTACAATCACTTTAGACCAATACTTATATTTAGATAGAAATCTTTTAAAACAATTTAATATTCCAATGATCAATAAAAATTGTAGACAGAACAGTGAATGTAGTAAATAACAAGAGACAAATAAGAGACACCAGATTTTGTCGAAGACCGAGGAAAAACACCACAAGGGGGGAAATCATTTCAAATTTTTATTCCTACCATATTGTCATAAAATTTCAGTAGTAGAGAGTACAACAATTCAAATAATTAATCAAGAAAGTATCTATTAAAACAACCAAACAAGGTTCATAAGTATGAGCCGACAAACACTACTGATCAGAGATAACTTTCTAGCTTACAGTCAACTATAAAAATGAAACCTTAGTTTCAAGCCGCATGAAGTGAGTGTACATGTGTGTTGTTGAAATGTGTAGAAAATACTGTATATTCACAATCTCATGCAATTTACTAAAGTATAGGACAAGAATCTACTTCTACTTTCAACCAATAGAAGCCAATAGATCAATGAAAACAATATGAACAAGAAGAAGATAAATCAATGACACATAAGACAAGATGTATTTGGGAAAAGCCACTACTTAAAACCCTATTATCTATATTGCATTAAATTAGAAATCGAAGATGAGAATACAATGCTTGTTCTCACAACAATGATCCCATCACAAGTATAATCAATCTCCCATCTCACAACCAAGCTCAAGAAAAACTCTAGCCTCTTCTGCTACTCTCCAAGCCCCTACTTCCTTGCGCAATTCATATGGATGAATATCCCATTTAATGGGAATCTAGTACTTCCATAACCATGCAATCCAATCTAGGCTGACTTCCTGATTGCATGCATGATCTAGACAACTCAGTAAATCATACAACTGATAGTACATTGTCCCTGCACTTTAGTCTCTGTTGGATCTTTCTCAGAATCAACATGCATGAGTTTTTGATGACGGAAGATTCAATTAACTAGAGTGATACTTGTGGATTCCCGAGTGCACCAACTGACTGTTAACTCTCCATTGGCTCCACAAACAGTTAGGAACTAATTTAACTGGACATAACTCAGTAAACTGAGTTATCTAATTACAACTCACAATTAAACTCATCCTAGACCCCTAAAACTTAGGGAAAACATGTAAATGACTTTAGAAAGACTTACAACTTGGAATTCCTAAGCTAATTAAGTTAATTAAACTTAATTAGCTATTTCCGAGTTTCTATGAGAATATAATTTGATTTTAATTCATAGTTTAAATTCAAGGACAGATTTAAAATGGAATTTCTTGTTTCCATTTGATCATGGTGGATGTTGGTGGCCACCCACCTATCCCATTTGGACCCCCACAACTGTCTCTTTTAGCTTTTTCAGTTTCCTAAATTGTAGCACAGTTTACTATTTTTAGCAGTTTTTTGGGTCCTGAACTTCCAGAGCTGTTTTGAGGCCCTAAATGACGTTTCCCAAAGTGGTTGTTCTCAGATAGATCTTTCTAATGAGCTATCGTACGCGTCAAATAGAGATCATATGCCAAAGTTACGACCCCAGGAAATTGATGTACCAATTTACCCAAACGGGGCCCACAATTTGGCGTTTCATCTTCTAGGGTTAGGTTTTGGGATATGAACGGTTTTCCATTGTTTCTCGACAATAAATAGGCATTCGAGCCTCATTGTAACACAGTTCAGAGGCATGTAGCCACCACATCTCTTCTCAAAGATAAGCTACCATCACCCTAGCTGGTTTATTTCCATTACTGTTTGTAAGCATATTTTAGTATTTTACATTAATGGAATGAAGTATTATTTCCACTGCATATCTATGTTTATGGTTATCTCTGTAATTTGTTGCGTTCTTATTTAAGTCCGGATCACCATTTCTCAACAAAACGTTCCAACCACATGGATGAGCTTACGTGCTTGTAGTTGCAGCTGAAAATTCCTTGTGGTAACCCTGTGACTGCAAATCAAAACCCTGCAATTTCAAACTTGTACGAACCAATCTTCGTCAACCACTTCAGACCTGTGTGAGGCATATCAAAGAAGAGATAAGAAGAAGATTCTTGATGATAATTTGCAAATGAGGGTCATTTGAGTTGTATTTATAAGCTTCCAAGGGTGTCCATATCCTTCTTAGGGACGAACTTTCCTTTTGTGATCATGTGGGTTTTCAAATTAAAAATATAATTTTCCTTAAGAAAATTAAATTCTTCCAAGGGATAGGAGGGGTATTTCTTGATGAGAAAGGTTGTCCAAAGGACGTAATTTGTCCTTAAGCTACCAAATTAACACCTGGAGTCTTTGAGAAGACAACCTTCTTATAGACACGATTCTCAGTTATCGCCCCACATCCCCCTGACCCCCCTACTAGAAAAAACTTGTTTTCCTAAAACAACATTGACTCCTTGTCTAACCTTGAAGTACTAGATATTTCTAATATATTTCAAGTTCCTGTCTCCTCACAACATTCCCACTCCCCTATCCTTAACCCACAACCAAACACATTGATACAAACAATCATTGAGGAAATCATCTTAGAGCCTATCAAAAGTATAAAGGAGATAGTCCCTCAAGAAGTAACCATGAAAAAGGTATAAAATACCCAATATCATGAAGGATATGAGTATGGATGCCCTAGACCTTCCAAGAATGGTATAATATTTGATTTATGTTGGAAAAGTTTCAACTCTTTAAAGGGATGATAGAACATAACTAACTCTTAGATCTAAGCACCATTAATGTGATTTATACTAGAACAATAAAAGGGGTGAAGCTCAACAAATTGCATCACAATTGGATAATTTTTTTATTTCTAAAAACCTTATGGGAATAGATATCTACATGGAGGAATCAATAATCCCATAAAAAGGATCAGATCACTAGCCCATCTGCCTTGATTTGGATGATCAAATCTAGCCCTAGGAAGTGCCCATTATGTTTTGAAACCTTCTAGCTCTCACACCCAAACTTTCAAGACAAGATCAAATAATGGTGGTGGGAGGTGGAACACATGGAAGGCTTCACCATGTAATGACTTCAAAAAAAGTTAAAGCACATCAAAATCCATGTTAAAAACTAGAACAAAACACATTTGGGGAAATATTTTTCAAAGAAAGCAAGATTTAGAAAAAAAATAACCCTCTTAGAGTAGGAATTCATTCTTTAAGGAATATCAAAAGAGCTCATTAAATAAGAAGCCCATTCATTCACCTGGTTTGAAGAGAGAAGCAAATAGGAGGAAATCCTATGGAAACAAAAATCATGACTAAGGGGGATAAAGGAGGGAGAATGGAACACAACTTTATTCCGCAAATCCATGCTTCATCATAGGCATCATAATCATATAGCCTCACTAAAAACCTCAAAAGGAACTAAACTACATGATCACAGGGACATGGAATCAAAATCGATATGTCATTATGGGCATTTATTATATGACCCACATGAAGTAGGTATACAATTCTTAGTGCAACATATCCAATCTATAGTCTCTTGAAACCAGAATGATGCTCTATTATGTTGCATCTCTATGGAGAAAATTGAAGTTGTAGTCGAATCAATGTTGAAGAAAAAAGGGTTGGGGCCAGATGGCTTTACAACTCATATTTTTTAAGCATGCTAGCCAATTGTAGGTCAATATATATGGGCAATAGTCAAATAATCAATACACTCTCTTTCAATCCTTCCATCTCTAGACACCACATTCCTCATTTTAGTTCCCAAGAAAGACAAGGTGGATGATCTAAGAGGGTTTATACTAATAGCATCGTATGATATGAATTACAAATTCATTACCAGAATTAGTGGCTAACAGAATGAAACTTGTTCTTCCTCTTTTGGTATCACCAGAGAAATTTAACTATGTGGAATGTCATCAAATTTTATATGGAATTATGGTGGCGAAAGAAGTCATTCATTATGTAAACAACACTAAAAATCCCAACATGCTTCTCAAACTAGATCCCTCAAAAGCCCTTGGAAAGATTAATTTGTCTTATCTCTTTGTAGTTCTCTAAGTGTTTTTCATTACCAAAAAATGCATCACATGGATCTAGGCACTAATATATTTATCCTTCTTCTCTATCCTCCTAATTGGTTACTAACTAGAACCTTATCATTCTCTCATATCATTTGAGAAGGGGATCCTCGATCTTCATTCTTGTTCATTCTAATAGTGGAGGGCTTAGGAAGAGCCATTAAATCAACAATGACAAGAAGTAAATTGAAAGGTATTAGTTTGTTTAGTGAAGATCTCCCAACCTCAAACCAACAATTCATTAATGACATTATGTGCATGGTATTTCCTAAAGGTTAGGAAGCTCGAGCACTGCATAATGTTGTTAAAGACTTCTCAAGATCCTGAACTATAGATATAATTATTCTAAATCTAAAATTTTACTCTTAAAACCCTTATTATTATCTAGATTCATATTTCCTAATTTCTAGGATTTCAAAGATGTAAACTACTTGCTAAATATCTCAGTGACCCTCTAGTGGATAGCTCTTTAAGATCTAAGGTATGGTCAAATTTGATAAGTCAATTCAATAAGAAATTTCATATTTGGGCCTTCCAATCAATAAACATAGACAACAAAGTGGTCCTTTTAAAGTCTATTCTCTAAGCCCTCCTATTTTACATGCTCTCAATGATAGTGGCTCCAAAATACCCAAAGTGATCAGAAATATTCAATGAACTTTTCTATGGGGAGGAGCAAAAAAAGAACATAAATGGGCTCTTATATATTGGAAAGATATTTGAAAACCGAAAATCAGAGCAGATATTGACTTGAGAGATCAAAATATTCCCATAATTATCCTCAAGATGCAATTATTGTGGAGATGGGTTCAAGGAGGATATTACCTCTGGAAATTAATTTGAAATTGAAAATATAGAATTAATCTGCCTTCTGATCAACTTATCATATTGCCATTCTACAAATTTGGTTCTTCAATAATGGAATTATGATAAATAGGCTCTTCATATTATATAACAATAGTTATTTTGGGAAATTTGTGATGACAAATCAACACTCTTCTTTGAGGATTATAGGTGGAAACTCTCAAAATTCATTAGGCTAGAGTCACTTCTAGAGCTAAAAACGGGTATGGGAATTCACCCCAAATTCAAAGTTTCATATTATTGGTCCATGAAAAATGATCATCGCTAGTGGAGAAAGTGGATCACCATAGAGGACTAGTGACCAAGAGTAGAAGAGGAAGCTTGGTATTCATTTTGGAAAGAACTCCAATCATGTTTTATCCCAATATTTCACAACTCGAAGAAACTTCATTGGGTGTACAATTCAAGTGAAAATTTCTCTATAAAGGAAGCATATCTTCAAGAAGAAATATTTTCAAATATTCCCAAATAATACAGATGACATTATACTTGGGGTAAAAGTGTTTGGATGAAACTATCTTTCTTCTTATGGCTTCTTGTTTGAAATAAAAACTCTTACCTGGGAACAACTTATCAAAACAGGATTTTTTAGGCCCTCACTTCACCACTTTTGTTATGTACCCTTGGAGGAATTGGAGAACCTTTTCAATAGTTACTCATATGCCAACATCATCTATAAATTTATATAAGACATAACATGTCACTTAGATCACAATACCAAAAAAAACCTCAAAGCATAGCACAGTGGAAAAATAAAGCTTTTTAAAATCCCATTCTAAATCGAATCTAAAATCTTCTTTTGGGATTCTATTAAGGACTATATGGAAGGAAATGAAGAAACAAATTTTTCAAAATAGATCTATCAATCCTGATCATATGTGGTACCAAATTAAGGCACCAATTCAAGAAATTGTAATCTCCTAAAATTGGTTTGAATAGGATTAGAATGCCAGGGACATGGAAGCTTCAATCCTCAAGAAGTGGCAATTAAGAACTAAACCCCTACAAATAAGCATCAAGCATCCCTCTCCTTCTCTCTTTAATTCATGATTTTGGGTACTGTAATATATCCTCTACTATCCATAGCCCCAACTAAGGGTAGAAGGAGGCAATTATTAAGTTGATCCAACTTCCAATGTCTAGTTATGAAAATGGGGTCTAAATTTTTTGAATTTTTTTGACATTTTCAAAACTTAAAATGGATGACATAATTTCATTGTTATCTTTGATACATTTCTAGTGATATAGAATTTACCTCAATTCCACTCCTAAATCAAAATATATGGTCGTTCAAATATTTACCTATGGTACAATACCACATCATCCTGACTTGCCACATCACACCCATGTGGTGCCCACATGGCTATCCAAGTCATATCCACCTCATTAAAACATGGTAGCTCAACCCTAGCTGCGGAGCCATTCATACTAGGTTACATATTACCCCTTCCATGATTCACCAAGCCCATATATGTGTTGTGTGTGTGTGTTGTGTGTGTGTGTGTATTGCACACAAGGTATGTAGGCATGACCCCTCTATGGTCATGTCACCTTGGGAATGAGATCCTCATGGTATCCCATGAGATTCCCCATTGAAACTTGTTGTAGCGGCTACAAACACCCTCCAAAATTTTGGCCTGCACCAATTTCGGAGCCTGCCTTGGAGAGTTTCACTTGATGACTACACACAAAAAGGTTCACTCCATGACCTTGTGTGAGTCTTTACATTTACCTTGCTTGTTTATTGCACTCAAGTCTTTGCATGTTGATGTCTAAGTCATGCTTGCAACCATTTTCTGGTTATGCTCGAAGTATTTGCTCTGTATGTGTTTGTTGTGTTCACCATGAAGGCATCTGTCACAATCACACATGGAGTCCTATTCACTTTCGTGCAAGCGTCATCTTGATCATGAACAATCAATCATGAATGTTGCGCTTGTCACTTGCACCGTCAGACAGTCATGTTGAACATGTGTCTGGATGGTTCGGCCATTTCATTGTTAATTCATGTGAGTGTGTGTTCATATGATCACCTATGCATCTTTCTATTGTTCACACGCTTAGTCATTTTTGTTGAAGTTCTGACGACCAAACTCCTCAATGATAGCCAGACCATCACCTTGCTTTCAACTTGATCAAGTGTCAACCAGAACAGCGAAGAGGCACCAAGCTAGTTCCTTCAAGCAGCGCTGCTAGCAAGCAACTCAAACAACACTCATGCTGGCCACCCAGACAGTCAACTGGATGTTCATCTCAAAAATTGCATAGTGCTCATGAGTCATCTCATCTTAGAAATTGCGCAGAGATGATCAGCAGGTCGGCCTCCCGGCCTTAATGCAATTTTCCCAGCAGCAGGCTACCTGTTCTTGTTAGCCTTGCCGGCAAAAGGCCCACAAATGGATCCATATAGGCTCTTGAAGTCTCCAAATTTGTTTAGAAACATGCCAATGGATCCATTAATGCCCTTGAAATCTTCAATTTTTTCTCAAAGATCATCTAATGTTCAAAATCAGCATGAGAGGAAAGCCCTTGGAAGGGTAGAAATGTACTATCGGGAGGATAAAATGCTTAAAAAACCACGAAAAACCCAGATCAATGGCCCAGATCTAGGCGGCTAATCGCAATCGGCTGGGTAGAGGAGAGAGTCTAAAGGCGGGCGCATGACACCATCGAACAACAATCACCAATGATCGGATCGGCGGGTTGCATCGACAGGGAGCATATGTTATATATATGAAGGCCCAGGGAGTGAACAACTCGCGATTGCAATTTATCGCATCAGCGCTATACCAAGCGGCGGGGCCTATGCACATACATACGAGCGACCCGATACCCGAACCCAACCATAATATATATGAGAATTCATAAAGTTTGAAGTCCGTGCCAAAGCCGTTTTTAAAGCATTTTCTGTGTATTTCGTTATATAACGAAATAAAAGGGGAAACAGGGGCAGTGCGATAATGATGGAAGCCGGACCCGATGAGTTTCGTGAAGAAAAATATATATGTTTTCAGGTCCGCAAAAGCTCATTTTTTTATATTTTTGTGTGTTTTCGTTGTTTAAACGAAATACGATGAAACCTTTGGCCAGTGCTGATTGCTATGAAGCCTAGACCTGAAAGGGTCCGGGAAGTGGAATATATGATATCTGAATTCCGCCAAAGTCATTTTTTCATGATTTTAAGTGTTTTTCGCCTTATTGCAAAATACAAAGGGAAGCTGGGAATATGCCTTTTGTGACTTGCGAAGGCAACGAGGGCGGACCTGATGAATAATTAAACCATATTTTAGGACTTTTGAAGTCCAAAATACACATAGAAGGCATGATTTATCAGAAATGGCTGTGTTTTCTGTTTAAAATAGAAATATACATTGTTTTCAACAGAGGTCCACCATAGGGCAGCGCTTTTCTACTATAATAGAAGCATGCATTGTTAAATCATTGGAAGGGCCACAGCACACTGCAACCCAAAATAGAAAGACCAGGGAGCTCAAACAACACAACAACCATACCAACAAACATTATGGAGTATCTTTGGCACATGAAAACTCCCAGATAGTGCAACAAGCCACCAAAAGTATCTGAAAGTGGTTACTCTGCTGTGAGAAGAAGAAAACTCTGATCCCATGCTTGCCTAGAGGGCATCAAATTAGTTAACAATGCATATCAAGCAGATTAAGACTCCGAGCCTCTTAGAGCTCAGGATCATTGTAAAGGTCCTATAAAAGGCGGAAAGCTAAATGTAAGAGGGGTTCAACTTTTGGAGATTATTCCTCCTCTGTTTCTTCAAGCATCTCATATTCATTCTAGTAATATAAGCTTCTTTTTCCATTATATGTTCAATATCCATTCTCTTTGTTGTTCTATGCTTGCACTTGAACAATTTGTTCATGTTTTCTTTGTGTCCAAGGCTAGATAGCTGTCATCTTATCTCTGCTTTGATAAATTAGATTTGCAAGCTTCTTTGCTGCCTATAGCTAGCCGTCCATATGTGGTCATATATGCATTTGCCAATACAGTCAATATTCTCTTTTGCTGCCTGTAGCTAGCCATTCATTTATGTTTATGTATGCAATCTGTTGTTATAGTCAGTGTTCTCGATCTATCCATTGAATTTATAAATTATTTAACTTTAGTGGTCTAAAGCCTTATATTGGTGAGAGTGTTCATGCATGCCTTGAGTGAAAACAGAGCTGAAATGGTTATCTAACTTGATCCAAACCATCATTTATTCCAATAGTTCAAAGAAAAATATTGAATATTATATGTTACCAGGCATCTCCGAGCTACAACCTAGGAGAGTTTCCTGGAGTGCTAACATAATTGGCGCCGTTGCCGAGGAGAGGAAACTGAAGCTCAACTTCCCTGGGAAACGACATAGATCTAGATTTGATGATAGACAAAGTCTGGGCACATTTTTGGTTGTAATCATCTATCTAGTGACTCTACTGGAGGACGAACCTCTTGGCGACTCCACTTCATAGTTCTGGCTCAGTTTGTGACATATACTCGTAGAAATCCTCAGAATCTACAAGCTAACCTAGTACCTGACCTTGAAAAAAATCATCAAAGAGAGAAAGCTATTGCAAAAAGGAGCATCAAGATTAGGTAAACCTAAACAATCTTCTATATCTATTCAAGCAAGGCTTGTAATATAACAAATACATGTTCAGAGTATAGCATCTAATACTAGCAGTGAAGAAAAACTCTCAGAGATTCATAAAGCTCCTTATTCTTTAGGTTCTCCTTTTGTTGTAAGCCCAAAAGAAACCTCACCTCCCATCCATCATACTCCTTTAGTCCTGTCAGTAACTCCTCAGCCCTCTATCATTCAAACCGCCAGTACTCTTTTAGCCACCACAGCTATGGTAGGTCCACAAGCACCTACCAAAATGGAAAGAATCATAGCTGCTAGGTATGGACCTCTAATACTTCCCACTCCTCTGAATGCCATGCCTACTAGAGAATATCAGAAATATAGGCCTAAATTCACTGGGACTGAAGGTGTTACTGCTGAAGAACATCTTGAGTCATTCTATAGCTATGCTGATAATCTAGACATTAGTGAAGATGATGTGTGGATGAGAGTCTTTGTCCAAAGCCTAGATGGAGAGGCTAAAAAATGGTTCAGAGAACTAACCCCAAGATCTATAGCAGATATTGAAGCTTTAGATGATGCATTCCTAAAGCATTGGGGGGATAAGTAGGATCTCGTCTACTACCACACCGAGTTTGGGAACTTAAAGAGGGAAAATGGTGAGTTGTTGTCTGATTTTAATAAGAGGTTTAACCATATGTACAACAAGATATTAGCTAAAGTAAAACCCACTATTACCTCTGCTAAACTCACCTATGCCAGTGCTTTTGATTTTGACTTCTGCCTATTGTTGAGAGAGAGGCGATGTGCTACTTTTGTTGACATGCAGGATGTAGCCTTGGAAGTGGAATCAAACATCATGGCTGCAGAGAAGCTCAAGGGAAATGTTGATAGAAGAAGACAGAGGGGCAAGTCTTCATCATCCTCTAATCCTAAGATAGATAAAATGACCAAATGATTGATTCATTAGCCTCTAAAATCTCTAAATTGAAGGTTGAGCAGCACCTGAGGAAAGGAAGAGTACCTAATACCTTTGCTCCTAGAAATCCAAATCCAAATCCATATAGAAGAACAAATGAGCAGTTGCAGATTTTGCAAAGAAACAAATATGCTAATGAAGACCAAAGGGTGAAGGCTCCTTTTCAAAATGCAGTCATGGAAGAAGAGCAGTTTGAATAAGAGAATGAGATCCATTGTCTGGAAGACAAAGGAAATGCTTCCTTTTTTACCTCAGCTGCCTATGAAAAGTCATTATGCAATGACCAGATCAGCCAAGAATGGGATGGTAAAGCTATTCTACAAACTGTAGATCAGCAAAGATATAATTTGAGGTCAAAGATAAATAATGCCAAGGAAACTCTTGTTCAAAGAGCTGTTGTTTCTACAGTACAGAAAGCTAATAACCAAAAACAACTGGTAGTTGATCCCATCGTCCTCAAAGCTCCATCTCATGAGGTAAGAGACCTCGACAAGTCACCTTCTCCTTTCAGTTTTCAATCAGAAATCTAGAAGCTAAGAATACCTATGCCTCTGATTAAACTAGTGAAGAATGAGTCCTTCAAAAGATCCATCCTCGAGGCCCTTGAGCCTAAAGCCATCCAAGCCTCCACAGACCATGTAAATCTGCAAGATGACAAGCCAACTGTTATTCTTAGCCTAATGATTGAAAATTGTGAAGATAGCTCCCCATCATTCTATGTCTCTCTGACTATTCATGAAAAAATCATTCACAACTGCCTTTTGGACACTAGAGCTAGCCATAAACTAATGCCCAAGACTGTCATGGATGAGTTGGATCTTGACATCACCAAGCCTTGTCATGACCTGTTCTCTTTTGACTCTAGAAAAGTGAAATGTCTAGGATTAATCAAGGACCTAGCCATCACTTTGTCTCAACTGCCTATGAAAAGCATGATGATGGATATTGTGGTGGCAGATGTACCCCCCAAGTTCGGTATGTTACTTTCCAGAGGTTGGATCAAGAGGTTAGGTGGATCATTACAAAATGACCTGTCTTATGCTACTGTTCCAGTTTTCGGAGGAGAGAGCAAGAGATTATATAGAGAAGCTCAGTTGGCTTATATAATCAACAATGAAAAGAATCCCACCAATCATCCCATATATGCTATCGACATTGATTTTGGAGCTTGTATTCTTCATATTGAAGAATCTCAGTTGGCCTCCACGCAACTCAAGAAACCAGTTTTCTAGATCGCAGAGGAAGAAAACCCACAGATTTGGGATATGTTTTTTGATGGGGCTTGCTCTAAAGAAGCTACAGGGGCAGGTGTAGTCCTTGTGTCCCCAACACAGGAATACATTCATTTATCTTTCAAATTAACCTTTCAGGTCACAAACAACATCGCAGAGTACAAAGCTTTGATTCTAGGCTTAAGCGCTGCTAAAGAAATGGGTATCAAAGGCCTGAAAGTGTTTGGAGACACAGACCTCATTATTCAGTAGGTAAATAAAACTTTCCAAGCTAAGCATCCAAGGCTGAAAGCATACAGAGATGAGGTATGGAGGCTCAAGGATTCTTTTAATGATTTCAGCATTTCTTATATTCCAAGAATGAAGAACCAGCTTGCCAACTCCCTTGCTGTCTCTGCTAGCATGTTTATTCCTCCTTTGCCTCCTAAATTGACATATGAAGTTCAAGTAAAATAAAAACCGTATCTGCCTGACAATTTCAAATATTGGAGGTTTTTGAAGACGATGAGGAAATTAACAGGTTTTTGCAATTCATTGAGGAATTTTCTGAAACGCACATCGATCAGGAAAATGAAGCCATGGGAGAATGCAACCAGCCCAAGCTAAAAAGTGAGATCGGCCGAGGAAGCATCGTCTAGCTGCCCAGTAATCACATACCAAAAGGATTGGTGCCTCTAGAGAAGCTTTTCAATCATAACGACGTGCCCTATAAGTCGGCCAAAACAGAAAATGAGTCTGCTATCTGTAAACATAATATAGGGAGCCCAACCCATCCGAAAAACATAAATCTGTCCACGCATTTGTCCTCTGCCCAAAATTCCGAGTATTGCACCCTCATGAAGCAATTCACTGACATTTTTTCCTGGGAATACAACGATCTTAAAACCTATGACGTAGACATCATTCAGCATAAGATCCCACTAGAAAAGAACACCATCCCTTTTAAGAAAAAATTAAGACCTATCAGCCCTCCCTTATTTTCTTTGATTGAGAAAGAAATCAAGAAGCTGTTAATGCCAAAATCATAGTTCCCCTAAGGTATTCAAAGTGGATAGCCAACCTTGTCGTAGTAAGAAAGAAAAATGGAGAGATCAGGCTTTGTGTTGACTTCAGAAATCTGAACAAGTTCTCTAAAAAAGATAACTATCCCCTGCCCAAGATGGAACACTTGCTGCAAAGAGTTTCAGGGGCTAGATTCATTTCTTTCTTAGATGGATTTGCAGGTTACAATCATATTGTTGTACATCCTGAAGATCAGGAAAAGACCGCCTTCAATACTCCTTGGGGCACTTTCATGTAATCCAAGATGCCTTTCGGACTGATGAATGTTGGGGCTACTTTTCAGAGGGCCATGGACATAGCTTTTGTGGGAGAGAAGGACAAGTTTGTCCTTATTTATCTTGATGACATAATAGTCCTCTCCAGTAGCCACAAAGACCATTTACAGCATTTGAAGAAGGTATTCCTAAAGTGCAGACAGTTCAGAATTTCAGTGAACCTAAAGAAGTCATAGTTTGCTCTAGAAGAAGGAAAACTTCTGGGACATATTGTTTCTACTGAAGTTGTGAAGATTGATCCAGCAAGGGTTCAAGCCATTCAGACATTGTCCATCCCAAGGTCAAAAAGGGACATTCAATCCTTCCTGGGTAATATTAACTTCGTAAGGAAGTTCATTCCAAACTTTGCAGAGCTTGTAAAGCACATCACTTCCATGCTGAAGAAAGGATCAGAAATAAAATGGACAGATGCTTCAAGAAGCTCTTTTGAAGCCATCAAACAAGCTATCATACAAGCTCCCACTCTTATCAGCCCAGATTACACTAAGGAGTTTTGTATCTTCTCTTTTGCCTCTTATCATACACTTGCAGCAATTCTGTTGCAAAAAAATGATGAAGGTATAGAGCACCCCGTGGCCTTTTTTAGCAAAAATTTAAGGGATGTTGAACTAAGGTATGATCTTATTGAAAAACAAGCTTATGCTCTCATCAAGTCTTTAAAGGCATTCAGAATTTATATTCTGCATTCCAAAGTAGTTGCATATGTACCTTCAGCCTCAGTAAAAGATGTCTTAACTCAGCCAGATATTGATGGGAATAGAGCTAAATGGATTGCAAAATTCATAGAGTTTAACATAGAGGTGAAGCCCACTAAGCTTGTCAAAGACCAGGGCTTGGCTAAACTTATGGCTGAAGAAAATTGCAGCTTGTTAGACATAAATTCCATGGGTCTAAATTCACATGATGAGCAGATAGAGGGAGGAGCAGAATAGCAAAAGCAGAATCAATCTTTGGCTAAAAATATAGCCACATGTGAATGGTATTACAACTTAGTTCACTTTTTGCAAAAGCTAGAAGTCCCTCCAGGGCTTAGCTCAAGTCAAACTCATGAAATTAAACTCAGATCAGCCAAATACTGCGTTAGTAAAAATCTGCTTTATTGGAAAGACCCATCAGGAATCCTCTTGAGGTGTCTAGATAAGGAACAATCTGTGGAAGTCATACACCAGTTCCATTCTAGCATCTGTGGAGGGCATCACTATTGGAAAACCACAACTCACAAAATCTTGAGGGTTGGATATTATTGGCCTACTCTATTCTTTGATGTGCTTTCTTTTGTAAAAGCTTGTGACAAGTGTCAAAGGTTTGCAGTAAGACAGCAGCAAAAATCTCTGCCCCTGAAGCCAATACATGTCAATGGTCCCTTCCAGCAGTGGGGCTTGGAATTTATAGGTGAGATCAAACCACATTCCAGTGGCCAACACAAATGGATCTTTGTAGCCACTGATTATTTCACCAAGTGGATTGAGGCTATACCCACTAAGAATGCCAATCATCAAGTTGTCATAAAGTTCTTGAATGAGAATATTTTCCCTAGATTTGGTTGCCCAACCAAACTAGTCACTGATAATGCAGTAGCTTTCAAGAAAAAAGAACTGATGGACATGACTGAATCCATGGGCATTCAAGTGGCACATTCTACCTCATATTATCCTCAAGGCAATGGCCTGGTAGAATCATCTAACAAGAGTCTAGTAAGGGTAATCAAAAAACTGTTAGAGGACAACGAAAAGAGTTGGGATTCCAAGTTGAAGTTTGCACTATGGGCTGACAGAGTTACCATCAAAAATTCCATAGGGAATTCTCCATTCAAACTCATTTATGGCGTTGATGTTTTTTCCCCATCCAGCTCATTCTCCCTGTGGCTAAGTTCTTGCAAGAAGAACAAGATGAAGAGAATGATATGGTAAGAAGAATGAATAACCTGGTTGAACTACAGCAGATTAGAGAGCAACTGGTTGAAAATTCAAAAGCTCATCAGAAGAAAATCAAAGAAACCTTTGACAAGAAGGCAAAGGTGGAAAATTTCCAAGTTGGTGATTGGGTGCTTATATGGGATGCATTTAAGGAAAAGAAAGGTAATCATGGCAATTTTGACTCCTTATGGACAAGTCCATTTTTCATCGCTCAAGTTTAGTAGAACAATACATTCGTTTTGCACAGTCTGGAGGGAGGAGATACTTTTGGTAGCCCAATAAATGGGCGGTTCTTGAAACTTTATTTTGTTTAAGGCTTTAAAGCCTTGTCATTGTAAATATGTTTTTCCAGTTTTTATTTCATTTGCAAAATAGACTCCATGCCCAATGGAACACTAGATGGAAGATTTGAATTTGTTTTTTCAGGAAAGGCATTGATTTGTGATCCTCGAAACCTCACAGGGAGGATTTCATCCCCAGAAGGAGCCAGTGTTAGCCTTGCTAGAAAAAGGCCCACAAATGGATCCATATAGGCTCTTGAAGTCTCCAAATTTGCTTAGAAACATGCCAATGGATCCATTAATGCCATTGAAATCTTCAATTTTTTCTCAAAGATCATCTAATGATCAAAATCAACGCGAGAGAAAAGCCCTTGGAAGGACAAAAATGCACTATCGGGAGGATAAAATGCTTAAAAAACCATGAAAAACCCACAAACGCAGGCTTAAACAAAGGAATGAACATCCGCCATTAGATCTAGCTGATCAATGGCCCAGATCTAGGCGGCTAATCACAATTAGCCAGGCAGAGGGGACACTCTAAAGGTGGGTGCATGACACCGCCAATCAGCGATCGCCGATGATCGGATCGGCGGGTCGCATCAGCGGGGAGCATATGTTATATATATAAAGGCCTGGGGAGTGAATGACTCACGATTGCGATTTATTGCATCGCTGACATCGCATCGGCGCTATACCAAGGGGTGGGGCCTATGCACATACATATGGGCGACCCGATACCCGGACCCGACCGTAGTATATATGAGAATTCATAAAGTTTGAAGTCCGCGCCAAAGCCGTTTTTAAAGCATTTTCCGTGTATTTCATTATATAATGAAATACAAAGGGAAATAGGGGCAGTGCGATAGCGACGGAACCCGGACCTGATGGGTTTCGTGAAGCAAAATATATATGTTTTCAGGTCTGCAAAAGCCCATTTTTTAATGTTTTTGTGTGTTTTCGTTGTTTAAATGAAATATGATGGAACCTTTGGCCAGTGCCGATTGCAATGAAGCCCGGACCTGAAAGGGTCCGAGAAGTGGAATATATGATATCTGAAGTCTGCCAAAGTCATTTTTTCATGATTTTTAGTGTTTTTCACCTTATTGCAAAATACAAAGGGAAGTTGGGAATATGCCTTTTGCGACTTGCAATGGCGACGAGGGCAGACCTGATGAATAATTAAACCATATTTTAGGACTTTTGAAGTCCAAAATACACAGAGAAGGTGGGATTTATCAGTGATGGTTGTGTTTTCTATTTAAAACAGAAATATACATTGTTTTCAACAGAGGTCCACCATAGGGCAGCGTTGTTCTGCTATAACAAAAGCATGCACTGTTATATCATTGGAAGGGCCACAGCACGCTACAACCCAAAACAGAAAGATCAGGGAGCTCAGACAGCACAACAGCCACCCCAACAAACGTTATGGAGCATCTCTGGCACAGGAAAACTCTCAAACAGCGCAACAAGCCACCAAAAATATCTGAAAGCAGTTACTCTGCTGTCAGAAGTAGAAAACTCTGATCCCATGATTGCCTCGAGGGCATCAAATCAGTTAACAATGCATATCAGGTAGATTAAGACTTTGAGCTTCTTAGAGTTCAGGATCATTGTAAAGGGCCTATAAAAGGCTAAAAGCTAAATGTAATAGGGTTTCAACTTCTGGAGATTTTTCCTCCTCTGTTTATTTAAGCTTCTCATCTTCATTCTAGCAATATAAGCTTATTTTACCATTATATGTTCAATGTCCATTCTCTTTGTTGTTCTATGCTTGCACTTGAATAATTTGTTCATGTTTTCTTTGTGTCCAAGGCTAGATAACTATCATCTTATCTCTGCTTTGATCAATTATATTTGCAAGCTTCTTTGTTGCCTGTAGCTAGCCATCCATATGTGGTCATATATGCATTTGCCAGTACATGTAGTATTCTCTTTTGCTACCTGTAGCTAGCCATTCATTTATGTTTATGTATGCAATCTGATGTTATAGTTAGTGTTCTCCATCTATCCATTGAATTTATAAATTATTGAGCATTAGTGGTCTAAAGCCTTATATTGGTGAGAGAGTTCATGCATGCCTTGAGTGAAAACATAGCTGAAATGGTTATCTAACTTGATCCAAACCATCATTTATTCCAATAGTTCAGAGAAAAATATTGAAGATTATATGTTACCAGACATCTCTGAGATACAACCTAGGAGAGTTTCCTGGAGTGCTAACAGTTACCTCCAGGAATTGCACAGTTTCTATTGCCAATGACTGAGAAGCCAACTGGTAGTTCCCTTTGGGAATTGCACAGATCTAGCTGCCAGTGACCCCAGCAGCCAACTGGTAGTTCCCTCTGGGAGTTACACAAGTCTAGCTGCCAGTGACCCCAACAGCCAATTGGAAGTTCCCTTTGGGAATTACGTAGATCTAGCTACTAGTGACCCCAGCAGCCAACTGGCAGTTCCCTATGGGAATTGCGTAGATCTAGCTGCTAGTCTCCCAGGAAGTTCCCCTGAAAAACTGCATAATCCCTGCCTATTGACCCTTCCTACAGCCTGGCCCGTTCCTTCGGAAAATTGCACAAATTTGGCTGTTTATCCCCTCCTGACTATTCATTTTGGAAAATACACAAAGCATGCATGCCTTACCTTCTAGCATGCCCGACTATTCCTCCCAAAATTTGCGCAATTTTGCCTCCCAGCCGAGGTAGACCTTACTGTCAGTCACTGTCGACTCAGATCACCTATCTCCATATCTTAGTGACTCTTGCACAATTGTCATCAGCAGTTGACTGGAGCCATCATCCTGCATCATAGCCCTGCTACCTCTCCCGATCACCCACATCCGAATGATCATGTGTTATGGTAGACTAGGAGGTTTTGGATTTGATATCATCTTGTCATGAGTGACTGTAGGTACATGTACACCCTCAAAAATTTCAAGACAACAAACGGGATGAATGAATGGAGCACATGCAGATGAACAGGTTCACCAACAAACGAACGAATGAAGCATGTGAAGCAGACGAACGCGATGAACATGCACCTTCGCGAACAAGTGAGCTTGTCAAGCCTTCTAACACGAAAGCAAGGAACAACATGCTAAAGCTTCATCAAGTGAACCAAGGACTAGCGAAGACTCTGCCCACTTCTCCATGCGGAAGTGAAGCTATGGTACACCATGAAGACATCCATCACTCAGCAGCACTCTATCACAACATGCACTCCAGCAGTAGTACGAATATACCAGCATTGTCATGTCAAGTTATGTCGAGTCAAGTCATGAGTCATGTTGCCCACATCTCCACTATGGGCTTGATGTCAAACAATGTGATGTAATGTGGAATTCCAAGAGACCCACTTGTTGAACATAGAGTCATGTAAGTTGGAAAGTCATGGAAGTCGAATGGTCATGAGGGTAATTGAACAGCCACAAGGGTCAGTTTCACCCTTGGCTATAAATACCCCCCTCATTTGTACATGAAAGGACTTTTCACCTCAGCTCCTCAGCTCCTCCCACATAGCCAAGAGAGTCTGTAATATTTTCTTTGAGGAGTAAGTAGTGGCTCCAACGCCCCACTGATGGGGTTAGTGATGTATGTTGTAACAATGTGTCTTGGAAATTTCGCTTAATTCAGAAGCCTATAAACATGCCAACACATTTTCACAGATGTATTGTATTTGTTGTAAGACTGATCTTTAACACTTGTAATGCATGTTTCTCTAACCATGTGTTCTACATCTGAACTGATTAATTTGTTGTAATGCATAATCTATTAATGGAAATGTGTTGTGTATGCTGTTAATATTGTCTCGTCTGTGTCAACTGCTATGCTAGACATCAGACAAACCTTTCACATGAACCTTTCTGTAACAACCATTGCACTCGTTTCACACTGATCCGTGATTGTTGTATGTGTTATCTTACCTTGTATGTTGTGACTGTAACATCTGAGTGGACTGCTCCACCAGAAGCTATGTATGTCCTTTGTGTTGTGTGTTCCTAGCCGAGTTGGGACTAATCCCTTTCAACCTAGAACTCACCTTCACCTTTTCCCCCTCACAGTGAAACAACCATTGACACAAGAACATTTACACTCACTAGGCACACGAACCTCACTTCTTGAAGACAAAGCAAACCACTCTCTTGTCATGACTAGCAAGAGTTGAGGAAAATACTTAAGACAATGGCAACCGGGCCATCATACCAGATGGGACTCCTACACCAAATGGTTTGAGGTCTAGTTGGGAATTGACACCAGGGTGATCCCCTGAATGTTGGCGGGTCCAACACCATCAACATTTATGGTGCTAGAAGTAGGGCAACCAGTTGTACATGGCTGAAATTCACCTCACACTCACTCATCAACCATCTGGTCAAGGCAGTAACTCGCACTCCCCCTCTCATGACTCAGCAGTTGATTACTCCTCACCTCACAAAATTGAACACGAAATTTCTTATCAACACCTTCGCTCCATCTATCCCATCACTCACCAGTTCGCAAAAGAAGTTCTATTGATCCCAGGCGTACATTACCTTCCACATACATCCAAGAATCCAAAGGCCACTCCCATAGGAGTGGTTATATCATCGGTGGAAGAAGCAGTCCTTGCTACTCTTGAAGGTTTGGAAGAAGCTATTGAAGACGGAGAGGAACCTCCAATCTTCTTTGAAGACGAACAAGGCACTCTTGTGGTCTTGGGATCAAAATCCAGTATAGGAGGCGGAGGCGAAGGTAGCGGAGGAAGTGGAGGTGGAGACAAACTGACAGACTCAAATCTAGAACCATCAGATTCCAAAGGAGAGGAATAAGACAAAAAGGACGAAGAGATCACTGACCCAAATCTTGAATGGATGACTCAGGGACCATTGGCTCTCCCGAATGTTCTGCACAAGATGCCAAAGCGAGCGGAGACAATGAACATCATGTTTAACCTTGAGAGTGCGGTGAAGGCAGAAGACCACTTAGACAACTTCTACCTACAGCTGTAGACCCTTGAGGTACATTATGACAACATAGCATGTAGAATATTTCAATGTGCCTTGGACAGCTAAGCAGCTTCTTGGTATCATAGCCTTCCACCCAACTCTATACAGAACTGGGGTTCTTTCAAACGTATGTTCCTTGAAAATTTTGTTGATGACAAGACTCCAGCCATGACACTCAAAGAATTGGGAAGCCTCGAGATGGAGGGAAAATAGAAACTAAAGGATTTCAATCAAAGGCTTACACATATCTTGAACAAGTTTGCAGAAAATGCCAAACCTCATGACTCCATCATTGTCAACTATTACACATTTGCATTGTCGACCACCATTGCACAGTTCATCAAGCGAGTTGCAAAGCCAACACTATTAGAAAGTTGCGAAGAGGCTATTGCTGTTGAGAAAGACTTGCACGCCTATAGAGTCATCAAGGATGATGAATCAACGAAAGACTCTAAGGATGCAAGCAGAAAGCCCCAAGAAATGGCGAGCAAAATCATAGATAAGGAAGCAACTGACATCGAGACCCTCACTCACCTTGTCAAGAACTTGACCACCGAAATGTCCGAACTCAAGCAACGAAAGACAGACACATTCACAAACAGTTGCCTGCCCAGACAAAGACATGCAAGTAGTTCATCATCCGGCTCATCAAGCAATAGCCGGTTTGGCTCCAAATCTATGCAGAAGCTTATGTTCCAACTCAATCAATGTGCTGATCCTAAGTATTGTTCCTTCCATGAATAATTTCATCCCAAGAACTCTTGTTCATATTGGAAGTGAGTTGTTACCTCTATTTGTACTCATACACTTGATGTAGGTGGCACCATACAGGAGAAACCGGAAGATATTTATGATAATGAAGAGGTTGCACCTGATGAAACACCAAGTTCTGGGCATGTGGTGAACGCATATAAGTGCTCGCAAGTAGTCTCGAAGACGAACACTAAGAAACAGCCCCAAAAGCAAAATCGTCGCTACAATATTTGGAGTAAAGGGGCTCCCCTGACACTTGAGGAGATGTAAGAGAAAGTGAGATGACTAATAAAGAAGGCGGATCCACCAGCCGCCTCAAAGAAACAAACACTAAGCAAGTCCAGGAAGACAGCGACAGATAAGAACACATCCGTGAGAAGTAAGTTGGAGAACAATCCACCAGACAACACGATCATTTGTTCCACCTCGGACACCTCGATGAGTCTACCACCTCTGGATTACAACATAGTCGATGACATGAAGAAAACTCGAGTGAACATTAGTTTGTTCGAGTTAGCCAAAATCCAGAGCTAGCGAGATATCCTACTGCGCGCATTGGGACAAACAGAAACAGACAGCATGACCTCTACCAGCAAGGGAGCATGCACACCTCCCGGATCACTATCCATTATGCTCAATACACTTCAGATGGAAGAAGTAAACTTAAGTTTCCCCCCACTCCTGCTTTCATTCGAAGTTTTCAACTACAATTTTCACAACTGTTTGGTTGATTATGGCACAACAGCCAATTTCATGCCACTCTCCATTGCTAAGAAGATTAATGCACGATGGAGCGAAACATCCATGAGAATCATCCAACTTGATAGAACACCAATACCATCCATTGGTGAACTACGAGACATGATCATCGGACTATCCCATGACAGTCGAGTCCACTAGTGCATCAACATAAATGTCGTGGACATACCGAAAGCATATGGTCTGCTACTCAATAGAGACTGGTCCAGCAAGCTAGATGGATACTTTACTACAAACTGGTCTCACCTGTGGCTTTCGTACAAGGGAAAATGAAACCAAATCTGGGTGTTATCCGAGAGGTATATGAAATACAATGTCACTCCCCTTGATGGCGAGAAAAAACCATTGGCCTTCGCAGAACTCATGTTTGGAAACTACTTCCTGGAAAAGATATTAGAGTGTTATCCTACACGGCCAACCCCAACCTCATCAGACAAGAAGTTGGGTCTCCTTCCTTGCCCAACTAGTGATAATGAAACTTGTACAGTTTGTTTTTTTGTTAGTAGCAGTAGTAGCAACAACGATAGTAGAAGCAGTACCAGAATTCTGAACGGTCCATGTACAGACAAGTTGTGGACCATGACTCTTGATAAATCAAGAACGCATGATGACTCAAGGATCAAGTGCATCTGAGTCATCCAAAACAATGAACTATGCACGATTTCAAGTTGTTTGAAGTTTGGAGTCACAAACAATGATGTTGAAGCACTCATGTTGAACACACGAAAGACCAACACTATGAACAAACAGAGCAACTTGGGGATCCACCATGATCCAAAGATGGCTAATCCCAGTACAAGTTACACTATACAATAGTGACCAATTGTTGACCAATTGATCGAACAGTACGAGAATGGGCCTGCACGAGTAGATGATGACCTAAGTAACCACCACATGCAAACAATCCAACATGACATTCCAGGTAAAGGAGAAGACAAGCCATTACAGCAAAAAATAGGTAACACATACATGTTTGTACTCCTTTCACCAAATAGATTGATTAACATTTTAAGGGTTTTGAATACTTGCAAAGTTTGTCATCACACTTGGTTTTCTGATTTAAATGATCCACATAAGAAATCTGGGAAGATCCGCTTACGCATTGACTTCAGAAACTTGAACCCTTCCCAGAGTAAAAACAATTACTCTATGCCATCATCCGAGCCCATGTCGCACACAGTACCTGAGACAGTAGTGTTGTCTTCACTTGAAGGTTTTCTGGAATTCCACTAGGTCCCGGTAGTAGAGCCCAGTGGATCGGCATTGGTCCATGAGAAACTTGGCTCACACACCTATCATTTGCAATCACTCAAAGGGAGGATTTATAATCTTCTTATCAAATTGCCAAGTCCTCAAACATTAGTTCAGTAGGTCGGGCCATGCACGTGCCTTGTACATAGTCTATTTGTCACTTGTTGTTTCACTTGGTTTGTTTTGCTTATTATCTTTGCTTTTGCTTTGTTTTATTCTGATTTCTATTTTTGTTCATGTGCATTTTGTTTGTTTGATAATTACTATTTTTGTTTCCGGAAATAAGTGTTGCCAACTACTATGTTCTAGATTTTGAATAGAGTATGTGGCTGAAGTTTGAAGAGACTTGTGACATTGCAGCACTTGGCTAGTCTTGTGTCCCTTTTCTCTATGCTTGGTTACAACCTTCAGCCAATGAAGTCCTGACGAAAAATATGAATCGTCTGTAAGGGAAGATTTGGTCCAACCATGAACTTGTCTCCACACTGGGAAGCCCCATGCCTGTACTCAGCCTTCTACTCTGTGTGTTGAAGCTAATCCAATTAGTAGAAACGGAGAAGGGGAAAAATCTAAATGAGAAAACCTATGTCAGAGGTCTTACATGCTTCTCTGAAGGAACAACCTCTTCTACTCTCAATAAGTCGAGATCCCTCTTCTGCCCCAAAAATAAATAAGTTCCTATGCACAGTTCTCTTAAAAAATACAAAGGTGAAAGAAGAGAAAGGCTTCCTACGCAGAGAGGTGAAGCATGCAACTCCACCGAGGTACTGACCAGGCTCGCTCACAGTGGAGCAATGTACATGTGTGTTCCTGCGTGACTCCGTTGGGGTATTGTCTAGGTCTACTAGCAGCGAAGCAACACCAGAGATGAAAACTTATACTATAAAAATCTTCAACTCGCGAACTAAACTACCCTTCCCGGGTTTGAAACACTGAGATCTAAGCTGAAATTTTGATTGTGTTTGACTGAGTTAGAAAAGGGTGAACCATGTATGTCCATGGGGTAAGTGGGGAAACTGAAGTAACCTACAAAGCGATTCAATACTTCCTGAAGGACCAAGGCCATGTGCTAGCAATGAACCAAAATAGAGAAGCTGGAGTTCTACGAGTGTGTCTCCAAGTGTTATAGCAGCTACAAACACCCTCCAAAATTTTGGCCTGCACCAATTTCAGAGCCTCCCTTGAAGAGTTTCACTTGATGACTGCACACACATGGGTTCACTCTGTGAGCTCGTGTGAGTCTTTACATTCTTGTTTATTGCACTCAAGTCTCTACATGTTGATGTCTAAGTCATGCTTGCAACCATTTTCTGGTTATGTTTTAAGTCTTTGCTTGGTATGTATTTGTTGTGTTCGCTATGAAGGCATTTGTCGCACTCAGACATGGAATCATTTTCACTGTCGCGCAAGCTTCATCTCAATCATGAACAATCAATCATGAGTGTCGTGGTTGTCGCTTGCACCATCGGTCAGTCATGTTGAACATGTGTCTAGATGGTTCGGTCATTTCATCGTCGAGTCATGTGAGTGTGTGTTCATATGATCACCTATGCATCTTTCTACTCTTCACACACTTAGTCATTTTTGTTGAAGTTCTGATGACCATACTCCTCACTGACAGTCGGACCATCACTTTGCTTTTGACTTGATCAACTGTCAACCAGAACAGCATAGAAGCACCAAGCTAGTTCCTTCAAGCAGCGCTACCGCAAGAAACTCAAACAGAACTCATAATGGCCACCCGAACAGTTGACCGGTTGGTCATCTCATAAATTGCACAGTGCTCATGAGCAGGCCTCCCATTGCCCATCAGTTAGCTCAGCTCAGAAATTGTGCAAACATGATCAAGAGGCCGGCCTCCCAGACTTAATGCAATTTTCCCAGCCAGCAGCTCCCAGCAGCAGACTACCTGTTCCCTCCAGGAATTGCATAGTTTCTACTGCCAGTGACCCAACAGCCAACTGGTAGTTCCCTCAGGGAATTGTGCAAGTCTGTCTGCCAGTGACCCTAGCAGCCAAATGGCAGGTCCCTTTGGGAATTGTGCAGATCTGGCTGCCAGTGACCCCAACAGCCAACTGGTTGTTCCCTCTAGGAATTGTGTAGATTTGGCTACCAGTCTCCCGGGCAGTTCCCCATAAAAACTGTGCAATCCCTGCTTGCTAACCCTTCTTGCAACCCATCCCATTCCTCCTGAAAATTGCACAAACTTGGCTATCTAGCCCCTGCTGATTGTTCATTCCGTAAAATGTGCAGAGCATGCTTGCCTTGCCTTCCAGCAGCCCCAACTATTCCTCCCAAAATTTGCGCAATTTTGCCTACCAGCCGAGCTAGACCTTGCAGTCAGTCACTATCAACTCAGATCATCTATCTCCATCTCTCAGTGACTCTTGCGCAATTTTCATCAGCAGTTTCCCAAAGCCATCATCACGCATCACAGCTCGGTTGCCTCTCCTAGTCACCCACATTTGAATGATCATGTGTCATGGTAGACTAGGAGGTTTTGGATTTGATGTCATCATGTCATGAGTGATTACAGGTATAGGTACACCCTCAAACATGTCAAGACGACGAATGAGATGAACGAAGGGAGAACATGCATATGAACAGGTTCACCAGCGGATGGACGAATGAAGCATGCAAAGCGGACGAACGCGACGAACATGCACCTTCATGAACAAGTGAGCCTGTCAAGCCTTCAAGCATGAAAGCAAGGAAAAACATGCTAAAGCTTCATCAAGTGAACCAAGGGCCATCGAAGACTCCGCGCACTTTGCCATGCGGAGGTGAAGCTATGGCACACCATGAAAACATCCATCACTCAATAGCACTCTAGCTCGACATGCACTCCAGCAGTAGCACAAATGTACCAGCATTGTCATGTCAAGTTATGTCGAGTCAAGTCATGGGTCATGTTTCCCACATCTCCAATATGGGCTTGATGTCAAACAATGTAATGTAATGTGGAAGTCCAAGAGACCAACTTATTGAACATAGAGTCATGTAAGTTGGAAAGTCACGGAAGTCGAACAGTCATGAGGTGTTATAGACATTTTTGTGCCTTACAGCTATAAGCATGAAATGTCCATAATCTAAGGGATCCAAAGTCGCTAAACATGTTGTTCCTACCCCTAGAGGAACAAGGCTAACAAACCACAGCAATTCACAGAAGTTCTCCACCAGAAACTGCTCAAAAACAAGTCAATTCAGGATCAATTCAGAGGCTCCACTAGCTGTCTGCGCTGAAATGTAGAGATTACACTGGCTAGGTGCACTACAACGCAGGTAGAAGCACTACCAGGGTGCGCTGAGCAGGAAGTGACAAATGGCAAGTTCATTCAACGAGGTGGAAAGACCCTGGAAGCTTCCAGAATCTTCTCCAATGACACTTGCCTCAATGAATTCGACTAGTGATGAGTAAGAGGCTCTTAGTCTCCAAGTGGAAGCAAGAATTGATAGAGGGAGAGGACACTAGTCAGATCTCAAGCTGACTCATCCTCTCTCCAAACATCTATATATGGATCTCTCCTCCATGAGATCTAGGGGGCTGGAATTTTGTTATTGCAAAGAATTGCTGTTGGTTTGAGACTGGAATCATTGGGTGCTTAATGCTTTGAAGGGAGGTGAAGATAGGAATTTCACTTGCTGGGAAGGAGATGCTGGATTGGAGCCCTCTGGGTTGTATCTCTTCCTGAACCTTGTTATTCATCAATAAAGCTATCTTGGTTTCTCCTATATACTGATGTATCTTTGATGTATGATTGCATTAGTATGTTTAGTTTATCTCTAATCCTGAACTAGTTATGAATATGAATCTATGTCTTTGTGTAGTGTTCTCTTCTTGTGATCTTGCAGGAACCTGTTGAAGCTGGGCGAGCGAGAAGGCAAGTAGCTGGGAACTCCCAAAGAGAAGAGAAACCAGATCGAGGGACAAACGGAAGACACCGGTTAGTCCATCCATCTCTCTTCATTCTTATTTCTTAAAGGAAGAATACTAGCATAGCTGTTTCTGTTTGTTGCTAAGGCACTATCACACCTTAGGTGGATAGGATCGTCCTGCATAGGCATTTTTCCCCACAACAAATTGGCGACTCCACTGGGGAGATCTGTTTAGTCATTTTGTTTGTGTCTCTATCATTGTTTGTTTCATAGACTCAAGAGCAGCAATCGAACTGCATCTGCTGTTCTCAGATGCAAAGTAGATAGCTGCTGCTTTGATCCAATCACTGGATTTGTCTATGATCTGAACAATGGACTCACAAATGATTTGATGATCCTTTGTGATAGATCTTAGTCCTCCCTCAAAGCATCCCTTTGATTGTACCTTGCTTGTTGCTTTGATTTGGCCTGAAACCGTAGATTAATCAGCAAACTGTGACCCAGAAACCAGTGAGAAACTCTCGTTTCTCCTTCAGCGCAGACCCTGTGAAGAGGTTCTGCATTTCAACGCAGGTCCCGTGAAGGCTACCTGTGCTGAATGTAAAAACCTCTGTGTTGAGGGTGCGTTGATCCAGTTAGGCTTTGTGCAGCTGGGGTTCTCTGCTATGTTTTGCCTTGTTTTGATCTCTAATTTTTGCAGCCTATAACCAGCATAGGTACCTGTCTGATAACTCCTTTTCTCTGCTTAAATTCCGCCTCCTTTTGTACAAAAAGACTGTGAGTGTTTTTATGTGTTTGTGGCGTCATTTACAGGTTTCCTTTGCAACAGTGAAATAGTCATCCTGTAGCCCTTGATTCAGATCTGTTGATTGTGATCTTAGGAGAGAGTTCATTGGCTGTTTACAGTTGGTTATACATTCATTTTTGCTTTTGGTTTGAGTTTGTCTCTTTTGAGTGTCAAAACAAGTGATCTCATTTTGAAAGTCGTAAAGTGTTGTATTCTCTTCTGCCCTTTCTGATTTCGAAAAAGTAAACTTGTTTGTATTTGTCATTTAAAAGCAAATTCAAAGTTGTACAAAAAAGCTTTCTTTTTAGGCATCAATATTAAGAGAGCGGAAAACAAACACCTGCATTGTGCATTTTCATCTTGATAGTTTGCATGCTTGATTTAGGAAAAGTGCATTTAGAGTGTGCTGATTGCTCTTTGAGAAAAGATGGTGTCTTTCTTTTCCCTTTGTAGCTAGGATTTTCATCGTTGAAAAGATATAAAGGCTTGCTTATCATCTTTAGACTGCATTTAGGAATTGTATCATACATCTCGTGGTGATCCAAAAAGGCAAACTTCTAAGAAAGATTAACCTAAAATAAATTGAATGAACTTAACAACTCTTTGTAACTTAACGCACAACATAGAGGTCTAGGCTAGAGACGTGTTCCGGCGTCGTAAAGCCTGGTGACTGTCGATCTCGTTGATGGTGGGTGATTCCTCCTGAGGGATGATAGTGCCAGTACGGATTGTGCTCCCACGTACCGTCGAGTATATATTGGGAGACCCCTATAGGCATAAAACCTTTATCCTTAGGAAGCTGTGTCGGCCGCCCTACTAATCGCAATGCACTGAACACAGCATTCAGGAAGATTGACCGCCCGTACCTTAAAAAGTATTCTGCGGTTTTGCGAAAAGTTTGGCACACCCTCTACCTAGAACTCCAGAGCAGTTCCTTTTGGCCTTTTTCAGACTCTATAACGGAAAAAGTCCATCCGAGCATTTGTCACTTCGGGCTCGTTAAAACATCGAAGGAGACTAGAGTCATCTTTAGCTTTTTCTCGACTCTTTAAAATTGAAAAAGCAAGTTGTGTCTAAAGCGTCTAAAAAATTCATTTAATTCGGAAACACACTTTCCCCTTTTGTATTTTGGTTGATCGAGTAATCCACAATCGTGGAAGAAAGTCAATTGAAACCCCGTCATTCGTGGAGGCTTACGAGTCAACCGTCTTTGTCTCCGGAATCGAAAACAGTACGGACAAAGCGAACTCGTTTAACTGGTTCGAAATCTCCTATCAAAGTTAGAACAAGTGTTCCAACAACATCTGAGATTCTGGTTACTCCAAACATTTCTGGAAACCCTGCCTCTACAGAAGAAGTTCAACTGCCACAGAGGGACAGTGATACTGATCCTAGTCTGAGAACAAACACTTGGGTTATTGAACCAGTTCCATCTGTAACCGGTTCAGAGAGTCTTGTTCTTCAAACATCTGTCGCTATTGATTCAACCCCTTCTTTGGCACCAGAAATATTTTATGGACCTGACGGTCTTCCCCTTCCACTAGGCTTGATTGCAATAGAGGAAATTGTAGAAGATCCGCAAGCAAGTACTCCAACACATTTTGGAGTTGGGGTCACTCTATTCCCTTCGACATCAGAAGTTAGTCTACCACCAGTGGAAGTTCCTGTAGAATCGCTAGGTAATCTCTTGGATAGACTCAAAATGTCTGAACAACCATCAACATCTAGGACTATGTCAAATGACACAGCGACAGCAGAACTCCCTGCCGTCACTCCGACAATGTTTGCCGACATACCATCTGTCCCGACTAGCTCACAACCGCTAGAAGGAGTCCACCCAGGGACTATTTCGACAGTGTGGTCCGTTCCAGTTTGTTCCTTCGGAATAATATCCGGCAACTCTTATGTTGAAACTCGCCAGATTGATCCATTTGGAGGTCAATTTGGGCAATCCAGTCCCCAAGGACAAACAATCCCCTTGAGTTCCAGATTGCCACCGTATGGGGGGCAGTATGCCCTTTCATTACCCCCTTCGGGAGGATATCCATACGGGAGTTCACAACAGTATTCAGGTTATACTGGAATTACATCAAGTGGTTGGATACCTATACTACCTCAACAACCAAGGTTCGTGTATTCTATGCAACAATGCGTACCTATGTCGAACATCCCGACCACACCGGCTATTGTGACAGTGTCGCAGGTTCAAACGTTGCCTGTTGTATGTCAACCTCAGATTTCTCAGGTTGTAATGCAACAGCCCCTTGACCCTGTGACTCAACCACAATCACCTACTGGTGGGGCGACACAGGTCCAAACGGGTACAATTACCCCACACCTTGGTCCAACGGTTAGTATAGCGCAACAGAACATGGCTTCACAACCATGGTTGGTGCAATACCAACAACCACAATTCCAACAAGTATACCAAGGTTCTGAGTAGCAGATCTTTGCGAACAGTGGACAACCGTACATTCAAAACGGTCAAAATCAACCACTTTACGGTGGTCATGTCCACCAACCGCATCAGTCATACCAGCATCAATTACATTATGCTGGTATGCAAAGACCAACTGCTCAGGCAATCCCATCGTATCCTGGGTATGCTTCACCTAACCTGAATCAACAGTTACCATTCGTGGCAACTTTAGAGTTACCCGATTTACACCGGTTAACAAACGATCCAATTGCTTACGCCCCTTGGTGGCCAGCGATTCCTCACAAGCTTCCTTCTGACATTCCTAAATTTAATGGAAATCCAGGTGAAGACCCGTTGAATCACGTGATGACATTTCATCTATGGTGTTCATCAAACACCCTGAACGATGATTCGATAAGGCTTCGCCTTTTTCAGAGGACGTTAACGAGTCCAGCGGCGAAATGGTATATTGAATTTCCTAGAGCTTCGTTCGACAATTTCAGCACCTTAGCCACGACATTCTTAACCCATTTTCAATTACCAATAAGGTATGAAACGGGAACGGAAATCTTAACCAACTTCAAACAGACGATGGCCACTCACATATCTGATCATATACATGAGTGGCGACGTCGTCGTAGGATGGTAAAAACATACGTTCCCGATCAGCTATTAGCTGAATGGTTTATCAAGTCGTTACTTCCTGCTATAATGGAAGATGTGGCAAAGGGGGGAGTCGTAACGGAAGAGCAAGTTATCGCTTGTGCGCAATATCTGGACTTGGTCTATACTCAGTCTGGCACGCTCTACGACAAAATACCTGACGCCCTAGACCGGAATTCTCAATTCCTCCTCCTCCTAAATCAAACAATGACTCTCATGCCGACGATGGTGTGATTGGCACGACAAACGCAAAATCGACAAAGGCCACATCCAAGAAGGCCCGTAAGATTTCAGATCAAAATGCAAATGAGGAACTTCTTACATCAGAAGTAAATGCCGTGTCGACCGACAAGGGCAAACAACTGAAGCAACCAGGGGGCAAGAAGAAAAAAGAAAGGGAGAAAAAGGAAACCCCCTGCAGGGTGTCATATATGCGATGAGGATCATTGGACGAGAGATTGTCCACATATACCTGAAGTTAAGAAACTCTTTAAGAGTTCAAAAACCTCAGCAGTATTGACTGATCCGTTTCCAAACCCGGGAACCAAACTGGTTGCTAGTCAAAATGCTTCCCAATCCCAAGTGCTTATGTTGTCTATCTCAAAGCAGCAAAATGATGCTTTGACAAGGAATAAAGATTACGGGAATCCACAGCTGTCGAATAACAAGGGTAATGAACAACCTAGTAGTTCGATGACAACTTTGACCAAAGTTGTGCCACCCATCATTCCTAAACAAATGATAAAGTCGCCAAAGGGAGTACTACACAAATCGACATTTAATCCTCGTGCAAAAATAGCACAGAATTATGATATAATAGAGGACCTGGCTCAATCGTCGTCCGCTATGTCGACACTTGAGGTACCGCAAAATTGCCTCTCCCAAGAGCAAGCTTTATTATCGGAAATAGGTGGGATTGACCCAATGGATTCTAATCTTGTGGCCTTTGATCATAAAGGATATGACCCTCAGTTACCAGCTCAACTAGCTTTCCTTATTCAAGTGAAAGCCCTCAACAAAACTGTTCATCGAACAAATATTGATGAGGGGGCATCTACATGCATTATGTCGATGAGTTGCTGGAAAAATTTAGGATCTCCAACCTTGTCGCGATCTTCGACGACATTAAAAGCATTCGACGGAAGGACATATACACCATATGGTATCCTAAATAACTTGAAAGTTGAACTAGGAGGGAAAACAGTAGAAATAGATGTTGAAGTCATAGATGGGAATCTTGATTACAACATCCTACTAGGAAGACCATGGATATATACCATGGCAGCTGTTGTGTCGACCTATTTCAGAAATATTGCATTTCCCTTTCAAGGAGGGATTACAATCGTCGATCAGCAAAACTTCCTTCCCAATAGTTCTCAAGTTACGGGAAGCATTCCAATGATCCATGGAAGCAATCATTCGCTCCAAAATATCGGAGTAGGTCTCCTAAAATACCCTGACTTAATGGGTACTTTTGCCCTACCGCCTCCGAGTAATCTGGCGGAAGTGGCCACAATGGAATATGAAACCTTCTATGTCTAATGGATTTGGACTCCGAGGACGGTTCTTATCTCGTGTCAACCTCGTTAAAAAATGAAACAAGGAGTCATGACGATATTCTTTTACTGTGTCAACCTCATTAAAAAATGAAACAAATCCCCTTTTCAAATCTCAAAGGTAAACCTTCATTCCAACCACCGAGTTGAATGCAATGAAGCTTGGGGGGCATGCACCTCGATTTGCGTTATTATGCTGGGGGCATGCAAACTTATCATCGAGCAGTTTTAGCACACAGTTCATGCTCGTTAAAAAATAAACGCAAGATCCGAGCAGTTTTAGCACATAGTTCATACTCGTTAAAAAATAAACATAAGACTGAGCAGTGTTTTTCCGTGTTTAAGCTCGTTAAAAAATGAACTATCTTCCGGTAAATAACCACCGTGAATGTAACATTATCAGCCATTAAAGCCTTGGTCATGTTTGCCCATCACCTCCACTTTTCCATTGGCCGATCGTTCACCTCCATATGATTGTTTACCCATTTTGAGGAACAGCTGCGAAGAGTGATTTCACTAGCCATCCTTGTGACACTGCCGTGATTGGAAAATTCCAACCCGTACCTGGAATCAGCTGCTAACCCGTTTTATCACTCGTTCCTCAAAAGACGAGTCTTCTTTAAGCTCTTTTCATCTGACTCGTAAAATATGAAAAGATTGTCGAGTTTTGGCCTTCCAGCTCAATAAAGTGACCGGAAGAGCTATCCCTCCTCTAGATTTTAATCTTTTTGGACCTGAGGGATTATTGCACAAAAAGATCGAGCGCTTGTTTTGTTCGGCTCATTAAAACTATCGAAAACTCATCCCTTCTCTATTGTTTTACACTTTTTCGGACTTAAGGGATTAGATGACGAAAAAGGACTTTCGGAGTTGACTTTACGTACCTTTTCAGACTCTCTAAAAATGAAAAGGACCAAGTTATCTTTGTCGTTAGACTCGTTAAAAGCATTAAATAGCGACAAACTTGTCTTTAGACGAGAACGAGTTTCACTATCGCTAGGCTCGTTAAAACATAGCGATGGGCTTGCCCGAAGGGCAAGTTATAGAACAAGCATATGTTATCCTCCTCAAGCTTGACAAAAATAAAGAGGTACTGGTCAGTAATGACTGGGGAAAAATTGGGAGAAACTCAAGAAAACTTTGATGGTAGCAAGTCGCTCTTGAACATGACACTTTTCCTCCGTACCACAATCGGGTTGGGTTGTTTCATTCACTGGTCACATCACCATGGTCTCGCCATACCATCCATATTTGGGGTAATGCTACCGATCCATCGCATAAGTGTCACCATATGTTCAAGAGAAGTCAACCGTGTCCCATCCACTGCCATACATTATCCTTCATCCTTTCATGACCGCCACCCTGAATCATATGTCATCAGATCGTTTTCACCTCCATCAAAATCATTAGCTCCGTTCCGTGTCATTGATGTGGGATTCATTAAGGCCCTCCTTTGACGGATCACTTCTTGTCGACATCAGCTCATTATCCAAGAAGTTGATCTAGGAACAACCCCTTCAGTACTTTGAAGCTTGCATGCCTCAATGGCAAGTTTCTCACTTCCGGCGACAGGTATACATCAATGACCTTCGACCAAAAGATTTTGCGTGGTGTTCGACGCCAAGTCCTTTATTCACACCACGTGAATTGTACTGCAGTACCTTGAAGGTCATTATCATTATCGGTGATTCCTCTCGCGCTTGTTAATGGTTTACCTCATTGACCGGTAATCAAGCGATGTCTTTCCATGTTCGACTTCAGAACATTTCTCACATGGATCGACTTGTACTTAGAGTGAAGATCGAACGAGTTTGAAGACCCCGGATCTAGTTTCATCCATTCGGGCTGCGATATATATTCAGGAAAGATAAAGACATTGACATGTACATCATTGCAGCAGATAATCATCCTACCCAAAGGATGATAATTCCATCAAAATTATCAGTCTACCATCAGACGATTGTCTCTTCTATGTACAGAAAAATGAATTTATAAAGCTGAGCATGGGAATGCCCACCTCAGCTAGATCATGAAAGCAGTATGAAAAATAATGTATTGTATTGTATCTTATTACAGGTCTCCTCCCAGCACTGAATGAACTTCGAATCCTCCTAATAAAGCATTTCACCCGATAAACGGCCTCATACTTTAGGGGGCAACTGTTATAGACATTTTTGTGCCTTACAGCTATAAGCATGAAATGTCCATAATCTAAGGGATCCAAAGTCCCTAAACATGTTGTTCCTACCCCTAGAGGAACAAGGCTAACAAACCACAGCAATTCACAGAAGTTCTCCACCAGAAACTGCTCAAAAATAAGTCAATTCAGGATCAATTCAGAGGCTCCACTAGCTGTCTGCGTTGAAATGCAGAGATTACACTGGCTAGGTGCACTGCAACGTAGGTAGAAGCACTACTAGGGTGCGCTTAGCGGGAAGTGACAAATGGCAAGTTCATTCAACGAGGTGGAAAGACCCTGGAAGCTTCCAGAATCTTCTCCAATGACACTTGCCTCAATGAATTCGACTAGTGATGAGTAAGAGGCTCTTAGTCTCCAAGTGGAAGTAAGAACTGACAGAGGGAGAGGACACTAGTCAGATCTCAAGCTAACTCATCCTCTCTCCAAACATCTATATATGGATCTCTCCTCCATGAGATCTGGGGGGCTGGAATTTTGTTATTGCAAAGAATTGCTGTTGGTTTGAGACTGGAATCATTGGGTGCTTAATGCTTTGAAGGGAGGTGAAGATAGGAATTTCATTTGCTGGGAAGGAGATGCTGGATTGGAGCCCTTTGGGTTGTATCTCTTCCTGAACCTTGTTATTCATCAATAAAGCTATCTTGGTTTCTCCTATATACTAATGTATCTTTGATGTATGATTGCATTAGTATGTTTAGTTTATCTCTAATCCTGAACTAGTTATGAATATGAATCTATGTCTTTGTGTAGTGTTCTCTTCTTGTGATCTTGCAGGAACCTGTTGAAGCTGGGCGAGCGAGAAGGCAAGTAGCTAGGAACTCCCAAAGAGAAGAGAAACCGGATCGAGGGACAAACGGAAGACACCGGTTAGTCCATCCATCTCTCTTCATTCTTATTTCATAAAGGAAGAATACTAGAATAGTTGTTTCTGTTTGTTGCTAAGGCACTGTCACACCTTAGGTGGATAGGATCGTCCTGTATAGGCATTTTTCCCCACAACATGAGGGTAGTCGAATAGCCACAAGGGTTAGTTTCACCCTTGGCTATAAATACCCCCCTCATGTGTACATGGAAGGACTTTTCACCTCAGCTCCTCCCACATAGCTAAGAGAATCTGTAATCTTTTCTTTGGGGAGTAATTAGTGGCTCCAACACCCCGCTGATGGGTTTACTGATGTATGGTGTAACAATGTGTCTTGGAACTTTCGCTTAATTTAGAAGCTTGTCAACAGGCCAGCGCGTTTTCACACATATATTGTATTTGTTGTAAGACTGGTCTTTAACACTTGTAATGCATGTTTCTTTAACCATGTGTTCTACATCTGAAATAATTCATTTGTTGTAATGCATAATATATTAATGGAAATGTGTTGTGTATGTTGTTGATGTTGTCCTGTTTATGTCGACTGCTCTATCAGACATCAGACAGACCGTTCACAAGAACCTTGTTGTAACAACCATTGCACTCGTTTCACACTGATCCGTGAGTGTTGTACGTGTTATCTTACCTTGTATGTTGTGACTTCCACATCCGAGTGGACTGCTCTGCCAGAAGCTATCTATGTCCTTTGTGTTGTGTGTTCCTGGCCTAGTTGGGATTGATCCCTTTGAACTTAGAACTCACCTTCACCTTTTCCCCCTCATAGTGAAACAACCATTGACACAAGTACACTTACACTCACCAAGAACGTGAACCTCACTTCTCGAAGACAAAGCGAACCACTCTCTTGTGATGACTAGCAAGAGTTGAGGTGAATCCTTAAGACAATGGCAACCGAGCCATCATACCGGATGGGACTCCCACACCAAACGGTGTGAGGTCTAGATGGGACTTCACACCAAGGTGATCCCCTGAATGTTGGTGGGTACAACACCATCAACAAAACTTCAAGGAAATATGGAGCGGGATTATGTGGAGTCCCTGTGGACTCTCCTCCAATGTGCATTTTCATTATTCGCTATGGACATGGACTCGAGCTCCACCATGCCACATCATCCTAGGCTAAATATTATTGCAATACATTGAAACTGTTAGGGTTATGTTGAGCATCCACCTGTCCACCTACCATGTCAACACAATTCTAACAAAGCATCTCCCTTATGCCTGTGCAGGTGGGCTCTGACATGCCACATCAACCCAAGGATTAAATCTTGGCAGGTTTTCACCCAACTCAATTAGGAATCTTCAGGGATAAGGTGGGTGACACCATTTCTATCAAGTTGATGCCACCCTTCATGTGGCTACACTCTAATTTTGACATGTGTCACTCAGATCTAGGCCACTAAGACCCGCAAAACCATCGAAATCAGTTAGCACATGTTTGCCTTCTAGGACATCACCTTCCACACTGACTGCGGTTCCTTCTTGGCTCTCCACTACGCGGTAAGTTAAAATTTCACGTTAGAAGCGTTTTGGGGGTCCTCCACCTCAATGTGCCAATCATCGAAAAACCAAACCCACCTGCAATGTCATCCTGTAATTTCATTCTATAGAGAATTTTCCCAGCCTCCCATCAAAATATCTGGTTTAAGAAACGTATGGGACGTGTGGACAACTCTAATTCCTTGCGACATCTGATGACTAGGATCTCTCCCACCTACACCATTAGTCATGGCTCTTATTTGTTTGGCTGTATGAGGTTTAACATTATTCCTCCAAGGAGGTAAGGGTTACTACCCCACAAAAATACATGGGGTTACACACATTTTACTTTATCCAATTATTTAGAGTTATCCCTCATGGGCTTGGCATCTATTGAGATCAAATTATCTTGTGGCTTATATATATGGAATACTTGCACCAAGAATGCCTCCACAAGCCCCCTGCTATCTCTTCTAAGCTTATAATTAAACTCCATCTATATATATATATATATATATATATATATATATATATATATATATATATATATTGAATACGCACTGGACTTGGACACAAAGATACACACATGCATGTATATACAACTTTTCTTCCTAAGCATACATGATTTTCCTCAAGGTATAATAACTAATTCATTCCCAGTTTAAACATATTTTTAATTAATTGAGATGTGCCCATTACACCATGGACAAACCTTAAGCCAAATTCCAAGTTCAGGACAAACATAGAGAATAAGCTCATCCCTAGAATACATACATACATGCATGCATACATACACGTATATACATTCTAAGCACCTTTAATACATTTCCATGCCAAATTGATATTCTTGATTATTCGCTGGAGAAAATTAACAACCTTGTGGTATCCTATAATAATCATTACATGAAACATGAACCACATAGATATATTAGTTCCCTAGGATTGAACCATTCCTATGGCACATATCTTGGCTTAACATAGGAATTCATTTTCCTCAACATATCACGGGTATTAAACCAACACATTACCCTATGAAAAACTCTCTAGCCTTCCTGGGTTATAGATTATAAAAATAACTTACTATTCATTCTTTTAACAGAGTATAATCATTGCAGAGATTCACCCATCTCTTTGATATTCAAGCACATGGACCATAGTTCTAAATCAAGAACTTACAATATTCACACATTCCTTGCATACAGGTTGTTTAGACTATGATTATGCTCAATTTAACGCAAAAATCTAAACCATTCCATAACCATGCCCTGAAAACAAAAATTATCATTCATACAAGAATGCCTCATTCCTCAACAATACAAGATATGATAGATTAGTACATTAAACAAGCATAAAGCTTTCAAAACATAAGAATCAAAAGTGGACAGTTATAATTTGATAAATTGATCCAAGAAACTGAGATTGGGCTTCAACTCTCCACCCAAACTTAAACAAGTTGTATCCAATCCTTTCTTGTAGTTGTCACCCCCAAGCCATATTCCATATCTTGAGGATGTGTGCTTAAGGGTTTAAACTGAATCTGTAAACTGAAACAGGGACTCCAAAGGACCATACACCTCCACCCACCAATTACTTCATGCAATCAATATCTGACAAGGAATCTAGAGGTTCACCTCCTCCACCCACCAATTACTTCATGCAATCAATATCTGACAAGGAATCTAGAGGTTCACCTCCTCCACCCTCAAATCATTAAGGGAATCTAGAGGCTATACCTCCACCCTCAAACCAACAAGGGAATCTAGCGGCTATATCTTCACTCTTAAACAAGCAAGGGAATCTAGAGAATATACATCTACCCTCAAACCAACAAGGGAATCCATAGGCTATATCTTCATACTCAAACTAGTAAGAAAATCCAAAAGATAGACCTTCATGCTCAAATTAGCAAAGAAATCTAAAAATTATACCTCCACCATCCAATCAACAAAAATATCCAAAAGCCATACACTCGAAACTATACTTTCATGTAATCTCAGGACCAATACCATACTTCTTTAATTCACCCCTCATCATGATGTAGAAATGTTAAATTTTATTGAAAAATAAAAAACTTTTTCCCAGATTTTCATGGCTACTACAAACTCCCCATTAATTCTACGTGGCCTAAAGACTAGCACTTTACTTTTTTAATTCACCTTTTCCCTCACCACGATACATACATAATGCAATTTAAAACAAAAACAAAAAAGGTACTCCCCATACTTGTGTACTTACTACAATACCCCATTTCCTTTACGTGGTTTAGAGACCAACACCCTATTATTCAATTCTCCTTTCCCTCCTCATCGTTTAAATGTATTTTAAAATTTTATGAAATGATAAAAGCTCTCCCCATAATTATATTTCTATTACAAACATCTCACAATATTGTGCCTGCACACTCCTGTCCCCCATCATCATGAGTAGAATTTTTTATTTGTAATATATTTCTATGAAACTTTGACATGGCTTAATTTCACTTTCCCTGCCACTCACATACTCACATCATTGTTTGTAATATATTTCTATGAAACTTTCACATGGCTTAGTTTCACTTTCCCTACCACTCACAATTTTCGCTCCTACATAGTGCCTTGATAAGCATAATTTTACTCGGAAAAAATCAAACCAATGATTTGAAATTGTTTCATATATGAATAGATATAGAAGCTTGACTATCTGGCCCAAAGCTAATGATATAGTTTTGTCTTATGCCATCAAGATAAGAAAGTGGAATTTTTTCGAGCAGTTTGTTCATTGAAGATTGGTGTTTTTATTCGAAAATGAGATTTTCAATGTGAATAAATCAGTGGAAAATGTTTTTTTCTAAAGGTAATCGCGAATCAAAACGAATTAAGAAACAACTGGTGGTGTTTTAAGCATTATAAATTTGTTATCTCAAGTTTGAGAATATGTAAATATGTTAGGTAAGCTTTACTGAAATCAACTTAAGTCTTTAATTTAGATGATCGAATTTTTATTTTTGTTTTCTGTTTTTTATTTATTTATTTTAAGTAATATATAGTTGTATTGTTATTTTATTGTATTAATTATGATACATGCCCATCTACTTAGTTAAGTCTCTTGTCAATGAGTAGATTGGAAAATGACCCAATAGACTTAGAGATGGGAACAATCTCTTTGGCTTCCATTAAATTACTTTTAGTGGGTTGTGGGACCTTAATAATAGGGAATATCATGTTACTAGTAAATTTGAAAATTTATTTGGGAATTTAAGAATGCCTTGCTTTTGCTTTCATTAAATCAATAAGTCATGTTTAATATCTATAGTTTATTTACTAATAATTATTGTTTGTTAATTCATATATATAAATGTTTGTTATTTGTTAATTAAGTTTTTTCAATATTTTTCATATATTGATATCTATTTTTAAAAATTAAATGTTTTAGATAGTTTAAATTGTAAATTTAATAATAATTTGTTTTTTTAACACAATTTTAATATAAATAGAAGAAAAAAAACCTTTTCACCTAGCAATCTATACTTTAATTTATCTCATCACAAATCTCTCATATATATATCTATATATATATATATAGATACATAGTCGATTTTGTATTACTTTCAAATGCTAAGTACATCACTAATATGTCATGATAGACTAAAAACCAACAAATCAAGAATTTGGCCTCAAGCCATTACAAAATTTGACCAATACCTAGGTAGACATAGTAACATTAACAATGACATAAACTAGACATAACAAAAAGATGCTATAGATCATTGAATAGAAATGAACAAAGACCAGGAGATGAGCTTGTGAGTCCTACAAAGTCATGGGAGTTGGGTCGTCAAAACTAGTGCCAGTTGGACCATGAGACTTAGAGTCACATTGGAAATGACTCTCCAAGTGAGCAATGTAGGACTCTAGTCTCTCTAGGAAGTATCATTGATTATTTTGAATCCTCTTAGTATCATTAAGGAATGATATTAATTTATTCTCTGATACCAGGGGGTTGTTGAATAGTAGTGTGTTGTGGCTACTTGGGCCTGAGACTAGGTTTACAAGTGATCAGGCTAGACATGACCCCCTCATCATGTAGGCCCTCTCCTACATCTCGTTCTCTATATAGGCATGATGAGAAATAAAATTAGTCCTCATAAACAAGTCTTTGTGTCACCTTGCAAGAACCTATCAACCACATCCTCGTCTCTAGTTGGGGACCACCACATAACCTAGAAACGAAACTTTATTGGTGACACATACATAACCAAAATTACATACACCCCAATTGACAAAGAAAATTGAATGCCTAAACACTAATTGACCCTCACATAGCTACAGTGTAGGTCTAAACAAGGACTGAGTGGAGGTAACTTGCTTAGTTTGGAGTGATACAATAGATGCATGTTACATTCAGGTTGAAGGCTCCACATTAGAAAAAACAACAAAAGACTTATGAAAACCTATGTTAATGATAAGGACTCAGAGTTGGGAACTCCAAATAGATACCTCCCCTCCCTAACTGTAGTTGTGAAACAACAATGAACAAGACCAAAATGTTTACCACTCCGAGGAAGCATAGACACTCCAAGTTTTATTGAAGGTGAATTGAAATGAGATGGAATGAATCAACTATATATACCCCCTCAACATACTATAGGCCTAATAAATGTGACCTCTGCTACATTCTCACCCCCTGAACAAAAATCCTCCATGCATATTTTTTCCCAGCATGGCACACAATAGCCACCCCTTTCTGTAGCATAATGAAACTAGATAAAACTAGAAACTCATATTCACACCTTATGGAAAACATCAATTCTTCATCTAAAAATAATAAGACTTCATCCCATATATCTACCCCTTCCAACTCTAAAAGTTACCAAGCTACGTCGGGGAATGTTTACTCCCACCTGCAGAATGGTAGCATAATCACTGCTCCTTAAATGGAAATCCCTAGTTATCATGATTTCATTCAAGAGCCTGTAAAGGACCCAAGTTAGAGACTAGTGTGAATTTAGATGTTGTGTGCAATCTACTCAAGAGAGATAAGCCATGCCACACCCTATTAAGTGCATCAGAAAACAACAAGGTGATAAACACCCTTACCAATATATTTAATCATTATAATAATTACCCAAATAAGAAAATATACAACTTTTTTTTATTTTTAGTTTTAAAATAAATTACAATTTATATTTTCAAACTCAGGTATCCTATATTCTCATTTTAAATAGCTTCCTAGAACATAAAATAAATACGATATACTTGACCCTAAATCCTTTGAGATTTAAAAGTGATTTCAAAACACTAATTTAACACTTTGAAATGACCTCTCTTGCCATTATTTAATTGTCATCTAAGCAAGACTAAATTTTTTTTAATAAAAAATTAGAAAACTAAGTTAAAATTATGTTATTAGGAACATTTATTTATGGCCCTTATAAGCTTTCAATATGTTTATATGTGGTATAATGAAACCTTTTTTAGAAACATAAGTTGCTAATATGTAAGTCTAATAAAAATCCTTAATTTTAATTTATATAAAATATTTCTTTATATGTAAATTGTTACAAATTATAATATTTAAAAAACAAAACAATAAATACATTCAAAACCTATTAACCTTGACTAGTTATTTTTGCACATCATTCTAGATTAAATCTCATTAGTCCATGCTATGACAAAACTCTAGCAATCAATTTGCTGTTGACCATTAATTATTTTAGCATTGACCAATGCGATCATTCATTTCTCTTACAACAGTCTCCATGTCGTGAATACATGACCAAGTTATCAAAGATACTTGCACAGGCCATAACAACTAAAGGGGAAGAAGAAATTGATGTCTTCCTTTATCAATTCATTTTTTTTTAAAATGAAAAAAATGTGTACTAGTTAATGAATGATTGTTATGTGTTTCATTATGTACAGAACCACATATGTTTATTTATGCATTTTTTTGTTTTATTAGTGTTAATGCATGAATCTTAATGTGTTCATTTCAATTATTTTCTAGTAGATGGACTGGGTACTGGGGAATTGAGAGTGATGTGGCAGGGGGGAGGGTCCATAAGAGCTTCCACGTTCATGTGGTTGGACCATATTCAGTAGAGAATAGGATTTGAATAATCTTCAAGCAAACCTCCCTCAATCCAATAGATCAATAACAAAGTCAATTTGACTTCATTGTTGCTTTGTCAAATCGAGTTAGGTTTCCTCCAATATTAGACTACTCCAATAAATTATTATGAAAACTAAGGGAAGATCATTTAAGAATTCACACACTCGTGTTTTTTTAATTAATATTTATTCATTTAAAAATGTTTGTTAATTTATTTTATTAATATGTTGATTCTTTAAGTGTTGGTTAAATCAATAGAACAACTCTTGGAGGAGATTACAGTAGGAAGCTTTGGTGTTGACAGAGCAAGCTCTATATGCAATTATGGGATCTTTAATTGAGGTACTTCTCATACTATTATTGCTATGAGTTTATGTCGTTCTTGCTCTTAAATCTATGTGGTTTGGATAAGTTGTAATTAAATATTGCAAGCTTTTTAGTTTTTTCTATAAGTTGAATGTACGTTAAGTTTTAGTGATCTAGTTATATCTTGTTGATGGATATTTCTTATTTATGGAATAATTTGCATATAAATTTTAAAGTAGTATTTTCTAAGAAAAAAATATGGAGAACTTGTTAATGACTGTTGACATATATGAGTCAATTATAAGCCACACTTTTGACATTGAAAAAATTCACGGTATTGATATTACGTAACCATCTTATAATGAGACTGATTACAAGTCTTCAGCCTTCTTAAATTAGGAAACCAAGGTGGAAACCCATAACATCAAATTAAGGGTACTATTAAAGCACAATAAATTCAGATCCTTACTTTCTCTAATATGATATATATATTGTGGTGTTTTAGTAGGAATAATTGTTATTCTGTGACTCAATATAATGATCGAGTATTTTACATTTTATGTTTTTCCCCTTTCTCGAGCCTATTTTCTAGTGAGTCTTTCCTTGAAATCAAGTTAAAACTTTTTGGAACGGTAGATTTGGGTTGTTAAATATATACATATTGGGTGCACTAAGTTTTCTACAATTTTGGATCCATTTATGCATTCAAAAATGAATTTCATGCAATGACACAACGATATAGCCAATGATTGTATTGCCAAACTTCGGTGAAAAAACAAAAACATAGAACAATTAGACTTCACCATTTAATAATGTGTTTGATTTGTCTTGCCTTCTATTTTATGGTTTTGGTCCTTTCTCTAGTGACTTTTCAATGCAGGCATTATTCTTGTGAAGTTCTTGTAATATGTGTCATTATCCTTTGTCACAATGTGTGCCATAATCTCCATCATGGCATAATGTTTAGTGTTTATCCTTGTGGATTCTCCTAATATTTTTTATTGTTTTCTTGGTTTGGTTTGGACCACATATCCTCTATTCACAATTTTTGGTTTTCCCCTCTTTTCTAGATACATCATGATTTTTGTAAACCTTTAGTTTTGATGGCTCCAAAGAATATTCTCCCTATTTAGGCATGTAAGTAAAACCTTTCTAAATTTGTTGATGTACAAGGTCATCCTGGATTTTACAATTAGGAAATTCAATTCAAACATATCATTAAGTATCATAATGATCACTTTGATCAATAGGAGGGCATTTAACATCTTATACTTTGCTATGGAAAGCTAACAATTGTGATCACTCTTATTTGAATTTTTAGGAAGGGTGGAAGAAAAGTTTCAAATTTTATACTGTCTTTATAATTAGAAAAAAAAGAGATCAGAATGGTTAAATTAATTTATTTGTATTGTAACCCATAAGGTTTTCATATTGTGTTCCTGGGAACACCCTTTATAGGGTCATTTATTATCAAGATCCTTGCATGTATATTATGAGTTTCTTTAAGAAAGGGAAAGAGGGAATGGAAAGGATGTCGCTATCTATCACATGGAACAACTCTACCCATTCCCATATGACCTAGTCTAGAGAGTGCTAAAGTGATATCCAAGTAAGTTTTTAAACTCTTTCACATTTAGAAGAAATGCATTGGAATTCTAGATAATTTTCTAAATAATTTGCATACTTGCACATAGGATATAAAGGTGAAAGCCTATCAATTTCAATTAGACTATGTTTTTTACATTGAATAATTTACCTATGGGGATGACTCTACAGATGCAGAAATTCTTTAGTGCAATGAGGATCCCATGAATATGGAAGTATATCATTACACCATTCTCCATATTCTTACTACAATGAGGGTGATAAATAGGAGAACAAATCATGATATAAAGTATGTAGGTCGAGCTCCATCTGCCACATCAACAACTGGGTTTTCCCAGGTACATGTACAAGAATAGAGGGAATTGGTGCAAAAGGCACTACAGTTAGATCCCATATAATCCTAGCATATTGAAGTGTGCATTACAGCTATTTGAGTTTTGAAAGAGTCGTGTTGTGGCTACATTTGGAGAGTTATTGATAAAAAAATTCATGTTGCCTTAGTAAAATTTTGGTTTGGATCTAAGATATAGGTTTTGTCTAATCCTTAGCAAAATTTTCGGTTTGGATCTAATATATAGGTTTTGTATAATCCTTTAGTTCTATAATTATTCTGAGATATGAATGATAGCATGGTAATCAATAGTTTAGTGTAGTTGTGATGTCCTTTAATTTGATAATTTTGATGCTTTAAAACTCAAAGTGGCATGCTCCTCTTTATGGGGTGAGCCACAACATATAGAGTCAAAGTTATCTAGATGCGAATTAAGAGTATGTGCATGAATATGGTACATGCAAAAGTCTAATATTGGCATATTGGGAGGGTAAAAGACAATATTTTTCGGAAATGCCTTCTAAATCAAGTTTAGGCAGCTCCAGATCCTCCCATTCTATCAACTTTTATTTTTTGATCTGATGAAATGCTTAGTTGCATTTTATTGATTTCATAATTATAATATTATTCTAAAAATGAATGGAAGTATTGTTACTTAACACCACTATTATAGGAAAATTGGAGTAACCAGTCTTGCATTATTGGATGGATGATTTAGGAGCATGTATTTGGTCATATTGTTCTTAGAAAATTAGGTTATTTGTTTTGATTACAGGCAGGACTAATTACTATCCCCACATCCTGGAATCCCATGGTGGATGTTGGATCATACATAGGAGATATTACCTGGAATTCACTTTACATCTATAGTCATGCTAGGGAATCACTATATTTCTTATTATTTTGTTCTTATTAGGGTGTCACTATTGAAAAGCATGATGAAGGTTGAACTTTTGGAATGGAGGAGTTGTATTTGACATATTTGAAATATTGGGTGTTTTGGAATGAAATTTAAAATTTGAATATTATTTGTTGATATATTAATGCAATCTTCAGTTCAAATTGCATTTGTTGGAGAGTAAGTTGAATTTCTATAGATTACAATGATGGTAAAAAAAATTGAACATTGTATAGTCGTGTATTATGTCTATGTTTGATTTCATAAATAGATAATGAAAAAAAAACTAAAAATGTTGATAAGTTGTTTGAGGAATAAACAGATAGATTGATTTAAGTTAAATTTCATGAGTTTGTGTAAGAATGAAAGATCAATAAGGAGATGTTCCATTTTTGAAAAAGTTTTGGTTTAGGAAAATTGTGATGAACAATATTGTATTTTTCAAGGTATGGAAGTAGGCTTAGGAAAAAGTCCCGCAACAAAAACACAATGGACCAGTCATGGCATGCAATCTTGTGATGTTGCAAGTCAGAGATATTTTTGGATATATATATATATATATATATATATATATACTATGCCTCATTTGTCTTCTGAAGACAACTTACTCATACAAGTGTTTGTCATATGACAATAGGGAACGCATAACCATCACAAGAAAACGTGGTTGAATCAACAAGTTTGTCTGAAGATGTTTTTGGTTGTCAGTCTGTTAACGCTAATAGTTTTGTTGGTCTTTGGACACTTATGCTCGATGTTGTTGGTAGACCAACGAAGCTTGATACATTGGCTTGTTCGCAGACTAACTCCTACTTCCAGTAATGTTACATTGATATGTTTTATTGAAGAATGTATGCTTTGGGTGGTAATATCATTCCTATCTCTGTCGTCTTACAACGACTGCGTTCGTCAAAGGAAGTATGCTTTCGGTGGTAAAATGACCACCATTGTCGTTGATCATGCAAGACTAGAAGATCATCCTTTCATTGGTTTACCGATAAATAAAATGCATCGTAATTATGAAAATTTTGAAAAAAATTGATAATATGAATGTACTGTGTTTCATGTTTAGTGAAACCTACTTTTTTTGTTATAGCGACAAAGCGTTGTGGCAAGAATGACAAAGGGTCATTGAAAATTGGCTAAATTTTTATTAGTGAGAGGAAGTTGATATTAAATCTGGAGGGGAATGTGCTCAATAATTCCAATCACTTGTGGGCTGTGTGAAGAATCATAAAGTCGATTCCTATTGCAACAACTAGAAATAATTCTCCTAATTGTTAAATTAATTTTAACAATTTATTTACTCTATGCTACAACAAATATTGAATCAATCACACTGCAACCTACACAAATAAATTGTAGAAGATATAAATACTGGAAGAAATACTAGCACACACACATAAAATAACAAAGTTATTATTGGACTAATGTCCCCAAAAAAACCCAACTCGGGAAAACCGATGCAGTAGCCGAGGGTTTTATTACTATGGAACAGTGAAATAATCTAAGTACAAATGGATGCCAGAACTAGAAATCGTACAAATAAATACTGGCAAGAAAATCTATTGAGGCTAAATTCCTCACTCCATAGGCAAATCTCGACACTGACCTCAGCTTAAATTGAGCCATCCAAACTAGCTCTGCGCAGTCATTGCATCACCTTAGCACAGTTTTTGTTGCTCTCAGCTTGGAACAACTTCTCCTCAAGCTGTCTGACCAATTGTTGTCTGGGAAAACATATCTCTTGACCACTAGAACATCTACCCATATTCTAGCACTAAAATTCTACTTCTCCCTAGCAATTTGACTTTGCCGCTAGAGGCTATTATGCGGCTCTATGTCAGCCTCTCTATAGCTTCTCTTCCTCTCTACAAGTGCACTCACTAGATTAGGAAATATTCCTCCAGCTTCACTATCCCTGCCCCTCTCTCACCACTTCAATTTATCTCACTCTCTCTTCGGAAACCGAATGTTGCTACTCAGGAAATCTATCTGCTCATGAAATAAAACTCCATGAATGATTTCTCTAAGCCTTATTGACTTCTTCTTATAATCCTTTGTTGATACTTCAACGTCCAAGATTACATCTTAATCGATGGCTAGGATTAACTTGAAGTCAATTCGTGTGAGTTTCTAAAACATTCACACCTTAACTTAATTAATTATAATTAATTAGTTATATTCCCTATGTTTAAGCTTAGCAAATATTTAAAAATTGGCTAATAATCTAATTAGGTCACTTCTAGGTGGAATTTCTAGAAACGATTTGTGGCTTTTGGAGATCTCATGTATTCTAGCCTCTCAACAAACTTTCAAGGCTAGAACACAATCGATGATACAAAAACTAACACTCCCTCTTAGTGAGGAATGTGTTCTAATGTTGTTTCCCCCTGTAGAAACACCCTGTCTTTGCATCATCTTCTGTCACATTGCTGATGCTTGGTTGTTGCTGCCCACCAACCACTACACAACTTTGATATATGTTGCATCTGTGTTGTGGTTGACTCTTCATCTGCATTGCAGAATCCTCTCCATCTGTTGTTGTTGCAACTGCAACATCTGCAATTGAAAAGCATCCTCTATATTGAATCAATTGTGATCATTATGATACACTTGTCACCTGAGTCTCAAGCTGCTTCTAGTATCTACGTTGCCACTGAGGCATCTACGTTGTTGTTGACTCTGCACTGTGATACTATGCACTGTTTTCAACACTACACTGTGTTGTCTAGTATTTGTCTATAACTAAACTCTGCATCTATCACTCTGACATTGGACTGGTTCTACTGCCACAAATCCATCCTGCTACAAAATCGTGTGGGCCCCGTATCAAAGGTATTAATTCAAGAGGTGGACCTCCTCAAGAATCATACCCATATGTAGCACTCTAAGGCTACAAAACCAAGTCACGCCATTTGAATCCTTGTGGTATATAAGCAAACATGGCGAAGTCTTCCTCGAGCCCAGAGGAAAGCCTTTCCATCTCAGCTAAAGTTGCCTGCTAGTCTTTGTTCTTCTCCTTGTCTTTCTTCTTGAGAGGACACTAGGTACTATAGTGGCCAAGCTCACCACATCTTAAGCATTTGACCTTTGGCAGGTCCTTCTTCTTCTTTCTTTGCTCCCCTTGTACCTGACAAGGACCCTTTGATGCGAGGGCCACATTATCCTCCTCCTTCACCTGCTTCTGTCCGCTGCTCCTGCAAGTGATGGAGCTCTTTAGAAAAGCTCGTCTCAACTCCTCTTGCAGCAAATCGACCCACATCCTGTCCCAGCTTGGCAAGGTTTCTCTACCCAAGATACTTTGGACGAATACATGTCACTCCTCTGAGACACTGTTGAGTGCCAATTGTACTAGCTCTATGGGTTGAGGCGCTACCCCAACAACTAACAATTGATCCCAGATCTTCTAAATTTTGGTGAGGAAGGGGTCTATGCTTTCCCCTTTTTGCATGTTGGTGCATCTCATCTTCTCCTCCAAATACATCTCCTGTTGCTCGGAAGTGCCTTGGTATAGCGTGGAAAGTGTATCACACATATCCTTGGTCATTCCCTTGGACGTTATGTGTGATACAACATGATCCTCGACACCATATAGGAGCAATCACTTTGCTCTCACTATCTCCCTTTGGTATTCCTTCAGCTGATATGCATTTATGCGGATATCCACAATTGCATCAATATATGGCTTCAAGCCATATCCATCCAAAAGGAATGACATCCATGCCTTCCAAATGACATAGTTGGAAGCACCATCCAACCTGTCTTGATCTCATAGTCTTGCAGTGGTCATCTCAGATGATGTCAAAAATATCCTCTTCCATTTCTACTCAGCTGTTGCTACTCGTTCATCGCTTAGTTGCTATTACCCGGTCGCTGTTGCTACTCAGTCGCTTCTCCTACTTGGTTGATGTTGTTACTTGGCCACTGCTACTACTCGGTCATTGTTTTTACTCTATCGCTGCTACTACTTAGTCGTTTCTTCTACTCGGCCATTGCTGCTACTCTGTAAGGGAATTTGAACTTCTTGAGACTAGAAGTTCCCTAAGGAAAATGGTCCCTCTCAGTGTGTGCTCTTCTTCCTCTCAATGCTAGTTCTATTCTAGCAACTACTGCAAAATTGTTGCATCCAGCTAGATATCTTCTCTATGAAAAATACAGGCTGCTCCTTCTGCCTTTGTAAACCCTCGATTTGGAGAGATCAAATTTTTTTGTCCCTCTCTCAGAAAAATCTAATTATCCTCAATAATTCGTCTTCTTGGCCAAGGTGATTGCACTTCCTCTGGGGTTTCGAACTATTGCCCCTCAATGAAAAATGCAAATCCCTCTTTGCTACTGAGCACTCTGGCTAATCAGTTGTGTTCTAATACCATGTGAATAATCGAAAACTTGATTCATATTGCGATAACTCGAAATAATTCTCCTAATTGTTAAATTAATTTTAACAATTTATTTACTGTGTCCTACAACAAATATTGAATCAATCACACTGCAACCTACACAAATAAACTACGGAAGAAATAAAAACTAGAAGAAATACTAGCACACACACACACATAAAATAACACATTTATTTTTGGACTAATGTCCCCAAAAAAACCCAACTCCGAAAAACTGGTGCAGCAGCTGAGGGTTTTATTATTATGCAATAGTGAAATAATCTGAGTACAACTAGATGCTGAAACTGGATATCGTACAAAGAAATACTTGCAAGAAAATCTAGTGAGGTGAAATTCCTCACTCCACAGGCAAATCTCAGCAATGACCTCAACTCAAATTGAGTTGTCCAAACTAGCTCTTCACATTCATTGTGTCACCCTAGCATAGTTGTTGCTGCTTTCAACTTGGAACAACTTCTCGTCAAGCCGTATGACCACTTGATGTCTAGGAAAACATCTCTTCTAGCCTATGGAACCTATGTCCAGCTTCTGGCATTGAAATTCTACTTCTCCCTGGCAATTTGACTTTGCCTCTAAAGGCTACTGCGTTGCTCTGCATCAGCCTCTCTGTGGCTTCTCTGCCTCTATGCAAATGCATTCACAGGATCAGAAAATCTTCCTCCAACTTCATTGTCCCTTCCCCTCCCTCACTGCTTCAATTTCTTTGTCTTTCTCTCCAAAAATTGAATGCTACTACTCAAGAAATCGATCTGCTCATGAAATCGAACTACACGAGTGATTTCTCCAAGCCACGTTGACTTTTTCTTATAATCCTTAGTTGAGACTTCAACAACCAAGATTAGATCGTAATCGATGGTTATGATTAACTTGAAGTCAATCCATCTAAGTTTTTAGAACATTCATACCTTAACTTAATTAATTGTGATTAATTAGTCATATTCCTGAAGTTAAAATTAGGAAATAATTAAAAAATGACTAATAAGCTAATTAAGTCACTTCTAGGTGGAATTTTTAAAAACGATTTATGGATTTTGGAGATCTCATGCATTCTAGCATCTTTACAAAATTTCAAATCTAGAACACATCCGATGCTACAAAAAATAACAAATTGCTGCTACTGCAACAAAGTTTTAGAATTGTGTAATCTGGGTTAGTGCTACTGCAACAATGTTTTCTAATTGTGCAATCTACACTATCTTGTTTAAGTTACTTGATATTTTTTATTTTTCAATGTTTTGTTCAATTACGAAAACCATATACATGTTCATATATGTAAAAAGGGGGTACCATATTATTGACCATGAGATTATTTGAGTGAATTGAAAATTCAAAAACTTATAACCTAGGCCCACATCACATTAAAATCAAGCTTTTATACTAGAGAGGGCCCTCCAAAACAAAAAGGAAAAGTAATAGGAAATGATGTAGTCGATATCTTGAAGTTTTAGTAATAAAAAATATTAGAGGAAATCCCTAAATATATTAGAGAACAGCACCATTATGTTTTAGGTTGATTTATATTGAATAAAATTAGCTATAAATTATTGTAATGGTACCATTACTAGAATTTCTCCAAAACAAAAAGGAAAAGTAATAGGAAATGATGTAGTCGATATCTTGAAGTTTTAATAATAAAAAATATTAGAGGAAATCCCTAAATATATTAGAGAACAGCACCATTATGTTTTAGGTTGATTTATATTGAATAAAATTAGCTATAAATTATTGTAATGGTACCATTACTAGAATTTTCAATGAAAATTTGTATTACTCTTTTTGGTCACTCATAGCTCTCATGCATTTTGTTACGTTGTGCGTCTATCTTTCATCTTATCAACGAATTACACATTCATCGCATACGCTCTTTACATAACATTGATTCCAACTTACCAAATTGACTTATGCAAAAGAATAGTTTGTCTACACATGATTGGAAAACATATTTTTTTCTTCTAGGAATCACCAGTCATACATATCACATTATAGTAAGTATTTTCCGTTTGCACACTGAAAAATCATCCCATGCTTCCCACACCGGATCCTCTAATACAGCTGCCACCCCTGAGTTGATTCAATGCCTTAGGGTTTCAATTATGCATGATACCATCCAAAATCTGTCATCTTGCACTTTTGTTTTAAATTCATAGTGAGTATGATTAACAAATTTGGTGACAACCAGAGTGACGAGGTAGGGACCATTATTACCCCATTTCCTTTCCATCGAACATTAGGGAAAATTGTTGCGTGAACTTGAATAGCAGAGGATGCCATTTATCAAAATTCAAAACTGTATTTTTTAGCCAACTCCATCACCTGGTTTGGGGATACCTGTTTGCACTGATGGAATTTCTTAGAAAAAAAAAAAACAATACGTAAAAAAAAAAATATAATACGTATACTTCTTGCACGTGCCATCTCCACTTCTATATGTTTCTCAACTCTAAAAACAATTTCAAGGAAACCACTCCACAGAGATTTACGTAAGTCCACAGGCAGCGAATCGGACCTCTGCTTTACACACCAGTTTCTTCCTTATACAAGTATTTGAGGAAGACACATTTCATGCTAGCCACTTCCACACTGGCTGTAACCACTCCTGAACTCTGAGCACACACATGCCACATTATTATCGACTACACACTCATGCTACAGAAATCACACGATGGCATCACACACACCCACAAGTCCTCTACTTCACTCTTAGGTCCTTTTTAATGTGCACATGCATTGATCCTTTGATTCACAAACATATAAGAGAACATCGGCCACTCATAGATGAAACATTCCTCCACAATGTTTGAGCTCACAACATTTCACAAAATGGCTATGATACCAAAACAGAAAATGATGGAGGACAATAATTTGGATATGATGAGTTGCAACTATCAGATGAGACATTGCTCACTCCGTGAGCTTGTTCACATTCTCTGACACATTCAACAAGCCAACATTGGAATACATATATAGAATTACAAATGGTAGGTTAGTAGTTCGAACTAATTCCTAAATAATAAGATGTGAAACCTAAATAAGAGAATCTATCTCAACAAATACATAACAAATCCAAAATAATGATTTTTTAAAATTTATCCATTATTATGCTAACAATTTAAGGGATGAGAAGGCTCTTCTGTGCGATTGAGTTCAAGGTTGTTACGGGGAATGGAGGTGTGTATGATTGAGTTCCATGTTGTTACGGGGAATGGAGGTGGTGAGGCCAGGGATGAAATATGAAGTCATTTCTCAACCAAATCCGTCATTTTATTTTTTGAGTCATTGCAATCTGTTTGCATTATGGATTTATTTTAGGTTTGCAGGTTTGATTCTCTTCTAGGAGTGAATATGGGTAAAAAAATGTAGATTTATACCTATCTTTGTAATTTTAACATTTATTAAATTTTAGAAAGAAATTTGAGGCATTTAAGCCTTGATGAAATGTGTATATTGAGACCATCTACAACAAGATAAATATCGATGTATTAGATTTTATAACTGTTAAAGTGCATTTCTTTCCATTGATAAAATTAACTTATCACAACTTCCCATTGAGCATTTACATTTGAATTATAGCTCTACAATCAACATTTCTGGTCACGATTATCTATAATGAAACCCTCATTTTTATCATATCAAATGCCTTTGTTTAAAGTGCATCATTTACTTTGTAACTTAGTGAAATCTAATTTTTTTCTCAATGATTATTTTGTCTAATTCATACAATTCCTCACGGTTTTTTAATATTGAAATTTCATCTATGTTTTATCTGTTTTTTCACGAATTGGTTGCTAACATTCCACATGACATAAGCACAATTATAAGAGAATTTTTTATTCGAATTGGATGGTTATATTTTTTGTCATCTATCTTTATGCATTTGGAGTGCAAAAAGTGGAGGAATTAGGTCACACGACCATTTTACTAGTGGGACTAGTTTAGCGAAATGGGGTCAAAAACTTTATGAAAGCATTTTGAGGCATCAAACAACATTTTTTGGGGGTAAAAAAATTCCGTTTATGCGTAGCACCTTTTCATGCTATTCTACACACAAAGATATTTTGAATGGTGCAAGAAACACATCAATCAAAGTTTGTATCCAAAAGTTATGCCACTCAAAAGTTGACCTTCATGTTTTCATACCTATAGTTGGGGAGGATATCATATAAGCCCCCATTATTTATGGAAAAGGAGCTAGCCATGTGTTTTTGATGTAAAAGACTCTATAAGAATCTAGATTGTAATTCTGGTTAAGAGTTGATGTAGTCAAAATTAACCACTAGTTGGCTATTGGGTTGTGTTATAACCGGGCCACTAGGAGGCAGAGGGATTTCATTCTTTAGAGAAAATTTTGTTCTATGGATAAGAAAAGATAGTCGGGAGAGATAGGAGGTAGAGAACACATAGAGGATATGTGCATTGTAGCAGCCCATGGACCACATGCATTACTTCTTTGTACCTACAACTGTATTTCCAGATAGAGAAAGAGAGCGAAGCGACATCACCTTCTAGTTGTGTTTTCTCCCAAAATGGTTTACCGGAGAGTATTTCTTGTGTCTTGTGTGTGTGTGTCTACTTATTTTGTCATTCTCTACTTTTATACATAATTTCCATTCGCATGCATGCACTTACAGTTAAATCCACAGATCTTAAAGTTTAATAAACTATAATAATGTAGAATTTTCAAAGTTCTAATATAATATTATTAGATTTGGTGTGATGAACTGGCTAGTGGAATATCCATGACAGTTTATGGATCGATTTGAAAAAAATAAAATCCCAATAATATCTTGAAATAACAATAGCTAAATAGATTAACTGTCTATTATCATTTTTTACCAATCAAAATATAAACCCTCATGATCTCATGTAATGGATTGAATTTTAGAATTCCATATCTTCATGACTTCATGTAGTAGATTGAATCTTAAAATTTCATATACATATCTTGTATATTTTGCCTCATGAATTGAGTGTCATTGCTTTAAATAAAATATATTAAAAATGTATTTGAGAATTTTAGAGCAATTACAATCATATTTTAAAGTAAAAATAACAATGTAATAAAGTGTATACTAACACAACCGCATTTAAAAATAAGGAAATGTGGTTGATAGACATTGATCAATCTATTTTTCATACGTCAATTGGTGTATTATAAATGTGAGTTCCCTCATCGACCTTCTTCGTCTTTCTAGAGCCTATCAAAAAAGGGCATATGTTTGCACTTTTGTTATCAACACATGCATGTCTTTGACTGTGTTGCTAATGTAGTCCATCAATTTGATGGAGTGGCTTTGAGAATAATTTGAATCCAACCTGTTCATGGCCTTCCCTGTCTGTGTGAGATCCAATGCTATGTACCCCAACATTCCCATAACACGATTTGTCCCTGAATTCTTGCTATGATCATATATCTAAGCAAGGGAAAAGTATTTGTTGCCACTAGAGGCTTCCACAAATGACCAATGCTTTGACTACTTCGATACATCAATAATATTAGATGTGGTCTTTCTATTACATGCTCCACGTTCTTGGATGCAATTATTAGACCAACATAGTAGTACTTATTCGAACCAAAATTGGCAGCAACCATATTAGAGACAATTACATACGCTCAATTGACTCGATTGCAAGATGCACAAGCACATAAAAGTGTTATATATGTTTTTCCCCTTATCTTTCCCCATGTTGTGATGATCATACATAGGATCACAATAGTCCACAAGCTTGTTCTTTGTAATCATACTTTTTCCTTTAGTCTCTTGCACTACTCGAAACACCACTATATTACTTGAATCAGAACTTTTCTCATAATATGTCTCAGGAGTCGGTTATTGTTGCTGCAATGATTGCATATAATCTCTATCTTCACCTTTACAAGTCACGTTGTGGTTATTATGATTCATGGACTTATCAAAGTTCATTTTGCTTGAACATTTTGAGTAACTTTTGAGGATAAAGATGTGAAAATATGTGTGTTAGGGTATTTAAATGTAATTGAATCCCGTGGAATGATAAGAGTATTCCTAAGAGGCCACAAATATTCTTTTGTTCAATGGTTCCTTGACATTGGTGGAGGCTCAACATCTTCATCTCGTACATTTGGTTGCAAAGAAAAAACACCAATGCTCGGAATTTAAAAAACATTTCATAAAAATTTGATATGTTAAACAATGCATGCATATGGTTTGACTATATATATATAATAGAATGATCTAACTACTTGGATGTTTGATCTACAAAAGACATATGATGACAGTTTCATCTCTCAAATTTCAACACCTGCAACGATCGTTAAGAAATCCTATAATTTACAACCATATTCAACCATCTGAAAGTTTAAGGATGTGCTTCTCTTTATGAAATTCCACGCATAACATGCAGAATATATGCTTTGATATGAAGTGTATGGATGACACATAAAATATATGATTCGATCATCATAAAGATATAAATATTGATAATGGTGGGAGACAAAGATGTTGAAAGAACATGCTTCGACCATATGCATAGTTTTTAGTTTAATGTAGTACATCTTATATAAACACATGGAAGAAGTCATGGAGGCACTACATGTCAAAGTGCCAGCAAATGAAAATTGGAAATGGTAAGGATGCCTCCATTATCCAATCTATGTATGGAGATAAAACTTCATTTAATTATAGATAGACTTCAGAACATGTTACTATTTTATGTAAACAATTATTTCGCAGTATGGCATGTCAAAAGATTAAATTGAGAATACGATACTTTCTATTACCTACTAATTCCAATTGTAACAGATTTCATATAGCCTTCTTGTCCGAGTCAAGGTAGGTGACAAGTAAATACATTAGAAATCTATTTAACGCAATTGCAAGTTTCTAGATATTTGTCCGCGTATTTGAAGAAGGTGGACTTGCACACTGAACTTCTATTACAAGGCCTTCCCCAAAGTTTATAGTGCAGTAGAAAACGTAGTTGGACAGTGTTGTATCCCTTAGTGTTCAACAAACTTGCAACCATTTATAGAAAAAAAAATTCCCCTCCAATTTTTTGTCACAAATGATTCCTTGGAATTTAGTGGCCTCATATTTTAGCCTTTTAGTTACTTCCCACCATAATTTAAGTGAGCCTTTGCATTAAGAAAAGATAGGAATAAGATGTAAATAAATATACTTCCCACCATTTTGATGTAGGAATAAAATTGTAAATGTGTAAACATCTTAATTTATTAGTTCTTTCCAAATCAAGACTATATGATTAGATTTGCCTATTAAACCACTATTAATTTAGCATTGACCAATGACAATTACAATGGTTTATCCAATTTTTTCTAAAACATAATTTCTAACTTGATTGACAGCCACACTTGTTTTAAATGAATTGTTAATTTTGTATTCAATACATTGAATATAATATAAAATTTAAACATAATCAAAATTTAAACCCTTCCTATTAGATTTCCCTCCGCCTTCTTGGGGTATACTAGTTTAGAAATTAATTTGAATAGGGAAAGAATTTGGTGGACCAAAAAAAAAATTATTGACTGATTTGTTTATCATTGGAATGATTTGAGGATCAAATACTAGTAGTCTTTAAGTGCCACTTTTTGGGAAATTTTGTGGTTTACTGAAATCACAAGTTTGATAGGTGAACTTTTCCCAATCAAAATGCCCAATTTTTTTTTGAGAATGTTAAATCCATATATATTGTGAAAAAACCAATTTAAACAACACAAATAAAAATTTAACCACAATTTTTTTTAACTAAATTTGTACCAACCACCACCCCCCCCCCCCCCCCAGTTTCTAGATATTTGTCTGCGTATTTGAAGAAGGTGGACTTGCACACTGAACTTCTATTACAAGGCCTTCTCCAATGTTTATAGTGCAGTAGAAAACATAGTTGGACAGTGTTGTATCCCTTAGTGTTCAACAAACTTGCAACCATTTATAGAAAAAAAAATTCCCCTCCAATTTTTTGTCACAAATGATTCCTTGGAATTTAGTGGCCTCATATTTTAGCCTTTTAGTTACTTCCCACCATAATTTAAGTGAGCCTTTGCATTAAGAAAAGATAGGAATAAGATGTAAATAAATATACTTCCCACCATTTTGATGTAGGAGTAAAATTGTAAATGTGTAAACATCTTAATTTATTAGTTCTTTCCAAATCAAGACTATATGATTAGATTTGCCTATTAAACCACTATTAATTTAGCATTGACCAATGACAATTACAATGGTTTATCCAATTTTTTCTAAACATAATTTCTAACTTGATTGACAGCCACACTTGTTTTAAATGAATTGTTAATTTTGTATTCAATACATTGAATATAATATAAAATTTAAACATAATCAAAATTTAAACCCTTCCTATTAGATTTCCCTCCGCCTTCTTGGGGTATACTAGTTTAGAAATTAATTTGAATAGGGAAAGAATTTGGTGGACCAAAAAAATGATTATTGACTGATTTGTTTATCATTGGAATGATTTGAGGATCAAATACTAGTAGTCTTTAAGTGCCACTTTTTGGAAAATTTTGTGGTTTACTGAAATCACAAGTTTGATAGGTGAACTTTTCCCAATCAAAATGCCCAAATTTTTTTTGAGAATGTTAAATGCATATATATTGTCAAAAAACCAATTTAAACAACACAAATCAAAATTTAACCACAATTTTTTTTTAACTAAATTTGTACCAACCACACCCCCCCGCAAAAAAAACCTTCAAAATATCACACTTACAGAATACTCCTATCCAGGGGTTAAATTTGACGGGTCTTCTTGCCCATCATAGAATTTTTTTATGATAGTTTTATTTTTAAAATGCCCTTCACATGACTTTATACATTTACTTTTAACAATTTTATTTAATTTTTACAGATTATATTCATAGTTACTTTTACAAAAAAGAAAAAAAATTGTATTCAAGTAAATGAAATTGAATATTAAAAACATTAAAGTAAAAAACAACCTTTTCAACATAAATGTTCAAGATTTAGTTTTTGGTTTTATTTTTCAATTTAAAAAAAAACACATTCTTTCATTTTCCATCAAAACAAAAACATATTACATTACCCAAAGTCTTTCTCATGACCAAAAACATTAGAGACTATACTTGACATTACCTCAGAAACTACAGTTGACATCTTGTTTCCAAAGTTTGAAGAGGTGAATGAAATATCTATTGTTGATTTGATGCCACAAGACATTTGCTGCCATTATCTTGACTCTTTATATGCAATGCTATGCTTAGTCCGCCAAAACTATTGCAGCTGTCAATTTCCGATTTGATGCCACAAGACATTTGCTGCCATTATCTTGACTCTTTATATGCAGTGTTATGCTTAGTCTGCCAAAACTATTCCAGCTGTCAATTTCATTATCAAAACCGAGATTTTGAAAAATCCCTCCATCGTAAAGAAGCACAGTAGGGTAACAAGCACTGCAAAACAAAATAAAATTAGTGGATACCCATGGTGAAATGCAAAGATCTGGCTTAAACCCAACTGGGAAAATCAATAATGGAGATTGAGCAAAAGAATATCAATACCAGGGAAAATCAAGAATGGAGATTGAGCATAAGAATATCAATACCAATGTAAAGGCAGAAGGTGCCTCTTTCATTTCAGAAGCAATATACTCAAACGTTAGACCCATATGTTTAATATATTTCCAAACCCTTCAATGGACCTTTATAAAATTCATTAAATTTTGTGTTACAAAATGTACATAAAAGAATGTATAAACTTTTACCCTGTGAAGCAGCCACTGTGTTTGTGCACATACTTAGCAGACCACAAAATATCAAAATGTTACTGAACAATACCAACTTGGTTCTTGGAGTAATGCTTGGAGTAGGGCATGCCATAGTAACAAAACACTGACGATGAAACAACAACAACTGATCTAGATGTGAACAATGTATGAATGAATAGTAGAGGTCAGCGAGAGGTAACTAATTACTGTTATCAACCACACCAACAAAAGCCTCAACAATCTCATGGCATCCCATTCAAAACATGCCAGGGCCATACTGGGATATGGCAGGACACTTAGTTTGGCTTAGCTTGTGCAATTTGGACTCCATGTACTTTCCTTCCACTATAACATTGTCAAACCTAAAATTTTAGAACTCCAATGTCATGGCCAGTCGCGACTACCTGTGGGAGTTATTTCAGAGATTTGATAAGACAAGTATCTAGTCATTTTGGGTTTTTGTCCAAAACCTTTTAAACTTTGCTGGCGTGGATGAGTAATTGAGAGCGTACCAGTCACAATTCACCAACCATTCATGTGGTGCACATTAAAGCATTTGAATAAAATTTATTTAAAAAAATACCACCCTAAAGAATCAGCGACTCTAGATATCTCATTCCAACCTTATATATATATAATTTAAAACTTTCGATTTTGATATGCCCATAATTTTGACATTTTCCTAAATTATTTTCCAGTCAACTCTCATGTCTTTATTTTAAATTTAGCTGTATTTTACGGTTAAAAATGAGAAAAACGGGCATATGGGCGTCAATTTTAAAGCTTGCTCCTATCCAATATGGTTTTTTTTTTTTTTTCTAAGTAAAATTATTCTATTGAAATAAGCAAAATAATAATACAGCAAGGCTCCGGCCTCTGTGGTGCATAACAACATTAAGTCATGATTGTCAAAAAAAGAAGCTCGACTACGCTTCGAGGGGAAACCAGTCCGAGTGAGATTACAACAAAAAGCCCACACAGGGTTCCTAGTTCAAAAAAAATTAAAACATACCAAAAAAACTGAAAACACAGGACTAAAAACCTCAACCAGCTAGCTTGTAAAACCTCTATTGATCTGCGAGGTGACACTTGGCGACTAGACATATGGGTTGAGCTCGCTGACCATGCAAGGGACCCCCTCGGTGTCGTATGGGTTGGGCTCTTCCACAATGTGACTCGCGTTCGCATCCTTTGGTGACGTGTCGTGCAGGATGCCACTTGTGGTTTGAATGCCTGCTGAGCTGCCCTCCACTGCATGCATGCCTGACGTGTCTTCCGGGGTGCCACCAGTAGCCTTCGTGCCACCCGCTCTGCCCTCAGCTACATGCTCGCTACCAGCCAGCTCCTTGCCATGCAGAGTATCGATTTTCCCGACCTTCTGTTGCTTTCCTGGTTCATTGTCGTCCCTGTGCCGCGTAGCTGCCTTCTGTTTTGCGCCGCTGTTCCTCTTCCCCGGTCTACAGTTGTGGGTCTGAGCATCTTGCTCAGCCTGCGAACTAGTATACTTAGTGAAGGTAATGTTAACCATGGCTAAGATTTCTGGCCGAATCAGCGAACTCTGGAAGCGGAATTGGGTGGTATGGTGGGAGGGGTGGGGGGATGAGTAAATTCTCTGTTTGGGTAGATACGTTTGCACTTTGGATGCCATGAGCCTGTGACTGCCCTCTACCACTATGCGTATCATGGAATCTTATGGCGAAGGGACCACGGGAATGAGTGATGGATGGTGGGGAGAATGGAGCAACAGATTTAGGGTTGGGCGTTGTGGGGGGGGCGTATACTTTGGCCTCGACTACCCCCTCATCTACTCCTCATGCGATGTCAAGTGCGCACCATGATTGTGGTGAGCTCAGGATTTGCAGGTGGGGAGGCAAAGGTTTCCCAGAGATTGAATTGGTTAAGCCAAGGAAAAAGAGAGGAATTTTAAGTGTTAGAGGGCACAATAGAATTAGCGGACGGTTCATAGTAGGGACTAGCAGCAGAGGCCGAGTGGAAGGCGAAATGGCAACCTAGGCTTTGAGTGAAGTGAGTTCCCGAGCCTAAATCAATGCAGCAGAGGAGATTGCAACGCCTCCCCATGGTGGTACGAGAACTAGGTGTTGCAGCAGCCTGAGGGCAGAGACATTGCAGAGGTAGAGGATAATGGACAGGAGCGGTGGTATGATTATCGCGGAGGTCATCTTTACCTGGAGCTGAAGTGGGTAGTTGTAGATAGGTTGAAGACAGCGCCCACTTGAATGCCATTTATGGCTGGTGTTAATGCCATTTTTAGACTGTTGTGCCAGGTTGTGGAGGGCCATGTGGTATGGCCACATGCCATCCCGTTTCGCCACCATCTTACTAATTTTGCTGGGCACCCACATCTGGGAGATGTGCTTCCTTGTGCACCAGGTCAATGCAGGCTTGTAATTGAGCTTGGTCATGTAAAATATTGATTGTTCCTTATTGTAGGACTTGTTCATGTTCAACTCCTATGTTTGCCAAAAGATCAGCCACCTTGTTTTTTTCTCTTTTGACGTGAATGAAGGTGGTGGTTCTTCTATTTTTCATCCATTTCTCTATTAGTTTGAGCTGAACCGCTAGTCTCCAACTGGTAGCAACCCTCGAAGCTGTGGTTCCCAATTGTATTTGGGTAACCATGTGTATCAGAATTTGGGAGTCCCCTTCTATTATGATAGGATGAAAATTATGTTGATGCGCTAGGTTCATACCTTGCCACAATCCTTCCAGTTCTACAAAATTATTCATGTCCCATCCAATTGAACCAAAGTATATTAGCAGAGGTCGGCCTTCGTGATCTCTGAATATTCCACCATGTCCTGCTTTGCCTGGGTTTCCTTTTGAGGCCCCATCAAAATTTATTTTGATCACGTTTGTTGGAGATGGGTTCCAATGAGATAGCTGCTTGTTGATTGTGTTGGCTTTGTTGGGATCAATTTGAACCTATGGGAGCTTTAATTGCCACTTGTCCCATATACTCTATTCCTGTGCCTGAGTGGGAAAGTCCTCAACACTCCACTGTTGGAGAGCTAGGGTTTCTTGAATGTTCTTACATAAATTGGTCCAGATGATCTCCAAAGTAGTATTTTGATTTTTGAAAATTCTTTTGTTTCTTTCCTTCCAAATTGTCCAGAAGAGGAAGCTTGGGAGAATTGTCCATAGTGCATTTAATAGTTTTCTTTTATATGGCGCAAGAATCCAATTGTGGATGGTACCTTTGATATCCCCCAAGATTCTGCAGGGTCGTTGACATATAAAAGTGATTTTTTCCCATAATTGATTAGCCGTGTAGCAGGAATGCATGAGATGTCGAATAGTTTCTCCTTGCTTTTGATAATTAGGACAATAAGAGGGTCCTTGGAATCCTCTTTTGTTTAAATTATCCCAAGTGATAATTCTCTGATGATAGAGCAACCAAGTGAAGGTAGAGATTTTGGGCCATATTTCTATAGTCCATAAGCGACTCCAAGCAGGATCTACTGGTTCCTATGTTTGGAGCATCAACTTATATGCTTCTTTTGTTGTGTAAGTTCCCCTTGGAGTGTAACCCCATCTCAGAACATCTTTTCCATTGGTGCATCTGATTTTGCTACTGGTGAGTTCCTTGCATAGATATGAGTAATAATCTTTAGTTTCATGATGTATTATCTATTCAGTAGGTTTCCATTGCCTAAACCCTTGATTGTTACTTTGAGTCTAGTACTGTAATACATGGTCTATTTGGTTGAGGTTATTTCCATCATGATTTGGAGGGGGAAGGATTTCTACAATTCTTTTCCGTTGTTGCCATGAGTCCGCCCAAAAACGCGTTGCTCAACCATCAAGTATCTCCTAGAAGCTGTGCTTTTGTATTAGCTCTTTATGTTGTTTTGTTGCATTCCAGATTAGAGATCCTGTGTTTGTAGTTGTGATTCTAATCAACTCTTCCTGCGGACGATTATTCGCATATTTTGCCTTCCATAGTTGGGCCCATGGCTTCTGTGGGCTTGAAACCCATTGCCACCATATTCGTGCTCCCATCAATGTATTACTATGTTGCGGGTCCCGCAATCCTAGACCTCCCTGCGTTTTAGGTGTACAAACAGTGACCCATTTTACTAGTGCTCATTTGTAGTTTTGCCCAGTGGAGCCCCATAAAAAATTGCATTGCAAATCTTTTATCTTTTTGAGTGCCCATTTCGATGCTGCAAGAACTGAGAAGATATAGAGAGGCATGGATTGTAAAACCGCCTTTATCAAAATAAGTCTGCTTGCCATGTTAAGAGTTCTGTAGGTCCAAGACGATAAGCGGCTTTCAATTTTCTCAATGAGTTGGTTCCAAGAGACATGCTTTAAGGCTGAATCTATCAGAGGAGCACCCAAGTATTTAGAAGCAAGTTTAGCTTGAGAGAATCCTATGATTCTGGCAATTATTCTCTAGGTGGCTAGAGGAGTGTGGAAAAATAAAATTTGAGATTTAGTAGTATTGAAGGTGGTTCCTGAGACCATGGAAAAATTGTCTAGCAGGGCTTTGAAAGCATGGGCTTCACTGACAGAAGGATGTCTGAACAACATATTTTCATCAACAAATTGTTGATGACTTATAACAGAGGTACCATGGGCAGAGATGCCTCTGAGGGCGTGAGGTTGAACAGCATTCTTTATAAGGTGACCCAGACCTTCTGCCATAAGAATAAAGAGGAAGGGGGATAAAGGGTCACCTTAATGAATTCCTTTGGATGGGGAGTAGGGATTGGAGGGGATTCCATTAACTAGGATGGAGCAGAAGGGGGATGATATGAGATTCATAATCCATCTAACCCAGGTCGGGCTAAAGCCAAAGGCAGTATGCAATTGTTTTATATAGGTCCAACTTAATTTGTCGAAATCTTTAGAAAGATCGATTTTAAGAAGCATACTTGCCTGTTTGTTTCTCTTTAAGGAATGAATAATTTCATAAGTCAATATGATACCATCCAAAATTTGACGACCTTCAACATGGCCAGATTGTTTCGGTGAAATGACAAGAGGGAGAAGCGGTTTGAGGCGATTGACAATGACTTTCGAAATGATTTTTTATATGACATTGCACAAAGTGATGGGCCTGAACTTCTCTGGAGTACTTGGCTGATCTTCTTTGGGAATGAGAGCTATGAATGTTGCATTGAGAGAGGGAAGTAGCCAATGCATAGCTCATGATTCTTCCACCACTTTCCAAACTTCCTCTTTGATTAAATCCCAAAAGTGATGGTAGAAGTTAGAGGTGAAGCCATCAGGTCCAGGAGCCTTCCTGTCTTTTAGTTGAGCTGAAGCTGATTTTACTTCCATCATAGTGGCCGGTCACAACAACAGCTGATTGTGCTCTTCTGTTATAATTCTTGGAATATGCTGGAGTATTTCGTTTATTGCAGGCTGTCTATTTGTAGGCGGCTCTTGATGTACTGTTTTGAAGTGATTAGTGAGCTCTCTCTCAATATCTTCATGTTTCTCCATTCGCTCTCCCTGTGGATTTTGAAGATGCGCAATGGTGTTATTCATTCTTCTTTGGATAGTTGTGCGGTGAAAGAATTTGGTATTTCTTTCCCCTTCTTTTAACCATCTGATTCTTGACTTTTGTTTCCAAAGCATTTCCTCTTGTTTCCTTCTTTCTTCTAGTTGCATGAGAAGAGCTTATTCTTGACTTGCTAAAGTCTCAGTTCTACCTCCTGTGATGATCTTTTGTTGTAGCTCTGTCATACTTTGCTCGAGCACTTTTTGACTTTGAAAGATATTACTGAAGGTGGTATGATTCCAGTGCTTGATTTTCCTTTTGATATGCTTCAACCTCTGTTGGAATTTATACATATTCGAGCCACTAGAGGGAATAAAGTTCTCCCAAGCAGATTTGACTATATTTTTGAAATCAGGTGAGTGAGCCAAAAAGTTTCAAATCTGAATGGTTTCCTGTTTGAGTTTCCAGGACTTGTCCATTGAAGGTAAATGGGCCAATGATCTGAGCCTGCAATGGGGAGTATAGATGCGGTGATATCACCTCCTAGATGTATTGAGTTATCTGAGATGAGGAATCTGTCCAACCTGGATATGATTTGTTGAGATCCTGACCTTTTATTATTCCATGTGAAAAGACCATTATCAAATGGTAAATCAATTAGCCAATTATTTTGAATGTATTCTTTGAAGCCACTACTTTCACTATCCAGTTTCCTTCTGTCTCCTTCTTTTTCCTCCAGCCGAGTGATCATATTGAAGTCACCGCCTATGATCTAGAGTGGATGTGTTCTTGTGGAATTGAGAGTTTCCAATGATTTTAGCAACGCGTTCTTTTGCGTGGAATCTTGAGGGAAGTATACATTTGTCAAGCGACCATGTATATTGGTTTCGATGATGTGAAAAGTGGCTTGGATAAAATGATGAGATGCATGAAAGTCTGTAAGGGAGATGTGTTGCGTGTTCCAGACTATAGCAAGCCCTCCCGAGGCTCTTGTTGCATCTGCCGCGACAGTTTGGCATCCCGACCAGGCTTTGGATAAAATGGAAGCTAATGTGCTAGTATTACATTTTGTTTCTTGCATGAATAGAATATGTGGTTTTTCATGCTGTATCATGTTCTTTATCATCCTGTATTTCCCGGGACTGTTAAGTCCTCGAACATCCCATGAAATGAGCTTCATGGTTGACCAGTAGGTAAGGATTTGTAGTATTTAGTCAGCTTGGAGCCCCTGCCAGACTCCACTAACATTTCCCCAATGAGGATGGTGCATTGTAAATCTGTCTTTCTGCCTCTTTTCTTCCCATCTTTGGTGATGTGTTTTCCATCCCAGCTGCTTCCTTGTTGTATGCCCAAGGTTCTGTGCTGGTGCACTCTTGAGAGTACTACTTCTAGATTTTCAAGCTGCCTGTCCAGTATTTTGTCGAACTCTTTCTTTTTGCATGCATGTTCTAGACTAAAAATGTCTAAATCTCCTAGATCAAAGCTTTCAGGCTCTTCTTCTATGTGGCTTTGTTGACTGCTCTCATCCATATGGTGGTTTGTTTTGAATGGATCTGTCAACAGGTTGTCAATGTCCATTCCTTTTGCGGACCATAAAGCTTTGTTGTAATCTTGAAGGGGGATAGGTTGAGACGCTATTGGTTGCGGATCTGATTTAGTCGCCAGGAAGAATGGTTGACTAGCATCATTAGGAGTAGGTGCAATGAATGGTTTCCTATCCAATATGGTTAAAAATAACCACGGTACGGTATTAAAGACCATCAGTGTATAGTTAAAAATAAGGACAGTACAGTATTAAAGACCATCAGTGTGGATAGAGGCCGTTGTTTATAGAATACTAACAACTTCAATGTACTCTGTGGCCTCATTTATCATTCTTCCGCAGCGTACTTAGACACCTCAATTAAGAATCCCGGACTACATCAACGCAAAATCTATGAAAACTGATATCAGAATTATTAAAACCGACGAATTTGACTTTGATTAACTGGCTGGTTTTAAAAGGAAACTCCTATTTCCACCTCTATAGCAAAGTTAATGTTGTCTGACATGCAAGGGGAATAGGAGTTTCCTCGCATTAACATGCCAAAGTCAACTGTGAGGGAAATATAAATGCAAGGCAACTCCTATTCCCCTTGCATGTCAGATAGCATTAACTTTGCTATAGAGGTGGAAATAGGAGTTGCCGCTTTAAAACTCCAATCTATTCCTTAGCAATAAAGAATTGGATACAATAAAAATAAAAAACAAAACCGTCGACTTAGCCTGACTCACAGTCTGGCTGCTCTCTAATTAAATATTCCTGTTTCACAATACGATCTGCAGTCTACATAAATATTCCACGCAGTCGTTTAAAATATGCCCGTTTCACAATACGATCTGCGGTCTACATAAATATTATACGTAGTCGTTTAAAATTTGTGCAATTATTGACACTCCACGTCTATTTAGACTTTGACTTTCAAAATCGAGAAATCGAGTGCGACTTTTGATTTAGTCTTTGTGTGCACAGTGCCATATAAAACAATATCACATGCAAGGTACGCGAAGTATCGTACCATTGGAAAACGTGTAACTTCGAGTATAAATCGGGCCTCCATTATTTTCACTGTTGCATATTTTCAGTGTTATAGCAGTTCATCAGAGCCATCCTTATGTCTATTGCTGATTTCTCAAATATTTGGGAATCGGATGGACATAGGTGCAGTTAATTTTTTAACTGCATCTATGCCCGTTCAATTCCTGAATATTCAGGGAATCAGCAATCGAATTAAGCTCAGGGGTTCATTAGAGGCGTAGTATTCTATCCCATATATTCTCCTGCTCTGCTAAATCTGGTGAAGCCTGGTTTCTTCGTGATCTCGTCCACAATGGGCCAGTTGAATCATTTGCCACAGAGAGTTACCAATATCTGTTCCTCCAGACGGCCGGTGGCATTTGTCAAGATGGACAAAAATGAGAAAAGAAGACAGGATTCAGACTACAACAATATTGTTCCCAACGGATTCGTGCCTGTGTGTGTAGGGAAGGATATTGTTATGAGATTTGTGATAAATGCCACCGTTCTCAACCATCCCTTATTTGCAGAGCTGCTGGAGGCTTCTGTAGAGGAATTCGGATACGACTACCAGGGGGCACTCAGGATTCCCTGTGATGTCGTGTTGTTTGAGAGGATTCTTGATCTCATTACCAGCACATATCCAATGTTATCAATCTGTCATCAATGATCTTAATAAGCCGCTGTTCTTTTCTAGTGAATGTATCCAAATTCCATTAAATGGATGGATAATTTAATTTATACATGTATATTCAATTTTCTTGAAACTGGTGACACAGTCCATCAGATATAAATCCATCTCCATGTTGGTTTCTCTAATCAAATCAAAAGTGCTTACACATTTCTTTTATGTTTAAATATATTTTTTTGGGTAGATATGGATCTAAATTTTCATTGTACATTGGGGATTTGTACGATGATCTGAGACTGAAAGGTAAAACGTCGTTTCATGGGTATTAGGTTACAAACACGCTTTCATTTAAGAATGTGATTATTAGGTTACAAACATTCTATTTTTTTCTTAAATTTTCATGCAATCACATATTTAATATTATTGTCATTCTACAATATGACCTTTACATTTATTCCTCAATCTATGTTATACCAGCTTAAGTCAAAGCTGATTTTGGCTAGAATATGACCTTTTCATTTATTCCTCAATCTATGTTATACTACCTTAAGTCAAAGCTGATTTTGGCTAGAGTTTAAAGAAATTTTAGGAAGACTTTTGTATACCTTTTCATTTATTCTTCAATCTATGTTATACAAGCTTAAGTCAAAGTTGATTTTGGCTAGAGTTTAAAGCAATTTTAGGAAGACTCTTGTGTTCCATGTTATTTAACTTGTTTATATACATTAGGTACCCATAGATAAGCTCCCAACTGAGACAAGGTTTACTTTTATGAAAATGATACGATGGGTTATATTTCTGTTAATTTTTAGATTATATATTGTTAAATTCCTTTCAAAATTGGTATCTTTATCCATAACTCTCTAAAAGTATTATATGTATAAACTTCATGTCTATATAAAATCATTAGAGTAACTAGAATCTCAAAAATAGCTTTGTCTTTTTTTAATTCCATATCCAAATATCTATTGGGATATAATTTTTTCAAGCCCATTTAAGCCTTTGCACCCTTTATTTATCTTTTTACTTGAGCTTTTGGTGAATATTGATTAAGGAGTTTTAGTTGTTTGCAGTTAAAAGAGGAGAGATATAAATATACTAGTAATAGTTGGACCAACACAATCTACAATCTCCTAACTTATTAACATATATGCCAAAAAGAATAAGGAACAAAAACACTCTTAATTAACTTTGAAATTATAATTAATTCCTTTAAATCAACAACCCTTCAATCTTATTTCATCTTAACCTACACCAAAGATGTGTCTTGAGTATTATGTCTCTTTCATCTACATAAAATAAATAAAAGATGGAATTTCATAATAACAAGTTATTGTTTCTAATTTATATTTGTAGAAGAGTTATTCTTTCGTTTAAACCTTATTGGAAAAATAAGTTTAATCTAAATAATTGAAAAAAAAACACCCTCTGAGATTACCTTCTCCTTGTTATAATGGAATTTAATTATCTTTTAAAATAGACTAAGATTTAAGTAATGAATTATATAAAAAATTAGGTATGGTAAAGTCATGGTTTAAAAATGTATTTTTGAAAATATGATAGATTTATTAACAGAATATTACTTAATTATTGATTTTAAAAATAACTAGAGCAATTTTTTATTTTTTTCAAAGAAATGAGTATGAGAGTTTTATTACATAGTAGGGTTTCAACCCATAATTGTTATATTTTTTCATAATTTTCAATATTCTTTGCAGGTCTGAGATTGAGCAAGGGAACTCAATCTAATCCCTCGAGTGATTGCTCCATGATACAAAAATTTGTCATTCCAACTAATTTTTTTTCCAAAATACTCCTAACATCTACATTCACATTCCATTTTTCACCAGTTTTGATTAATTTTGACACACTTCTCATTTCTCTTGGTGAAATATTTTTTCCCTTGTACCCCACTTGGATCTAATGAACATTTTTTGTTGGGTCTAATGTAACACATTTCAATGAGTGAGCATTGTTTTATTTTGTTTCTTCATTATTTCCTTGATCTACCCAAGAAGTTTCTTTTCGATATGTTTCCCTAGAGAATTCAAAGGGGGGTCCAACTTTCACTTGGGTATGTTGTGCTCCCGCTATCATTGAATCCAAAGGATCCTCACACGCATCTTCCTCACTGGTTTTTGTTTTCTTTGGTGATTCTTCTTTGTCAATAACTTCTTCATGTTTTTGTTTTGCTTCTTCCTCACCCTGATCCTCTTCTTATTTATATACCATATAATGTTTGTTATGAGCTCCTTCCCACAATTTGGGCCTTTGATTAATTTTCCATAATTCGTTGTTCTCCAAAAACGTTAGGCATTTTTTATTACATGTCCTTTTTCATAACATGGTCAACATCGAAATGAAACATTTTCATAATCCACCTTCTAAACCCACACATAGTCTATAACTTTCAGATTAATTTCAATAGGAAAACCCTTATTGAAATCCATCTCAACACATATTCAAGCATAATTGGTTTTATAAAAATTAACAGATTCTAGGTTGCGGCAATAAAACTTCCCTATTGCATTACCAATAGAAGATAGCATTAAGAGATTCCAAATATGCAAGGGAATGTTTTGGAGCCTTGCCCAAAAGAGTGTTACAAAGATTGATATTGTAATGAGATCAAAGGTGGGACATGAGGTCTACATGAAAATGTCAACACTAAGCCAAAACAGAGCCCAGATTCACAAATATTATGTGTATCCTCAATTTTATTAAAAACCACAACAAAAATACATTGATCCAAAGGGTAAATATTTAGATAATCAGTCAAGAGGGGTTTCAATGTGTCAAAAATCCACTTGTGGAGATCAGTCAAACATGACCAAAACCCATTAAATTTGCATACCAAACCTTGTTCTGAAAGAAAGGTTTCAATGTTGGAGGCATCCTCTTTCAAAGGAACATTAAGGGATGGAGCTTCTTGGACAATCAAAAGAACAAATGTGGTTTTCAGCATGGCATTGTAAGAAACCAAGGCTTGAGTTTCCATTCCTTCAAAAAAAAATTTTCTCGAAATCACTAGAATTCACCATTGGTCAAAGAGTTATAAAAACCCTATCTGCCCTATGCATCCTGAAACAAGTTACTTAAGGGAAAAGGATAAAAAATTATCTTAAACTTTAGAAATTTTGGTACTGGAACAATTTTGATATGTTAGGTTATTTGTAGATTTCATTATCTTAGAAAAATAATTTATAGTTATTTGGATTTATCTAACATCAACCTAATACGTTTTGCATAAGTGCAATTTTTTTACACCCTTTCTTCTTTTTCTTAACTAGATAATATTGATATAAATTTATCTATCTATATATAGAAAATTTTACAATGAATAAATTTAGAACTATACATAGATATTTATTAATTATTTTTTGTTTTCTATGTTGTGTGAGTCTTGATATGAATGCACACTTAATCTTTTGCTTTATAAAACATCACCTAGGGATTGCACATGGCTTTAGTCACACCAACCCTTAACATGGCTGGATTTTTTCCCATGGGATTTCAAACAAGTGACCTTCACATCATGGAGTGTCTTAATAATACACCCTATCAATATTTATTCTATACCCTATGAATAAATATTTATCAATTCTATTCTTATATTTATTTTAAATTTAAAAATAATTATTATAATATTAAAATTTTAAATAATTTTATTGTATATAAGATCTAAAATAGACAGATTCATCCATCTAAAAAATAATATTATAATCAACTCTATTTCGTTATTGTTATACATTATGAAGTTAGAAAGTTTAATTAAAAAAAAATGTAAGTTGATTGGTATTATTGAAAAGAAAGTTAAAATTGTAAAAAATATAATATTATTTTTTATTACATTTAAAATAATAAAAATGGTTTAAATTAATTGGAATTATGGAAAGTAAGGTTAAAATACTAAGATCTTAAAATATTTTTTATTATAAATTTTTAAATTTTAAATAATTTTTATAATTGTGATTTTCATAATCTTAATATAAATTTTTTGAGTTATACTTTTTACTATTCTAATACAATACAAAGGAGATGTATAAAAATTATGCTAATATATGTTACAAATAAATTATTTTAATGTGAACTTTAAGCAAAAAAATTATTAGATTCGTAAGGAGAGAAAGTAATTGGAAGTAAAAACAAAATATTACTAATATGTATTTTTTACATCCTAGTATGAAAGAGATGTGTAATTATTTCTCTTCTCCAAATGAAGTTGATATATATAGAGAGAGAGCGCCCTAAGATATTCTCTCTTTTGTTTTTCCCTCATGTGTCCTATAAGCACCAATAGAGGGGAGGGATGCCCACACTCCTAGACTAGCAAACCTTTCTCTAATAATATTGACATCCCTTAGCATTCTCAGTTGGATGCAACACCAATGTCCAGTGAGCAATCCAAGTAGATGGCCTAGAACCAATTCTTTCAAGAAGAAAACTCAGTTGGTTTGTCTTCCAAAGGAAATTGTAAACCCAGACTATGAAGTCAAATCCATTAATATTGTAAACTACATCCAATATATGTAGGATTGTACACTAATCAAGAAATTTATGGGATTATAGCCCTAAAAACGAGTTCATTTGGTGGATCCAGAATAAATGTAATCCAGAAGGGAAAATCAATTTGGATATGGGTGCTAAAGGTTTCTTTACTATAATGTTTGCAAATATGGAAGATAAAACAAGGGCATTTAAGAACAAGCCATACTTCTTTATTTTTTTATAATGTGGTTCACAAACCCTAAAGATCAATGACCGCTACATCCATGGAATATTTTTACCAGGCATATCCACCCGAAGGGATCACTTTCTTCCAGCTCAACCACAAAGCTTGACCTCGATGGTGTCAAGAGAAATGAACCTATGACCTCTCAATAGGAAAGGTTCTCTAATGAGGGAATTCGACCAATTGAATTAACCCTTGGGGATATACGTATTCAACTTAGTTGACATATTCCTTAAAATATGGAGGGAGATATTCAACCCAAATAAAATGGACTTCCAAGTTGATTTGGTTTGGATTTGTTTACTTTCCCTGCCCCACAAGTTCTATGAAGCATAAACCTTAGAGGGTGTTGGAAATGCCCTAAGTAATTTTTCTGAAAATATCAAAGGCCACAAATCTAGAAAGATAAACCTCTTATGCAAGAATTTTCATAAACATGATCATTTTGGAACCTCTTCCATAAGACATCAATATTTCCTTTCATGACACTATTTTGATGCAAACCATGAACTATGAGGAAACACCATGAATATGAAAACCTCTTAAAGGATTTCCATCTCAATGTTTCCTCCAAGCTACCAATTTCTAAGGCTTCCAATGACCCTCAAGGTTACATGAATCCCCCTTCTTGTAGAGACAATTCTAGGTTGTCACCCCCTCCCCTCTACTAGAAAATACTTCTCTTCATGAAACAACTTCAACATCTTGTCTAACATTAAAGTACTCTATCTTTCTAATTCATTTTAGATCCATCCCTATTCGCAACCTTCCCACTCCCCTATCCCCAATCCATAATCAGAATCCTTGATACAAATAATCATTGAGGAAATCATCTTAAAGCCCATCAAAAGTATGAAGGGGATAGTCCATTAGGAAGTAACCATGACAAAGGTATAAAATTTACAATATCATGAAGTTTATGGATATGGATGTCTTGGACCTTCCAATAATGGTAGAAAATTTTACTATTAAAGATCCCATCATAACCCTAAAGCCTCAAGTTCAAATTGTGCACAAGGATCTCATTAAATACCAAGCTCAAACTAGGATGGCATCCCTGAGTACCAATTCTCTAAAAATGGGAAGAAATGGGGTAGAAAGAGTAACAAGAAACTATTGCAAGAATTAGGAGAAAGTAACTAGAATCTCAAAAATAGCTTTTTCTTTTTTTAATTCCATATCCAAATATCTATTAGGATATAATTTTTTCAAGCCCATTTAAACCTTTGCACCCTTTATTTATCTTTTTACTTCGAGCTTTTGGTGAATATTAATTAAAGAGTTTTAGTTGTTTGTAGTTAAAAGAGGAGAGATATAAATATACTAGTAATAACTGGACCAACACAATCTACAATCTCCTAACTTATTAACATATATGCCAAAAAGAATAAAGAACAAAAACACTCTTAATTAACTTTGAAATTATATTTAATTACTTTAAATCAACAACCCTTTAATCTTATTTCATCTTAACCTACACCAAAGATGTGTCTTGAGTATTATGTCTCTTTCATCTACATAAAATAAATAAAAGATGGAATTTCATAATAACAAGTTATTGTTTCTAATTTATATTTGTAGAAGAGTTATTCTTTCTTTTAAACCTTATTGGAAAAATAAGTTTAATCTAAATAATTGAAAAAAAACATCCTTTGAGATTAACTTCTCCTTGTTATAATGGAATTTAATTATCTTTTAAAAATAGACTAAGATTTAAGTAATGAATTATATAAAAAATTAGGTATGGTAAAGTCATGGTTTAAAAATGTACTTTTGAAAATGATGATAGATTTATTAATAAAATAATACTTAATTATTGATTTTAAAAATAACTAGAGCAATTTTTTATTTTTATTTTTAAAGAAATGAGTATGAGAGTTTTATTAAAGAAGATAGTAGGGTTTCAGCCCATAATTCTTATATTTCTTCATAATTTTCAACATGCTTTGCAGGTTTGAGATTGAGCAAGGTTACTCAATCTAATCCCTCGAGTGATTGCCCCATGATACAAAAATTTGTCATTCCAACTAATTTTTTTCCAAAATACTCCTAACATCCAGATACATTTACATTCCAGTTTTTACTAGTTTTGATTAATTTTGACACACTTCTCATTTCTCTTGGTGAAATATTTTTTTCCTTGTACCCCACATGGATCCAATGAACATTTTTTGTTGGGTCTAATGTAACACATTTCAATAAGCGAGCGTTGTTTTATTGTGTTTCTTCATTATTTCCTTGATCTGCCCAAGACGTTTCTTTTCGATATGTTTCCCTAGAGAATTAAAAGGGGGGTCCAACTTTCACTAGGGTATGTTGTGCTCCTGCTATCGTTGAATCCAAGGGATCCTCACACGCATCTTCCTCACTAGTTTTTGTTTTCTTTGGTGATTCTTCTTTGTCAATAACTTCTTCATGTTTTTGTTTTGCTTCTTCCTTACCCTGATCCTATTCTTATTTATATACCATATAATGTTTGTTATGAGCTCCTTCCCACAATTTGGGCCTTTGGTTAATTTTCCATAATTCGTTGTTCTCCAAAAACGTTAGGCATTTTTTATTACATGTCCTTTTTCATAACATGGTCAACATCGAAATGAAACATTTTCATAATCCACCTTCTAAACCCACACATAGTCTATAACTTTCAGATTAATTTCAATAGGAAAACCCTTATTGAAATCCATCTCAACACATATTCAAGCATATTTGGTTTTATAAAAATTAACAAATTCTAGGTTGCAGCAATAAAACTTCCCTATTGCATTACCAATAGAAGATCACATTAAGAGATTCCAAACATGCAAGGGAATGTTTGGGAGCCCTACCCAAAAGTGTTACAGAGATTGATATTATAATGAGATCACAGGTGGGACACTAGGTCTACATGAAAATGTCAGCACTATGCCAAAACAGGGCCCGAATTCACAAATATTATGCGTATCCTCAATATTATTAAAAACCACAACAAAAATACATTGATACAAAGGGAAAATATTTAGATAATCAGTCAAGAGGGGTTTCAGTGTATCAGAAATCCACTTGTGGAGATCAGTCAAACATGACCAAAACCCATTAAATTCACATACCAAACCTTGTTCTCAAAGAAAGGTTTCAATGTTGGAGGCATCCTCTTTCAAAGGAACATTAAGGGATGGAGCTTCTTGGACAATCAAAAGAACAAATGTGGTTTTTAGCATGGCATTGTAAGAAACCAAGGCTTGAGTTTCCATTCCTTCAACGAATTTTTTCTCGAAATCGCTAGAATTCATCATTGGTCAAAGAGTTATAAAAACCCTATCTGCCTTATGCATCCTCACTCAAGTTACTCAAGGGAAAATGATAAAAAATTATCTTAAACTTTAGAAATTTTGGCACTCGAACAATTTTAATATGTTAGGTTATTTGTAGATTTCATTATCTTAGAAAAATAATTTATAGTTATTTGGATTTATCTAACATCAACCTAATACTTTTTGCATAAGTGCAATTTTTTTACATCCTTTATTCGTTTTCTTAACTAGATAATCTTGATATAAATTTATCTATCTATATATAGAAAATTTTACAATGAATAAATTTAGAACTATACATAGATATTTATTAATTATTTTTTGTTTTCTATGCTATATGAGTCTTGATATGACTGCACACTTAATCTTTTGCTTTATAAAACATTATCTCGGGTATCTAAGTTGTCAAAATCACCTAGGGATTGCACCTGGCTTTAGTCACACCAACCCTTAACATGGCTAGATTTTTTCCCATGGGGTTTCAAACAAGTGACCTTCACATCATGGGGTGTCTTAATAATACACCCTATCACTATTTATTCTATACCCCATGAATAAATATTTATCAATTCTATTATTATATTTATTTTTAATTTAGAAATATTTATTATAATATTAAAATTTTAAATAATTTTATTGTATATAAGATCTAAAATGGACAGATTCATCAATTTAAAAAATAATATTATAATCAACTCTATTTCGTTATTGTTATACATTATTAAGCTAGAAAGTTTAATTAAAAAAAATGTAAGTTGATTGGTATTATTGAAAAGAAAGTTAAAATTGTAAAAAAATATAATATTATTTTATGTTACATTTAAAACAATAAAAATGGTTTAAATTAATTGGAATTATGGAAAGTAAGGTTAAAGACTAAGATCTTAAAATATTTTTTGAAGATTCTTTGGCGAAAATCACATAGAGAAACTTTTGTCGACCCATTTCAAACCAACCAGTGTGGTTCATCGTCAGGACAAGTTGAATGAGCAGATCTTGTTTGCACATTAAATAGATAGGGCAGAATATCCAAAGACTCAAATATCTCAATAAGGTAACAGCTAAAAAGACAATAGCTTGATTTGACCGGATAATGACTAGCTTAACTATGACAAGGGGTATTATACTAATTTATATTTATTTATTTTTTATTTTTTATATATATTTTTAAAGAAAATTCGGTTATTAATATTTAAAATGTAAGTGGACCATGTTACAAATATATAATAGAATAAGTAAATTAATATATTATAATAAGTAAATAAATTAATTTCAAATATATTAATGAATATAAATTAATTTAAAATTGTTAGAATAAAATAAATTAATTTTAAATTGTTAGATAAAAATATTAGTTAGTTTAAAAAAAAAATAGAGTAATAGTTAATTATATTTATTAAAATATAAGTCAAAGAGTTTTTTCGAGATAAACATTAGAGAATTCAAGTGTTAGAAAAATATTACAATATTAAAAATAAATTCATGTTTTATAGTATATTAGTTTTAAATTAATTAATTATAATATAGATTAGTTTTAAATTAATTTTTGTAAATTAAGTTTAAATTAATAGAAAATAAATAAATAAATAAATTTTACCATATTAAAAATTAATTAATTAAAATAGATTAATTTTAATTTAATTTTTGTAGAATAATTAAGTTTAAATTAATAGTCAAAGAGTTTTCACATATATAAATATTTATTTAAAAAATAATAATAATAATAATAATAATAAATAAATTACCATATTAAAAAATTAATTAATCGAAAATTTAAAGGAGGAGAAGAAAAAAAACGACTAGGAGGAGAGGGCTGGGACCCAGCAACTACTGATATTCCAACCATCCTCTCTATTGAGATTGTTCGGCCTTCTTTCAATCTCTAGGGCTTCCCTAAATTTCCGGTGATGGAATTGCGACACTCTAGCAATCACACTAGGCTCCTCGATGCAGAGATGATGATTGGTTTTCTCCACATGCTCTGCTAAAGCGGAAGACTTAGTTCTCATATGCTTGAGGTCAGCTGCATGCTCACTAATCCTTTGATTAATGGAGCAACCAATCTCACCAATATAGGGGGTCCCACATGAACAAGGAATAATATAAACCCCTTCCATGTCCTTGGAGTTGATGGGATCCTTAAAAGATCTGAGGGATTTGCGAATGGTGTTAAGAGGTCTAAAAGTTACGGGGACATTATGCTTCTTAAGAATCCTCGCAATCTTATCCGTGGTCCCCTGAACAAACGGAAGATGGACACCAGGAATCTGCTCTTTAGGCCCTCTTCTAGTTAACGAATTCTTAGCTGCTTTGAGGAAAGCCTTTTGTCCCAAGTGTCTGCTATAACCATTCTCAACAAAGACATTAAGGAGATGGGATTTCTCCTCCTCGAAGCTCTTTTCATCAGAGATCCTTAAGGCACGAGTTGCAAGGGTGTTGAGAACCCCCAACTTCTGGTTCAGGAAATGGTGGGAACTAGCATGAAGATACTGCTCCGTATCAGTTTTATTGCGAAACACTTGGTGGGAGAGGGAACCATCCTCATTCTTAGAGATAAGAATATCAAGGAAGTGGAGACAACCATCGACTTCTTATTCCTTAGTGAACTTAATAGCTGAGGATTCACTATTGAGATGATCAAAGAAGAGATCTAACTTTTCTTGGTCGTGAGACCAGATGAAATTAGTGTCATCTACATACCTTTTCCAAAGCTTGGGCAAGAGGCAGGCTGAGTTTAGAGCCTTAGATTCAAAATCTTCCATAAAAAGATTAGCAACCACAGGGGATAGGGGTGCGCCCATGGCAACCCCACAGGTTTGCTCAAAGAACTCACCTTCAAAACTAAAAAAGGTTGAGGTGAGGCAGATCTCAACTAACCGAGCAGTATTAGGATCAGTTAGATGGTTGATCACATCCATGGCCTCATTTATAGGGATGAAAGTGTAAAGGGAAACAACATCAAAACTGATCAGAATGTCTCCAGGGTCCAGCTTGATGTCCTTGAGCTCCTCAATAAAGGAAGCCGAGTCTTTAACGAAGGACGTTGTGCAACCAATTAAGGGTTTAAGCTTCAACGCAAGAAACTTTGGAAGAAGATAGGTAGGACCTCCAATGGTGTTGACGATAGGTCTAAGGGGAGCTCCTTCCTTATGGATTTTTGGGAGCCCATAGATTCTGGGCATGATAGGATTGCTCTCAATGAGTTTTTGGTGCAAAGGACTCACCGAGTCGCAGGATTTAAAGGCAAGGGCCACAATCCTGGAGATCTTCTTTAATGGGTTTTTGGGAAGCTTCTTATAACTACTACTGTTATGAAGATGTTCTAACATTTTATTGCGGTAGTCTTCCTTGTTAAGAATGACAGCAACCCCACCCTTATCATCTTTCAGAACAACAATATCTTTGTTCTGATTTAAGGATTTTAGGGCTTCAAATTCATCCCTGCTAAGGTTGCTCCTGGGAGGCTTAGCCTTCCTTAGGATAACAGCACAATCCTACCTAATAGTGTTCTTAATACTATCAGGTAAACCCCGAATCCCAAATTCTATGTCACAAATAATGTCATCCACAGGGATCTTCTTAGGGGCCAAGGAAAAGTTTAGACCTTTGCTTAAAATGTTAAAAACAGAAGGGGGAAAAGAAAAACATAAATATTTTTTTACTATAAATTTTTAATTTTAAATAATTTTTATAATTGTGATTTTCATAATCTTAAAATTTTTTGAGTTATGCTTTTTACTATTCTAATACAATAAAAAGGAGATGTATAAAAATTATTCTAATATATGTTACAAGTAAATTATTTCAATGTGAACATTAAGTAAAAAAATTATTAGGTTCGTATGGAGAGAAAGTAATTGGAAGTAAAAAAAAAAACTATTACTAATATGTATTTTTTACATCCTAGTATGAGAGAGATGTGTAATTATTTCTCTTCTCCAAATGAAGTTGATATAGAGAGAGAGAGAGCCCTAAGATATCCTCTCTTTTGTTTTTCCCTCATGTGTCCTATAAGCACCAACAGGGGGGGGTGTGCCCACATTCCTAGACAAGCAACCCTTTCTCTAATAATATTGACATCCCTTAGCATTCCCAGTTGGATGCAACACCAATGTCCAGCGAGCAATCCAAGTAGATGGCCTAGAACCAATTATTTCAAGAAGAAAACTTAGTTAGTTTGTCTTCCAAAGGAAATTGTAAACCCAAACTATGAAGTCAAATCCTTTAATATTGCAACCTACATTCAATATATGTAGGATGATACACTAATAAGGAAATTTATGGGATTATAGCCCTAAAAACGAGTTTATTTGGTGGATCCAGAATAAATGTAATCCAAAAGGGAAAATCAATTTGGATATGGGTGCTAAAGGTTTCTTTACTATAATGTTTGCAAATATGGAAGATAAAACAAGGGCATTTAAGAACAAGCCATACTTCTTCTTTTTTTAATGTGGGTCACAAATCCTAAAGATCAATGACTGCTACATCCATGGAATATTTTTACCATGCATATCCACCCCAAGGGATCACTTTCTCCCAGCTCAACCACAAAGCTTGACCTCGATGGTGTCAAGAGAATTGAACCTATGACCTCTCAATAGGAAAGGTTTTCTAATGAGGGAAGTCAACCAATTGAATTAACCCTTACGGATATACGTATTCAACTTAGTTGACATATTCCTTAAAATATGGAGAGAGAGATTCAACCCAGAAAAGGTGGACTTCCAAGTTAATTTGATTTGGATTTGTTTACTTTCCCTACCCCACAAGTTTTATGAAGCATAAACCTTAGAGGGTGTTGGAAACACCCTAAGTAATTTTTGTGAAAATATCAAAGGCCACAAATCTGGGAAGATAAACCTCTTATGCAAGGATTTTCATAAACATGATCATTTTGGAACCTCTTCCATAAATCATCAATATTTCCTTTCATGACTCTATTTGGATGCAAACCATCAACTATGAACATATTCCATTTTGTTGTAGGAAACACCATGAATATGAAAACATCTTAAAGGACTTCCATCTCAATGTTTCCTCCAAGCTACCAATTTTTAAGGCTTCCAATGACCCTCAAGGTTACATGAATCCCCATTCTTGTAGAGACAATTCTAGGTTGTCACCCCCTCCCTCTACTAGAAAATACTTCTCTTCATGAAGCAACTTCAACATCTTGTCTAAAATTAAAGTACTCTATCTTTCTAATTCATTTTAGATCCATCCCTATTAGCAACCTTCCCACCCCCCTATCCTCAATCCATAATCTGAGACCTTGATTCAAACAATCATTGAGGAAATCATCTTAAAGCCCATCAAAAGTATGAAGGGGATAGTCCATTAGGAAGTAACCATGACAAAGGTATAAAATTTCCAATATCATGAAATTTATGGATAAGGATGTCTTCGACCTTCCAATAATGGTAGAAAATTTGATTATTAAAGATCCCACCATAACCCTAATGCCTCGAGTTCAAATTGTGCACAAGGATATCATTAAATACCAAGCTCAAACAAGGATGGAATCCCTAGGTACCAATTCTCTAAAAATGGGAAGAAATGGGGTAGAAAGAGTAACAAGAAACTATTGCAAGAATTACAAGAATTCTCAGTTAATATAGGGTGCATCTCCCTAATGATAGAGGTATGTTCTTCCATGTGTATTGCTACATAATTAAATTCATTTGATATAATGTAAGAGGCTTGAATTGCAAATGTAAGAAGAGGATTGTGAAAATTCATTGTTTAAAGGAATGACCAATCATCATGATGATGCGGGAGAGAAAATACAATATTGAAATGATCATCTATCTAGCATTAAAATGTTAAACAAGCTACCGATATATGGCCATTGATACTCAAGGTCATGTATGAGAGCTAGCATTATTGTGGAACCAAAGAGAGATCCCCATCTCATAATGTTGGCCACTCATAGATATATATCAACTAAATTTCAATTAATTAGCTTTGGTAAAATTAGTTTCACCATGAATGTCTATGGACCATTTATACCTAGAGAGAAAATGATTTCCTCAACTCCATCAAAAATCTCCACCAATGGACTTATCCTTTCCCTTGGATAAAATAAGTATATTTTAAAATCCCCAAATGATTAGAATAGAAAAACGTTTTGGATAATTGACACCACTGAGAGGGGAGTGAATCTATACTGTAGGAATTAATCGCTTTTAATCACTTTCAACCTCTTTTTTTACTTTTCTTTCACATTAAGAAATCATGCATTCATTAGTAACATACACATGTAAAATATATGTGTAATAATATGAATGAACACGTATCCATATGCAACATATGCACACATAAACTATGAGAGAATCAATTATCAACACATAAAAGTAATCACAAAAAGGGGACACCAGTTCTTAGGTGGAAAACCCAATTGGGAAAAATCATCATTGTTGTCATCTTTTTCTTCTTTTATTATTATCATCAAAATATTCTTTCACATATGATCATTGGCCACCGCTAGTGTGAAAGCCAAAACTTGCCAATCACATGAGTTGCTACCCACTCCAGACCACTAAGTATATGAACTTTGTAGACCGCCACCTACTAGAAACTACCACTGCCGTGACTTTGTAGGCCACCACCTGCTATATGTCCCAACACCCAAGTATTTATAGCCACCACTCCCAAGTTCTCACGCATCTCCCTAAAGGATGTCACTACACCATGTCACAAAAGCCACTACGTACTTCAACGAAGGCCCCAGAATTCAAGATCCTCTGTGGACCGCGTTTCACAATTTTCATAACGAATCCACTGGTCTCTACAATAAAAAAATTGTGAGTGACATTTTGTCCATTTTCATACTAGAGTCACAATAAAACAATGTGCTCATAAAACAGAACCTAAATACATGCCCGCCAACACAATCTCGTCCAAATCCATACATCACCTCAACATAATCAACAACTTACATATAAATATGCAGTACCACAACAAATATGACATACAATATACTAAACATCAAACCTCCAACATACACACTCTCAATACAACTCCATCAGCAACATAACAAATTAAATGATCACAAAGCTTAGTCGTGTCTCGACAATAGCAACCATACAATACATAAACTACAATGCTAAAGCCATATAAAATTTATGCCATAATAAAACATGATTTTCTCAGCTATGATCCCTAGCATACACAATGTTAGTAATACAAATGTGCCATAGAAATCATGCTAGCATGCCATCTCTAAGGTAGCACCAATCTCATCAATCAAATGCCTTCATAAACTTGCATAAAACATTTGTTGAAGCATGCACACAAAACTCTGCAATAAAATTAATCTCCTTCAGCAATCTAATATAGTTATATCTATCCTCTCATCATTGGATCTCAATGTTCCTAATGATCTCCAATGACTTACTCTCACAAAGGAACCAATTTAACTTTCAAAAATATTTCTCCTATAAATAAATGATCTAAAGTTATTAAACAAAAATAGCTTAGAGATACAGAAAGGAAAACACTCCTATTGTCATTAAGTGTGTTCGAGAGAGAGTTGATTTGAATCCTGCTCCATTTCATAATGAGAAGTGGATGGATAATGTCATGCATTTTATTGAAAATATTAATGATGATGTTTTTACAAAGAGTAATAATCAGCTTGTTGAAGAGAAAGGTGTTTTCCCAGATTTTCTTGTTGTTAATATTCAAGATTAGGAAGTATCATCTATTTATAATTATTTTTAGCATGTCGTATATCCAAAGTTTTTTTAAGATCACTCATACTCAGCTTTTTAAGCGCTAGAGGATCAAAAGGATATTTTTTATTATAATCAGAATTTGTCACAGGTAGTAGAGGTTTTTGATTTACCTATATATGATGAGTACGATGATTATAATGATGTTGATTTTCAGGAACAACTAGCAGTGCCATCTCAATTAGAAAATGTTCCTTTTCAACAATCTGATGAAAGCACTCAATGCATATTTCACAGTTATGTTATAGAACATTGGGAAAGTTGTGAGTCAGCTGAAGGTAATTCATTTCCCTTATGTTTTTCTTCATATGAGTTTTTGAAAGGGGATTTTAGAATCATTAATAAACAAAGGAATTCAAGCCGATGGAAAATCCCATAGGCTTTTTGGAACAGGATGACAATATTATGAGTCAATAACAATCTTCTCATTATTTTCATGATCCTATAACTTCATACTATAGATTTTAACCCTGTACAGAAATGACCTGTATACGAATTCTAAAACACATAAAATAAACAATGCGAGAGCATAACACATAAAACACATATTCACAGAGATTTTCCCCTGGATGCCAAAACCAGGACTACCAGCTTGATTTTTCATTATGTTCCTTTCAATGTTATAAGACATATTTATGCATGCCAAAGCATCCAATACCATGGACCGAAAACCATCACATCCAATACCATGGACCGAAAACCATCGTGTCCAAAACCATGGACAGAAAACCATCGCGTCCAAAAACATGTGTGAAAATCATGCACAAAACCATAGGTGGGTCCGCCCAACCTAACATAGGTTCCAAAGCCAAAATTTTCTGGGGTGCTGCCTCGGACCCCATAGAGTGGGGTTACCTACAACCCTCAAACCCCCTATGACCCCCCCCCCCACTACACAATCGGCGCAACGAAAGTCAGGGCTCCGCCCCCCCACTAACACCCCAATTAACTATGTGGGTTAGTCGTGGAAAGAATATAACACAACCCAACATTCTCCCACTTGTTGTTTTCTTTCCACAGGGGGCCATAAGAGAGCTTAGTCATTTATCCAACCCTACAACGCCCATTGTTTCTCTACAGCAAGAGAAATTATCAGAGCTCACAGATTTCGTCAATGCATCTGCAGTGTTCTTCAAAGTGTCCACCTTTACCAACAACACCTTTTTGACTTCTATCATATCCCTCAAAAAGTGATACTGAACATCAATGTGTGCTTTGTCTTTGAATGATATGCAGGGTTCTTTGCCAACAAAATTGCACTTTGGCTGTCACAGTCTATCCTTATAGCTCCCTATACTAACCCCATACTTGAACACAATCTCTGCAACCAAACTGCTTCCTTGCTTGCATGAGTGGCTGCCATGTATTTTGCCTCTGTAGTTGATAGTGCCACTACATATTGTTTCTTACTCATCCAACTGATTGCACCTCCAAATAGGTTAAACACATACCCACTTATAGATCTTCTCTGATCTAGATCTCCAGCCTAGTCTGCATCAACAAAGCCACGAATATCCAACACTCTATCCAATCCTGGTCTTCCTTGGTAGCACAAACAATAATCACTAGTGCCACTAAAATACCTGAAAACCCACTTCATCGCTGTCCAATTCTCCTTTCCTGGTTTTGACATAAACCTGCTCAATACTCCCACTGCATGTGCAATGTCTGGTCTAGTACAAACCATTTCATACATCAGGCTACCGACTGCACTTGCATATAGAACATGGGACATGTCCTCTTCCTTTTCTTGTGTCTTGGGACACTGTTCAGCAAATAACCTTACACCTACAGGAACAGGAACCTTCACCGGCTTACTATCCTGCATATTAAATCTCTACAATATTGTCTTCACATACTTCCTCTGGTTTAACCAGAGCTTCCTCTTTGCCCAATCTCTTTTAATTTCCATACCCAAAATATAGTTTGTAGCACCAAGATCTTTCATGTCGAATTTGGATGACAATTGGGCCTTCAAATCCTAGATAATTTCTTTGTCATTTCCAACCAGCAACATATCATCCACATACAAGACCAAATAAATAACATGGTCACCAATCAATTTAAAATACACACAGTGATATGCTTTGCTTCTGGTGAAGCCAAGTCCCAGTATAAATGTATCAAATTTCTAATACCACATCCTTGGTGACTGTTTTAACCCATACATAGACTTCTTTAACTTGCATATCAATTTTTTCTTACCCTTCATAGCGAAGCCTTCAGGTTTCTTCATGTAGACTTCCTCTTCTAGATCCCCGTGAAGAAATGTTGTCTTCACATCCATTTGTTCTACCTCAAAATCAAAAGCAGCAGCAACAAATAAAAGCAATCTAATAGAAGTTACCTTGGCAACAGGAGAAAAAATATCACCAAAATCAATTCTCGACACCTGGGAATAACCTTTTGTAACCAACCGAGCTTTCTATTTCTCCACCTTTCCTTCTGCATTTGTCTTCTTCTTGAACACCCATTTACTGCCAATGAGTTTCCTTCCAGCCGACAACTCCACCAGATCCCAAGCCTCATTTTTGTGCAAAGATGCCATTTCATCAACCATGGCCTCTTTCCAAAGTTTTCCATCCTCTGAATCTATTGCTTCCTTCACAGTTCTGGGATCATCTTCAATAATAGATAAAGAAAAATTTGAACAGAAAGCAGCTGGACTATACCTTTCTGACTGCCTTCTTTCTCGAACTGATCTTCTCACACCCGGAGTTTGTGGCTCTTCATCTTCTAATTCCTCCTCTGCTGTAGAGTCTGATTCTTCCTCCTTTAGCTCAAACTCTATCTTCTCAAGTTCCTTTGGTTAGACTTCATGTTTAATAACATCTTTCACCTCTCTGAACACCACATCTCGGTTGTACACAACCTTCCTTATTAATGGGTTCCAAAGCTTATAACCCTTTAAACCATCCTTATACCCAATAAAGATTCACTTTTCAGATTTACTATCCAACTTGGTTCATTTCTCCTTTGGAACATGTACATATGCATCACATCCAAATACCCTCAGATGTGAAAGAGAGGGTTTCTTACCAGTCCATACCTCTTGTGGAGTTTTATCCTCCAACATTGATGAAGGTGATCTATTGACCAGGTAATATGTTGTCTCCACTGCCTCTACCCAAAATTCCTGTCCTAACCCGGCACCACTGAGCATGCTTCTTGCCCTTTCCATCAATGTCTTGTTCATTCTTTCTGCAACTCCATTTTGCTGAGGTGTATATGGAGTAGTCTTATGCCGTGCGATACCACACTTATTACAGAATTCTTCAAATTCCTTTCTACAAAACTCTCCACCGTTATCTGTCCTTAGCACCTTTATCTTCTTCTCTATCTAGTTTTCCACCAGAGCCTTGAATTCTTTAAACCTGTCAAAGACTTCAGATTTCTTCTTAAGGAAATATATCCATGTTTTCCTTGAGAAGTCATCTATAAATGATACATAGTACACAGACTTACCCAGTGATGGAACCTTCACAGGTCCAAACACATCACTATGCACAAGTTCTAATATATGTTTCGCCCTCTTACCACCAGAGGGGAAACACACCCGATTTTACTTCCCATATACACAATTTTCACAGAAATCAAAATCCAAAGAGTTATTACTCATACCTTTACCAAGAAGTATTCGAAGGCCCTTCTCTCCAATATGTCCAAGCCTTTGATGCCACAACATGGTATTCTCTCCAGAGACCATTAGATTTTCTGCTCCACTTTTAGGAACCACAGAACTGTTGCACCCAACAACAATCGTGCTACCTTACAGCTTGTACAAAGTTCCAATCCAAACTCCCCACATCAATACCAGTGCTCCCCGAACCATCTTGCAGGTATCCTTCTCGAACACTATTTTTACACCTGCATCATCTAGCTTGCTTACAGAAATCAGATTTCTAGCCAATACAAGAATATGAAGAACACTTGAGTGAATCAAACGTGCCTCATGATCTACATGTGTACTTGAAGAAGCCAAGTACACATCCCCACCTTCATCTAAGGTGGTTTTCGCCTCTGCAGAAGGAGCATCATCAAATCCCTTTCCTTTGTCAAAAGCTTTAGATTTACAATCCCTTTTGTACTTCCTTTTCGCATTTCCATCACACCACTTTTACAAGTTTTCCTGGAGATTTAGATCTCCCACTCGATGACTTATTTTTGTTTCTGTTCTAGGATTGTCCTCATACAGGAAAGGCATCACCATTTTGGATCTCCATATTTTTCCATCTCATCTCCTTTATCAGCAAGGATGAGACTATTTCATCAAACTGCAAGGCAGTTGCATTGCTACCTATTGCAATAACCAAACTATCCCATGAATCTGGTAGAGAACACAACAAACTGATGCACTTATCTTCATTGAAGTTTTAATATCAACAGATGCTAACTAACTTGCCACAGTATTAAATGCGTTCAGATGCTCTGTCACTGAGTCCCCATCTTTCATCCTCAAGTTATACAACTTTTTCTATAGGAACAATTTATTCACTAGAGACTTAGATTGGTACAAAGTCCCTAACTTGTCCCACAAAGCCTTCGTCGTAGCTTCCCCTGATACATTCAGCAATACTGAATCTGAGACACACAATCGTATTGTGCTCTTTGCCTTCCGATCCAACTTCTTCCAGTCCTTCATCGGACACTCTCATTGGTTTAGTACCCGGATCTACCATGATCCACTTACTTATCCACCAACAGATCCTCCATCTTGAGTTTCCACAACTCAAAACTCTGACCATCAAATTTCTCGATCTCTATCTTTCCACTGCACATCATCTTCTTTCACCACCAGAATCGATCTCGCAGATCTCCCATTGAATAGGGTCTACCACATGCCCGAGCGAAACCCCTCAGCAACAAAGACGTCCCCTTGAAGCCAAAACAAATCTAATACCAAATGTAGGTTCTAACCCTATACAAAAATTACCTGCATACGAATTCTAAAACACATAAAATAAACAATGCGAGAGCATAACACATAAAACACATATACACAGAGATTTTCCCCTGGATCCAAAAACCGGGACTACTAGCTCGATTTTTCATTATGTTACTTTCAATGTTATAATACATATTTATACATGCTAAAGCATCCAATACCATGGACCGAAAATCATCACGTCAAAAACCATGGACCGAAAACCATCATGTCCAAAAGCATGTGTGAAAATCATGCACAAAACCATAGGTGGGTTTGCCCAACCTAACATGGGTTCCAAAACAAAAAAAATTCGGGGCGCTGCCCCAGACCCCATAGAGTGGAGTTACCTACACCCCTCAAACCCCTTATGACCCCCCCGGCTACGCAATTGGCGTAATGGAAGAGGGGCTTCACCCCCCCTCTAACCCCTCGGTTAACTACATGGGCTAGTCATGGAAAGAATATAACACAACCCAACACATACATGGAAATTTTTATTAGTTCAAATTTGCATCCACTGAATTACAAGGCTTTTGAAAATCATGGTTGTAAATATGTTGATTTTCAAAAGAAACCGAAGATATTTTCTTTATTAGAAAGTATTCCATTACAACAATCTTATGAAAAAATTTAGCCTCTTTATGACAACCACCAGCTTGAATCGTGTAAAAGAAAAAATGAAACGGGAAAGTTTATGGATCAAAGTGACAGCCTCTCTGATTATTATGACATCATTTTTCATTCATATCAGGATCATTTTTCAATAAAATTGGAGTTAATAAGTGAGCTTACTTTTTAAAAACTTGCAAATATTGAATTTGGTTTCAAAATTGATATTGAGTTTCATTTTTCAAATTTTTCTTACTGCTTGAAGAAGGTGAAAGCAGAGTCTAGTCAATAAGCCAATTACTTGATTGGCTAAATGATAATTTTGACGTTACATGATTGGTTAGTTCAATTGATTAGATTAGGTTAGGAAGTTGTACCTAAATAAGCTCTTTACAAGAGCATGTTTTCAAGTTTGGTTTAAATATAGTGTCAGGAGATTTTATGCAGTTAGTATGATTGGTATCAGTTTTAGTTTGTAGAATGTTTGAAGTTTTTGTCTTAGTGAATGGCATGAGTAGTGAGTTTGGAACAAGTTGTAGGTATAAGAGGTTTTGGAAAATGAATGGATCATGCACTTGGTCTATGGGTTCTTTGCTACCTCATAGGGAGGATATCATCCCCATTGGAGCCGATGTTAGCACATATAATATTTGTAAAACTTATCGTTTGTTATGTTAAAGGTTCGCGCTGAACTCCTAAGTGTAAATTCATTACTCAATTTTTTGAAAAAAGAGTTGCCAAAATAAAAGACAATGCACTACAGTTGTGTATCCGGTCAATGAGGGTTTTAAAATTTGTTAACGTGGATTGAAAAAGATCGAGTATAATGGTTATTATGATCCAAGGTGGTCATATATAGATAATTAATACAAGGAGTGGCTGATGAATGATAAGTGACAGAACAAAGGCGCTGCCCGAATTTTCTATAACACGATGTTTTTTACGTGTTTTAGTTATTGTCTTCAAAAGGAATTTTAAAAAAACTGGAAATTAATTGTTGAAAACCAAAAGAGGTTTTTTTGGGAATGGGATCATTTAAAAAAAAATCTCTCATTCTTTTACACAACTATCACAATTTTGGAGATATGAAGTGATCGTTGGACCCTATTTTTCAAGAATTTGCTAAATTTATTTTCCTTAAAAATGTCTAGTCATCAATTGATGAGTCACCTCATAATTTCGACATCAAGATGGATCTTATCTCCTCCTTGATTCTTTGAAACAATTCACAAGGACTGCAATTTCATTGCCAAATACAACGCCTATAGAATGCCAAATAGAGTGATGTTGTAACACCCCTCCATTGTATGTAACACTCTGTTGTTATCAAGCTAGACCTAAGCTAAGATTGATTTGTATTAGAAAATCTAGGTCTGAGGTGTAACAATGAAAGTAAATGCTTTATTATTAAATAAATAAAGATAATTTAATCACTTGGAAAATAAGACACCAAGAGATGAGATTCTTGCCAAATAAAATCCCATTGGTGAATGGGAATGGACAATTATTTTATGATAAGACTTCTAGATGAAATTCTAGATAAGATTAATGGAATGGGAGATAAATATCCATTAAGTTACTTAGCTGGAGAGAGATGCTAAGTGTTATCACAAAACCAAACCCTGATATGTTGTTGATCAGGAAGACTTTGAGTAACTATTTCAAACCAAACGTTTGGCTGAGGCTTAGCCTCCTCAACCTGAGAGGGCTCTCTCACTGGGTTAAAGATTTCAATTTAAGGATTAGATGGCTAACTCTATGGAAAGAAAAAAAATGAAAATGTATAAATGGTTGAAATACTAATCAACAAACATCTATTGGGCTATGGAGTCAGAGTATGTTTTAGTACAATAGCAAATCAGCTTACATGGAAGTCAGGGCATAAAGAGTTTTAATCTATCAGTAAAATAGAGACATATTATAGGAAACACAGTTTATAAACACATGAAGGAAGTTAGAGCATTATCAATGAATTCTAAGTAACATGTGTTCATACCACTGCAAGTGAGCAATTGAAGAAAGCCATGAGAAAATCAAACACATAAAACCCTCTCTGAATCCTGAGTAGTAAAGCCAAACTTCTGTATTAACATCAACATACAGTCTTCTACAATAACATAATATGCATGTTTCTTTGAAAATTACCAACCCTTGAGGAATTCCACCTCTTGTCTTATATAGAGTTCATTACAATCTTGGATTCCTTCCTCCAACATGAGGGGAATTTGAATTTTCTTAACTTGACACCTACTCATATCTAAAATAGGCTTTTAATTACAAGTGGTAGTTAACTAATAGTTGTAGAGTCCTAATACAATTAGGAGTATGACTCCTTATTATGATAATAAAAACCTAGACTATGAAATAAATTCGATCTTTGACAGTTACTCCTCCTTAACTTCGACCTTGTTGATGACTATAACCCCATGCTGGCCTTCAATCACCTCTCCTTTGACTATCCTAAAAACTAGGAAACTGTCCCCTGCAATGCTTCCTTGGTCTTCAAGGATGTTTTTCGAAGTTTCTACTGGCCAGACTATCCTCTTTAATTACATGACATATGTGGAACTAGCCATGTAACCCTACTCTTACACTTTTTGCATAATTGAACTCCTTGAGGTTGTATGAGAATAGTCCATTTGGATGTGCTACGAAATAAACTGTTGTTTTGGTAGCGCAAAACTTTGTTCTTGTATTTTTTGAGACTTTCCTTCACTTGTGCTTTGAACGTTCTCAAATTCCATCCTTACATTCTCTAACAGCATCCCTTTCCAAAATTACCCCTTCTGTCCTTTGAAGATTGATCAAAAGAAAACAAATCTGCACCTATAGTTGTTTCGTAGCGCGCTAGGAAACTACTATGTGAGTCAAATTACGCAGTTTTTTCCAAAAACTTTCCTTCTTAGGATTTCTTCATAGTTGTTTCTTTCTTGTTCATTTGTGTTGAGGTTGACCTCCGGACTTGCTCAACTGAATTACAAGATCTTCAATTTGTCTTTTCATCTTCTTGATATTAGTTCTTAATCTGTCATTGATCCATCTAACATACCTTGCTTCCTTGATTGTAGGGACAGTCTAGGTACTATTTATGTCATCTCAGCCTCACTTGAATCATAGATGAGAGAAGCTTTGGTAAGAGATTACCATAAGATTGTCATTTGAAACAAGTTTGTTTGAGTGTTTGCATGCAAACTGTAATAAGAAACCAGCCAGCCCTTTTGAATTTGAAATTACCTATCATGGTGACCCCTACATATGAAATGATGGATTTGGAGTGGTGGCATGCTCATGGACTTACTTGTGACTTACACCTAATCATGAAAATTCTAACGGGTTTTTACCGGACTGATATTTGACAAGACTGTCTTTATGAATCTGTGCTTTCGTAGCGCGCTATGAAAACAGCAATGTTTTTGAACGTAGTTTCAGAACTAATTTCAAACTTTTCAAATTTTCCTTGAGCTTAGAGTTTCTAGACAGGGTTTTGAGACTCATGAAACATCAGGAAAGGATGTTAAGCTTTATTTGGACACAAAGGGAAAACTAAACCTTTGAAACTACTAACCTAACACCTACCCATTAAAACATAAAATGACTTGTAGACCTCCTTGGAATTATGACCAAAAGCAGAGTTGACACAAGGATGTTTTGAGAATTTTTGTGTGATAACACTAAGTTTAAGAAAAAACATGAAAGCCTTGCAGGAGAGAAAGGAAAGATTTTATGGAAAAAGACATAAAATCCTTGCACAAGAGAAAGGAAAGCTTTTATGGGAAAAGCCTCATAGGAGAGAAACGCAAGATTTTCTGGGAAAATCCTAGGAAAATGGATAAAAATGTCCACCGAAAAGCGGGATGCCACTAAATGAAACCATATCATGAAAGAGGGTATCAAATACCCATTGAAGAGATCAACAAGAGGCAATTCATCCATGGCAAGAACTCTCGACTCGGGGGTGAATTGGAGGAAGTTAATTCTAGGTTGGGTGGCAGTGTTCTATTTTTCCAAGTGACATTCTTTTGGCTAATCTAGTTTGATTGAAGTGCATAGGATGCTTTGTATGTTGGCTTCTTACTCTTTATGTTGTCAAATCTTTAAGCATATGTATATAATTTCATGTGTTATCATTATTTATGAGATGATTGAATACTTATGCGTGTGACAACTATTGAATATAAATTTAATCGAAGTTAAATTTAGTGATGGGAGCATATTAGGTGGTTGTTAATATTGGGTCAAGGAGGTATGTGACAAATGGTATCGGAGCACTAAGTTCAAATATTGTGGCCTAAGGGTCAACCCACATCTATAAGATATGAATGAGTTGTAGGTCCTAAACTAGGTCCTACACAAATAAGAGGTTTCAATGAAGGGTTCAGTTATAAATCTGCTATAAGAAAAATATTCTAGAATCCATAAAGGTTGAAATTAAATCTTAAAATGATTTATTGGAGGAGGAATTTCAAGCAATAACATATATATATTTTTGAAATCAAAGGTAATTTTGAACTAAGATTGTTTGGAATTATGGATTTTGAAATAGCTAAAGTTTGATATCCTAATGAGTGAAATCTCCCATATTGCTTGACAATCATGTAAGTAATTATGTGTTGGGCCCCTATAATACTAGTGATTCCCCCATTACTATTGTCATTGTATCCCTTATTATTATTATTGTGCCCCTATTGTCCCCATATTGTTATTAATATGCCCCATAGAAACCCACTATTGTTATTTTTCTGCCCTTATGTAATTACTGTTACGTCGACTTGATTATATTGTGACCCCTTAGACTCCTATATATAAAAAGGAGGTTTAGTTATTTGAATCATCCTAGAATTTTTCATTTGTGTAATGTAAAGGAGGTTTCCCCCTCGAAGAGGCTTATTTCTAAGTCGTTGATCTATCTTTTCTATCTTTTTGTGAGCTGGTTTCATAACATTTGGTATCAAAGCTTTGGATTCTAGGGTTTCACTACTCCAAACAGGTCATCATGGAATTTTTGCTATAACTTGTTTTTTGGGAGGTTTCAAAAGCTACAAAAAAAAATCATTTCAGCTGAACTCGTTCTGAACTTCGGGTCCGAATTTCAGAGCTTGTCTCACTATCTTTGCGGAGATATGATCTGAGGATGTTAAGGCTTTTGCAGACTCCCGAATTACATTCCAAACAGGTGACCTGGGGAAAATCATCCTAAATTTTGTTCTGAGAATCAGATTGAAATTTCATAAGGAGTTTCAAAAATAGGATGGCTTGTAATATATCAGTTTCAGGTACTAATGTCGAAACAATGACATGTGGCACATCGTATAAGTTCACTCTACTGAACTAATCTATAATTAGGTCACCGTGGGAGATTTGGCATAACTCTTCCTTGGAGAATACAATATTGATAAGATTTGTGGGGTTAGAAAGAAGACTCAAAGAGCTACTATAGGACAAGATTTCAAACATTCGAGATCCGTATTTACATAGATACAATAGATTCAATATCAAGCTCTTACAAAGTGAAAAAAAAAGTGTATAGTTTTTTTTTAAAGTTTGCATAAGATTGGTTTGAAAAATTAGTTTAAAGGAATTCAAAGGGAATAGTGAATAATTATTAGCATTAATTAATGCCCCGAAGAAAGAAAATGGAAACACTTAGTAAGCAACTTGAAAGCTCTAGCATGACTCGTGAAGAAGAGGAAGAAATGCAACATGATATATCAAAATTACAAGAACAAGTACAACAAAGTTCACTCTCACTAAAGGTAAATGAAGCCAAGATGAATGGCGTGGAAGCTAATATGAATGGCATGCAAGTTAATATGGATGGCGTGGAAGCTAAGATGAATGGCATGAACGATAAGATGGAAGAATTGAAGATAAATTTGAATAAGTTGCTACAAGAAATGGTCACTAATGGTGAAAGGGTAGTAAAGGAAACCCATGATGAGAACAAAAGAAATGTTAATCATGATTTAATAGACTCTAATGTTGGATTGAATACCCACCATGTTACAAAAATCGATATGAGGAAGTTTGATGGCAAGGATCCCAGGACATGGATACTACATATGGAGCAATTTTTCGATCTCCATAATGTGCAAAACACACCAAAGGTTGTTGGCATTATGATATAGGTGTTGTCCTTGATGGCAACTCACTCAGATGAAAGTTCACAGTGGAGCAGGTCAACAGCAAAGGATTACAGATCAGACTCCAAAGAATGAAGAAAGAGAGGTATACAGTGTTTCACTTTGTCCAAGGTGCGTATACACGTGGTTTAACGAAACAAAAGTAGCATATAATGTATACACACACTTTCTCAGTAGGAAAAGCAGGTGCATGTTGGAAAACCAAGTTTTGGTCCAAGGTATTTAATCCAAGGTATTTTGGTCCATGGTAATTGGTCCGAGGCATTTGATCCAAGGTATTGACCCTAGGTATTGGGTCCAAGGTATTGGTCCTAAGTGGTTTTGGTCCAAAGTATTGAGAAAAGGAATAATAGTATATAAGGAGGAGAAGATCATTAGGCCACAATGTGCAAGTAATGAGATTCTAAGGAATACTTCTATCTGAAGTATATGTTATGTTGCAGGGTTATGTTTGGGACTAGATCTGAAATATTCATGTGCACCTTGAGTTCAACATAGACTTGAAATGACTTATTCTTGAATGATCTAATATTGGTTGAGACCAGATCAGATGTTTTTGCGCCTGTTCTATTTGTTATCTATCATGATCTGGGTTTGTCTGAAGTTTGGAAGTGTAGCAAAGTTCTAAGTCAAAATTTGCAGATCTGCACACAGGTTCGTCTCGGCCAAAGGGCGTGTACACGCAAGTTCAACTCTTTCAAGTAGCGTATACAAAAAGAAAAGATTATTTTCAGATCTAACTGATCTATCTGATCAAATTTTGTTGTTTTATTATTTTTTGTCAATGAAGACTTCTTAGATCTGAACGTAGAACTATTGTATAAGGGAATTGAGTCTGATTGATTGATTGAGAAGGAAGGGTGATCCTTGTTGCTATCTGTTTTGAACTCTATAATATGAGAGTAGATCTTCAGAATGTCACTAATTGGTACAGTCTATGGTTTAGAAGTTTATGATTCAGTATCTTTAGAGATATACGCAGGTTAGCTTAAAGGAAGCAGCGTATACATGCAGGTTGGGTTCAACCAAGTAGCATATACACTCTAATGCATGATTTTTGAAGTTACAACTGGTTCTGGATGATGATCCAGGGTTCTGGGCTTAGCAAAATGTTCTGGTGTCAGTGATCTGATTGTTTAGATTATCTAAATATTGGATGATGTAGTTTATGTTTAAAAAACTTTGATGGGTCTATTGTGAAAATTTGATGAAACGTGGCCTTCAGCTTATGGTGTTGTGATAAAGGAGTATCCAGTTTGAAAATTCATGAAACATGGTCCTTGGTGGAAGAGTGGAGTTTTCTATAGGCTGGCACCTACGTACTAGTAAACATATTGGCTAGTAGAAGAGCTAGGGGGTTGTAGCTCCCTTCTAGTAGAAGATGTAAAATGAGACAAGGTTGTAACCTTCTCTAGGTAGAACCCTGGTACTGGTATGAGTCTGCACCAGTACAAAATTGTAAATAGATTTTCTTATTATTAAAAGAAGATAGAGACGACAACAGCAGGTGATTTTTACCCACATTGGGTTTCCACCTTAAATATTGGTGTTCATGTATATTGCTTATGTGTGATGCTTTATTCTGCTTTTACTGTACTATCTAATAAATCTATGATATATTGGTTTAAGCTCAACATATGATAAACTGTCTAAATCACAAGTTCTCTGCATATACGATGATTTCTTTAAGCACAGTTGCATGTACACGCTAGTTCACTTCACTGAAGTAGCGTATATAAATTTGTTTGGGAAATAAAATTATTAATTTGATAATACTAATTCACCCCCCTCTCATTATTATTTCGAACAATTGGTATTAGAGCAGGTTCTTTAGAAGAAGCTTGATCGCTTGAAGGGGGATCCATCAACATGAATAATCAATAAAGCATGGGATCCATCAGACTGTCAATATTTGATGGAAGAAACTTTGTTTATTGGAAAATAAGAACCACAGCCTATTTACAATCACTTGGAATGGATGTCTAGGAAATTGTGGAAGGAGGATATACATTTCCAACAACAATTCCTATAGATACGGCAGGTAAAAAGCAATATGAAACTAATGCCAAAGCTGTCAATATGTTATTGGGAAGTCTGTCACAATCAGAGTTTTTCAAAGTCATGCAGCTCAAATTAGCCAAAGAAATATGGGACAAAATCATTCTGAGCTACCAAGGAGACTCTTAGGTAAAACGTGTTAAGCTTCAAACTCTTAGAATTCAGTATGAAACTCTTAAGATGCATAGTGATGAAAGTATAGCTAGTTACTTCCAACGTATATATGAGGCTTTCAATTGTATGAAGAATATGGGTGAAGAAATTAAGGAATTTACCCTAGATGAGAAAGTTTTGAGATCTTTGTTTTCTAAATTTGAATCCAAAGTGTCGGTCATTATGCTGCTAGATGTCCTCATAAAGATAAACTCGAAAAAAGGAAAGGAATATGCAAAAGGGAATAGAAAACAAGTTGTGAATAAAATGAGTTACTATACTCATGAAGATAGCAATGGTTTATCTAATAGTAATGAAGATGAAACTGGACAAGATTACAGACTTCTCATGGCTTATGATGATGATAATTTTTGGGATGCTTTAGAAGAGAAATACCATCATGAAGAAATATCTAAACTCAAAATCTATTTAGAAGAAAAGAATATTATTATAAATACCTTGACATACCAACTCGCTGAAAAGGAAAAACATAATGAGAAACTAGAATGTGAAATTACGGGTCTAAGAAAGGATCTTGAGAAAATGAAATCTCTCAATCTTAGATTTGCTAAAGGATCAGAAAATTTAAATGAAATTATCAAGGTTCTGTGTTCTTCTCTGATAAAGATAGGTCTTGGATATACTGAAGAAGCATCTCAATCACAGAAGTCGTCAACCTCCACCAGAAGCTATCTTGATGCAGCAAAGACCAGTGAATAGTATGAAAATCGTCAGCAAAGACATAAAGAAGATCACCAGGTAAATTAGACTCAATTTACTCCAAGGATGAATAGGAGCCACAACCAAACTCAGGTAAATCATACTCAATTTTCTCCAAAGATGAATATCAATAGAAACTACAATCACCAGGTCAACAAATTCGATAGTCGCAGGAACTTCTTTAATGGGCAATGTTTTTCATGTCATAATTTTTCCACAAAGTTGCTCAATGTGTTGCTTACAAAACAAACATGACCAGAGAAGCACAAAATCAAAGGAATGTAATAGGGATCACAAAAAGTTCCTACAATAACTTTTATCTTCTTGAAAATGAAATAGAATGCTCAATCTGTAACAACATTGGTCATGAAGAATCTAAGTACAGAAGAAAATTTTGGCAAACATCTCAGAAGAATAAAACTCCATTAAATCCCAAGATATGGAGAAGGAAAGAATCTCAAACAGAAAGATGTGGTAGCCTTGTATGGAGAAGGACAAGAAAATTAGTGGTACATCGACAATGGATGCTCAAAACACATGACAGGTGACAAAGAAAAACTTCACTCATATAGTGCCTTAGAAAAGGAAAAGAATGTCCCATTTGGAAATGACATTCCTGCTATCATAAAAGGTAAAGGCTCTATTTTCTTGAAAGAAAAGGTTAAATCTGGAAATGTTAGGTATGTAGATGGTTTAAAGCATAACCCGTTGAGTGTCAGTCAAATGTGTGATCAAGGAAATGAAGTAGGTTTTCGATCAAATGGATGTGTTGTTCATGAGCTTGATATAGGAGAGACCATGATTAAAGGCAAGACTCCTACTATAAAATACTTTAAAGTTTTTGGAAGCAAATGTTATATCAAAAGGACTGATGAAAAACTTGGCAAGTTTGAACCTAGAGTAGATGAAGGTATTTTTCTTGGCTATTCTTCCAGAAGTAAAGGATATAAATGTTATAATAAAAGACTTGGAAAAATTATTGAAAGCATTGATGTTGTAGTTGACGAAGCATGCAAAAATCCAAAACAGATAAAATCAACAGAATATTATAACAATGAAGAAGATAGGGATTATTTTCCCACATCAAATCAAAATCATATTGAAGAACAAACTAATGAAGCACCAAAAGAAGAGATAATGGTAGAAGAAAAGACTTTGTCCAGGTATGTTTAGAAAAATCATCCATAAACTCAAATTTTAGGGGAAAAAGAGGTAGGTGTACAGACAAGAAGAGCTATTACAAGGACCTAAAGCTATCTAGCATTATTATCCTCCACCGAACCTCAAAATGTAAAAGAAGCATACAAAGATGAATGTTGGGTCAAGGCCATGCATGAAGAACTTGAGCAAATTGAAAAAAATGATACTTGGGAATTAGTTCCTATACCTCATGATAAAAATATTATAGGAACTAAATGGATATTAAAAAACAAGTTGAATGAAAATGGAGAAGTCATTAGAAACAAGGCCAAACTTGTTTGTAAAGGGTATGCTCAACAAGAAGGTATAGAATTTGAAGAAACTTTTGCGCCTGTTGCCAGACTTGAAGCCATAAGGATGTTTCTTGCTCTTTCTAGCTTTTAGAAATTCAAAGTATACCAAATGGATGTAAAATCAGCCTTCCTGAATGGAGATTTAGAAGAAGAAGTTTATATTGAACAACCAGAAGGATTCGTTCTTGGAAATGATGCAAAACTTGTAAGCGGACTCAAAAAGGCCCTCTATGGTCTGAAATAGGCTCCGAGGGCCTAGTATTACTGCCTTGAGAAATATCTACACCAACAAGGTTTTACAAAAGTTCAGCAAATAGCAATCTATATACAAAGATTGAAACTCATCAATTGCTAATTATTATTGTTTATGTTGATGATATCATTTTTGGTAGCAATTAAGAATCCATGAGTCGGAATTTTTCTTCAGTAATGCAGTAAGAATTTGAAATGTCCTTACTTGGTGAACTAACCTATTTTCTTGATCTACAAGTTCAACAAAATAAAGATGGTATTTTTCTTTCACAAATCAAATATCTCAAACAGATCTTGAAAAGGTACAGAATGGAAGATTCTAAACCTGTATGTACCTCAATGGTAACAGGATGTAGTCTCAGCTCAAATGATGAATTAGCAGCAGTACATCAACCAACTTACAGATCCATGATTGGCAGTATGCTTTATCTAATAGGTACCCGACCTAACATCATGCATGTAGTAGGAATAGTTGGAAGATTCCAAGCAAATACAAAAGAATCACACCTTCAAGAAGTCAAAATAATTTTCAAATATCTTCAAGGAACTCAGGACTTTGGATTATAGTATCCTAGAGATGCAGAACTTACTCTTCATGCATATACAAATGAAGATTGGGTAGGAAGTGTTGATGACAGAAAAAGCACTAGTGGTGGTGCATTGTATATGGGTTCCAGGTTAGTGTCCTGATTCAGCAAGAAACAAAGTTCAATTACTTTATCTACAGCTGAAGCAGAATATGTGGTTGCTACATCTTTCTGCACACAACTACTTTGGATGATTCAAACCTTGCAAGACATTCAGATCACATTTACTCCACCCATCTCCATTCTATGTGATAATACAAGTGCCATCATTATTTCAAAGAATCCAGTCATGCACTCCAAGACCAAGTGCATACCCATCAAATACCATTTTCTACATGAACAAATTCTTGAACAAAAGGTCAAATTGGAGTATGTTCCATCCAAAGAACAGGTTGTTGATATATCCACTAAACCACTGCCCAAAGAAACATTTGAATATCTCAGATAAAATCTGGGAGTAGTTGTTGCATCATCCTGCTAATTAAATCCAATTTTTCAGAGAAATTATTATACGTGTGTTTCATGAAGTATAGTCGCGTACACACGTGGGTTTCTATAGGTCAAGGACTGTATATGTTTTTCAGACAAGAAAAAAAATGGGGCAGGCTCTAATATGGGTGCTCTGTCTAATGTTGATGATTACAGTCTATTTATATCCTTTGTTCATTACTTTTTATCTAACTGACAAAGATGACTTAATCATTGACTTGTTAATAATGCACAGGTAGCATAGTTCAGGGGGAGCATTAGCCTTCACTCACATTCTACATTGTTGGCATTATGGTTGCTGAGTCTAGCTATGTCTTCAAATATTTTTACCTTTTGTTGCTTAAGTCATGTAAAAGTCTAGGGTGTGATATGTCTTTTCATACAGTTGAATGAGTCCTATTGGACAAATGATGTAATTTGTATCCTCATTTTGCATGGGATGGATGATGTAAATATCTCTGTCATGTATAAACATTTGGTATATCCCCACTTGGTTAGGAGATGGATGTATGTATGCATCATTGGTGATAGGAAGTTCATACTCACATAGTGGAGTTATAGAGTCATGTTATTCTTTTGGAGAATATTTTTGCAAACTCTGCTTATGCTCAAGGGGAGCATGGATGGTTTCAGTGCATCTCAGCATATACAAAGGGGAGCTCAATCAGAGAATTCAGCATGTACTCAGGGGGAACATGAACAACATAGGGGTGAGAATATCTTGGTCCGCCCATTGCCCTCGATGCCAAAGGGGGAGAGTGTCTTGGTGTTGCCATCAAGTCCAAAGGGGGAGATTGTTGGCATTATGATACAGGTGTTGTCCTTGATGGAAACTCACTCAGATGAAAGTTCACAGTGCAACAGGTCAACAGTAAAGGATTACAAATCAGACTCCAAAGAATGAAGAAAGAGAGGTATACGCTGGTTCACTTTGTCCAAGGCGCGTATACACACGGTTTAACAAAAAAAAGTAGCGTATAATGTATACACGCACTTTCATAGGAGCAAAAGCGCATACATGTTGGAAAACCAAGTTTTCGTCCAAGGTATTTGATCCAATGTATTTTGGTCCAAGGTAATTGGTCTGAGGCATTTGATCCAAGGTATTGACCCTAGGTAATGGGTCCAAGGTATTGGTCCTAGGTGGTTTTGGTCCAAGGTATTGAGAAAATGCCTAAGAGTATATAAGGAGGAGAAGATCATTAGGCCACAGTGTGCAAGTAATGAGATTCTAAGGAATACTTCTATTTGAAGTATATATTATGTTGCAGGGTTATGTTTGGGATTGGATTTGAAATATTCATGTGCACCTTGAGTTCAACATTAGATCAGGAATCATGAGACTTGAAATGACCTATTCTTGAATTATCTGATATTGGTTGAGACCAAATCTGATGTTTTTGCACCTGTTCTATTTTTTATCTATCATGATCTGGGTTTTTCTGAAGTCTGGAATTACAGCAAAGTTCTGAGTCAAAATTTGCAGATCTGTACATAGGTTCGTCTCAACCAAAGGGCGTGTACATGCAGGTTCGACTCTTTCAAGTAGCGTATACAAAATAAAAGCTTCTTTTTACATCTGACTGATCTATTTGATGATATTTTGATGTTTTACTACTGTTTGTCAATGAAGTCTTCTTAGATCTAAACATAGAACTATTGTATAAGGAAATTGAGTCTGATTGATTGATTGAGAAGGAAGGGTGATCCTTGTTGCTATTTGTTTTGAACTCTGTAATATGACAGTAGATCTTCAGAATGTCATTGATTGGTACAGTCTGTGGTTTAGAAGTTTATGATTCAGTATCTTTAGAGATATACGTAGGTTGGGTTAAAGGAAGCAACGTATACACGCAAGTTGGGTTCAACCAAGTAGCGTATACACTCTAATGCATTATTTTTGAGGTTACAGCTGGTTCTGGATGATGATGTTGGGTTCTGGGCTTAGCACAATGTTCTAGTGTCAGTGATCTGATTGTTCAAATTATCTGAATATTGGTTGATGCAGTTTGAGTTTAAAAGGCTTTGATGGGTCTAGTGTGAAAATTTGATGAAACGTGGCCTTCAGCTTGTGGTGTTGTGATCTAGGAGTATCCAGTTTTAAAATTCATGAAACATGGTCCCTGGCAGAAGAGTGGAGTTCTCTGTAGGCTAGCACCTACGTACTAGTAAACATATTGGCTACTACAAGAGCTAGGGGGTTGTACCTCCCTTCAAGTAGAAGATGTAAAATGAGAGAAGGTTGTAACCTTCTGAAGGTAGAAGCTTGTGTACTGGTATGAGTCTGCACCAGTACAAAATTGTAAACATATTTTCTTATTATTAAAAGAAGACAGAGATGACAATAGCAGGTGGTTTTTACCCACATTAGGTTTCCACCTTAAATATTGGTGTTCATGTATGTTGCTTATGTGTGATGCTTTATTTTGCTTTTACTACACTTTCTAATAAATCTCTCATATATTGGTTTCACCTATCAACAATATGTGGATGATAATATGTTGTTTTGACATCCCTCGGTTCAAGAAACCCTAAGATTCAAATCCCTTTTGAATGAGTTCTCTGAAGCATCTGGAGCCAGCATTAATAATGTCAAATCCCAAATCTTTTTCTTTCATACCCCCCCCATCACTCAATCTTCTATAGCCCGTATTTTTGGATTCACAGTCGCCTCTCTCCCTTCCAAATATCTGGGTGCCCCCATGACTGACTCTGCTTTAAAGCATTCCTCATGGAAACTACTCCTAGAAAAATTTGAAACTCACCTTTCCTCCTAGACCTTCAGAGCACTCAATATGGCTAGTCGCCTAGTTTTAATCAAAGCCGTCCTGCAATCTATGCCTCTTTATCTTTTCTCTGTTTTGGTAGCACCAAAATGGGTGCTTAAGAAAATAAAAAATCTGCAGTGGAATTTTTTATGGGGTTCCTCGGGACAGAATAGAAAATGGGCACTGGTCAAATGGTCAACTGTATGCCTTCCAAAATTATCAGGGGGCACTGGACTCAGAGACCCTCAACATAGCAATGTAGTCATGGGTGCAAAATTATGGTGGAAATGGATTTTTGCACCACACACACCTTGGGCAATCCTCTGGACTGCCAAATATGCAAACAACCGCCCAACAGATGAGTTAATTAGACTCATAGAAGTGGAAAAAGGATCTTTAATCTAGAATGAGGCCAGTTGGAACAAAGCTATAATCCAACATCACAGCTTCTGGGAAATAAGGGATGGCAATAATGCACGGTTCTGGGGTGACTCTTGGCAGCAAAGACCAGAATTAAGTGACTCTTGGCAACAAAGACCTTGTCAAGCACAGGAATGGGAAGCACATCAGATGGAAACAATCAGCCAACATTGGAAGCCCACCCTCATTCAGGACTATAGACAATGGATAAGCTCAGCACATATTATTAGGCAAGGAACTGAATCTACACAAGGATTTGGACACAGAGCTTAATAATAGGAAAATTCGTTTCTCTGACAAGAAGGATAAAATATGATGGGGCTATAATGCCAGAGGTACCTTTACCACTCAGGAGGCATACAAACTCATAATTGGAAACCAAACAGTCAAGGATCCTCTATGGGATAAAGTCTGGTCACCCAATATTTGGCCCAAGGTATCCACTTTTCTATGGCTGGTATGCCAAAAAAAAATACTCACATGGGATAATTTAAGGAAAAAGAGTTTCCATGGACCCTCCATATGTCCCAACTGTAAACAACAGGAAGAAACCATTCAGCGCCTCATGCACACTTGTGAATTGGCAAACAAACTCTAGGAAAAAGTGATTTTTAGATGCCAAAAAGAAGGAAGAGATAAAGAAGATATTACCAACACCATTTGTAGATGGGAAACCAATCTGTATAAAAGCAAACTGCTCAACTCTTTGTGGAAAATCATTCTAGGCCTTCTCATGTGGTCTATATGGAAAGAAAGGAACCATCACATCTTCAAAGATCAATGTACACCATTAGAAGTTCTATGGAGTAGCTTTTGCAATAATCTTCAGGAAACCTTAATACTCCAAACTTGGAATGAAGAGGACTTTCCTTCCCATCCACAGGAACAGAATATATGGACGAATTGGAACCTGCAGATGAATCAGGTAAAGGCCAAACATACTAGATCCTCTTTTCACCACATTTCCCCAAGCAAATGGACTCCTCCGCCACATAATATGATACAATTAAACTTTGATGGAGCTTCCAAAGGCAACCCAGGCAGAGCAGGATATGGAGGAATATTTCGGGATCACAAGGGAAAACCACTTTTAATTTTTCTGGGCTCAATTGGATGGGATACAAACAATTCAGCAGAGCTAGAAGGGTTGTGGCAAGGACTTCTTTTAGCCCAACAACAAAGATTCTTTCCCTTAGTAATCGAAGGTGACTCTCAGATTCTAATCAATATGGCCAAATAGATTTTGTAGGGGACCCCTGCATACAAAGTGGTCAGCAGCTGGCGACTGGAAGAAAGGTTAGAGCTCATAGAACATTGGCTCACCAATAACAGAGCAATCACTTTCAAACACATCAGAAGAGATGGCAATAAAGTGGCGGATCTCCTGGAAAATTTGGGGGTGGATAGTGATCAGACTCTACACACAGGTTCATGCAATATTATTACCAATGTTTCCCATTTACAAGAATACAAGGAACTGGTACAAAGCGATGGGGTGCACCCGGATGTGGGTGATTAATTGGAAATTAATGAAGATAAAACAGGAGAATTGCAAGTGGCCGAGCCACATGGCCACCCGCGTCCTCCTCCATGCCAATTTATGGCACAACACAGTCAACCTGCAGGCACCATTAATTTGGTGCTCAGGTCAAGATGGCTGCAGCAGGCTTAAGGCCATGGCAAACGCTGGCCAGAATTCATTCTCCCCCTCCCCACTTAGATGCTCTTGCCCCCCTCAAGCTGAGGAGTCGAACATCCGCACAGTCACAGGGCGACGCTGCTGGCTTCTCAGCTGTGTGGATTTGGGAAATGGCATCCATTTCACCCAAACCACTCACTGCATTTTGAATTCTGCCCAGAACTCCTCTGCATCCAAGGCTAAACAGCATCAGTAATCCCAGAGTGAACTCTACCTCACCAGCTACTCATTCTGATTATACCACTGTCATCCCAGCCCAAAACTTTAATCGCCAACCTGCCGGACACGCAATGACGCGGATTCGCCATAGGATGCGCAACAGACGCGGTAGCAGTCGAAGCCATAGCACTCGCCCAGCCTCACCACCCACCCCTGAACCAGAGACCCCTTCCTCCACCCCTTCTTCTGATCAGTCCAGAGGTCATCTCTCTGGAAAATACCCGAATACCCGTAGCGGCAGAAGCCAGGCACAGGCATATGGGGCCAGAAGAGTGAATGCTGCCACCCAAACGACTAGCCCTCCTGACCCCCCTCACCCTTCTTACCACACTACCCAGTTTCATTTTCAAAGCACGCTGCATCGACCCACCATTATTGCCACTATCACAGTGGCATTCAACGAAGAATTGAGTCAGCAGGAGGAGCAAGCTACACGGACTCAAGGACCTGAACTAGAGAAAGGGAAGACCAACAAGTAGGAGAAGGCCGAGGAGACAAGAGACATAGGAGCTGAAGAAAACACAGACAGAAAGGTGGTTTTGGTACAAGGTATTGAGAAAATGCCTAAGAGTATATGAGGAGAAGATCATTAGGCCACAGTGTGCAAGTAATGAGATTCTAAGGAATACTTCTATCTGAGGTATATATTATGTTGCAGGGTTATGTTTGGGATTGGATTTGAAATATTCATGTGCACCTTGAATTCAACATTGGATCAGGAATCATGAGACTTGAAATGACTTATTCTTGAATTATCTGATATTGGTTGAGACCAGATCTGATGTTTTTGCACCTGTTCTATTTGTTATCTATCATGATCTGGGTTTTTCTGAAGTCTGGAATTACAACAAAGTTCTGAGTCAAAATTTGCAGATCTGTATGCAGGTTCATCTCAACCAAAGGGCGTGTACACGCAGGTTCAACTCTTTCAAGTAGCGTATACAAAAATAAAAGCTTCTTTTTAGATCTGACTAATCTATCTGATCATACTCTGTTGTTTCACTATTGTCTATCAATGAAGTCTTCGTAGATCTGAACGTAGAACTGTTGTATAAGGAAATTGAGTCTGATTGATTGATTGAGAAGGAAGGCTGATCCTTGTTGCTATTTGTTTTGAACTCTGTAATATGAGAGTAGATCTTCAGAATGTCATTGATTGGTACAGTCTGTGGTTTAGAAGTTTATGATTCAGTATCTTTAGAGATATATGCAGGTTGGGTTAAAGGAAGCAACGTATACACGTAGGTTGGGTTCAACCAAGTAGTGTATACACTCTAATGCATGATTTTTGAGGTTACAGCTGGTTCTGGATGATGATGTTGGGTTCTGGGCTTAGCACAATGTTCTGGTGTTAGTGATCTAATTGTTCATATTATCTGAATATTGGTTGATGCAGTTTGAGTTTAAAAGGCTTTGATGGGTCTAGTGTGAAAATTTGATGAAACGTGGCCTTCAGCTTGTGGTGTTGTGATCTAGGAGTATCCAGTTTGAAAATTCATGAAACATGGTCCCTGGCAGAAGAGTGGAGTTTTCTGTAGGCTAGCACCTACGTACTAGTAAACATATTCGCTAGTACAAGAGCTAGGGGGTTGTAGCTCCCTTCCAGTAGAAGATGTAAAATGAGAGAAGGTTGTAACCTTCTGCAAGTAGAAGCTTGCGTACTGGTATGAGTCTGCACCAGTACAAAATTGTAAACATATTTTCTTATTATTAAAAGAAGAAAGAGATGACAGTAGCAGGTGGTTTTTACCCACATTGGGTTTCCACCTTAAATATTGGTGTTCATGTATGTTGCTTATGTGTGATGCTTTATTCTGCTTTTACTACACTTTCTAATAAATCTCTGATATATTGGTTTAAGCTCAACACATGATAAACTATCTTAATCACAATTTCTCTGCATATACGTTGGTTTCTTTAAGCACATTTGCGTGTACACGCTAGTTCACTTCACTGAAGTAGTGTATATAAATTTGTTTGGGAAATAGAATTATTAATCTGATAATACTGATTCAACCCCCTCGCAGTATTATTTCCAACAAATGTACGTATTGTAACTTTATATTTGGAACCAAATCAGTCTGTATGGTATCGATGGCTTTGTTCTCGTAAACAAATTGTCACTTGGGCAATTTTTACGGAAGAAATGATAGCACATTATGAGGATACAAAAAGCAACACTTTTTTTAGCCAATTGATAAATCTCAAGCAAAAGGGTTCAATGATTGAGCACATTGAGGACTCCCAAAAATTGAACATAAGGGTAAAAGATATTCCAAAGCAGCATAGGATTGATGTGTTCATAGGGAATTTAAAGGATAATATCCAACATGAGGTTCACCTTTTGGAACCTGATTCATTGGAGAAGGCATTCAGGTTAGCAAGAAAAATGGAAAGAAAAATTATGGCAACCAGGAAGCCTACCATTCACAACTATAAAGATAGAAGTGCTGTTGCCTCTAGCCTTCCACAACCTACAAGGTTGACACCACAACAATTTGAAGAAAAAATAGTGAAAGACCTTTGTTACAGTTGTGATAGAAAATACACTAAAGGTCATAAGTGTGTTGAGAAGAAATTATTGTACATAGATTGGGAAGAGGAGGAAGAAAAGGAATAAGAAATGTCAAAAGAAGAAGATATACTCCAGGAACAAACCCTAGACAAAGAAGAAATGAATCTGACCATATCTTGTGATGCATTGGTTGGAATTACCACTCCTCAAACTATCAAGATAGAAGGACATATCAAGAAGAAAAAGGTAATAGTGTTGATTGATTCGGAAAGCACCCATAATTTTATTCATTGTAAGATAGCAAAGGAATTGAATTACTTCCTATATCCAGCACCAGAGTGTCAAGTGATGGTTGCAAGTGGAGGAACCATAAATTGCTTGGGAAAGTGCCATAATATCAAGCTATCCATGGGAGAATATGTATTGAATAGCCCAATGCTTTCCATTCCAATGGGTGGTGTTGATGTTGTACTAGGAGTCCAATGGCTACAATCCTTGGGTATAATAGCTTTTAATTTTCAAGAACTTTTCATGAAATTTTGTGCGGAAGGAAAGGAAGTTGAATTAAGGGGTATTACAGAGAAACCTAGAAAGATAATCAACTCTAACAGTATGAAAAAGCTTCTAAAGAAGGAACAATGAGGTGTAATTGCACAATTATGTTCGCTAGAGGTTCCCACATCGAAATCATCTATTTCTCCATATCTCCAAAAAGTCTTGGACAATCATTCCAAGGTATTTGAGACTCGCAAAGGTCTCCCACCTATCTGTGATCATGATCATGCTATTCATTTGATTCCAGGAAGTGTTCCTCCAATCATCATTCTGTACAGATATCACTATGCCCAAAAGAGTGAAATTGAACGTATGGTTGTAGAAATGCTAGAGGCTAGTATAATTCAACCTAGTCAAAGTTATTTGTTTGCTCTAGTAGTATTGGTGTACAAGAAGGATGGACCATGGCTCATGTGTCCAGATTATAGGGAGATCAGCAAGCTCACTATTAAAGATAAATTTCCCATTCCTGTCATTGATGTATTATTGGATGAATTGCATGGATCAATTTACTTCAACAAGTTGGATCTTCATTCAGGATATCATCAAATCAAAATGAAGACTGAAGACATTCCGAAAACAGCATTTAGAACTCATGAGGGTCATTATGAATCTTTGGTCATGCCTTTTGGCCTTACCAATGCACCTTCTACATTTCAAGGTTTAATGAATTCAATTTTCAAACCCCTCCTTAGAAAATTTATGTTATTAATTTTTGATGATATACTAATCTATAGAAAGTCTTGGAAGGATCATGTTGAACATGTTGACAGGGTGCTCAAACTATTGGAGGAGAAACAATTATATGCAAAAAGCTCCAAATGTTTCTTTCGAGTACAAGAGGTGGAATATCTAGGTCATATTGTATCTCATGAAGGTGTTAAGGTAGACCCTATCAAAATTAAAGCAATTAAGGAATGGAAAATCCCCACATCCATAAAGCATCTATGAGGATTTCATGGGTTGACAGGGTATTATCCCAAGTTTTTTAAGGATTATGGGAGAATAGGAGCACCTCTAACAACATTATTGAAGAAAGATGCATTTTCATGGACTTCAAAAGCAACAAAGGCCTTCAAACATCTTAAAGAGGCAATGTGTCGAGCACCGGTCTTAGCTATGCTGGACTTCACAAAAACCTTTATTATGGAATGTGATGCTTCAAGAAATGGAATTTGTGCTATTTTAATGCAAGATGAAAGACCCATTTCTTTCAAAAGTCATCCAATCAAGGGAAAGTATTTACACAAATCTATTTATGAGAAGGAAATGTTGGCGATACTACATGCACTTAAAAAATGGCGACCCTACCTAATGGGAAGACACTTCAAGGTAAAAATGGATCATGATAGTCTTAAATACTTTTTAGAACAGAGATTATCCTCTGAAGAGCAACAAAAAAAGGTCACAAAGATGTTGGGTTATGACTTTGAATCATCTACAAAAAAGGGAAGCAAAATGTTGTGGCAGATGCACTCTCAAGAAAGGATGAGGATGTGGAAGCATTGTTGCACGCCATTTCTATTATCCAACCAGATTGAATAAATGGAGCAAAGGAGGAATGGAAGAATGACGAAGAAGTGTGGATACTCATTCGAAAGTTATAACAAGATCCCAGTACATTTGATACATTTAGCTGGAAAAATGATTCATTATGGTACAAAGATCATTTATACCTATGTAGGAATTCCCAACTCAAACAACAGATTCATATGGAATTGCAAATTTCTCCCTTAGGAGGGCACTCAGGATTTTTAAAAACTTACCACAGGGTTAAGAAGGAATTTTTTTAAGATGGCCTTAAATCAGATATTCAAAAGTTTGTGGCAAAATTTTTGGTTTGCCAACAAAATAAAGTTGAAACAATTAAAACCCCAGGTCTATTACAAACTTTATCCATTCCAAGCCAATGTTGGGAGGAGGTTTCAATGGATTTTATCACAGGTTTACCCAAGTCTAAAGGAAATAGTGTCATCATGGTGGTAGTTGACAGACTTAGCAAGTATGCACACTTTTGTGCATCATCACATCCATTTAAAGCCAGTACAATTTCTACTACATTTATGGAAACAATTCAAAAGCTAAATGGAAACCCAAAGATTATTGTAAGCGACATAGCTCATAGCTCAGTACTTAGTTAGCTCATAGCTCATCTTATCATCCTCAATCTGATGGAAAAACTGAAATAAACAATATAAACTTTGAAACGGGAACTGACACTGTTACCTATTTTGTAGAGATAACAAAAAAGTGACCTGATTTTGAAAATGGGTGATGCAGAACACACATGTTTTTTTTAGAGCATAGTTTTTGGCACTTTAAATTTTTTTTTTATGTACATTGCATTTTAGAATGGTAATGATTTTCATGCTGATTTTAAAAAGTGGTAATTCTGCATCAAACCCTTTTTTAAAAGACCTATTTTTTGACTTTAAATTTTCTTGTGTATGAAATGTAAATAATTATTTTATAAATTTAATAATTTTTGAAGTGGTCATTTTCTTCATATTTTCTTGTTTTTATTTTAATTTTAATTTTTTTGTAGTGAGGTTTCTATTGTTTTGCATTTTTAAATTAGAAGGTCGATATTTTGAATTTTCAATATTCTACATATTTATACATCCTTAATTAATTTTTCAATCCACATGAAATAATTGTTTCTAAAAAACAATATTTTTTAACATTGGACATAAAAATAACCATTTTTAACATAAATATAACTAAAAAACTACACGTTTTGATAATTTTTTGCTAGAGTTGACATATCAAAATCACAATTTTTATACAAAAAATTTAACTAAAAATGGTTAAATAATAGTTTTTTTTATGAATTTCATGTCAAAATAATAATAATAATAATCACTTTTTTTTCAAAAAATAATGATTAACTTAAAAATTAATGCGAAAATCACATATTACAAATATTGAACGCATAACAGTATCAGTTCCCGTAATCAAAATCGAATAACCACCACACGACTACCCATGGGGGTGGTTATCCGATTCTTGGAATCGGATAGCCACTGCCCAGCCACCCCCACGGGTGGGTTGGCGATTGCTATCTGATTCTGAGAATCGCATAGCCACCCCCATGGGCAACCGGGCGATGGCTATTCGATTCTCGGTGGTGGCTGGGAGGTGGCTATCCAATTCTGAGAATCGGATAGCCACCACCATGGCCAACCGGGCGATGGCTATTCGATTCCGAGAATTAGATAGCCACCACCACGGGCATCCAGGCGATGGCTATTCGATTCCGAGAGTCGGATAGTCACCCCCATGGGTGGTCGAGCGATGGCTATTCAATTCCAAGAATTAGATAACCACCCCCACCGGTGGTTAGGTGGTGGCTATCTGATTCTCGGAATCAAATAACCACCCCCTGACTGACCTTGAGGTGGATATCCGATTCTCATAATCAGATAGCCACCGTTTGGCCGCCCCCATGGGTGGTCGAGCGGTACCACCCAGCCACCCCCACAGGCGATTGAGTGGTGGCTATCTGATTCCAAGAATCGGATAGCCACTGCCCAAACGCCCGCAGGGGTGGCTCGGAAGTGGCCATTCGATTCTTGGAATCGAATAGCCACTGCTCATAGGGGCGGTGACCGATAAAATTGTTTTTTTTTAAATAAAAAATAAATTTTGTTAAACATGTTTATTATATATATATATATATATATATATATATAGATTAAATGTTTTTTTAAATTTTATATATATTTGTAAAATATATATATTTTAAATATTTTAAATGTTATTTTAAAAAATATCAAAAATATATTTAGTTTTTTTTAATTTTAATTGTTTTTTGAAAATGATATTTAATTTGAGAATATGTATTTTTTTTTAATTTTAATTGTTTTCCAGGTTTTTATTTTATTTTTAATTTCAACATATTTTTATTTTTTTAGGGTTTTTTGAAAATGTTTTTAATATTAATTTTTGTAGTTTTTAAATTTTTTTTCATTTTTCTTTGTTATTTTTCTATTTTTTTTTTTTAATCTAGTTAATTTTTTATTTTATTTTTTTTTTTTAGTTTTTCTTAATGCTTTTTTAAAATTTCCTATTTTTACTTAATTTTATAGTTCTTATTTTATTTTTTCCAATTTTTTTTTTGAAAATATGTTTTTCTTATTATTTATTTCTTTAAATTTTTTTAATTTCTTATTTCTTATATTTTATAGGTTAACTTTGTTTTTTATATATTTTTATGATTGATTTTTTTTTTTTAATTTTATATTTTGTTTTTAATATATATTTTTATTTACGTTTTGGTATTTTTTTAACTTTTTTTGTGTTTTTTTTCATTGTTTTTATTTTTAATTTTATGTTTTCATTTTTTTTTTTTAATTTTAATGTTTTTCGGAGTCATAACAAAATCTTTTACACCATTATTTCAAAATGTTGAAAATTTACCCAAAAAAAAAAGTGTTATTCGAGCATCAACACTTTTCGTTTTGAGGGTGTTTTTTGCACAATTTTTGCACATAAAATTTTGGTATTATTGGCATTTTTTTAAATGTTGAAAATTAACCCTAAAGAAAAAATCCATCGTTCCATTATTAGCACTTTTCATTTTCAGGCTAGTTTTTGCACAATTTTTTCACAAAAAATTCGTTCTCACTGCCATTTTTAAAACATGTTCAAAATTGACCCTAAAAAAAAACCATCGTTCTAGTATACACACTTTTCATTTTTAGCACTATTTTTCATGTTTTTTCAGGGTTTTTTGGGTAGACTTCTCATTTTGAGTTTATAGTTCCCATTTCAAAGTTTACATTGTTGATAATAAACAAATGTTTGGAAGGATATCTTCATTGCTTTGTATCTGATAAACAGACACAATGGGTCAAATGGTTGCCTCTGATTGAATGGTGGTATAACACTTCCTTCCATACTGCCGCAAAAATGACCCCATTTATGGCACTTTATGGATATCATCCACCATCCATCACATCATATTTAAGAGAAAATTCTAAGGTTCAAGCAGTGGAACATCATATTGAGCATCAACAACAAGTTCTCCAACTCTTAAAGGATAACCGCACGTTGGCACAAAATAGAATGAAACAACAGGCAGATCAACATCGTAGCGAAAGAAGTTTTAATGTAGGTGACTGGGTATTCCTATAGCTACAACCATATAAAAAAATGTCCCTCAAGCAAGCTAAGAAGGATAATAAATTATCATCAAAGTATTATGGTCCGTACAAGGTGTTTCAAAAGATTAGTACTATGGCATACAAATTGGAGCTTCCTGTAGCTGCAGGAGTGCACCAAGTTTTCCATGTTTCATGTTTAAAGAAGGTTATAGGTGACAAACTCCCAGGCCAAATAATATTGCCAAAACTTGATGAGGAAGAAAAAATCATATTGGAACCGGAAGTAGTCATAGAAACAAGAGCTCGACAGCTATGAAATCGATCAATTTCGAAGTATCTCATCAAGTGGAAGAACTTATCCGCTGAAGATTCCACATGGGAGGATGAGAATTTTATACAGAAGCATCCATAACTACTCAAGAATTGAGGTCAACGCTTTTTGGAAGGAGAGGGGCATGTTAGGCCCCTATAATACTAGTGATTCCCCTATTACTATTGTCATTGTAACCCTTATTGTTATTATTGTGCCCCTATTATCCCCATATTGTTATTAGTATGCCCCATAGAAACCCACTATTGTTATTTCTGTGCCCTTATGTTATTACTGTTATGTCGACTTGATTATATTGTGACCTCTTAGACTCTTATATATAGAAGGGAGGTTTAGTCATTTGAATCATCCCATAATTGTTCATTCGTGTAATGTAAATGAGGTTGCCCCCTCGAAGAGACTTATTTCTAAGGCGTTGATCTATCTTTTCTATCTTTTTTTGAGCTGGTTTCATAACATTATGTTTCCCATTTTCTTAAACGGATCACTTAAAAACAAATTAGTCCATCGAATCACTAGATATTTATTTATAAAGGACCTTTTTTTCATTTTTAACCGCGAAGAGAGAAACAAAAAACCACAATTGCACCATGTTATTAATTAGGTGGCAAGAAGCCCTAATCTTTTGTGATGTGAATAACTAACCCTAGACTCTGTAGTCAACAACAACAATATTATACTAACCACATAAATTGACACAGGAGAGAACCAGATCAATGGCAACTTAGGGTTTTGTCAGACTCTGCAACGGCAGACCTGCTCTGACCACTACGCCCTTGCTACAGCTCAACTGCAAGCACTGGCACCAAATAGAGTACTCGTAATGGATTACCTCCCGGGGGGGAATCCGAGCCTCCCCCCAATGATCAAAGAGAACCTCTGAATCAATAGGTAAATGACGGAACAACAGTTTTGGAACAGAAGAACATCCGAACAAAGCAGGCAAATCAGAACAATCAAGGCAAACAAAAAAAGACACAGGAAGAAGCAGAAACGAACCAGCACACATAGGCGGCTAACGCAAGAACTGATGAGGTTCCTAAAGCAGCCTCGACAACCTGCAAACCTGTTGCAGCAGTAAGACCAAAGATTGAACTACCCAGTCAAAGAATCAACACTCAAATCCAATACATGAAGGATCATGCATTAATAGGGAAATTTATTGGCTTCTGGCCCACAGAGAAAGCCTTGCAGGGTTGGATTGCAGCTAAATGGAAACCCAAAGGGCATATCACCCTGCAGCTGGGACCAAAAGGTTTCTTCATGGCGGTTTTAACTGCATTGAAGACAGGAATAGGGTAATCGATGGGGGACCCTATTTTTTCAATGCTGCTGGTCTTTACTTGAGAGAATGGATTGAGAGATTCAACCTAAACAAAGAGGATCTAAGCTGGGCACCAGTCTGGATTCATCTCTACTCCCTCCCGCTGGAATATTGGGATGAAGACTCACTAAAAGACATCGGAAATGGTTTGGGGGAGTTCATAAAAACTGCGGAAGAGACAAAACTCAGAAGATACACTTCCTATGCCCGCATTTGTGTCTACATGCATCTAAGCAACGCTCTTCCGGATACGGTAAGTCTATATCATGATGATTTTGAGTGGGTTCAATCAATAGATTATGAACATGTTCCATTCAGATGTAGAAAATGTCATGCCCATGGCCATCTCTTTCGCGACTGCCCGCTAAATGTGAAGCCCACAACCTCTACCTCCTCAGAGAAACCTGATTCTGAAGGTTTCACTAGGGTAAACAATCGAAAAAAAGAATCACAAAAAACCTACATCTCAACCCAAAACTCCTCCCGTCAATACATCAATGCCATCCACTAGCAATAGCTTTGACATTCTAGCCCATCCTGCATCAATAGACCCTGAATCCCCCTTGCCCTCCACTAAAACTCTCAAGTTAACCTCTAAGGTCATTCCCACAGGCTCAGGGTATACTCAAAAGCCCTCACAAACCAAAGAGTCCAACACTTCCCCTCTCAGCAAGACTCCGATCTGGAAACCTCATGGCATGGATATTGACATCCTTCAACAAATACCCACCGCTTCAATGGACTTCTTAACGGAAAATGATGAAACCAATCATATGGAGGAAGAACCTGAAAGTATAGATCTAGGAGATCTAGACATTTTTGGCCTAGAGCAAGCTTGCAGGAAAAAGGAATTTGACAAAATCCCAGAAAGACAGCTGGAAAGCTTGGAAGTCATTCTCTCTAGAGCACATCAGCAAAGATCTCTAGGAATTCAACCAGGAAGTCATTGGGATGGGAAAAGTATTCCCAAAGACACTAAAAAAAGAGGGAGAAAGATAGACCTACAAAGAACCATCCGCATCGGAGAAATGCTGGTGGAATCAGGAAGATATTCCAAGCTTACAAAGTACTACAGTCCCCTCCCCAATAATGAACTATGAAGCTCACATCTTGGAATATAAGAGGGCTAAATAGCCCTGGGAAATACAGAATGATCAAAAATTTGATACAACAGGAGAAACCTCAAATTTTCTTCATGCAAGAAACAAAATGTAACACTATCACACTTGGCCAAACTATTTCTAAAGCCTGGCCAGGCAGTCAAATAATAGCAGTGGACGCTTTAGGAGCCTCGGGAGGATTAGCAATAGCATGGGATGAACGAGCCATCACGCTCACAAACATCCACGCAAGTCATCATTTCATTCAAGCCACTTTCCATATACTAGGGACAAATGTACATGGTCACCTCACCAATGTATACTTCCCCCAGGAAGCAGCAAATAAGTTAGCAATATTGAACACACTAACATTGCTCAACTCCACCAGAACACATCCGTTGTGGATAGCAAGAGGTGACTTCAATATGATTACCAAATTGGAAGAAAAAAGAGGAGGCAGAAACAAACTGGACAGTGACAGTACCCATCTAAAGAATTTCATACAAAGCAACTGGCTTATTGACATGCCATTCAACAATGGCATTCACACTTGGAATAATAGAAGAACCAGCACCCAGCAAATCGCCTCCCGACTTGATAGATTTCTGCTTTCAGACAATGCCATACATCTTGGAGGAGATCTTTCAGCCTCGATCTTACCTCTTGCTGGATCAGATCACTGGCCCATTTTGCTTCAATGGAAAAGACCTGGGAACATCACTCGAAGACCCTTCTGCTTTGAAGCCTTTTGGCTGACGCATCCTGACTTCAGCAATCTGGTCCAATCAGCATGGAAAAGCTTCAGTCCTCCAGAAGGATAAAAAATGTTTCAATTCCAACAAAAACTCAAATATCTCAAAAAGAACATCAAGCAATGGAACCAACTAACCTTTGGAAATATCTTTCAGGCTCAGAATGCTTTAGCTCAGGAAATGTGAAGCATCCAGCAGACAATCATTACAGAAGGAAGAACGGAAGCCCTCTTAGAGTAGGAAAAACACCTTCAGAATCAGATAGCAGAAAGAGAAAAGCAGGAGGAGATACTTTGGAGACAAAAATCTAGAGTCATATGGCTCAAGGAGGGAGAGCGGAATACAAAAAAATTTCACCGCACCACCATACAGAGAAGGATGCACAACAATATCGCTCACATTCAGAATCAGCAAGGAGAGCGATTGGAAACCCATGAGGATATTGAACAAGAGCTGCTTACTCATTTCAAAAAAGTGCATCAAGAACCACAAATCAACCGACAACCAGCTATAGAGAAGATTATTCAGAACATCCCAAGAATTATAACAGAAGAACATAATCAGCTACTCCTTAGTCCGATTTCCCTACAGGAAGTCGAATCGGCAATGCGACAGCTCAAGGAAGGAAAAGCACCTGGTCCAGATGGTTTCACCTCCAACTTCTTCCATTACTTCTGGGATCTCATTAAAGAGGAGGTATGGCAGGTAGTTGAAGAGTCTCGCACTCTTCGCTGGATGCTTCCCTCTCTGAATGCAACTTTCATTGCTCTTATACCTAAAGAAGAGAAATCTCTCACACCGGACAAATTCAGGCCTATCACTCTCTGTAATGTAATTTACAAAATCATATCTAAAGTCATAGCTTCTCGCCTGAAGCCATTGTTACCTATGCTAATCTCGCCAGAACAATCGGGATATGTGGAAGGAAGGAAAATCACAGATGGCATCATTCTCACCCATGAGATCATACACTCCTGAAACATCTCAAAAAAGCAGGTATGCTCCTAAAAATTGACCTTTCAAAAGCTTTTGATAAGTTAAGTTGGACTTCATCCAAAAGATGTTGATAGCTTTTGGCTTCTCTCCTCCTTGGATTAGATGGGTCATGAGTCTGATAACCTCTACTATGTTCTCCATTCTCGTCAATGGCATACCTACCAACCCCTTTCGTCCCTCCAGAGGCATCCGTCAAGGGGATCCTCTTTCCCCCTTTATTTTTGTCTTAATGGCGGAAGGGCTAGGCAGAAGTATAAAAAATGCTCTGCAATTACAACAACTCAGAGGAATTTCATTCCCCAATACCCCTGCTTTCACCTATCAACAATTTGTGGATGATAATATGTTGTTTGGACATCCCTCGGTTCAAGAAGCCCTAAGATTCAAATCCCTTCTGAATGAGTTCTCTAAAGCATCTGGAGCCAGCATTAATAATGTCAAATCCCAAATCTTTTTCTTTCATACCCCCCCCATCACTCAATCTTCTATAGCCCGTATTTTTGGATTCACAGTCGCCTCTCTCCCTTCCAAATATCTGGGTGCCCCCATGACTGACTCTACTTTAAAGCACTCCTCATGGCAACTACTCCTAGAAAAATTTGAAACTCACCTTTCCTCCTAGACCTTCAGAGCACTCAATATGGCTAATCGCCTAGTTTTAATCAAAGTTGTCCTGCAATCTATGCCTCTTTATCTTTTCTCTGTTTTGGCAACACCAAAATGGGTGCTTAAGAAAATAAAAAATCTGCAGTGGAATTTTTTATGGGGTTCCTCGGGACAGAATAGAAAATGGGCACTAGTCAAATGGTCAACTGTATGCCTTCCAAAATTGTTAGGGGGCACTAGACTCAGAGATCCTCAACATAGCAATGTAGTCATGGGCGCAAAATTATGGTGGAAATGGATTTTTGCACCGCACACACCTTGGGCAATCCTCTGGACTGCCAAATATGCAAACAACCACCCAACAGATGAGTTAATTAGACTCACAGAAGTGGAAAAAGGATCTTTAATCTGGAATGCGGCCAGTCAGCACAAAGCTATAATCCAACAGCACAACTTCTGGGAAATAAGGGATGGCAATAATGCATGCTTCTGGGGTGACTCTTGGCAGCAAAGACCAAAATTAAGTGACCTGATTAGACCTTGTCAAGCACAGGACTGGGAAGCGCATCAGATGGATACAGTCAGCCAACATTGGAAGCCCACCCTCATTCAGGACTATAGACAATGGATAAGCTCAGCACATATTATCAGGCAAGGAACTGAATCTACACATAAGGATTTGGACACAGAGCTTAATAACAGGAAAATCCATTTCTCTGACAAGAAGGATAAAATATGATGGGGATATAATGCCAGAGGTACCTTTACCACTCAGGAGGCATACAAAATCATAATTGGAAACCAAACAATCAAGGATCCTCTATGGGATAAAGTCTGGTCACCCAACATTTGGCCCAAGGTATCCACTTTTCTATGGCTGGTATGCCAAAAAAAAAACTCACATGGGATAATTTAAGGAAAAAGAGTTTCCATGGACCCTCCATATGTCCCAACTGTAAACAACAGGAAGAAACCATTCAACACCTCATGCACACTTGTGAATTGGCAAACAAACTCTGGGAAAAAGTGATTTTTAGATGCCAAAAAGAAGGAAGAGATAAAGAAGATATTACCAACACCATTTGTAGATGGGCAACCAATCCGTATAAAAGAAAACTGCTCAACTCTTTGTGGAAAATCATTCCAAGCCTTCTCATGTGGTCTATATGGAAAGAAAGGAACTATCGCATCTTCAAAGATCAATGTACACCATTAGAAGTTCTATGGAGTAGCTTTTGCAATAATCTTCAGGAAACCTTAATACTCCAAACTTGGAATGAAGAGGACTTTCCATCCCTTCCACAGGAACAGAATATATGGATGAATTGGAACCTGCAGATGAATCAGGTAAAGGCCAAACATACTAGATCCTCTTTTCACCACATTTCCCCAAGCAAATGGACTCCTCTACCACATAATATGATACAATTAAACTTTGATGGAGCTTCCAAAGGAAACCTAGGCAGAGTAGGATATGGAGGAATATTTTGGGATCACAAGGGCAAACCACTTTTAATTTTTTTGGGCTCAATTGGATGGGATACGAACAATTCAGCAGAGCTAGAAGGGCTGTGGCAAGGACTTCTTTTAGCCCAACAACAAAGATTCTTTCCCTTAGTAATCGAAGGTGACTCTCAGATTCTAATCAATATGGCCAAATAGATTTTGCAGGGGACCCCTGCATACAAAGTGGTCAGCAGCTGGCGACTGGCAGAAAGGTTAGAGCTCATAGAACATTGGCTCACCAATAACAGAGCAATCACTTTCAAACACATCAGAAGAGATGGAAATACACTGTCGGATCTCCTGGAAAATTTGGGGGTGGATAGTGATCAGACACTACACACAAGTTCATGCAATATTATTACCAATGTTTCCCATTTACAAGAATACAAGGAACCGGTACAAATCGACGGGGTGCATCGGGATGTGGGTGATTAATTGGAAATTAATGAAGATAAAACAGGAGAACTGCAAGTGGCTGAGCCACATGGTTACCCGCATCCTCCTTCATGCCAATTTATGGCACAAACATAGTCAACCTGCAGACACCATTAATTTGGTGCTCAGGTCAAGATGGTTGCAACAGGCTTAAGGCCATGGCAAACGCTGGCCAGAATTCATTCTCCCCCTCCCCGCTTAGATGCTCTTGCCCCCCTCAAGCTAAGAAGTCGAACATCCGCACAGTCACAGGGTGACGCTGCTAGATTCTCAACTGTGTGGATTTGGGAAATGACATCCATTTCACCCAAACCACTCACTGCATTTTGAATTCTGCCCAGAACTCTTCTACTTCTAGGCTAAACAGCATCAGTAATCCCAGAGTGAACTCTACCTCACCAGCTACTCATTCTGATTATACTACTATCATCCCAGCCCATAACTTTAATCACCACCCTGCTGGACACACAATGACGTGGATTCGCCATAGGATGCACAACAGATGCGGTAGCAGTCAAAGCCATAGCACTCGCCCATCCTCGCCACCCACCCCTGAAGCAGAGACCCCTTTCTCCACCCCCTCTTCTGATTAGTCCAGAGGTCATCTCTCTGGAAAATCCCTGAATACCCGCAACGGCAGAAGCCAGGCACAAGCATATGTGGCTAGAAGATCGAATGCTACCACCCAAACGACTAGCCCTCCTAGCCCTCCTCACCCTTCTTACCACACTACCTAGTTTCGTTTTCAAAGCACGCTGCATCGACCCGCCATTATTGCCACTATCACAGTGGCATTCAACAAAGAATTGAGTCAGCAGGAGGAGCAAGCTACACGGACTCAAGGACCTGAACCAGAGAAAGGGAAGACCAGCAAGTAGGAGAAGGTCGAGGAGACACGAGACACAGGAGCTGGAGAAAACACAGACAGAAAGACAACTTCGCTCAGGCACAAAGATGGCCATGGCAGCACCCTGCATGGCAAGGAAATGGCTGGCGGCAAGCATGCAGTCGATGGCTGCTCGGGCGGCACGCAAGAGGTCGGTGGCAGCCAGGGTGGCACGTCTGCAGTGGTGGTGAAGAGGGATGACTACGATTGTCAAATCGAGGAAGAGCTGGTGGATTGGGATGACTACGGTGGTTCTGTTGTGAAGGAGCATCCACCAGACGCCTAGTGGGCTCTGCTTGATAGCTGAGCAAGCCAAGTTCTAACTATTTGATTTTGTCATAGGGCTCTTTCCTACTGTTTTTTCAATCCACGTTTTTCATTCTGATTGGATCTTACTCAGGATTCTGATTGGGATTTACTTATTTTTGTTTTGAATTGGAACCCCTGCGTGGGCTTTGATTTTGGGTACACTCAGACTGGTTTTCCCCTCAGTGGGTAGTCATGTTTTTGGGCTTTTGGTTTCATATTGATATAACTATGTTCAACACCACAGAGGCCGAAGCCTTGTTGTAATTTTACCATTTTCATTAATAGATTAGCATGCTCGGGTGGCACACAAGAGGTCGGTAGCAGCGAGGGTGGCACGTCTACAGTGGTGGCGAAGGGGGATGACTACGATTGTCAAATCGAGGAAGAGCTGGTGGATTGGGATGACTACGGTGGTTGTGTTGTGAAGGAGCATCCACCAGACGCCTAGTGGGCTCTGCTTGATAGCTGAGCAAGCCAGGTTCTAACTATTTGTTTTTGTCATAGGGCTCTTTCCTAATGTTTTTTCAATCCACGTGTTTCATTCTGATTGGATCTTACTCAGGATTCTGATTGGGCTTTACTTATTTTCGTTTATGAATTGGAACCCCTGCGTGGGCTTTGATTTTGGGTACACTCAGACTGGTTTCCCCTCGGTGGGCAGTCATGTTTTTGGGTTTTTGGTTTCATACTGATATAACTATGTTCAGCACCGCAGAGGCCGAAGCCTCATTGTAATTTTACCATTTTCATTAATAGATTAGCATTACGTAGAAAAAAAAACCCTAGACTGTGACGCGATGGCTACAAGCTTAATGATCTCTGTAGTTTTCTTTATTTTCCATGACTTGTTGACTTTCTCTACGGCACATTGGATGACTTGAATATTATATTATGTTGTTGATTCGATGACTATCTTCGTATATATTTTTGAGAGATGTATTATTTGGCTTGCAACATGTCTACACATCTTGCATTCTGTATACTCCTTGTAGCTCACACTCTCCATGAACAGTAGCTCGTTCTACTCATCACAGTGGCTCACAATGCAATATGTGGTTTGCATTCTCCGTGTGGCATCGCTATGCTCAAAGAAATTATTGTGACTCACATCTATCTCTCTGAGGTTTTCTTTAATATCTGTGACATGGACATAAACAACATATACTCATGGACAAAAGAAATAAGGATGTTATTGGGAGAAATTGAGCGACCATAACAACATAATAGTACAAAGCAACAAAGAATATTACATGGAAGAGTTAGAAATAAGATTCATGGTTAAAACATGAATTTTTAATTCAGAAACAATGAGAAATCATGGGAGAAGATCAAAATAATATTGGTCAAGTTATTCAGAAATAATGATAAATCATGGGAGAGGACAAGAAAATATAAATATTTGATGAATTGTTTGCCTATTAGCCAAATAAACATATTGTCTATTATTTTATTTTTCCTCTTTTACGATGATTACACAAATCAAATCACAGTGGTATAAGAGAACTGAGGATTTGTTTGATAGTCTAGCCATGTTGTGAAAGGGCATGGGAAAGCTCTACGGTCCCATGAGGGAGAGAGACAAGGTTTTGAGTTAACAAACACTAAATTTTGATCCATCCATATTATTGCCATGTTGTTGGCCTGAAATGGTGATTTTCATTCTTGTATGTATGAATAACTAGACGTCTGACTACCCCATGTATTCTTTTCAATTCTGCATTGTCAAATAAGCTAAGGTATCAAGACAAACATCTAGCATTTTCGGGTGTCCAATCTCCAAACATCCACATCGATTGCGACATTGTCCAATTTGTTCACTTCTCCCTCACGCTACTCGGTCTTTTGTACTTGTGACAGTACAATCCGCCTTTGGTGTTTTTGAGTGACAGTTTCAAAGATGCATGGTTATATGACAGAGACTTTGATATGATTCTACACGTTTGTAAACACAAAGAAAAAATGTCTGGAGTGAATTTACTCTGATCATTGCACTATCTTGTAGCATGTGCAATCGTATGTGTTGGATGGACCAAATGATCGAGTGACTCCGAATAGTGCCTTAGCATATAGCTCTGGAGCTTTTCCAAAACCCTGCACCATTGAGTCCTGGGCACACTCGATTATGGAAGAAAGTTAATTATATTAATATTAACTCCTATATAAATTAGTAGGAAATAGAATTCTTATGGATATTATTAAATTTTATTGATTTATATCTAAAGAACTTGAGTTATAAATGCAAATGGGTGTTAGATGTTGGTTTTATTGGTAAATTGAAAGCACAACATCACTTGATTGTTGGAGAAAATATGCAAGGTCGACTATTGTTTCCTTTTCCACAATGTCGATTGTTGTTTTTCCTTTTTTGATCTGCAATGTCACTATTGTGGCCTTATCTGCTGATCTGTAGGGTTTCGTGTGCGATGGCTTATCAGGTTGCAGATAATGACCATAACCATTCCAGAAACAACTCATTTGCTGTGGATTCTTCTATGGATGCATTCATTTGGATAACACTTATCCTTACTTGCACATGGACCAGTCGCACTAAGAAAGGCTCATTAATCTCATCTTCTTCATGCGTGAAGGTTGAGTGTACACGGTGTCTGCTCGATCATCTTGATCGATTTATAGTTTCTTGATATAAATACTCTCCATACCCATTCTTTGGTATTAAGCTTCATCTCTTCTGTATTGGGGGTCTTATGCTTTCAAATTCTTCCATGGGTGGCTTCTATGCACCAAAGCCAAAGGTGACTATCCTCTCATGTAGGTTGCATGCCTGCATACATAATTGCAAAAGGAAGAAGTGGAAGTGATGGGTGTTTGGGTTTGGGAATTCATACCATGTTCCACATTCTTTTATCAATTTTTCTTTTATCCAATCACCTCTATGATGAATTTCGAGTTTCTTCCTCGAGGAAGATCCTCTCCTTGTTCATCAAAGGTTTAATGGAATTATTGGGAATTCATGGCCATTTAATTGCTAACAAGAAGTTGCTAATAGGAAGCGTTGGAGTGGCTTATTTAAAGAATGCACTACCTAGAAGAGTGACGGAGTTGAGTGGTTAAATGGTCGTGGTGGTGGCATGAATTGGGTACAATAGTGGTTTGACCATTGTCTAATTGGTGGAAATGTTGTGGTTAACTGCATTCTGTTGGTCAACGTTGTTATTAGTGATTGTGTGCCTTATGTTGGGTCTTTTACCCTGTATCTATAGTTGGCGTGGCATTAGAAAATGGAGGACAACAATTTGAGTCTAAACATGACTTATTTGAGATATTTGAGTCTGACTTATATATACCCTCTCTAGTTCAAATTTTTTGTAGAATTTTACCACAAGAAGATTGCAAAATGTTACATGTTGATTATGGGAACATGTTTCCCTATGGAAAGTTTTGAGGTTGACTTGCTACCTTGACTTGGCTCAAATCTACAGAGTATGTTCGCCAAAGGTTGAGATTTATTTTTTTAGTTGTTCAAAGACAGTTTTTGTCTCTCACAATCGAAAATTCGAGGGCAGCCGGGATTGCAGGTCGGCTTCATGGTGAAGCACCTCCATGCAAGCCTTCACTTAATGCTTGGATGGAATTGGTCTGGATGGAATCACTGCCGAATGACTGACATAGTGCTTTTAGCATCATAGTAATAATTTCCCTCCCTCATATTGTAGGCAAAATTTCCAGAGATACGATTGTGCATTGCTTGTTTTTTTTTATAATAAGCCACCTATGCCAACATTCTAAGAAGTTTATTATTTATACACACTTCATAGTAATCTTTGCACTTTATATTGAATTTCTCAAGTCTAAGTATTATATTTCATACACCATGATGGATAGCTATAGTAGCATTGCGGGGAGGAGAAACCCTGTAAGGTTATATTGGAACAAATAATTTTGCAATATTGTTATATAACATAGAACCTTGTAGTGTTGTGATGGAGTAGAGAGTAATGCAAAGAAATGACAACAATTAACATGTTGATTATTTTCAATAAGTAGAAGTGGTCAACCATAAAGTGGTTACTGTTTTATTGTGCCTACTTATTAAGTGTTGGGAATTATGTGAAGATTAAATTTTTATTTCATTATATGTCGTGGAATTTTCTCCCAAAACTTAAGTTCTTGTCAAATGCTCTTGTGAGGGCACAAAGACTCTATACCATGATTTAAAATTGGTTTAAGATACTTACACATGATAGACCTAGCTTTAGATGTTCATAGTCGAGATTGATGAATGAACAAATTTGAAATAATTGTAAGGTATGATTATTGAGAGTTTGGATGATGAATTTTAGTGGTGTGGTCATCATGGCTTATGAATATGAAAGAAAGTGTTGAAAGGAGTAATGGTGGATAAGGAAAGTTTGAATCCTATGTGTAACTGCATGCCAATAGGTCTCTTCTTACATATTGTCATCATATTACTTTGCTCATATTAAAATTAAATTATGAGTTGCACGATTGTTATGCGTAGTATAATCAAGGACATAGCTTAATAGAATGAAGTTATACTTATAAGAGATCTTAAGGGAAGAAATGTTGAACTCTTATGAGGTAATTGGCAAACAAAAATAGATAAAATGACAAGTGCTCTTTCCATAGATCATGGTCAACACGAGGAAAGATTAAAATAAAAGTATATAGATGGAATCTATATAAGTCATAGGAAATAAGTTCATGACATTCTATTAAAAGTATCTAAAATTGATGGTTAATTAATTGGTTTCCAACCTAGAACAGATTCTGAAGGTTTTATGTTCATGAAATTCCCATGAAATATCATTAAGCTCATGAAAGACAGGTCTCTGTATGTGGTATGAGACTATGTATTTTTAAAATTGTCTTTCAATTTAATATTTTTGTGTTAATTGGTGCATCTACATGTAATGATGCAATTCATTTTGGATGTGGTTTTTCCACTAGTTGAACCGTTTAATTCACCCTTATGGGGAAAATGCTTCAAATATACACCATTGAAGGGAACTAAACTTTACCAGGTCATTATTCTAATATTCAGTAGCAACATGCATATGTAATTAGATATGCATAGTTTGGAACCTACATGTTTCTTTTTTAATAAAGAAATATCCTAATAATTGTAACTGAGATATGCAAGAGGCACAAGTTATATTTCCAATCTAGACTGAACTAGGGTCAAAGTTTTGAAGTGTATGCACACATGTAATACAACTCATTGTATACATGTTGAAGAAGACATTATACATTAATAATTTTATGACCTTCATAAGTAGGTCAATGGGACTGGAACCCAAAAGTACATCTAGTGTAAATACATAATAGGAGTATAAAAGCAACTCCTAGTGCTTCTCAATATTCTATTGAAATGATGTATCTGCTTCTACTATATATAAACAAAGTATACATGATTTATGAGAATAGAAATGACAAAAAAATTAGATATGGTGGTGCTGGATGCATTTGAAGTAGAAATAGAGCAATTCAGAGCAACCTAATGGCTAACAAGAATTGTACACTAGATTCGGAACATGACTTGTCTGAATTAATTAACAAATTGTGGGTGAACCAAAAGGATTCACATTAGTACAGCTTATGATGATCTAAGGATCTTATGCTAGTAGTAAAATAATGCATGCATCAAGTAAGGTGTGACATATAAAATGTTCTAGACAATGAAAAGAGAGGATAACAAACCATGCAATAGTTGTTGCTAAACTAATAGGATGATTCCACCATATTGATGGCTAAGTGGTACTGGTAATCGGGATTTTTGTACACAAAGATGTTTGGTATCTAGCAATCTATTCAAATTAATTCACAATCGTACAATCTGGGATGCAGATTTTGTACCACTATTTCCTACCAAGCAATATTGGAGAAGTCTACCTGTCAGCTTGCATTGATAGTGTTGTTTGGCAACATAACAATTGTTGCATAAACGATGTGGGAATTCATGTTAATGAATTTGATAATTGATAAATGAGTTATATTCTCTTGTCTTCCAAGGGTGATTTAATGTTTAAGGTGAGGTGTCAACATGTAAATGACCTAGGTTCACACCCTGGTACACATAGTGCCAAAAAACTTAGAGGGGGTGAAATTGAGAACATTGTAACCTTCACTTATGATTCATGTATAGATGTATGTACATGCATATTGATTGTTCGATTAGTTCTGGATATACATTGAATTATTCATGACCAACAAGGTGTTGGGAGTAGTGTTAAAAAGGAGCAAATAGGAAATCATATGGCATAACTAGATTATGTGTGGTGTACTTTGGAGTACCAAGCAATTAATTTCTTGGCTAAAGACAAGGTTAAGGTTGTTATTAAACTTCAAATATAATATTGAAGGCCATACTAGATTAGCTATCAAAATCTTGCTTTATGATTGGGCAGAGGTCATATTCCATTGTTATTAAGACCTTGTCTAGTGACAAATTCAATCCCAAAACTCAAAGTTATTGGTATTGTAAAGTTGTATTATGCATAATTACCTTTATGTTATCATTTTGCTAAAATTTTCCTGCAACCACAAGACACATGAAAGGAATTAGCTAAATAAAATCACTTGAATACTTTGACATAAAATTATTCAATTATGCTCTGGTTGCAGAAGTTGAATAGGTCCATGAATTCCTTATTCTCCAATCAACAAACCAAGCATGGTTTGATTGGATTTGCCTAAAGGTAGTGTGAATAAATAAAGGAATTTTTGGAGACATGTGGATAAGGTACGTGTTGTGCATGTGATGATATGGACATTTGGTATTGTGTACACATTGTACGGGTGGTACTGTGTACATGTGGTACATATGGTACTGGTGTGGATGCAGGTATTGCATGAGGTTGGATGACGTGTATAGTTGTATGTGTGTGATGCACATGGATGAGGAGAATGAATTGGGTGGTTTTCTGGCGTGGCAACCGATCCGGAGTGCGTGCAGAATAAATACATAAGTGGAAGCTAAGGATTGATTAAAGGATAAGTATCTGTATTTTATTTTAGTTTTAGTATGCATGTGATTTATGATTTTAGTCTATGATGATTACATGTGATCTATGATTGGGTTATGATGGTTACATGAGATTTATTATTTTGATGGTTATGTTTTGAGCTAACCTGATGTGATATTTTTATACATGTGGATTGGTCAAATGTGCTAGTTTGACTTGTTGTGACTAATGCAAGGAGACTGTAGGAAGAAAGTGTTCAGAAAGAACACAAATGCATTAGAAGAACATGCATTTCTTCATATTATTTAAATACAATGAAAATGAGGAATCATAATTAAATGGCAGGCAACATTAATCCATAGTTACTCAAATAGTAGCATTGTTATATCAATTTATCACATTGACTGTGGTAAACAAAATTGAGTTTCTGCATCCAAAGTCTCTCACAAAATTGATTGAAACAAATGTTACAAGTAGAAATGGAAGAATATTTGCTGGTAGAACTCCTTTGTAACCTATGTATCGAAAGATTTGATTTAGGTGGCATGGCCATTGGAACTTGTAAATTCAGAAACAACTATTGGTGAACGAGTAAATAAATTGTAAGATGTAGTAATACACCAAGGATGATGTAAATTTAAGGGGGGAGTATGTAACACCCCTCCATTATATGTAACACTTTGTTGCTATCATGTCAGACCTAAGCTAAGCCTAAGTTGTAACAGAAAAGCTAGGTCTGAGGTGTAACAATGAAAGTAAATACTTTATTATTAAATAAATAAATATAATTTAATCACTTGGAAAATGAGACACCAAGAGATGAGATTCTTGCCAAATAAAATCCCATTGGTGAATGGGAATGGATAATTCTTTCATGATAATACTTCTAGATCAAATTCTAGATAAGCTTAATGGAATGGAAGATAAATATCCATTAAGTTATTTAGTTGGATAAAGATGCTAAGTTTAAGAAAAAAAAACATAAAAGCCTTGCAGGAGAGAGGCAAGATTTTATGGGAAAATACATAAAAGCCTTGTAGGAGAGAAAGACAAGATTTTATGGTAAAAGCCTCACTAGAGAGAAAGGAAAGCTTTTCTAGGAAAAGCCTAGGCAAATGGATAAAAATATCTATTCAAAAGCAGGACGCCGCTAAAGGAAACCATATCATAAAAGAGGGTATTAAATACCCATTGAATAAATCAACATGAGGCAGTTGATCCATGGCAAGAACTCTCGTCTCGGGGATGAATTGGAGGAAGTCAATTCTAGGTTGGGTGGCGGTGCTCGGTTTTTCCAAGTGACATTCTTTCAGCTAATCTAGTTTGATTGAAGTGCATAGGATGCTCTGTATGTTGGCTCCTTACTCTTTATGTTGTCAAATATTTAAGCATATGTGTATAATTGCATGTGTTATCTTTGTTTATGAGATGATTGAATACTTATGTGTGTGACAACTATTGAATATAAATTTAATCGAAGTTAAATTTAGTGATGGGAGCATAGTAGGTGGTTGTTAATATTGGGTCAAGGAGGTATGTGACAGATGCCAGTTCAGGAGTTTTGTTCATCTCCGTGGACAAAACAAAGAGTACGATCAAAATCCATACCATTAGCGTCAAGTTTCATTCATGAATATTAAATGTCAATTGAAAACATTAAACATTTATTTAGAGAACAAGTGTATCTTTCACTGCCATGCATACATGTTTATTTGTCAATTGTTTAAAATCTCCAACATTGAAGTCAATCACCATTTTTCATGAAAGAGTCGATAGTCTACCAAGGATAAACACCAAAGATTTGATTGACAGAATTTTAAGGGACAAATTGCAGATGAGCCCTCTAAACTATAGAATTGATATTATTGCCCTATTGTATTTATTTGAAAAAAAATGGGGAAAAGGTGTTCTAATTTGCCTATATGTGGAGATTTTTGTAATATTGAAGGGGTTTGGTTCTGAGTAAACTATTTTGGCTACATTGTATTAGTTTTTTTTAATATTGAAAGAATATTTTCAGGTAGAGGATTGGACACATTTCTAAATATTCTTCTGATGGCATTTTATGGTCTATTTTTCCAGTAGATGTATATCTTTCATTGTATTTCATTATTTTGTAATTTCTTCAGTATTTGAATGAGTCTACATGACATAGAATTCATCTTGAGATGATTTGTTTCATTGCATTCAAATATTATCACCTTTCCTTTCTAAAATTAACACAAGCCTCATCCATTATTTGATGCCTTGTTTTAATGGATTGTGCTCCTAAATTCACCCACCATACTACAACAATTTTGATGTCTAGTTGAATGTTATCTACCTCACCTTTGAGAACTACTTGTTCATCAGTTAAGCCTTGAAACCTTTGATTGATATCTCATTTATTACTCCATGCCCAATGGATTTTTTCTCAGCCCTACCACAGTGATTTTGAAATTGTTCCTTACGAAAAATATAGCCATTTCATTCATTAAGAACTATTTGTTGTAGTGACATTGAGTGACTGAGTTTAAGAGAGAGTCATCTCTAGGTTAGAAGGGCTAGCTTCCAATACGAAAGATTGGTTTCAGGTTACCTTAGGATTTTCCTTTACACATCTCAGTAAAATTTTGAGTGATAACACTTCTAGTGGATGTTGGAGAACTTGCTTGAGGAGTAGAGGATTCCTTCCAATGGTGTTTGGACAACTAGTGAAGGTGGTGGCCTTCTGTAGGTGGTGGAAGTGGTGGATTTCGAGTGAGTGGTGGCTCACATTGTTTTGTGAGTAGAGGATTACACACTCATGGTGGCCAATGACTGATGAGCCTCATAAATGGATAATTATAAGAGCTCATTATACCTCCTAACCTAGTCAAATCAACCACTCTCTTAGCTTATGGCATGATTTTCTGATTATATTTATGTTTATAGAGTGAGTTGAGTTAGTTATGATGACATGTAGTCTAATATGTGTTTAATGCATCTTATTGATGAATTTTGTGGTCAAAGTCAAGGATCCAGTAGACAAATGGCAGCAATAACTTGAAGTGGACAAAGGAGAGGACTTATAGGAGGGAATCCCCCTCATTTATTACTCCTCACTTTGAATTTCCCTTCATTCAGCTCAGAGTACAAGAAGCCAAGTCATGCACTAGCAGGCAGCTGAGCAAGTGGAGGATCACTGATGATTAAATCGAGTTTTGGGAGCCAAGCCTCCATGATTTTAATGAAGCTTTTGGTAGCTTCATTTGTATAAGTAGAGAGGCCTAGGGCCTCACTAGGGTTTGATTTTTGCTGCAGTTTTTCTTATGTAAACTCTGCTCAACTTCCATCTTATTTTTGAGAGACTTTCATGTGATCTTGTTATTGTTTTGATAATAAAGATGGAATCCTTTTTGAGCTAGCACTAAGTTACCTCAGAGGGCTAAAGCTCTTGGGCTAGGGCCCAATCCAAGTAGCCAATCTCCTCTTTTCTTTTATTTGTATGTTACATTTCAGTTTGTAGATTAGTTTGTTGTTAAATGTATTTTCTTTTCATGGTTAAGAATAGGTTGCTTTTGATGATTCAGTGGTTTGCTTCCATTTGTGTTTTCTATAGCTAGTTAAGTAGTGATAAAGAAAAGATCCAAAAGGCTAGAAACAGTGCCTTGGCCTCTCTTCCTCCCTCTGGGACCATGATTTGAGGCAAAGACCCTCTTACTGCACCAAAACACAGATTTTCCCCATTCATAGGACTTCTAGTGTTTGCAGCTTTCTAGTTGGTTCATAGTCTAGTTTGCTTTGCTTCAGAACTTCTTCATCATGCTCATTTCCTTATTTTAAACAATCTTCTTTCATGCTTTCCTTTCACGCAATGGTTATCAGCATTTCCTTTCATAGATCATAGTTTACTTTGATGCAAAAACTCTATTTTTTAGATGCACTTATTTCCTTGCTTGCTTAATCCCATTGGTTGACTGTTAGTTTTTTATGCAGTAGATATATTCTAGCAGTGGGCCAGCCTATCAACCATTCCACCCCCCATCTAATCCATGCCCTACAGGTCGCCCAAGTCTCCCTTCAAATCTGCCTTAGTTTCCTGCATTTTCCATAGACTTTCTTCTCTCCCCTTGAGCAAATCCAATCATCTTTCTCTCTCCTAATGACTCTTGGTAGACCATAGGTGCCTTAACATTTCATTCCAACCTTCATCCACATTTTCCACCCTCTCTCCAACTTCAAAATAGTGAAAACTGCTCTCGGCCTCCTCCTATAGGCCTCCTATAGAACGTTGTTTTTCCTCCTGTAGATTTCCTGTGTCCTCCAGTAGATTTTCTTCTAGGCTTTCTTTTGAAGGCCGAGTATGGGAAAAGCCTCCAGAAGGCCACCTGAGACCTCCTAGGACCCATCCACACCATCCTACATCCTCTCACATCCCAAAACCCCCCTCCATCGCCACCTATTCACTGCCACATTCACAAACAAATAAATTACATGCATGTCAAATTCACATAAAAATCCAAAAATATGTTTTTTGCTTATTTACTTCCAAAAATAGCTTAGTTTGATGTTGTTTACTTCCTTGAGTAGATAATGGCATTCTTTTCATGGTTTTCATAGTTCTTTCTGCAAAAGTAGGATTAGTTGGTTAATTAGGATTTACTTGGTTTGCCTTACATTTCAGTCTTCCTTTCTGCAGTTAGAATAACATCTATCTTTCTTTCCTTTCATCACATTTAGAGATTCTTCTAGAATTCATAGAAGTTGGCTTGGGCTCCTAGTGATCTTGTGCTGGCTGACCAAGTGACAACCTTCAGTAAGAACTAGTATTTGTGCATACAGCACCGTTGCTTCCAAGTTTGTTACGAACTATCAGGTTGATAATAGTAAAGTAGGCAGCCCAGGAGTTGCAGCATCATTGCTACAATACTGGTGCTCACCACTTTTTGGCGTTGTTGCCGGGGAAGCGTCAGAGTATTCTCTGATTACTGCTTTCTTCTATTTTCTATTGCAACATTCTGCTAATAGTTTATTTCAGCAAAAGTAGAATAGTCATTTCCTTTCTTTTCAATTTTGCATTTCCTTGCTTTCTTTTTTAATTCTGCAATTTCCATTTCAGCAAAAGTATATTAGTCATTTCCTTTATTTTCCTTACTTTCCTCTTCAATTCTGCAATTTCATTTCAGCAAGTTGCAATTTGTTTTGTTCAATCAATTTCAGTTTTGCAGGTACTATCAGTGTGGGGAAAAAGGAGAAAAACAACCAAAAAGATTTCCTTTCATGCCTCGTAGGAATAAAGATAATTCAGAAAAAAAAATTTGCCCAACACCCCCACTGCTTCACACAGCCAACCTTCTCTCTTCTTCGGTGGTTGTAGTCAAGAAGAACCCTTAGGTGAACAGCCAGACATATTTGAAGAACCTATAGCGAAAGAAGAAGAAGAAAACATTCATTTGGAACCAATGGCTGAACACATAAATGCTAAGGGAAATGGAGAAAGAATAGAGGGTACCTTTCCTATTCGGGAAACCAATGGGAACACAAAAATGAAGAATATAAGCCCTTCTACCCTACCTCATTTCCATGGTCTGACTACAGAAGATCCTGACACCTTCTTGTTTGAGTTTGTTGTTATCTGTCTAACCTATGACTATGCAGAAGATGAGCAAAAGTTGAAACTATTCCCTTCTACTCTCAAGGACACAACATTGCACTAGTTCATGGGATTACTTGGAAATAGTATCACAACTTGGGCTCAGATGCAGCAGGCCTTTAATAACAAGTATCGAGACTATTGTAGGTCAAAAGATACTAAAGAATAAATTTTTCGAATGACTATAGGAAGTGATGAGTCCCTAGAAAACTATGAGGAGAGGTCCAACTCAATTAAAAAAGGGTCGGGTGTACACTTGACCCTGAGTCTCTGAAGATGGTCTTGATCAGAGGAATTCGGGAAGATCTTTTAGACACCCTCCACCTACTGGCTAGGGGAGGCATATATCAACTATGCTATGAAGACATAAGGACTGTTTTTAGAAACCATTCTAGAGCAGCTAGAAAGAAAAGTAGGGGGAGTCCACCCATCGCTAGTACCTCTTCCTCTAACTCATCTATCAAAGGAGAAATTGGAAACATGCTGGAAGACTTCAAGAGTGAGATGCTATAGACTCTTTCCATGCAAATGGATACCTTGCATATCAAAAGGAAACAAGAGGAATCAAAGAGGGCTTTGGCCATTTTTTGCCCTAGATGCACCAGGAGGAATCCTAAGAATGAATGCCCATTGAACTCTATAGAGGTTTGTTCAGTTTGTGAGGAAAATCATTCTACAGATAAGTGCCCTTCCTTGCCCAGACTTAAAGCTGTATATCAAGGGACTGAGGGAGCCACTGAACAACTCTATTACATAAACCAAATAAGGCCGCATGGACCTAGACCATACCAGCAGGGGATGCAAGGGACATCCTAGGCATATTACAACCCCAGCACAGTCACTTCCATACCTTCTTTGGGTCCCCCTGCTCATCCTTCATGGTCCACACCTCCTCCTTGGTCCTTTACATCTCAATATCATGCCCAACCAGCCAACCATGCATTTCAACCCTATGCTCAGCCACCACCTCAATGGGATGCACTTCATTAGGGGTGAAGGCCCCATTACAACTATCTTCTCACTCTTTTGCCTCCACCACCTACCCAACCACAACTGTTACCTCTTGCTCCTCGAAAGCAAACCCAAATGCCTACCTAGGCGAACCCGAACCCAAACAACAGACAGGCTCAGCAAGTGTATAGTGGCGAACCATCATACCCAGCTTATGCCGTGGAGATTCAAGAAATTAACTTACGATCTGTGAAATTTCTCCCAAATAGCCAACCTCCACCTCGGGGTTGAGGAAGATAAAGAGCAAAGAAAACCTAAAGCAAATCCACCCTTTCCTGAGAGACTATCCGTACCAATCCAACCTACCCCAGAAGAAACTGAACTCCTAGGGGAATTAAAACATTTCTGTGTGAAGATACCACTTATCCAAGCCATCAAGGACGTTCCTATCTACGATAGGTTGATTAAAACGAAGTGCTTTAGGCATTCAGGAAGGTGCAAGAGAGATGCCCCAACCATCAATGTCATAGGGCAACTGTCCGACCTAATATTGGGATAAGTAATTTGTCCAAAATATATAGACCCTAGAAGCCCAGTAGTTGATGTCCACATCAATGGCACCATGATCCCACACACTTTGATTGATCTAGGAGCTGCCATTAATGTGATGACAAAGGACACAATGCTCAAACTCAACCTTCAGGGTTCCTTGAGGAAGACCACAACCGTGCTACAGTTAGCAAACCACTCCACTGTGACCCCTGAGGGGATTGTGGAAGATGTGATGGTCTCCATTGATTCTTGGGAGTACCCTACTAATTTCTTAGTTCTCCAGCCCAAGGCAAAGCTCACTGGGTATCCTCTCATTCTGGGAAGACCCTGGTTGGCTACCACTGATGCCTACATTAGCTGTCGAGCTGGGAACATGACCATAAAGAATGGGCATATGTCCAAGCAGTTAATCCCATATCCTCCTGTCCAACCCTTATTAGAACATGATCTTCCACTCTAGTTGGAGGAGGAAGATGAGGATGAAGTTTATTCTACACCGCTTTGTACATTAGGAATCACCATAGGGGGAAAACAGCAAGATGAGGATGATATGATTGAAAATCTGATTCATAATCGACCTCCCAGTGTATCACCATTAGAGGACATAGTAAGAGAAACCCAAAACAACTCCTCACGTGATCTCTGTGCGGCCAACTCCACCCCTCTCCGTGTTAAGAATATAGAGTTCGGTCCAGAAATAACCTTGAAAATCAATCCATCCCTATCTACTTCCTAGAAGAAGGAACTATGTAGCCTGTTGAGAAAGCACAAGGATGCCTTCGCCTGGAGTTATAAGGAGATGAAGGGAGTGCACCCTTTACTTTGTACTCGTCATATATACATCAAGGAGGATTGCAAGCCAGTCAGGCAGCCTCAAAGGAGGATGAATCCAGCACTTAAATATATTGTTAAGGAAGAACTGCAGAAATTGCTTGATGCAGGGTTCATCTATCCCATCTCTGATAGTGAATGGGTCTCTCCCATGGTGCTAGTGCCAAAGAAGAATGGTAAGTGGAGAATCTGTGTCGACTATCAGGAATTGAACAAAGCCACTAAAAAGGACCATTTTCCTTTACCTTTCATAAATCAAGTGTTGGATGGTCTGGCATGGAAACAATTTTTCTCTTTCCTAGATGGGTTCAGTAGGTACAATCATATTCAGATCAGCCTGAAAGACCAAGATAAGACCACTTTCACTTGTCCTTGGGGTATCTTTGCATACTGAGTCCTTCCTTTTGGTTTTTGTAACACTCCAGCCACTTTCCAAAGAGCGATATTGAGTATATTCGTTGAATTAGTTCATGATGCAGTAGAGATATACATGGATGACTTTATTCCTTATGGCTCTGACTTTTAGGAAGCTTTATCTAACCTAGGAAAAGTTCTAGACAAGTTTATTGAGATGAACCTGTCCCTCAGTCAGGAAAAATGTGAATTTTTTATGACTGAAGGGATCGTGCTATGGCATGCAATATCTCAACAAGGACTGCAGGTGGACCCCAACAAAATTGTATTCTTCCAAAGGGTCCCACCTCCTCAAAAGGTGAGAGATATTAGAAGTTTCCTAGGCTTAGCTGGGTATTACCAGAGATTCATTAAATATTTCAGCAAGCTAGCCTCTCCTTTATTTGGCCTCTTAGGTAAGGATGTCGAGTTTATATGGTCAGAAAACTATCAAGAAGCCCTAGATACCTTGAAAAGAAAATTAGTGATTGCCCTAATTCTCAAAGGCCCAAACTAGGCCCTACCTTTCCACATTCACACAAATGCCTCGAATAAAGCAATAGGAGCAGCTTTAGGACAAATTGATGGAAAGTTACCTTATGCCATATACTTTATCAGAAAAAACTTGTCAAAGGCAGAGTTAAATTATACAGTGGCCAAGAAGGAACTCCTAGCTGTCGTGCATTCCTTAAACAAATTCAGACATTATATCACGGGCTATCAAACCCTTGTGCACACTGATCATGCTGAAATTAGATATTTAATAAAAAAACCAGATGTAAATGCCTGCATTATTAGATGGTTGCTTTTACTGCAGCAGTTTGATTTAACCATTGTTGATAAGCCTGGTAAAGAAAATGTTGTTGCTGACTTTTTGTCTGGAGTATATTTTCCTACAGGTGAAGAAGGGATGGTGGATGATCAAATGCTAGATGAACACCTGTTTTCTATCTCAGTACTCTCTCCATGGTTTGTTGATATAACAAATTACTTGGTTTCAGCACAGTTTCCACCACACTTATCCTCAAAAGAGAAGAGAAAGATAGTAAGAAAAAGCACCCCTTTCACCTGGATTGGGGGCAATCTCTTCAAACTTGGCCTGGATCAGATCTTGAGAAGATGTGTTAGGGAGGAGGAAGTTTTTGACATCTTCCTGACCTATCATGATGGGCCTTATGTGTTGGGTTGTGTTATATTCTTTCCATGACTAGCCCACGTAGTTAATTGGGGGTTAAAGCGGGGGAGGAAACAGGGCGTTTGAGGCGTACCCGTAACCCCACTTTATGGGGTCCGGGGTAGTGCCCCAAAAAATTTTGGTTTTGGACGCTATGTTAGGTTGGGTGGACCCACCTATGGTTTTGTGCATGATTTTTGCACATATTTTTTGAGCACGATGGTTTTTCGGTCCACGGTATTAGATGCGATGGTTTTCTATCCATGGTATTGGATGCTTCGGAATGTATAAATATGTATTATAACATTGAAAGGAACATAATGAAAAATCAAGCTGGTAGTCCTGGTTTCGGGATCCAGGGGAAAATCTCTGTGTATATGTATTTTATGTGTTATGCTCTCGCATTGTTTATTTTATGTGTTTTAGAATTTGTATGCAGGTAATTTTTGTATAGGGTTAAAACCTACATTTGGTATCAGAGCTGTTTTGGCTTCAAGGGGACACCTTTGTTGTTGAGGCCTTTCGTTCGGACCTGTGGTAAACCCTGTTCAGTGCGAGATCTGCGAGATCGATTCTATTGGTGAAAGAAGATGGCACGCAGTGGAAAGATAAAGATCGAGAAATTTAATGGTCAGAGTTTTGAGTTGTGGAAACTCAAGATGGAGGATCTGTTCGTGGATAAAGAACAATGGAGCATAGTAGATCCGGGTACTAAACCAATGGATGTCCAATGAAGAATGGAAGAAGTTGGATTGGAAGGTAAAGAGCACAATACGATTGTGTGTCCTAGATTCAGTATTGTTGAATGTATTAGGGGAGGCTACGACAAAGGCTTTGTGGGACAAGTTAGGGACTTTGTACCAATCTAAGTCTCTGGTGAATAAACTGTTCCTGCAGAAAAATCTATATAACCTGAGGATGAAAGATGGAGACTTGGTGACAGAGAATTTGAACGCATTTATACTGTGGTAAGTCATTTAGCATCTGTTGATATTAAAATTTCAGATGAAGATAAGTGCATCAGTTTGTTCTGTTCTCTACCAGATTCGTGGGATAGTCTGGTTATGGCAATAGGTAGCAATGCAACTACCTTACAGTTTGATGAAATAGTCTCAGCCTTGCTGATGGAGGAAATGAGACGGAAAAATACGGAGAGCCAGAATGGTGATGCATTTTCTATACGAGGACAGTCCCAGTACAAAAACAAAAACAAGTCATCAAGTGGGAGATCCAAATCTAGAGGGAGATCTAAATCTCCAGGAAAACTTGTAAAGGTGGTGTGCTGGAAATGTGGAAAGGAAGTGCACTACAAAAGGGACTATAAATCTAAAGCTCCTAATAAAGGAAAGGGATCTAATGATGCTCCTTCTGCAGAGGCAAAAACCACCTCGGATGAAGGTGGGGATGTGTACTTGGCTTCTTCAAGTACACATGTAGATCATGAGGCATGGTTAATTGACTCAGATGCATCCTTTCACTTCACTCCCAATAGAGAGTGGTTCTACGAGTATGAGAAATATGATGGTGGTGATGTCTTCTTAGGGGATGATAAGAAGGCTAGAATCATTGGTCGTGGAAAAGTAAAGTTGAAATTGCAAGGTGGAAGGGTTAGAACACTTCCAGGTGTTCTGCATATTCCTGTATTGGCAAAAAATTTGATTTTTGTAAGCAAGCTGGATGATGCAGGCTTAAAAACAGTGTTCGAGAAGGATACCTACAATATGGTTCAGGGAGCACTAGTATTGATGCGGGGAGTTTGGATTGGAACTCTATATAAGCTGCATGGTAGCACAGTTGTTGATGGGTGCAACAGTTCTATGGTTCCTGAAAGTGGAGAAGAAAATCTAGTGGTCTCTGGAAAGAAGACCATGTTGTGGCATCAAAGGCTTGGACATATTGGAGAGAAGGGCCTTTGAATACTTCATGGTAAAGGTATGGTAGAAGGTATGAGTAATAGCTCTCTGGATTTTGATTTCTGTGAAAATTGTGTATACGGGAAAAATAATCGGGTGAGTTTCCCCTCTGGTGGTAAGAGGGCGAAACATATATTAGAGCTTGTGCACAGCGATGTGTTTGGACCTATGAAGGTTCCATCACTAGGTAAGTCTATGTACTATGTATCATTTATAGATGACTTCTCAAGGAATACATGGATATATTTCCTTAAGAAGAAATCTAAAGTTTTTGACAGGTTTAAAGAATTTAAGGCTCTAGTGGAAACCCAGACAGAAAAGAAGATAAAGGTGCTGAGGACAAATAACGATGGAGAGTTTTGCAGTAATGAATTTGAAGAATTCTGCAAGAAGTGTGGTATAGCATGGCGAAAGACTATTCCATATACACCTCAACAAAATGGAGTTGCAGAAAGAATGAACAAGACGTTGATGGAAAGGGCAAGAAGCATGCTCAGTGGTGCCGAGTGGTGAGCACCAATACTGCAGCAATATTGCTGCAACTCCCAGGGCTTCCTTCTTTACTTTTATCAACCCGGTAGTTCATAACAAACTTGGAATCGATGGTGTTGTATGCACAAGTACTGGCTCTTATTGCAAGCTGTCACTTGGTCAGTTAGAGCAAGATCACTAATGAGCTCAAGCTAACTTCTATGAGTTCTCAGAAGAAGATTTTAACTGGGATGAAAGAAAGCTAATGCTATAGAGGCTATTCTATTTGTAGAAAGAGAAGGAAAACTGAAATGTAACGCAAACCCTAGCAAACCCTGATTTACCTATTAACCCTACCTTTGTAAGAAAAGAGATGGAAACTGATGAAATGAGTGCTATTGACTACTGAAAAGTTAAATTTCATTTATTCAAGCTACTTCTGAAAAGAAATGAGAAGAAAACATCTTTTTGTGTTTTTGAGTGTTCTTATGTGAAATCATTATGCTTGTGATTTATCTGGCTGTGATTGTGCAGACGTTTGGTGGCGAAGGAAGGTGGAGTTGGTTGTTGCAGAGGTGGAGGAAAGTGTGGAGAGGTCCTAAGAAGCCCCTAGTACCATTTTGAAGACTTTCATAGCGATCATACTTTGAAAAATCACTCACAGGAAATTCTATAGGAGGTTGCAGGGGATCTACAAGAGGATCTACAAGAGGAGGCCGAGAGCTATTTTTGGAGTTTTCAAGGTGGAAAAATGATAGGAAAGGGGAACTGAAGGCTAGATGAAGGTGTTGAGGTGTCTAGAACTTTTCAAGGAAGATCAAGAATGAACGTGATGCTTGGATTTGTTCAAATGGCAAGAAAGAAGCTTATGGAGAAAACGCAGAATTAGGGCAGATTGGCGAAATGTTGCGAATGACTTGGGAAATATATGAGAAGTGAGTTGGTGCTGGATGTTTTATGGATGTATGGTGAGTTGAGATGTCCTGCAAGAGATCTACACATTTACTTGTCAAAACTGAGTGGGAAAAAAACTAGCTGTACTATGGAAATAGAAATATCACTCGTTAACCTAATTCCTGACCTAGAAACAGAAAATGCTGAATAGTAACCTGTGAACAGAAAAACATGTGGAGAAAACTATGGTAAAAGAACAGGAAATGATCTAACAAATTGAATCTATACCAATATATCAATCTTTCCAAATCAAGTTATCACACTAGCTGTTGCATGGAAGAGCAAAAACTGTGTTTTTGGTGGCAGCAAAAGTGCCTTGACATCAAGTCATAGTCCCAAAAAGGGATAAAGGAGATTAGGGCCTGATGTTGGCATTTTTGAATCTTATTCTATCACTACAGTAACCTACTTGAGAAACTGAAACACAAAATAGCTATGCAAACCATCAAAAGCAACCTATCCTAACAAAGTAAAATGAATCTATGTAACAGAAATTAACTCATGAACTGAAGCAAAAAAATATAAGTACACAGTAAGAGGTGTTGGGTAGCTTGGTTTGGGCCCTAACCCAAGAGCATCAGCCCTCTGAAAGAGATCAGTGCTGGCTCAAAAACTGTTTCATCTTCATTACCAAAAATAATAGTCACCTTACAAGAATTGTTCTGAAAAGGAACTCGAAAATAAGCTGAAAAATGTGCTGCACAAAAGTGTGAAAATTCTACTAATGATTGGCTAACCTACTGAGGCTCTAAGGCTCCTTATTTATACAAATTGAGTCCTCCAACAGTCCTCCTAAAATCAAGGAACTCGGCTTCCTAGAACTGGAGATAAATAACAGTCCTTCTTTACTTGCTCAGCTGCCCCTTATAATTATCAATGTGGACCTTTGTAATCTGAGTTGCTGATGGAGGATTCAAGGAAAGGGGTCATAAATAAAGGAGACAACCCCCTACAAATCCTCTTCCATGTTTTCTTCAAGTTTTGGCTTCCATTTGCTCATCTTGACTTTGTCCAAAATTGGCCAAAAAATATGCATAAAGCACACATTAGACTACATGGAAAAGTGACTAACCCAATTCACTCTTTAGCATAAATATATTCAAAAACATGCAATAAACTAATGAGAATGTTGGATTAAGTCGAAATAAGAGGCAAAATGAGCCCATTTAATTATCCATTTCTGCAGCTCATCATCACCCCCTACTGAATGGGTTGCTCATCCTCTGAGCAACTAATCTAACTCTTCATCCTTGATGGCTCTGACAGATTCCCTGAAATCCCATGCCTCTAATGTGATATCTTCCTCTTTATCATGGAAACCTGCCTTCCTAACCAATTCTTCCCACTTTTTTTGTTCTTCCTCTTCTTTTAATCCTTCTAGTAGTCTTAGCAGCAGTGGAGGACTAAATTTAAGGCCAATCCAATTGGCGTTCAAACTTTGCATTGAGTGCTTATACAGGGGCACTCTCCTCATGGCTTCCCTCATCCTGTTTGGGGAGTGATACTCCCTGATCCTTAGGCTATGTGGCAATGTATTCCACCTTCTAATGCAGGCATGAATGAATTCATATCTGAACAATCTCTCCATGTCCTCAAAGTGAGCAATAGCCTGGGCCTGCTTATCAACATAGTCTGGGACAACTTGAGGATTAGCTGCAAGGTGTTGGTGGGCATAGATGAGAGCTAAGGGGTCTGTTGGTTCTGCCCTAATCATCAGGGGTTCACTCAGCTCTTTTGCCATCATTTTCTGGATTTCCACTGCCCTTTTCTCTTCATGGCTCATCCAAGATGCCATAGCCATCAGCTGCAAGTCTCCCAACGCAGCATTTGGATCCCATAAGTTCATGTCAGTAAGTGCCATGTTGTGCAAGTAAAATTCTACTAGCTTCGCTTTATCCTCAGCTAAACTGTGATCACATACATGCATGAATTGGCCATAATCCTGAAAGGGTATTGTGCCCCTCTGGGACATTGTCTTAATCTGGAATTGGAGCCACTAATCCTTGAGGTACACTGTATATGATTTGGCTAGCTTCCTGCACTGTAATGCCTCCATAGCCCAGCTGGCCATGTAGGCTAACTAGGCTTCCTTTTCCTGTAGCTGCCTTCTCAAAATCAACACCTCATTTTCTGCCTGGGATTCCCTTTCCTATTGCTGCTTTATCAATGTCTCCCTGTCTGCCTGGGGTTCCTCTTCCTGTTGCTGTTTCTTTAAGATTGACAGTTCATTTCCTCCTTGAGGTTCCCTTTCTTACAGCTGCTTTTTTAACATTTCATTTTCTGCTTCTAATTGAGCTCTTCTGATGCTTTTTGTATGCCTGGACTTGCTCAATTCTCTGCCCATCTCTCTCAACTTGTTTTCCATGTGCCCAATGTCTTCCATCCCTTTTGATTTTACAATCTGCATCCATGTATGGGTCCTGAATCTTTCCTTTTCCAACTCGAAGAAAAGAGGAACTGCAAACCTTTGTGGGATGATCTTCCCACCTTCTAGAGGGTTGTAGTAAGAGCCTAAGTTAGGCTGAGGTCCAGGCTCTGGTATCTCTTTTGCCTTGTCTTCCTCCTTGGTCTGTTCTTCTACCTTCTTTTCAAGTTTTTCAGTCTCTTTAAGCTTTGCCAATGTCTCCTGTAGAGAGGTTTGTGCCTCCTATAGGACCGTTTTGGAGTCCATTAGTTTGAGCCTTTCTTTCCAAGTAGAGGTTTTAAGACTACCTCTCTCGTAAGTGATGGGCCTTTTGGAGAGAGATTCCTCCTTTGTTGCAGTAGTGACATCCTCAATGATGATGGGCCCCTTTGAAGGTGGTTGACGCTGCCCCATCTTGTTTCTGGTGCTCTTTCAAGCTTTGAAGTACATAGATGGTTGTCTTTTTCTTTTCCATTTGGGCTTGGCTGGAGTACTAAGTGCAGCAAGAATAGTTGTTGCTTCTCTTGCCAGTGTCTCAGGAGACACTTCTTCTTGTTGTGTTTCTTATTCTTCATCTGTTGTTTTTCCTATTTCTACTAGTTTTGTGTCTTCTGTCTCTGACTCTGTTTTCTCCTCTGCTTGCTGAGTTTCTGCCTTTCCTACGGCAGCCTTTTTCTTAGTTGTATTAAGCTTCTTCTTTTCAGTTCTTATCCTTTTCTTTTTCTCTGTTGTGGTTTTCCCTTTTTCTACTTTTGACTCTGTCTTCTTCTCTGCTTCAGGCTTATCTTTGGTGGTGCCATGTTTCTTCTCTCCTCTCTATTTTTCTTCTTCTGTGTGGGGTTCTTCTTCTTCCAATTGAATGCATTGTTCTTCTTCATGGATTCCCTTCTCAGCTTCCTCTTTTTGGTCCTCCTCTTCACTTCCAGATGGACTAAGGTCATCAGTGAGAGTCTTTATATCATATTCTTTAGTCATGTTCCTGAAAAATCTCCCAGACTATAGGGATTGTGTAAGTGTGGAGGGCATCCTTGTTTACGGGAAAACTAGTGTCTTTTCGATCGACTAGCCCTCTAGGATTGGCAGCTATCCTAGAAACAAACAGTCAAAGCAATTTGGGATTTCTTCTATGTATGATAGATAAGAGAGAGGCAAAGGAACCAACTTGGATCTTCCATTTAACTCCTTGCTTGATCTCTATCCCCCTTAACAGAGCTTGCAACTCCTCTCCTACTTATCCCACTTAGAGAATACCTGTAGAAACACAGTAACAAAACATCGTCAAAGCATCTTGATCTATTATATCATAAGCATTGCAGAATCAGAAATACAATGAACATACAATGGCATTCACAAATAATAACATTCACAATTGCACAGTTGTATGGAAGAAAACTCAAAGAACTTTATTAAATAGAAGGGAGAATTACAACCCAGCTGTCTGATCCAACATCATCCTCCTAGCATCAAAGCCCTCTTCACCTCATGAAAAGCAAGATCACACCAACAATACAATGCTCTTTCTCAACCACAAACTATCAGCACTTCCTTGCAAATTACAAAATTCCAGCCTCCAGATCTCTCAGATGAGGGATCCATTTATAGATGTGTGCAAGGGTGTGAGTCATCTCTGGGTTTTTGATTAGTGTCATTCCACTTGTTGTTTTTGGTTCCACTTGGAGATTTCTTGGATCTCTTACTCAACCCTAGGCGAATTCAGAGAGGAAAGTGTCATAGGAAAAGCTTCTTAAAGATTCCATGAGCATCCACTTAGCAAATTGTCTCAGACATTTGTCCATCCTCGCTCATCGCACCCTATAGAAGGCCTCATCAGTATGCATCGCACCTGGCTAGTGTAGGAGTCAGTATGCATCGCACCCTGACAGTGGAGCAGTCAGTATGGTCCTGTTTTGGCCAGTTCTGGATGGTTTTTTAGGTGGAACTTTTGGGGAATGATGTAATCAGTTGACCATGATCCTTTAGGGTATGAAATAACACTTTTAGGTGTTAAAAAGCCCTAGTTTATCCACATATAAGATTGGGGTTGCAGTGCCCAAATATGTCTATAACAATTGCCCTCCAAAGCATGAAGTTGTAAATCTTTGATGTTGGGTGAAATTCTTTATCATGAGGATCCAAGGTTTTCGAAACTGGAAGGTCACCTGTATAAGATACAATACAATACATCATCATAATGTAATTTTCATGATCTAGTTGAGGCGGCCATTCCCATGCTCAACTTTATAAATTCATTTTATGTACATAGAAAATATAGTCATCTGCATACGCAGACTGGTGATTCTTCAAATATAGATTCATCATCCCTCGCTCGGATGACCATCTGTGCAGCTTCTGTGTACATTTGATGTCTTTACATCCCTGAATATATCGCAGCCCAGATGGATGAAACTAGATCCAGGGTCTTAAATCTCGTTAAATCTTTGCTCGATGTACAAGTCGATCCATGTGAAGAGATGTTTTGAAGTCGAACATGGAAAGACATCGCCTGATTACTAGCCAATAATGTGAGTTGTTGACAGACGTGAGAGGAATTGCCAATAATGATAATGACCCTCAAGATACTATAGTACAATTCACATGGTGTGAATATATGATCCAATGTCGAACACCACACAAAATCTTTCGGTCAAAGGCCATTGATGTTAACTTGTCACCGAAAGTGAGAAACTTGCCATTGAGGCATGCAAGCTTCAAAGTATTGAAAGGGGTGTTTCTAAGTCAACTTCTTGGATAATGAGCTGATGTCGACAAGAAGTGACCCATCGTAGGAGGGCCTTAATGTATCCCACATCTATGACACAAAACAAAGCAAATGATTTTCTGGAGGTGAAAACGATCTGACGACACAAGGTTCAGGAATGGCGGTCATGAAAAATGGAGGGTGAAGGTATTGTAGTGGATGAGGCATTAACTGGATGGTGGTTTCTCAATTGAATGACTTCTCTTGAACATATCGGTGACACTGAGATGGATTGGTATCATTAACCCCAACAGATGGATGATGAAGAATACCAATGGTGAAATGACCGGTGAACGGAATAATTCAACCCAACTCAATCATGGTGATGGAGTGAAAGTGTCATGTTCAAGAGCGACCTGCTACCATAAAATTCTTCAAGTTTTCTTCCCTTTTTCCCCAGTCATTTCTGACCAGTACCTCTTTATTTTTGTCAAGCTTGAGGAGGATAACATATGCTTGTTCTATAATTTTCCCTTCGAGCAAACCTGTCGCTATGTTTTAGCGAGTCTAGCGACAGTGAAACTTGTTCTTGTCTAGGTGGACAAGTTTGTCGCTATTGTTTTAATGAGTTTAAAGACAACTTAGTCCTTTTCATGTTTAGAGAGTTTGAAAATGAACGAAAAGGAAACTCTAGTAGCATAATCCCTTAAGTCCAAAAAAGGATAAAATAATACAAAAGAGACGACTTTTCGATCACTTTAGCGAGCCGAAAAGACAAGCACTCGAAGTTTTTCATGAGATAATCCCTTAAGTCTGAAAAAAATTAAAATACACAGGAGGGATAGCACTTCCAATCACTTTAGTGAGCTAGAAAGGCCAATAGCTTGACAATATTTTAATATTTAACGAGTTTGAAAAGATTTTAAAGGAGACTTGCTTTTGAGGAACGAATGGTGTTTAGGGTAGCAACTGGTTCCGGGTAAGCTTGGAACTGCTCAAAACATGGTGATGTGAAGAGGTCGGCCAATAGGACCACTCGTTGCATCTGTTCCTCAAAAGGGTAAACAATCAAGTGGAAGTGTATGATCGGCCAAAAGGATGGAGGTGATGGCAGGAACACAACCAAGGCTCAAAAAGGCTGATAGCATGGCAATCACAAAGGTTATTTACCGAATGCGAGTTCATTTTTTAACGAGCTTGAACCGTGAGGAACTATGCTCAGAGGTAGGTTTATTTTTAACGAGCTTGAACCATGCGACAACATATGCTCAGGTGGTCGTAAAAATGTTTAATTCACTATTTAGTACATCATATTCTTTCGTTGGTCGTTCAACCTACTCAATCACTCCATCAAACTGATGAGAAATACATATATACGTATGAACAATGAATTAAAACTAGAATTTTACTTGAAGTACGTGAATAGTAATCATAAAAAGTAGTTTTACCTTTCATTTTCATCATTCTATTTCAAATTTGGGATTTTGGAGCTCTGGAGTGGTTTCCCCCCTCAAATTACACCAATTGATTTCAGGAGATCCAGTGGACTATTCTCTGCGCTGTCAGGACTAGGTAGGAGCTAACCCTGAGCTCTTCATTTTCATTCCATCTTTCTTTGATTCTGAGCATGTTTTTTCACATTTATGGGCCTTAACGCGTTTCTTATGTGCTTCGTTAGATAGCACGACATCACGATGGGTTTCATCTGGGTGGATTAGTTCCAAGAAACGAGCCTCTTCTTCCGAAGTTTCGAGAAGCAGATCAATTACGAGCCTGAGGGATGAGATTTCGCACTAAATTGGTAAGACAGCTTCCAGACCATACACCAACTAAAAGAGTGTAAATCTGGTCACATTTATCACCAAACTCCTATATGCCCACAGAGCTGAGTATAGGATTAAATGCCAATTCTGTTTGTGGACTTCAATCATCCTCTGTAGCATGCACTTAAGGAATTTGTTGATTTCCTCAACCTGTCCATTAGCTTGCGGATAATATGGAGTAGAACTATCGTGGGACAGTCCTAATTTGGCACTCAATTCAACCATCATGTGATTGCGAAAATGCGATATATGATCTGTGACTATGGCCTGAGGAACACCAAATCTAGAAACTACATGATTAAAAAAGAAAAGAGCAGTTGTTTCGCCATTGTTGTTTAATGTAGGCATCACCTCGGCCCATTTTGTAAAATAGTCGACGATGACTATAATATACCCATGCCCACTGGCCGAGGTGGGGTTACATGTCATAAAATCAATGCCCCATTTAGTGAATGGCCCAACAGCAACTACTGGATGCAGTGGTGCAGGTGGTAATCTGGTCTTGTGATCAAAAATCTGACAAGCATGGAAACTTTTGACTGCAATTATGCAATCTATGAATATGGTGGGCCAGAAGTAACCTGCTCGTAAGATCTTTTGTGTGGTAGCGTAACCAGATAGATGCCCTCCACAAGCACCTTAATGACAATCATTCAAAACTTTTTCAGCTTCCTCGCGTGTGAGGCACCTTCGTAGAACTGTATCGATACCACGACAGTAAAGTGTATCGCCAATGATCAACTAGTCTTTGGCTTGGTATCGAGTACGTCGCTGTTCAAAGTGAGAGGTGTTAGGCCTAAAAGTTTGGGTTTGGAGATAAACTAGTATATCTCCATACCACAGATCTCTTGACGATATCAGAAACAGAGTCTCATTCATGATTGATGCTTTAGATGTTAAATCGTTGGATGATGATGGAAGGTCACAAAGTAACTCCGCGAAGATGAGAGAATTATTTGATTTGGATTTGGTGAATTCCATATCAAAATCTTGCAAAATGGCTATCCATTTGGAATATTTTCCCCTAGTAATTGACACGACAGAATGTAGGTCATAGGGTTGCAATCTAACATAATGGTAGTCTTGCGAAAGAGAACATAGTGTTGAAATCTCTGTACTACTTGAACAGCTATTAAAGCTATCTTTTCAACATAAGAGTACTTGCTTTCTGTATCATTAAGGTTGCGACTTAAATAATATATAGGATGTTCTCTTCCATTATCTTCTTTCACTAAAACCATGGCAATGGTTGTATCTGCAGCAGCGAGATATAGGTTAAATTCTTTTTGATAGTCAGGAGCATACATTAATGATGCTTTTATCAGGGAGCCTTTTAAAGCATCAAAGGAAGCTTGCGCAACCTAATCCCAATGGAAGGGTACTCCTTTTTTCAACAGACGCGTATAACCTTTAGCGAGTTCAACATAATGTGGAATGAACCTCCTCAGAAAGTTAGCTTTCCCTTGGAGTTTCTGAATCTAAAGAAAATTTGAAGGTGGAGGCATGTCAAGGATTGCCTGAACCTTAAAAGGGTCGAGTTGAATTTTGTCCTTAGAAACTACGAAACCAAATAATCGACTAGAACCAACACAAAACACACACTTGTGCGGATTGAGTCGTATCTTGTAGTGTCAACAACATAGAAATATGGCTCTCAAACGCTGCGGATGATCAATCCGCTTTCGCGAATGAGCCGGTAGATTGTCGAGATATGGTTGAACGATGTGTTTGATGTCATGGAAGGAGTAGTTCATTGCCCTCTGAAAATTTGTCCCTATGTTCGTCAAACCGAAAGGTAATTTATGATATGTGAATGTGCCCCACAGACATATAAATGTAGTCTTTGACTGGTCTTGTGGGCGGATATTGATTTGATTGTATCCGAAAAATCCATCCATAAATGAAAAGATTTCACATCTGGCACATTCATCAATTATCTGGTCGATGAAGGGTGTAGGATAGTTGTCCTTTGGACACGCTTGATTTACATCCCTATAATCGACGCACACTCTAATTGTTCCTTGCTTTTTCATCACAGGAACAATATTCGATACCCAATCAGTGAGAGGAACAGGGTAAATGAAACCAGCATGCAAAAGTTTTTCAACTTCTGCCTTAATGGTAGTGGCTTTCTTCGGGTGAACAGGTCGAAGCCATTGTCATACTGGTTTGACATCTGGATACATCTTGATTTCATGTTCAACAATTCTCGAGTCAATGCCTGGCATTTCTTCATATGACCATGCAAAGACATCTCTGAATTCGCAAAAGAGAGCGCAGTAAATCTCTAGTTCTGATGGAGAACAAGATTTGCCAACATGAATATTCTCTACGACATTAGGTTTGGTCAAAATATTAATGGAAATAGTTTCTTCAATATTGGACATATTTCACTTGGAATCCATTGTATTCACAGTATATGATAGAAAAACAAAAACTGAAGGATGATTAAGGTCGCTTGAATAATCTTCATTGTTATCTTGAAGGTGGGAATGATGGTGGTAATCTTCCAACGGCGTCTCTCCTATCATCATCGACTGAATGATTCCTTCGTCTGTAGAATGTATGCAATACCAAGGATTGGAAGAGGTACCATACTCTAGATACCTATCCATCCAAACACTTATTGAGTGTTGATTCGGGTTTGCCGCCTAGGCCCAGAAAATTGATTGCTACAAAGATTCTATGGGGCTTGGGGGCAAAACCTCGCAGTGATCCACACTATCAAAATGGTCAGATTTCTTCTTAATCTTAGACGATGTAGAAGAGATCATATGACAGGTTTCCACCGTGGCCACTTTTGCAAGACCAGTTGGAGGTAGGAGGGCAAAAGTACCCATTAAGGATGGGTCTTTCAGGAGACCTACTCCGACACTTTGAAGCGATTGAGGACTTCCATGGATCAATGGAATGTTTCTAGCAACTTGTTAACTGTTAGGAAAGAACGCTAGTTGGTCAACGATTGCAATTCCACCTTGGAAGGGAAATGCAATATTTATAAAATATGTAGACACAATGGTGGCCATAGCATAAATCCAGGGCCTTCCCAGTAAGATATTGTAGTCAAGGTTTCCATCAATGACCTCGACTTCAATTTCTACTGTCTTTCCCCCAATTCAACTTGCAAGTTACTTAAAATCCCATACAGCACGTATGTTCTTCCATCGAATGCTTTTAATGTTGTTGATGATCACGACAAGGGTGGTGAACCTAAAGTTTTCCAGCAACTCATTGACATAATACAGGTGGATTCCCCCTCATCAATGATCATTCGATGAACAGTTTTATTGAGGGCTTTTACCTGTATAAGGAAAGCGAGTTGGGCCAGTAACTGAGGTGCATATCCTTTATGGTTAAAGTCCACAAGATTTGAATCCACTGGATCAATACCACCTATTGCTGATAACAAAGCCTCCTTCTAGGAGGGGCAATTCTGCAGTACTTCAAATGTCGACATAGCGGATGGCAATTGAGCCAGGTCCTCCACTATATTATAATTCTGTGCAGCTCGAGCATGAGGATTAAATGTTGATTTATGTACGACTCCCTTTGGCAGCTTTATAGTTAATTCAGGAATAACGGGCGTAACAACTTCTGTCAAAGTCGTCGTCGAACTACTAGGTTGATCTATAGCCTCGTTGTTTGACGATGGTGAATTCCCATAATCTTTGTTCCTTGTTGAGATCAAAGCATCATTTTGTTGTTTTGATATGGATAGCATAAGCACTTGGGATGCAGAAGAATGATCAATAGCAACCAGATTAGTTTCTGGGTTCAGAAACGGATCAGTCAACACTGTTGAGCTACTTGAAGTCTTTAAAAATTTTATGACCTTAGCTCGATGTGGACAATCTTTCATCCATTGATCCCCGTTACATATCTAACATGGAACACGAGGTTTGTTTTACCCAGTACGGTTTTCAGAAGATTTTTTAGGAGTTGAATTTTCTTGTTTCTTCTTATTATTTTTCCCCTTCTTCTTGCCCCTTGGTTGCTTTGGATTCTTTCCCTTATCAGATGACACGGCATTAATCTCCGAGGCAAGAGGTTTGTAATTTGATTTTTCACTAGAAACTGCAAGGGCTTTACCAGATGGAGCCTTTGCGGTTTGCATGCTTGAAGTACTGATCACGCCATCACCGGCGTGAGAGTCCCTATTCAATTTAGGAGGGGGAGGAATGGAAAATTCTAGTCTGGGAGCGTCAAGAATTTTGTCGTAGAGTGGGCCAGACTGAGTATAGATCAAGTCTAAATATTGGGCCCGAGCAATGACTTGCTCTTCAGTGACAACTCCTCCTTTCGCCACATCCTCAATTATAGATGGTAATAAGGACTTAATAAACCACTCAGCTAAAAGCTGATCAGCGACATACGTCTTTACCATTCGACGACAATGTCGCCACTCATGAATGTGATCAAATATGTGAGTAGTCGTGATCTGTTTAAAGTTGGTAAGTAGTTCTGTTCCTGTTTCGTACCTTATGGGTAACTGAAAGTGGGTTAGAAAAGTAGTGGCAAGGACACTGAAGTTATCGAACCAAGCTCTGGGCAATTCAATATACCATTTCGTTGCCGAACCAATGAGAATTCTCTGAGAAAAAGTCGAAGCCTAATCGAATCATCATTTAGGGTGTTAGATGAGCACCACAAATGAAAATTCATTACGTGATTCAATGGATCTTCACCTGGATTTCCATTGAATTTAGGAATATCAGAGGGAAGTTTATGAGGAATCGCTGGCCACCAAGGGGCATATGCAATTGGATCATTCGTCAACCGGTTCAAATCTGGTAATTCTAGAGTTGCTACAAAAGGCAACTGCTGATTCAGGTTAGGTGAAGCATACCCAGGATAAGATGGAATCGCCTGAGCAGTAGGTCTTTGCATACCAGCATAATGTATCTAATGCTAGTAACTTTGATAAGGTTGTTGGACATAACCAATATAGTGTGGTTGTTGATAACCATTTTGAAAATGCAGTTGTCCATTACCCACAAAGCCTTGTTGCTCAGGTCCTCGGTAGGTTTGCTGGAATTGCGGTTGTTGGTATTGTACCAGCCATGGTTGTTGGACCATTTGCTGTTGTCCAATACTGGAAGATTGACCAAGATGTGGAGTGATAATACCCATTTGAGCCTGAGTCGTTCCAGGTAAGGAAACACTAACCTGAGGTTGTGATTGAGCTGTAGAGACAAGAGGTTGTTGTATTGCAACCTGAGAGACTTGAGGTTGACACACAACAGGCAGTGCTTGTACTTGTGACACAGTCACAATAGTAGGGGTAGTGGGAATATTCGACACAGGTTGGGTCAGTTGCATTGAATATACAACCCTTGGAAGTTGAGGCAGTATTGGTACCCAACTGCTGGATGTAATTCCAGTTTGACCTAAATTTTGTTGTAAACTCTCATATGGTTGTTCTCCAGGAGGGAACAATGAAAAAGCATATTTCCCTCCATATGGTGGCAGTCCAGTGTTCAAAGGATATATCGGTCTTTGAAGACTGGTCTGCCCAAATTGATACTGGCCTGTAGGATCAATTTGCTGAGTTTCAACATAAGAAATACCAGATGGGATTCTGGATGAATAAATAGGAACAGACCATGTTGTCGAAACAGCCCTTGAGTGGACTCCAGCTAGTGACTGATAACTAGCTGGGACAAATGGTATAACAGTAAACATTGTAGGAGTGGCACCAGGAAGTTCTACTGTGGCTGTATCTGATGACACGGTCCTAGATGTTGATGGTTGCTCAGACAGGTTTAGTTTATCCAAAAGATTTCCTATCGATTCGACAAGAACTTGCGATGAAGGATGATTAAAAGAACCAACTTTAGGAGTAGAAGGACATAGATGAATCCCAGTCCCAAAATGTAACGGGGTACTGGATGGAGGATCCTCTACTATCTCTTCTATAGCAATCAATCCAGGTGGAAGAGGTAGACCGTCAAGTTCATAAAATATTTCTAGAGCCGAAGATGGTATAGCTTCTAGAGTGACAGATACCGGAGTGGTGACACCTTCTGAATTCCAGAACTCAACTTCCAGATGTTCAGGTAAGTGAAATTAAGTCTCTACATCAACTCTAGATGGAGTTGTTTCAGGTATAGAAGTGTCTACCGTTACACTAGGATCAGTTCTAATGTCCTCTTGCAACTACGGAACTTCTTCTCTAGAGGCAGATGTACCAGAAATGATCAGAGTAACTGTAGTCTCTGATGATGTTGAAACAAAATTTTCAAATAAACCAGACGAATTGGACTCAGTTAAACGAGACCGTTTTGCCTGAAATGGTTTCATTTTTGGAGTCAAATATGTTTTACTCGCTATTCTCCGCGAACGACGGGGTTTTGATTGAATTTCTTCCACGATTGCGAATTACTTGATCAACTCAAAATTAAGGGGAAAATGATGTTATTCCGAATTTAATAAATTTTAATGACACTTTGACACAACTTTTCTTTTTCAATTTTTAAGAGTTGAGAAAAAGCTAAATATGTCCCCTTCGATTTTTAATGAGCCTGAAGTGACAAGTGCTCAGATGGACCTTTTCTTTTAAAGAGTCAAAAAAGAACGAAAGTGACTACTCTGGAAATCTAGACAGAGGGATTACCAAACCAATCACAAAACTACAATATACACCTTGGTGATAAATTAAAGAGAAATTACCAAGGACTTATGTATAGCAGTCAATCTTCTCGAATGTTGTGTTCATTGCATTGCAATCGATAGGGTGGCAGACATGGCTTCCTATGGATAAAGGATGTAAGCCTATTATGGCCTCCCAATATATACTCGACGATACAGGGAGCACAAGTCCATGCCAGAACTTGTCGTATCAAAGAGGAGGAATCACCCAACCTTCGATGAAAATGATAGTTACTAGATTTTACGACGCCGGAACACGTCTCTAGCCTAGACCTCTAGATGTGTTGCGTTAGGTTCCAAAGCGTTGTTAGGTTCATTGAGATTTATTTTAGAGTTGATCTTGTTTAAAAGTTCGCCTTTCAATGGTTCACCATGTGATGTTGATTTGAAATTCCTAAAAATGCAATCTACAATGATAAACAATCGTTGTTTATTTTGATCAATGAAAATCCTAGCTACTAGGGAAAGAAAATTACGATTCTTTCAAACAAAGAGCAAAGAGCACACACTAAATGCACTTTCCTAAATCATTTTTCACACACAAGCTAAATGCAAATGCAAATGCATGTATTTGTTTTTCATTCCCTTAATGTGAGAAATGCCAAAAAGGAGAAACAAATGTAGCAAAAGATCTGAAATACTTTACTCAAAGCGACATTTCGACAATTTCTTTTTCAAAATAGAAAGGAAGACTAAATGACACTTTTCAATTTCGAATAGAAAATGCTTTCGACACTTTGAATAACAACAAATCAAATCAAATACATGACAAAAAGTTCAATCGACTATTCAGAGAAAGAAGACTCCACGACACTTCTCTTTTTTGACACAAAACGACAGTTACAACACTTTTGTACCAAAACGACAGATCGATTTAAGCAACTTTTCGACAAATGATCGTAAATGATGGAAAAATACATAAAAAACATTTACTAATCCTAATCAATGGAGGTTGATCTATGTAATGCAAGCAGGCTTCAGTAATGAGGCACTGTTCATAAGCAGCAAATCAACTAAACAAAGCTGAAAACAAGGACAAAAAACCCAAATTTCAAGAAGAAAAATAGGCTCAGTCAGTCATCACACCTGGGCTTCACAGAAACAAAGATGAATTGCACTTTTAGGCTCGAGAGGTGTGATGCATACTGGTTGACAATGATAGACAGTGTGATGGGCCAAGGAGTGCAACTGAGGTGGGTTTTGGCTCAAATTTGCAGCTGATTTCAGTGATTTAAGCTGAGCTATGATGGATAGTAAAGAGAAAAGTACAGAGGAATGATCTTGGGAGGTTACTAAGCTACCAAAAGGGCATCTAGAATTCTTGTAAGTCAAATGTTCAATTCATAAACTAAACCAGAGATTGACTGAAGCAGCATTCATCTACTATGCAATTGCAGAGCAAGAGCAGTTCGAAGGCTATCTGGCTAACTTCAGGCTCTGTCTATAGTTTATAAAGCAAACAAAAATAACAAACAAACATCTATTCGATCCCCAGTGGAGTCGCCATTTTGTTTCTGGGAAAACTAGTGTCTTTTCGATCGACTAGCCCTCTAGGATTGGTAGCTATCCTAGAAATAAACAATCAAAGCAATTTGGATTTTTTTATGTATGATAGATAAGAGAGAGGAAAAGGAACCAACCTGGATCTTCTGCTTAACTCCTTGCTTGATCTCTCTCCCCCTTGACAGAGCTTGCAACTCCTCTCCTACTTATCCCACTTAGAGAATACTTGTAGAAACACAGTAACAAAACACCGTCAAAGCATCTTGATCTATTATATCATAAGCATTGTAGAATCAGAAATACAATGAACATACAATGGCATTCACAAATAATAACATTCACAATTGCACAGTTGTATGGAAGAAAACTCAAAGAACTTTATTAAATAGAAGGGAGAATTACAACCCAGTTGTCTGATCCAGCATCATCCTCCCAGCATCAAAGCCCTCTTCACCTCATGAAAAGCAAGATCACACCAACAATACAATGCTCTTTATCAACCACAAACTATCAGCACTTCCTTGCAAAATACAAAATCCCAGCCTCCAGATCTCTCAGATGAGGGATCCATTTATAGATGTGTGCAAGGGTGTGAGTCATCTCTGAGTTTTTGATTAGTGTCATTCCACTTGTTGTTTTTGGTTCCACTTGGAGATTTCTTGGATATCTTACTCATCCCTGGGTGAATTCAGAGAGGCAAGTGTCATAGGAGAAGTTTCTAGAAGATTCCATGAGCATCCACTTAACAAACTGTCTCGAACATTTGTCCATCCTCGCTCATCGCACCCTATAGAAGGCCTCATTAGTATGCATCGCACCTAGCTAGTGTAGGAGTCAGTATGCATCGCACAATGACAGTGGAGCAGTCAGTAAGGTCCTATTTTGGCCAGTTCTCGATGGTTTTTTTAGGTGGAATTTTCCAGGAATGATGTAATCAGTTGACCATGATCCTTTAGGGTATGAAACAACACTTTTAGGGTTTAAAGAGCCTTAGTTTATCGACATATAAGATTGGGGTTGAAATGCCCAAATATGTCTATAACAATCTTCCACCAGCAATTTAATGAGCCCATGGTGAGCCAGTTAGTCTGGAACCCCTGCATTCAATTTGGTGATACACTCTATTAAGGATTGGAGGAGAAAGTATGGAAGACTGAGTTTTCTGGATGCATGAAGGTCCATGCCATATATTAGTTCATGTAACAGTATAAAATGATACCCATAAACGATGTTGTATCTTCCTTCACAGGAGATATGCTTCGTGATCTGATAGCTTACCTCACCCCATGGATAAGGTATACTTGTCCTTCTGATCCCATTCTTGTCCTCCACTGGATGTTCATCGGGATTGAAAAAGGTCTTCTTAGCAACTTCACCTAGTGGTTTTTCTTCTTTGCTCCAGGGGAGCCCAAGTGGGAGACCGATGACCCTACTGATGAATTTCGGTGTGAGTTCTATGGTTAAACCCCTGAAACTGACGGTGGCATGGATTTTTGAATGAGGTTTTAAAGATAGTAAAAATTCCTCTGTGACTTCCTCATCATACCCATGAAATTTTTCAAAGAAAGGCATCCAATTTGCCCTGGTAAAGAGGGCTACCACTTCTGGATGTTCATGCAGCTTAGTTGAATTCAGAGGCTCCTTCCTCATAAAATCCCCTATCATGATGTTCAGAGACTGCTGGAATGTTTCAGGTGAGGAGGAAGGCAGCAAATTTTCAAACCCGAAAACAGAGGAACAGCTGAGGGTTTTTTTCTGGAACCAAAGATAAATTTTTTCATGTTCTTCCTTTTTAACAAAAACAAATTTCAACTTTCCTTCCCTTCAAACTCCATTCTCAACCTTAATTTACTTCTCGGGTTGTTTGAGGGAAACAATATCTTGAAAAAAAAAGAGAGTATACAGAACAGTGTTTTTTCTTTTTCACAAAATAAACAGACTACCCAATGAAATTCACTTTTTTATAGGCTTGATTTTCTATGGTTGCATCCTTTCTTTACACAGAAAAATACCATGGAGGAGAAAGAGACAGAATTTTATTTTAGAGAGTAAATGGAGAAACTGTATATATTTCTAAAAAACACAAGCAAACTTCTGTTCTCACTTTCCTTTCTTTTCAACTCAGTACTTTGCTTCAACTCACTAAGCCTACCTTTTTGAGCTCGAATTTGGCATAGAAATCTTGAATTTTCCTCTGTGATGCTGCTCATTGGCCCTCCTATAGAAGGGCTCTTGTAGGACTATGTTTATGCTCCTGTAGAGTGCGATAATGCTCCTGTAGAGCCCGATAAGTGGAAGGGTTATGAAATTGGCAGAGAGCGACTATTTCGAGATTCTGAAGGTGGTAAGTAGGTTGCTACAGCCAAGAGCTCGTTGATACAAATGCAAACAAAGGTGGTGGAGGTGGTCGACTGTAGCATACTTAAGCTTACGGGAGTGCTCTGTGGTGACGAGGTGAGGTGGCAAGAAGGGTACGTTATCCCCATCTAGACCGTTGGTCCCTACTTCAGTGCCATTATGAATCTTCATTCTACCTGCCCGCAATCACTTCCATCATTCCCGTTATACACTGCCACCACTACCTGTTTTGAGTTTTCTTTCCCAAGTTGACTGAACACACGTGTCGATTGCACCCACTGAGCATTGTTTGAACTGGACGAAGCGTTGTTCGAACTGGACAAGGGGTGTTGTTTGAACTGGACGAGGGTGGCCAGTTAGCTAGCCACCGATCTCGTTTAATTGCATCCATCTCACTGTCCATGCAGTTTTTGAAATTATACTCATGCAACAGAGGAACAGGTTTAGTCACTTACCTGTTAGTCGCTACCGTGCTGTTGCATGCTTTAGATTTTGGCATTCTGTTCATGGATTGCTACTGCCGGCACCCGTGGCTTTTGAATGGGTGGCTCGGCTACCTTGCATTGTTGATCTTTAATCAGGTCCAGCTCCCTGTGTGTTTTATACACTTGTGGCTGCACTGACCCTGCCTTTGGAGCTCGATTTTTAAGGGGATCAGTTGTTACAGGAATCCTACAGGATTTCCTATAACTACTTCTCCCTCTAAAAATTATGGCTGAGGCTTGATTAGGGACTGGAGAGATAGCTGAGGAATGTTCTCAAGAAAAAGGAAAAGCATTTGGTATGCACTAGGTAAGATCTAAGTTCAGGATGTTGTTGTTTTATTCTTCATTTTTTTTTAAACAAAAGAAACACGATTTCTGTGTTTTATGTGCAGAGAAGAATGAAGCGAGTGGAAATGCAGTGGTGCAGGAGTGGAATGGTGATGTAGGAGGATAAATGGTGATAAGGGGGTCCATAGGTCTTCAGAACAAGTTTTTAGCCCTTTGATCCTTTTCTGGACTTGATTTCAAGCTTTCTGTGATTTCTACAGGAGCCTCCTGTAGAATGCATAGAGCCTCCTATAGGATGCATAATTTCCAGAACAAGTGAGACCAGGGACTGGGAAAAGACAATGGTGATGGAGAAATGATCTATCAGAGGTGTATTCAGCCTGGCCATGTCCCTTTTTCTTCTGTGGCCCTCCTGCAATCTGTAATGCATTCAAAAAAAAGTTAATTTTCTGTTCTTGTTTTTTCTTTTTTTCTCTATTTTTTCTTTTTTTCTTGTTTCTTTTTTTTTATGAGATAGTTGGGGCGCCTCCAAGAGTTTTTCACCTTCACTGCCTACCCTGGGTGCCTCCAAGGGGAGGTTTTCACCCAAGGGTCTTTTATTCCCCTTTTTTTATTTTCTGTTTTTCTCGCCCTTTTTTTTTTAGGGCATGGGTGGAGTGGAGGCAGAGATTTGCTCCACTACCAACACTACTTTACTCAGATTCTCAATGAATTCTTGCTTGGAGAGGGCCTTCCTGTAGATCTTCAACCTATGCCCATTGACAAGCATCGGGATGGCTTCTTCATCGATGGTCCTGATCAAAATTGAACCATTTTCATTGCACCTTTCTACTGTGCACGGTCCCAGCCATCTTGTCCTCAATTTGCCCTTAAAATCTTTATATCTTGAATCATACAGCAACACCCAATTTCCTTCCTGGAATTGTTTCTCTTTGAGGTGTCTGTCATGCCATATTTTCCTTTGAAGCTGGACTACCTCTGAGTGGAGAAGGGCCTGCAATCTCTATTCATCCAATTCATTTAGCTGAAGTAACCTTTCCTTTTGTGCATGGCTGAGATCTAGGTCCAACTGATCTGCCATCCTTAGTGTGTTATATTCAAATTCTATTGACAGCAAAACCTTCTTCCCATAGACCAGCTCATAGGTTGTGAACCCTGTAGTGGTCTTCTAGGTCGTGTTGTAGGCCCAGGTGGCCTCAACTGATTGATCTGCCCAATCTTTCCTACTGATGCTCACTACCTTGGTCAAAATTCCTTCCAAAGCTCTATTAGTGACTTCCACCTGTCCATTTGCTTGCAGATGATAAGGGGTGGAATTTCTGTGCTTAATTTTGTGATGTGTGAGCAAGTCTTCAATCTGATTGGAGGTAAACTGACTCCCTTGATCTGTGACTAATTTTCTTGGATATCCAAACTTGTAGAAGATATTCTCTCTCAAAAACTCAGCTACTTTTTCTTCTGTCGCTACCTTTATCACCTTTGTTTCTGCCCATTTTTTCATATAATTAGTGCACACGATGATGTAAGATTTCTACTTTGAAGGAGGGTTGACAGGACCCACAAAGTCCATGCCCCACTTCTCAAATGGCTCGAAAGTCACTTGAGGTTGCAAGGGCATCTCATCACTTGGAGTAGGTTTCCCCATCCTTTGACATCGATCACATTGGCTACTATATCTCCTTACATCTTGATGAAGAGTGGGCCAATAGTAACCCGCTTTCAGGATTTTGAAGGCAGTCCTCTTTGCTCCAAAATGGTCCCCACAGGACCCATCATGACAGGTTAGGAGAATGTCAAAAACTTCCTCCTCCTTGACGCATCTCCTCAAAACCTAATCTGGACCAAATTTGAAGAGATTGCCCCCAATCCAGGTGAAAGGGGCACTTTTTCTCATAATCTTGCTCTTCTCTTTTGAGGACAAGTGTGGCGGGAACTGTGTTGAAACCAAGTAATTTGCTATATCAGCAAACCATGGAGAGAGTACTGAGATAGAAAATAGTTGTTCATATGGCATTTGATCATCCAACATTCCTTCTTCACCTGCAGGTAGATCTATTCTAGACAAAAAATCAGCAACAACATTTTCCTTACCCGACTTATCAACAATGGTTAAATCAAATTGCTACAATAAAAGTAACCATCTAATAATATGAGCATTTACATCTGATTTGTTCATTAAATACCTAATTGCAGCATGATCAGTGTGTACAAATGTTTGATAGCCGGTGATGTAGTGTCTGAACTTATTTAGGGAATGGACTACAGCTAGGAGCTCCTTTTCGGTTACAATGTAGTTTAGTTCTGCCTTCGACAAGTTTTTACTTACAAAATATATGGCATAAGGAAACTTCTCATCGATTTGCCCTAAGGCTGCTCCTATCACTTTGTTCGAGGCATCTGTATGAATGTGGAATGGTAGGGCCCAATTTGGACCTCTCAAAATTGGTGCAGTCACCAGTTTACTTTTCAAGGTATCCAGAGTTTCTTGATAGTTGTCAGTCCATATGAACTCAACATCTTTTCCCAAAAGACCAAACAATGGAGAGGCTAGCTTACTAAAATCCTTAATGAATCTTCTATAATACCCTGCTAAACCTAGGAAACTTCGAATATCTCTTACCTTTTTAGGAGGTGGGACCCTTTGGATGATGGCAATTTTGTTGGGATCCACCTGTAATCCTTGCTGAGAGATTGCATGACCTAGCACAGTCCCTTCAATCATCAGGAATTCACATTTTTCAGGACTAAGGGACAGGTTCATTTCAATGCACTTGTCCAAAACTTTTCCCAGGTTAGACAAAGCTTTGTGGAAGTTAGAACCATAAAGCGTAAAGTCATCCATATAGATTTCCATTGCATCATGAACCAGTTTAGAAAATATACTTAGTACTGCTCTCTGGAAAGTGGCGGGAGCATTGCACAATCCAAAAGGAAGGACCCGGTATGCAAAGGTACCCCAAGGACAAGTGAAAGAGGTCTTATCTTGGTCTTCTAGGCTGATTTGGATCCGACTGTACACACTAAACCCATTTAGGAAGAAGAAGAACTTCTTCCCTGCTAGACCATCTAGCAATTGATCTATGAAAGGCAAAGGAAAATGGTCCTTCTTGGTAGCCTTGTTTAATTCCCAATAATCGACACAGATTCTCCACTTCCCATTTTTCTTTGGCACTAGCACTAAAGGAGAGACCCATTCGTTATCAAAGATAGGGTAGATGAATCCTGCATCCGGTAACTTTTGCAATTCTTCTTTGACAATGTCCTTAAGGGCTGGATTCATCCTCCTTTGGGGCTGCCTAACTGGTTTTCAATCTTCCTTAATGTAAATGTGATGAGTGCAGACTGAGGGGTGCACTCACTTCATCTCCTTATAGCTCCAAGAAAAAGCATCCAAGTGGTTTCTCAATAAGCTACAGAGTTCTTTCTCCTGAGAGGTGGATAGGGATGAGTTGATATTCAAGGTTCTTTCTAGGCCAAATTCCACATTCTTAACTTAGAGAGAGGTCAAATCAGCCACACAGAGATCAACTAAAGGATTGGCTTAGGTTTCTTCCACCAGATCTTCTAATGGCAACCCACTGGGGGGGGGATTCTGAATCAGGTTTTCAATAAGATCGTCCTTAGTTTGTGCCCCCCCGCCCCATGGTATCTTCCACTGCACACAGTGGTGCAGAATAGACTTCATCCTCATCTTCCTCCTCCAACCAGAGAGGTAAATCATGTTCTAACAAAGGTTGGGCAGGAGGATATATGACTAGCTGTTTGGACATATGCCCATTCTTGATTGTCATGTTCCCTGCTCAACAACTGGTGTAGGCATCTGCAGTAGCCAACCAGGGTCTTCCCAAGATGAGAGGATACCCAGTAAGATTTGCCTTTGGTTGGAGAACCAGGAAATCAACAGGGTACTCCCAAGAATTGATGGAGACCATTACATCTTCCACAATCCCTTCAGGGGTCACATTGGAGCGGTCTTCTAACTGTAGTACTATTGTGGTCTTTCTCAGGGAGCCCTGAAGGTTGAGCTTGAGCATAGTGTCCTTGGTCATCACATTAATGGTAGCCCTTAGATCAATCAGGGTATGGGGGATTATAGTACCATTGACGTGGACATCAATTACAAGACTTCTAGGGTCTAGATATTTCAGATAGATTACCTGCCCCAACATCAAGTCGGACAGTTGTCCTATGACATTGATAGTTGGGGCATCTCTCCTGCGCCTGCCTGGGTGCCTGAAGCACTTCTCCTTGATCATTTTGTTGTATATAGGCACATCCTTTATGGCTTGGAGAAGTGGTATCTTTACACATAATTGTTTCAATTCTCCCAGAAATTCAGTCTCTTCTGGGGTAGGCTGTGTTGTGCCAGTTAATCTCTCAAGAAAAGGTGGAATGGCTTTTGGTTCGCTTTCCTCTTTTTCTTCCTCATCCTCCTTATGGGGAGGTAGGCTATCTGGGAGAACCTTTCTAGATCATAGGTTTATCTCCTAAATCTCCACAGCATAGGTTGGGCATGATGTTCCCTACTATATACCTACTGGGCCTGTCTATTATTCAGGTTTGGGTTTGGTTGAGCAGGTATTTGGGACTACCTTGGTAGAGCAGGAGGAAATTGTTATGGTTGCGCAGGTGGTGGAGGCAAAAGAGCGGGAGGAGAGTTGTACTATGGCATCCACCCCTGATGAGGTGCATTCCACTAAGGCTGTGGCTGAGCATAAGAGTGAAACGATTGAGCAGTTGGTTGAGCATGGTATTGAGATGGATATGACCAAGGAGGGGGTGTGGACCAGGAAGGATGAGCAGGGGGACCCCAAGAAGGCATGGAAGTGGCTTGATTGGGGTTGTAATATGTCTGGGATGTCCCTTGCATTCCCTGCTGGTAAGGTCTGGGCCCATGTGGCCTCCTTTGGTTCATGAAATAGAGTGGTTCAGTGGCTCCTTCGGTCCCCTGGTATGCAGCTTTAAGTCCGGGCAAGGAAGGGCACTGATTCGTAGAATGGTCTTCTTCACAAACTGAACACACTTCTATAGAGTTCAATGGACATTCGTTCCTAGGATGCCTTCTGGTGCACCTAGGACAAAAGATGGCCAAAGCCCTCTCTACTTCCTCTTGTTTTCTTTTGATATGCAAGGTATCCATTTACATGGCAAGAGTCTGCCTCATCTCGCTCTTAAAATCTTCCAGCAAATTTTCAAATTCACCTCTAAGGGATGAACTGGATGAGGATGTACTAGCTAAGGGTTGACTTCCCCTACCTCTCTTTCTGGCTACCCTAGAATGGTTTCTAAACACAGTCTTTATGTCATCATAAGGTAGTTGGTAGATGTCCTCCCCTAGCCAGCAAATGGAGGGTATCTAGAAGGTCTTCCTGGACTCCTCTAAGTAGGACCAACTTTAGAGATTCAGGGTCAAGTGTGTACCTAGCCCTTTTATAACTAAGCTGAAACCTCTCTTCATAGTCTTATAAGGATTCATTGCTTCCCATGGTCATTCGGAAGATTTCTTCCTTGGTATCCTTTGACATACAGTAGTCCTGGTATTTGTTGTTAGAGGCTTGCTGCATATGAGCCCAAGTTGTGATGTTGTTTCTAGGTAACCCCATGAACCAGCGCAATACTACATCCTTGAGGGTAGAAGGAAACAGTTTCAACTTCTACTCATCTTCTCATAGTCATAGGTTCGACAGATAACAGCAAATTCAAACAAGAAGGTATCAGGATCTTCGATAGTCAACCCATGGAAGTGAGGTAAGGCTGAGGGACTTATGTTTTTCATTTTAGTGTCCCCATTGGTCTCTCAAATGGGAAAGGTACCCTCTACTCTTTCCCTATTTCCTCTAATGTTTCTGGTTTCAGCCATGGTCTCAAGAGGAGTGGTTCCTTGCTCTTCTTCTGCTATAGGATCTTCATATATCTATGGTGGTTCACCTATAGGTTCTTCTAGATCACTACCATCGAAGAAGAGAGAAGGGTGAATTAGTGATGTGGTGGGGGTGTTGGGTAGGAATTTTCCTAAATTATCTCTGTTCCTACGAGGCATGAAAGGAAATATCTTTTTGGGTGATTTTTGTTTGTTTTTTTTTTTTTCTTGTACCTGCAAAACTAAAATTTATTAAACAACAAATTGCAACTAACTAAAATGAACTTACTGAAATGAAATTGTAGAATCGAAATGAAAGCAAGGAAATCAATGATCTACTTTGCTGGAATGGAAATTGCAGAATTGAAATGAAAGCAGGAAATGATTAATCTATTTTGCTGAAATGGAAATTGCAAAATTGAAATGAAAGCAGGAAATGACTAATCTATTTTGCTGAAATGGAAATTGCAGAATTGAAATGAAAGTAGGAAATGCCTAGTCTACTTTTGCAGAATTGAAATTGCAGAACCGAAATGAAACCACTACTCTACTTTTGGAGAAATAAACTACTTAGCAGAAAGTTGCAATAGAAAATAGAAGAAAAGCAGTAATCACAAAATACTCCGACGCTTCCTCGGCAATGGTGCCAAAAAGATGGTGCGCACTAGTATTGCTGCAATAATGTTGCAACTACTGGGGCTTCCTTCTTTACTTTTATCAACCCGGTAGTTTGTAACAAATTTGGAAGTGACAATGTTGTATGCACAAGTACTAGCTCTTACTGCAAGCTGTCACTTGGTCAGCTGGTGGAAGAGAACTAATGAGCTCAAGCCAACTTCTATGAGTTCTCAAAAGAAGCTTTTAACTATGATGAAAGAAAACTAACGCTACAGAGGCTATTATATTTGCAGAAAGAGAAGGAAAACTGAAATGTAACGCAAACCCTAGCAAACCTTGATTGACCTGTTAACCCTACATTTGTAAGAAAAGAGATGGAAACTGATGAAATGAGTGCTATTGACTACTAAAAAGGTAAATTTCATTTATTCAAGCTACTTCTGAAAAGAAATGAGAAGAAAACATCTTTTTGTGCTTTTGAGTGTTCTTATGTGAAATCATTATGCTTGTGATTTATTTGGTTGTGATTGTGTAGAGCTTTGGTGGCGAACGAAGGTGGAGTTAGTTGTTACAGAGGTGGAGGAAGGTGTGGAAAGGTCCTAAGAAGCCTATAGTACCCTTTTCAATACTTTCATAGCGATCGGACTTCGAAAAATCACTATAGGAAATTCTGCAGGGGATCTACAGAAGGATCTACAAGAGGAGGCCGAGAGCTATTTTTGGAGTTTTGAAGGTGGAAAAATGATAGAAAAGGGGAACTGAAAGCTAGATGAAGGTGTTGAGGTGTCTAGAACTTGTCAAGGAAGATCAAGAATGAACGTGATGGTTGGATTTGTTCAAATGACAAGAAAGAAGCTTATGGAGAAAATGCAAAAATTAGGGCAGATTGGAAAAATGTTGCGAATGACTTGGGAAATCTATGAGAAGTGAGCTGGTGTTGGTTGTTTTATGGATGTATGGTGAGCTGAGATATCCTGCTAGAGATCTGAACATTTACTTATCAAAACTGAGTGGGAGAAAAAACTAGATGTACTATAGAAACAGAAATATCACTCGTTAACCTAATTCCTGACTTAGAAACAAAAAATGTTGAACAGTAACCTATGAACAGAAAAGCATGTGGATAGAACTATGGTAAAAGAATAGGAAATGATCTAAGCACTGAAAATGGACCAATATATCAATCTTTCCAAATCAAGTTATTACACTAGCAGTTGCATGGAAGAGCAAAAACTGTGTTTTTGGTGGCAGCAGAAGTGCTTTGACCTCAAATCACAGTCCCGGGAAGGGAGAAAGGAGATCAGGGCTTATTGTTGGCCTTTTTGAATCTTATTATGTCACTATATTAACCTAATTGAGAAACTGAAACACAAAACAGATATGCAAACCATCAAAAGCAACCTATTCTAACAAAGTAAAAGGAATCTATGTAACAGAAATTAACTCATGAACTGAAGCAAAAACATATAAGTACACAGTAAGAGGTGTTGAGAAGCTTGGGTTGGGACCTAACCCAAGAGCATTGGCCCTCTAAAAGATATCAATGCTGGCTCAAAAACTGTTTCATCTTCATTACCAAAAATAACAGTCACATTACAAGAATTGTTCTCAAAAGGAACTCGAAAATAAGTTGAACAATGTGTTGCACAAAAGTGCGAAAATTCTACTAATTACTGGCTAACCTACTGAGGCTCTAAGCCTTCTTATTTATACAAATGGATTCCTCCAACATTCCTCCTAAAAGCAAGGAACTCGGCTTCCTAGAACTAGAGATAAACAGCAGTCCTTCTTTACTTGCTCGGCTGCCCCTTGGAATCATCAATGTGTACCTTTGTGCTCCGCGTTGCTGATGGAGGATTCAAGGAAAGGGGTCATAAATGAAGGAGACACACCCCTACAAATCCTCTTCCATGTTTTCCTCGATTTTTGGCTGCCATTTGCTCATAAATCCCTTGACTTTGTCCAAAATTGGCCAAAAAATCTGCATAAAGCACACATTAGACTACATGGCAAAGTGACTAACCCAATTCATTCTATTAGCATAAATATATTCAAAAAAATGCAATAAAATAATGGGAATGGTGGATTAAGTCGAAATAAGAGGCAAAATGAACCCATATAATTATCCATTTCTAGGGCTCATCATCAGATTAGTACAGGAATTCTAGGCAGAGGCGGTGGAGACAGCAGTTACGTTGGAGGATAAGACTCCACAAGAGGTATGGACTAGTAAGAAACCCTCTCTTTCACATCTGAGGGTATTTGAATGTGATGCATATGAACATGTTCCAAAGGATAAATGAACCAAGTTGGATAGTAAATCTAAAAATTGCATCTTTATTGGGTATAAGGATGGTTTAAAGGGTTATAAGCTTTGGAACCCAATAACAAGGAAGGTTGTGTATAGCGGAGATGTGGTGTTTAGAGAGGTGAAAGATGTTATTAAACATGAAGTCCAACAAAAGGAACCTGAGAAGATAGAGTTTGAGCTAAAGAAGGAAGAATCAGACTCTATAGCAGAGGAGGAATCAGAAGATGAAAGGTATAGTCCATCTGTTTTCTGTCCAAATTTTGCTTTATCTATTACTGATGATGATCCCAGAACTGTGAAGGAAGCAGTGGATTCAGAGGATGGAAAACTTTGGAAAGAGGCCATCATTGATGAAATGGCATATTTTCACAAAAATGAGGATTGGGATCTGGAGGAGTTGTCGGCTGGAAGGAAACCCATTGGCAACAAATGGGTCTTCAAGAAGAAGACAAATACAGAAGGAAAGGTGGAGAAATACAAAGCTCGATTAGTAGCAAAAGGTTATTCCTAGGTGCCAAGAATTGATTTTGGTGATATTTTCTCTCCTGTTTCTAAGGTAACTACTATTAGATTACTTTTAGTTGTTATTGTTGCTTTTGATTTTGAGGTAGAAAAGATGGATGTGAAGACAATATTTCTCCACTGAGATCTGGAAGAGGAAATCTACATGAAGCAACCTGAAGGCTTTGCGGTGAAGGGTAAGAAAGAACTGGTAAGCAAGTTAAAGAAGTCTCTGTATGGGTTAAAACAATCATTAAGGATATGGTATCAGAAATTTGATACTTTTATTCGGGGACTTGGCTTCACCAGAAGCAAAGCAAATCACTATGTGTATTTTAAATTAATTGGTGACCGTGTTATTTATCTGGTCTTGTATGTGGATGATATGTTGCTAGTTGGAAATGACAATGAAATTATCTTGGATTTGAAGACCCAATTGTCCTCCAAATTCGACATGAAAGATCTTGGTGCTGCAAACTATATTTTGGGCATGGAAATTAAAAGAGATCGGACAAAGAGGAAGCTTTGGTTAAACCAGAGGAAGTATGTCGAGACAATATTGCAGAGGTTTAACATGCAGGACAGTAAACCGATGAAGGTTCCTATTCCTGTAGGTGTAAAGTTATCTATTGAACAGCGTCCCGAGACACAAGAAGAGGAAGAGAACATGTCTCATGTTCCATATGGAAGTGCAGTCGGTAGCCTGATGTTTGCGAGGGTATGTACTAAACCAAACATTGCACATGTAGTGGGAGTATTGAGCAGGTTTATGTCAAAACCAGGGAAGGAGCATTGGATAGTAGTGAAGCAGGTTTTCAGGTATTTGCGTGGCACTAGTGATTATGGTTTGTGCTACCAAGGAAGACCAGGATCAGACATAGTGTTGGATATTCATGGCTTTGTTGATGCAGACTGGGCTGGAGATTTGGATCAGAGAAGATCTACAAGTGGGTATGTTTTTAACCTATTTGGAGGTGCAGTCAGTTGGATGAGTAAGAAACAATATGTACTGGCACTATCAACTACAGAGGTAGAATACATGGCATCCACTCATGCAAGTAAGGAAGCAGTTTGGTTGCAGATATTTTGTTCAAGTATGGGGTTAGTACAGGGAGCTATAAGGATAGACTGTAACAGCCAAAGTGCAATTTTCTTGGCAAAGAAGCCTGCATATCATTCAAAGACAAAGCACATTGATGTTCATTATCACTTTGTGAGGGATATGATAGAAGACAAAAAGGTGTTGTTGGTAAAGCTGGACACTTTGAAGAATACTGCAGATGCACTGACAAAATCTGTGAGCTCTGAGAAGTTCTTTTGGTGTAGAGAGACAACGGTTGTTTAAGCGCTGAAAAATGACTAAACTCTCTTGTGGCCCCCTGTGGAAAGAAAACAACAAGTGGGAGAATGTTGGGTTGTGTTATATTCTTTCCACAACTAGCTCACGTAGTTAATCGGGGGTAGAGTGGGGAAGGTCACAGGGGGTTTGAGGTGTACCCATAACCCCACTTTATGGGGTCCAAGGAAACACCCTGGAAAATTTTGGGTTTGGACCCTATGTTAGGTTGGGCGGACCCACCTATGGTTTTGTTCATGATTTTCGCACACGTTTTTTGGGCGCAATGGTTTTTCGGTCCATGGTATTGGATGCGATGGTTTTCGGCCCATGGTATTGGATGCTTCAACATGTATAAATATGTATTATAACATTGAAAGGAACATAATGAAAAATCAAGCTGGTAGTCCCGATTTTGGGATCTAAGGGAAAATCTCTGTGTATATGTGTTTTTATGTGTTATGCTCTCACATTGTTTATTTTATGTGTTTTAGAATTCGTATGCAGGTAATTTCTGTACGGGGTTAAAACCTACATTTTGGAGGTCATTTTGCAGCAAAAAGAACTATCTTCAAGATACTACAAGTAGGCTACTATTGGCCCACTCTTCATCAGGATGTGAGGAGATATGTCAGCCAGTGTGATCGGTGTCAAAGGATGGGGAAACCCACTCCAAAGGATGAAATGCCCATGCAACCTCAAGTGACCTCTGAGCCATTTGAGAAGTGGGGCATGGACTTTGTGGGGCCTTTCAGCCCTCCTTCAAAACAGAATTAATACATCATTGTGTGCACCGATTACCTCACCAAGTAGGCAGATACAAAAGCAATTAAAGCAGTGATAGAGGAAAAAGTAGCTAAATTTTTTAGAGAGAACATATTCTACAAGTTCGGGTATCCAAGAGAGTTGGTCATAGATCAAGGCAGCTAGTTCACTTCTAATTTGATTGAAGACCTGCTCACACATCATAGAATCAAGCACAGGACTTCCACCCCTTACCATCCACAAGCCAATGGGCAGGTGGAGGTCACTAATAGATCATTGGAAGGGATCCTGACCAAGGTAGTGAGCAGCAGCAGAAAAGATTGGGCGAACAGACTAGTTGAGGCCACTTGGGCCTACAACACAACATGGAAGACCACTATAGGGTTCACACCCTATGAGCTGATCTATGGGAAGAAGGCTATGCTATCAATATAATTTGAATTCAATACCCTAAGGATGGCAGCTCAGCTAGACCTAGACCTTAGCCATGCACAGAAAGGAAGATTACTCCAATTCAATGGATTGGATGAACATCGAATGTAGGCCCTTCTCCATACATAGATAGTTCAGCTTTAGTGAAAGATATGGCATGACAAAAACATCAAGGAGAAGAAATTCCAAGAGGGAGATTGGGAACTACTCTATGATTCAAGATACAAAGATTTCAAGGGCAAGCTGAGGACAAGATGGTTGGGACCCTACACTGTGGAGAAATGCAATGACAATGGTTCAGTCTTGCTCAGAACCATTAATGATGAAGCCATCCCCATGCTTGTCAATGGACACCGGTTGAAAGTCTACAAGAAACCCCTCTCCAAGAGGGAGTTCATTGAAGGATTGGACAAAACAGTGATGGTAGTGGAGCATGTCTTAGCCTCCACTTCACCCACTCCGTAAAAAAGAAAAAAGAAAAAAAAAAAAAAGTAAGGACTCAAGAGAAAACCTTCACGAAGCGCTTAAGTCCCTTCATTGGGTTGAAAACCTCCCCTGAGGCGGCCAAGTGATGTTAAGAAAAAAAAAAGAGAAGAGAAAACAATAAGATCCCTGGGTGAAAACCTCCCTTGGAGGTGCCTAAGGTAGGCAGTTAGGGTGAAAACCTCCCTGAGATGCCTTGGTTGTTTTCAGAAAAAAAAAAGGAGAGAAAAAGAAAAATGAATTTCAAGTTGCATTGCAGGTTTGTAGGAGGACTACAGGAAGCAACAAAAGGTGCCAAGGGAGCTCTGAAACCAATACCAGCACCTATCCTACCTTCCCACAGCTTTCTCCATCATTCTTGGCATTCTTTTCACCTCACTGTGCTTCTTTTTCAAAAACTGTGTTTTCTATAGGAGGCTCTGTGTTTTCTACAAGAGACTCCTATAGGAATTACAGAGACCGAGAAATGGATTTAAAAGGCAATTTGAGGGATAGGGAAACTTCATAAAAGATCTATAAATCCTCTTGCAGACTTCAAACCTCCTTGCCATCATTTCTAGACCTGCATCACATCCCAATCATCATTCTTCTTCCTGCCCAAGAAAGACACAGAAAAAGACAGTTTTTAGGAAAAACAAAAAACAAAAAAATGAGAAAGGCAACAACACCATTTACCTCGCCTGAATCCTACCCATTACCTCTCATCCTCTATCCATATCTCTGGCATCATCGTCACATCTCCAAGCACAGAAAGAGCTCAAATTTCAAAGGGAGAAGTAGCTATAGGAGCTCCTGTAGGAATTTCTGTAGCAGCTGTTAGCTTTGCTATGCAAAAGGATAAAAAATGGATTCAAACACTCTCAAAGGCTGTAAATACACTTATAATTATGCCAAAGGATCCATTTTTGCTGTTGAAATCCTAAAATTTTGGCCAAAAGCCTTCCACCGATCGAAAAAGCTGCAAGAGGAAAGCCCTTTGGAAGGCAGAAATACACTATCGGGAGGCGAAAATACTCCAAAAACCATTGAAAATCAAAAGCGCAGGCATAAAAGACCGAATTAATATCAGCCGTTGGATCTGGCCGATCAACGGTCCAGATCGCGTCGGCATATCGCAAGTCGGAGGAGAAAGGCAGTAGCAGCGATGTGGAATATCGCCGATGAGCGATCGCCGATATCGCATCGGCGTATCGCAATGGAGGACTTACAAAAGATTTGGGCTTTATTATTTGCGCGATGAGCGATCGCCGATATCGCTATCGGCGTATCGCTATCGGCATTTCCAATGGAGCATGGGCCTTTCGCATATATATTTGCGATCGCTGATATCGCTATCGGCGATGTCAAAGGGGTGGGGCTTTAACATATGTTATATTTTGATGCGATGGGACGGACCCGATAGTAATACAGCACTCCATTTCATAATATTTCAGGTCCGCGCCCTTCGCATTTTCAATGTTTTTTGTGTATTTTCTTTGTATAAATAAAATACAAAGGAAGCCTTGGGCAAGTGCCGATTGCGATGGAGTTCGAACCCGATGGGTCGGACCCGATGGTTTATGAATCAATTCTCATAAAATTTCAAATCCGCGCTGAGGCCATTTTCATTGGTTTTGGGCGCATTTTCTTTGTATAAGGAAATACAAAGGATGCCTCGGCAGATGCTGATTGCGATGGGTTTCGGATCGGATAGGGTTTGAAAGTAAAATATATATATTCTTCAAGTCCGCCAGAGCCATTTTTCATGATTTTGCAGCTGTTTTATGTGTATTTTTCAAATATTAGAAAACAAAGGATTGGCCTGTTTAAATATGCATTAAAGGCGGACCTGATAGCGAATGAACCATGCCTGAACCTTTTAAAAGTCAAAATTAAAGAAACGATGGGCGGGAATGGGCAGTTTGGCAGCGTTTCATGGTTTAAAAGCAGCACAGTCCTGATTGAGCCGTTTCAATGATTCAGCAGCCGCAATTAATCAACAGTATGGCCAAGGAGGAAGCAGGACACTGCTTATCTTATCAGAGCATTCAATGGTTATGGCTCCATCGGTATTTCACGCCACCTGCTCAAAGGAGGACTGCAGAGCACTAGAGGGGTTAAATCCATTTACAACATAGCCAGATTTGTATGAGAGGCCCATTTCTGAATGTAAATGTGGTTGCTGACCATTTATGGGCTCCTCCACGCAAGGGTAGCAGAGATATTTTGTAATGTAACACCATATATACTAAAAAAAAGATGCAATGGGGTTGATGAGTGTTTGATGAATGATAGTTTTGTTGTAGCCTTTAACTTTTGGAGACTGTAAATACTATGAGACCTGCAGCTTCTGGTCTTGATTTCCAACTAATACAAGCTTCTTTTGCTGTCATTTGCTCACTTTCCACTTCTCTTTATTATTCCAGGCTGTGCCTGCTTGCATTTATTTGATGTGCTGTGGATTTTTAATATCAGAGGGGCTGTCACCCCACCTCTGTATTATAATTTAGTGGTTCATTGGAATTGCTTGCAGATTACTGTTGTTTTAATATCAGGGAGCTGTCATCTTGTCTGTGTATTAAACAATAGTTTTGCAGATCTTCTAACTGGTTGTAGCTGGCCATCACAGGGTCCTGTGCATCTGCTGGTGTAATTAGTCTTCTCCATCATCACCTTTACCTTAAACTGTGAGTGGTTGGTAGTTAAAAGCCTTGTAGTTTTGGGGTCTTCACCCATGTCTGGGGCTAATCATAGTAGGAGTGGTTATTTGGCTTAAATGTGCAGCATATCTTCATTTATCCATCATCTTATCCAACCATAATTGTTGAATTTGTAATGTTCCTGAGCATCACTGACTTACAACCTAGTTGAGTTTCTTGGGGTGATGACATTAATTGGCGTCGTTGCCGGGGAGAGGAGAATCGGAGCTCAAGCTTCCTTGGGAGAACGACATAGTTTCAAGCTTTGATGACAGACAAGGTTTGAACACAGTATTGGTTGTAATCTTCTGTCTGGCGACTCCATTGGTGGAAGACCATCCTTTGGTGACTCCACGTTGAAGTTCTGGCTCAGTTTGTGAGGCATACTAGAAGAAATCCACAGAAGTCTCCAGCTGAACCATTGCATGACCTTGAGAAAATTGTTAAATCGAAGAAATCATCACAGAAAGGGGCATCAGGATCAGGTAAGCCTAAAAACTCCGATTTATCTCTGAAAGATGAATTCATAACTGAAGAATTACAGCTTGAAGGCTTAGAGCCTAGCACTGTTAATATAGAAATTCCTTCAGAGATTGGTTCAGCCCCTTGTGGAGTTAGTTCCCCTTTGAATCTCAGTCCAAAGAAAGCTTCCCATACTGTCCAAAACATCCCAATATCTCTACCATCCATTACATTATTTCCTACTGCTCCATCTGCTAGTATTCTCCCACATATTCCAAACATGGCAGGACAGCAAGCACCTACTAGGATTGAGAGGATTGTTGCTGCTAGATATGGACCTTTGGTCTTGCCTACACCTTTAAATGCCATGCCTACAGGAGAATATCAAAAATATATGCCTAAATTTACTGGAACAGAGGGAGTGACAGCAGAAGAACATCTTGAAGCTTTTTACAGTTATGCTGATAATTTAGATATAAGTGAGAATGATGTATGGATGAAAGTTTTTGTCCAGAGCCTTGATGGCGAGGCTAGGAAGTGGTTTAGAGAGTTACCCCAAAGATCCATAACAGATATTGAATCATTAGATGAGGCATTTTTGAAGCAATGGGGAGATAAGAAGGACTTGCTGTATTATCATACAGAGTTTGGAAACTTGAAAAGAGAAAAGGGTGAGTCTTTGCCTGACTTCAATAAAAGATTTAATAGAATGTATAGTAAAATACCAGCTGAGGTAAAGCCTACCCCCACTGTCACCAAACTCACATATGCCAATGCTTTTGACTTTGATTTCTACATATTGTTGAGAGAAAGACGTTGTGCTACTCTGGGTGATATGCAAGAGGCAGCCTTGGAGGTGGAATCCAATATTATGGCAGCAGAGAAGTTAAAGAGTCAAGTTGATAGAAGAAGGCTGAGAGGTGAGGCTTCTTCTTCCCCTGCCTCAACTTCAGAGCCTAAATTAGACAAAATGACTAAGATGATCGAGTCATTGGCTGCTGAAATTTCTAAGCTAAAGGTTGAACACACTTCAGGAAAAACAAGGCAGCAAAACGCATTTGCTCCAAGAAATCCAAACCTTTTCAGAAAAGAAAATGAGCAGTTACAAATTATGCAAAGGGGTGAAGAAGCAAAAGAAGATCATAAAGTTAAAGCTCCCTTTCAAAATGTAGTCATGGAGGGGGAACAATTTGAAGAAGATGAGGATGAAATTCACTACTTGGAGGATAAGGGCAGCGCTGCATTTTTAACATTGGCCGAATATGAAGAGTCATTGCTGCAAGAACAAAACAGTCAGAGGTGGAACAGTGGTGTTGTTCTGCAATCTGGTGAGCAGCAGCAAAGATATAATCTAAGATCCAATGCAAAGAATGTCAAAGAAAATGTTGCAGAAGAAGCAGCTGCTCAAACAATGCCACAGAATAGCAGGCAAAGAAGACCAACAGCTGATCCTGTCACCCTCAAAGCTCCAGTTCAAGAGGTAAAAACTGCTGATAAAGTATTTTCTTCTTTTAGTTTTGAGTCAGAAATTCAGAAATTGAAAATATCCATGCCTCTCGCTGAGTTGGTGAAGAGTGAATTATTTAGAAAACCCATCTTTGAGGCCCTTGAACTAGAATCTAAACAAACCTCCATTGACTCTGTCAATTTGCAAGATGACAAGCCTGCTATTGTGCTTAGCCCCATGATTGAACCTACTGATAATAGTTCTCCATCTTTCTATATTTCACTAACCATCCATGATAAAATCCTCCACAATTGCCTACTAGACACAAGGGCCAGCCACAATCTAATGCCTAAAACTGTCATGGAAGAGTTAGGCCTTGATATCACTAGACCTTATCATGATTTGTTCTCTTTTGATTCAAGGAAGGTAAAATGCCTTGGATTAATTAAGGATATGGCCATTACCTTAACCCAGCTGCCCATGAAAAGTATGATGATGGATATAGTGGTGGCCGATGTTCCTCCGAAGTTTGGTATGCTGTTGTCTAGAGGGTGGATTAAGAGACTAGGTGGAACATTGCAGAATGATCTATCTTATGCAATTGTTCTAGTGTTTGAAGGAGAAAGCAGGAGGTTATATAGAGAAGCACAGCTGGCATATATCATTAGTGATGAGAAGAATCCTACAAACCATCCCATATATGCAGTGGACACTGATTTTGGAGCTTGCATTCTCCAAATAGAAGAATCTCAGAAGGCTGCATTGCAGATCAGGAAACCAACAGCTCAGGCTGAGCATGATACAGGAGGTCAGATTTGGGAGATGTTCTTTGATGGAGCATGTACCAAGGAGACTGCAGGAGCAGGGGTGGTGCTAGTATCTCCACAACAAGAAACAGTTCAATTGTCTCTAAAGCTGGTTTTTCAGGTGACAAACAACATAGCAGAATATGAGGCACTGCTGTTGGGCCTTCATGCAGCCAAAGATAGAGGGATAAAAAATCTGAAGGTGTTTGGAGATGCTGATCTGATAATTCAGCAAGTAAATAAAACATTCCAAGCAAAGCATCCAAGGCTAAGAGCTTACAGAGATGAGGTATGGAGAGTCAAAGAGTTCTTTGATTTTTTCTGCATTTCATATATTCCTAGAGCCCAAAATTAGCTTGTTGATTCCCTTGTTGTTTCAGCTAGTTTGTTCATCCCTCCATCGCCTCCCAAACTAGTTTATGAGGTACAAATAAAGTATAGACCCTCTTTGCCTGATAATGTCCACCATTGGAAGGTTTTTGATGATGATGATGAGTTAAATAGGTTCCTTCAAGTCATTGATGAGTTCTCTGAAATGCAAATTGACCAAAATAATGATGCTTTGTTAGAAGATCCCAATTCCTAGCTTAGGAATAAGATTGGCAAGAATAGCATAGTCCAGCTTCCTAGTAACCATATCCCTAAGGGTCTAATTCCTCTTGAGAGATTGTTTGATCACAATGATGTGCCTTACAAAGCTGCCCAAAAAGAAGATCAGTCTGCAGTTTGCAAGCATGATATAGGAGGTCCAGGTCAGCCCAAATTTATAAATCTGTCTACTAATCTATCTGCTGATCAGAGTGCTGAATACTGCAAATTAATGAGGCAATTTGCTGATGTGTTCGCTTGGGAGTACAGTGATCTGAAAACATATGACAGGAATATAATTCAGCATAAAATTCCGCTTGAGAAAGACACTATTCCTTTCAAACAGAAGCTGAGACCAATGAATCCTATGCTCCTTCCTCTGGTTGAGAAAGAAATTAAAAAGTTGCTGGCTGCTAAGATTATAGTGCCTCTCAGATATTCTAAATGGGTGGCCAATCTGGTTGTTGTGAGGAAGAAGAATGGAGAAATCAGACTGTGCGTTGATTTCAGGAATCTAAATAAATTCTCTAAAAAGGATAATTATCCCCTGCCAAAAATGGAGCATTTGTTGCAGCAAGTCTCAGGTGCCAAAGTAATGTCTTTTATAGATGGATTTTCAGGCTTTAATCAAATCGCTGTGCATCTAGATGATCAAGAAAAGACAACATTTACCACTCCTTGGGGCACGTTCATGTATGCCAAAATGCCATTTGGGCTGATGAATGCTGGAGCCACCTTTCAGCGCGCTATGGATATTGCTTTTGTGGGTGAAAAGGATAAATTCGTGCTAATATATCTTGATGACATAACTGTTTATTCTGGCAGCCATCATGATCATCTACAGCGTTTAAAAAAGAGGTTTTTAAAGTGCAGGAAATTTGGAATTTCACTCAATCCCAAAAAATCCCAATTTGCTTTGGAAGAAGGCAAACTGTTGGGGCGTATAGTGTCTGCTGCAGGTGTTCAAATTGATCCAGAAAGAGTCAAAATGATTCAGGCCTTGACTCTTCCAAGATCAAAGAAATATATACAGTCTTTTCTTGGCAAAATTAACTTTGTAAGGAGGTTCATTCCTAATTTTGCTGAGCTAGTTAAGCACATAACCTCCATGTTGAAAAAGGGAGTAGAGGTAAAGTGGACTGATGCGGCCACAAAATCTTTTGAGTCCATTAAGATGGCTATTGTGGAAGCTCCTACTTTAATAAGCCCTGACTATAGCAAGGAGTTTCACCTATTTTCATTCGCCTCTAAGGATACCATTGCAGCTGTCCTATTGCAGCAAGATGAAGCAGGTCAAGAGCATCCAGTGGCCTTTTTCAGCAAGAATCTGAGGGATGCTGAACTAAGGTATGATATTATTGAAAAGCAGGCTTATGCTCTTATCAAATCTTTGAAAGCTTTCAGAGTGTACATCTTGCATTCCAAAATAGTTGCATATGTGCCTTCTACTGCAATAAAAGATGTCTTAACGCAGCCTGATGCTGATGGAAAAAGAGCGAAATGGATTGCAAAAATGATAGAATTCAACATAGAGCTGAAGCCCACCAAGCTGGTAAGAGGTCAGGGGCTTGCTAAACTGTTGGCTGAAGAAAATTGCAGGTCTTTGGACATTGATTTCTTGTTCAATGTAGCAGAAAATGGTCAAATAGAAGAGCATGAAACAGCTGAATCGCAGAGAGGACAGTCAGTGGCCGAGAACCTAGCTTCATGTAGCTGGTATGCTGCAATAATTAATTTCCTTCTAAAGCTAGAAGTTCCTTCAGAATTTTCTCAAAGTCAAGCAAGAACGTTAAAGCTCAAGGCAACGAAATATTGCATCAATGATAGCTTGCTTTATTGGAGGGATCCATCTGGAGTGCTTTTAAGATGCCTGGACAAAGAACAGTCAATAGAAGTTATGCAGCAGTTCCATAACAGCATGTGTGGAGGACATCATTATTGGAGAACTATAGCCCAAAAGATTCTCAGAGCTGGGTACTATTGGCCCTCTTTATTTTCTGATGCATTTGCTTTTGTTAAATCTTGTGACAGGTGCCAAAGATTTGAAGGTAAGCAGCAGTTAAAATCCCTACCCCTAAAGCCAATAATTGCAAAAGGACCTTTTCAGCAGTGGGGCTTGGATTTCATTGGTGAAATCAACCCACACTCCAGTGGCCAACACAGGTGGATATTAGTTACCACTGATTATTTTACAAAATGGATTGAAGCAATCCTAACAAGGAAGGCTGATCATAATGTGGTCATGAAATTCTTATTAGAAAACATTTTCAGCAGATTTGGTTGCCCACATAAGCTTATAACAGATAATGCAGCAGCCTTCAAGGAGAAAGAGTTGGTGGAAATGTGTGATTCAATGGGCATTAAACTTGTTCATTCCACCTCCTATTACCCCCAAGGGAATGGTCTAGCAGAATCCTCTAATAAAAGTCTGATCAGGATAATTAAGAAGCTGTTAGAGGAAAATAAGAAGAATTGGGATGCCAAGCTCAAATATGTGCTTTGGGCAGACAGAGTGACCATCAAAAGATCTACAAGCTGCTCTCCTTTCAAGCTAGTATATGGTACTGATGCTATTTTTCCAATTCAACTTACCCTCCCTGTGGCAAAGTTGCTCCAAACAGCGCAGAATGAAGAAGATGATATGGCCAATAGAATCACTGATTTAACAGAATTGTATCAGATCAGAGAGCAGTTGATTGAAAAAGCTACAGCACATCAGCAAAAGATCAAGGAAGTCTTTGACAAGAAGGCAAAAAGAAATAATTTGCAGGTTGGGGATTTGGTTCTAAAATGGGATGCATTTAAAGAAAAGAAAGGCAATCATGGGAAGTTTTATGCTCTCTGGATAGGCCCTTTCATCATTTCATAGATTCAAGGAAACAACACCTTCATACTGAAAAGTATGGGAGGAGAACCAGTCTTTGATGGCCCAGTTAATGGGCGGTTTTTGAAAAACTATGTGATTTAAGGTCTTTTGGCTTTAAAAGCTGTAAATATTGTGCTTTTATCAGTTTTTAGTATAGCTGTAGTAGACTCCATGCCCAATGGAATACTAGGAATTTTGGCTAATTTGTTTGTTGCTAGAAAGGCATTGATCTATAGGTTCTTGAGACCTCACAGGGAGGATCTCATCCCCAGAAGGAGCCAGTGTTAGCTTTGCTATGCAAAAGGATAAAAAATGGATTCAAACACTCTCAAAGGCTACAAATACACTTATAATTATGCCAAAGGATCCATTGTTGCTGTTGAAATCCTCAAATTTTGGCTAAAAGCCTTCCACCGATCGAAAAAGCTGCAAGAGGAAAGCCCTTTGGAGGGCAGAAATACACTATCGGGAGGCGAAAATACTCCAAAAACCATTGAAAATCAAAAGCGCAGGCATAAAAGATCGAATTAATATCAGCCGTTGGATCTAGCCGATCAACGGTCCAGATCACGTCGGCATATCGCAAGTCAGAGGAGAAAGGCAGTAGCAGCGATGTGGAATATCACCGATGAGCGATCGCCGATATCGCATCAGCGTATCGCAATGGAGGACTTACAAAAGTTTGGGCTTTATTATTTGCACGATGAGCGATCGCCGATATCGCTATTGGCATTTCCAATGGAGCATGGGCCTTTCGCATATATATTTGCGATCTCCGATATCGCTATCAGCGATGTCAAAGGGGCGGGGCTTTAACATATGTTATATTGCGATGCGATGGGCCGGACCCGATAGTAATACAGCACTCCATTTCATAATATTTCAGGTCCGCGCCCTTCGCATTTTAAATGTTTTTTGTGTATTTTCTTTGTATAAAGAAAATATAAAGGAAGGCTTGGGCAGGTGTCGACTGCGATGGAGTTCGGACCCAATGGGTCAGACCCGATGGTTTATGAATCATTTCTCATAAAATTTCAAATCTGCGCTGAGGCCATTTTCATTGGTTTTGGGCGCATTTTCTTTGTATAAGGAAATACAAAGGATGCCTGGGTAGATGCCGATTGTGATGGGTTTCGGATCTGATAGGGTTCGAAAGTAAAATATATATATTCTTCAAGTCCGCCAGAGCCATTTTTCATGATTTTGCAGTTGTTTTATGTGTATTTTTCAAATATTAGAAAACAAAGGATTGGCCTGTTTAAATATGCATTGCGACCCGAAAGGCGGACCCGATAATGAATGAACCATGCCTGAACCTTTTAAAAGTCAAAATTAAAGCAACGATGGGCGGGAATGGGCAGTTTGGCAGCGTTTCATGGTTTAAAAGCAGCACAGTCCTGATTGAGCCATTTCAATGATTCCGCTGCCGCAATTAATCAACAGTATGGCCGAGGAGGAAGCAGGACACTGCTTATCTGATCAGAGCATTCAATGGTTATGGTTCCATTGGTATTTCACACCACCTGCTCAAAGGAGGACTGCAGAGCACCAGAGGGGTCAAATCCATTTACAACACAGCCAGATTTGTATCAGAGGCCCATTTCTGAATGTAAATGTGGTTGGTGACCATTTATGGGCTCCTCCACGCATGGGTAGCAGAGATATTTTGTAATGTAACACCATATATACTGAAAAAACAGATGCAATGGGGTTGATGAGTGTTTGATGAATGATAGTTTTGTTGTAGCCTTTAACTTCTGGAGACTGTAAATACTATGAGACCTGCAGCTTCTGGTCTTGATTTCCAACTAATACAAGCTTCTTTTGCTGTCATTTGCTCACTTTCCACTTCTCTTTCTTATTCTAGGCTATGCCTGCTTGCATTTATTTGATGTGCTGTGGATTTTTAATATCAGAGGGGCTGTCATCCCACCTCTGTATTATAATTTAGTGGTTCATTGGAATTGCTTGCAGATTGTTGTTGTTTTAATATCACGGAGCTGTCATCTTGTTTGTGTATTAAACAATAGTTTTGCAGATCTTCTAACTGGTTGCAGCTGGCCATCATAGGGTCCTGTGCATCTGCTGGTGTAATTAGTCTTCCCCATCATCACCTTTACCTTAAACTGTGAGTGGTTGGTAGTTAAAAGCCTTGTAGTTTGGGGGTCTTCACCCATGTCTGGGGATAATCATAGTAGGAGTGGTTATCTGGCTTAAATGTGCAGCATCTCTTCATTTATCCATCATCTTATCCAACCATAATTGTTGAATTTGTAATGTTCCTGAGCATCACTGACTTACAACCTAGGCGAGTTTCTTGGGGTGATAACAACAGCTGATCCCATTAAAACCCAGCATCAGCAGCAAAAACGTGCAAATATGGAGGTTGAAGCAGACACCTGAAGATCAGATCTAGCCAAAGAGGAACCTGCACAAATCATAGCCACATAGTAGCAAGCAAACAAGCAGGCATCAAAAGGAATAAAGGCATGTAGCAGAGGGAAAAGCCATAGCACCTCACAGAAAACGCATTCAGGCACAGGTAAGTAACTAACCCGCTCCTCTGTTTTCATTTGTGTAGTTAGAAGGAATGCAACAGCAACGAAATGGTTGAGGTTGAACAAGGGAAAGGTGGCCAGTTAACTTGGCCACCTTCATCTAGTTGACTTCAATCATCCGAAGATGTCACCCACACGTGCACCTAGTCAAACCCAAGAGAGATGTCAAGAATAGGTAGTGGAGGCGGTGTGAACTTCGATGCAATCATGAGGGATGATTACGAGGAGAGGGAAATAATGACAAGGCAGGTGGGGACCAGCGGTCCAAATATAGCCAACGTATACATTGCCAGGTCACCCTCCATCACCGGAAATATCTATAAAAAGAAATAAGTACTCCTCCCCGACGCACTCTTGCCGCCTTTCTCCTTCATTCTCTCCTCGAAACTCTGCTCCTACTACCTTCTCGTGCCCCCATAGCCTCATAACCATCATTCTTCATTGATCTCTCCCATATCCCTGCTCTTAGCATTTTCTACAGGATCACTTACAGGTTCTATAGGAGAACCTACAAGAATCCTACAGGAGGGCTAGCAGTGTTCTACAGGAGGGCCAGTGAGCTGTTTTGGAGAGGGAAAACATGGGTTTGAGCATAATTCTTGGGCTGAAGAGGTAGGTTCTTGGCATACCTCCATTGAATATAAAAATATGCAAGTAGTGGTTTAATTTTGAGAAGGAAATAGAACTTTCGGGTGGAGGAAATTCATAAAAAGAATTGCTGCTTATTTCTTAAAAAAAACACAATCTCTCTATCTCTCTGTTTTTCTGCAAAAAAAATGTTCTCACCATTTCCATAGTTGGTTTCCCAAGGAAGCATAAACAAAATGACAGGAGGTTTTATGACGAAGGAGCCCACCAACTTTTCCAGGCTCCATGCACACCCCCAAGTAGTGGACATATTCACAAGAGCAAATTGGATGAGCTTTTTTGAGAAATTCTGAGGGTTTGATGAGGAAATTGCTCAGGAATTTACCCACTCTTTGGTCCCTTACTTCAGAAAACATGCCACTGTCACCTTTAGAGGCCCTTCCATGGAGATAACCCCTGAGTTTATTAGTAGAGTCACTACCCTTCCTCTTGGGTTGCCTTGGAGCAAAGATGAAAAACCAATCGGCTAGGCTGCCAAGAAACGTTTCTTCCAAAAGAATGAAACCCCTGTAGAGGATAAAAATGGCATAAGAAGGGATAGCATACCATACACTTGGGATGAGATTAGTTATCAAATAATCAAGTATATTTCCTATGAGGGGAGGTATAGCATTGTCTATGGTTACCACTTTAGAATCATGCATGAATTAAGGTATGGCATGGACACTCATGCCTCTCAGAAGCTCAGCATCCCCTACTTCCTCCTACAGTCCCTCATTGACTCCAGTACTAAAGTAAAAGAAGAAAATCTAGAGCAGCTAACTCACCATGGGTTAATCAAAATCATAGTGGAAGAAGCCCTCCATACATTCACAATCCTTATAGCATGGGAAATTTTCCAAAACATGACTACTGAGGATGACATAAAAGCCTTGACCTATGATATTAGCCCTACTGGTAGTGAGGAGGAAGAGCAGCAAGGGGGAGAAGGTGAAGAAACTGGTGATTTAGAGGGACAGGAAGGGAAGAAAGAAGAAACCAAAAGAGAGGAGGATAAAGTTGAAGAAGTAGAGCAAAAAGAGACAAAGGAAGAAGCAGAAGGAGGAGAAGAAGGGGTAGAAAAAACAGAAGTCTCTCCTGAGACCCTAGAAAGAGAGGAAGCAGCTACTCTCACTGCCCTTAGCACACTAATTAAACCAAAACAAAAGAGGAAGAGGCAGACCCCTATGTATTTCAGGGCTAGGAAGAGCACAATAATCAAAACAGGGAAACCACAACCCTCTTCAAAAGTGCCAATTACTATTGAAGATTCACCCTCTACCAAAGGGAAAGAATCTCCTTCCAAGGCACCTATCACTTATGAAAGGGGGATTCCTAGATCTCCCACATGGAAAGAAAAAGTAGAACTACAGGACTCAAAAATAGTTCTACAGGATGCACAGACTATTCTACAGGAGACCCTGTCAAAACTACAGGAGACCCAAAAGCTTGAGAAAGAAGTGGAAGGATAGCCACAGGTACAGGGAGAAGCACCAGAGATACAAGAACCTGATCCCTAGCCTAGCCTTTCCTCTTATTACAGACTGCTGGAGGGAGGAAAAGTTATCCTGCAAACATTTGTAGTCCCATTATTCTTTGAGTTGGAAAAAGAGAGGATAAGGACCCATAGGTGGATGCAAATAGCCAAATCCAAAGGAGTTGAGGATATTGGCCATATGGATAATAAACTCAAAGAAATGCGCAGAGAGTTAAGTGCTTTCAGAGACAAGGAAGCAATCACAAGAAGACACCTTGAAACTGAAAATGAATTGCTAAGAAGACAACTGCAAGAGAAAGAGACCCAAATAGCATGCATGGCCAGCCGGTCCATGGAAGCATTGCAATGTAGGACACCAAAAAAATCCTATGGTCTATATCTCAAGGACCAATGGATGCAATTTCAGATCAAGACTTTGGCACAAGGAGGCACAATGCCCTTCCAAGATTACAGGTAGTTTATGGACCTATGTGACCAGAGCACATCACAAGATAAGGCAAAGATGGCAGAATTCTATCTGCATAACATGGCTCGCACAGACATGAATGTGTGGGACCCCAATGCCAGGCTAGGGGACCTGCAACTAATGTCCATGGCCTCATGGATGAACCATGAAGATTTAAGGGCAACAAAAATAAGAAGGTTGATGATAAAGGAGCAGAATGAGCCATTAATGATCAGAGCTGAACCATCAGACCCCATGGCATGCATCAGCACACATAACCTACTTGCACATAATCCTCAGATTTCCCCTAGATATATCAATGATCAGGCACAAGCCATTGCACATTTTGAGGATATGGAAAGGTTACTTGGGGATTACTGTGTGCATGGATGCACAAGGAGATGGAACACCTTACCACACAGTCTGCAAATTAGGGAATATCATTCCCCCATGAGGATGAAGGAGGCATTAAGGAGAGTGTCAATGTATAAGCGCACCATGTAGAGGATGAAGGTCAATTGGATTGGACTCAAATTGAGTCCCCCACTGTTGGCAGGCATGCTAGAAGGGAGAAGAGAAGAAGAAGAGCAACAGCAGTGGGAAGAGATAGACATGAAGGCCGGATTCTATGACAGGGCAGAGGAGACTATATCAGAAGCATGGGATGCTAGAGAGGCCACCAGGGCCATAAAATATGAGGAGCTAGACTAAGTTGCTTAGAGGATGAGAAACACTTTCAGTAGGGGGGTGATGATGAGCCTCATAAATGGGTAATTATATGGGCTCATTTTACCTCCTAACCTAGTAAAATCAACCATTCTCTTAGATTATTGCATGATTTTTTTATTATATTTATGCTTATAGAGTGAGTTGAGTTAGTTATGATGCCATGTGGTCTAATATGTGTTTAATGCAGATTATTGATGAATTTGTGGTCAAAGTCAAGGATCAAGTGGACAAATGGCAGCAATAACTTGAAGTGGACAAAGGAGAGGACTTATAGGAGGGAATCCCCCTCATTTATTACTCCTCAATTAGAATTCCCCTTCATTCATCTTGGAGTACAAGCAGCCAAGTCATGCAATAGAAGGCAGCCGAGCAAGTGGAGGATGACTGATGATTATCTTGAGTTTTGGGAGCCAAGCCTCCTTGATTTTAAGGAAGCTTTTGGTAGCTTCATTTGTATAAGTAGAGAGGCTAGGGCCTCACTAGGGTTGGATTTTTGTTGGATTTTTGCTGCAGTTTTTCTTATGTAAACTCTTCTCAACTTCAATCTTATTTTTGAGACAGTTTCATGTGATCTTGTTATTGTTTTGATAATAAAGATGGAATCCTTTTTGAGCTAACACTAAGTTACCTCAGAGGGCTAAAGCTCTTGGGTTAGGGCCCAATCCAAGCAGCCAAGCTCCTCTTTTCTTGTATTTGTATTTTACATTTCAGTTTTTAGATTAGTTTGTTGTTAAATGTATTTTCTTTTTATGGTTAAGAATAGGTTTCTTTTGATGATCAGTAGTTTGCTTCCATTTGTGTTTTCTATAGCTGGTTAAGAAGTGATAAAGAAAATATCCAAAAGGCTAGCAACAGTTCCTTGGCCTCTCTTCCTCCCTCTGGGACCTTGATGTGAGGCAAAGATCCTCTTGCTACCCCAAAAACACGGATTTTCCTCATTGATAAGACTTCTAGTGTTTGCATCTTTCTAGTTGGTTCATAGTCTAGTTTCCTTTGCTTAAAAACTTCTTCATCATGCTCATTTTTATATTTGCAACAATCTTCTTTCATGCTTTTCTTTCATGCAATGGTTATCAACATTCCTTTCATAGATCATAGTTTACTTTGATGCAAAAACTCTGTTTTTTAGATGCACTTATTTCCTTGCTTTCTTAATCCCATTGGTTGATTATCATGCAACAGATATCTTCTAGCAGCAGGCCAGCCTATTATCCATTCAACCCTCCATCTAATCCATGCCCTACAGGTCACCTAAGACTCCCCTCAAATCTACCTTAGTTTCCTGCATTTTCCATAGACTTTCCTCTCTCTCCTTGAGCAAATCCAATCATCTTTCGCTCTCCTAATGACTCTTGGTTAGACCCTAGGTGCCCTAACACTTCATTCCAACCTTCATCCACCTTTTCCACCCTCTCTCACACCTTCAAAACAATGAAAACTGTTGTCAGCCTCCTCCTGTAGAGCGTTGTTTTTCCTCCTGTAGATTTCCTGTGTCCTCCTATAGGCTTTCTTTTGAAGGTAGAGTATGGGCAAAGCCTCCAGAAGGCCACCTGAGACCTCCTAGGACCCATCCACACCATCCTACATCCTCTCACATCCCAAAACCACCCGCCATCACCACCTATTCACTGCCACATTCACAAACAAATAAATTACATGCATGTCAAATTCACATAAAAATCCAAAAATATTTTTTTTGCTCATTTACTTCCAGAAATAGCTTAGTTAGATGTTGTTTACTTACTTGAGTAGGTAATGACATTCTTTTCATGGTTTTCATAGTGCTTTCTGCAAAATTAGGATTAGTTGGTTAATTAGGATTTACTTAGTTTGCTTTACATTTTAGTCTTCCATTCTATAGTTAGAATAGCATCTATCTTTCTTTCCTTTCATCACATTTAGAGCTTCTTATGGAATTCATAGAAGTTGGCTTGAGCTCCTAGTGATCTTGCGCCGGCTGACCAAGTGACAACCTGTAGTAAGAACTAGTACTTGTGCATACAGCACCATCGCTTCCAAGTTTGTTACGAACTACCGGGTTGATAAGAGTAAAGTAAACAGCCCAGGAGTTGCAGCATCATTGCTGCAATACTGGTGCTCACCAGTGACTATGTAAAGAAGAATATTTTGAATAATAATAAAACAAAGATGAATATTATCAGTCGACGATAGTTTTTACCCTTTGGTTTTACACCTTATATCTTGTTTCTTGTTATGTGTGATGTTATTGTTGGTTTATCCTATCTTTATCTTCTTTTATATTCTCATGGCCATGTGCTTAGATATGCTACTTATATGATCATGGTTATTTTATGGGTTTCTTATATATTGTGATGGTTTCTAAACATTGATGATCAAGTTATTGTGTATAAAATGGAAAAAATGGAAAAATTGATCTATATAGCACAATATTGATTAACCACCCCCCCAACCACACCCCCCCCCCCCCCCCCCCCACTCGAATAAGTATGTTCATGCTTCAAACATGTTCCCCATTCTCGTGCCTAAGGTTGGGAGTATACTAGTCTTTGTGCCTAACATTGGGGAGATGCAATTATTCATACCTAAAAATGGGGCATTTATTTTTTCCTGATGCATAATACATGAATCAATGAGCTACAAAATCTATGATGAACCATATTGTGAATCAATAATCTATCAAGTATCCACTCGTTCTCTACATTGATACCTCATTGACATAAAAGCACACATTTTTCAAGATACGCGTTTTAATTTAAAAGTAAGAACATGTAATATTTTGGCTCAAACGCTCTGATATAAGCACATTGAAGTATATGCAGATGTCTTTGGATAGAATTGAGCTTCATGTCATAGGCCTTCAATTCGCTAATTGCTTCTCTCATTCACTGGATTGTAGGTACAAGCAAAAAGATACCTTCCAAATCTATCTTCATCAAGTAAGGGAAGTTTAGGTAGAGAGGAGGAATGCAAGGGGCCTATTACATCTAATAGATTGATATAAACTAAAATCAGAAGAAAATTCCATAAACACGTTGAATTTTTTCTTGCTTAAGGTGGGTCATGTTCTTATGATGTTGAGAGCAGAGATAACATCGAGGTGCCCTTGAGGTACAAATATCTAGTGAAATGATGGGTACCTAAGGACATTTCTCAAGTAAACACTGATTTTTTTCTCAACGAGAGGATATATCGCATTTCTCCATCATTGTTACATGGTTTGGGACTATTTACCATGGATGGCATAAAGGTTTATTAAAACAGATTAACTAAGTTGATTGAGTTGTTACAATTATAATGATGGGATAAGGTTGGTCCAACATACACAAGGTATGAGAAGATACAGAGTGGCTGCAAATTATATACAACTAAGAGACAACGATAAAAATAAAAGATCATATATGTATATTGATGGAAGGCCAAAAGCATAAGGGAATATTGTAGTGTTTATAAATAGTACACAATCGAGGATAACAAATAAACAACCAAATTGCATATTTGAGAGACATGAAGGAAACCATGTATTTGTATGTGCAATAAAATCAATAACTTTAGGAGAAGATTTATTGATCATTTACAACTTGAATTTAATAGTTACAGAAATTGTTGTTATGGGGGAAGTATGTAACCTCTCATTAATGATTCTTATATTCTATGTTTATAATTCAGAAGAACATAATATTATGTAAATTTGTCATGGCATTTTCAATTAGATGTGAAATTTGTCTCCTTCTCCTCCTCCTCCTCCTTTGTATAGTAAAAATACAACTACTAGTAGCTAGGAATAAGAGGAGGAAGAACTAACCATTAAAGACAACAATTAGAAAAATAAGTAACTTGAAAAAAATCTAAAATAGACTAAAATAAGTATCATAAATGACAAATACTTATTGTGTTGATGTTAATGCTAGTAGAAGAATATGGTGGTGTTGTACTTATGAAAGAACTAGTTCCACGGTCTATCCTTGAATTGCCAATTTATATTCTAGCATTGATGGCAATGATTTTCACCATTTTGGAGATTATAATAATAATAATAATATGAATTTGATGTTGAAGTTTTACGGGTGTATGGATATGATTTTCAATTACCTACTTTCAAAATGTCATGGTGAATGAACATCATACGATCGGGATATCAAAAAATTATATCTATTGTCATTTTGCATTTTTTGGGGGTAAATAAATGAAGTTATGGCTAACTTTTTTATAAGAATGTGTATATATGATCCAACTAACTAGAATCTAAATTCGGTCATCATATGATTTATTATGTGTTTATTATGCGAAAAATTATATTATAATGTGGTAGGTTGGTCATGGAAAAGCTCTAGCATGCTTAGAATAGGTAAATGATAAACAAATTCGATTTACATTTAATGTGAAATTGATTATTTGTTTAAGAAAATGAAATAGCTTCTCTTTTGTTGAAATATGTAGTCTGCGGAACATGAAGGTGATGATTGGTTTGATGAGGAGGAGTAATTCAATCCCCTAAACCCAATCGTAACAATAAAAAATCTTGTGATTAAAACGAACAAAGAACTTGTTTGTTTTATTTGCATTAGAGAACAAACTACTAAGATTAAAGATAAGATCTACAAGTTGTAGAAAGATATTCATAGATATGAGGTAATTACCATAATTAAAGTGATTTTTTTTTTTTATTTCATAGGTTCAATTATGAAATATTGTCTTTTAACTTTTAAGTTATCTAATAAAAAAGTATTTTATTTCTTTATACAATTTTTTGGAAGGGACACTACATCACTTGGAAACCATGAGCCAACATATACTTGTGAGGTTATTCTTTTCTCCACCTTCGCATGGTCATAGTACCAATATTCAAACTGGGTCCACACCTTTCGTTCGTTCCCATGAGTGCACACCCCCTAAGGCATAAACACAACAAGGATCTGTAGGTGGTCACAAAGGTGACCCTATTGATGATATTATGGCTTCATTTCCTATATCATAACATGTTATTAGCTCGAGGATGATTCCATGCACTTTTTGGTGAATGAGGACGGAGTTCCAAGAAAAAAATACCAAAAATCCCAAGCATTTTTTAATGTTTTAATTGTTTCATGTTGTCTATCTCAAACATAAATCATCTAGACCATTATTTTCAAACTAGTGATCATATCCTTTTACATGTAGGAAACAACTTGTTTTATAAAGACATAAATGAAAAATAAATATTATTTTTTGGGCCCACCATATGCACAAAGGTGGAATTCCCAAATTCTAACCTAAAGAAGGACCTTATGGACTACCTTCGAAGTCTATTTTGGGTAGATACCTTTGATAAAAGTGAGGTCATCTTCATAGCCAGAAACTATTTAAAATGTGTATGGGACATGTATATGATTCACCTGGAAAATAACCCTAGGTATGTGAATCCACCCATGATTCCTATGAGGGAATAGAATGTTCTCATCCACGATACATGTGAGAATAAATTGAGAAAAGAATGAAAAATGCCTCCTGGTGCACTAAGGTAAGTTACATTTTGAATTCAATACTTTTAATATTCTTTAGTTTTAAATAATATTGCAGTATATAACATACTTGAAACTTTTCATAGGCTCCCTAACACTTTGAAAGCCACCAAGGTAAGGCCTGAGAAACATGTGAAACACAAAGTAAGTTAGGAAAACTATTTGAAGTTATAGACATAAGTTATAAGTACCCAAACAACCTAACAAATTTATTTGTTATATCACCTTTCGACTGTTTGGTAATTGCACTAGCAAATAAAAAAAAATCAATACTTTTAAGTAATGTAGGATGCTAAGTATGGAACCAAAGCCTTGGAAGAAGACCTCTAGCTTGGTTTCAAGTTTTTATTTCAAGTTGTTGTTGATCGTCGAATAACAATGAGACAAATTCCAAGACTCGGTTTGAAGAACACCGTAAATAAAAATAAATCCACATTAACTTTCATTACTTTTTGTTGACACCTAATCATCAGGATTGGGTGAATAAGTGTAACTGATGTAAATAAATAATGGAAAATATGAAGAGTCACCGGGAGATGAAATGAATAGTCTCTCCCTCATGTATATAATAAAGACCAACCTGAATGAATATAACGAATTGTTTTGAGGAGTTACCTCCTGGTCTGACATGGTATCAGAGCCAGCTCCCAAAATTAGCTTTTGTGTAACTCCTAGTGTCAGTTTCCTGCCTATGTTCTACCTATTTTGTAGAACTCACACCTCTGCCATGCTCCTAAGGCCTAAACCCACTGTCATATGCATTTTATATTCCCTCTGAACAGTCGGCCCGCTCGGTGGTATCTCATTGAATACTGCTCGGTGGTATTGTTGGAATCGTAGTGGAAACGTAGTGGAAACTCGTGCATCTGGTGACAGCTGTGGGATATGAACGCACACCTTTTGGACCAGAACCTTAATCTGGCACCTTAGACCAACTCGAGCATCTGGTGTAGTTCTGTTGTTGTATCCATTGTAGTGGTATATGAATACACTTGGAAGTGGTATCGACCTCTGCCCCTCGGCCTCTCCCCTTAACCTCTTTACGAGGTTATATTGACATACTCCTCACTACCTAAAGTTCCATTGCCTGATGAAGATATTAGGGTCGCTTCCCATCTCCTATAAAACTCATACGCCCATTCAAGTCCCGGGCAGTAATAAAGGTCAGGATTGAATCTGGTGTCATTCATATCATCCAGAAGATAGGCCCCATTCTCAATTAGAAATTCCATGGCTTTCTTATTTCGCTCCTTCGCTGCACTGTGAAGAGGAGTCCAGCCACATGCACCACCCTTGGTCCACGCATCAATGTCAATGCCACGCTCGAGTAATTCGTCCATCACCACGCTGAATGTCCACCAGCAGAAGCAAAGTGCAGAGGAGTGGCTCCATGGAATTTCGGGCCCAATGCAGATGGATGCATCCAGCTACTTTGTAGACGACCTTTTGTTTTAAATTCTCAAGTGATCAACTCTCGTTGTTTTTGCAATGTGTTTTTAGTTTTGTGACTATTAATACATATTAGAAAGTTTGTTTGTGTATAATTTTGTGCGGTAAAGAACCAAAAAAAAAACCATGGCACCAAACATTGAATTACTAATCTGCGCACCCAATGGAATTCAGTTAATGGTAGGGGGTAATCAGAAAGTTGATAGGATAAATGGATCATTATTTGTTGCAGTGTTGGTCTGCCTAAATGTTGGTTGTGCTCCAAATGGATTGGAACTTGGTTGTCTGATATTATTCATTGTTTTTCAAAAGAAGCATTAGAAACCCCTATCTGTGCAGCTTGTTTCTTGGTTTTCATAAGAATTTAGAATATTGCTACTACAGTGAAATTTTTTTACATCAAAACGATTTTTTTTGCCAGCAGAAGTATTTTTACAGCACACAGATTTTACAATGCATTCAATCATATCTATTGTGGGAATAGTTCTCACTGGCAAGGAGAACTATCCTGAGTGGTCCTAGATGATAAAACACACCCTCATTTTCAATGAGTTGTGGAAAGGAGTGTGTGTTGGAGACTGAGACAAACAGCCAGAACAGCCTACCTTGACAAAGAGTTCGCCATTTGGGAAATAAGAACAGCAAAGCCTATGCATTAATTGCAGCATCTGTAAGTGAAGAGGTGAGTTGCCATATTTTTCCATTTTCAATTGCTTTCGAAGCCTTGCAAAATCTGAAAGAACTCTATGACTCACATTCTACACTTGAAGTTGTTCAACTCATGATTAAACTCTTCACTCTTGAATTACAAAATAATGATCCTCTTGCTCTTGCATCCGAAGGAAAATCTATAATGCATGATATCAAAGCCACTAAGGTTGAATTAGATATTCCTCTTATCACTTTTCTCAAGGGACTTTATCCTACTTACTCCAATTATCTTGATTCATTGCAAGCAAATGGAAATCTCAAAGATATTACCTTTGACTCTCTTGTGAAAAAATTTGCTGAAAGAGAGAAAGCTTTTGGAAAGAAGACAACCCCTGAATCTTCTGAAAAGGCTGTGTGCCTTGCTAATAAAGAAAAGAATCTTGCCCAAGATTCTTCCAGAGGAAGAGGTGGTCGAAGAGGAAGAGGAAGATATTTTAGAGGCAGGGGGGGTAGACACTCTCAAGGAGAAAAGTCAAATTTGCACTGCATACACTACAAAAGAAATGGATCACATGATGCCTGTACATGCAAGTTACCTTGGGACAAAAATGAGCAACAAAGAATCCAACCCAAAGGTAAAATTAATGACACAGACAAAGGTAAAGCACCTGAATCTGCTCATTATATTGTGGAACAATGTAATATCGGAGTAAATGAAGACTTATTTAATGCTTCACTTGCTTCTTGGAAAAATGATTGGTTGCTTGATTCAGGAGCAACTTGCCACATGACTCATAGAAAAGATTTTTTTTGAAGAATTTACTAACAATGTTGATGGAGCAGTATACTTTGCAGACCAATCAAAACTGAAGCCATCACGACTTGGCACAATCAGGCTTAAATTGCCTGGTCTTCCAGACTTTCTTCTACATCATGTTCTATATCTCCCACATCTGAAGAGAAACTTGTTGTCCTTGGTCCACATCCACTAGCAATGTCACTCCAATCATTTGTTTGATGGAAAGCTTGAGGTGAGAAAAGCATCTAACCACTCACTTGTCATGAGGGGGATAGAAGAAGAAAGGCTTCTCAAGCTACAGGGTACCTCTGCTCGTGCACAACATTTCTCATACAATTCTCATTATGAAGAAGGTACACTTCCATAAATTTTATTATGGCATGCTAGATTTGGACATTTGAACTATGACAACCTCCACTTGTTGAAGAAAAATGGTGTTACTGGTTTGCCTACCATTCCTAGGAAACTTAAGTAATGTGATGCTTGCATTCTAGGAAAGCATAGAAAACATTCTTTTCATGATTCACATTCAAGAGCACATAGAAAACTTGAACTCAATCATTCAAATTTATGTGGTCCAATGCCTATTCCTTCTGCAAATGGAAATAAATATATGATGATATTTATTGATGACTACACCAGAATGTGTTGGGTTTATTTATTGAAGAACAAATCTGATGCTTTTCAAACATTCAAGAACTTTCATAGATGGATTGAAAATGATGCACAATCTCATATTGGCTCTATTCACACTGATAATCGAAAATAATATACTTCAAATGAATTTGAAAACTATCTTCGCCAACATGGGATCAAACATCAAACAATTGTGCCTTATAATCCCCAATAGAATAGTGTACCTGAAAGAATGAATAGGACAATCTTAAATATGGTGCGCTCGATGATGTTTTTCAAAAATGTAAAATTGATGTTTTGGGCTGATGTAGTTCTATGTGTTGTATATATAAAGAATAAATGTCCATCTAATTTTATTAGAAACAAGACTCCCTATGAAATGTGGTATGGGCACATTCCTTCAGTAAAGAATCTCAGGGTCTTTGGTTCCACCTATTATGCCTTGATACCAAAGGTACATAGAAACAAACTTGGTGCAAGAAGTCGTAAATATATCTTCCTGGGGTATTCAAACACCTCCAAATCATATCGTCTCTATGATGAAGTCAATAAAAAAGTTTGTTGTATCTAGAGATTTAATCTTTCTTGAAACATCCAAAACTGACAATGTTGTTGAGCAGCAACTTGATCACTTGGATAGATTCACAAATTCAAAATCATTTCAAGAATTTGATAATTAGATTCCACATCTTGAAGGGGGGATTCCTATACTAGATCAACCTGTGGAATCTTCTTCTGAAGCACTCTCTCCCCCACATGAAACTCCAACAATAGATGATACTTTAAGTGATGTGATTGATAGAATTGGGAGACTCAATCTTGATTCAGTCCCAACTCCATCAACGGAGCAGCCTGGACCATTTGAGAAAGGTCCCCCCAAAGTGGCTGACAAAGACACTTGAAAGTGTTCATCCTGATGAGGTTGGAAAGACAAGAACTAGAAATTCAAACCAGCAAAATGGAGGTGATGTAGATGACTCTGATTCACCTATTGATATGGATGTTTCTTATGATTTTGAATTGAATTTCTCTATAGATTTTGAACCAACTTCCTTCAAAGAAGTTGCTTCTCATGATGAATGGAAATAAGCGATGCAAAAGGAGTATGCTGCCCTCATAAAGAATGGCACTTGGAAGCTAGTTGATCCTCCATTAGGAACCAAACCAATTGGCTACAAGTGGGTCTACAAGAACAAGTATAAAGTAGATAGCTCACTTGACAAGCACAAAGCCAGGCTTGTGGCAAAAGGTTTTTCACAGAAGGAAGGGGTCAATTGTGAGGAGACTTTTTCCCCCATAGCAAAATGGGCTACCATCCGGACACTCTTTTCCCTAGCAGCTCAAAACGTTTGGAAAGTCCATCAAATGGATGTAAAAATTACTTTCTAGAATGGAGATCTAAAAGAGAATGTTTTGTGTCCTAGCCTGAAGGATTTGCTATGAAAGGACATGAACATAAAGTATGAAAACTTGTGAAATCCTTGTATGGCCTCAAACAAGCACCGCGAGCTTGGTATGAAAAACTAACCGAGCATCTTCTAAAACTCAATTTCAAACATTATGATCTTGATGATGCAACTTTATTTGTCAAGAAAGTTGGAAAAACAGTTGTATATCTTGTGGTATATGTAGATGATCTTTTTATGACAGGGAACAATGAAAGCTACATTGCATCCATAAAGAAGGAATTGAGGAAAGGATTTGAAATGATTGATTTGGTCTATGTTCATTACTATCTTGGTATTGAAGTAACTCAACATCCGAAGTCCATATTCCTTTCTCAAAAGAAGTACATTGGAGATCTATTTAATAGGTTTGGCATGACATAATGCAATCCTCTTACTACTTCAATGGAACAAAATTTAAAGCTCACATCCATTGAAGGAAAATAATTTGAGGATGCAACAAAGTATAGACAGCTTATAGGAAGTCTCAACTACCTAACTACTACCAGACCAGACATTTCGTTTGTTGTTGGAAACCTCTTCAAGTTTATGAAAAATCCTTGTGAGGGACATTGGTCTGCTGCAAAAAGAGTTCTAAGGTACTTGAAGGGAACTCAAGACTTTGGAATCAAGTATACACAGGTGGATGACTTCAGGTCGATTGGATACTCTGATTCAGACTTTGATGGAGACAAAGAAACTGGGGTATATACTTCAAGTTATGCTATGAGTCTTGGATCAGGACCTGTCTCCTAGAGATCACGCAAACAATCAGTTCCAGCAGATTCCAAAATAGAGACAGAATATGTGGCAGCAGCTGAGGCAACAAAAGAAATTGTGTGGCTCAGGAAAATTCTTAAATATTTGCAAGTAAAACAAGTACAATCAACTCCACTCATGATTGACAATACCTCAGCAATAAAGTTGGCCAAGAACCCAAAGTTCCATGATCGAACGAAGCACATCAATACTAAATATCATCTGATTCGACATCATGATGAAGCCAAAACAATCCATCTCCGCCATTGTTCCACTAATGAGAAAATTGCAGACATCTTCACCAAATTGCTTGGAAGAGAAAAGCTTGAAAGATTCAAAATGATGCTTGGACTCACCAACATCCCTTCAGATAAAGGGGGGGGGGGGGGGGGGAATGTTGACACCTAATCGTCAGGATTGGGTGAATAAGCGTAACTGATGTAAATAAATAATGGGAAATATGAAGAGTCACTGGGAGATGAAATGAACAGTCACTCCCTCATGTATATAATAAAGACCAACCTAAATGAATAGAACGAATTGTTTTGAGGAGTTACCTCCTGGTCTGACACTTTTAAAATACATTCATGTTTCATAATGTCCATATATTTAATGTGTTGATTTGTTTTAAGTAGGGTAGCAGTACTATGAACGAGCATTCTGTTGATGATGGAGTGCGGATAGAACATGGTGCTCCCGTGCAGCCCCATGACAATATGGTGCAACCCCATGCTATTACTACATATGAGCCCCACGATGGTAATATGGTTTCACATTAATCATATACTTAATAATTTTGTAATTATAAATTTTGACTTCTAATTTTGTTTTACTTATTCATTTATGATAGTGCACTTATATATTTTTTGCTTTCAATGCCAGATCATGTTGTACATGAGGATCATCTACCAGAAGAGGAGCACAGGGAAACCATTCCAACATTGTTGACTAGTGCACTAGGTAAATAATTACATTGCAAATGTATTTATTATTATTAATGAACTACTTCAATGGTATTTCCTTTGAATGAGTTCTTTGAATCATTGGGTAGACTCAACTTTTCTTCATGTAGAAAGAGGATTACAATTAAGAATATTTAATTTCAAATGGTGTATTAACTATAGCCTTTCATGTTTCAACTCTAGAGCATGTACATGATGAGGCTAGAAAATAAAAGAAACATATGGCTGTATTCAAAACTACTTCTCTTGCCTCTACTACTCAAGCAGGTAAAGAAATCTCTTATGCTATTTTTATTAATGAAATACTTGTAATAACAATAAATAAATAAAAAATCAATTTAATATTTATTTCTTGTTGCATCTGATCACCTCACCCTCTTACAACATCCTCGATGTCGTGATTACATGACCAGGTCATCAAGAACATATCTTTGAGAGGTCATAACATCTGAAGGGGAAGAATGAATTGATGTCCTCCTTTATTAATACATTTCAAAAAAGAAGAAAATGAAAAAGATGTGTACTTTTTATATAATTAGAAACATCATGTACCATATTATCGAAACATATTTTTGATGATAAAATTTATTGTTATGGAGTATCTTTTGTGTATGGTTAAAAAATGAATGAATGAATGTTTTAAGTTAATGAATGACTGTATATTTTCATTTATGTAGAAAACCACATATGTTTATTTATGAATAATTTGTTTTATAGTGTCTATGTGTGAATCTTAATGTGCTTCTTTCAGATATTTTATGGTAGATATATAGGGTACTGGGGAATTGAGAGTGATGTGAGGGGTGGGAGGTGGGGAGTGGCTATAAGAGATTCCACCTTCACATCTTTGGCGCTATTCAGTAGAGAATAAATTAGGATTTGGATAGACTTGGAACAAAATTCTCTCGATCCAACAGAGCAACAACAAAGTCAATGTTGACTTTGTTGCGTCTCTATCAAATCGAGGGAGGTTTGTTCCACGATTAGAATACTCCAATAAATTATTCTTGAAACCAAGAGAAGCTCATTTAGGTATTCATGCACTCAGTATTTTTAATTATTATATTTATTCATAAAAATGTTTGTTAATTTATTTTATTATTTTGTTGATTCTTTCAGTGTTGGTTAAATCAGTAGAACAAATATTGGAGGAGATGTCAAGATGCACTCACAAAGAGAAACATGTGGAAGTGGTGTACAAAATGTAAGCATGTGATTGAACTGGATGAAGGTTGTAACCACAATACTTGCAGGTATTCTATTGAGTTATGGATTTTTTTTATTTCTTTTATTAAAAGGATGTTGATTTTATTGTTTTTTCAATCTCACTTTATTAACAGTTCCACCAAAATTAACCCATCTTTGGGTTGAACCCAACCCTTGATCGCCCTAGTTTCCTAATTTTCCACTCTTTTAAATATTCTTTCTTAAGTTAAAAGTTCTCTACAAATTTCTATAGTTGTGTTATGGGCGATTTGTATTTATGTACAAAGGTAAAGGTGGGATGCTTGCACCAGGCTTAACATATTTCCACAATTTAGTTGTTACTCTTATTTGGTTGTTTTGCATAACTAGATAGTGTAGTTCATGCAGGAGGTGCACTATTATAGGTCATATTAGTGTTAGGGTTTAGCCTTTTAACCTAGGCGCACCACAAGGATGGAGTACATTGGTTGTAATTTCATAAATATTAGTTAGAGAGTTTGAATTTTGAGCTATCAAATAATATAATATGAATGTAAGGAGGGTTCATATTTGTGCGTATGTTGTCATGTTTCTAGTGTGATATTTTTGTAGAATCTAGTATTTAGAATTTAATGCTTTTATAATACTTATTGTTTTAAGTTTCCTAGTATTTAGGGTTTGATTTTTGAATGTTGAAGTTCAAAATATGCTTACCATGACCTTAAAGTTAACAGTGTTGTGATCCTCTGTGAATAATGTTGGCTCCACTTATTTTTTGATTAAATATTTCATATATCTTTTAATATACAAATAATATTGAGTGCACTTTAAAAAAAAGAGTTGTGAAAAAAATCACCACAATTTGTAGCTGAAAGGAAAAATCTTAGCTAATCAAAACAAGTTTCACCTGGATTTGCAGAAGGAAATGGCCACGTATTAGAGTTCCATTTCACCAAGTAAAATATTTTCTTTACCGAGCAATGGTGAATATACATTCATTTCTCATTTTCCAAAGATGATATAAAATATCAACTCTAATATAGTCCTATGTTGTGTGAAAATACATGGCCCAACCGAGATAATCTCGTAATTGGGTGACCTTCAAGGTAAAATGATAGCTTATATGCCCATTTCAAGGGAGATTGAACATATTTACAATACTATAACAAGTTTTTTAGGCCAATCATGCTACACTGTAATGGTGTTATAGCATACCTAGGTATTTGAAGTATTGCCCTACAAGAAAAACTCCATAATTAAGGACCATGAAAAATACGTCATTTTTGTTTCTAAATGCATTTTCCAAATAATTTTCAGCTGATAAAGCTAGGTTTTCTTGTTAGCATTGTTACTCCATATTTTTTAAGCTTGGCTTCAATCTTGGGCTTGTTTGAAAGCCATTTATAACCAATAGCCAAATTGTACATCATTTTATATCTAGTCTTTTCACTCATATTATGGCTTCAATAGGCCAAGAAAAATAGGTTTTCTAGGATTTTCATTTGAACCTTCTCTAGAATGATTTTATCTACCATGTTAAGCTTGAATTTTTTCTTTAAGTTCTTGTTGATCATTGTTAAAAAAATATGCTTTGATACCATGTTGAAGTTAGTATTATAATTTATTTTGCTAATACAAGTTTGAATCTAGAAAACATGAAAATGACACAAGGAAGGTAGATCCTTCACACATATTGCAAAACACTTCAATATATGACAAAAATTAATAGTCGCCTCGTGGAATCACCCCATGAATTCATCAAATTATCTTACCATTGCATGTATAAATAGTCATGGCTTCCCATAGTCACAAGCTATCATCTTAAACTATATGAACTGCACATGTAGATAACAAAATATGTTCATTAACATATATACAAAATTATCACCAAAAAGGAAATACATGAATATTAGTGTAGTCTTATGTGTCATCTATATATTCTCAAAGCTAAAAATCACAAAGGAACCATTTCATTGTCAGATAATAATGAACAAAAAAATCAAATAGGTACAACGTAGATGCATTACACACATACAATTGTGTTTTAACTATTTATATATTTTTCTTGTGTATTGAGTTTATGGGAGGGTTGTCCTGTGGGAAAGTTTTAACTATTTATGTCCTTTTCCTATATTTTGAGCTTATGGGAGGGTTTTTTTGTGGTAAATTTTGAGGCCATGTGTCTCGATATGAAAGTTTTATGTCTTAATATTATATATCTATCAATTGAATTCATGTTGGAAATCATTGGGAACAAAGTCTACTCATTGATCAATCCTATCATTTGTTACAACCTGTTGAAGCCCCGAAAATCGGGTCTACAACAAGGGGGATACTCGCCCGGTCCAGACCTTGGTTGGCAGCTCCTTATCCATTTGGTATAGTGGGTCTGATTGGGGATATGGGACCAGTTTCCCAATCTATGAGTGTGTGTGTGTGTAGAATTTTGATGTTCCTGATCTAACAGTTCCTAATTAAGGTATTCTAATTCTAACTTTAATCTAATGCTATGTTATTGTAATCTAATAAGCAGCAACATCTAAGTCTATACTAACCCGGGATGTAATTCTTCTATTATGCAATCTAAAAAGATTTCAAATAACAACTGGTAATAAATATCATTCAACTATTATGATAAAAGAAATCAAGAAGGATGAACCACTTCGCATAAAAAATTAGACGAAACAGTTGTGATAAACATATCGCATAATGAGCTCTTCATACATTAAGCATAAATAAATAGCTATCACCGTACAAAAGTGCCAAATGATAACTCAGGAATTCATGCAATAATACATAAACAACTAAAAACTGTATATCACTTCAACACATAAGCAGAAATGGTCAAGAGATAAAAGTACCATTTATGACTAGTCCTACTCATGAGCTTCAAGTGACAATGATTTATCTCTCCTTGCTCTAACATCCACTAAGAGTACAAAAGTGCAACATCAGTAGCAGATATCAAATGCAAACATCAACAAATCTTGTTCCATTCATTCATCAAAACCTCCTCGGAGGGTGCAAAAGTGCATGTTCTGAGGACAAGTTTTTGATAAATTTCTGGACCCTTCTCTAAATGCATGAGAAGGGTTTAAATACTACTAACTAAATAACTTATTTACAAAAAATTCAGGATGCGGTTTAAATGACTGCCCTTTTTCTAAGCAAAAATAAAGCAAAATTAAAGCGAAAATTGAATCCAGAATTAAACTACTTCTGTATTTGTTCTTTGAAATTGCATGTATGCAGCATCTGTTTTAGGAGAGTCAGCTGGCTGACTTCTGCTTTTAGTGAGCTGAGAAAATAGAATCGACGAGAGCTGGTGCCATTTTTTTTGCCGCATTTATGATACACTTAACAGTCATCCACTGGCTATGCGACTTTACCAAGTATGCCCAGTAATATTCCCAGTTTAACTTGCTCAGCCCTCGAATTGCTTTTGCCTTTTCTTGCGCTCTCTATTTCCATTCTGCCTCTAGTTACTATGCGTTTGGTAAGTATCCTGGAGTGGTTTCTGCGATCAAATTTGCTCTGTGCAAATTTTCATTTACACAATCAATAAGACTGCTTGCTGCTGTGACTGCTGTTTCTGCCGCTTGTTCGGCCTCCTTGATTTGCTCATCCCATTTGTTAAAGAGCATTTCTTTATGGTTTTCATTTATCCTTGGTGCACCTGCTCTTTTTCCCTCGTCTTTATCTTGCCAAGCCAAGTACTCAGTCACCCGTTTATTAATCAGATCATAGTCACTTCGTAAATCTACCACTTGATTAGTGGTCTTATCACTAATTTCACAATAATAAATCCACTGTGATATCTTTTGGCCCAACACTTCTTGCTGTTGTAGTAATTGTTCATTCAAGGAAATAGACTCCGCAATAAATTTTGTAAGTTTAGGGTCGTCTTTGTGCATCTCTTGTAAATCCTGTAACTGCTTTCCTTTCTCATCCAAACTTTTCTGATATCCTATCTGCATTTGCTAGAAGTCCTGCTGCAACCTTTCAAGCTGTTTTTGTGCTTCGTTATTGGTGTTAGCTTGTTGCAACTGTTGTTGCAGTACTTGTATCTGGTCTTCCCTTTCTTTAACCACTGTTGTACCTCAAATGCTTTATCAATAGTCACAGAGGCGTATGCTCCTGCGATCTGAGATATTTTGGTGAGATTTTCAGTAGGATTGCTAGTGGGGTCTTTCCACAAGACGTCTAATTGTTCTACATCTTGAGAGAGTGTATTTTCCAATTTCCTTTTCTTTCTCTATCTTCTTACCACTGCTTTATGCTGTGGGCTATAAAATATATCCAGAGGGGGAATCTCTTCTATGTTGAGTATAAGCTCAGAAGATGGGGCAACAGGAATATGCTCCATATCTGAGACATCACTGACTGTTGTTGTGACTACTTCTTGTGCTACTTGTGTATTGCTCATAGGTGTTTTTATGGCTTGTCCTTCAAGATTGATCAGTTCGTTGAAGGTTTCCCATTCTTTATCTAATTCGGTTGTGACTGGCAGTGCTTGAATGATGAGAGGAGGAGGATCTCTTTGCGAGGAGGCAATAACCTGTTGATGTAGAAGTTCCATCGACTGGGCAGTATCCTTTACTAACCCTTTGCTCTTTTCCTGCTCATTTCCGGATCTTTTAGAGTGTTTGGGCATTTCTTGTTCAGACTTGGATTTAGATCCATTAGTGCTTGAACTCCCACTAAGACTAACACTTGGAGTTGGTTCTTTTGAGGGTAGGCGTAGTTTTTCTAGAGGAATACTAGCTAACCTTCTTTCTCTATATATTATGAACTTTTGGAAATCTTCTGGAGATAATTGCAATTGGGCTTCGCACAAAATTTCTTCAAGTGTGCTTTTTTGTTGGAATATATCATCAAATAAATCCTTTTTCCCAAAGAACACCTTTATCTTGACTATAGTTGTGAAATTCTGGGCAACCTCATTAGGGTCAAATGGTCTTCCCAGGAATTTGAATAGTTGTAAACACGTCATATTCTATACTTCCGTGAGTGCGTGACCTACATCAAATAGCGAAAAGGCCCCACAGGCTACAGGAAACTGTGGCCATATAGCCTTCTTTTTGTTCTTTAAGTCTTTAGTTAGACCACCTTCTCCACAGGTTTGATATGCAATCTCTCGAGCTAAGAGTTTATCAGGGATATATAAAGGTAGGACATGAGGGGGTGCAGTGCTTTCAAAAACCCTGACATAAGTAAACAATTCCTCCCTGAATCACCTTGCGACAGGGAGGATGTCTACCTCTGCTTCAGGCGAGCACCTTGGGGGGTCTTTATCATACAACATTTTGTACAAGGGCAGCATAATTCCATGACAAATTTGGTAGAAGTATGGAGTGAACTGAGAGTCCCACAATTCTTTATGATAGACATGGATGGGTAAGGGGTCTTGAGTTGTCCACTTCCAACCCATAGCAGGAAACTTAGAAACATAACATATTGAATCCATAATATATGCAGATAGGTAAAAAGGAGGATAAATTCTCTGAGCTATAGCTCTTTTGGACCGGTAACTGACAATGGCCATGACTAGGTTATCAGATAAAATTTTGGCCCAACCTACAACAGTGGCATTTGTGGCAGCATCCAATAATGGTAGCCATTTGGATGAAAATTTGTTGATATCTGGCATTCCAAATATTCTACAGAACATGGCAGCAGCAAAGCAATATGGGGAGGTAAGTGAACCAGTACTGTACATACCGTGTTTATCTTTCTTGAGCGATTCGTCTCTCCTAGACCAGTCTTTGGTGGTTTCTGCCAGGTCCTGATTTTCCTTTATGAATTTCTCCATGAATTGCTTGTTATAAGTTGCCTGTGGCTTGGGCAGATGATACATGAGCTTTAAATCCTACGCAGCGAATGAACCGATGAGTCCTTGACCATGAACTTTGAACTGTCTATTTTTTATTTCTGCGCTATCCAGTATCCACTTGACCATGTCTGTGTATGGGAGGATTTTTGGCCTTGCTGCTATCCGATGTAAGAATGAGCAAGCTAGCTCTGTTAGGGATGCTTCAGAAGGACTCTGTGAGCCTGCAACAGCAGTAACTTCCATTACTCTAGGGTTCTCCTCTTCGAGTAGATTATACATGCCTTCCCACGTAGCTATTCCCGCGTCTCTGTTACAAGCCGTGTCTGTATACAAAGGTGCCATTTCCTTTTCTTCGGAGCTCAGGGCTTTGCTTTTCTTTCCCATTTCAACCTGTGTATTGCTTTGTATCGTCCTCTGTTCTCCGTTCCTACAATTCACAAGTGAAGTAGAAATGAATGACAAGGAAGGGTGATGGGAGAGTTTTAAATGCCACAGACATACCAAATACACCACCTTACGTGAAATGATTCTTCGAAAAGCACGCGCTCATATTCTATTAATAACTGACAACTAACTCCTTTATTAGCATTTAAAGCGCATAACCATGTGTCAGCTTATGGAAAATACTTTTCTTGAATAACGTGCCCGAAAGATCTGCGATGGAGCGATTTTGCGATTTGCTTCGCAACATCGCAAAATCACAGAATCACAAAAACACAACATCGCAGCGTTGATCTGTCCTGACATCACAACCTTGCTTTATTGTGAAATCGCGATATCGCAATATCGCAGATCGCAGGAGTTTTATGTAAGACAAATTTCGTTAACCTGTTTCTTGCGAGATGCGATCTTGCGATCGGCGTCATCGCAAATCGGCAAATTCTGAAGTGTTTCGTGTAAGTTTTGTTGAATGCGACGCGATATTTGTTCATTGCCACGATCTCGCAAATGTTGGGATTGTACTTGAAAGGTGGCATCCCGCTACCTTTTTACGATGCGATTTTAAAGATTTTTACCTTATCATAAACTTAGATTTTAAGAATTTCAAAGGAGCTTCCTAAGCTTATGATGGTAACTTTATTTGCGGAAAGAAAATTTAAGCACTACTTTATTTTTGTGAGGATTTTATAACTAAGGGTCCCCACACATTTATTATTTCGAATGACACTAAATGAGAGTTGGGGGGGGGGGGGGGGGGGGGTGGGTTGTTGCTAGTCACAACACAACCTAAATCTATCACTTTCTTGCTTTTTATAGATTTACATCCTAAAAGTCAAGAAAAAAATTAAATAAGTCCATGAGAACCTATATCTATTTAAAAAAAAGAATAGTAGTCTCAGTTGGCTCTCTATCTCCATATTTAGGAAAAGATATTTTGGACTTGCTCCGATTTCAAGTAATAACCTGTAGTTTAGGTATGAATTTCCTTGGTTTTGTTCTCAAACCAAATTCTTATGAATTTAAATATTAGATATGGTTGTATAAAAAAAATTGAAAGAATCTCAAGTTGAAGTTCTTGGTGGCTTTCCTTAGTTGGCACATTAACCTTATTAAATATGTACTTGAGACAAACCTGGTATACTGACATTATTTGTCATATATATTGATATTCTTTTTCATAAATTATTTTAAACTTGATCTCTTAAAATCCTTTAACAAGATATATTGGTCATTACTTCTTCAAACTATTGAAGCCTACGATTGCTAGACATGATGGATAAGTTTGATAAATTATTGATCTCCACTTCCTTATTTTCCATCCTTCTTAATGGCTCTCCCTTGACCACTTTTACCCCATGATATGAAATAGGCAAGGGGATCCCCTCTCTCCTTTCCTATCTATTATGGTAACTAAAAGTTTAGGCAAAATGAAGGAAGTTGTTCAAAAGGGGAAGAGCAAAGGTCTTAAGGCTTTTGGGGAAGATCTTTTTGTATCACATCAATAATTCATTGATGACACCATGTCCATGGGATCTCCCCCAATCAACAAAACTCTCACCTTTTTCAATTTCTTGACAACTTCATGAAGGCTTCATGTATGTATATCAACCAATCAAAATTCCATCTCTTCCTTTCTAAAACCATTTTTCAATCCAATGTCATATCACTTGCATTTTGTGATTCAAAATATTTTTATTTCTCTCAAAATACTTAGGGGATCCCCTTATTACAAACTCCTAAGAGTGGGTGCTTGGTTAGAATTGATAAATAAGATGGATTTGAAGCTTTCCTCCTAGAAATTTAACTTCCCCAACTTTTCAAGTGGGTTAGTTCTTCTCAAATATGTACTGCAAGCTCACCCAATTTATCTCTTCCTACCCCTAACAACTCTCAAATGTGTTCTCAACTCTATCTACAACATTAAAAGATCATTTATTTCGTAAGGAGTTCTTAAGGAAATAAAATGGGCCCTACTAGCATGAGATAAACATTCTTTACCTAAGATAAGAGGACAATTTGGTCTTCAAGATCTAGAAATCCTAAACATTGTTCCAGGACGTAAGCTCTAGGTGCAATGGATCTCTAGAAATTGATTTAGCATATAAAATATGTATAGGGTCTCAATTGTTGACAACTCATTTACATGCATATATCATAGGTGGGATCATTCATTTGGAATCTAGCTCATAAAGGAATCCACCTAATATAACAACCCTATATTTTGGAGACTAGTAGTGGACAACAAGCCCCATTTTTGGAAGACTCGTGGCAATAACTACCAAAATTGGGCAACCAAGAATGATTGGATGAGCTACAAAATGTCATGAACACCAACTTTGAAAACCTATGACACATTATTCGAATCTAGATTCCACAAATAGTACCCAATGTAATTCAATATAAGAGTCAACTTGGAATCCAAAGTCAAAGGTTGCAGCTTGGAACACATTTTGGGAAAATATTCAGCAAAGATTTATTTCTAAGGCTAATGAACAAGATATTCTCCAATGGGGCTATGTTAAAAAATCCTCATATAATATAAAATAATCCTGCTCTCTAGAGGTAGGGTTAACCAACGACCCATAAGTAGATACACAAATTAAAATACAGACTCAAAACCTTTGGCCTAAAGTATCCACTTCCTTCATATCTTAGTTCGAGGATGAGCCTTAACATGGGGAAAACTCTTCAAATGAGAATTCTAGGGTCCATGTTATTTTCACAAGTGTCTGGATGATATTTAAGACATGAAAAATCTCTTCAATCTTTGTCCTTTGTGGATCAACATTGGTCGAATGCGGTTATTCTCATGTTTTAATCTGATTATAATCGCAGTAGTGTCTTGAAAACTTTGAAAAGGTGGAGGCCAAGATCTATACAGATTTTATCCTAAATCATATATGGATCATATTAATAGGATTCATTCTCTAGGAGTTTTATAAGGAAGGAAATGAGCACATATTTCATAACATCACATAAAACAAGAAAATTGTAGGGAGAAAAATTAAAAAAAATATTCATGAAACTATTGTACTCTATCACTAGTTTGATTATGATTAGAAATCTCAAGGACGTGAATTTATCATCATTCAAAATTAGAATAAAGCTATAAGCATCCTTTATTTCCCCACAAAGATCCTACCCCTCCCAATGTGTACATTCCTAAGGCCTAGATTCCTCCCTCATGCAACTACATCAAGCTCAATTTTGAAGGTGCTTCCAAGGGTAATCTTGGTTCAGCTAGATATGGAGGTGTTCTTTTAAACTCTCAAGGATCTATCATCCTTCTCTTTGCATGATCCTTGGACTTTAATAATAACAATATCATTGATCTCTTTTTTCTTAAATGTGGGCTTAAGTTATATTCCTTCCTTAGTATTTGTAATTTCATAGTCGAATGGCATTCCTAGTTAATCATTAAAATGATCATCAACTCTCAATGAATCTCAACCTAGTGAAGTATCCATCAACTAACAACTTGAATCTATTCTTGCAAGAGTAGCCATAAATTTGTATTACTTTTAGGTGATTCTCCCCAATCTGGCATAAGGATATTTAGTAATAAGTTGTCAGATAGACTTGCAAATGAAGGATTTAAATTATCTTTAGACCCTCTAGTGAAAGCTTGGGAAGATCTCCCACTATGTGATAAACTTGGAAAGATGGACCTATAATCCACATATAGGGTGATATAGGATGAGACACATGGGAGGCAACATGTCAACCATCCCTCCAAGCACTTGTTAGCCCTGAGATGCAGCGCTGACTTTTCGAAAGGCAATGGAAAGTTTCGGGTTGCTTTGTTGTTCTTAAAGGGGTCCCACATAGGCAATTATCCCCCTTCTTCTCTTACCTCGCTCACACTTTACCTTTCCCGTTTCCTAAATTTATCTCCAAATCCTGACAAAGCTCCCTCTAGCTTTAGCATCAAGTGCATTAGCCAAAAAACCCCATAAACCTTACCCATAGGCCATACACGCCCTTAACACATTTTCCAAGGCCACCGCATACTCCCGCCTCTCTCCACCGTTGATCTTTTCCCGCTGATCCAATGGCCCAAGTCACATCCGATACACCAACTTGCCTGATAATCCTCCGCCGTTAGATCACCCCCGCCAGATCTAGTGCCTATTGTCCATATCGCGCAGACAATAAGAGCGAAAAGTGCCTGCCCGACGAGGGTGGTTTTTCTCTCTCTTCCACCGCTACGTGTCATCCACTGAATGGAATCGGGTGAGTTCTGACACTTACCACTTACCGCCCAATGCCTGCTCGATAAAAGCTGTTTCCACTTTTTATAAACCACCCCGCACATTACCGTCTGCGCATCTCCGCCGCCTAATAACTGTCCGATCTGCTTGCCTAAAGATCCAATAGCCCAGACATAATCTGCTTCCACCACAACCACTAGCCTCCAAAAAACGATCTCCACCACACATCTCCCTTGATCTGACAGCCACCATTCATGATCATCCACGACCGTTCATCCGCCCATGCACCCCATACCCCACGTCCTGTCTGTTGCACGAAGAAGGAGATGGCCTTCTCTGTCAGTCTCATGACAGTCTAACCATGAAACTAAATTTAAAGAAGATCATGGCCGGAGGAGAAAAGGACACAGCACAACTCAGCAACCAAATTAAACAGTCATGGAACTTCACTTCCATGATTAATCCAACCACCTGGAGGACAGCAGGGTACCCAAACTGATAAGGTTTTCATAGGGGAGAAAGCAACTGTGTTGAAAGATGCTATCAGACAGTTAATGGTAGTTGGCGGTCAATTAAGACCACTCCATCCATGAATGGCTAAGGGCCATTGTAATGATAGATTATAAATAGTCGGCAGCAAGATGTAATCTGGGTTGGCAATTATGTTTTGGTTCAACTTCTGGAGACTATAGATACTCTGTAACTTGCAGCGTCTCATCTTCATTTTCAGCAATGCAAGCTTCTTTTGTTGTTACATGCTCAATGTCCATTTCCTTTCTGCTCTAAACTTGTACCTAGAATGTTTTATTCATAATACATTCTAGGCCTAATGTTGGGTAATTGTCATCTTATCTCTGTATTAGTAACTTGAATGTGTTGTTGAGTAGATCACCCAAGTTTCTTCTATATCTAACGCCAGATAACTGTCATCTTATCTCTGTGATGATAAATTAGATTTGCAAGTTTCTTCACTAGTTGTAGCTAGCTAGCATACATTTGTGTATGCATCTGCTGGTGTGGTTAGTATTCTCCATTCATCTACTTAGTCTACAAATTGTTGAGCGGTGGTGGTCTAAAGCCTTGTAGTCTAAGGGTGTTCATGCATGTCTAGAGTGAAAACAATGTGGAAGTGGTTATTTGGCTTGAACCAAACCATCACCATCCCAATAAGTTCCTAGAACCATATTGAAAATTATATGTTACTAGGCATCTCCGAGCTACAACCTAGGAGAGTTTCCTAGAGCCCTAACATAATTGGCGCCGTTGTCGGGGAGAGGAGAATGAAGCTCAGCTTCTGTGGGAGACGACACAGATCCAGCTTTGATGATAGACAAATTCTGGACACATTTTTGGTTGTAATCGTCTTTCTGGTGACTCTACTGGAGGCCGAACCTCTTGGCGACTCCACATCATAGTTCTAGCTCAGTTTGTGAGGCACACTCGGAGAAATCCTTAGAAATCACCAGCTGACCCAGTGCCTGACCCTGAGAAGATTATCAAGGAAAGAAAGACATCACAAAATGGAGCATTAGGATCAGGTAAACCTGAACAATCTTATGCATCTCTGTAATAAAGGCTTGTAACAGAGCACATACATGTTGAGAATATAGCCTCTAGCACTAGCAGTGAAATAAAATTTTCAAAGATTCATAATGCTACTTATTCTTTAGGTCCTCCTTTGGATTTCAGCCCAAAGGAAACCTCCCCTCTTGTCCATCATATTCCTTTAACCCTGTTAGTCGTTCCTCAACTCCCTATCTTTCAAACTGCTAGTCCTCTTTCATCTACCACAGCTATGGTAGGCCCACAAGCACCCACCAAAATGGAAAGAATCATAGCCGCTAGGTATGGGCCCTTGGTGTTGCCTACTCCTTTAAATGCCATGCCTGTAGGAGAATACCATAAGTACATGCCTAAGTTCACTGGGACAGAAGGAGTTATAGTAGAAGAACATCTTGAGTCATTCTATAGCTATGCTGATAACCTAGATATTAGTGAAGATGATGTATGGATGAGAGTATTCGTCCAAAGCCTGGATGGAGAGGCTAGAAAATGGTTCAGAGAATTGAACCCTAGGTCTATAATAGACATTGAGGCCTTGATGATGTTTTCCTAAAGCATTGGAGGGATAAGAAAGATCTGCTCTATTATCATATTGAGTTTGGCAACCTAAAAAGGGAAAATGGGGAGTCATTGTCTGATTTCAATAAAAGATTCAACCGTATGTATAGCAAGATATTAACTGAAGTGAAACCTACTCCAACCTCTGCCAAGCTTGCCTATGCCAATGCCTTTGATTCTGACTTCTGCCTGTTATTGAGGGAGAGAAGATGTGCTTCTTTGGCTGAAATGTAGGATGCAGCCTTGGAGGTAGAATCCAACATCACGGTTGCAGAGAAACTCAAGGGACATGTTGACAGGAGAAGACAGAGGGGTGAATCTTCTTCATCCTCAGACCCCAAGATATACAAAATGACCAAGATGATAGAGTCATTGGCCTCTGAAATCTCCAAGCTGAAGGTTGAGCAGCATTCAGGGAAAGGAAGGGTTCCTAGTACATTTTCTCCTAGAAATCCAAATCCATATAGGAGAGCAAATGAACAATTGCAGATCATGCAAAGGGGAAAAGAGGCCAATGAATAATAGAAGGTGAAGACTCCTTTCAAGAACGTAGTTATGGAGGAGGAGCAATTTGATGAAGAGGATGAGATCCACTGCATGGAAGACAAAGGTAATGCTTCCTTTTTGACATTAGTTGCCTATGAGGAGTCATTACTCAAAGACCAGACCAGCCAAGAGTGGGACAGAGAAGTTGTTCTGCAAACTGAAGATCAGCAGAGATATAACCTGAGGTCAAGGATGAGTAATGTCAAAGAAAGCCATGTCCAAAGAGCTATTGTCCCCACAAAGCAGCAGATTAGCAAGCAAAATCTACCAACAGATAATCCCATCATCCTCAAAGCACCAGCTCAAGAGGTAAGAGGCCCTGACAAGTCCCCTTCCCATTTCAATGTTGAATCAAAAGTCCAGAAGTTGAAAATATATGTACCTCTGATAGAACTAGTAAAGAATGAGGCCTTTAAGAAACCCATCCTTGATGCCCTTGAGCTTAGAGCCACACAAGCATCAAATGACTATGTCAATTTGCAAGATGATAAACCTCCAGTGGTTCTTAGTACCATGATTGAACCTGCTGATGACAATTCCACTTCATTCTATGTCTCCTTGACCATTCATGATAAAATCCTTCACAATTTCCTACTGGACACAGGTGTCAGTCATAATCTAATGCCCAAGGCTGTCATGGATGAGTTAGGCCTTGATATTACCAGACCTTATCATGACTTGCTTTCTTTTGATTCTAGAAAGGTGAAATGTTTGGGGTTAATCAAAGATTTGGCTATCACCTTGTCTCAGCTGCCCATGAAGAGCATGATGATGGATATTGTGGTAGCAGATGTCCCCCCTAAGTTTGGCATTGCAAAATGACCTGTCCTATGCCACTGTCCCAGTTTTTGGGGGAGAAAGCAGAAGGTTATACAGGGAAGCCCAGCTGGCCTATATCATCAGTGATGAAAAGAATCCCACTAATCACCCCATTTATGCTGTGGACAGTGATTTTGGAGCATGTATTCTCTAGATTGAAGAATCCCAGTTGACCTCAGTGCAGCTCAAGAAACTAGTATGCCAGGTCATGGAGAAGGAAGGGCCACAGATTTGATGGAGCTTGTTTTAGGGAAGCTACGGGAGTAGGTGTAGTGCTGATATCCCCAACTCAAGAATGCATACATCAGTCTTTCAAGTTGACTTTTTCAGGTCACCAAAAATATAGCAGAGTATGAGGCTTTGATATTGGGCTTAAACGCTGCTAAAGATATGGGAATCAGAGACATAAAGGTGTTTGGAGATGCTGATCTCATCATTCAAAAAGTGAACAAAACATTCCAAGCAAAGCACCCAAGGCTGAAAGCATACAGAGATGAGGTATGGAGGCTAAAAGATTCTTTTAGTAACTTTTGTATCTCATATATTCCCAAAGTCAAAAATTAGCTTGTTGATTCCCTTGTTGTGTCTGCTAGCATGTTCATCCCTCCCATGCTGCTAAATTGACTTATGAAGTTCAAGTAAAATATAGACCATCTCTGCCTAATAATGTCAAACACTGGAAAGTTTTTTAAGATGATGATGAATTCAATAGGTTTCTGCAAGTCATTGATGAATTCTTTGAAATGCAAATTGATAAAGAGAACGAAGCCATGGAGGAGGGTCATCAGTCCCAGCTAAGGAGAAAAATCGGTCAGGACAGCATTGTACAATTGCCTAGTAACCATATACCTAGAGGATTGGTGCCTCTAGAAAAGTTGTTTGACCATAATGATGTACCCTACAAGCCCGCTCAAAAGGAAAATGAGTCTGCAGTCCATAGACATAACATAGGGAGCCCAAACCATCCAAAGTATATAAATCTGTCCACCCATTTGTCTGCTACACAAAGTTCTGACGACTGCACCCTTATGAAGCAATTTGCTGATGCTTTTGCCTAGGAGTATAGTGACCTAAGACTTATGACAAGAAAATCATCCAGCATAAAATTCCACTGGAGAAAGACACCATCCCTTTCAAGTAGAAACTGAGACCCATTAGCCCTCTACTACTCCCTTTGATTGAAAAGGAAATTAAGAAATTGTTGGCTACCAAGATCATAGTTCCATTGAGGTATTTGAAGTGGGTAGCTAATCTGATAGTAGCGAGGAAGAAAAGTGGGGAAATCAGGTTGTGTGTCGACTTCATAAACATGAACAAATGCTCTAAGAAATACAACTATCCCTTGCCCAAAATGGAACATCTACTGCAAAAGGCTTCAGGGGCTAGACTCATGTCTTTCTTGGATGGATTTTTAGGGTACAACCAAGTGGTTCTACATCCATAGGACCAAGAAAATACTGCTTTCACCACTCCTTGGGGCACTTTTATGTACTCCAAGATGCCTTTTGGACTGATGAATGTTGGGGCCACCTTTCAGAGGGCCATGGATATAGCATTTGTGGGAGAGAAGGACAAGTTTGTCCTTATTTACCTTGATGATATAACAATTTACTCCAACAGTCATTAGGATCACTTGCAGCATCTAAAGAAGGTGTTTTTGAAGTGCAGAAAGTTTGGGATTTTAGTAAACCCTAAGAAGTCACAATTAGCTTTAGAAGAAGGAAAACTTTTAGGGCACATTATTTCTGTTGCAGGTGTCAGGATCGACCCAGAAAGAGTCAAAGCAATACAAACATTGTTTGTTCCAAGATCAAAGAAGGACATTCAATCCTTTTTGGGTAAGATCAACTTTGTAAGGAGGTTTATTCCCAATTTTGCAAAACTAGTGAAACATATCACCTCCATGCTAAAAAAGGGATCATAGATTAAATGGACTGATGCAGCAAGAATTTTTTTTGAAGCCATCAAAAGAGCTATTATGGAAGCTCCCACTCTAATCAACCCAGACTACAATAAGGAGTTTCATATTTTCTCTTTTGCTTCCCAAGACACCATTGCAGTAGTCTTATTGCAGAAAAATGACAAAGGTGCAGAGCTTCCAATGGACTTCCTCAGAAAAACTCTAAGGGATGTTGAACTAAGGTATGATCTCATTGAAAAGCAAGCCTATGCTCTCATTAAGTCTCTAAAGGCATTTCGAATCTACATTCTATACTCTAAGGTGATTGCCTATGTACGTTCTACCTCAGTAAAGGATTTCCTAACACAGCCAGATGTTGATGGAAGAAGGGCTAAATGGATTGCAAATCTCATTGAGTTCAACATAGAAGTGAAGCCCACCAAGCTTGTCAAAGGCCAAGGCCTGGCTCAGCTAATGGCTGAAGAAAATTGCAGTCTGTTGGGTATAAATTGCATGGGTATAGATTCAGATGTGGAATAGGAAGGGGAGGAAGTAGTAGAACGAAGGCAGAATCAGTCTTTGGATGAAAATTTGGTTTCTTGCTAATGGTATTCTAGAATAGCTCACTTCCTGTTGAAGCTAGAAGTTTCTCCAGGCCTTAGCTCAAGTCAAGCTAGGACCATTAAGCTCAGAGCAGCCAAGTTTTGTATTAATAAAAACTTGCTTTATTGGAGGGACCCATCTGGAATCCTCTTAAGATGTCTAGACAAAGAGCAATCTGTGGAAGTCATGCACCAGTTCCATTCTAGCATCTGTGGAGGACATCATTATTGGAAAACCACAGCCCACAAGATCCTGAGAGCTAGATATTATTGGCCCACTCTATTCTCTGATGTGTTTTCATTTGTGAAATCTTGTGACAAGTGCCAGAGATTTGTAGGAAGGAAACAACTGAAATCTTTGCCCCTGAAGCCAATACATACCAGTGGCCCTTTCCAGTAGTGGGGTTTGGATTTCATAGGGGAGATTAATCCACATTCCAGTGGCCAGCATAGATGGATTTTAGTAGCCACTGATTATTTTACCAAATGGATTGAGGCCATCCCCACTAAGAAAGCTGATCACCAGGTTGTCATGAAGTTCTTGACAGAAAACATTTTCACCAGGTTTGGTTTCCCAACCAAATTGGTTACAGACAATGCAGCAGCTTTCAGGGCAAAAGAGTTGGTGGACATGTGTGAGTCAATGGGCATTAAATTAGTGCATTCCACCTCATATTATCCTCAAGGAAATGGCCTAGCAGAATCATCCAATGAAAGCGTGGTAAGGATAATCAAAAAGCTGCTGGAAGACAACAAACGGAGTTGGGATTCCAAACTGAAGTTTGCATTGTGGGCTGACAGGGTTACCACCAAAAAATCCACAAGGAATCCTCCATTCCTGCCGGTATATGGCGTCGAGGTTATTTTCCTAATCCAATTGATTCTCCCTATGGCCAAATTCTTGCAAGAAGAGTAGAACGAGGAAGGTGACATGGCGAGGAGGATGAGAGACTTAGCTAAAGTTCATCAGATCAAAGATCAGCTAATTGAGAGGTCTGCAACACATCAAAGGAAATTCAAGGAAGCCTTTGACAGAAAGGCAAAGATGGACAAGTTCTAGGTTGGTGACTAGGATCTCAAATGGGATGCACTGAAGGAAAAGAAGGGCAATCATGGTAAATTTGATGCTCTATGGACAGGACCATTTGTCATCTCTCAGGTCCAGGGGAATAATACTTTCATGTTGCAAAGTTTGGAAGGGGAAACTATTTTTGATGGCCCAATCAATGGGCGTTTTTTGAAAGTTTATTTTGTTTAAGGCTTTTAGGCCTCAATATTGTAAATATGTTGTTTTTAAAGGTTTTAGTGTAGGCTTAGATAGACTCCATTCCCAATGGAACACTACGAAGCATTTCTGATTTTGTTGCTTACATGAAAGGCAGTGGTCTACAGTTCTTGAAACCTCACAGGGAGGCTTTCATCCCCAAAAGGAGCCAGTGTTAGCCCTGAGGTGCAGCGCTGACTTTTCGAAAGGCAATGGAAAGTTTTAGGCTACTTTGTTGTTCTTAAAGGGGTCCCACATAGGCCATTATCCCCCTTCTTCTCTTACCCCACTCACACTTTACCTTTCCTGTTTCCTAAATTTACCTCCAAATCCAGACAAAGCCCACTCTAGCTTTAGCCCCAAGTGCATTAGCCAAAAATACCCCATAAAACCTTACCCATAGGCCATACACACCCTTAACACATTTTTCGATGCCATCTCATACTCCCCCCTCTCTCCGTCGTTGATCTTTCCCCACTGATCCAATGACCCACATCACATCTGATACGGCAACTTGCTCGACAATCCTCCGCCATTAGATCACCCCCACCAGATCTAACAGCTATTGTCCATATCGTGTGGACAACAAGCGTGAAAAGAACCCGCCCGACGAGGGTGGTTTTTCTCTCTCTTCTACCACTACGTGTCATCCACTAAATGGCATCGAGCGAGTTCTGCCACTTACCACTTACCACCTGATGCTCGCCTGATAAAAGTTGTTTCCACTTTTTATAAACCACCCTACACATTACTGTCCGCGCATCTTCACTACCCAATAACTGTCTGATCTGCTTGCCTGGAGATCCAACGACCCGAACATAATCCGCTTCCACCACAACCGCTAGCCTCCAAAAAATGATCTCCACCACACATCTCCCTTGATCCGATGGCCACCATTCGCGATCATCCACGACCGTTCATCTGCCCATGCACCCCATACCCCACGTCCTATCTATTGCACAAAGAAGGATATGGCCTTCTCTGTCAGTCTGGTGACAATCTGACCATGAAACTAAATTTAAAGAAGAGCATGGCCGAAGGAGAAAAGGACACAACATGACTCAAAAACCGAATTAAACAGTCATGGAACTTCACTACCATGATTAATCCGACCACTTGGAGGATAGCAGGGTACTCGAACTGATCAGGTTTTCATAGGGGAGAAAGCAATTCTGTTCAAAGACGCTATCAGATAGTTAATGGTAGTTGGTGATCAATTAAGACCCCTCCATCCCTGAACGGCTAAGGGCCATTGTAATGATAGATTATAAATAGCCTGTAGCAAGATGTAATCTGGGTTGGCAATTATGTTTTGGTTCAACTTCTGGAGATTGTAGATACTCTATAACTTGCAGTGTCTCATCTTCATTTTTAGCAATGCAAACTTATTTTGTTGTTACATGCTCAATGTCCATTTCCTTTCTGCTCTAAACTTGTACCTGGAATGTTTTATTCATAATATATTCTAGGCCTAATGCTGGATAACTATCATCTTATCTCTGTATTAGTAACTTGAATGTGTTGTTGAGTAGGTCACCCAGGTTTCTTCTGTATCTAACGCCAGATAATTGTCATCTTATCTCTGCATTGATAGATTAGATTTGCAAGTTTCTTCACTAGTTGCAGTTGGCCATCATACATTTTTGTATGCATCTGCTAGTGTGGTTAGTATTCTCCATTCATCTACTTAATCTACAAACTGTTGAGCATTGGTGGTCTAAAGCCTTGTAGTCTGAGGGTGTTCATCCATGTTTGGAGTGAAAACAGACTGGAAGTGGTTATCTAGCTTGAACCAAACCATCACCATCCCAATAAGTTCCTAGAACCATATTGAAAATTATATGTTACCAGGCATCTCCGAGCTACAACCTAGGAGAGTTTCCTGGAGCCCTAACAGTGCTAATGCAAGGAGATGTGCCAACAACTCCTCTTATGGGATAACAACATCACTAAGTGGCCTCCAAAGGAACACATATTTCCATTATTAGCTAACACCTCTGATCCTATTTGATATTTATTGTCTCAAGGTTTTAATCCCTACCTCAAACCAAATTTCTTTATGATTTTCTTGAGTCCATTCAATCTACATTTTATCCATTATGTGAAGTTTTCATGGTTGGAATGTTCGCCCTAAACATTGCAACCTCTAGGACGTCTTGTTTGGTCTTCCATTCTATCTAGATGATTTTTTCCACATCAATGTCGGGACTGGAATGGTGTCACTCTTACTTGCAACATTTATTGTTATGCAACTAGCTCACAAAATAGAAGAAAAGATAAATCAACGACTTCAAAATCAACCTCTTCGAGGGGGCAACCTCCTTTACATTACACAAATGAACAATTCTTGGATGATACAAATGACAAGACCTCCTTTCTATATATAGGAGTCTAAGGGATCACAATATAATCAGATCCTACATAACAATAATATTTTAAGGGCACAACAATAATAATAGTGGGCTTCTATGGGGCACAATAATAACAATATGGGGACTACATGGGCACAAAAATACAATAAAGGGGTTGCACTAATAACAATAAGGGGCTACACTAGTAGTATAGGGACCTAACATGCCCCTTTCCTCCAAAAACATGTTGTCCTCAATGCTTGAGTAGTTCTGGATGCTTTCATATACAATTCTCATTCTACCATGAGTAATCTTTAGCAGGTAAGTTCTTCAACTTGATGAGATAGTCTGAAATTGATTGACTTCGTAGCTGTCAAGTTCTTGATTCCATGACTGCTTCAGGTTCCAATATGAGTTTTCCTTCCTTGTCAAGTTTCGGAAATATTGTTTGAACTGGAAGCTTGTCACCTATAATCTTCTTTAAGCATGAAACATGGGGAACTGGATGCACTGGATAATATGCAAGAAGCTCCAATTTGTATTCCATGGTACCAATCTTTTCCAACACCACCATAGTACTTTGGTGATAATTTCTTATCCTTCTTTGCTTGAGGGACATTTGTTTCTATGGTTGTAGATTTAAAAATATCCAGTCGCCTGCATCAAAACTTCTTTCACTACGATGTTGATATGCCTTTTGTTTCATTCGATTATGCACCAAAGTGAGGTTATCCTTTAAAAGTTGGAGAAATTGTTGTTAATGCTCGATGTACTATTCCACTGCTTGAACCTTATAATGATTGTCCAAGACTTTTTGGAGATCTATAATAATAGATGATTTCACTATTTGAACCACCAATGAACATAATTGTGCAATTACACCCTATTTTTATTTCTTTAGAAGATTTTTCATGCCATTAGAGTTGATTATATTTCATGGTTTCCCTGCGATACCCCTTAATTCAACTTCCTTTTCTTCCCAAAAAAATTCAAGAAAAATTCTTGAAAATTAAAAGTTATCGTACCCAAATATTCTAACCATTGGACTCCTAGTACAACATCAGCATCATCCATTGGAATGGAAAACATTGGACTATTCAACACATATTATCCCATTGATAGCTTGATATTATGGCACTTTCCAGAGCAATTTATGGTTCCTCCATTTGCAACCATCACTTGACACTCTATTGTTGGATACAGGATGCAATTTAATTCCTCGGCTATCTTACAATAAATAAAATTATGGGTAATACCTGAATCAATCAACACTATTACCTTTTTCTTATTGATATGTCCTTCTATCTTGAGAGTGTGAGAAGTGGTAATTACTATCAATGCATTATAATATCTCGTTGAATTCATTTCTTCTTTCTCTGGGGTCAATTCTTGGTGTATATCCTCTTCTTTTGACGTTTCTTATTCATTTTCTTCCTCCACTTCCCAATCTGTGTAAATTAATTTCTTCTCGGCACACTTATGACCTTTAGTGTATTTTCTATCACAACTATAACATAGCCCTTTTATTATTTTTTATTCCAATTTTTGTGGTGTCAACCTTGTAGGTTGTGGAAGTCTAGGAGCAAAAACACTTCCATATTTATAGTTGTGAGTGGTAGGACTCCTGGTTGCCATAATTTTGCTTTCATTTTTTCTTGTCAACGTGAATGCCTTTTCTAATGAATCGGGTTCCCAAAGACGAACCTCATGTTGGATGTTATCCTTTAAAGTTCCTATGAAGAAATCAAACTTATTCTCCTCTGGATATCATTTACCCTTATATTCAATTTCTGGAAGTCCTCAATGTGCTCTGCCATTGAACCCTTTTGTTCTAGATTTATAAATTGGCTAAAGAAGGTGTTGCTCTTTGTATCCTCATATTGTGTTATCGTTTCCTCCGTGAAAATTGACTAGGTGACAAGTGGTTTAGAGAACAAATCCCTCTATACCATACAAACTAATTTAGTTCTAAATATAAATATGCAATACGTACCTTTTGTGGCGGTTGCACGTCATGTAGATCAAAATATTGCTCCATCTATAGTATCCAAGTTACCAGATCCTTTCCATCCAAGTTCCACATATCTATATTTGGAATATGATGGTTCTTCAATCCAACATTAGAGTCTATGAAATAATGATTAACATTTCTTTTGTCTCATCATGAGTTTCCTCTACTACCATTTCGCTTTTAGGAAGCATTTCTTGTAGCAACATTTTGAAACCTCCCTTCAAACCTTCCATGTCTTTCTTCAAATCTTCAATCTTTCCTTTCATTTTTGCTTCTATAACATTGATCCCATCTTTCAAACCTTCCATTTCTTCTTTTAAACCATTCTTCAAACCATCCATCTTAGTTTCCATTTCATTTTTTGTTACTCTTTGCGAGAGTGAAATTTGTTGCACATGGTCTCGTAATTTCGATATATCATGTTGTATTTTTTCTTATTCTTCATGCGTCATAGTAGAACTTTCAGGTTGGTTACTAGGTTCTTCCATTTTCTTTCTTCGGATCATCAATTAATGATATCTATGCTTCACTATTCCCTTTGAATCAATTCAAACTATTTTTTCAAAATAAACTTATGCAATTTTTTTAAAAATACCCAACAAACTACAGTCCATCATCTTTATGTCACTTTTTTCGAAATTTTAATCTGATGGTTAGAGAGAGAGCTATGATGATTTTCCCAAGGTCACCTATTTGAGATGGAATTCGGGAGCTTGCAAAAACCCTAACTTCATGAGTTCATATCTCCAAAAATATAGAGATACACGATCTGAAATTCAGACACTATGTTTGTCAAGATTTCAGATCAAATGGGTTTTAGTTTCAGCTTCTGAAACTTCATATAAAAAATGTTATAGCAAACATTCCATGATAACCTATTTGAAGCAGCGAAACCCTAAAATCCAAGGCTCTGATACCAAATGTTATGCAACCAGCTCACAAAATAGAAGAAAAGATAGGTCAACGACTTCAAAATCAACCTCTTCGAGGGGGGAACCTCCTTTAGATTACACAAATGAACAATTCTTAGATTATACCAATGAAAAGACCTTCTTTCTATATATAGGATTCTAAGGGATCACAATATAATCAGAGCCTATATAACAATAATATTTTAAGGGCATAACAATATCAATAGTGGGCTTCTATGGGGCATAATAATAACAATATGGGGACTACATGGGCACAACAATACAATAAGGCGCTATATTAGTGGGATTGGGACCTAACATTTACCCTCTTTGTGGGATATTTTTCTTCTTCTACCTTCTCTCATTTGTGAACACTTTAGATGCATGGGTCTATGGCCTGAGTTTCCCATCTTGGTTTGTCTACTTTTTCGTTCATTTTTCCGAGCTTTATTTGGCTCCTCCCTCTTTGGCATTGTTGCCTACATCACACTCTAGTCTTATTCATAGTCTTGCTCTTGTTCCTTATGTATCTTCCATGTTGATACAAAGATATAAGTTCCACATTGGTGTCACCTGTTAAGGACTGTGGGGGCTCTCATGCTCACTAGTGAGCCAAATCCTCCACTAACCTTTATCACTTCCCAACACCACTTGTTATTCAAGCTATGCTCAAGGAGGAAGAGAGAGAAATTATTAGGGGGAGAGGTTGTTTTTTAGATGTAGACATTGTAGGGGAAGTGGAGGCTAATGTCCCTAACACTAGTCATACTTGTAGAACACGGTTAGTTCTTATAAACAATTGAACTCTATTGAAAAGTGAAGACGTTATTATGACGAATCTTCCTAGACCAAAATGATACTAAGGAGGAAATTCTCCTATTGTTGAATGATATTTAACCATTTGTAAAATCCATGGACTAGTTCCTCCAAAGGATTGAAGACCAACTCAACCTTACACCTAAGCTAATAAACACTCTAGTTAATGAAAAAATCTTGTTGAGGTGATCCCTTTTGATTTTTCTCCACCAGCATAACTTACTGTGATTGTTATAGTTCTCCCTCTAGGCATTTTTATTTACATGCATATATCAACTGATAGGCTAGACGATGGAGATATTTGGACCAAACATTTATTTTTTTATTTTATTTTTTTTGAATCTCCATGTATGGTTATCTAACAACATAAGGTTTTTCCATTAATTTGGTTTCCCTTATAGCAAAATTAGGCAATACCAGGACTATGGTGAGGTTTTTTGGTGTGTGTGTGTGTTAAACAATATATATCAATATCAACTATTATCTATATGCTTGTAGAAAGCAAAGGGAGCAAAAGAAATATTATTAAATGATAGATTTTTTTGTGTACTCCAATCACTTTAATATGGAGTTGATGCCTAACACTTTAGAAAATATCAATAACATTTTTTTTTGGTGAGTCTTGAGATGATTGGCATGCCTAACTTGTGGCTTGAGTATTTGTGGCTGAGGAGCATCTAAGCCATCAAAATCACTCGAAGATTGCACCTAGACTGGGCCACACCAACCCTTAGCATGGCTAGATTTTTTTCCATGGAATTTTGAATCGATAATAACAAAATATATTTAATGTGAGTAAGAAACAATATATTTCAACATCTAGTACAATATTTGAATATCAATTATATATAATATAAAAAGAGAAATTAAAAGTAAAAAATATATCATGACATTCATACCTGATGTATATATATATATATATATATATATATATATATATATATATATATATATATATATATATATATATATATATATATATATATGAAATGACACTAAAAGAATTATCCCATTTAAGACAATTCAATTGCATGCTACTCAATAGGAAGATTTGATACTCCTTCTATACTCCATATATAGTTATAACATTTCAATGAATGTTTTTTTAGTCTAAAGGATATGTGTAAATCCTTCCATGCTTAATATGAAGTTGACATGTTGTGTAGGCACACACTAGATCTATCATGCATTGATATATCAAATTCCTCGAGGTACAAACTTCTTTTAGAATGTAAAACTTGTTGTATAACCATCTACATATTTAGAATTTGTTATTTATCAAAATGTTATTTTGATGCATTTCACATTAACAACTGAACATTGTGATTTTTATTTTCTAGGTTAACATAAGAGGGAGTTAAGAAAATTAAAATTATGATTCAAAATTAGTTTATGATGCCAATTTTATTATTACAATTTTAAATATATATTTTTTTCCTTGGAGGCACATTCTACAGGCCAACATGATGCATATTTGTAATTCCTTTTGTGCTCAAGTTAGGGTTGATACTTTTCACTTTTTAAATAAAAATAAAAATATTTCCTAAATAAAACACCAATATAAACTATCATGAAAGAAAAAAATAAAGATACATATTTGGTTACTTTTAATTAAAAACATTACAAATCGATATGAAGGAGATATAATTGCTTTAGTGCTTAACATAGATTTTACATAGAGTTTTTCAAAAGAAGTATTAATAACACCATAATTGTATATCAAACTTGAAAATAAAGATAGAGTAATTAACCTATATAGATAAAGGAGGCCTAGATTGTAACATCAATCATAATTTTTAAGTTACTTTAGATACCACACCCACTCATTCACACACACACATATCTCTCAAACGCCAACATTTTATTTGAAGGAATTTTGTGTTATGGGGCCACTTATAAGTTCGACATTAAACCTAGTTAATGTGAGATTTCTTTTCAATCATGTTAATTTAGTCAATGGATGTTTGTATTATGGAGAATAATGCAAATATTGGGTAAAATTAGCTTAATTGACACCATTAAGTTTTAGCATCTAGCTAGAGGAAGTTTGTATTAAGAAGTAGTCTCAATTTTAGAGAAAATTAATGAAATATATAACCTTTAAAACCTAACATATTTAAACTATGTTAATGAAGCTAGAAGAATAGGTGAAGCTAAAGTTACGTGAAAGTCTTAATGCACATTTATGAAACATAACTTTGCATCTAAGTTGAAGAAATGAAGCATTAGGAGGTTGAGTATATTTCCTAATAAATGTGATAATAAAAGATGAAACCCTCCATCGAAGTTGGGTCAAGTCCTTAATGAGATGGAAAAATAAAACTCTGCAAAAATATAAAAATTAAATACATGAAATCAAATGCAATTTCTATAATAAAATTAAAAACAAGTTATTCATTAATTTACTAAAATACATAACTTTCAAAATTTAACATTTATTTAAAAATATATATATTACAGAACTTAATATTTATTTTCAAGCAAATCCATATTACAAAAATTAAATACAAATTAATTACTAAAACAATTACCTCTCCTATATACAAATCTCAAATAAATTTACTAAAACAATTACCTCTCCTATATACAAATCTCAAATAAATTTACTAAAACAATTACCTCTCCTATGTACAAATCTCAAATAAATTTACTAAAACAATTAGCTCCCTTTTATAAACCAATTTAAATTTCTTCTATAAAACTACGTGAATTTTAGATACCAGATGCTCCTTCAAATCTTATCATATCTATATCGTAAAGTCGGGTGAGGATTCAATGAATTTGATGGAATACATAACCTCCAAAGTTGAACATCTAGAAAGCAAATTTGTACCGTAAAGTTGAACCCAAATCCGATGTGATTTGTACTATATAAGTACCCTTCATAACCTCGCTTTTCCCATAAGATACTCGTATGTTCAACAATTCATTTTAGAAATATGTTCAAATCGGTATGGAATTTCGTGGGGTATTTGCCTATCCATGTCTTCGCTGGAGGAATTGCCTGGAAAGTTATGGAAATTCTACTCATATTTAGAGAAAATGTGACAAGGATTTTTGAAAATCTAAGTTATCATTGTTAAACTTCAAAATTTTAAGTGTCCTAGATATTTTTGATGGTGCTGAATCTATTTCCACCATCAAAAACAGGATTCAAACACTGCCTCTACAAGATTTTTTGAAATGTTTTGCTTGGATTCCGACTATTTTTAACTGTCCAGACAATTCCTCCGCCTCGATAGATGACTCCATCAATTATGACGTATAACAATTTTTTTGTAACTTCACTCAAGGTGGTTTGTTTATTGTTTAACATGCTATCATCATGTAAGGAGTCAAATGATACTCTAAATCCACTTTATGAGATATTATTTAGTATTGTCTGGATCTAAGTGAAAAATGTAATTTTTCTATAGGGAATTAATAGAAATCTATGTTCTTCTAATTGAAAAAAAGATAACAAAATTACTTAATATTTTAAGAGATGGATAACAAAATTGTTAGCTATGAAGTTATGCAAACTATCGAATTTGATTTTCTCTCAGTACTGAGATTTCACTTTTATCACTGTAGTGATTATTGATAGTCACTAATAAATAAATAAGGTAAAAGTATAAATTAAAATGGCCATGTATATTTATTTATCTATACCCTCATCAATAAGTGGGGTTGTATATGTTTTCAGTGAGATTAAGTCTTTGCTTAAATTTGGCAATAGGCATATACAGGCCTGCATTAATAGGTGTATACACTGATAAATATTGGTTGCCAACAAAATGGCCATGCATATTTATCAGTCTATACGCTTATTAATGGGTGGAGTTAGTTGTATATGCCTATTGCTAGATTATATCTTTGATTAAATCTCGTTGTGAGCATATACAACCCTGCACATTAATGGCCATATAGACGAATAAATATTAGTTATATACACTGATAAATATTAGTTGTATATGCCTATGCCTAGATTATATCTTTGATTAAATCTTGTTGTGGGCATATACAACCCTGCACATTAATGGGAATATACAGTATTAAATATTAATTGCCAAACAAAACCGCCATGCATATTTATCAATCAATGAGACTATTAATATAAAATAAAGATATACAACTCCATACATTAATAAGAGTATAGACTGGTAAAATATTGTTTACCAAACAAATCGGTCGTGCATATTTATCAATCTACTGCCAAGGCTATGTATGTTCACAACTAGATTATATCAAAAATAAACATAAACATATGTAACTCCACTCGTTACGCCGTAAGGCGTTCCCTCTGAGATAAACTTTCCTGTGGTCTTTGATGTCATCGTTATCGTCCGTCTGATTTGATGTTAGATGATTCGAATAATTGCTACCGTTGGATCAAATATCTGGTTTACATAACTAACTTTTCAAACTACCCAGCGCTTGCCATACTCAAGGAACCATTGTTTCTCTCTCATCTTCGGCAACTGCAGAAACATGTCAGAGATCGAGGTGAAGGTGGAGCGTTATGGCCGTTGAATTTCAATAGTTTCAGACCCAAATTCCATCAGGTGAGTTGAATTTCCGTGAGTTTACCTTCAAAATTTAAAGATCAACCGCTAAAATTAATGGGGGCTTTAAATTTCCGCTGCTAGAATTGTGTTTTGGACTGGTTTCTTGTTTAAGCGTTGGGGTTTCTATTGTTTTTGGGAAAATTCGGGCTGAAATTGAAGAATTCTGGAGGTATGGGCAGGGGAGAAATTGCCTACTTAATAAGCAATTGAAATTTCAAGTTTCTCGCTGGCTTTAAAAGATTAGGTTTTTTGGGTGTGCTTCATTTACGGTTGAATTACGTCTCCGATATGTTTTGGCTAAAGGCTTAGGGATTCGTTATCTTACGTTAAACTGTGACTTAGGGTTGTGGAATTGAAGGGTTTTATTTTTTCAGTATTTCTGTGGGTAAATTAGCTGCAAGTCCGTTCGCTTCTGAACGTTGCCATCTTGATTTATGCAGGTTTATGGTTGAAAATTCTTTAAAATTGTCGAAGGCTTCGTAGTGGAAATTATGATTTTGAAGATTTTGAGCTGAAGCCCTAAGGATCCGTTGATTTTTGCGATGGTAAGATTCGCTTGAATTTTTATTTCATGTTATAGTCTTCCATTTGCGACGTCTTTTGTTTGTTTGTTTGGTTAAATTCCCTTTTGTGCAAGACCCTTATGGGACAGGAACTTGGCCTCCTCTGCCTCGTACCTATGATAAACCATCTAGACACAGTTAACAATGAAGTGTCACAACAGAGTACAATTTACCTACAGTTTCAGACCCAAATTCCATCAGGTGAGTTGAATTTCCGTGAGTTTACCTTCAAAATTTAAAGATCAACCGCTAGAATAATGGGGGCTTTAAATTTTCGCAGCTAGAATTGTGTTTTGGACTGGTTTCTTATTTAAGCGTTGGGGTTTCGCTTTGGATTTGAAATGCCCTGGCTCTTAAATTTTGGATGGACTGTCAAATTAATCTCATAAAATGATGATATTGTTGGCCGTTAAAGAAGTGTTTCGATGTACTTTATTGTAGCAAGCATTTAATTGATCTCGAATATCACAATTATCTAAATGTGATAAAGTGATAAAATCTTCAAGGACAGATGTAATGTTGAACTAGCACTAAGGCAGATTATTCTATAGTCGAATGAATTTGCTACAAGGTTGCAGAATTTTATTTAATTTTCAGAATTTTCTTTAATTTTCAATTTACCATCCCATGATCCATCATTGAAAATGCAGTGGTTCTGGCCCGCTTGAAGGAAATAAAGATTGAATTTCAACCAGCGGATTGAGTGGGCAGTGTAACGGAACCAGCACAAATTTTAAATCATTGGTTGAGACCTTATATGATTCAAAGCGTCAAAGGTCCTTGACTTGCAAGCTTTTATGGGGAACTTTTGGAGCCACTCCAGGAAAGAGGGTTCAGATGAGCAAACAAGAACCCAAGTCGAGTGTAGTAAAAGGAAGAGACTAGTAGTTGTCGATGGGAATGAAAGACCAAGGATAATTTCTGCTCTTCCCAATGAGCTCTCCATTAGGATTCTTGCCCGGGTACCTCGTGGATGCTATTCCAACTTGAAGTTGGTCTGTAAAACGTGGAATCACGTATAAAGACAGAGATATTCGAATTAAGAAAAGAGATCGGTTTCTCTGAAGAATGACTATACATTTTGATGAACGACGAAGAGGAAAAGCTCATCTGGAATGCTTTGGATCCATTATCAGGTAAATGGCACAGCTTGCCACCTATGCCGGCTTTTATATATGAGGAGGAATTCAATCAAGCTACGGGATGGAGTTTATGGAATGCAATGGGAGCATCGGGTTACAGGCTAACAGGTTTTGTGAGGGGCTGGTTTGGACGGAAAGATTCTCTAGATAGAACAACTTTTTGTGGTTGTGCCGTAGGGGCCATTAATGGATGCCTCTATGTTCTGGGAGGGTTTGCTAAAGCATCTGCTCTCAAATCTGTCTGGCATTATGATCCTTGAATAAATGCGTGGACAGAAATCGCACCTATGACCACTGCAAGGGCTTATTGTAAAACAGCTTCCCTGAACAACAAGCTTTATGTGGTAGGTGGAGTGAATAGGGGCAGAGGTGGATTGACTCCACTTTAGTAGGCAGAGGTTTATGATCCTGTTACAAATACCTGGACCCAAATTCCAAACATGCCATTTGCACGAGCTCAAGTTTTGCCCACAACTTTTTTGGCAGATATGCTAAAACCAATTGCTACTGGAATGACAGCATTTAGAGGAAAACTATGTGTACCACAGAGCTTATATTCGTGGCCTTTCTTTGTAGATGTTGGTGGTGAAGCCTATGATCCTGCTACTGATTCTTGGCTGGAGATGCCAAACGATATGGGAGATGGTTGGCCTGCAAGGCAAGCAGGGACAAAATTAAGCGTTGTGGTGGATGGTAACTTGTATGCGTTGGATCCTTCTAGTTCATTATACAGCGGTAAGATTAAAATGTATGATCCCCAGGAAGATACATGGAAAGTCATTTTGAGGAAAGTACCTGTCGTAGATTACACAGATTCAGAGTCACCTTACCTACTAGCTGGATTCTTGGGAAAGCTTCATGTTATTACAAAAGACATTAGCGACAATGTCGTTGTTTTGCAGGCTGACACAAGCGAAGGTGCAGTTACATCATCTTCATCGTCATCGACCTCCGATCCTTCTACTAGTATTTCTGATTCTGAGGTTGATAGGAAGAGCATTGCTAGTCGACATTTTGGCTTTATTGAGCTAGTTAGCTGTCAGGTCCTTCAGATCTAAGACCAAGGTTAACATTTATTTTTCTTCCATGCTGTGGTTACTTTGTAAATATCATGAAAGGAGAGCTGCTCAGGGTAGCATGATTCACTGTATGGGGCTATTTTTTAACTCGAAACCCCATTTTTCACAACCACTCATTGCTTTGTCTCTCTAAGAGTTTACATCTCTTACTGAAACAATTGATTAATATTGTACAACTCTTCTGCCAACACCTTATATGGATATCTTAATATATTATTTTCAGAGATGATGGTCAACGGTAGTTTTTGCTGGCAATAATGTTATGCATAATATGAAAATTCTATGCAGCCATAGCACCTAAGCATGGGTAAGGGCTGGAAGGGAAGTTTCCTTGTGCCATAAATAACAACAAAATGTATATATAACACATTTTCCATTTCGATCTGGTAGTTGATGCTGGAATTTGATGGGACTGATAAAAATGTCCCTTATAACAGTTCTATTGACATTGTGAATCAACGATCTTTGTATTACATGCTCTATAGATATGTCTTATCTGTCTGATAGTAAAGTAATCATGCGGTATTGCATTGTATTTGTTTTACCTTTTCTTTGGCTAGTTTTGTATGGTTTGTTTATAAGAATAAATTTATCTTAGCCCAAAATACCAACTTTTCACCACATAAAACGTCCATAGTAAAAGTAAGTTTTATGCATAAAAGGTTATGTGTTTGGTTTTCCTGCTTTCAACTTTAAATGTTGGACATTTATTTTTTCGTTTTCATTCAATTTTCCTAACAATTCTGTAAGTAGACCTTGCTTGTATTTATGAAATGAAAAGGGTAAAGAAAAGGGACTTCATATATGGTTTTAGGAGTGGTGCTGTTGTTATACACTAAGTAATAGTGTATATAAATGTTATGAACTCCATGTTGAGCACCAAAGGAATTAACAGCCTCCTCATTGCATTCACTGTGTTAAGTTTCTTTCACTAAAGAATCCCTTTCAAACCCACCAAGGCTAAAGAATGCACTTGTTTCAAGTAACCATACATTCATCAAATTGTTCGTTATGCAAATGGATCAATGTATTTTTTGAAAGGCATAATTTCATACTAATTTGTTGTGTAAGGTGTTTTCCAAATTCATTGGCAAGGGTATCATATGTAAAGATGCAATCATTTATCCAAAACATAAAGTGATTTTAAAACTATTATGAAGCCTGATGGGACTAATAGAGATTAATGATCAAAATTGAATCCTTCCTAGCTCTTTCAAAGGGTTTAAACTTGTTCTAAAAAGGTAATTCAAAAACACCTTGAAACAAAAGTCAAACTTTTACATCGCTTATCATTTGTAAAGGAAAACAAATATTATATATTTCAAAAGAAGAATTATAATTTTAATGACCCATGTAAAGGAAAACAAATATTATATATTTCAAAAGAAGAATTACAATTTTAATGACCCATCCAAGCTCTCAAAGCTTCATTACTTAGTGACAATTGTACCTTAAATATTATGTCAGGACAGATGTAAATCATAAGATTCAAGGTTTAGCACCCAATACTTCACTTTGGAATTTAAACAAGTGATGAACTATATAATTGTAATGGAGTGGTGATAAGATGATAGGTCTGTGGAAGAAACAAGCTACTAGAAGGTTACAAACATGGGGAAAGAGAAACAAATTTAGAACAACAACTTTACGGGGTTGACACTAGGTTACTCTTGTTGACATAAGGTGGCAAAAAGGGCTATAACAAGCTTAATAAGAGGTTTTATGCTTAGCATGGGGATTTGCCTTACAACTCAACATGTCACTCCCATCAAACAATCAACACATGAATAACTTTTGTTTTTTATGCATGAATAATTGATTTTCCCATATCACATCTTCTACTGGTAGGTTCTTCCATTTGATGAGGTACTCAATAATTGCTTAATTTTATAGCTACTTAATCCTTGTTTCAAGGATATTTTTTGGTTCAAGTATGATTTTTTTCCTTCTTCATCTCTGCTAAAATAGTTGGGATTGTGATCTTGTTACCAATTACCCTTGTTAAGCAAGAAGTTGTTAGATTATGGTAGCAATGGACATGTGTTCTAGTCTCTATGATGTCTAAGAGGCTAAGGAACACAAGATCTCCAAAACCCAGAAAAGGCTAAGGAACATAAGATCTCCAAAACCCGGAAAAAGTTTCATGAGAAAAGACTTGGAGACGTCACAATTAAATTAATTAGCCATAATTGGGGAAGTTCAATTTTTCTCTGGAGGCTTCTATGATGAATTCAAATTGATTTTAGCATTAATTGAGATGTAATCATGGCATTTGAGACTCCAACAAGAGATTATAAGAGTGGGTCTAGGGGATTGGGGAGTGCATAGAGTATTTGGTGAGCAGTTTGGCTACCCAATTGCAGTTATTCACCAAGGGCACAATTGAAGCTAGGGAAGCATCAGAGACAAAGGGATAAACAAAGATTTGAGAGCAAGATTTTGGACGAATTTTCCTCAGTGTTTTCTAGTGTCTAGGAGACAGGAAGAGGAGGCCAAATTCATCTATGAAGGAGGTCGCTACAACTAGTGCGAGTAGCCAAATTTCCCAGTGCAAGTTGCTGGAGAATCAATGTTTCAATTGCTAGTTTCCATATCAGTATCCCATAGGCAAAGCGAATGGGTTTCAGAAGTAGAAGGAGGCAAAAAAACTTGTTGGAAGGTGATTATGGGGTTGTACGAATTTTCCTCAGCCAGATCTGTGCATTCCAGGAGGAAGTGTGAGTTCCAAAAAGGGAGTGCGAGTGGCTAGTAGGAGGGTAAGTTGATTGCAGAGGGAGACAATTTATCTCCAGTTTATTTTTCCAGTATTAAATGGATCTTTGTCAGTGAGAGGTAAGCATATCATTGTACTCTTGAATTGTTGAATAATTTATAATAATATAACCATCATCTACTGCACTAGTTTTCCCTTCACAGTTTTTCCAGGGACATTTGTCCAAAAACAACGATGTCAATTTTTATTGTGTGTGTGCATATTTATAAGTTCCAATTTTTATATTTAGCAACATTTTTGCTTTGGAGATTGCAATCAGTGAATTTATAGTTATTTTCCATTAATAATTAACAAAAGACAAATAAACTACAATTTGTTAGGAGATAGATATCCAGTAATTGCAATTGTGGAAACATAGAAACATGGAAGATAATATATACATGTGAATATGGAGTAAACTCCAATTTGTAAGCCATACTTCTCATCCTCTGCAACACCTTATAGGGGACATAACACCTAAATGTTAATTTATTGTCCTTCTTTTGTTGCTTGAGGGACATTTGTTTATATGGTTGTAGCATCAAAAATACCCAATCCCTTACTTCAAATTCTCTTTCATTGCAATATTGATATATTTGTTGTTTCATCCTATTTTGTGCTATAACTAAGTTGTCCTTCAATATTTTGAGAACCTCTTGTTGGTGCCATATTTGGCCATGCACTTATAGAACTTTTAGAGTCCCTTTCTAGGGTGATGTGATGGATGATTGATGATATCCATAAAGTGACATAAATGAAGACATTTTTATGAAGTTTGTAAGGATGTGTTGTACCACCATTCTGCTAAAGGAAACCACTTGACCCATTGTGTTTATTTATCAGATGCAAAGAAATGAGGATAACATTCTAAACATTTATTCACAACCTTAGTTTTCCCATTGAATTAAGGATGATACGATGATTTGAGCCAATTGAACACCCAAACAAGAAAATATTTTGGACCAAAAGTTTCCAATGAAAAATGAATCCCCATCACTTACAATATAGTCTCAAGGATTCCATGTAGTTTTTGAACTATTTTCATTAATCCCGCAGGTATTTGCTTTAAAAAGATGTGAAAGATAATAGAAATAGAAATACTTTGTTAGTTCTTACACTACTACCATGATAACATTATTTCCTTCAAATTTGGTAAACATGAAATAAAATCCATTGAAACTTCTTCCTAGAAATTTAGTGTGGATAATGGTTATAGGAGACTTGGTGACTTGATTGTATCTCTCTTATTATGTTGTAAAACCAAAAAATTAAGCACAAAATTTTGAACATCACTTTTAAAACCTTCCCAAAAAATCCTTCTTGATCTTGTAGTAAGTTTTCGAGAACCTTGAATCTCCTATATGAAAAGTGTACCTTTGTTTGGGTTGGAAACTCTTACACAAATATAGGTGATCTCGATACTACAATAGATCATTTTTCCACACAAATTTATCTAATGCACTTGGGTCCTCTTGTAGTTGTTGATTGGTCTTGTATACCTTTTTTAATCTTGCTTCCATTGTGCTCTTTTGTCTTCCACTCAAGCTTCTATTCACCCGAAGAACATTGTGCAAGTAAATTGTACTCTGTTGTGACATTTCATTGTTAACTGTGTCTAGACGGTTTATCATAGGTATGAAGCAGACGAGGCCAAGTTCATGTCCCATAAGGGTCTTGCACAAAAGGGAATTTAGCCAAACAAACAAACAAAAGACGTCGCAAATGGAAGACTATAACATGAAATAGAAATTCAAGCAAATCTTACCATCGCAAAAATCAACGGATCCTTAGGGCTTCAGCTCAAAATCCTCAAAATCATAATTTCCACTACGAAGCCTTCGATAATTTTAAAGAATTTTCAACCATAACCCTGCATAAATCAAGATGGCAACATTCAGAAGCAAACAGACTTGCAGCTAATTTACCCACAGAAATACTGAAAAAATAAAACCCTTCAATTCCACAACCCTAAGTCACAGTTTAATGTAAGACAACAAATCCATAAGCCTTTAGCCAAAACATATCAGAGACGTAATTCAACCGTAAACAAAGCACACCCAAAAAACCTAATCTTTTAAAGCCAGCGAGAAACTTGAAATTTCAATTGCTTATTAAGTAGGCAATTTCTCCCCTGCCCATACCTCCAGAATTCTTCAATTTCAGCCCGAATTTTCCCAAAAACAACAGAAACCCCAACGCTTAAACAAGAAACCAGTCCAAAACACAATTCCAGCAGCGGAAATTTAAAGCCCCCATTAATTTTAGCGGTTGATCTTTAAATTTTGAAGGTAAACTCACCTGATGGAATTTGGGTCTGAAACTATTGAAATTCAACGGCCATAACGCTCCACCTTCACCTCGATCTCTGACATGTTTCCCTGGATCAAACCCTCTCTGAAGTTAATATTTTCCTATTATGTATGGGACAGATCCTCCCCATTTTGTCGAAACAATGATGGCACAGATTTTTCAATCAAAATTCCTACAGGGGAGGTGCGCCGAGTCGAGGAGGAACGTGAGTGAGCTGCAGGGGCCGCCTCGAGTTGGTTGGGGGAGCAACCCGCGGTTTCCAAATTCGAATTGGAAATTGCATTAACTCTGCGCGGCGGCGATTCTGTCAGGAAATTAATGCGGAGCAGTGGACGGAGGGTGGCAGAGCTAGGGGAGCGTGGCGGAGGGATTGCCGACGGCCGGAGCCGGACGTTTTTCTGGGCGGCGATGGAAACCCGGCAATTCCTCCGCCTAGGTAGACTACTCCGTTGGTAATTATATGACACTTTTTTTGCAGGTGAGAAAACGTGTAAAGGTTTCTATTTGTATGATGATAGACGAAAGGCCCCTCCAGACCCTGAAATCAAGAAATATATCGAGTCGAGGAGCATGGATGGTTTGATTGTTGATGGCAAAGTAATTTTTACTTCTGTTGCAGTACATTATTATTTGGAAATATTTTCTTCATTTCTGTTTTATTTCATACCACTTTTTTAGGACTGAACTAATCGTTATGGTATGTTTTCTCACTTTTGGCAGCCAATTTCCTTGATGGATAAGGATATAGTTGAGATGGTATTCTTTCCAGATGTGAATGAAGCTTGTCAAGTTTTAGGTGAGGAAATCACGGTTCAAGATTCAGAGCTTGATATTTTCGTTGTAATCGGCATACCTTACAGGTAAGTTGAAAAGTTCATTTTTCCCCATATCTGTTGCATCCTATATCCTATATTATAGTTCTTTCTTTCTCAAGCAAATGTATTTTTCATTCTAGAATTAAAATCAAATATATATTGTCGCTGCTAGCTTCATTATGTGATTTTTGTTGTGCGCAATACTCTGTTTTATTCTTTAGTTGGTAATTATATGGCACTTTTTCCGCAGGTGAGAAAACGTGTAAAGGTTTCTATTTGTATGATGATAGACGGAAGGCCCTCCAGACCCTGAAATCAAGAAATATATTGAGAAGTCGAGGAGCATGGCTGGTTTGATTGTCAATAGCAAAGTAATTTTTACTTCTGTTGCAGTATTATTTGGAAATATTTTCTTCATTTCTATTTTATTTCATACCACTTTTTTAGGACCGAACTAATTGTTATAGTATGTTTTCTCATTCAGACCTTGATATTTCCTCTGTAATGGGCATGGGATTCCCACCCTACAGGTAAGTTGAAAAGTTCATTGTTTCCCCATATCTGTTGCATCCTATATCCTATATTATAGTTCTTTAGGTTTTGAGTTAGAATTAAAAGCCAGAAATATTGTTAAATTTACCATATATCAATAATAATAATATTGAAGATTTACTTTTGAAACTGAGTTTATTCTCAAAATAGAGAAATGATTATATTTTATTAGTTGATAATGAACAAATGATATTAAACTCTATTCATAATTTATTGCATCGCCAAGTATTTTATAGGTCATTAGGAGAAGATGTCACATAACATTAAGTAATAACAAAAAAATATATAAATGCATATGCATATAACTATATGACAAAAAAAAAGTAAATAATTAAAGTAAAAAATAAATGTTGTTATAATTTTATTTTCCACACTATATCACACCGTATATTAACCTTCTCCTCTTTCTCTATGTTAAGTGAATAGCTATTAGCTCATAGCTCCCAAAAAGAAGACATATTATATACCTTGAAGAGATGTTGTATACCACATTACAATATTATGGGCTGCTAATTGAGCCAAACAAGTAGGAGGACATGTTGTATACCTTGAAAACATGTTGTATGCTACATTACAATATGATGGGCGACTAATTGAACACATTGTATACCTTGAAGACATGTTGTATGCCACATTACAATATGATGGACTACTAATGTCCTGTGTAGAATTCGCTATGATGTAGAAGACGAGATTTGACTATATTCGCCACAGTTTCTTTTGAGAAATTTTCTTGTAGATCTCTAAAGATGGATCCTAAAATGTTTCATATGAAAATGCTTTCACTATCTGCATTGCCTTATTTTGAATATTTCATATGAAAATGCTTTCATGGTTTGCCTTCCCCGTTTTGAAACAGATCTGGTTCTTTCGACCTTCCAATCTGGTCCAACTTGTTCTCTCCGTATCAAATTCAAAAGAACATATATGCCTTTTTTTTTTAATTGAAAAAAACATTTAATATAGAGGTATGTGCAAAATAATAAGTTTAAATGGATAAATAATAACCTCTCAAATTTTTTAAATTTGTCCTTTTTAGGTTTCTTTTATATATTAAACATAACCCACGATTATACCAAGAATATAAAGAAATAGTTCACAAGGTGGCTTTCATTCATGAGAAAGGAAACTTCTATGAATTCATTCACTTAGTCTTCGCATTGACAACACACGGTACATATCAGATCTAGCTATCCAAACAAATCATTTCAGCATGGGATAAGTTGCTTCTAAATGCGGGTTTTTTACCTGCAAACTACCCTTTTCACCTCCATTTCTGTCTTTTATTTCTTTAATGGAAATGAAAGGAATTTTTCGGGCATTTGACACTAAAACACTTCCACCTTTATGTGAAGGTCAAAGAGAAAATTTCTTTTGTCTACCGTCAAGTTCAACCGAACACGCAAACAAAATTTCCTTCCCTTTACTTTCAGAACTTACATCAATGGTAGGATTAAGCAATAAAAGAGATAATTGACTTGAACTTTGTTCTTACTTTGTCCCATGGTTGGAATTTGATGGGTAGATTGTGCGTCGTGCGACAATTTAGCCGTCAAATACGACTGACACTCTAGCCTACCCCTCATCAAACAACTTTGAAAGATGTAAAACGTTTAACCGTCCTTCGATCAACCATGCCTATGATAATTATGGACCCCGTATAGCACAAATAATTTCCAAGGGGTGGACATGGACCTTTAACGCACTCGAAACAAATGTTGCAAATGACTTATTGACTTAAGCAAGCCCCCAAGTAACAAGGGTTCTATTGGAATTTGAAAGAGCATCTTCGAACATTAAGAGGCAACCTATTTTGGAAAGGTTATAAAATTTGTCAATTTCATATAATGTCAGTGATTTGTATTTATTTTCTAGCTTGAATGACAATTTGTTTACTAATTTCTATCTTCAATGATTTTTTTTTATATATCATGATTTTTCTCAAATTTATGCCTTACGGCGTTTCCTTTGCAACATTTGGTGCAACTCCACTCGTTAATAGGCCTATAGACCGATAAATTGACTCTGAAGCACACTGTGCTGTACTGTCTAATTAATTATTCCTGCTTCAACCGTACGGTCATCAGTGCACCTAAATATTCGGCAACTCCTATTTCCAACCCCATAGCCTCATTAATGCGGGGCTACATGCACAGGAGATAGGAGTTTATAACACGCGAGGTGGGTACTACGCCGTTTTTTTTTTATTATCTAAACGCGAGGTGGCTATCTCCTGCACATGTAGCCCCGCATTAATGAGGCTATGGGGTTGGAAATAGCATTTTCCTAAATATTCCACACTTCCGGTTCCGTATTCAAAATGTGCCCAATTATTGACTTTGAACGTTGGATTTTGCTTTTGACTTTTCAAATCGAGTGCAACTTTTTCTTTATTGGTTGGATGCTCTACATATATATATATATACATAAAATAAAACAATATCACGTGGAAGGTACACGAAGTATCGTATCATAGAACAGCGGGCATTTGCTATATAATATTCTTGCTCTCGTTTTTTCTACTCGCAAGTTGCTGGGGCCTCCATTATTGAGAGTCTACCATATTTTCAGCGCTATAGCAGTTTATCAGAGTTGTATTGTATGCCATATATTCTCCTGCTCTGTTAAATCTGGTGAAGGCTGGATTCTTCGTAATCTGGTCCAGAATGGGCCACTTCAATCGTTTGCTACACAGAATTACCAATATCCGGTCCTCCAGGCGGCCATTGGCGTTTGTTAAAATACAGAAGAATGACAGAAGTAGACACGATTCAGACGGTAACAGTATTGTTCCCAAGGGGTGCCTGTCTCTATATGTGGGGCACGATATTATTATGAGATTTATGATAGAAGCCATCGTTCTCAGTCATCCTCTATTTGGGGAGCTGCTAGAGGCTTCTGTACAGGAATTCGGATACGAGCAGCAGGGGGCTCTCAGGATTCCCTGCGACGTCTTCTTGTTTGAGAGGATTCTTAATCTTATTAAGACGAGAAATCCAACGTTATCAATTTGTCACCAATGATTTTGGATACGGTGCTCTTCCTTTGTAGTGAATGTATCCAAATTCCATTAATGGATTCTCTATTTTTCTTACCACTCGTCAAATCAAAATAAGTTTTTTTTTTTTTTTTTTCAAATTTATATCAAATTAAGTTTTTTTTTTTTTAATTTCAAATTTATATTAGATTTTCACTGGGAGATTTATACATTGATTTAGAAGTGAAAGGTATAAGGTCATTTCATAGGTATTGGGTTTCAACTGTTATTACTGCCCTAAGCGGATTTTAGTTTAAATCATGAAAACTAAATCTAAATTATTTGTAATGAAAACTAAGGACTGCAAGCAGTGCGGTTACCTGGTGAGATAGTTGAGCTGGGTGCATGAATTAATGCACAATTATTTGGATTTTCAGTTTTGATTATAAAAAATAAATCTTTTGAACTTCACATAAAAATGGATTTGCAAATTAAAGTTCAAATTATTTCTAACTAAAGAAACCCCATTATTAAAATACAATAAAAAAATCTATTTCTTAATTTGTAATGAGATATAAAGACAAGAGGGAAAGCAGTTTAAGGTCAACTAAGTGAGCTGCAAGTTACGGATTAGTATATAATTTTTCGTAATCTTTCAACAGATTGTATTGAATACGAAAAAATCAATATATATAAAATGAATTTATTTTTAATTAATATATTATTTTGAAAATATTTTTTATGACTTATGATTAATATGAAATTTTTTTGTTTTAAATTTATTAAAAAAATATATATATATATATTATTAAACATATATATATTGAAACTTGTAATAATTTAAAATATATAAATTTAATATTTTAACAATTATATATATATATATATATATATATATATATAGATATATATAAATTTTAAATAGAAAAAAATATATCTTAATTTAGTACTCAAACTAATTATGAAAACAAGCTATATGTAAACACAAGCTCACTCATTACCATTATTCAAAAAAAACCATAAAATTTAATAATAAATATTTGTATATAATAACTACTAAATTATAATAAACTTTTTACTATTAAAAAAATTAAAATAATCCCACTTATAAAAAAATAAAATAATCTAACATATAATTAAAATAATCCAACATATAATTCTAGTCAATATCGGAACGTACCGCCTCCATCCACTTTTCAGAGAGAAAAAGCATCATAGTATTATATTGAGTCAATATAAAAGTTCAGATGGTAGATAAGGGCTCAAAAATAGCCAGCATGCCAGCATATATGAGACAAAAAACCAGTAGGAATAAGACTTCTCAAAAGATAAGGAAACCAAACAACATCACTCCATAATCACAGCTAACAATCTTCAGATAAAAAAGCATCAGATGACTAGGCCTCCATCCATATTCCTATGTGATTGCCCATCGTGATCCAAGCGACCAACATGCAGTGAAAGTTGGGTGCGAGGGGCCATGGTCCACTACTTGATTCCTTCCCTCCGCTTCAACTGGACCATTGCTCATTCAATGATAATAAAATGTTTCATGGAAAATTCAGTTGAAACCTTAATTTTAAGATTCTGTTTTATATAATTTTAATTTACATAAGTTATATGATTTTCATATACTTTATTTCTTTTTTTTAATTTTTTCTGTGTTGATTTTTTTTAATTTATTATTTAATAATAATAATGATAATTAATATTTATTGAAATTAAATCTGATTTGGTTTATTTTTAAGAAAATAGAAAATTATTTAGAATTTTTCACAATATTATTTATATACTCGAAAAGAAATTAAAAAAATACTCTAAAATCATCATAGTTTTGCAAAGTTAAGAGTTTATAAAATTGTATAGCGACAATTTTCCTCAAATTGAAATTTAAGCTAGATATATGTTGGGCATTTTAAAAGAGATATTTTTTTTCGTCCTACAAAGCTTTGGGAGTTGAGCAATCCCAAAGTTTCAATAAGGAACTCATAAATATTTGTTATGAGTTTAGCCACTAATAAAAGTCATCTCATAAATTTTTGTCTCAACCAGAGTATATATAGCATTGATCCATCATTGTTACATGGTTTGGGGCTATTTACCATGGATGGCATAAAGGTTTGTTACAACATATTAACTAAATTAATGGAGTTGTTACAATTATAATGATGTATTGCATCGATCCGTCATTGTTACATGGTTTGGGGCTATTTACCATGGATATCATAAAGGTTTGTTACAACATATTAACTAAATTAATGGAGTTATTACAATTATAATGATGGGATAAGTCTATTCAAACATACACGAGGTATACGAAGGTACAAAGTGACAGCAAATTATATACAACTAAGAGACAACGATAAAAATAAAGGAGCATATATGTATATTGATGGAAGGCCAAAAGCATAAGGGAATATTGTAGTGTTTATACATAGTACACAACCTAGGATAACAAATAAGCAACCAAATTGCATATTTGAGAGACATGAAGGAAACCATGTATTTGTATGTGCAATAAAATTAATAGCTTCAAGAGAAGAGTTATTGATCATTTACAACTTGAATTTAATAGTTACAGACATTGTTTTTATGAGGGAGTTATGTAACCTCTCATTAATGATTCTTATATTTTATGTTTATAATTCAGAAGAACAATAATCTTATGAAAATTTGTCACTATATTTTCAATTATATGTGCAATATCTCACCTTCTCCTTATCCTCCTTCTCAGTATACAGAAAGTACAACTACTAGTAGCTAGGAAGAAGAGGAGGAAGAACTAACCATTGAACAATACAATTAGAAAAATAAGTAGCTTGAAAAAAATCTAAAATAGACTAAAATAAGTATTATAAATGAAAATAGATATTGTGTTGATGTTAATGTTGATGCTAGCAAAAGAAGATGATGGTGTTGTACTAATGATAGAAGTAGTTCCATGGTCCATCCTTGAATTTCTAATTTATATTCTAGCATTGATGGCATTGATTTACACCATTTTGGAGATAAAACAAATGAATTTGATGTTGAATTTTGGTGGGCGTCTGGATGTGTTTTTCAATTACCTGCTATCAAAATGTCATGGCCAATGAACATCATATGACCGAGATATCAAAAAATTATATCTATTGTCATTTTGCATTTTGTAGGGGTAAATAAATGAAGTTATGGCTAACTTTTTTTTATAAGAATGTGTGTATATGATCCAACTAACCAGAGTCGAAATTCGGTCATCATCTAATTTATTGTGTATTTATTATGTGAAAATTTATATTATAATGTGGTAGGTTGGTCATGGAAAAGCACTAACATAGTTAGAATAGGTAAATGATTAACAATTTTGATTTAAATTTAATGTGAAATTGATTATTTGTTTAAACAATTGAAATAAATTCTCTTTTGTTGAAATATGTAGTCCACGAGACATGAAGGTGATGATTGATTTGATGAGGAGGAGTAATTCAATTCCCTAAACCCAATCGTTAGAGTAAAAAAACTTGTGATTAAAACGAACAAAGAACTTGTTTGTTTTATTTTAATTAGAGAACAAAATGCTAAGATTAAAGATAAGATCTACAAGTTGCAGTAATATATTCATAGATATTAGGTAATTACCATAATTAAAGTGATTTTTATTTATTTCATAAGTTCAATTATGAAAGTTTGTCTTTTAACTTTTAAATTATCTAATAAAAAGGTATTTTCTTTCTTATATACAATTTTTTGGAAGAGACAATACATCATTTGGGAACCATGAGTCAACATATACTTGCGAGGTTATTCTCTTCTCCATCTTTGCATGGTCGTAGTTCCTGCTATCGCTCCAAGAAACTCTCCTAGGTTGTAGCTTAGAGATGCCTGGTAACATATAAATTCAACTTATTTGTTGCAATGGATGAATGGAAGGGATGATGCTTGTCCAAGCCAAATAACCACTTCTACTTTGTTTCACTCCAGACATGCGTGAACACCCCCAGACTACAAGGCTTTAGACCACCAACTACTCACAGTTTAGAGATAAGGTGAATATGGAGAATATTAACCACACCAGCAGATGCACAAGACCATGTGATGGCCGACTGCAACTAGTAAGAAGTCTGTAAATCTATTCTACTAATGCACAGACAGGATGACAGCTCTCTGACACTAGATAGAAAGAAACCTGGATAACCTATTCAATGATACATTCAACAATCTAACACATAGATAGGATGACAGCTTTCTAGTGCTAAACCTTAAGGATCAAGAATACAGCATATCAAGCACAGCTTAGAACAGAGAGAAAATGGAAAGTGAGCAGTTAACAACAAAAGAAGCTTGTATTAGCTGAAAATGAAGACGAGACGCTGCAAGTGGCAAAATATCCACAGTCTCCAGAAGTTGAACCTTACATCAAAACATCAACCATCAACCTTGATTACATCTTTCTTCTGGGTATTTATAGAGTTTCATTACAAAGGCACTTGGCCGTTTAGGTATGGAGGGGTCATAATTGACCACCAACTGCATTTAACGACCGATGGAGTCTCTAACTGCATTTTCTTGTAGTGGGTGAATCCGATCTACTCAAGTGTTGTGCTGTCCTCTTAGGCAGTTGGAGTGTTGGTCCAATGAAGTTCCATAACTGATAAATTCAGTTACAGGGCCGTGCCTGTCCTTTTCTCCTCTGGCCATGCCTTCGGTTAAATGTGGTTGTTGAGGCTTTACCGTTACTAGCACTGGCAGGCTGATCACCTTCTTCCTTCGAACAAACGGAGTGGTCAAAGGACGTCGGGTGCATGGGTGAATTGACGAGTTAGTTGAGCAGAGATAATGGCCGTCGGATCGAGGGAACGGGCAGCGGATATGGGTCTGCGGGGGTTATCGGATGAGGTGGGAGTGCGTTAATTTTAGGTCATTATATCTTGGGCGGTCAGATCTAACAGTGATCGGGCGATGAAGCTGCGCAGTAGTTATCGGGCAGGTGGATAGGTTAGGCAGTAAACAATATTGCTCGCACCACCTTCAGGCATGAAGCGGTAAAAGGACGGAGGCATGCGATCCCACTCAACAATCGACACGTAGCAGCGGATGAGAGAGAAAAACCACTCTCATCACACGCTAATGTTCGACCGGGTTACAGGCACGGGGAGAGTGAATATCGTCGAATCTCAGCGGAGATGAGTGGGTGATGGGGAAATGATCGCACAGGTTGCTTTATCGGGCGCGACGGGAGCCGTTAGATCTGTGGGAGGAAATCCACGGCATGGGAAACGATTAAGGCTTATAAAGGCGCAAAGTCACATGGCTAAGGTTTTATGAGGGTTTAGACTTTGCGCTGAGGGCTTAAGGTAAAAGGAATTTTGTAGTTTTTTAGAAGAAAAACAAAGGAAACGGAGATGAAGGGGGAATGAGCAGGGTAAAGGAAAAGGCGAAAATGACCATTATGAGCTTCTTTTGAGCATAACCAAGCGGACCAAGCTCGTTTCCAGCCTTAGAGAATCATCCTTATATAGCAAAGCTAACAGTCCCAATATTCAAATGGGGTTCACACCTTTAGATGGGTCTCATCAGCACATGCCCCCCAAGGCAAAAACATAACCAAGCTCTATAGGTGGTGATAGAGGTGACCCTATTCATGATACTATGGCTTCATTTCCTATATCATCACATGTTATCAGTGCGGGGATGATTCCATGCACTTTTTTGGTTAATCAGGAAGGAGTTCCAATAAAAAAATACCATGTATTTTGTAATGTTTTAATTGTTTCATGTTGTCTATCTCAAACATAAATCATCTAGATTATTATTTTCAAACTAATGATCATATCCTTTCTCATGTAGGAAACAACTTGTTTTATAAACACATAAATGACAAATAACTATTCATTTTTGGGCCCACCATATGCGCAAAGGTGGAATTCCCAAAATTATAACCTAAAGAAGGATCTTATGGACTACCTTGAAAGTCTATTTTGGGTAGATTCCTTTGATAAAAGTGAACTCACTTTCGCAGCTAGAAACTATTTAAAATATGTATGGGACATGTATAGGATTCACTTGGAAAATAACCCTAAGTATGCGCATCCACCCATGATTCCTATAACGGAATGAAATTCTCTCATCAATGACACAAGTGAGAAGAAACTGAGAAAAGAACAAAAAGCACCTTCTGGTGCACCAAGGTAAGTTACATTTTCAATTCAATACTTATAATTTTCTTTATTTTTAAATAAAATTGTAGTATATAACACACTTGAAACTTTGCATAGGCTCCCTAACACTTTGAAAGCCACCAAGGCAAGGCTTGAGAAACATGGGAAACACAAACTAAGTTAGGACAACTATTTAAAGTTACAGACACAAGTTGTAGGTACCCAAACAGGCTAACAAATTTATTTGTTATATTGTCTTTCAACTATCTAGTAATTACACTAGCCAATAGAAAAAATCAATACTTTTATGTAATGTAGGGTGACGAGTATGAAACCAAAGTCTTGGAAGACTCTAGCTTGGTTTCAAGTTTGGATTTCAAGTTATTATTCATCGCCGAATAGCAATGAGACAAATTCAAAGACACAGTTTGAAGAACACAGTAAATAAATATCAATCCACATTAATCTTTCATTATCAAATACAATCATGTTTGATAATGTCCATAAATTTAATGTGTTTCTTTGTTTTAAGCAGGGGAGCATTAATATCAACAAGCAGTCTCTTGATAGTGGAGTGTAGATAGAACATGGTGCTCTCGTGCAACCTCATGACAATATGGTGCAACCCCATGACATTACTACAGATGATTCCCATGATGGTAATATGGTTTCACATTAATCATATACTTAATAATTTTGTAATTATAAATTTGGTGCTTCTATTTGTTTTTACTTATTCATTTATGATTGTGCACTTGTATATTTTTTGCTTTCAATTGTAGAGCATGCCATACATGAGGATCCTATACAAAAACATGAGCATAAGGAAACCATTCCAACGGTATCGACTAGTGCACAAGGTAAATACTTACATTGCAAAGGTATTTTTTATTATTAATGAACTACTTCAATGATATTGCATTTGAATGATTTCTTTGAATCATTGGCCAGCCTCACCTTTTCTTCATGTTGAAAGAGGATTACAATTAAAAATATTTAATTTCAAATGTTGTACTAACTATAACCTTTCATGTTTCATCTCATGAGAATGTACATGATGAGGCTAGAAAAGAAAAGGAACATATGCTTGTATTTAAAACGACTCCTCTTGCATCTACTACTCAAGTAGGTAAAGAACTCTCTAATGCTCTTTTTATTAATGAAATACTTGTAATAATAATAACAAAAAATTTAATATAACAATAACAAAAAAATTAATTTAACATTTATTTCTTGTTGCATATGATATTTGACCATCTTACAATAGCCTTATGCCATGAGTACATGACCAGGTCATCAAGAAGATAGCTTGAAGAGGCCATAACATCTAAAGGGGAAGAAGGAACTAATGTCCTCCTTTCTCAATACATTTCAAAAAAGAAGAAAAAAAATGATTGTACTCGTTATATAATTAGAAACACCATGTACAATATTATGGAAACATATTTTTGATGATAAAATTTATTGTGATGGAGTATTTTATGTCTATGATTAAAAAATGAATGAATGAATGTTTTATGTGAATCAATGATTGTTATATGTTTCTTTATGTAAAAAACAGATATGTTTCTTTATGAATATTTTGTTTTGCTAATGTCTATGTGTTAATCTTAATTTGTTGCTTTCAACTATTTTCTAGTAGATATATAGGGTACTCGGGAATTGAGAGTGATGTGAGGAGTCGGGGGTGGGGAGTGGTTGTAAGAGCTTCCACCTTCACGTGGTTGACCCTATTCAGTAGAGAATAAATTAGTATTTGGATAACCTTGGAACAAAATTATCTCAATCCAATAGAGCAACAACAAAGTCAATGTTGATTTTGTTGTTTCTCTATCAAATCGAGGGAGGTTTGCTCCAAGATTAGACTACTCCAATAAATTATTCTTGAAACCAAGAGAAGCTCATTTAGGTATTCATGCACTCAAGTATTTTTAATTATTGTATTTATTCATAAAAAAAATTGTTAATATATATTATTATTTTGTTGATTCTTTAATTGTTGGTTAAATAAGTAGAACAACTATTGGAGGAGATCTCAATATGCACTCGCAAAGAGAAACATGTGGAAGTGGTGTACAAAATGTAAGCATGTGATTGAACTAGTTGAAGGTTGTAACCACAAGACTTGTAGGTACTGTATTGAGTTATGGAAATTTTTATTTCTTTTATTAAAAGGATATGGACTTTATTGTTTTTCAATCTCACTTTACTAATAGTTCCACCAAAATTGACCTAGCTCTGGATTGAACCCAACTCTTAACTGCCCTAGTTTCCTAATTTTACACTCTTTTAAATATTCTTTCTTAAGTTAAAATTTCTCTACAAATTGTTATAGTTGTGTTATGGGAAATTTGTATTTATGTACATAGGTAGAGGTGAGATGCTTGCACTGGGCTTAGCATATTTCCACATTTAGTTACTACTCTTATTTGGTTGTTTTGCATTACCAGAGAGTGCAGTTCATGTAGGAGGTACACTATGCTAGGTCATATTAGGGTTAGGGTTTAGCCTTTTAACCTTTGCACAACACAAGGATGGATGATATGAATGGGAAAGTTAGTGTTTATTGTGCTAAATTCCAATTCAGAATAGTAAACAAAGTTCTTGAGGATTATGAGGTAATTGCAAGTTAGCCATGAGTTTTTATGTCTTTATATGTAATTCATGAGCTTAAAAACATGAATTAAAAAACATTGAACAACAACATAACAGTAATACACTCAGCAATTGATAAAGGATTTCACCCCTCCTAGGCTACGTCTCCTTCATCTAGCTTCCAATGGCTTGACCCAATCTCATTATGCTCAAAATACTTTAGTGATAAAGAGTACATAAAGTGTGTTGACCAAAAGAGTGGCTAGTTTCCCCTTCAGGGAAACATTCTCCTGCAAAGAACTCTCACTCTAAAAACATGACATTCTACAGTCAATCATGAAACAATCAGCAAGAAAAGGGTTCTCAAATCAAGACCCCATACTCCATCTCACAATGAGCATAACGAGTACAACAATTCACTTGAAGTACTAAAGAGAACTTTCCTCAAACACATAATGAGAAAACAAAAACATAAGCTACACCATAGATGTCTTAGTTGCTGCAAAAAACATATGAAGGCTAGAAAACCCCTTCAAGGTCCTGTCCATTCTCAAAATCCTTCAAAAACGTATTCAACCCACTGGTTGATCCTAGCATCCATAGACTCAAACCTACAAAAAGTCTCTTCAGAACTACTCCAATGGCTCTAAAACATGTTCCATTAGCTTCAGAAGACCCAGAAATCCATGTCTAGCCTCTTCTTGCTCCTAAAAAGACCAAAAATTGAAGAATATATGAGCTTCCCTAGCCTATCTGCTATTCGCTCTACAATCTCCCAAAAATCTGGCCACGATCGTATGAATTTGCCTCAAATTGTGCTACTTGGGCACCAAATTCACGACATTCTGGGCAAATTTGTAGGTGAATTAATTCGCCCAGTAATCCCTTAACCTAAAAAAATCGGTTACATTGGGGCACATGGGACCGGGGATCGGCCTCTTAACTCCCCCCCCCTCCCCCCACCCAATCCTTTGACCACCAACTAACCAGGTGGCGTTGGAGTGGTCACGTGCAGAAATATTGGGTGGCATTAACCTAATAGTACATTTATCATCACCCTGCGGCGGTTAACATTGGGTGGTCTCTGTCGCAGGTATGTCGTTGTTAGTGCAAGCGCAAGGCTAGCCTCCCAGCGATGGTCCCTCCCCCAGGAGCAGTGACAAGGGCTGGGGCTAGACCCCAGGAGCAGTTACCAGGGTTGGGGCTAGACCCTAGCCCCCACCCCCAATGCACATACAACTTCATAACAAAACCATTCGCGATTCATAGTATATTAAGTAACAATGTGATGGCGCAGTGGTTAGAACTTGCGTTGATTGTCGAGAGGTGCGGGTTCGATCCTCGGTGCCTCTGTTCGAACTCCAATAAAATTTTGGTGGTCCTCAGGGTGCACATAGCAGCCCCTGTCCATGCCACGTGGCAGGATGTGATTGGCCACCACAAAACCAACAAACCAATGAAATTCTGCCACAACACACCAATGGCAAGGTGCCACTTGGCACCACCTGATTCATTGGAGGAAACCCAATCAATTGTGAAATCACCTACCATGTCAGCATCCTAGCTAGCCTACCACGTCAGCAGTACGGACTGTTGACTATGCAGTAACGCATTTTTTACCAAATTCGCTTGTTTGAGAAAACGGACAGAACATGTTTCTAGGAGCATACGAAGTTTTTTTCGCGTGAAACAAGTTGCATCGAATTCAGGATGATGAGCACTACGTGGTCATTCAAGTTCCACACCGATGTGAAAAATCTGAATTTTCAAAAAAAAATTGAGCTCTGAATCAATGGAGTACATTGATTGTAATTTCAAAAATCTTAGTTGGAGAGTTTGAATTTTCAGCTATCAAATATATAATACAGATCTAAGGAGAGTTCAAATTTGTGTGTTTGTTGTCATGTTTCTAGTGTGCTTTTTTTGTAGAATCTAGTATTTAGAATTTAATGTTTTTATAATACTTATCGTTTTAAGTTTCGGTTGAGGCCTCGAAAATCACTACATAAACACTGGGATAACCACTCGTCCGTACCTTAAGACAACTCTTTCTTCATTTAGATAATGGCGCCGATTGGATATAATGGGACCAGTTTCCCAATGAAAGTTGATTGAATGAATGTGTAATGCTTATAGTAGAGTGAAATAGATGGATTTGCAACAATGAATAAAATGTAAAACATATGCATTAATCTACTCTATAACCTAAGATTGTTTAACATTTATCTAGATGTGATCTATAATGTTTTTCCTTAGTAAATGATAATACAGATTGCTCAAACACCAATGGAGATGGAAATATTTCAAGATGATTATTTTGCTTAAATAGTTAATCAAAATATGATTATTTTGATTATTTTAACATTTGAGAATTTGAAAACTCCGATTCATTTTAATTTTTAATTAAATAACCCATTTTAATACTTAAGGTTTTAAAAGCCTAAGTATAGTTTTGGTCTTGGGGACTGTTAAAATTTGGTTTTTTATTTTTTATGGAAATGATTTTGATAATCAAGGTTTAATACTTGGGTTTTAAATAACAAAACTAAGTATCAAAACTTTGGTTATGGGATTTTATTAACAATTTTTATGTTGGTTTTCTATTTTTTTATTTTTTGGTTTTTTTTTTAAAGAAATAATATCAAAGGCTTTTCTAAAATTAAAGAGTCCTTATTTTAATATAATAAATTTTATAGCCCCAAGAGTTAGCTCAATTGGTCAAATCAAGTGCCTCGCCAATGGGAGGTCACAGGGTCGAATCCCGAAAGCTCTTGGGGTTAGGTCAGTAAATAGGCCGAGGGGTGTTGATGCCTTTGGGTGCGTCCACTCAGTGTTGAACAACCCTGGATGTAGCGGCTACCCATTGACCCGGGTATCCGTGAACCAGAAGTGAAAAAAAATATAATAAATTTTATAAGAAATTTATAATATATTAAAATGGGGGTTGTTGAACAGTATAACAATTGGTGATTCACTAGAAGAACCAGTTATCTCTGATAAATGACAAATTTCTTCAAAGATTCACTAAAAATAATTTTGGAAGTGGAAACTACTTTTCGAAACATTTACATAAATAAAATTACTTTGACAATAAAACACATTAAATTGCAATTTCTTCTAAAAACCTTTCGTGAATGAAAAACACCTATTTACTTGTATCAATAATTAATCGGTTTATAAAAATAAAGTATGGGACCTTTTATGACTTAGTTTGTAGTGTACTCATTTGTCACAGGTAGAGCCACTGCTGCCAGCAAGCGTTCATAGCCTCGACAGGGTTACCTTTTAACCAACAACAATCCAGTGTCCCATCCATTTAATAGTGCAATAATTAGAGGTAAGTTTATTTTTCTTTTATTTTAATTTTTTTTTAACTGATGCTAAAAAGCCATTTTCCTAGTTTGGTGACCAAATAACGACAATGCCATTCATTGGTAATAATCAAACTGAACAAGTTGCCTCATGATGAGACCCCTTGTCTTATAATTGAAAAATCATAAGCCATTACCCTAATTTGGTATTTAGTATGGTAATGCCAATTTAATTGGTTCCTTATTATTATGGTAAGCATGCTCGTGATGAGATCTCTTATCTTTTTAGATTTATTATATTTTAGAATTACACTCTAAAAAAAAAATGGATGGGGAGGATCATTGACTCCTTAAGAGTTTTGGATGACAAATCTGAGTTGAAAGTGCTTTAGTCATAAGACAGTCTTTACTTTTTAAGGATAACCTTTTTGACTGAAACTAGAGTAAAAGGATATAATTTGTGAGTTTTTTGAAAAGATTTCACAACTTAATGGAAAATTTTCAGAGCTATATAATTTTTATCTAGTTTTCAGTTTTAGTAACCACTTCTTTAAAAATTCTTGCCTTCAAAATGAAAAAATGAAAAATAACTTCGAGAGATGTTTGAAAATTCAATAGAGTACTATTTAACATTTTTTTTCACAAAATTCATAAAGGAAAAGTAAATTGCAGTGGGATGTACAATAGAAGTGATTTTTTACAGATTTATTTTACTTAATTTTTTTTTTAAGAAAAGAATTTCTTTAATATGAGCCCATTTATAGGAAGAGAGTCTCTCTTTCTTCATAAATCTTGAAGTATAAATGTATATGGGCCTATCTGTTTGACAATCTAAAATGGACCAAGCCATAATTTCTAAAATTTGGTATGTTTCCCTTTTTCTTTGTGTGCTTTATCCCACTTGAGAACTAGATCTCCAACTTGGAAGGATCTTTGTGTGACTGAACTTGCATCAAAATAAGCTTTCATCATCTATTGATGTTTGGTGTGTGTGAGTTTTTCCTTTTCCCTTTATTCTTCTAGTTTTACGATTTGTGAATTTCTTAATTGCAAGGAATAAGTAGGTGTTTCTTCAATAAATTGAACTAATGCTAATGAAGGAAGAGATAAATGTGATGGAATGATGGTTTCCTTCCCATATACTAAGTTGAATGGAGAAGTTCCTATAGAGACCTTCTAAGTTATCCTATTAGCCCATAGAGAAAATATTAAAGTTTTGTGCAAGTTTCTTTGATTTTGATCAACAGCTCTTTTGATTATTCTAAGGAGATTTTTATTAGTGGATTTTGCCAAACTGTTTCCATGGGGATAGTAATTAGCAGAATATTTGATTTTAAGACCTCTCCTAATTTCAAATTCAATCATACCGGTACCTAAAAAATAAGATGCATTATAAAATATAAGTGTAGAAAGCAAACCAAATCTTGGAATGATAAATTGATCAATAAATTCAATAACAGATTTAGAATTGACTACCTTTAGCATAATTACTTCCACCCACTTAGTGAAGTAATATGTAGCAGTCAGAATATATCTATGTTGTTTAGAAGAATGAGGAACGATCTCACCTATGATATCCAGTCCCCATTGTTTGAAAGATTGTTCGATGTTGACTGGCTGCAGAGGAAAGGCTAGTTTTCGTTCTCTTCCAGAAGCAATTTGGCATGTTTTTCATTTCCTCACGTATGCATGGGTATCTTTGAAGAGAGTGGGCTAGTAGTATCCAGCATGTAAGATTTTGTGTGTAGTAGTATCTCCTCCAAAGTGTCCACTTGCTGGTCCATTGTGAAGTTCCTACAAAATTGTTTGTGCTTCATATTTTTCAAGGCATCTTAACAATATGGAATCATAGTTTCTCCTAAATAACAAGTTATCAACAATTTCATAATGACTTGATTTTAATCGTAAATCTCTTTTTCTTTTATGATTGAGTTCGGGAGGAGCATATCCATTTTTCAAAAAAAGAAATCAACGTATTGAGACTCAGCATCAATTACACTTACCTCATAAATGTGTTCATTGTTACCTGTGTCCCCTTCAGCTGGTATGTTGGATTCTCCTGTAAGCAGCTTGTAGAAACCTTGCCCTTTAACAATTTTGGCTAGTTTAATTTCAATATCGTACTCCTGCGAAGTTATTACCCAGTTTTCTCTTTTTTCTCGTAATTCTTTCTACATTAGTAATTGTCTCACTGTTGGGAATGGGACTATTACTTACGTGTGTGTTTTTAAAAGAAAATGTCTAAAATGTTTTATAGATTTATATACAGCAAATGCTTGTTTTTCTACTTTTGAATAATTCAATTCAGCGCCCTGAAAAATTGAACTGAAGAAAGAGATGGGTGCTTCAATTTTCGATCATTAATTTGTGTTAAAACAACAGCATAAGATGTTGAAGCAACGAAAGTATACAAGATGAAATGATCAGAGAAATTCGGAGTACTTAGATATGGAGCATTAATGATCGCTTGTTTGATTGTGTCAAAAGCTTGTCTTTCATTATGACTCCATTTAAAAACTGTGTCTTTCTTAATCATTTGTTGTAACGGAAAAATAATTTGTGAGAAATCAGGGACAAACCTTTTAACAAAATTGATCTGTCCAAAAAATGATTGCATGCTTTTTTTTTATATGGTGGAGAAATTTCTGAAATTTCTTTTATTCTGTCAAAGTCAATGTAAATTCCATTTTTTGACACAATGAATCCTAAAAGTTTCCCTTCACTAAGAGAAAAAAAAGACTTTTTCGAATTTAATGAAATCCCATATTTTCTACAGCGTTCAAAAATTTGTCTTAAGTCCTGCAAATGATTATTTATGTTCTTTGAATAAACATTAATGTCATCCAGATAAACAACAATCATTTTTTTTAACAAACCTTTAAGATTTATGTCCATGGCTCATTAGAAAGTGGCCCCTGCGTTTATTAAACCAAATGGCATTTTTGGTAGGCATAAGTTCCCCATTTAGTTCTGAAAGTAGCCTTTACCCTATCATCTGGGTGGACCATGATTTGATTATATCCTGAGAAACCATCAAGGAAATACATAAGTTTGGAACCAGCAACTGATCGTAAAATTTGTTCCATAGTGTGTAGCGGGAAATTATCCTTTTAACTGGCCTTATAGAGATTCCTAACATCTATATGAATGCGGATATCATTGTTTTTATTCCTAACAGGTACCGAGTTGGAAACCCATCTTGAATTCCTAACAAGAAGAATGATTTTAGCTTTAAGGAGTTTATTCAATTCTGTTTTGATTTGATTTTCTAAGTTTGGATGAATTTTCCTTAATTTTTGTTGGACAGGTTTATCATTTGATAACATCGAGATTGTATGTTAAATGATGGAAGTGTCAATTGTTTTGAGATCTTCGTAACTCTAAGAAAAGATATCCTTATATTTTCTTAACAATTGAATGAAGGATAATCTTTCTTCAAAGGAGAGACCAAGTCCCAAATTGATATTCCAAGGTTTAAGATCTATCCCAAGGTTTATTAATTCAAGTCTCAAAGTTAAACTTTGTAGTTTTGAATTAGTAACTCTTTTAAATCTGTCTTTTAAATCATAGAGATCATCAAGTTTTACTACAGATTTGCGTATGGGATTATCATCAATTTTCTATTTTAATTTATCATTGTGTTCATCCTCATCAATTATTTGGTCATCGTATGTTTTTTCAGAAGTTAAGAAGCTTAAAATGTCTTCATCATCATTAAATACTCTCTAATTGGTGATATTATCAGTAATGGATGGCTAAATATTAACTATATAGAAAACCTATCAGGACTGTAATCTTCGGATGGGATCAGTTTTGATGCAACATTAGAAAGAAAGTCAGTGTTGGCATTCTAGATCCTAGGAATAGTAGAAATGCTAAATGCTAAAAAATGTGAAGTGAGAGACTGAACCAATGATTGATAATGCTTCAAGTATGTTGAGATGCAATGCATCATGTTTCTTACTTGTTCAATTACAATTTCTTAATCTCCAAAAACTTGAAGGTATTTAACGTTAAGGTTAATTGCTTTGTACATACCTTGGACTAATGCCTCATATTCTGCAATATCATTTATGCATTTGAATTCCAATCTGCAAGTTAGTATTGTCTTCACACCTTCAAGATTAGTCAATATGCAACCTGCTCCTGCACCATCACTTTACTTCGACCCATCAAAATACAATGTCCAGAATAAAGAATTAACTAATGGTTTTTCAGGCATATTTACACATCTGGAAAAGTCTGCTTGTGAAAAAATTTCAATTTGAGAAGTTATAGAATTACTCTGAAATGGTGACATTTGTGCTTTAAAATCCTCAAAAAACTGATTCAGTAGAGTAGTTTCCAAGAATGTTGTTATTAAATGCTACTGCCTCATTTTCACCTTCGAAATATGTTACTGAATGGTTCATGTGTTTTTCTCGGTTGATTCTAATTTGATTCGGCTTTCCATTAAATGGGAGCCATAATTGAGACAAATCAGTGGAAAAATAACTATGTAGTTTTCATGACGAATCTCTACTAAGAATTAAGCCATAGAAATCTGGGATATCAACAACTAGTATATCAATTATTAGACAAAATTCAGGATTCAAAGATAATCTAATTAGAACTAAATTCATTTCGCCTATGACTTCGAATTTTTTCCTATCGAGTTGCACAATGTGAACTACAGTTTTATGGCGTGACATGTTTAATTTCAGACAAACTGAATACGGCATGATATTCAAAGAAGCCCCTGAATCTACCAAGCAGTTATGTACATTTTTATTAAATATTTCAAAAGTCAAAAGAAAATGAGGGGTATGTGAATTAGACTTGTCACCTATCAGAATAGGATTAGAGGAATCGAATAATGAATGACCATGAGGTTTACCCATTCTATTAGAAGCTTTAGATACCATAGCAGGAGGAAGAGGAGAAGCAGGTACTATGTTCAATTCTTTCAGTAAAAATTTATGATGTTGTTTGAGTTTAGAGAGTTCATGAAGGGAAATTTTTACTTTTATTTTCTTCATATCCTCAACTATATTGTACTCAATAGTATCTAAAACTACCAAGGTTTTGGGTGAAGATGGAGAATTAGATGAAGACGGAATTACTTTGGGGGAAGTGGAAGTGGATTTTTTAACAACAACTTTATCTTTAGCAGTGGAAGTTGAAGGTTTCTATTTTTGAATTGGTTGTATAGGATCAACTGGACCTTTACTTCTTGTGCCAACAGGTAATGCTTCATATTCATTTTCACTATCAAAAATAGGAAGAATAAAATCCCACATTCCAATTAACTCAGCTATTTGTTCATTTTGGGATTCATCAGCAAAAAATGTGGCTTCCTCCTCATCTTCATCATCAGTTTCTACATTAGATATCGTGTTTGGAGGTTGCAGATTAGGTGCATGATTTCTTATGTATGTTCTAAAAGATTTTTTGGAAGAAGATTCAACTACCTTTTTTTTATCCCTACCATCTCGTTAGACAAAGTTTTAAGGACTTGTTGCAAGCCTTCAAGATCAAAGGGATTTTTAAGTGCTTTCTTTTTAGATTCATCCTTAAATGTAACTCTTATTAATTTTTTGTCTTAGTGATCCTTTTTCTTTTCTAGTGCATTTATCCCCTTCTCTATAGATACAACTTCTTTCATGTTTTCTACCAAGGTATTATTATTAGCTCCATCTACAAAAATTGCTATGTTAGAAGGAAGAGATGAAATATACCATTCAATTTGTACATCGACACCAGGTCTAGAAGTAGCTGGGATTTTATTTAACAATTTGTTAAATTTGGAATTGAAATCTTTTATATTTTCCCCTGAAATCATTTTTAAATTGGAAAGGTCATTAATAAGAGATGCAGTTGAGCGAACATCACCAAATTTATTCAAAAATTATTCTTCAAAAATATCCCAACTAGTAATAGAATTGGTTGGTAATGAAAAGTACCAAGACCCTGTTGATCTTGTAAGAGTGCACGGGACTAATCTAACAACAACTTCTTCTTCAACTACCTCATTAATATTGACGGCTAACATATAATTATGAAGGTGCCCTTTGGCATGTAACCCATCATCATGATTGAATTTTGGAATCCATCTTTTAGGATGTTTTGGTAGAGGATGAAGTGTTGTTGGCATTGAATAGCTCCCAGATTGGACCACGGTCTAGCTTCCATTACAACAGTTGGGGAGGTGGATGTGATGAAAGAAGAACTAGCAGTTGTGATAGTACTGCTTGAGGTAGCACTAATCATTTGTGTAGAGGAAATGTAAATAGATGAAGTGATCGGTAGAGAAAAAGGAAATGAAAAAGGAATAAATGGAGATATTTGTGAATGAGAGAATGAGGTAATCTCACTAGTAGATGTTTTGAAACCTGATGTAGAAATTTTTGTTCTGCGGGATTGAAGTGGAAATTCAAATGGCAAGATGTCAAGTTTTTCACTTTGAGACTGAGTCAAAACACTAGTTCTGTGAAAAATATAAGTTATACTTCCTTCATAAACGTTGGATGATTCACACTTTTCTGTTGAAATGGAGACGTCTTCCAATTTCTTTATCAAAGTTGTAATTTCTGGTGATTCTGGAGTATAATCTGTGGGGACTACCTCAGGAAGTATTCTAGGAGACCTAGGAGGTGATTGTACAACTCCTGATCTAAAACTAGGAGATTCTGGAGGGGATCTGGAAGTTGTAGGATATTTGGAGGGGAAATGACTCTTGGAATGGCCTTCTGTTTTTGGATTGGACTTAATTGCCACTCATAGTCTGCAGACCCTCCTTCTAGCACCAAAAGTGTTGAGGCCTTGAAAATCACTGCATTAACACGGGGAAAACCACCTGGTCTGGACCCTAAGACAACTCCTTTTCTGTTTACGTAGTGGCTCCAACTAGATATAATGGAACCAATTTCCCAATGAAAGGTAATTGAATGAATATGTAATGCTTATAGTGGAGTGAAATAGATGGATTTGCAACAATGAATCAAATGGAAAACATATGCATTAATCTACTCTATAACCCGGGATTGTTTAACATTTATCTAGATGCAATCTATAATGATTTTCCTTTGTAAATGACAATATAGATTGCTCAAACACCAATGGAAATGAAACTATTTCAAGATGATTATTTTGATTAAATAGCTAAACAAAATAATGTGTATAACTCATATCGCATTTAGAATATCAAACAAATTGCTTAACATGTATTTAAAAATATCAATGGCAGCATGATCAGAAATGAATACATGTAACACTTTTCTTTAAATACCATGTAATAAGAAATTTGAAAAGATAAATTCACTATTTATTTATGAACAAGACAGAGATACAAAGATAGAAATACCAGATGTACATTGCTCAGCTCATAAAAGAAATAACAGCAGTTTAGTCCTTCTCACAAAGATAATTTCAGGATTACAGAAATACAACTTCTTAAAATTCTTTATGAAAATTCCTAAAACAATGTCCCAGTTGTTCTATTTAGAAAATTATTAAAGTACAATAATGTGAGCTTTCGTAAGCCTTTCTTCATAAAATTCAGGACCTTTATTTCATAAAAAAAACAAGCTTAAATAGTAGAAAAACAACTGAATGTAATATGTAGAGCATTGAGGGCATTTAAACAGATCCCTTCAATAACGCTTAAAGGAAAACAATTTTTTGGTAGAAATTTCTAAATGTGATTTCTTGTCTTCATCGGCTTTATTTGTTCCATTGGATTATCTGGATGTTTCTTCGTTTGTTTGAACTGAACTACCACTTATCATCACAGTTGTCCTCTTCGATCATGAACCTGAACACGAAAAACAGGAATCGATAAGCTAAAAATAAATGAGACTGATAAGCGAGTTTCATTTGAAACAAATCACGTTTTGCAGGAAATTAGGATAAAACTGTAGAGTGTAATAAATCTCGAACACAAACATCATGAAGAATAATGTGGAGTGAGGCCTGTGATAAGAGAGGCAGACTTTACAGTCTTATTGCAAATCGCAAAACAAATGTTGATGAAAAGGGGAGGTTTAGCAATTTTTTCAGAGGGGTTCGAAGTGGTAAGTAGTTTATGAAGAGGGGAGTCCAAAAGAACAAAGTGGTGACACGTAGATATAGGGTTGGACGAAAAACCACTTTTCGGACTCCTCCTTTTGAGAAACTTAAAATTGAGCACAGGAGGGTCTGAAATATTCTTTGTTGTTGATCTGGAAAGATTAGATCTGAGCCGTTTATTTTTACAAGACAAGTTGGGCTTTTTGTATTATTGCAATCAGCGTTCGGAGAGGAGGCAAAGGAACTGGCAGGACTATGAAAGTTTCGAAGGACCCAGATAAGAAATGTTATAGATAAATTTTAAGTTATGTGTCGAGTTTGATCTTTACATCGCAATTCAAATCGCAGTCACAATTCGGTTAAGGTGAAGGATTGTTATAAACTTTGTCCCTGTAAGACTTGCGATTGTGAAGTTTCAGGATAGCGTGGCAGTGTCATCATGAATTATTTCATAATGACATGATGATGTGACATGGAAGATGACATGGAGTATGACATCATGGATGACATGGATCATATCGCAATCGGTTAAAACGCAGGAAGCAGGAAGCAATGACCCTTTGTTATTTGCGATAGTTGTAGACGCAGGGGAAAATTTATGAATTAACATGTATAATCATATCGGGTCCAGGGCTTATATTGCAATCGCAATTAGTGATGCGTAGTGGGATTAAAACCTTTAGATTTTTTTCGATCGTGCGGGTGCGGGAATTTTATTCAATGGATTTAAATCCGTGGTCGGGTCTGATTTTAATATCGCATATCGGGATATTCAAACCGCAATCGGTGTTAGCAGAGGGTCTTTGCCTTATAGAACTTTTTATTATGTCGTGTGCAATGCAGGATATGGCAGAGTTATACAGCTTTTAACCTTCGAGAATTTGAAATATCTTATTCATTTTAATTTTTAATTAAATAACTCATTTTAATACTTAAGGTTTTTAAAGCCTAAGTATAGTTTTGGTCTCAAGGGCTATTAAAATTTGGTTTTTTTATTTTTTATGGAAATGATTTCGATAATCAAGGTTTAATACTTGGGTTTTAATTAAAAAGCCCAAGTATTAAACTTTAGTTATGGGATTTTATTAACAATTTTTATGTTGGTTTTTTTTTTTTTGGTTTTTTTGGTTTTTTTTTTTTTTTTTTTAAGAAATAAAATCAAAGGCTTTTCTAAAATTAAAAGGTCCCTATTTTAATATAATAAATTTCGTGGGAAATTTATAATATATTAATATGGGGGTTGTTGAATAGTACAACAGTTACCTAATATTTAGGGTTTGATTTTTTAACTTTGAAGTTCAAAATATGCTTACCATGACCTCTATGAATAATGTTGGACCATTTATTTTTTTATCAAATATTTCATATATCTTTTAATATACAAAGGATATTGTGTGCACTTTAAAAAAAAAGGGCTATGAAAACAGTCACCACAATTTGTAGCTAAAAGGAAAAAACTTAGCTAATCAAAACAAGTTGCACCTGGATTTGTAGAAGGAAATGGGCACATATTAGAGTTCCATTTCACCAAGTAAAATATTTTCTTTTTTGTGCAATGGTGAATATACATTCATTTCTCATTTTCCAAATATGATATAAAATATCAACACTAATATAGTCCTATGTTGTGTGAAAATCAATGGCCCAAGGGAGAGAATCTCCTAATTAGTTGACCTTCAAGGTAATCTAATAGCTTGTATGCCCATTTACATGGAGATTGAACATATTTACAATACTAGAACAAGTGTTTTGGGTCAATCGTGCTACACAATGGTGTTATAGTATATCTAGGTGTTTCAAGTATTACTGTATAAGCAAAACTCCATAATTAAGGACCATGAAAAATATGTCATTTTTGTTTCTAAATGCATTTTCCAGATAGATTTCAATTGATAAAGCTAGGTTTTTTTTGTTAGCATTGTTAATCCAGATTGTTTTGAGCTTGCCTTCATGTTTGGGTTTGTTTGAAAGCCATTTATAGCCATTATCCAGCTTGTACATCATTTATATATGGTCTTTTCACTTATCTTATGGCTTCAATAGGCCAAGGAAAAGAGGTTTTCTAGGATTTGCATTTGAACCTTCTCTAGAATGATTTATCTACCATGTTAAGCTTGAATTTTGCTTTTAAGGTCTCGCTCATCATTGTTAAAAAATATGCTATGATACCATGTTGAAGTTAGTATTAGAATTTCTTTTTGCTGATACAATCTTGAAGCTAGAAAAGATGAAAATGACACAAGGATGGTAGATCCTTCACACAAATTACAGAACACTTCAATATATGAAAAAAATTAACAGTCGCCTCATGAAATCACCCCATGAATTCATCAAATTATCTTACGATTGCATGTATAAATAGTCATGGCTTCACATAGTCACAAGTTATCATTTTAAACTATATGAACTACACATTTATATAACAAAATATGTTCATTAACATCTATAAAAAAATTGTCACCAAAAAGACAATACATGAATATTGATGTAGTCTTTTGTGTCATCTATATATTCTCAAAGCTAGAAATCACAGAGGAACCATTTCATTGTCAGATAATAATGAAAAAAATTCAAATAGGTACAATGTAGATGCATTACACACACATAGAATTGTGTTTTAACCATTTATGTCTTTTTCTTGTGTATTTAGTTTATGGGAGGGTTGTCTTGTGGGAAAGTTTTAACTATTTATGTCCTTTTCCTTTGTTTTGAGTTTATAAGAGGGTTGTCTAAGTTGTCGTAAATTTTGAGGCCATATGTCTCCATATGCAAGTTTGATGTCTTAATCTTATATATCTATCATTTGAATTCATGTTGGCAATCATTGGGAATAAATCCTACTCATTGATCAAACCTATCATTTGTTACAGCCTGGCTCCAATAATTTCCTTCTTTCTAAAGCTTTGCATCCAAAGAGTCAAGAAAAAAATTAAATAAATCCATGAGAACCTATAGCTATAAAAAAAAAAAAAAAAAAAAAAAAAAGTTGTCACAGTTAGCTCTCTATCTCCATATTTAGAAAAGGATATTTTGGACTTGCTCTCATTTCAAGTAATAAGGTATGGTTTAGGTATGAATTTCCTTGGCTTTTTTCTCAAACCAAATGCTTATGAATTAAAATATTGGATTTCGTAGTATAAAAAAAATTGAAAGAATCTCAAGTTGAAGATCTTGGTGGCTTTCCTTAGTTGGCATATTAACCTTATTAAATATGTACTTGAGAGAAACCTGGTATATTGACATTTTTTGTGATATAGAGACTATTGAAGACTATGATTGCTAGATATGATGGATAATTTGGATAAATTATTGATCTCCACTTCCTTATTTTCCATCCTTCTTAATGGCTCTCCCTCGACCACCTTTACCACATGAGATGGATTGGGCAAGGATATCCACTCTCTCCTTTCCTGTTTATTATGGAAACTAAAAGTTTAGGCAAAATGAAGGAATTTGTTCAAAAGGGGGAGATCGAAGGTTTTAAGACTTTTGGGGAAGATCTTTTTGTATCACATCAATAATTCGTTGATGAAACCATGTCCATGGGATCTCCCTCAATCAACAAACTCACCTTTTTTCAATTTATAGATAGCTTCATGAAGGCCTCAGGTATGTATATCAACCAATCAAAATCCCATCTCTTCCTTTTTAAAACCCTTTCTCAATATAATGTCATATCACTCACATTTTGGGATTCAAAATATTTTCATTACTCTCAAAATACTTGGGGGATCCCTAATTACAAACTCCTAAGAGTGGGCACTTGGTTAGAATTGATAAATAATATGGACTCGAAGCTTTCCTTTGGCTCTGCAGGTGGGTTAGTTATTCTCAAGTATGTACTGCAAGCTCACCTAATTTATCTCTTCATATCCCTGACAACTCCTAAATGTGTTCTCAACTCTATATACAACATTTAAACATCATTTATTTAGTAAGGGGTTCTTAAGGAATGAAAATGGGCCCTGGTAGCATGAGAAAAGCATTGTTTACCTAAGCTAAGAGGATGATTTTGCTTTCAAGATCTAGAAATCATAAACATTGTTCTAGGAGGTAAGATTTGAGTTCATTGGATCTCTAGAAATTAATTCAACATATAAAATATGTATAGGGTCTCAACCATTGACAACTTATTTTTAAGCATGTATCATAGGTGGGATCATCCATTTGGAATCTAGCTCATTAAAGAATCCACCTAATACAACAACCCTATATTTTGGATATTAGTAGTGGAAAACAAACCCTATTTTGGGAAGACTCATGGCAATAACTACCAAACTTGGGAAGCCAAGATGGATTGGATGAGCTAAAAAATGTCATGAACACCAACTTTGAAAACCCTATGGCACACTATTGGAATATAGATTCCACAAATAGTAGTCAATGTCATTCAATATAAGAGTCAACTTGGAAACCAAATTCAAAGGTTGCAGCTTGGAACACAATTTGAGAAAATATTCAACAAAGATTTATTTCTAAGGCTAATGAACAAGATATTCTCCAATAGGGATATGTTCAAAAAGCATCATACAATATAAAATAATCATTCTCTCTAGAGTTAGGGTTGACCAACAACCCAAAAGTAGATATACAAATTAAAATACAAACACAAAACCTTTGGCCTAAAGTATCCACTTCCTTTGTATCTTAGTTTGAGGATGAACCTTAACATGGTGAAAACTCATCAAATGATGATTCTAGGGTCCATGTTATTTTCACATTTTTCAAGATGATACTGAAGACATGCAAAATCTCTTCAATCTTTGTCCTTTTTGGACCAACATTGGGCGAATGTAGTTATTCTCATGTGTTATTCTGATTATAATTGCAGTAGTGTCTTGAAAATTTTGGCAAGGTGGAGGCCAAGATCTATACAAATCATATCCTAAATCGTACATGGATCATATTACCAGGATTCATTCTCTGGGAGTTTTATAAGGAAGGAAATAAGAACATATTTCATAACATCACATAAAACAAGAAAATTGTAGGGAGAAAAATTCAACAAAATATCCTTGAAACTATTTTACTCCATCACTAGTTCGATTAAGATTAGAAATCTCAAAGAATTGAATTTATCATCATTAAAAGTTAGAATATACCTATAGGAATCCTTTATTTCCCCACATAGATCCTGTGCCTCTCCACTTGTAGATTTCTAAAGCCTAGATTCCTCCCTCATATAACTACATCAAGCTCAATTTTGAAGGTGCTTCCAAGGTTAATCTTGATTCAGCTAGATATGGAGGTGTTCTTTCAAATTCTTAAGGAGCTACCATCCTTCTCTTTACAGGATGCTTGGGATTCAATACTAACAATATCATTGAGCTCTATTTTCTTGAATTTTGGCTTAAGTTATCTTCCTCCCTCAGTATTTGCAATTTCATAGTCGAATGGGATTCACAATTAATCATTAAAATGGTCATCAATTCTTAAAGACTCTCAACCCAGTAAAGTATCCACCAACTAAGAACTTGAATCTAGTTTTGCACGAGTAGCCATAAATTTTCATTACTTTTAGGGGATTCTCCCCTCTCTTGCATAAGGATATTTAGAAATAAGTTGTCAGATAGACTTGCAAATGAAGGATTTAAATTATCTTTAGACCCTCTAGTGAAAGATTGGGAAGATCTCCCACTATGTGATCAACTTATGAAGATGGACCTCTAAGCCACATATAGGATGATATACGATGAGACACATGGGAGGCAACATGTCAACCATCCCTCCGAGCACTAATGCAAGGATATGTGCCAACAACTCCTCTTATGGGATAACTATATCACTAAGTGGCCTCCAAAGGAACACATATTTCCATTGTTGTCTTCCACCTCTGATCTTATTTGATGTTTATTGTCTCGTGGTTTTAATCCCTACCTCAAACAAACTTTATTTATGATTTTCCTCAGTCCATTCAATCTAAATTTTATCCATTATGTGATGTTTTCATGGTTGGAATGGTCGACCTAAACATTACAAACTCTAGGATGTCTTGTTTGGGTTTCCAATCTATCTAAATGATTCTTTCCACATCATTGTGGGGACTGGAATGGTGTCACTCTTACTTGCAACATTTACGCTCTTTGTGGGATATTTTTCTTCTTCTACTTTCTCTCATTTGTGGACACTTTAGATGTATGGGTCTCTAGCCTGAGTTTCCCATCTTAGTTTGTCTACTTTTTTCATTCATTTTTTCAGGCTTTATTTGACCCCTCCCTCTTTGGCATTATTGCCTACATCGCACTCTAGTCTTATTCAAAGTCATTTTCTTATTCCTTTTGTATATTCCATGTTGATACAAAGAGGCAAGTTCGACATTGGTGTCACCTATTAAGGCTCGTGGGGGCTCTCCAATACTTCATATATGCGAAATGACACTAAGAGAATTCTCCCATTTAAAATAATTCAATTGCATGTTACTCAATAGGAAGGAGATTTGATAGTCCTTCTATACTTCATATATATTCAATGAATGTTTCTCAGTGTAAAGGATATATGTAAATCCTTCCATGCTTAATATGAAGTTGACATGTTGTACACACACTAGATCTATCATGCATTGATAAATCAAATTCCTCGAAATGCAAACTTCCTTTAGAATGTATACCCATCTACATATTTGAATTTTTTATTTATTAAAATGTTATTTTGATGCATTTCACAATAACAAATGAACATTGTGATTTTTGTTTTCTAGGTTAACAATAAGAGAGAGTTAAGAAAATTAAAATTATTATCCAAAATTAGTTTATAATGCCAATTTTATTATTACAATTGTAAATATATTTTGTTTCCTTGGGAGGCACATTCTACAGGCCAACATGATACAGATTTGTAATTCCTTTTGTGCTCAACTTAGGGTTGATACTTTTCACTTTTTAAATAAAAATAAAAATATTTCCTAAATAAAACAACAATACAAACTATCATCAAAGAAAAAAATAAAGATACACATTTGGTTACTTTTAATTAAAAACATTACAAATTGATATGAAGGAGAAATAATTGCTTTAGTGCTTAACATAGAGTTTACATACAGTGTTTAAAAAGAATTATTAATAACACCATAATTGTATATCAAACTTGAAAATAAAGATCGAGTAATTAACCTACATAAATAATGGAAGCCTAGATTGTAACATAAATAATAATTTTCAAGTTACTTTAACCACACCCACTCATTCACACACACATATCTCTCAAACCCTAGCATTTTATTTGAAGGAATTTTGTGTTATGGGGCCAATTATAAGTTTGACATTAAACCCAGTTAATGTGAGATTTCTTTTCACTTTAGTCAACGGATGTTTGTATTATGAAGAACAATGCAAATATTGGGTAAAATTAGCATAATTAACACCATCAAGGTTTAGCATCTAGCTAGAGGAAGTTTGTATTAAGAAGTAGTCTCAATTTTAGAGAAAATTAATGAAATATATATCCTTTAAAACCTAACATATTTAAACTATGTTAATGAAGCTAGAAGAATTGGCCAAGCTAAAGCTACATGAAAGTCCTAATCCACATTTATGAAACATAACTTTGCATCTAAGTTGAAGAAATTAAGCATCACGAAGTTGAGTATATTTCCTAATAAATATGATAATAAAAGATGAAACCCTACATCCAAAGTTGGGTCAAGTCCTTAATAGGATGGAAAAATAAATCTCCCCAAAAATATGAAAACTAAATACATGAAATCAAATGCAATTTCTATAATAAAATTAAAAACAAGTTATTAATTAATTTACTAAAATACATAGCTTTCAAAATTTAATATTTATCTATAGATATACTACAAAATTTAATATTTATTTTCAAGCAAATCCATATTACAAAAATTAAATACAAATTAAATTACTAAAACAATTACCTCTCCTATATATAAATCTCAAATAAATTTACTAAAACAATTACCTCAATTACCTCCCTTATAGTGTTATATACCAATTTAAATTTCTTCTACAAAACTACGTGAATTTTAGATACCAGATGCTCCTTCAAATCTTATCATATCTATATCGTAAAGTCAGGTGAGGATTCAATGAATTTGATGGAATACGTAACCTCCAAAGTTGAACATCTAGAAAGCAAATTTGTACTGTAAAGTTGAACCCAAATCCGATGTGATTTGTACTATATAAGTACCTTGCATAACCTCGCTTCTGGCCAAAAGACACTCAAGTGTTCAAAAGTTCATTTTAGCACTATGTTCGAGTCGGTCTGAAATTTCTGGGTATTTTATGCCGTAGTCTTACAATTATGTTTCTAACAATTTTAGTCTTATAATATTTTTTTGAAATTTTCCAACCAATTCCTCTGCCTCCATAATTCCTCTGCTTTTATAGACAACTCCATCAATTATAATTAGAATTTTCTGAAAAAGAACATAAACAGATAACAATGTTTTTGTAACATCAATGGGTGGTCTCTATGTATTGTTTAACATACTATCATCATGTAAGGATTCAAATGATACTCTAAATCCACTTCATGAGATATTATTTGGTGCTTTCTGGATCTAAGTGAAAAAATGTAATTTTTTCCCAGCTAAGTAATAAATCTATGTTTTTCTAATTGAAAAAAATAACAAAATTATTTAACAGTTTAAGAGACGGATAACAAAATTGTTAGTTATGAGATTCTACTTTTATTGCTTCTACTTTTATTGTTGTACTAATTATTCATTGTCAATAATAAATAAAGTAAAAGTATAAATCAAATTGATTATACATATTTATTTGCCTATACATTCATTAATAAGTGGGGTTGTATATGTTTTCAGTTAGATTAGTCTTTGCTTAAATCTGGTGATGGGCATATACAACCCCACATTAATGGGGTATAAACTAATAAATATTGGTTGCCAACAAAATGACCATGGGTATTTATCAGTCTATACGCCCATTAATGGATGGGAGTTGTATAAGCTGAAAATAATTAAATATTATTTTGTATTAATGGAGAAATGGTTACATAGTTGTAACGAATCTCCTTAGTTTAGGATTTGTTCCTAGAATTTAGGAGTGTGGTTGCAACTCCCTAATATCTGGAGTTGTACTTAATTGATGTAATCCTTCATTTGATGTAATAGAGTGTACGAGAGTGATCTCTTTGTTTTTTGAGTGTAGTCTCCAGGTGCAAGCCACACCTGTGAGCTACATCTCCTTCTTTTCAATTCTGTTTATATTTTATCTTGGTATCAGAGCACAGAGTAGGTACAGCGTTATTTTTTTTAGGATGCATCATTGATTAGATAACTGTAGTGGCAGTGGAGTATCAGGTGGACTGCAGTAACACCTGAAGACGGATCTCAGATGACTGATCATCTCTGAGTGCAAGAAAGGGTTGGCTCGGACTTGTTGCGCGCCTTTAAATGCAGAAGCGGATTGGCGCGATTTTTTAGTGAACAGACGCGCCCATTGGCGCGGGTTTGAGGCTGATAAGCGCGCCAGCGAAAAAGTAACTGAATTGGCACGGATCCGTGGCTGTTAATCGCGCCAATTTCGGTGCACTTCATCAATTTGTCTTCTCTGCAATTGGCGCGGATCCGTAGCTGTTAACAGCGCCAAAGAGCCAACCTCTTTCTCTCTGAAAATCTGCAATTTTTTCGTTGCAGATCGGAGTTGCCCGGTGGTGGCACTTTCAATTTGCGGATCTATTCGGTGGAAGCAGATCAGAGCAGCCCGGTGCTGGCGTGCTGAAGTCCCAGATCTGTTCGGTGGCAGCAGATCGGACTTTCCCGGTGGAGGCGTATTGCCCAGTGGTGGCGCAGTGAAGTCCCAGATCTGTTCGGTGGCAGCAGATCGGACTTGCCCGGTGGAGGCGTATTGCCCGGTGGTGGCGCAGTGAAGTTTCGGATCTGTTCGGTGGCAGCAGATCGGACTTGCCCGGTGGTGGCACATTGAAGGTACAAGTTTTTTTTTCTTCAGAGGTTTGGATCTGGTATAAGTCAATATGAATAACAGTTTAGAATCATACCTCCACGAGTCTGGCAAACTCGATGGATCAAATTTCAATAACTAGAAATTCAAGATACAGACTTTGCTCGAAAGTGCAAATGTGTGGGCGATCATCACAGGAAATGAGACGAGAGCTGGAACAACAACACAAGAACAAGATTGGGATAAAAGGGAGACGAAAGCGAAGGTCATATTGAAAATGTCCGTCAAGGACGGTGTTATCCCTCACATTAGAGACTGTAAATCGGCCGCAGACATTTGGACGACAATCAAAAACCTGTACGAGACGCAGAATACAAACCGTGTCTTGTCACTTAAAGGCAAGCTGTTTGCATTGAAGATGGAGGAGAATGAGTCCGTTGCTGGATTCATTGCCAGAGTCAAGGATCTGAGTGACAGACTGGGAGCAATCGGAGAGAAAGTTTCTGATTCAGATCTGGTCACACTCACATTGAACAGAATGATTGATGAATATCAGACATTCATCACAGGGCTGTCAGCAAGGGAGAAAGTCCCTTCATTTGAAGAACTGACTGGGATCTTGCTGCAGGAAGAAGAGCGACGGCAAAATTTGAAAACTCAGAGCAATGATCTTGCTTTGATGGCAAAAAGGAGGCAGTACAGAGGGAAGCAGCACCAGCAACCGCAGCAGCAGCAGCAGAAAGGAGCCAACACATTTCAAAAGAGATCATTTAGAGGTATGACTGATAATTATGTTAAGAAATGTTTTTACTGTGGAAAACCTGGTCATCAGATTAAAGAATGCTATAAGAGGCAGGCGGATGAGAAAAGAAGCAAACAGAGGAAACACCAGGGCTGTTTTGCTGGAGAAGAGGAGGACCACAGCCACGAACTTCGACTATTCACAGTCGATTGTGCTCTTTCAGCTTCAAAGGGAGATGAGGACGACATATGGTATGTCGACTCAGGCGCATCCTCACATATGACTGGTAAGAAGGAATGGTTTGAATTTCTTGAAGAAACATCATGTGGGTCGAAAATTTATTTAGGAGATGATAGTGGGTATGAGATCAAAGGACATGGTGACATTCCTGTAAAATTACCTAGTGGAGACATTAGGCATCTTAAAAATGTATTATATGTTCCAGGAATTAAGAAAAATTTGGTCTCTGTCTCAATGATTACTGACCAGGATATGCAAGTTCAATTCTTTAAGAATAACTGTGTTATTAAGGACAGCCAGATGGAAATAGTTGCAAAAGGAGTGCGCGTGGGGAGCTTGTACAGATTAGATGCAAAGAGTATGCCACAACAAGCAATGGTGGCAGCCGGATCAATAGTCGAAGATCTATGGCATCAGAGATTCGGCCATCTTAATCTGCACGACCTCATCTTACTTCAGAGAAAAGGTATGGTTGACGGACTACCTGTTTTTCATAATGTTAAGATGGATTGTGATGGGTGTGCATTAGGGAAAATGCATAGAGAAGAGTTCCCTTTGCATGTTAATAGAAAGGAAAGGGATATTTTAGAATTGGTGCATACAAATATTTGTGGACCTATGCAAACTAGGTCATTAGGGGGAGCATATTACTTTCTCTTGTTTACAGATGATTGCACTAGATATTCATGGATATACTTTCTGAGTAAAAAGAGTCAATCCTTTCAGTATTTTATAGAGTTTAAATCTATGGTAGAGAATCAGACGGGAAAAAGGATAAAAATTCTCCGCTCAGAGCAAGGGGGAGAATACAAGTTGGGAGAATTCATGAATTTCTGCAAGCAACATGGGATTGTGCAACAGTTTACAGTGCCACACACTCCATAGCAGAATGGAGTGGCAGAACGAAAGAACAGAACTCTTGTGGAGTGCGCAAGAAGTATGCTACAAGGTAAGGGTCTATCAAATGGTCTTTGGGCAGAAGCTATTAACACTGTTGTATATTTGAAGAATAGGAGTCCTACTAGATGTCTAGGCTTCAAAACCCCTTTTGAAGCATTGTTTGGACTCAAACCAGCAGTTAGTCATTTAAGAATTTTTGGGTCAAAAGCTTATGCTCATATACCTAAGGCAGATAGGAAGAAGTTAGACCCCAAAGCCTTGAAATGTATATTTGTTGGATATGGCACTGAGTTTAAGGCATATAAGTTGTATAATTCTGCGACTCACAAAGTTTTTGCAAGCAGAGATGTCATTTTTCATGAACAGGTTGAAGAAGGAAAGGAGGACTCTAACAGTGATTGCCACATTCCATTGCTTATAGAAGAAAATAGTGAGGAAGATGAAGAGTAGGAACAGAAACAAGAACAAGATGTTACAGATAATGTAATCAATGATGATGCAAGCGCTGAAATAGACAGAGTTGAGGTAAGTCCCCTACCAAGGAGGTCAGGTAGGAAGACACGATTACCTGCTAAATTGAGAGACTATGCTTTAATGTCAAAAAATTTAAACATTGTAGAACCTGCTAATTACATTGACGCTAGTCAATTTAAGGAGTGGAGGACTGCAATGAATGAAGAAATGGAACCAATTCTTAGAAATGATACTTGGGATTTAGTTGAGCTGCCCAAGAATAAAACACCCATAGGATGTAAATGGCTGTTTAAACCAAAAATGAATGCAAATGGAAGTATAGAGAAATTAAAAGCTAGGTTGGTTGCAAAAGAGTATTCACAGCAGGAAGGTATAGATTTTGATGATACCTTTGCACCTGTAGCAAAGCTAAATACAATCAGAATGCTTATTGCTTTAGCTACTAAATGTAATTGGGAATTACACCAGCTTGATGTTAAATTTGCATTTCTAAATGGTGATTTAAAAGAGGAAATTTACTTAGTACAGCCAGAAGGATTTGTAAAGCAGGGGCAGGAACATCTTGTTTGCAGATTGAAAAAGGCTTTATATGGTTTAAAGCAAGCACCCAGGTCTTGGTACGAAAAGGTTGATTCTTTCTTTTTAGAGCATGGCTTTCATAGGAGCTTAAATGACCCAAATTTGTATACCAAGTATAATAATCAGAGGCAGATTATTTTGATTTCTTTGTATGTGGATGACATGATTATAACAGGAGATGCAGATGATTTAATCAGAGAAATCAAAAGGCTTATGGCACAAGTTTTTGAGATGAAGGATCTCGGAAGCCTTCATTACTGTCTGGGATTGGAAGTATGCAGAGATACTGGGCAAACTTTTCTTACCCAAGGGAAGTATGCCAGAAATCTGTTGGAAAAGTTTGGTATGGATCAGTGTAGATCAGCAGCGACACCTTTGCAGTAGAATCTGAAGTTGAGAAGTGACGACGGCACTAAAGAGGTTGATGCTACAATGTACCGACAGCTGGTTGGCAGCTTGATATATCTTACAACAACCAGACCTGACTTAGCATACTCTGTTAGTGTGTTGAGCCAATTTATGTCAAAACCGCGTGAAAGTCACTGGATAGCAGCAAAGAACGTGTTAAGGTATCTGTGTGGTACTATTAATTATGGTATTTTATACACTGACATATCTGATGTTACTCTAGCAGGTTTTTCAGACTCAGACTAGGCAGGTAACCTGGATGATCGAAAGTCCATCACAGGTTATGCATTCAACATAGGATCCGGGGTCATAGCATGGAGTAGTAAGAAGCAGAGTACCATAGCTTTGTCATCATGTGAAGTTGAGTATCAAGCATTGGATGCAGCGATGTGTGAAGGGATCTGGGTGAGAAGGCTTCTCAAGGATGCAGGAAAAGAACAGAAGAATTCCACTTCCATCAAAAGCGACAACCAGAGTACCATTAAATTGGCACACAATCCAGTGTTCCATAAAAACACCAAACATATAGACACTCAGCTCCATTTTATTAGAGAGAAAGTACAGTCAAAGGAAATTATTGTTGAATATTGTAAAACTTGTGACAATGTGGCTGATATTTTTACAAAGCCTCTTGCACGAATAAAGTTTGAATTGTTTAGAGGGATGTTAGGAGTCCAGGAGAACCCTTTCTCCATTAAGGGGGGAGTTGAAAATAATTAAATATTATTTTGTATTAATGGAGAAATGGTTACATAGTTGTAACGAATCTCCTTAGTTTAGGATTTGTTCCTAGAATTTAGGAGTGTGGTTGCAACTCCCTGATTTCTGGAGTTGTACTTAAATGATGTAATCCTTCATTTGATGTAATAGAGTGTACGAGAGTGATCTCTCTGTTTTTTGAGTGTAGTCTCCAGGTGCAGGCCACACCTGTGAGCTACATCTCCTTCTTTTCAATTATGTTTATATTTTATCTGTATATGTTTGGGGTTGTATAATGGGTGTATAGACTGATAAATATTGGTTGCCAACAAAATGACCATGCTTATTAATCAGTCTATACCCCCATTAATGGGTGGGAGTTGTATATGTTTGGGGTTATATATGCCCACCGCTAAATTATGTCCTTGTGAAAATTATATATACAACTATGTCAAAGTAAACATATACAACACCTATTAATAAACATATATATTGATATATTGAGAAATTGAATCAGAAGAACAAACATTAATAAGCATATAGACTAATAAATTGACTCTGAAGCACACGGTGGTGTACTGTCTAATTAAATATTCCTGGCTCAACAGTACGGTCATCAGTGTTCCTAAATATTCCACACTTCCAAGCTGCGTATTCAAAATGTGCACAATTATTGACTCTGAACGTTCGATTTTGCTTTGACTTTTCAAATCGAGTGCAACTTTTTCTTTATTTGTTGGATGCTATATATATATATATATATATATATATATAATTAATAAAACAATATCACGTGGAAGGTACATGAAGTATCGTATCATTGCACAACGGGCATTTGCTATATAATATTCTTGCTCTCGTTTCTTCTACTTGGAAGTTGCATGGGCCTCCATTATTGAGAGTCTTATCAGAGGAGTTGTATTATATGCCATATATTCTCTTGCTCTGTTAAATCTGGTGAAGGCTGGATTCTTCGTAATCTCGTCCAGAATGGGCCACTTCAATCGTTTGCTACACAGAATTACCAATATCCGGTCCTCCAGGCGGCCATTGGCGTTTGTCAAAATACAGAAGAATGACAGAAGTAGACACGATTCAGACGGTAACAGTATTGTTCCCAAGGGGTGCCTACCTCTATATGTGGGGCACCATATTATTATGAGATTTGTGATAGAAGCCAGCGTTCTCAGCCATCCCCTATTTGGGGAGCTGCTAGAGGCTTCTGTACAGGAATTCGGATACGAGCAGCAGGGGTCTCTCAGGATTCCCTGTGATGTCTTCTTGTTTGAGAGGATTCTAACGTTATCAATTTGATATCAATGATTTTGGATACGGTGCTCTTCTTTTGTAGTGAATGTATCCAAATTCCATTAATGGATTCTCTACTTTTCTTACCACTCATCGAATCAAAATAAGTTAATTTTTTTTTTTTTTTTTTTAATTTCAAATTTATATTACATTTTCATTGTAAACTGGGAGATTTGTACATTGATTTAGAAGTGAAAGGTAAAAGGTCATTTCATAGGTAATGTGTTTCAACTGTTACTGCCTTATTTGGGATTTTAGTTTAAATCATGAAAACTAAATTTAAATTATTTGTAATGAAAAGGACTGCAAGCCGTGGAGTTACCTTGGTGAGATAGGTGACCTGGGTGCATGAATTAATGCACAATTATTTGTATTTTCAGTTTTTATTATAAAAATTAAATCTTTTGAACTCCATATAAAAATGGATTTGGAAAATAAGGAAAATAAAGTTTAATTTATTTTTAACTCAAAAAAACCCAATAATGATATATATATATATAAAATGAGATATAAAAACAAAAGGGGAAGGAGTTAGAGGTAAACTAATATTAATATTAATATTAATATATATATATATATATATATATATGCAAATCTTATTTGTAAGGGAGCAGTATTACCGGACCAGCTATTACTCCTTCTTTCAAAGCTCTTGAACACAATTTTGGATTGAGTGCAGGCATTGTGGTGGAAACAAATCGAAGACAAAGAGAAGAATGAAGTTGAGCAATTAAAGTTTGTGGGGCTACATTGAAACCATTAAACTGAATATAGGCATTCAGAAACTCATTTATAAATGGGTCATTCAAAGAAACTTGATATTTGGGAATTACAGAAGACCAGACAGGACCGTTATTAAGAGGACTCTGAAAACCTCCCAACAATGCATCATTAAAATCATTCATTTTGGTATCCAAGACACAAGTTAGGCAAGAAGTATTTAATCCTGGTCTAACAAGAGGATTAATCCCGAATTGAATCATGCCTATATGAATATATTTGAACCCATGTTCTAAACCCCATTCCATATCTTCTCTTTTAATTAAAGGAATCTGGCAGACTTTCTGATCAATAGAAATAGGAATATTTGCAGAAGTAAAGCGAAATAATTGCTCTGCTCTGAACTGAAAAGCAGGGATCTTATATAACTTGTCTACTTCTATCTCTGGCAAAGTCCAATTTGGCTGCAACTCAAATTCTTGAACTAAAACTTTTTCATCATATATTTTTTCTTCAGAAGTTTTGTTCATATACTTATTCAGAAAAGACCATTTCTTTTGCTTAGCAATTTTCCTATCCTTGGGTGTTTGAAGAACAAATTCATTCAAAGAACCAACCATTGAGATTAAATATAAGTATGCACCTGAACAGAGGAGAAAAAGTCTTTGTGCTCCAGGAAAGCAAACACGGCAGTCCGTTGCCTCAAACGCTCTCAACCAAAGCCTTATCGCCAACTTCAACTCGTAAACAAAGGCAGGGACAAATACAACTCAATGGGAGAACCAGATAATTATGAAAATTACTTGGACAAAGAACCAGATGGCTCTGATACCATTATACATCAGGAACTTTTCTATTAAGATTTCAAAATGATATTACATTCCAGAGATTGACTCCAGTGACATTTTCCTAAGAACTGAGAGTTAGACCTTCGTGATACAAGCAGTTCGAGAAATTTCTCGCAGATGCAGAGCAGGGAGCTCAGACCCAGACTAGACTCAAACACATAAATGATTCAAGAACTCCGAATGCCCCTCCATCTTACAATGCTAGTATTTATAATATCCTAGCAAGTTAACCAGTTAAAACTTTTACCGGAAACCTGTAACAGATGGAATCTACTTTCGGCATGAATATCACGCAGGAAATCATATCCGAAGGACTATCAGTAATGCGTACTTAAAAGACTCGGACAGATGGAATCTACTTTCGGCATGAATATCACACAGGAAATCATATGCGTACTTAAAAGATTCGGGCAAGTGGGTACTACCACCTGTTATCTCGTCCCTTAAAGGCAGAGCCATATGGGGACCGAATCCGACACTACCTAAAAAGCAAGATTATATGATCTATAGACAAGATGGCCGGAATCTAGGACATCGGCTCATAATAATTACAAAGTGGATATTTTAAAGAAAACCCACGAAAACTAAAATGTACATGATATCGAATGAGTGATCATATACATCAATCACTATTATATTGCCATTCTTCTGCAGCAGCATATTCTCTGTCAGCTTCATCCATCTCTAGTAATTGTTCTATGTCAGGAGCAAATATATCATGAGGCAAGGCATCATCAAGCCATGGAGGTGCTTCTTCCAAGAAACAGCAATAAAATGGAAAATGGAATACATTTACTGGTCTCTGTAGATATTTCTCCGTGGAAGCTGACTTTCAAATTGAATGATGGTTCATCTTGCTGTCTATCTTGTAAGACTACTTCTGTATCAGTATGAAGAAATTCAAACTCTACAGTGTAGTCGTGTCGTGCAACAATATGGATTTCCCAAATTAAAGTGCTAATGGTTTCCTGGAAATTAAAATGACAAATCTGCTCACCTCTAGGCATATACTTAAACATGAACAACTTAAACCAAGGACTCCACCAACTATTAGCACTATCTAACTGTGTCGCATATGCAATGACTCTGACATAACCATGTATTCTGGCCCTTTGGTGGATAGAGAAATAATCTTGCCATGTCCAATCAGTATGTTGGACAAAACTAAAATAGATGGGAACTGGTTCTCTAGACAGTGAATAATAGACATGCCAAGGCCTATCTCTATAAGGTAACTCACTACTATAGGCTGTCATACCAGACTCTGAATCAAACCAAATCTACAAAATCATTTCGATGACTTCTACTGGTAATGACTTGACTCTTAAAATAAAGCAGTCCCAACAGAATTCATATTTACACTGACTACAGACTAATACTGAATAGTTTCTGGACTGATAGACACTAGACTGAACTGGACTTTTACTTGAAGAACTTTCTCCTTTGTATAGGGGTCTGAACATCTTGATGTTTTTGATTTCTGGAGCTCCTTCTCTTGTCAACATGTCTACTAAATAATTTTTTGCACCTGATTTATAGACAATATCGAAATCAAAACCTTCTAGCCAGAGAGCCCATCTTAGAACCCTGGTATTTCCTTGTTCTAACAATTTCTTGTTGGACAAAATACCTTTCATATGTTTCAGATCAGTTCTAACTAAAAATCCGACACTTTTCAGAAACAATCTGAATCTTTGAATTCCTCTTTTGACAGCAAGTATCTCTTTGTGGGAAGATGGATACTTAGCTTCTGTGTCATCAAAAGTACCAGAGGCATATGCACAAACAAGTTCTTTCCTTCCATGTTTCTGTAATAAAACTGCATCCCATGTATGATCACATGCATCTATTTCAAGAATAAATGGGAGATCGGTGTCAGGCAGTCTTAACTTCAAAAGCTCTCTGATTTTGCTTTTTATGTTCCTTACTGCCATAGTCATCTCATTAGACCATTCAGCTTTTTCTTTCTTCAGCCTTTTCTGCAAAATCTTAGTATCTTCAGATTGCTTTTCATAGAACTGACGGATGTAATTCAAGCAACCTAAAAATCTCTGAAGCATCTTTACCTCAAGGAAAATATCCGGAAATTTCAGAAGATGAAGAAGGATATGGGGTTGAAGCTCTATGTGACCCTGTTCAATATGCAATCCTAAATAGTCTATTCTGACTTTTCCAATTTGAAACTTTTCTTCTGAGTCAGATAGAACTAAACCATGCTTGTACACCATTTCATAGAATTTTTCCAAATGTAGCTTATGAGTATTTACATCCTTACTAAATACAAGAAGATCATCAATATATACAATCACATACTCTACCTCTCCAAAAATATCTTCCATCCGCTTTTGGAATTCAGAAGGAGCATTCTTCAAACCAAATGGCATTACTGTCCATTGGTATTGGCCATGTGGAACTATGAAGGCTATTTTATATCTGTCATCTGGAATGATACCAATTTGCCAGAAACCACTTTTAAGATCAAATTTGTTGAAAACATTGGCATTGGCGATTTTAGCAAGCAACAATTCTTTATTGGGAAGAGGATACCTGATAGGCATTAGAGCCTCATTCAAAGCTTTGTAATTAATTACCAACCTCTTCTTTCCACGTTTCTGCTCACTATGTTTGTTGACATAAAAGGCCGGACATGCCCATGGGCTTTTGCAAGGCTCAATTAGGTTCTATTCAAACAACTGCTAAATCTCCTGTTTGCACAAAGCCTGTTCAGTAGGTGACATATGATTAGCACTTGCTTTCTGTGGTTTAGGAACATACCCTTCTTTATAAGGTAATGCTACAAAATATTTCTCTCTGGTCCAGAAAGCGTCTGGCCTGCTTGCTGTGCAATCGTGGTGCAGCTTATCTGAGATTGCTTGTAATGTCTTTTGGCCATGTATTTCTGCATGCTTGACAATCTTTTGAATTTTGGTAAGATCTTGCATGGTATCCTATAGATTGTCTTCTTCACTGGGCTTGACCTTAAGCTGGTAATCATTTTTTGCAGGAATCATAATCGGTCCTTCAACAGTAGTAAATGTGACTGAGTTTTTGCCAAAGGTGACTGGAAGGAATCTCTTCAAAAAATCTTGTCCCAATAGGACATCTGATCCTGTATCAAAACTGTACAAAGTAACATATGTCTATACATGATTCAAATAAACTGGAAAATCAGGAGATATATGGTTAATCTCCATTAACTCTTTATTCACGGCTCTGAAGGATAGTTTAGTAGGCTGCCAATAATAAGAAGGAATTGCACCAAATTTGCAGCAACTACACATAGCTCCAGAATCAATTTGTGCATCTAAAGAGTATTCCTTTAAATTTGGCAATTTTATTTTCAAAGGAATTACCACTTTATCCCCTATTCCCATGATATTTACCAAATCTACTTCCTTAGATTTCATGGGCATTTCTTCTGGAATATCCTTCATTAGAATTCTTGTCAATTTGGAATTAGCATCATCATAATCAGAAATAAGACTTTGAAGTTTAGCTGATAATTGCAATATTTTTGATCTTGTTAGTTTAATAGATGATTCCAAACTGCTAATTTTCTTTTTGAGAATATTGATTTCATCCATACCTGTAACTTGAGAAGCTTTTGTAATATGCAATGGTTTGAACATTGAATCAAATTCTCTTTCAATAAAATCTTCATCATCAATTATTCTTTTGGAAGGTAATTGTTTTTCTAAACTTTCCAGCTTTTCCTTCAATCTTCTTCTAGCTGTTAACTGAGATGGTTCAAGCTGTGCTAGCTGTGTCTTGACCTCATCAATCTGATTCTGCAAATTATCTATTTTGTTGAAGTAAAACATTTTAATATCAGCAATAAAAGTTTCATCAAATTCAAAAGAATCAGATTCCAAACTTATTCTTCTGATATTAGGTAAATCATCATTATCTGGAGTAGAAGAGTCACTGGAAATTTCAAAATCTTTACCATTTGAGTGGGAAATGAGGTCCCAATCTTCTGGATTATGAACTGTAGTAAAAACATCCATGATCTTCAACTATTTCTTATTCTTTTTCTCTTTGCAAGTATTAGCATAATGGCCTTCTTTACCACATATAAAACATGTTACCTTTTTAGAAGGCTTAGCTCTTTTCCTGAATACTATCCTCTTCTTTTTGGAAAATTTAGAAGGATAATATTTTCTCTTAGGAGTATACTTATCTGTCTTGCATGAGCATGAAACTTTTGACACTTTCTTTTTAGATTTGCTACTACATCCAAAATCATAAGTTTCTGCAAAATTATTACACAACTTTGTACTGAAATGCATCTGCTTCTTAAAATTCTTTTTAGCTTTTTCTGATGCACATTCTCTTTGCAAAACAGAAACTATCATCTGATGTACTGCAGCAAATGAAGAATTCTCAATTTTTACTTTGTTGGTCTCAATATACTGATTAATCAAATCTGGAATTTTTCCTGGCATTGAAGCTATGTAATACCTCAAATAAGCAACATTGTGAGGATCTGCTGCTTGATAAAGAAGTTTTTGCATAACACAATAATAATCATGTAGATAATCTATGTTACACAGTCTTTGAGATAAAAAGAGTTGACCATGATGTACTGAATCTTCTGGTACTACCCCCACAAACTCATGTTTTAAGGCATCAAAAATAGCTTTCAAGGGATCTGTTGGATGTTCAATGATATTGTGCATTTCTTCTTCAGACAACTTATCCCACCATTGTTTTAAAATACCAGTAAAAGACCAAACAATTTGTGTGACTATATCAGACCATGATGCTTTAGTTTCAGCTTTTTGCTGCAGTGCCCAAGCATGGACATTATGCAAAACTGTTATAATGTCTTCACTGTCCGTGCAATCAATATTTACCAAAAGTGTATTGCCAAATCCTTTAGCTGATGGATTTTCAAATTTGACAAGGACACTTTCCAAATTGTCTCTATATCTAGAAAAAGTACTATCTGCAGATGCTTCATGTGCAAAAGTATCCTTGTCACCTTTCATTCCTTTACGTGTGAATGTAAATGTATCACCTCTATCTCTTTTAGAACTAGTGTCTCCTTGAGTGGGTTCTCCAGTAGTTCTAGTAGTATGAGAGGTAACACCAGACATGGCCAAAATTTGTGGAGCAGATGGTTGGCCATTTTCTACAAGGGTTTTAAGACTGACATAACCTTTTGGTAATCTCAAGCTTTCAATAGTAGGAAAAACTGATCTGAAACATATGAAAGGTATTTTGTCCAACAAGAAATTGTTAGAACAAGGAAATACCAGGGTTCTAAGATGGGCTCTCTGGCTAGAAGGTTTTGATTTCGATATTGTCTATAAATCAGGTTTAGAAAATTATTTAGCAAACATGTTGACAAGAGAAGGAGCTCTAGAAATCAAAGACATCAAGATGTTCAGACCCCTGTACAAAGGAGAAAGTTCTTCAAGTAAAAGTCCAGTCCAGTCTAGTGTCTGTCAGTCCAGAAACTGTTCAGTATTAGTCTGTAGTCAGTGTAAATATGAATTTTGTTGGGATTGTTTTATTTTAAGAGTCAAGTCATTACCAGTAGAAGTCATCCAAATGATTTTGTAGATTTGGTTTGATTCAGAGTCTGGTATGATAACCTATAGTAGTGAGTTACCTTATAGAGATAGGCCTTGGCGTGTCTATTATTCACTGTCTAGAGAACCAGTTCCCATCTATTTTGGTTTTGTCCAACATACTGATTGGACATGGCAAGATTATTTCTCTATCCACCAAAGGGCCAGAATACATGGTTATGTCAGAGTCATTGCATATGCGACACAGTTAGATAGTGCTAATAGCTGGTGGAGTCCTTGGTTTAAGTTGTTCATGTTTAAGTATATGCCTAGAGGTGAGCAGATTTGTCATTTTAATTTCCAGGAAACCATTAGCACTTTAATTTGGGAAATCCATATTGCTGCACGACATGACTACACTGTAGAGTTTGAATTTCTTCATACTGATACAGAAGTAGTCTTACAGGATAGACAACAAGATGAACCATCATTCAGTTTGAAAGTCAGCTTCCATGGAGAAATTTCTACAGATCCCAGGCAGAGACCAGTAAATGTATTCCATTTTCCATTTTATTGTTATTTCTTGGAAGAAGCACCTCCATGGCTTGATGATGCCTTGCCTCATGATATATTTGCTCCCGACATAGAACAATTACTAGAGATGGATGAAGCTGACAGAGAATATGCTGCTGCAGAAGAATGGCAATATAATAGTGATTGATGTATATGATCACTCATTCGATATCATGTACATGATAGTTTTCATGGGTTTTCTTTAAAATATCCACTTTGTAATTATTATGAGCCGATGTCCTAGATTTCGACCGTCTTTTCTATAGATCATATAATCTTGGTTTTTAGGTAGTGTCGGATTCGGTCCCCATAGGGCTCTGCCTTTAAGGGACGAGATAACAGGTGGTAGTACCCACTTGCCCGAATCTTTTAAGTACGCATATGATTTCCTGCGTGATATTCATGCCGAAAGTAGATTCCATCTGTCCGAGTCTTTTAAGTACGCATTACTGATAGTCCTTCGGATATGATTTCCTACGTGATATTCATGTCGAAAGTAGATTCCATCTGTTACAGGTTTCCGGTAAAAGTTTTAACCAGTTAACTTGCTAGGATATTATAAATACTAGCATTGTAAGACGGAGGGGCATTCGGAGTTCTTGAGTCATTTGTGTGTTTGAGTCTAGTCTGGGTCTGAGCTCCCTGCTCTGCATCTGCGAGAAATTTCTCGATCTACTTGCATCACGGAGGTCTAACTCTCAGTTCTTAGGAAAATGTCACTGCAGTCAATCTCTGGAATGTAATATCATTTTGAAATCTTAATAGAAAAGTTCCTGATGTATAATGGTATCAGAGCCATCTGGTTCTTTGTCCAAGTAATTTTCATAATTATCTGGTTCTCCCATTGAGTTGTATTTGTCCCTGCCTTTGTTTACGAGTTGAAGTTGGCGATAAGGCTTTGGTTGAGAGCGTTTGAGGTAACGGACTGTCGTGTTTGCTTTCCTCGAGCACAAAGACTTTTTCTCCTCTGTTTAGGTGCATACTTATATTTAATCTCAATGGCTGGTTCTTTGAATGAATTTGTTCTTCAAACACTCGAGGATAGGAAAATTGCTAAGCAAAAGAGATGGTCTTTTCTGAATAAGTATATGAACAAAACTTCTGAGTCAAATAGAACTAAACCATGCTTGTACACCATTTCATAGCATTTTTCCAAATGTAGCTTATGAGTATTTACATCCTTACTAAATACATGAAGATCATCAATATATACAATCACATACTCTACCTCTCCAAAAATATCTTCGATATGCTTTTGGAATTCAGAAGGATCATTCTTCAAACCAAATGGCATTACTGTCCATTGAACTAAGTGAGTTGTAATCTTTCAACAGATTCTGTTGAATACGAAAAAGATCAATAGGTATAAAATGAGTTTATTTTTTATTAATTTATTATTTTGAAAATATTTTTAATGACTCTATTTGTGTTTTAAATTTATTAGAGCAAAGAAAATTAAGTTTATTAAATATATATATATTTTTATAGAGAAGAATTTTTTGGTAAAACTTACATGGTAATTGATTTGTCGACGCATTTCAAACTAACCAGTGGTTTTGTGGTTTATTGTCAAGACAAGTTGAATAACGGGATCATGGCTACAGGTTAAATAGAAGCAAATCATTCAACGACTATATTTGACCAGGAAACGGCTATATTGGACCGGGAAATATTGAACCGAGAAACTGGACTAGACCAGGGGATAGAAAATTAATTAATTAAATAATTAATAAGTTATTTTAGTTATGTTTATTTCCATTTATAAAATAAACTCATCTCATATAATAAAAACTTTTATTATTAAATTATAACAAAAACTATAAATTTTTGTTAAATTTATAAACTAGTTAGATATAAAATTAATTGAGAAAAAGAATTGGAATCCAACTATATTAATTAAGGATTTGGAAATTAAGTTAAAGTCATTTGGGGAAATTATATTTGTTTCAAATTAGTTTGTTAAATCCATTCTTAATTCTCATTATTTATATTTAGAGGAGTACCGCCACAATTAGATCTTGTTTTAGGTATAAAAAAAGAAAAAAAAACCAATTAATACCTATTTAAAAAACAACATAAAATAATTTAATGTAGAAGAATTGAAATTGAACACATAATAATAAAATACAAACCAAAATACTCCAAAACCAAAGAGCAAACAAATAAGAAGACCCTATTAAGAAGAGGGGGAAAATACAAGAAGACCTTATAAAAAAGGACAACACAAGGGGGCGGGGGGATGGACTCGGGGCCTGTTAGGAAGAAAGGGCAAGGATCCAACAGCTGTTAATTTTCCAACTATCATCCCTATTGAGATTGCTTAGCCTTTTTTCAATTTCAATTTCAATTGCAATGGCCTCCCTAAACTTCCGGTGATGAAATGACGCAATCTTGGCAATAACACTAGCCTCCTCAATGCATATGTGATGCTTAGTCTTTTCTGTGTGTTCTGCTAGGGCGAAGACTAGGTACTCCCATGTTTTATGTCTGCCGAGTGCTCATGAATCCTTTGATTAATAGAGCGCCCAGTCTCACCAATATATGGGGTCCCACAGGAACAAGGAATAACATAGACACCTTTCATGTCCTTAGGGTCAACAGCGTCTTTCACTGATCTAAGCGAGCTACAGATGGTGTTAAGGGGTCTAAAGGTTGATGGAACATTATGTCTTCTGAGAATTCTCGCAATCTTATCAGTGGTCCCTTGGATGAAAGGGATATGAACCCCTGAGACTCGATCTTTAGGATCTTTCCTAACCTTGGGACCTTTGTTGGCTTTAAGGAAAGCGTTCACTCCGTGGTGCCTACTGTAACCATCATTCACAAAAACGTTAAGGAGATGGGCTTTCTCTTTATCAAGGTTAAGGCGGAACACGCAGAAAAGACTAAGCATCACATATGCATTGAGGAGGCTAGGGTTATTGTCAAGATTGCGTTGTTTCATCACCGGAAGTTTAGGGAGGTCGTTGAAATTGAAAAAAGGCCAAGAAATCTTAATAGGGATGATCGCTGGAAAATTAGCAACTGTTGGATCCGCTCTCCCCCGCCACCCCGTTGTGTTGTCCTTCTTTATAGGGTCTTCTTGTTTTTTCCCCCTCTTCTTAACAGGGTCTTCTTATTTGTTTTCTCTTTGGTTTTGGAGTATTTTGGTTTGTATTTCATTATTATGTGTTCAGTTTCACTTCTTCTACATTAAATTATTTTATGATGTTTTTTAAATAAGTATTAAGTGAATTTTTTAATTTTTTTACCTAAAACAAGATCTAATTATCACGATACTTCTCTAAATATAAATAATGAAAATTAAGAATGGATTTAACAAACTAATTTGAAATAGATATACTTTCCCATATGACTTTAACTTAATTTCCAAATCCTTAATTAATATAGTTGGATTCTTAATTTATTTTTATTTTTTTCAATTAATTATATATCTAATTAGTTTATAAATATAAATAATGAAAATTAAGAGTGATTTAACAAACTAATTTTAAACAGATATACTTTGCCAATATGACTTTAACTTAATTTCCAAATCCTTAATTAATATAATTGGATTCCTATTTTTTTTTTTTTTTTTCAATTAATTATATATCTAATTAGTTTATAAATTTAACAAACTTTTATAGTTTTTGTTATAATATAATAATAAAAGTTTTTATTATATGAGATTAGTTTATTTTGTACTGATTACCCATTATAACTTTTAAAAATTCAAATATAAATAAATGAAATTAATAAAAGAAATAATTTTAATTTATTCTCCATTTGGGTTAGTTAAATATTTATCTAACTAACTAGGTTTCCACTTAATTAAAGTTATATTAATATTAATAATAATTTAAGTTTTTATGTAGTTGACATAGTTTTAATAATAATAATAAAAATAAGTTTAGTAATTTATTCAAACGGTTATAAATGGAAATAAACATAACTAAAATAACTTATTAATTATTTAACTAATTATTTTCCTATCCCCTGATCCAATCTAGTTTCCTGTCCAATATAGTTGTTTCTTGGTCAAATATAGTTGTTTCCTAGTCAAATATATTCGTTGAATGATCTGCTCTGTCTATTTAACCTGTAGCAATGATTTGGTTCTTCAACCTGGAGCTATGATCTCGTTCTTCAACCCGTAGCTATGATCTGGTTCTTCAACATGGTCAAATATAGTCGTTTCGTGGTCAAATATAGTCGTTGAATGATCTGCTCTCTCTATTTAACCTGTAGCTATGATTTGGTTCTTCAACCTGGAGCTATGATCTCGTTCTTCAACCCGGAGCTATGATCTGGTTCTTCAACATGTCTTGCCGATGAACTACACTGGTTGGTTCGAAACTCGTCGACAAATGAATTACAATGTGATTTTTACCTAAAAATCTTCTCTATAAATTTGATATGGATCACATAAGCCTAAATTCTGCAATATATTTTTTAATTTTTTTTCAAACTTGTAGTAATTTAAAATACATAAATTTAATATTTTAACAATTTTAAATTTATATACATATAAATTTTAAATTTTTAAATCGAGAAAAATCTATGATAATTTAATGGTCAAACCAGTTATGAAGATAGTTATTTTTAACTATTATGTAAATTTGAATTCAAGCTTATGTGATCTATATCATAATGTATAAGAATTTTTCCGAAGAAATAACATTGAAGAATTTGGTCGAAGAATTTCTACCCAACAAAAAGCGTCAACCAAATTATTCAATGCAATTTCTTCTGAAAAATTATTATACATTATTATGTAAATACAGACTCACTCATCACTATTATTCAAAAAAACCATAAAATTTAATAATAAATACTTATATATAATAACCACTTAATACTAAATTATAATAAACCTTTTTACTCTAAAAAAAAATTAAATAATCCAACTTAAAAAAATAATACAACATATAATTCCAGTCAATATTGGAACGTACAGCCTCCATCCAGTGAAAGTTGGGTGCGAGGGGCCCATGGTCCACTACTTGATTCCTTCCCTCCTCTTCAAGTGGACCATTCCTCATTCAATAAGAATAAAATGTTTCATGGAAAATTTAGTTGAAACCTTAATTTTAAGATTCTGTTTTATATAATTTTAATTTACATATAATCAGTTATACGATTTTTCATATACTTTATTTCTTTCTTTTAATTTTTTTTTAGTGTTTTTGTGAAGTGAATACCGTTAATTTTTTCATTTATTATTTAATAATTATAATTTATAATAATAATAATAATTAATATTTATTAAAATTAAATTCGATTTGGTTTATTTTTAAGAAAATAGAAAATTATTTAGAATTTTTCACAACATTATTTATATACTCAAAAGAAATTAAAAAAAAAAATGCTCTAAAACCATCATAGTTTTGTAAAGTTAAGAGTTTATAAAGTTGTATAGCGGTAATTTTCTTCAAATTGAAATTTAATCTAGATATATGTTGGCCATTTTAAAAGAGATTTTTTTTTTCATCCTAAAAAGTTTTGGGAGTTGAACAATCCCAAAGTTTCAATAAGGAACTCATAAATATTTGTTATGAGTTTAGCCACTAATAAAAGTCATCTCATAAATTTTTGTCGCAACCAGAGTATATATCGCATTGATCCATCATTGTTACATGGTTTGGGGCTATTTACCATGGATGGCATAAAGGTGTGTTACAACATATTAACTAAATTAATGGAGTTGTTACAATTATAATGATGGGATAAGGCTGGTCAAACATACACGAGGTATGTGAAGGTACAGGGTGACTACAATTATAATGATGGGATAAGGCTGGTCAAACATACACGAGGTATGTGAAGGTATAGGGTGACTGCAAATTATATACAACTAAGAGACAACGATAAAAATAAAGGAGCATATATGTATATTGATGGAATGCCAAAAGCATAAGGGAATATTGTAGTGTTTATAAATAGTACACAACCTAGGATATCAAATAAGCAACCAAATTGCATATTTGAGAGACATGAAGGAAACCATGTATTTGTATGTGCAATAAAATTAATAGCTTCAGGAGAAGAGTTATTGATCATTTACAACTTGAATTTAATAGTTACAGACATTGTTGTTATGGAGGAGATATGTAACCTCTCATTAATGATTCTTATATTTTATGTTTATAATTCAGAAGAACAATAATCTTATGAAAATTTGTCACTGTATTTTCAATTAGATGTGCAATTTCTCGCCTTCTCCTCATCCTCCTTCTCCGTATAGAGAAAGTACAACTACTAGTAGCTAGGAAGAAGAGGAGCAAGAACTAACCATTAAATAGTACAATTTGAAAAATAAGTTCCTTGAAAAAAATCTAAAATAGACTACAATAAGTATTATAAATGAAAAATAGATATTGTGTTGATGTTAATGTTAATGCTAGCAAAAGAAGATGATGGTGTTGTACTAATGAAAGAAGTAGTTCCATGGTCCATCCTTGAATTTCTAATTTATATTCTAGCATTGATGGCATTGATTTATACCATTTTGGAGATAAAACAAATGAATTTGATGTTGAATTTTGGTGGGTGTCTGGATGTGATTTTCAATTACCTGCTATCAAAATGTCATGGCCAATGAACATCATATGACCGAGATATCAAAAAATTATATCTATTGTCATTTTGCATTTTGTAGGGGTAAATAAATGAAGTTATGGCTAACTTTTTTATAAGAATGTGTGTATATGATCCAACTAATCAAAGTCCAAATTCGGTCCTCATCTGATTTATTGTGTATTTATTATGCGAAAAATTAAATTATGATGTGGTAGGTTGGTCGTGGAAAAGCACTAACATAGTTAGAATAGGTAAATGATTAACAATTTTGATTTACATTTAATGTGAAATTGATTATTTGTTTAAACAATTGAAATAACTTCTCTTTTGTCGAAATATGTAGTCCACGAGACATGAAGGTGATGATTGGTTTGATGAGGAGGAGTAATTCAATTCCCTAAACCCAATCGTTAGAGTCGAAAAAAATTGTGATTAAAACGAACAAAGAACTTGTTTGTTTTATTTTAATTAGAGAACAAAATACTAAGATTAAAGATAAGATCTACAAGTTGCAGTAAGATATTCATAGATATTAGGTAATTACCATAATTAAAGTTATTTTTATTCATTTCATAAGTTCAATTATGGAAGTTTGTCTTTTAACTTTTAAATTATCTAATAAAAAGGTATTTTCTTTCTTATATACAATTTTTTAGAAGAGACACTACCTCATTTGGGAACCATGAGTCAACATATACTTGAAAGGTTATTCTCTTCTCCACCTTTGCATGGTCGTAGTCCCAATATTCAAACGGGGTCCACACCTTTAAATGGGCCTCATGAGCACATGCCCCCCGAGGCAAAAACACAACCAGGGTCTGTAGGTGGTGATATAGGTGACCCTATTGATGATACTATGGCTTCATTTCCTATATCATCACATGTTATCAATGCGGGGATGATTCCATGCACTTTTTTGGTTAATCGGGAAGGAGTTCCAATAAAAAAATACCATGTATTTTTTTAATGTTTTAATTGTTTCATGTTGTCTATCTCAAACATAAATCATTTAGATTATTATTTTCAAACTAATGATCATACCCTTTTTCATGTAGGAAACAACTTGTTTTATAAACACATAAATGACAAATAACTATTCATTTTTGTGCCCACCATGTGCACAAAGGTGGAATTCCCAAAATTATAACCTAAAGAAGAACCTTATGGACTACCTTGAAAGTCTATTTTGGGTAGATGCCTTTGATAAAAGTGAACTCACCTTCACAGCTAGAAACTATTTAAAATATGTATGGGACATGTATAGGATTCACTTGGAAAATAACCCTAGGTATGCACATCCACCCATGATTCCTATGAGGGAATGAAATTCTCTCGTCAATGACGCAAGTGAGAAGAAATTGAGAAAAGAACAAAAAACACCTCCTAGTGCACAAAGGTAAGTTACATTTTCAATTCAATACTTTTAATTTTCTTTATTTTTAAATAAAATTGCAGTATATCACATACTTGAAACTTTGAATAGGCTCCCTAACACTTTGAAAGCCACCAAGGCAAGGCTTGAGAAACATGGGAAACACAAACTAAGATAGAACAACTATTTAAAGTTACAGACACAAGTTGTAGGTACCCAAACAAGCTAACAAATTTATTTGTTATATCGCCTTTCGATTATCTAGTAATTACACTAGCCAATAGAAAAAATCAATACTTTTATGTAATTTAAGGTGATGAGTATGGAACCAAAGTCTTGGAAGAAGACCTCTAGCTTGGTTTCAAGTTTGGATTTCAAGTTATTGTTCATCGTCGAATAACAATGAGACAAATTCGAAGACCCAGTTTGAAGAACACAGTAAATAAATATCAATCCACATTAACCTTTCATTACTTATCAAATACAATCATGTTTGTTAATGTCCATAAATTTAATTTGTTTCTTTGTTTTAAGCAAGGGAGCATTAATATCAACGAGCAGTCTCTTGATAGTGGAGTGTAGATAGAACATGGTGCTCTCGTGCAACCCCATGCCAATATGGTGCAACCCCATGATATTACTACAGATGATGCCCATGATGGTAATATGGTTTCACATTAATCATATACTTAATAATTTTGTAATTATAAATTTGGTGCTTCTATTTGTTTTTACTTACTCATTTATGATTGTGCACTTGTATAGTTTTTGCTTTCAATGGTAGAGCATGCCATACATGAGGATCCTCTACAAAAACAAGAGCACAGGGAAACCATTCCAACGGTGTCGACTAGTGCACTAGGTAAATACTTACATTGCAAAGGTATTTTTTATTATTAATGAACTACTTCAATGATATTGCATTTGAATGATTTCTTTGAATCATTGGCCATCCTCACCTTTTCTTCATATTGAAAGAGGGTTACAATTAAAAATATTTAATTTCAAATGTTGTACTAACTATAACCTTTCATGTTTCATCTCATGAGAATTTACAGGATGAGGCTAGAAAAGAAAAGGAACATATGCTTGTATTTAAAGCTACTCCTCTTGCATCTACTACTCAAGCAAGTAAATAACTCTCTAATGTTATTTTTATTAATGAAATACTTGTAATAATAATAACAAAAGAATTAATTTAACATTTATTTCTTTTTGCATATGATCATCTGACCATCTTACAATAGCCTCATTGTTGTGAGTACATGACCAGGTCATCAAGAAGATAGCTTGCAAAGGCCATAACATCTAAAGGGGAAGAAGGAACTAATGTCCTCCTTTCCCAATACATTTCAAAAAAGAAGAAAAAGAAAAAGAAATGATTGTACTCGTTATATAATTAGAAACACCATGTACCATATTATGGAAACATATTTTTGGTGATAAAATTTATTGTGATGGAGTATTTTGTGTCTATGATTAAAAAATGAATGAATGAATGTTTTATGTTAATCAATGATTGTTATATGTTTCTTTATGTAAAAAACATATATGTTTCTTTATGAATATTTTGTTTTTCTAATGTCTATGCGTTAATCTTAATGTGTTGCTTTCAATTATTTTCTAGTAGATATATAGGGTACTCAGGAATTGAGAGTGATGTGAGGAGTGGGGGGTAGGGAGTGGTTGTAAGAGCTTCCACCTTCACGTGGTTGACCCTATTCAGTAGAGAATAAATTAGTATTTGGATAACCTTGGAAGAAAATTCTCTCAATCCAATAGAGCAACAACAAGGACAATGTTGATTTTGTTGTTTCTCTATCAAATCGAGGGAGGTTTGCTCCAAGATCAGACTACTCCAATAAATTATTCTTGAAACCAATAGAAGCTCATTTAGGTATTCATGCACTCAAGTAATTTTAATTATTAAAAAAAATTATTAATATATATTATTATTTTGTTGATTTTTTAATTGTTGGTTAAATCAGTAGAACAACTATTGGAGGAGATCTCAATATGCACTCACAAAGAGAAACATGTGGAAGTGGTGTACAAAATGTAAGCATGTGATTGAACTAGTTGAAGGTTGTAACCACAAGACTTGCAGGTACTATATTGAGTTATGGAAATTTTTATTTCTTTTATTAAAAGGATATGGACTTTATTGTTTTTTCAATCTCACTTTATTAATAGTTCCACCAAAATTGACCTAGCTCTGGATTGAACCCAATTCTTGACCGCCCTAGTTTCCTAATTTTACAATCTTTTAAATATTCTTTCTTAAGTTAAAATTTCTCTACAAATTGCTATAGTTGTGTTATGGGAAATCTGTATTTATGTACAGAGGTAGAGGTGAGATGCTTGCACCAGGCTTAGCATATTTCCACATTTAGTTACTACTCTTATTTGGTTGTTTTGCATAAATAGAGAGCGCAGTTCATGTAGGAGGTACATTATGCTAGGTCATATTAGTGTTAGGGTTTAGCCTTTTAACCTCTGCACAAAACAAGGATGGATGATCTGAATGGGAAAGTTAGTGTTTATTGTGCTAAATTCCAATTCAGATAGTAAACAAAGTTCTTGAGGATTATGAGGTAATTGCAAGTTAGCCATGAGTTTTTATGTCTTTATATGTAATTCATGAGCTTAAAAACATGAATTAAAAAACATTGAACAACAACATAGCAATAATATACTCAGCAATTGATAAAGGATTTCACCCCTCCTGGGCTACGTCTCCTTCATCCAGCTTCCAATGGCTTGACCCAGTCTCATTATGCTCAAAATACTTCAGTGATAAAGAGTACATAAAGTGTGCTAACCAAAAGAGTGGCTAGTTTCCCCTTCCGGGAAACATTCTCCTACTAAGAACTCTCACTCTAAAAACATGACATTCTACAGTCAGTCATGAAAAAATCGACAAGAAAAGGGTTCTCAAATCAAGACCCCATACCCCATCTCACAATGAGCATAACAAGTACAAAAATTCACTTGAAGTACTAAAAGAGAACTTTCCTCAAACACATAATGAGAAAACAAAAACATGAGCTACATCATAGATGTCTCAGCTGTTGCAGAAAACATATGAAGGCTAGAAAACCCTTCAAGGTCCTATCCATTCTCAAAAGCCTTCAAAAACTTATTCAACCCACTAGTTGATCCTAGCACCCATAGACTCAAACCTGCAAAATGTCTCTTCAAAAGTGCTCCAATGGATCTAAAACATGTTCCATTGGCTTCAGAAGACCCAGAAATGCCTGTCTAGCCTTTTCCTGCTCCTGAAAAGACCAAAAACTGAAGAATATATGAGCTTCCCTAACCTATCTGCTATTCGCTCTACAATCTCCCAAAAATCTGGGCACGATCCTACAAATCTGCCTCAAATTGTGCTACTTGAGTGCCAAATTCATAGGATTCTGGTTGAATTTGTAGGTGCATTAATTCGCCCAGTAAGCCCTTAACCCGAAAAAATCGGTTATGTTGGGGTGCATGGGACCGGGGATCGGGCTCTTAACTCCTGCCCCCACCCAATCCTTTGACCACCAACTAACCAGGTGGTGTTGGAGTGCTCACATGCGAAAATATCAGGTGGCATTAACCTAGTGGTCACATTTATCATCACCCCATGGCAGTTAACTTTGGGTGGTTACATTCGTGACGTTCAGTTGCATGTTAATGTCAACACCCCACACGGTTTATACTTTGGTCACATGGTTGCATTCTCTGTGGTGGGTATGTCGCGGTTAGTGCGAGCGCGAGGCTAGCCTCCCACGGATGGTCCCTCCCCCAGGAGCGGTGACGAGGGTTGGGGATAGACCCCAGGAGCGGTTACCAAGTTTGGGGCTAGACCCCAGCCCCCACCCCCAATGCGCATACAACTTCATAACAAAACCATTCGTGATTCATAGTATATTAAGTAACAATGTGATGGCACGGTGGTTAGAACTTGTGTTGATTGTCGAGAGGCGCAGGTTCGATCCTTGGTGCCTCTGTTCGGACCTCCTATAAAATTTTGTGGTCCTCGGGGTGCCAAGTACCGGCCCATATCCATGCCACATGGCAGCCTATGATTGGCCACCACAAAACCAATGAACCAATGAAATTCTACCACAACACACCAATGACAAGGTGCCACTTGGCACCACCTGATTCACCAGACGAAACCCAATCAATTGTGAAATCACCTGCCACGTCAGCATCCCAGCTAGCCTACCACGTTAGTAGTATGGACTGTTGACTGTGCAGTGCTACATTTTTTACCAAATTCACTTGTTTGAGAAAATGGACAGAACAAGTTTCCGGGAGCATACGGAGTCTGTTTCGCGTTAAACAAGTTGCATTGAATTTAGGACGATGAGCACTATGTGGTCATTCAGGTTCCACACCGATCTGAAAACTTTGAATTTTCAGAAAATCTATGAGCTCCAAATCAATGGAGTACATTGGTTGTAATTTCATAAATCTTAGTTAGAGAGTTTGAATTTTCAGCTATCAAATATATAATACGAATCTAAGGAGAGTTCAGATTTGTGTGTTTGTTGTCATGTTTCTAGTGTGATTTTTTTGTAGAATCTAGTATTTATAATTTAATGTTTTTATAATACTTATCGTTTTAAGTTTCTGTTGAGGCCTCGAAAATCACCACATAAACATTGGGAAAACCACTCGTCCATACCTTAAGACAACTCCTCCTTCGTTTAGGTAGTGGTTCCGACTGGATATAATGGGACCAGTTTCCCAATGAAAGTTGATTGAATGAATGTGTAATGCTTATGATAGAGTGAAATAGATGGATTTGCAGCAATGAATAAAATGTAAAACATATGCATTAATATACTCTATACCCAAGATTGTTTAACATTTATCTAGATGTGATCTATAATGTTTTTCCTTAATAAATGACAATATAGATTGCTCAAACACCAATGGAAATGGAAATATTTCAAGACGATTATTTTGCTTAAATAGTTAATCAAAATATGATTATTTTTGATTATTTTAACCTTTGGGAATTTGAAAACTCCGATTCATTTTAATTTTTAATTAAATAACTCATTTTAACACTTAAGGTTTTAAAAGCCTAAGTATAGTTTTGGTCTTGGGGACTATTAAAATTTGGTTTTTTTATTTTTTATGGAAATGATTTTGATAATCAAGGTTTAATACTTGGATTTTAAATAAAAAACCTAAGTATTAAACTTTGGTTATGGGATTTTATTAACAATTTTTATGTTGGTTTTCTATTTTTTTGTTTTTTGGTTTTTTTTAAAGAAATAATATCAAAGGCTTTTCTAAAATTAAAGGGTCCCTATTTTAATATAATAAATTTTATAGGAAATTTATAATATATTAAAATGGGGGTTGTTGAACAGTACAACAATTGGCGATTCACTAGAAGAACCAGTTATCTCTAATAAATGACAAATTTCTTCAAAGATTCACTAAAAATAATTTAGGAAGTGGAAACTACTTTTCGAAACATTTAGATAAATAAAATTACTCTGACAATAAAACTCATTAAATTGCAATTTCTTCTAAAAACCTTTCATGAATGAAAAACACCTATTTACTTGTATCAATCATTAATCGGTTTATAAAAATAAAGTAGGGGACCTTTTATGACTTAGTTTGTAGTGTACTCATTTGTCATAGGTAGAGCCACTGTTGCCAGCAAGTGTTCATAGCCTCGACAAGGTTACCTTTTAACCAGCAACAATCGAGTGTCTTATCCATTTAACAGTGCAATAATTAGAGGTATGTTTATTTTTCTTTTATTTTATTTTTTGTTTTAACTGATGCTAAAAAGTCATTTTCCTGGTTTGGTGACTAGATAATGACAATGCCATTCACTGATAATAACCAAACTGAACAAGTTGCCTCTTGATGAGACCCCTGGCCTTATAATTGAAAAGTCATAAGCCATTACCCTAATTTGGTATTTAGTATGGTAATGCCAGTTTAATTGGTTCCCTATGATTATGGTAAGCAGGCTCATGATGAGATCTCTTATCTTTTGTATATTTATTGTATTTTAGAATTACACTCTTAAAAAAAAAATGGATGTGGAGGATCATTGACTCCTTAAGGGTTTTGGATGACAAATCTGAGTTGAAAGTGCTTTAGTCATAAGACAATCTTTACTTTTTAAGGATAAACTTTTTGACTCAAAACTAGAGTAAAAGGAGATAATTTGTGAGTTTTTTTAAAAGATTTCACAACTTAATGGAAAAATTTCATAGTTATATAATTTTTATCTAGTTTTCAACTTTAGTAACCACTTCTTTAAAAATTCCTGCCTTCAAAATGAAAAAATGAAAAATAACTTTGAGAGATGTTTGAAAAGTCAATAGAGTACTATTTAACCTTTTTTTTTATACAAAATTTGTAAAGGAAAAGTAAATTGCAGCGGGATGTACAATGGAAGTGATTTTTTACAGATTTTTTTTTTTAGTTAATTTTTTTTTTAAGAAAAGAATTTCTTTAATATGAGCCCATTTATAGGAAGAGAATCTCTCTTTCCTTATAAATCTTGAAGTATAAATGTAGATGGGCCTATATGTTCGACAATCTAAAATGGACCAAGACATAATTTCTGAAATTTGGTATGTTTCCCTTTTTCTTTGTGTGCTTTGTCCCACTGGAGAACTAGATCTCCAACTTGGAAGGATCTTTGTGTGATGGAACTTGCATCAAAAGAAGCTTTCATCCTCTATTGATGTTTGGGGTGTGTGACTTTTGCCTTTTCCCTTTATTCTTCTAGTTTTAGGATTTGTGAATTTCTTAATTGCAAGGAAGAAGAAGATGTTTCTTCAATAAATTGAACTAGGGCTAATGAAGGAAAAGATAAATGTGATGGAATGATGGCTCCCTTCCCATATACTAAGTTGAATGGAGAAGTTCCTATAGAGTCCTTTTGAGTTATCCTATCAGCCCATAGAGAAAATATTAAAGTTTTGTGCCAGTTTCTTTGATTTTGATCAATAGTTCTTTTGATCATTCTAAGAAGATTTTTATTAGTGGATTTTGCCAAATCGTTTCCCTGGGGATAGTAATTAGTGGAATATTTGAGTTTAAAACCTCTCCTAATTTCAAATTCAATCATACCGGTACCCGAAAAATAATAAGTGCACAAAGCAAACCAAATCTTGTAATGATAAATTGATCAATAAATTCAATAACGGATTTAGAATTGACTAGCTTTAGCGGAATTACTTCCACCCACTTAGTGAAGTAATCTGTAGCAGTCAGAATATATCTATGTTGTTTAGAAGAATGAGGAACGATCTCACCTATGATATCCAATCCCCATTGTTTGAAAGGTTGTTTGATGTTGATTGGCTGCAGAGGCAAGGCTGGTTTCCGTTCTCTTCCAGAACCAATTTGGCATGTTTTTCATTTCCTCACGTATGCGTGGGTATCTTTGAAGAGAGTGGGCTAGTAGTATCCATCATGTAAGATTATGTGTGTAGTAGTGTCTCTTCCAAAGTGTCCACCTGCTGGTCCATCGTGAAGTTCCTACAAAATTGTTTGTGCTTCAGATTTTTCAAGGCATCTTAACAATATGGAATCATAGTTTCTCCTAAATAACACGTTATCAACAATCTCATAATGACTTGCTTTTAATCATAAAGCTCTTTTTCTTTTATGATTGAGTTCGGGAGGAGCATATCCATTTTTCAAAAAAAAAAATTAGCGTATTGAGACTCAGCATCAATTACACTTACCTCATAAATGTGTTCATTGTTACCTGTGTCCCCTTCGGCTGGTATGTTGGATTCTCTTGTAAGAAGCTTGTAGAAACCTTTCCCTTTGACAATTTTGGCTGGTTTAATTTCAATATCGTACTCCTGCAGAGTTGTTACCCAATTTTCTCTCTTTTCTCCTAATTCTTTTTGCATTAGTAATTGTCTCACTGCTGGGAATGGGACTATTACTTTCGTGTCTGATTTTAAAAGAAAAGGTCTAAAATGCTTTACAAATTTATATACAGCAAATGCTTTTTTTTCTACTTCTGAATAATTCAATTCAACACCCTGAAAAATTGAACTGAAAAAAGAGATGGGTGCTTCAATTTTTCGATAATTAATTTGTGTTAAAACGACAGCATAAGATGTTGAAGCAACGAAAGTATACAAGATGAAATGATCAGAGAAATTCAGAGTACTTAGATAGGGAGCATTAATGATTGCTTGTTTGATTGTGTCGAAATATTGTCTTTCATTATGACCCCATTTAAAAACTGTGTTTTTCTTAATCATTTGTTGTAACGGAAAAATAATTTGTGAGAAATCAGGGACAAACCTTTTAACAGAATTGATATTTCCAAAAAATGATTGCTTTCTTCTTTTTATATGGTGGAGAAATTTATGAAATTTCTTTTATTCTATCAGAGTCAATGTAAACTCCATTTTTTGACACAATGAATCCTAAAAGTTTCCCTTCACTAAGAGCGAAAAAAGACTTTTTCGAATTTAATGAAATCCCATATTTTCTATAGCGTTCAAAGATTTATTTTAAGTCCTGCAAATGATTATTTATGTTCTTTGAATAAACATTAATGTCATCTAGATAAACAACAATCGTTTTTTTAACAGACCTTTAAAAGTTATGTCCATGGCTTGTTAGAAAGTGGCCCCAATGTTTATTAAACCGAATGGCATTTTTTGGTAGGCATAAGTTCCCCATTTTGTTATGAAAGTAGTTTTTACCCTATAATCTCGGTGGACCATGATTTGATTATATCCGGATAAACCATCAAGGAAAGACATAAGTTTGGAACCAACAACTGATCGTAAAATTTGTTCCATAGTGGGTAGCGGGAAATTATCCTTTTGACTGGCCTTATTAAGATTCCTAACATCTATATGAATGCAGATATCACTGTTTTTCTTCCTAACAGGTACCAAGTTGGAAACCCATCTTGAATTCCTGACAGGAAGAATGATTTTATCTTTAAGGAGTTTATTCAATTCTGTTTTGATTTGATTTTCTAAGTTTGGATGAATTTTCCTTAATTTTTGTTGGATAGGTTTATCATTTGATAACATCGGGATTGTATATTAAATGATGGAAGTGTCAAATGTTTTGAGATCTTCATAACTCCAAGAAAAGATATCCTTATATTTTTTTAACAATTGAATGAAGGATAATATTTCTTCAAACGAGAGACCAAGTCCCAAATTGATATTCCAAGGTTTAAGATCTGTCCCAAGGTTTATTAATTCAAATCTCAAAGTTGAACTCTGTAGTTTTGAATTAGTAAGTCTTTTAAATTTGTCTTTTAAATCATAGAGATCATCAAGTTTTACTATAGATTTGGGTATCGGATTATCATCAATTTTCTGTTTTAATTTATCATTGTGTTCATCTTCATCAATTATTTGGTCATCGTATGATTTTTCATAAGTTAAGAAGCTTAAAATGTCCTCATCATCATTAAATACTCGCTAATTGGTGATATTATCAGTAATGGATGGTCTAAATATTAACTCTACAGAAAATCTATCGGGACTGTAATCTTCGGATGGGATCAGTTTTGATGCAACATTAGCAAAAAAGTCAGTGTTGGCATTCTGAATCCTAGGAATAGCAGAAATGTTAAACGCTAAAGAATGTGAAGTGAGAGAATGAACCAACGACTGATAATGCTTCAAGTATGTTGAGATACAATGCATCATGTCTCTTACTTATTTAATTACAATTTCTTAATATCCAAAAACTTGAAGGTATTTAACGTCAAGGTTAATTGCTTTGTACATACCTTGGACTAATGCCTCATATTCTGCAATATTATTTGTGCATTTGAATTCCAATCTGCAAGTCAGTATTGTCTTCACACCTTCAGGATTAATCAATATGCAACCTGCTCCTGCACCATCACTTGATTTCGACCCATCAAAATACAATGTCCAGAATAAAGAATTAACTAATGGTTTTTCTAGCATATTTACACATCTGGAAAAGTTTGTCTATGAAAAAATTTCAATTTGATAAGTTATAGAATTACTCAGAAATGGTGACGTTTGTGCTTTAAAATTCTCAAAAAATGATTCAGTAGAGTAGTTTCCAAGAATGTTGTTATTAAATTCTACTGCCCCATTTTCACCTTCAAAATCTGTTACCGAATGATTCATGTGTTTTTCTCGGTTGATTCTAATTTTATTCGGCTTTCCATTAAATGGGATGCATAAGTGAGACCACACAGTGGAAAAATAACTATGTAGTTTTTATGACGAATCTCTACTAAGAATTAAACCATAGAAATCTGGGATATCAACAACTAGTATATCAATTATTAGATAAACTTCACAATTCGAAGATAATCTGATAAGAACTGAATTCATTTCTCCTATGGCTTTTAATTTTTTCCTATCGAGTTGCACAATGTGAACTACAGTTTTCTAGGGTGACATGTTTAATTTCAGACAAACTGAATACGGCATGATATTCGAAGAAGCCCCTGAATCTACCAAGCAGTTATGTACATTTTTATTAAATATTTCAAAAGTCAAAAGAAAAGGAGGGGTATGTGAATTAGACTTGTCACCTATCAGAATAGCATCAGAGGAATCGAATAATGAATGACCATGAGGTTTACCCATTCCGTTAGAAGCTTTGGATACCATAGTAGCAGGAAGAGGAGAAGCAAGTACTGCGTTCAATTCTTTCAGTAAAAATTTATGATGTTGTTTGAGTTTAGTGAGTTCATGAAGGGAAATTTTTGCTTTTATTTTCTTCATATCCTCAACTATATTGTACTCAATAGTATCTAAAACTACTAAGGTTTTGGGTGAAGATGGAGAATTAGATGAAGACGGAATTACTTTGGGGGAAGTGGAAGTGGATTTTTTAACACCAAGTCCTGGTTACTAGGTGCAAGCCCTAGAAGTGATGATTGACGCTATGTGATTTATTTCACCAGTTTCAATCCCACATATTCACCCATGTGAGCATCACCCAATGTAATGAGTGCTAAGTGAACTATTCAAATCATGAGAAATTAGTCACTTACGACTACCTCTCATGGAAATGGTCATACGTGAATGACTTGTTTAACGCAGTTGAATCCCAAAAATGATATCTAATATAATGCACTTCGTAAACCCCCTATACTTAAATTCAAAAAGAGTGAAGGGATCTCTACTTGAATGGTTCATGAGACACAATACTTGCTAAGGTTTTGCAAATGGGGTAGCAAGCTAAGTGGGCTTGATTGTGGGGAAAACTCCACAGTTAAGCACTCTTGAGCCAGAGGCGATCTGGGATAGGTGACCTCCTGGGAAGTCCTAGTTATCGGGTGCAAGCCCTGGAAGTGATGCTTGATGCTATGCGATTTATTTCACTAGTTTCAATCCCACTTCTTCACCCCTGTGAGCATCACCTGATGCAATGAGTGCTAAGTGAACTATTCAAATCATGAGAAATTAGTCACTTATGACTACCTCTCATGGAAATGGTCATACGTGAATGACTTACTTAACACAGTTGAATCCCAAAAGTGATATCTAATATAATGCACTACATAAACCCCCTATACTTAAACTTTATCCTTAGCAGTGAAAGGTGAAGGTTTCTATTTTTGAATTGGTTGTATAGGATCAACTGGACTTTTACTTCTTGTGCCAACAGGTAATGCTTCATATTCATTTTCACTATCAGAAATAGGAAGATAAAATCCCACATTCCAATTAACTCAGCTATTTGTTCATCTTAGGATTCATCAGCAGAAAATGTCGCTTCCTCTTCATCTTCATCATCAGTTTCTACATTAGATATTGTGTTTGGAGGTTGTCGATTAGTTGCATGATTTATTCTATATGTTCTAAAAGGTTTTTTGGAAGAAGATTCAGCTACTTTTTTTTATCTCTACCATCTCATTAGACAAAGTTTTAAGGACTTGTTGCAAGCCTTCAAGATCAAAGGGATTTTTAAGTGCTTTATTTTTAGATTCATCCTTAAATGTAACTCTTATTAATTTTCTGTCTTCTTGATCCTTTTTCTTTTCTAGCGCATTTATCCCCTTCTCTATAGATACAACTTCTTTCATGTTTTCTACCAAGGTATTATTATTAGCTCCATCTAAAAAAATTGCTATGTTAGAAGGAAGAGATGAAATATACCATTCAATTTGTACATCGACACCAGGTCTAGAAGTAGCTGGGATTTTATTTAACAATTTGTTAAATCTGGAATTGAAATATTTTATCTTTTCCCCTGAAATTGTTTTTAAATTGGAAAGGTCATTGATAAGAGATGTGGTTGAGCGATCATCACCAAATTCAATAAAAAATTATTCTTCAAAAATATCCCAACTAGTAATAGAATTGGTTGGTAATGAAAAGTACCAAGACCCTATTTGTCACGCCCCTATACCTGCGGTAGTCTTTCAACCGCTTATTGCGAGGTGCGGTACTACCAATCGTTTTCTTTTCACCAATACTTACGATTGTAGACTACGCCTAACATTCCATACTTAGCCTTATTTTTGTTACCAAGTATTATTAATGTGTTCCTTTATACAAGTGAAAGCCCATAACATTCACATAAACAGCATTATACAAGAGAAATGCACAACAGTATAAAGGGAGGGGAAACTCCCTGCAATATGAGTCTGCCCGAATCAATATATTATACAATCTTCACTTTTACAAAGTACAAGTTAAATCTTGGGAAACCCCAAATTTACACTTAGCCAATTTTCAACTTCGGCAAACTCGGTTGCCCAGCTCGTCGGCGCCTCCGCACGGTCGCCGCACGACTCACCAACCCTTCGTTCACCTCGTCGCACGATCGTGTTGTTTGCCCAACTTGGGCGCGCCTCCAAGTCGCCACACACGGGCGCCTCTACCCGAGACACACCTTTGTTCACAATCTCAACACTTCACCAAGTCACACCGTGCACACTTGCATGACGGGCGGGTGCTCACCCGAGTCACCCAAGAACCTGTGCCAAGTCGTCACACAAACCAGGCGCCCACGCCCTTGTTCACCGTCGGGCGCTCCTTCGCATAACCTGGGCACCACACACCCGTGCACGCCCTACACTTCGTCCGGTAGGCGACCTCTACCCGCGCCCTCACCCAAGATTAAGATAGCATGTTTCTCCTTCGTGTAGCCTCGCCCAAGGTTGGGCTCATCACCTTATGTGACCTCCTTATATTGCTGCGGCCACCTCTTATTCCCACGCACTTCTCCTTTTGTTGGATGAGCGAAGATGCTTGTTGAGCGATGGTGGAAATGACTCCAACGCACCTCCAATATATATGAGTCGCAGGGCAAGGTCATGGCTGCCCAGCTGACCTACCCACGCCCTCAATGCCATCGCAATATGCTCTAAAACTCAAGTCGGCCATCCCTCCAAATGCTCCCAAGTAAGGTCGGCCTTACTTCATTCGTTGGTCGGCCCGTGGGTGCTCCTCCACGCTCCCATGCCCATATAAATAGCTCGCCCTCCTTCTTCATGCGTTCATTACCACGTAACTTCGCGCATATGCAAGTCTGGGCTTCGCACTTCAAGCCGGAACGCGACCAAGGACTGCAGGTCCTTACATCCTCCTCCACCTGAAGTCGTTGTTGTCCTCGACAACATGCCATCCTGGTAGCCGTCCACCAAGATCATCAATATCTGTCTCATCCATGATGTCAACTCCTCCACATATTGCAAACATCCCTGCAACATATGTAGAACCATCGTCTCCATCATGTCTCGTCCCGGCAACCATCTGTCACTAAGATAACCATACCAAGGAATACCCCTATCGGTATGTCATATATCAGAAATCATCTCAATCCATGATCATCGATCACTTTGTCACAATCTCCACATGTTTCTCGAAGGCTGGTCCTTCCATCCAAGCTACATGCTTCCTGCAACTCGTCGTGTCGACCTCATCATGTGTCGTCCTCATGTGAACTACTACCGTGATACTCCAACATAATGCCAACACATCTCTGCACACTTCGCGACCCCATGTTTGAACTAGTTGGGTAGCTAATCCAACCGTCACGCTCAAACCATGAGAGTGAACATCCTCATGCTATCATCAGTCATTTCTCAAAACATCCTGTCACATCCTCAACTCGATCAAGAATCCATCTCCATATAAATAAGCCATGCTCAGGTCCATGAAGTAGTCCTCATTTCATCTGCAACATGCTGTCCATGATGTTTTCTATCCAACATCATCATCCATATGTGTATCTCCTCAATATGAAGAGACCATCTCATCAACCCGACTCTCGATGTGCCACATCTAGGTCCATGAAGCAACCTCCATCATATCTGCAATGTGCCATCCCTCAAGTCTGCCATAGAAACAAGTATACACCTGTCTCATCTATCCATGTGTTGCCCATGATCATAGATCAATCAGCCCCCATGTGTCAAAGTGGTTAAGTCTCGGCTCAACCCATGCCCAAGTGTTGTCACCAAGGCATCATCATCGTTGTAACTCTATCACTCCAAAGTGTCTCATATCAATCCTCCACATCAAGTCACTCTTTCAATCCATTCCCATACATGTACTTGAAAGTATGCACCCCATCCTGCATCAAAGTCTCTGACCTCAGCTCCTCAATGCATCAGATCCTCCAAGTCCACCATATATGAAGTCCCCAAAAGTCACAACCACATGTCATCATGAACTCCATGAGTCATCTCCAACCAACATCTCAGCAAGCATACAAGTCTCGGCCCAAAGGTCTCTGCAAGATGCCTCAGCTCTCCATGTAGTAGGAATGCTCCATAGTCTGCTCACAACTCCATCCAAGTCCATGGCCTTGTTGTACATAAGTGCACAACCTCTCCATCGGCTCATAAGTAAGTCATCTCCATGTCACACCAGCAATCCACCTACACAACATCCCTGCCTTGGCATTCCTCATTGGATGCCCATAAGTGACACCTCCACAAGTGCTCCTGCATAATGTCCCTGCATAGATTGCCATGCTCCATGTCTCCAACCTAATGTCCATGACTAAGTTGCCCATGTAGTCCAACCAAGTAGACCCATCACAACAATCGGTCATCCTCATCCAAGTCTGCAATCTTCGGTCTAGTGAACTCGGTCACCCAACCATATCATCATCACATGAGTCTCTCCATCATAGCTCCCCCACTAAAGGTTCCACCAAGACTATCTCTTGGTCTCGGCCATGAGAAGTCCACCCAAGCAACTCAAGTGTGTGCCCTCCTTAATCTATCCATGAGTCATGCCGGGCACTTAGCCAATTCTCCATGTGGCTAAAGCATGACCCAATCCTCCACAATGATCATCATGTTCCTCCCTTGTCACGGGCCCTTGTACCTTCTACCATAAGGTCACAAACAACCCCAACAAGTCCTGCAACAATCAACAATCCTTGCTTCTCCATACAAGGTCTCATCATAGACATCCATGGTAAGATCCTTTCTAGCATCAGAAAACTGACTTTGCCCTTCCCTGCATACAGTTCATTTACCAAATGCTCAACTGAAACATAAGTATCAATAATACTTACATTATCATCATGAGGCTTCTCCAGGTGAGTATCCTCATCCATCCATGTCCGCAGACTACACGATCCTGGTCCAACTTGATCGATCTCAAGTTCATCCTCCATCGTTGTCAAATCTGCAATATCCCGGATCATCACGGCTTCCTCTTCCTTGTTAGCACAGTCTGCAACTTCATCTTGCTCCATCGTCCAACCAAGTTGAAGAAGTTCGTCTTCAATATTCTTTTCCAAGACTTCAAGCTTCTCTCGAATCCGAGGATTCTCTTCTTTCATCCGCTTCAACCTGTATAAGGTAAGCAAGATCTTCCCTTCGCATTCTTCAAAACATGCCATGCTTGTTGTTCAGCTTGGCCCAAGCACTAAGCTTCACCCCCTGCTAAACCTTTTCACCATTCACCAGCTTCACCAAGTTCCCTACAACCATGAACCAGCTCTCGTTCCACTTGTAAGTGAAACCAGCTACCTTCACCTGCAAGTACCTGCTTCCACTGTCATCAACTATCAAGTGTTTACACACCTGCTTCACCCAGCTTCCTGCAAGACTCCTCCAAGTCTTCAGACTAGCTCTGATACCACCTGTCACGCCCCTATACTTGTGGTAGTCTTTCAACCGCTTATAGCGAGGTGCGGTACTACCAATCGTTTTCTTTTCACCAATACTTATGATTGTAGACTACGCTTAACATTCCATACTTAGTCTTATTTTTGTTACCAAGTATTATTAATGTGTTCCTTTATACAAGTGAAAGCCCATAACATTCACATAAACAACATTATACAAGAGAAATGCACAACAATATAAAGGGAGGGGCAACTCCCTGCAATATGAGTCTGCCCGAATCAATATATTATACAATCTTCACTTTTACAAGGTACAAGTTAAATCTTGGGAAACCCCAAATTTACACTTAGCCAATTTTCAATTTCGGCAAACTCGGTTGCCCAGCTCGTCGGTGCCTCCGCACAGTTGCCGCATGACTCACGAACCCTTCATTCACCTCGTCGCACGATCGTGTTGTTTGCCCAACTTGGGCGCACCTCCAAGTCGCCACACACGGGCGCCTCTGCCCAAGACACACCTTTGTTCACAATCTCAACACTTCACCAAGTCACACCGTGCACACTTGCACGATGGGTGGGCGCTCACCCGAGTCACCCAAGAACCCGTGCCAAGTCGTCGCACAAACCGGGCGCCCACGCCCTTGTTCACCGTCGGGCGCTCCTTCGCACAACCCGGGCACCACACACCCGTGCACGCCCTACACTTCGTCTGGCGGGCGACCTCTGCCCGCACCCTCACCCAAGATTAAGACAGCGCGTTTCTCCTTCGTGTAGCCTCGCCCAAGGTTGGGCGCATCACCTTATGCGACCTCCTTATATTGCTGCAGCCACCTCTTATTCCCACGCACTTCTCCTTTTGTTGGATGAGCGAAGATGCTTGTTGAGCGATGATGGAAATGACTCCAACGCACCTCTAACATATATGAGTCGCAGGGCAAGGTCGTGGCTGCCTAGCCGACCTGCCCACGCCCTCAATATGCTCTAAAACTCAAGTCAGCCATCCCTCCAAATGCTCCCAAGTAAGGTCGACCTTACTTCATTCGTTGGTCGGCCCGTGGGTGCTCCTCCACACTCCCATGCCCATATAAACAACTCACCCTCCTTCTTCATGCGTTCATTACCATGTAACTTCGTGTATATGCAAGTCTGGGCTTTGCACTTCAATCCGGAACGCGACCAAGGACTGCAGGTCCTTACACTATTGATCTTGTAAGAGTGCACGGGAATAATCTAACAACAACTTCTTCTTCAACTACCTCATTAATATTGATGGCTAACATATAATTATGAAGGTGCCCTTCGGCATGTAACCCATCATCATGATTGAATTTGGGAATCCATCTTTCAGGATGTTTTGGAAAAGGATTAAGTGTTGTTGGCATTTGAATAGCTCCCGGATTGGACCACTGTCTAGCTTCCATTATAACAGCTGGGGAGGTGGATGTGATGAAAGAAGAACTGGAAGTTGTGATAGTACTGCTTGAGGTATCACTAGTCGTTTGTGTGGAGGAAATGTAAATAGATGAAGTGATCGGTAGAGAAAAAGGAATTGAAAAAGGAATAAATGGAGATGTTTGTGGATGAGAGAATGAGGTAATCTCACTAGTAGATGTTTTGGAATCTGATGTAGCAATTTTTGTTCTACGGGATTGAAGTGGAAATTCAAATGGCGAGATGTCAAGTTTTGCACTTCGAGACTGAGTCAAAACACCAGATCCGTGAAAAATAGAAGTTATACTTCCTTAATAAACTTTGGATGATTCGCGCTTTTCTGCTGAAATGGAGACGTCTTCCAATTTCTTTATCAAAGTTGTAATTTCTGGTGATTCTGGAGTATAATCTGTGGGGATTACCTTAGGAAGTATTCTAGGAGACTTGGGAGGTGATTGTACAACTCCTGATTTAAAACTAGGATATTGTGGAGGGGATCTGGAAGTTGTAGGAGATTTGGAGGGGAAATGACTCTTGGAATGGCCTTTTGTTTTTGGGTTGGACTTAATTTCCATTCATATTCTGCAGGCCCTCCTTCTAGCACCAAAAGTGTTGAGGCTTTGAAAATCGCTGCATCAACATGGGGGTAAACCACCTAGTCTAGACCTTAAGGCAGTTCCTTTTCCATTTAGGTAGTGGCTCCAACTGGATATAATGGAACCAGTTTCCCAATGAAAGGTGATTGAATGAATGTGTAATGCTTATAGTGTAGTGAAATAGATGGATTTGCAGTAGTGATTCAAATGGAAAACATATGCATTAATCTACTCTATAACCTGGGATTGTTTAACATTTATCTAGATGCGATCTATAATGATTTTCCTTTGTAAATGACAATATAGATTGCTCAAACACCAATGGAAATAAAAATATTTCAAGATGATTATTTTAATTAAATAGCTAATCAAAATAATGTGTATAACTCATATCACATTTAGAATATCAAAGCAAATTGCTTAACATGTATTTAAAAATATCAATGGCAGCATGATCAGAAATGAATACATGTAACACTTTTCTTTAAATACCATGTAATAAGCAATTTGAAAAGATAAATTCACTATTTATTTATGAACAAAATAGAGGTACAAAGATAGAAATACCAGATGTACGTTGCTCAGTTCATAAAAGAAATAACAGCATTTTAGTCCTTCTCACAAAGATAATTTCAGGATTACAAAAATACAACTTCTCAAAATTCTTTATGAAAATTCCTAAAACATTGTTCCAGACGTTCTATTGAGAAAAGTATGAAAGTGCAATAGTGCGACCTTTTGTAAGCCTTTCTTCATAAAATTCAGGACCTTTATTTCATACAAAAAGCAAGCTAAAATAGCAGAAAAATAATTGAATGTATTGTGTAGAGCGTTGAGGGCATTTAAACATATCCCTTCAATAATGCTTAAAGGAAAACAATTTTTTGGTAGAAATTTCTGAATGTGATTTCTTGTCTTCATCGGCTTTATTTGTTTCATTGGATTATCTGGATGTTTGTCCGTCTGCTTGAACTGAACTACCACTTAGCATCACAGTTGTCCTATTTTGTCATGAACCTGAACATAGAAAACATGAATTGATAAGCTAAAAATAAATGAGATTGATAAGCGAGTTTCATTTGAAACAAATCACGTTTTGCAGGAAATCCAGATAAAACTGTAGAGTGTAATAAATCCCAAACACAAACATCATGGAGAAGAATGTGGAGTGAGGTCTGTGATAAGAGAGGCGGACTTTACAGTCTTATCGCAAATCGCAAAATAGACGTTGATGAAAAGGGGAGGCTTAGCAGTTTTTCAGAGGGATTCGAAGTGGTAAGTAGTTTGTGAATAGGGGAGTCCAAAAGAACAAATAAGTGACACGTAGATATAGGGTTGGACGAAAAAACCACTTTTCAGACCCCTCCCTTTGAGAAACTAAAAATTGAGCGCAGGAGGGACTGAAATACTCTCTGTTGTCGATCCGGAAAGATTAGATCTGAGGCATTTATTTTTACAAGACAAGTTGGGCTTTTCGTATTATCGCAATCAGCGTTCGGAGAGGAGGAAAAGGAACAAGTAGGGCTATGAAAGTTTCAAAGGACCCAAATAAGAAATGTTATAGATAACTTTTAAGTTATGTGTCAGGTCTGATCTTTACATCGCAATTCAAATCGCAGTCACAAATCAGTTAAGGTGAAGGATTGTTATAAACTATGTCCTTGTAAGACTTGCGATTGCGAAGTTCCGGGATGACGTGGCAGTGTCGTCATGAATGATGTCATAATGACGTGATGATGTGACATGGCAGATGACGTGGAGTATGACGTCATAGATGACATGGATCATATGGTAATCGCAATCAGTTAAAACACAAGAAGTAGGAAGCAATGACCCTTTGTTATTTGTGATAGCCGCGGACGCGGGGAAAAATTTATGAATTAACATGTATAATCATATTAGGTCTGGGGCTTATATCGCAATCGCAATCCATGATGCATAGCAGGGTTAAAACCTTTAGATTTTTTGCGATCGTGTGGACACGGGAATCTTATTCAATGGATTTAAATCCGTGGTCAGGTCCGATTTTAATATCGCATATTGGGATATTCAAATCGCAATCGGTGTTAGCAGAGGGTCTTTGCCTTATATAACTTTTTATTATGTCGATGTGCGATGCGAGATATGGCAGAGTTATAAAGTTTTTAACCTTCAGGAATTTGAAATCTCTGATTCTTTTTAATTTTTAATTAAATAACTTATTTTAATACTTAAGGTTTTTAAAGCCTAAGTATAGTTTTGGTCTCAAGGGCTACTAAAATTTGGTTTTATGTTTTATTTTTTATGGAAATGATTTTGATAATCAAGGTTTAATACTTGGGTTTTAAGTAAAAAGCCTAAGTATTAAACTTTGGTTATGGGATTTTATTAACAATTTTTATGTTGGTTTTCTATTTTTTGGTTTTTTGGTTTTTTTAAAGAAATAAAATCAAAGGCTTTTCTAAAATTAAAGGGTCCCTATTTTAATATAATAAATTTCGTAGGAAATTTATAACATATTAAAATGGGGGTTGTTGAATAGTACAACAGTTACCTAATATTTAGGGTTTGATTTTTTAACTTTGAAGTTCAAAATATGCTTACGATGACCTCTATGAATAATGTTGGACCATTTATTTTTTGATCAAATATTTCATATATCTTTAAATATACAAAGGATATTGTGTGCACTTTAAAAAAAGGGCTATGAAAACAATCACCACAATTTGTAGCTAAAAGGAGAAAACTTAGGTAATCAAAACAGGTTGCACCTGGATTTGCAGAAGGAAATGGGCACATATTAGAGTTCACTTTCACCAAGTCAAATATTTTCTTTAGTGTGCAATGGTGAATATACATTCATTTCTCATTTTCCAAATAAGATATAAAATATCAACACTAATATAGTCCTATGTTGTGTGAAAATCAATGGCCCAAGAGAGAGAATCTCCTAATTGGGTGACCTTCAAGGTAATCTAATAGCTTGTATGCCCATTTACAGGGAGATTGAACATATTTACAATATTAGAACAAGTGTTTTGGGTCAATCTGCTAAACAATGGTGTTATAGTATATCTAGGTGTTTCAAGTATTACCCTACAAGAAAAACTCCATAATTAAGGACCATGAAAAATACATCATTTTTGTTTCTAAATGCATTTTCCAAATAGATTTCAACTCATAAAGCTAGGTTTTTTTGTTAGCATTGTTAATCTAGATTGTTTTGAGCTTGGCTTCATGTTTGGGTTTGTTTGAAAGCCATTTATAGCCATTATACATCTTGTACATCATTTTGTATATGGTCTTTTCACTTATCTTATGGCTTCAATAGGCCAAGGAAAAGAGGTTTTCTAGGATTTGCATTTGAACCTTCTCTAGAATGATTTTATCTACCATGTTAAGCTTTAATTTTGCTTTTAAGGTATCGCTGATCATTGTTGAAAAATATGCTATGATACCATGTTGAAGTTAGTATTAGAATTTCTTTTGCTGATACCATTTTGAAGCTAGAAAAGATGAAAATACACAAGGATGGTAGATCCTTCACACATATTACAGAACACTTCAATATATGAAAAAAATTAACAATCACCTCATGAAATAACCCCATGAATTCATCAAATTATCTTACGATTGCATGTATAAATAGTCATGGCTTCACATAGTCACAAGTTATCATTTTAAACTATATGAACTACACATTTAGATAACAAAATATGTTCATTAACATCTATAAAAAATTGTCACCAAAAAGACAATACATGAATATTGATGTAGTCTTTTGTGTCATCTATATATTCTCGAAGCTAAAAATCACAGAGGAACCATTTCATTGTCAAATAATAATGAAAAAAAATCAAATAGGTACAATGTAGATGCATTACACACACATAGAATTGTGTTTTAACTATTTATGTCTTTTTCTTGTGTATTTAGTTTGTGGGAGGGTTGTCTTGTGGGAAAGTTTTAACTATTTATGTCCTTTTCCTTTGTTTTGATTTTATGGGAGGGTTGTCTTGTCGTAAATTTCGAGGCCATATGTCTCCATATGCAAGTTTGATGTCTTAATATTATATATTTATCAATTGAATTCATGTTGGAAATCATTGGGAATAAAGCCTACTCATTGATCAACCCTATCATTTGTTACAACCTAGCTCTAATAATTCTTGCTTTTTAAAGATTTGCATCCAAAGAGTCAAGAAAAAAATTAAATAAATCCATGAGAACCTATAGCTATTTAAAAAAAAAAAATTAGTTGTCGCAGTTAGCTCTCTATCTCCATATTTAGAAAAGGATATTTTGGACTTGCTCGCATTTCAAGTAATAAGGTGTGGTTTAGGTATGAATTTCCTTGGCTTTGTTCTCAAACCAAATGCTTATGAATTAAAATATTAGACTTCGTAGTATAAAAAAAAAATGGAAGATTCTCAAGTTGAAGATCTCGGTGGCTTTCCTTAGTTGGCACATTAACCTTATTAAATATGTACTTGAGAGAAACCTGGTATATTGACATTTTTTGTGGTATATATTGATATTCTTTGTCATAAATTATTTTAAACTTGATCTCTCCAAATCCTTTAACAAAATATATTGGTCCTTCCTTCTTGAGACTATTGAAGACCATGATTGCTAGACATAATGGAGAAGTTGGATAAATTATTGATCTCCACTTCCTTATTTTCCATCCTTCTCAATAGCTCTCCCTCGACCACCTTTAGCCCATGAGATGCATTAGGCAAGGATATCCCCTCTCTCCTTTCCTATTTATTATGGAAACTAAAAGTTTAGGCAAAATGAAGGAATTTGTTCAAAAGGGGGAGATCGAAGGTGTTAATAATTTTGGGGAAGATCTTTGTGTATCACATCAATAATTCATTGATGACACCATGTCCATTGGATCTCCCTCAATCAACAAAATCACCTTTTTAAAATTTCTAGATAACTTCATGAAGGAATCCACCTAATACAACAACCCTATATTTTGGATATTAGTAGTGGAAAACAAACCCTATTTTTGGAAGTTTTGTGGCAATAACTACCAAAATTGTGAAGTCAAGAAGGATTGGATGAGCTACAAAATGTCATGAACACCAACTTTGAAAACATATGGCACACTATTGGAATATAGATTTCACAAATATTAGCCAATGGCATTCAATATAAGAGTCAACTTGGAATCCAAATTCAAAGGTTGCAGCTTGGAAGACAATTTGGGAAAATATTTAACAAACATTTATTTCTAAGGCTAAGGAACAAGATATTCTCCATTGGGGATATGGTCAAAAAGCATCATACAATATAAAATAATCATTCTCTCTAGTATCCACTTCCTTTGTATCTTAGTTTGAGGATGAACCTTAACATGGGCAAAACTCGTCAAATGATGATTCTAGGGTCCATGTTATTTTCAAATCTGTCAAGATGATATTGAAGACATGAAAAACCTCTTCAATCTTTGTCCTTTTTGGACCAACATTGGGTGAATGCAGTTATTCTCATGTGTTAATCTGATTATAATTGCAATAGTGTCTTGAAATTTTTGGCAAGGTGGAGGCCAAGATCTATACAAATCATATCCTAAATCGTATATGGATCATATTACCAGGATTCATTCTTTGGGATTTTTATAGGGTAGGAAATAAGCACATATTTCATAACATCACATAAAACAAGAAAATTGTAGGGAGAAAAATTCAACAAAATATCCTTGAAACTATTTTACTCCATCACTAGTTCAATTAAGATTAGAAATCTCAAGGAGTTGAATTTATCATCATTAAAATTTAGAATATACCTATAGGCATCCTTTATTTCCCCACAGAGATCCTATGCCTCTCCACTTGTAGATTCCTAAAGCCTAGATTCCTCTCTCATATAACTACATCAAGCTCAATTTTGAAGGTGCTTCCAAGGTTAATGTTGATTCAGCTAGATATGGAGGTGTTCTTTCAAATTCTTAAGGAGTTACCATCCTTCTCTTTACAGGATCCTTGGGATTCAATACTAAGAATATCATTGAGCTCTATTTTCTTGAATTTTGGCTTAAGTTATCTTCCTCCCTCAGTCTTTGCAATTTCATAGTCGAATGGGATTCCCAATTAATCATTAAAATGGTCATCAATTCTTAATGAGTCTCAACCTAGTAAAGTATCCACCAACTAAGAACTTGAATCTAGTTTTGCACGAGTAGCCATAAATTTGCTTTACTTTTAAGTGATTCTCCCCTCTCTGGCATAAGGATATTTAGAAATAAGTTGTCATATAGACTTGCAAATGATGGATTTAAATTATCTTTAGACCCTCTAGTGAAAGATTGGGAACATATCCCACTATGTGATAAACTTAGGAATATGGACCTCTAAGCCACATATTGGGTGATATATGATGAGACACATGGGAGACAACATGTCAACCATCACTCCGAGCACTAATGCAAGAAGATGTGCCAACAACTCCTCTTATGGGATAACTATATCACTATGTGGCCTACAAAGGAACACATATTTCCATTGTTGTCTGCCACCTCCGATCTTATTCAATATCTATTTTATCGTGGTTTTAATCCCTGCCGCAAACAAACTTTATTTATGACTTTCCTCAATCCATTCAATCTAAATTTTATCCATTATGTGATTTTTTCATGGTTGGATTGGTCGACCTAAACATTGCAAACTCTACGATGTCTTGTTTGGGTTTCCATTCGATCTAAATGATTCTTTCCACATCATTGTGTGGACTGGAATGGTGTCACTCTTACTTGAAACATTTACGCTCTTTGTGGGATATTTTTCTTCTTCTACCTTCTCTCATTTGTAGACACTTTAGATGTATGGGTCTCTATCTTGAGTTTCCCATCTTGGTTTGTCTACTTTTTTCATTCATTTTTCCGGGCTTTATTTGACCCCTCCCTCTTTGGCATTATTGCCTACATCACACTCTAGTCTTATTCATAGTCCTTTTCTTGTTCCTTGTGTATCTTCCATATTGATACAAAGAGGCAAGTTCGACATTGGTGTCACCTATTAAGGCCCGTGGGGGCTCTCATGCTCACTAGTGAGCCAAATCCTCCACTAACCTTTAACATTTCCAAACACCACTTGTTATTGAAGTTGTGATCAAGGAGGAAGAGAGATATATTATTAGGGAGAGAGGTTGTTTTTTAGATGCAGACATTGTAGAGGAAGTGGAGGCTAAGGTCCCTAGCACTAGTCATACTTGTGGAACACAACATGTTCCTGTAAACAATTGAACTATATTGAAAAGTGAAGACATTGTTATGACGAATTCTCCTAGACCACAATGATGCTAAGGAGGAAATTATCCTATTGTTGAATGAGATTTAACTATTTGTAAAATCCATGGACTAGTGCCTCCAAAGAATTAAAGATCGGCTCAACCTTACACCTAAGCCAATAAATTCTCTGGTTAATGAAAAAATCTTGTTGATTTTTCTCCATCAGAATAACTTCATGCTATTGTTATAGTTCTCCCTCTAGGCATTTTTATTTACATGCATATATCAATTGATAGGATAGACGGTGGATATATTTGGACCAAACATTTAGTTTTTTTCTCTATTTTTGAATCTCCATATATGGCTATCTAAGAACATATGGTTTTTCCATTAATCTAGTTTCCCTTGCAACAAAATCAGGCAATACCAAGACTATGGTGTAGTGTTTTGGTGTATATATATATATATATATATATATATATATATATATATATATATATATATATATATATATATATATATATATATATATATATATTAACTATATGCTTGTAGAAAGCAACGAAAGTAAAAAAAATGTTATTACACAATAGGTTCTTTTGTGTACTTCAATCACTTTAATATGGAGTTGATGCCTAAGATTTTAGAAAATATCAATTACATTTTTTTATTTTTTTTCGTGAGTCTTGAGATGATTGGCATGCCTAACTTGTGGCTTGAGTAGTTGCAACCCAAGGGCATCTAAGCCATCAAAATCATTCAAGGATTGCACCCGACCTAGGCCACACCAACCCTTAGCGTGGTTAGATTTTTTCCCATGGAGTTTTGAATCCATAATAACAAAAAATATTTAATATGAGTAAGAAATAAAATATTTCAACATCTAGTAAAATATTTCAATTTCAGTTATATATAATATAAAAAGAGCAATTAAAAGTATAAAATGGCTCATGAAATTCTTAAGTGATGTATATATGAATGCATGAGATATATATATATATATATATATATATATATATGCGAATTGACATTAAAATAATTCTCCCATTTAAAATAATTCAATTGCATGTTACTCAATAGGAAGGAGATTTGATAGTCCTTCTATACTCCATATATACTTAGAACATTTCAATGAATTTTTCCTAGTCTAAAGGATATGTGTGAATCCTTACATGCTTAATATGAAGTTGACATGTTGTGTACACACACACTACATCTATCATGCATTGATAAATCAAATTCCTCGAGATGCAAACTTTCTTTAGAATGTAAAACTTGTTTTATACCCATCTACATATTTAGAATTTTTTATTTATTAAAATGTTATTTTGATGCATTTCACATCAACAAATGAACATTGTGATTTTTGTTTTCTAGGTTAACATAAGAGAGAGTTAAGAAAATTAAAATTATTATCCAAAATTAGTCTATGATGCCAATTTTATTATTACAATTGTAAATATATTTTTTTCCTTGGGAGGCACATTCTACGGGCCAACATGATATAGATTTGTAATTCCTTTTATGCTCAACTTAGGGTTGATACTTTTCACTTTTTAAATAAAAATAAAAATATTTCCTAAATAAAGCACCAAAATAAACTATCATCAAAGAAAAAAATAAAGATACACATTTGGTTACTTTTAATTAAAAACATTACAAATTGATATGAAGGAGATATAATTGCTTTAATGCTTAACATAGAGTTTACATACGGTGTTTAAAAAGAATTATTAATAACACCATAATTGTATATCAAACTTGAAAATAAAGATAGAGTAATTAACCTACATAGATAAAGGAAGCCTAGATTGTAACATCAATCATAATTTTTAAGTTACTTTAACCACACCCACTCATTCACACACACATCTCTCAAACCCCAACATTTTATTGGGCTAGTTATAAGTTCGACATTAAACCTAGTTAATGTGAGATTTCTTTTCATTCATGTTAATTTAGTCAAGGGATGTTTGTATTATGAAGAACAATGCAAATATTGGGTAAAATTAGCATAATTGACACCATCAAGGTTTAGCATCTAGCTAGAGGAATTTGTATTAAGTAGTCGTCTCAATTTTAGAGAAAATTAATGAAATATATATCCTTTAAAACCTAACATATTTAAACTATGTTAATGAAGCTAGAAGAATAGGTCAAGCTAAAGCTACATGAAAGTCTTAATCCACATTTATGAAACATAACTTTGCATCTAAGTTGAAGAAATTAAGCATTACGAAGTTGAGTATATTTCCTAATAAATGTAATAATAAAAGATGAAACCCTACATCGAGAATTGGGTCAAGTCCTTAATAAGATGGAAAAATAAATCTCCCCAAAAATATGAAAACTAAATGGCATGAAATCAAATACAATTTCTATAATAAAATTAGAAACAAGTTATTAATTAATTTACTAAAATACATAGCTTTCAAAATTTAACATTTATTTAAAAATATATATATTACAAAATTTAATATTTATTTTCAAGCAAATCCAAATTACAACAATTAACCCCGGATGCGGGTGTCTAAGGCTGTCTTCATTGCGATGGGACTGGAGTGGGCAGAGCAGAGACGCCACTTGCCAGCCTTGTACAGCGGAGCCGGATCCATGTGGAGAGAGGATCACATGCAGGTGGGTTTAACTTGGTTTCAGGGAATGTTTGCTGTTGACATTAATACGTCGTTCATCTCCGCACGCGCTGTCTGGTTTCGACTCTCGGCTCCCATGAATGCCACAGTTATGGCGGGAGGGTCTCGAGGCAGGGGAAGAGGCATATTAACTAGACTCCGCCATGGGTTTACTCTGTTGTTCCTTGTGTTGTGCTGGTTGGGCTCTGGCTCAGCTAGCTCGAAGCCTCCGTCTCCTTTTCCGACTCCCGCTGCTGCTTTGAGCTCCCGTCCGATAGCCTGTGTGTTTGGTCTGAGATATATCTCTCCGGTGGTCTGTTCTGTAATCCAAAAAGGCGTTGTCTCTGTTGTCATGCCTCGGCTCCGCCAAAGAATGCTCAACCGCAGAGGCACCTCTCGGGGCACTCCTTCTCGCCCTTCTTCCGGTGATGCTACTTCGAGTCAGCACCCTCGCTCTCGCAGCGGAAGAGGGAGCATTTTGAGGCCCAGTCAATTTCTTGAACCCAGCTCCCCAGGTTCCTTGTCTTCGCCCTCCTTCGGCTCAGCAATCTTCACATTCAACTGCTCCCTGAACCGTCCTCGGATCATTGCCCATGTATCTGTGCTCTTTCTCGAGGAAGCCCAAGAAGAGGGCGAATCCAGTGTTCTTCGGGAGGACCAGGGAACAGTTCCGATGCCAATTGCAGGTTCCTCGCGAGACATGGAAACGCCGGCCAGCAACGTCAATGACACAATGATGGAGCCTACGCCCCCGGTTTCGACTGCGAATGAGGAGGCCCAAGCCCAGGACCTGGCTGACGGTGGTTGGTGTAGGATCGTGGAGGAGACTCCTGAAGTTTAAATCAAGCTTTGCAACTTCTTAACAGGTTATGCGGCCCAGTAGCGAGGGCTTTTTTGTCAAAACTGTCAATCTTTTTGTATCTGTTGTTGTGTCGAGGTCATTCATGTTTTGTTTTTTTGTAAATCTGGTAAGCTCAGGAAGGCTAAATTGTGCTCCTCTGGCTCCCCTGCGTGGGACTGCAAAACATGGTCTTGTCCAACATCTGTGCTCTGGACATTTTCTGTATCATGTTGCCTTCCCCTCTGGACAGTTGTTCCTTTTTGCTCGTCATGTTGTAATTTTACACTTTTAATGTGAATATTAGTATAGTCTTATTTAGAAACAAATTACAACAATTAAATACAATTAAATTACTAAAACAATTACCTCTCCTATATACAAATTTCAAATAAATTTACTAAACAATTACCTCCCTTATAGTCTTAGATACCAATTTAATTTTCTTCTGTAAAACTACGTGAATTTTAGATACCAGATGCTCCTTCAAATCTTATCATATTTATATCATAAAGTCGGGTGAGGATTCAATGAATTTGATGGAATACATAACCTCCAAAGTTGAACATCTAGAAAGAAAATCTGTACTGTAAAGTTGAACCCAAATCCGATGTTATTTGTACTATATATGTACGCTGCATAACCTCGCTTTTTGGCCAAAAGATACTCATATGTTCAAAAGTTCATTTTAGAAATATGTTCGAATCGGTATGGAATTTCGTGGGGTATTTGCCTAACCCTGCCAGGGTTTTTGCCTAGAAAGTTATGGAAATTTTAAAAAATTTGTCAAGGATTTTGTAAATCCAAATTATAGTTGTTAAACTTCAAAATTTTAGATGTCTTAGATGTTTTTGATGGTGTCGAATCTATTTCTATCATCAAAAACACGATGTAGTAATTATTGATAGTAGCTAATAAATAAGGTAAAAGTATAAATTAAAATGGCCATGTATATTTATTTATTTATACCCTCATCAATAAGTGGGGGTGTATATGCTTTGAGGTAGATTAAGTCTTTGCTTAAATTTGGCAATAGGCATATACAGCCCGGTATTAATGGGCATATACACTGATAAATATTAGTTGCCAAAAAAATGGCCATGCATATTTATGAGTCTATAGGCCCATTAATGAGTGGAGTTAGTTGTATATGCCTATCACTAGATTATGTCTTTGATTAAATCTCGTTGTGGGCATATACAACCCTGCATATTAATAGGTGTATAGACTGATAAATATTAGTTGTATATGCCCATCGCTAGATTATATTTTTAATTAAATCTTGTTGTGGACATATACAACCCTGCGCATTAATATGCATATAAACAAATAAATATTAGTTGCCAAACAAAACTGCCATGCATATTTATCAATCAATTGACCCATTAATATGAGATAGGCATATACAACTCTACAGATTAATGGGTGTATAAACTGATAGATATTGATTACTAAACAAATAAGTCATGTACATTTATCAATCTACTGCAAAGGCTATACATGCTCACAGCTAGATTATATCAAACTAAGCATAAACATATATAAATAGGCATATAGACGGATAAATTGACTCTGAAGCACACGGTGCTGTACTGTCTAATTAAATATTCCTGGCTCAACAGTCCAGTCATCAGTGTATCTAAATATTCCACACTTTCAGTTGCGTGTTCAAAATGTGCACAATTATTGACTCTGAACGTTCGATTTTGCTTTGACTTTTCAAATCACGTGCAACTTTTTCTTTATTTGTTAGATGCTCTATATATATATATATAAAATAAAACAATATCACGTGGAAGGTACACGAAGTATCGTATCATTGCACAGCGGGCATTTGCTATATAATATTCTTGCTCTCGTTTTTTCTGCTTGCAAGTTGCTGGGGTCTCCATTATTGAGAGTCTACCATATTTTCAGTGCTATAGCAGTTTATCAGAGGAGTTGTATTGTATGCCATATACTCTCCTGCTCTGTTAAATCTGGTGAAGGCTGGATTCTTCCTAATCTCGTCCAGAATGGGCCACTTCAATCGTTTGCTACACAGAATTACCACTATCCGGTCCTCCAAGCGGCCATTGGCGTTTGTCAAAATACGGAAGAATGGCAGAAGTAGAGACGATTCAGACGGCAACAGTATTGTTCCCAAGGGGTGCCTGCCTCTCTATGTGGGGAACGATATTATTATGAGATTTGTGATAGAAGCCAGCGTTCTCAGCCATCCCCTATTTGGGGAGCTGCTAGAGGCTTCTGTACAGGAATTCGGATACGAGCAGCAGGGGGCTCTCAGGATTCCCTGCGACGTCTTCTTGTTTGAGAGGATTCTTAATCTTATTAAGAGTAGAAATCCAATGTTATCAAATTGTCATCAATGATTTTGGATACGGTGCTCTTCTTTTGTAGTGAATGTATCCAAATTCCATTAATGGATTCTCTATTTTTCTTACCACTCATCAAATCAAAATAAGTTACCCTTTTTTTTTTAATTTCAAATTTATATTACATTTTCATTGTACACTGGGAGATTTGTACATTGATTTAGAAGTGAAAGGTAAAAGGTCATTTCATAGGTATTGGGTTTCAACTGTTATTACTGCCCTATTTGGATTTTAGTTTAAATCATGAAAACTAAATCTAAATTATTTGTAATGAAAACTAAGGACTGCAAGCAGTAGAGTTACCCTGGTGAGATAGGTGAGCTGGGTGCATGAATTAAAGCACAATTATTTAGATTTTCGGTTTTTATTATAAAATTTGAATCTTTTGAGTTTCATATAAAAATGGATTTGGAAAATAATGAAAATAATGTTTAATTTATTTCTAACCAAAAAACCCAATAATTAATTAATTAATTATATATATATATATATATATATATATATATATATATATTTATTTTGTAATGAGATATAAAGACGGGAGGGAAAGGAGTTTTCGTAATCTCTCGACCGATGCTATTGAATACGAAAAAGATCAATAGGTATAAAATGAATTTATTTAATTTATTTTTAATTAATATATTATTGTGAAAATATTTTTTTATGATTTCTAAGTAAAACTCTTTCTGTTTGGCTAAGAGCTCGTTTTCCTCGGACGTAAGGAAACAGGTTAACGGCCCAAGACCCAGAGGCATCTGGCAGGAGTGAAACCCTGCTCCCTTACGGACCACCAGCGGGTTATTAAAGGTGGCGTGGTTTTCCTTGATAACAGTGATGAGTCAAACCGACATTCGCGGATAGCAGCCAGAGATGGCTGTCCTCACTGTTGGTTTGACACCTGAGTTTAAAAAAAATTATCATAATTTAGTGGTCAAACTAACTACAAAAATAGTTATTTTTAACTATTATGTAAATATATACTCACTCATCACCATTATTCAAAAAACCATAAAATTTAATATAATACTTATATATAATAACTACCAAACACTAAATAACTACTGAATTATAATAAACCTTTTTACTATTGAAAACTAAATAAAATCTAACTTAAAAAAATACTTAAAATAATCCAACATATAATGCTAGTCAATATTGGAACGTACGGCCTCCATCCATATTCCTATGTGATTGCCCATCGTGATCCAAGCGACAAACCTGCAGTGAAAGTTGGGTGCGAGGGGCCCATGGTCCACTACTTGATACCTTCCCTCCTCTTCAACTGCACCATTGCTCGTTCAATAATAAAAAATGTTTCATGGAAAATTTAGTTGAAACCTTACTTTTAAGATTCTGTTTTATATAATTTTAATTTACATATAATCTGTTATATGATTTTCATATACTTTATTTCTTTCTTTTAATTTTTTTTTAGTGTTTTTGTTGAATAATGTTAATCTTACATATACTTTATTTCTTTCTTTTAATTTTTTTTAAAGTGTTTTTGTTGAATAATGTTAATCTTTTCAATTTATTTATTGGTTTTTTATTTATTATTTAATAATTATAGTTTATAATTATAATTATAATTAATACATTGAAATTAAATTTGGTTTATTTTTAAGAAATAGAAAATTATTTAGAGTTCTTTACAATATTATTTATTTGGTTTATTTTTAAGAAATAGAAAATTATTTAGAGTTCTTTACAATATTATTTATATACTCTGAAGAAATTAAAAAAGTGCTTTAAGATTATCATAGTTTTGCAAAGTTAAGAGTTTATAAAGTTGTATAGAGACAATTTTTTTTGAAATTGAAATTTAATTTAGATATATATTGGACATCTAGATATATGTTGGACATTTTAAAAGAGATTTTTTTTTTCATCCTACAAAGTTTTGGGAGTTGAGCAATCCCAAAGTTTCAATAAGGAACTCATAAATATTTGTTATGAGTTTAGCTACTAATAAAATCATCTCATAAATTTTTATTATAAATCTTAGCTTAAAACTATGTGGTTTATGCCCCCAAGGGGGTAGCTCAATTGGTGATCACCATGATATGAAGTCTTTGTGAAGTGTATGATTCGAGGTTCAAATCCCCCCCAAAAGCCTTGTGGTCTGTGTGTAGGGACATGCATGGGTTCACTTAGAGGTTTAGTGGTAGCGACCATAATCAACTTCATGTCACACGAGTACGAGCCTACCCCAGCGTTTGATTCCTCTAGACACAAGAAAGAAACAAAACAAAAAACTATATTTTATATAATTTTCATTTATACATAAACAAGTATATGATTTCCATATACTTCATTTCATTTTTAAAAAAAAAATGTAGTGTTTTATGAGTGGATGATGTTTATTTCTTCAATTTGCATCTCTACTATCTAGTTTATTATTCAATAATTATAAATCATGTTATGATTAATGTTCATTGAAATCAAATTATGTTTATCTTTAAGTGATAAATTATTTGAATTTTATTTTTATTTAAAGTTTTATTTTTATACATAGAAAGAATTAAGAGAATTGCTTCAAGATCACCATAGTTTTTTTAAGTTTAGAAAGTTGGTAGCATGAAATGATGAAAACTTAACCAAACTGAGGAGTGGGGTAGATGGGGGGGGGGGGGGTTCAGGATGAATCAATTTAGTACATTCATGGACATTAATTTATTTTCTTTAATACTCATTAACTAAACTTTTAAATTAGCATCTTAACACATAATGACCAACAGATTAAATATGTGAAGAACAAGTAATAAGTAAACCATAACATCACATCAACACATAAAATCAAGCACATATGGACACCAAATATAAGTGGAAACCTATAAAGGGAGAAAACCACAATTTTGTTATTGTTGTGATGCAAAGGCAAGCTCCTACTCCCTTATTACATCTGATTTTTTGTAGGCTCCAACCTACAGGAGGTTTCCACCTCAATTTTTTGCAAGCTGCCACATGCAAGGAAGTTCATCCTCCCATACATTTTTTGTAGGCTACAACCTACAAGAGGATCCTACCTCAACAAAATCCAACCTGATATTTATCAAGTAACATCTTGAAAGGAGACCCCAATCCCCTCATGCAAAATGAAAATAATATGTTGGTTTACCTTGTCTATAGTTTTTCATATCTCCATCTATGATTCTGATTCTTCTTCTCCATAAACGTGCATCACATCTGCTCTATATGTGTCAAGTAGCTAATGCATAACATCTCAATAAGCTCTCACATTATCTAATAATCTAAAAGGTAGAAAAGAGAGATAAACACCTTCAAAAAGATAGAAAAGAGAGATAAACACCTTCAAAATAAGCCTCTTCGAGGGGGCAACCTCCTTTACATTACACAAATGAATAATTCTTGGATGATACAAATCACATGACCTCCTTTCTATATATAATAGTCTAAGCGGTCACAATACAATCAGAGCCTACATAACAATAATATTGTAGGGGCACAACAATAACAATAGTGGGCTTCTATGGGGACAATAATAGCAACATGGGGACTATATGGGCACAACAATATAATAAGGGGGTTGCACTAATAACAATAAGGGGTTACACTAGTAGTATAGGGTCCTAACATTGAACGTTGTGCATTAACTTCTTATTCCTCAATATTTCATATTACCCACTACCTATGGGTAGTATCCATAAGAGAGAATTTTTCTCCTAGATGGTCCTAAGACGGTAGCTAATAACCCTTTGCAGTCACCAGATAGATTTATGTGCCATTATCTCTGCCACCTGAGCTAGCCATGTGGTCCCTCGCCCATCTATTATGATCATGTATTTGAAGGTGGGCCTCTCAACCCCGAAGGTATGGCTTTTAATTAATATAGTTGAGTAATTTTCCTTACTTATCATGGACACTTTTAGGCATGGATTGGTGGAGTGATTCGGCAGAAAGAGTGGGTTAGGTTTGTACTCTTGTCTCCTCCACTTGATTTGGTGGTTACCCTTGTATCCTAGTCTCGTGGGATCTCCTATTACTCGCCATTGGCTTTATAATTGATACTACATGGGAAATATTGATTTTGGTTGTGTGGTCTTGATTCCTGACACCATACACATCACTCCCTTCCGCTCATTCTAACCTTATTTATCATTTTTCCCATCCAGGTCCACATGTGTCCATTGGGTTCACATAGTGTTGCCCTCCCCTATTGGAAATAATACTGAGAGGGGGGGTGAATCAGTATTATCAAGACAATTAATCCTTTTTCAAAATCAAATGATATACGCTACTTCATCTAATTAAACCCGCGTATATACGCAATTATGCAGAAGGAAACCCGCGTATACAATGCAAACTTTTAATTTACTTTATCTTTCTGATGTTGATTGTTAATTTGTGTTTCAGAATCAAATAACCAGTAACCAGAAATAGTAAAACAGAGCAGAAAGACAATCCCACACAAGAACACAAGATATAAGGTGGAAACCCAATGTGGGTGAAAACCACCTGCTGCAATTCGTCTCTATCTTTCTTTAATTAGAAACTTCTTTTACAATGTACTGGTGCAGTCCTTTACCAGTACGCAGGCTACAACCTGTAGAGAGCTACAACTCTCTCTCGTTCTCCAGCTTCTCCTGGAAGGGAGCTACAACCCCCTTAGCTCTTGCACTAGCCAAGATACTAGTGCGTAGGTGCAGGCCTACAGAAGGCTACAACCTTCTCTTTCTTCCAGGGACCACGTTTCATAAATTTTCAGACTGGATCCATGAACATCAATCAATCATCAAGATTTCTGCAAAACTGATTCACAATACTCACTTCTCTGATAGCTGTACCCAGAACACAGTAACAGTAACCAAATACCAGATTCTGAACCCAGAACACTGCAGCAACAACCAGAGGCAGCTAGATCACAATAAAATACATATACGCTACTTACAAAACCTGAAACCTGCGTGTATACGCTCCTGTATTTGGAGCAACCTGCGTATACGCAGTTTCCCTTTGCTGAACCTGCGTGTATACGTGCTTGCTCTTCACTGAACCTGCGTACAGATCTAAAAAGGATAATATGCTCTTTCAAACAATTAAACACAAGTTAACCTAGATTATCAAATTTATAGATCAAGCGTGCGCCTTACAGACCAGATCAAGATCATACAGATATACTATCATTCAAGCCTTAAAGATTATCACCCATCAATAGATCTTATCCTTCTTTATGCGCTTAGGTTCTTCCTTTATTCAGATCCAGATCTGCACATAACCCCAATCACAAAATGTTTCAGATCTAGCACCCGTTAGATGTTAGGATATTCCGACACATAGGATATAGTTAAGTTCATCTTGGTCTAGTATAGAGTTAGGTTAGAGTTAGGTAAAGTGTGTTTCTTTACCGTTGTACATTTTGTAACTTACAATCTGACGGTCACGATATGTAGTGATCCGACGGTTCACTCTCACCTCGGTATTACCGACACTTGATCCGTGGCTTGACACCCGATTGGTCCATGAGTTCTATTTAAAGCGCATGGAGGGTCGTTGTTTGGGTAATCCGTGCATGAGAGAAGCTTATGTAAATTTTCATTCTTTGATTAATAAATTGCCTGTAGTACCCACGTTGGGACAGGCCGTGGACTGTTTCCCTCCTTGCACTCTGAGGGTTTTAACCACGTCAAAAATACTGGTGTATTGATTTGAGATCTGGTTGTGAGCGGTGTCCTTTTGGTATTCTTTCTGTGGAACTTACCCTGTAAATTCCTACATGGTATCAGAGCTATTTGAGGGCCGCGTCCGTTGGTGATCCAAATCTGAAGCCGGTAGAACTGCATGCGGCTGTCGTTTCCTAGATCTGTTGTTTCTGACTGCTTTCGGGCCGAGAGGACTGCTCTGTTGCGTTCGGAGCATATGTTCTAGTGAGGAAACCCTTTCGTTTCACGCGAAAAGGTTTCCGGTAGCCCTAGCTGCGTCATTTTTCAAATCGGGAGGTATACAGTGTTTTTTTGCAGTGTACTGTTATTTTCTCTCTGCTTATTTCGGTCTTAGTTTATTTAGCCTTTTTTTTTAACCGGATCTATACCTTTCATTTCTGCGTATGCTCTTTGCCCTGCGACTCTGTGCGATCTGGGCAAATCAGAAACAGAAAGGAAGGATTTTTCTCATGCGTATGCTCTTTTCCCTGCACCTTAGTGTGATCTCGGAAAATCAGAAACATTGAGAAAAATATTTAGTTTTTCGGCTAAAGCTAACTTTGAGATTTTTTTTTTAAATTTCTAGTTTTTTGGCTAAAGCTAACTTCAAGCCGTAAGGTTTGTTTTTCTTTGCATATTCGTGTTGGGTTTTGTGTTTTGTGTTTTGTAGGGAAAAAGAGCTTTCTCAAGGCAAGCACGCAAACCAAGGCCCCCCCCCCCCTCTCTCTCTCTCTCTCTCTCTCTCTCTCTCAAATTTTTTGTATAGATCAATTGGTTCAAAGCTATTTTAAGAGAGTAGATGTCTTGGGTTCAAGTCTCCATTTTCTGGGGGCGGATTTTTTCATTCCCGCACATTCGCGCACTTTGCGGTCAACGTCAACAATTTTTTTCAAAAAGCCATAACTTCTTCATCCGGAAGCCTTTTTCAGAGCCGTTTTTTTTAAAACCGCCTATTTTTTCGAGATCTATCCATTGGAACACTTACTTTCAGCATCTTCAGCTTCAGTTTTAAAAAAAAAATAAAAAATGGAAAGTCCATGCCAAGTCATTCTTGACAGCACTAACTACTTCCAATGGGTAGCCTACATGGGAGATTTACTTAGAAGTAAAGGTCTCTACAGAATAGCCACAGACCAAGAGAAGAAACCAAAAGATGAAGACAAGGCGGCAAAATGGGAAAATAGACAAGATCAAGCACGTGGTTTGATAGGGATGTCTGTTTCTCCTGATCTTAGATTCCACATTGCAGAACTTGAGACTCCTCATGAAGCATTAGAAAAACTTGCTAAAGTTTTTGGAATTAAAAATGAAATTAGAGCCCATCAACTTGAAAATGAGCTGCTTACTTTGGATCCTAATAATTTTTCTTGCATTGAAGATTTCTTGTCCAAATTCAAGACCCTTAGATATCTCTTGGAAGGTGTTAAAGTTAAGAAAGAAGATGGTAACCTTATTTATTCCATCCTTACTAAGTTGGGACCAGCCTACTCTGTATTTGTTTCCACTTTCCATTCTACAAGGGAAGCTTTCATTTGTCAAGGACAAGAATACAAGGCCCCTTCCTTTGACTCCTTTTGTGATTCCTTAATAAGAGAACAAGAAAAACTCTTACACCTTGGTCTTCTTAATCTTGGAAACTCTTCCACGAAAGCGTTAGCCGCCCAGCAGCAACCAAATTCAAAGAATCCTAAGAAGTCATATCCTCAAAAGAATGGTCCTAAACCATCTCAGCCTCAAAATGAAAGATCATTTCAGCAAAATGATAAGACCAATAAAAACAAATGGAAGAAGACTGATAGACATTGTAACTTTTGTAATCGAGATGGCCACTTAGAATCTAAATGCTTTAAGAAGATGGAAGCCTTGGAAGCCGCAATGAAGAAACATAACATCCATGTGGAGCCTACTTCAACTTCAACTTCCGGAATGGCACTTTCTGCATGTCATTATCAATCATCTCAGTCTGGTTATGCATTAAATGTATCTTCTTCTTCTTCTCATTCTCATGAGTGGCTCATTGATTCTGGAGCCTCTTGTCACATGGCCAAAAACCAAGCCATGTTTTCTTCTTTAAATGATTGTAACACCAAAAATATATATATTGGTGATGATAGATCTCTTAATGTTGTAGGGACTGGAACTGTTCATCTAGACAATGGTCAGTTTAATGATGTATTATGTGTTCCAACCTTATCCTGCAACCTTCTATCTGTCTATCAGATAACTCATTCAGGTGAAGGTAAAATTGTTGAATTTTCACCTCATGATGTTGTAATCAAGGATCTAAAAGATCCTAAACAGATTCTAGCTACTGGTCTTGCTGATGATTCCAAAAGGTTGTATAAGTTTCACAACTTTGGGTCATCAAATCTTCCCTCAGTATTTGTTGCTCATAATGATGAAGTGAGCAAACTTTGGCATGAGCGATTTGGTCACTTAAACTATCGCTCCCTTCAGCATCTATGTAAAGAAAATATGGTGACAGGTCTTCCTATGGTATCTTGCAGAGATGGTGTTTGTTCCGGATGTGTACTCGGAAAACATCATCGGGACAGTTTTGACAAACGTGCCTCTTGGCACGCCTCAGCCCCTTTACAGCTTGTGCACAGTGATTTATGTGGTCCTCTTCCTGTTGCTTCATTCTCTGGCTGCAAGTACTTCTTAACTTTCATTGATGATTTCTCCAGACGCACTTGGGTATACTTCTTAAAACTCAAGAGCGAAGTATTTAACACCTTTTTGGCCTTCAAAGCCTTTGTTGAAAAACAATCTGGACATCAAATTCTTAAGCTAAGAACTGATAATGGTGGAGAATATGTTAAAAACACATTCATCAACTTTTGCACCGAAAATGGAATTCAAATGCAACATACTGTTCCATACACTCCACAACAAAATGGTGTAGCTGAAAGGAAAAATCGCACCTTAAAGGAAATGGCTAATTGTATGCTGCAATCTAAAGGACTCAGTCTTAGTTTTTGGGCCGAAGCAATTAATTGTGCAAATTATATAATCAATCGCACTCCTACTAAGGTTCTAGAGAATATCACTCCAGAAGAAGCTTGGAGTTCCATTAAACCAGATGTAAGTCACTTTCGTGTGTTTGGAAGTGAAGCATGGGCCCATATTCCAGATGAAAAGCATAAAGCTTTAGAACCTAAGAGTGAGAAATGTACTTTTGTTGGATATTCTGAAGATGTAAAAGGTTATAGACTTATTCCATTTAAGTCCAAAAATGTTATCATTAGAAGAGATGTAAAATTTGATGAAAATAAATCGGCCTGCGAGCCTAGTCCGGCGGATGTGCCACCTCTTCCTATCTCTTCTATCTTTGAAAACATTTCTTCTTCAGATGATGAAAGCGAGGATGATAATCCTCCCCCACCTTCTCAGGATCCTCAACTTCCAAGATGGGTCCGTGCTACTCGGGATGCAGCAGGTGATCTTGCCGGTGATCCTACAGATCAGCGACGTACACGTTCTCAGTTTGAAAGAGCCTCTTCTTTACTGGCTCAAGCTCCAGTAAATCATGATCCTGACACTTTTGCAGAAGCTTCAGGCCATCCACATTGGGAAGCAGCTATGAATGAAGAATATCATTCATTGATGACAAATGATACATGGGATCTTGTTCCTCTACCAAAGGGACGCAAACTTGTTAGATGTAAATGGGTTTACAGAACCAAGTATGGACCAGATGGGAAAGTTGATAAACATAAAGCTCGTCTCGTTGCTAAGGGCTTTTCACAGGTTGAAGGCATTGACTACACTGAAACCTTTTCCCCTGTTGCCAAAATGAACTCTATCCGCCTTGTTCTTTCCCTTGCTGCCTCTTTAAAATGGGAAGTCCATCAGATGGATGTTAAATCTGCCTTCTTGCATGGGGACTTGCAGGAAGAAATCTATATGGAACAACCCATTGGCTTCATACAAACAGACTCCAGCCTTGTTTGTCGACTTAAGAAATCCCTTTATGGCCTCAAGCAAGCTCCTCGGGCTTGGTATGCCAAAATGGATAGCTTTCTTTTAGAATCTGGCTTTTCTAGGTGTCATTCTGACAATACTGTCTACACCAAGAAAGTGGGCAACTCTCTTATCATCCTTGTTCTTTATGTTGATGATCTTATTCTTACTGGTAGTGATCCCAACCTTATAAACCATGTGAAGTCCAGCCTTAAAAAGAAATTTGAAATGACAGACTTAGGACACTTACACTATTTTCTCGGTCTTCAAGTCTTGCAATCCCAAGAGGGTATTTTCCTTTCCCAGTCCAAGTATGCTTGTGATATTCTTCGTCATTTTCACATGGAAGACTGTAAGCCAGCTCCTTCTCCCTTTCAGTCTGGAGTCAAACTTTCAGTCTCTTGTACTTCTCCTGAAGTTGATGCTACCTTATACCGTCAACTTGTCGGAAAACTCTTGTATTTAACCCATACTCGTCCTGATCTTTCCTTTGTTGTTGGCCTTGTTGCTCGTTTTATGCAAAACCCCCGTGAAAGTCATTGGAAAGCAGCTAAAAGAATACTTCGTTATGTTCGAGGTACAGTACAGTTTGGGATTCATTACAGTGCCAAAGCAGCTCCTCTGTTAGTTGGTTTCACTGATTCTGATTGGGCTGGTGACCCTGATGATCGGAAGTCTACTGCCGGTTATGTCTTCACTCTTGGTTCAGGACCTATTACATGGGCTTGTAAGAAACAGGCTGCCATTTCTCTTTCGTCAGCAGAAGCAGAGTATCGTGGTGCCGTGGAAGCTAGTAAGGAAGCCTTGTGGCTTCGTCAGATCCTATCAGAGTTTGGCTTTGAGCAGCAGCATCCAACCACACTTTGGTGTGATAATCAAAGTGCCATTCAGCTATGCAAAGATCCAGTCCAGCATCAGCGCAGCAAACACATTGAACTACACATGCACTTCATCAGAAAGCTCATTCATGACCATGTTCTTGAAGTGCAATATTGTCCAACAGATGATCAGGTTGCAGACATCTTCACAAAGGCTCTCACAGAGGCGAAGTTCACTAAACTTCGATATATGCTTGGAGTTCAGGAAGTTGTCACTAAGGGGGGATAGGCTCTAGTGCCTCCTTCCTTCTCCTATTGTGTCATATTTGTAAATCCTTCAATCCTATCCCAAGTTGTTCTTAAGGGGGGATGTTAGGATATTCCGACACATAGGATATAGTTAAGTTCAACTTGGTCTAGTATAGAGTTAGGTTAGAGTTAGGTAAAGTGTGTTTCTTTACCGTTGTACATTTTGTAACTTACAATCCGACGGTCACGATATGTAGTGATCCAACGGTTCACTCTCACCTCGGTATTACCGACACTTGATCCGTGGCTTGACACCCGATTGGTCCATGAGTTCTATTTAAAGCGCATGGAGGGTCGTTGTTCGGGTAATCCGTGCATGAGAGAAGCTTATGTAAATTTTCATTCTTTGATTAATAAATTGCCTGTAGTACCCACGTTGGGACAGGCCGTGGACTGTTTCCCTCCTTGCACTCTGAGGGTTTTAACCACGTCAAAAATACTGGTGTATTGATTTGAGATCTGGTTGTGAGCGGTGTCCTTTTGGTATTCTTTCTGTGGAACTTACCCTGTAAATTGATTCCATTGATTCCAAAAAGATGCCTTGCCAAATGATCTCCTTCCTCCTTTTATAGTCTTAGGCCTTTCTCAATACCATGGTCCAAAACCATAGTAACACAATACCACGGACTCAATACTTGGGATCAACACGTCTGACGAGATACCATGGTCCAAAACCATAGGTTCAATTACCAAGGACTAACTGCCATGGACCAAGGGTAAGTTTTCCAACATATACGCGCTTTCTCTTGCATGAAAATGTGTGTATACGCATACGCGCCTTCAAAACATCCAACCCATGTGTATACACGACTTTGTCTACCTGAACCAGCGTATATGATTTTTCCTTCATTCTGAAAACCTGAATTGAGATTTGTCACCAGATAGAGTTGCCATCAAGGACAACACCTGTGCCATAGCTCCAAACCTGTACCATAATGCCAACAATCTCCCCCTTTGGACTTGATGGCAACCCAAGATCTTCAAAGTCTTCTCCCCCTTTGTCATCAAGGGCAAAGGGGTGTGCTCCCCCTGAGTGCATGCTGAAATCTCTGCCCTCCTGTGTTGACCATGCTCCCCCTGACTGTAGACAAGATCTGCAAAAATATGTTCTTCAAGAAGAACCAAGACTTATACATCATTGAAGATCTTCCTATCACCAAGAAACTCAATACATACATCCATCACCCAACCAAGTGAGGATCATCCTCCCAACCAAGTGGGGATACATAAAAAAATTACATATGACAGCCAAAAACATTACATCTTCATCCCAGGCATAGTGGGGAAACCAAGAAAGGTCGTTACATGACCTTGACACCATAAGAGAGATACCATAAGAAAGATACATGACATAGAGATGAAATGTCTAGAGCAAGACTTGTGAAAGTCACCAATAACTGATAGTAGCAGCATCTGTCAATCACCATTTAGATCAGCAACCACGATTTCCTTCTATTCTCCCTCTGCCTCTGTTCCACCTGAAACCAACAAAAGTTGTAAACTAGAACCAAAAGCTTCTAAGGTAATGCCAACAATGCATTATTAGAAGATTATCTGCTCCCCCTGAACCTGTGCCGGATGGTCTCGGTCAGACCCATATCAGAATATCTTCAACCAGAGCCTGTCCCTACTGATATCCATCAAACCTCCATATACGCAACTGTCTCTGCACAAACCGGCGTATGTACGTGGATCCTCCTCAGGCTACAACTTCATCAAATTAAACTCGAGGGATAGTGAGAGGGGGGGTGAATCAGTATTATCAAGACAATTAATCCTTTTTCAAAATCAAATGATATACGCTACTTCATCTAATTAAACCCGCGTATATACGCAATTATGCAGAAGGAAACCCACGTGTACAATGCAAAATTTTAATTTACTTTATCTTTCTGATGTTGATTGTTAATTTTTGTTTCAGAATCAAATAACCAGTAACCAGAAATAGTAAAATAGAGCAGAAAGACAATCCCACACAAGAACACAAGATATAAGGTGGAAACCCAATGTGGGTGAAAACCACCTGCTGCAATTCCTCTCTATCTTTCTTTAATTAGAAACTTCTATTATAAGTACTGGTGCAGTCCTTTACCAGTACGTAGGCTACAACCTGCAGAGAGCTACAACTCTCTCTCGTTCTCCAGCTTCTCCTGGAAGGGAGCTACAACCCCCTTAGCTCTTGCACTAGCCAAGCTACTAGTGCATAGGTGCAGGCCTACAGAAGGCTACAACCTTCTCTTTCTTCCAGGGACCACGTTTCATAAATTTTCAGACTGGATCCATGAACATCAATCAATCATCAAGATTTCTGCAAAACTGATTCACGATAATCACTTCTCTGATAGCTGTACCCAGAACACAGTAACAGTAACCAAATACCAGATTCTGAACCCAGAACACTGCAGCAACAACCAGAGGCAGCTAGATCACAATAAAATACATATACGCTACTTACAAAACTTGAAACCTGCGTGTATACGCTCATGTATTTGGAGCAACCTGCGTATACGCAATTTCCCTTTGCTGAACCTGCGTGTATACGCGCTTGCTCTTCACTGAACCTGCGTACAGATCTAAAAAGGATAATATGCTCTTTCAAACAATTAAACACAAGTTAACCCAGATTATCAGATTTATAGATCAAGCGTGCGCCTTACAGACCAGATCAAGATCATACAGATATACTATCATTCAAGCCTTAAAGATTATCACCCATCAATAGATCTTATCCTTCTTTATGCGCTTAGGTTCTTCCTTTATTCAGATCCAAATCTGCACATAACCCCAATCACAAAATGTTTCAGATCTAGCACCCGTTAGATATTCAATTGATTCCAAAAAGATGCCTTGCCAAATGATCTCCTTCCTCCTTTTATAGTCTTAGGCCTTTCTCAATACCACGGTCCAAAACCATAGTAACACAATACCACAGGCTCAATACTTGGGATCAACACGTCTGACGAGATACCATGGTCCAAAACCATAGGTTCAATTACCAAGGACTAACTGCCATGGACCAAGGGTAAGTTTTCCAACATATACGCGCTTTCTCTTGCATGAAAGTGCATGTATACGCATACGCGCCTTCAAAACATCCAACCCGCGTGTATACGCGACTTTGTCTAGCTGAACCTGCGTATATGATTTTTCCTTCATTCTAAAAACCTGAATTGAGATCTGTCACCAGATAGAGTTGCCATCAAGGACAACACCTGTGCCATAGCTCCAAACCTGTACATAATGCCAACATCCCCTTCCCCTTGTCCACACATTGGGTCTGGCCTAGAATGATACCCTGAAGGTTGATGTAGCTAAAAAGAAAAGAAAAAGAATATTTTGGCCACTCTCAATAGGAAATGTACCACAAAATGAAAAAAATGGTGGGGACATACAAATTTAGCACGTGGGCAAAAGCCAAATATGGGCTCTACCCCTTATTCATGGTCATCACCCCGGTTTCTATGGGCCCTAGATGAGCCCCCTCCACATAAAGGAGCCCATGATTGTCCCAACACCTGGTGGGAAATGAAATGCCCCACCTTAAAAGGGGGTACCTACTGTTGTATCCTATTATCACCCCAAGAAACTCTCCTAGGTTGTATCTCGGAGATGCTCGGGAACATTACAAACTCAACAAAATGTTGGAAATGGATGAATGGAAGGAATGGTGCTTGTTCAAGCCAGATAACCACTTCTATTATGCTTAACCCCAGACATGCGTGAACACCCCCAGACTACAAGGCTTTAGACCACCAATTACTCACAGTTTAAGGATTGGATGGATATGGAGAATACTGACCACACCAGCAGATGCACAAGACCATGTGATGGTCGGCTACAACCAATAAAGAGGTCTACAAATCTATTTCCTAATTCACACACAGGATGACAGCTCTCTGGCACTAAGTAAACAGAAACCTGAACAACATAATCACTGAAACATACAAGACTTTAACACAGAGGTAGGATGACGGCTCCTCTAATGCAAAACATCAAGAGTTCATGAAAACTGCATAACAGGCATAGCCTAGAAAAGAATAGAAATGGAAAGTGAGCAATTAACAGCAAAAGAAGCTTGTATTAACTGAAAATGAAGATGAGACACTGCAAGTATCAAAGTAGTTACAGTCTCCAGAAGTTGAACCTTACATCAAAACAACAACCATCAACCCTCATTACATTTGTTTTTTGGGTATATATAGAGTTTCATTACAAAAAACTTTCTACTATTCTAGGCATGGAGGGGTCATAATTGACCACCAACCGCTTTAACTACCTGGCAGAACTTCTGAGTGCAATTTGCCTGCTTCAATGAAAAAATCCGATCTTCTCAGGTGCTCTGTTGTCCTTCTCGAGTAGGTGGAGTGTCGTATGGATGAATTTCCATAACTGCTGAATCTGTTTATCTGCTCGAGGCTGGTCCTTTTCTTTCTAAGCCATACTGTTTCTTGAATGTAGTTGTTGAAGATGAAATGCGTCGAGTACTGGTAGATGATCGCCTTCATCCTTCGAGAGCACAGAACAATCAAAGGTGGCGTACTGCATGGCAAATGTACAAGTAGGGCGAAGGAGGGACATCAGCCGTTGGATCAAACAGATGGATGGCGGGGATCGTTAGGTGGGAGGAATCGGGAGATATGGGATCGGGATGGACGTAGGCTGTTGGATCTCAGGCAAACAGATCCAAAGGTTATCGGGCGTCAAAGGTGCACAGGGATTAACGATCGGGGAGGATGGTTTTGGCGATGAGTGGTATTTATCGCACCGCCTCGGGGCACAAGGTGGTAATCGTACAAGGGCGAGTGATACGAGCCAAAGCATGACGCGTGGTAGAGGAAACCTCTTTGATCGCGAGTTAACGCACGGGCGATTAGTGGGCACCGGGAGAGCGAATGTCGTCCGATCGCGGAGGGGATGATCGGACGGTGGAAGAAATAAACGGGTGGATTTCTCATTGAATGCAGTGGGGACCGTTAGATCAAGATGCATTGATAGACTATGGGAGCGCAGGGTCACATGAATATGGTTTTGCGGGGACTTAAGCTTTGTGCTCAAGGCTTGGGAAACAGGGTTTATCCCGGGTTTTAGAGGAAAGAACGAAGATAGTGAGGGTTATGAGAGCGTGAACAGAGTGAAGGAGGAGAGAAGAATGACTGATGCAAGTCCTTTTTGAGCATAACCAACACAGCCAAACCTGTATTTGACCCTCAAAGTGTCCAAATATGTAGCAGAGCTAACACTGGCTCCTTCTGGGGATGAGATCCTTCCTGTGAGGTCTCAAGAACTGGAGATCAATGCCTTTCCTATGAAAACGAACTAACAAAATTTCCTAGTGTTCCACTGGGCATGGAGTCTAACTAAGCTTACACCTAAACTGATAAAACAACATATTTACAATTTTAAGGCCAAAAGACCTTAAACAACATAAATTTTTAAAAACCGCCCATTAATTGGGCCATCAAAAACTGCTTCTCCTCCCATACTTTGCAGTATGAAGGTATTGTTCCATTGGATTTGAGAAATGATAAAAGGCCCTATCCAGAAAGCATCAAACTTCCCATGGTTACCTCTCTTTTCTTTCAGTGCATCCCACTTCAGAACTAAATCTCTAACCTGGAAATTATCTGTTTTTGTCCTTTTGTCAAAAGCTTCCTTGATCTTCTTCTGATGTGCTGCAGACTTTTCGACCAGCTATTCTCTGATTTGATGTACCTCTGCTAAATCAGTGATCCTTTTTGCCATGTCTTCTTCCTCATTCTACTCTTCTTGTAGGAACTTTGCCACAGGGAGAGTTAACTGAATTGGGAATACAACCTCAGTGCCATATACCAGCTTGAATGGAGAATTCCCTGTGGATTTCTTGATGGTCACTCTGTCAGCCCACAGTGCATATTTGAGCTTAGAATCCCAATTCTTTTTGTTGTCTTCCAGCAGCTTTTTAATTATCCTTATCAGGCTTTTATTTGAAGATTCTACTAGACCATTGCCTTAGGGGTAGTATGAGGTGGAATGAATCAGCTTAATGCCCATTGAGTCACACATATCCACCAATTCTTTTGCCCTGAAGGCTACTGCATTGTCTGCGACTAATTTATGTGGACAACTAAACCTGGTAAAGATGTTTTCTGTCAAAAACTTTGTGACCACATTATGATCAACCTTCCTGGTAAGGATTGCTTCAATCCACTTAGTGAAGTAATCAGTGGCCACTAAGATCCATCTGTGCCGGCCACTGGAATGTGGATTGAGCTCTCCAATGAAATCCAAGCCCCACTGTTGAAAAGGACCATTTGCATGTATTGGTATTAAGGGCAGGGACTTCAATTGCTGCTTCCCTTCAAATCTTTGGCACCTGTCACAAGATTTAACAAATGAAAAGACATCAGAAAATAAGGTGGGCCAATAGTACCCAGCTCTGAGGATCTTGTGGGCTGTAGTTTTCCAATAATGGTGTCCTCCACACATGCTGGAATGAAACTGCTGCATCATTTCCATGGATTGTTCTTTGTCAAGACATCTCAATAGCAGACATGAGGGGTCCCTCCAATAGAGCAAATTTTCATGAATGCAATATTTAACTACCCTGAGTTTAATAGTTCTGGCTTGGCTTAAACTGAGACCTGGAGGAATTTCCAGCTTCAACAAGAATTGAGCTATTGCCAAGTACCAATCACAAGAAGCTATATTTTTTGCCACTGACTGATTTCTTCCTTGTTCAGTTGTTTCTTCTTCTTCTGTTTGACCATTTTCTGCATCTGTGCTTATGAGATTCATGTCCAGCATTCTGCAATTTTCTTCAGCCAATAATCTAGCAAGGCCCCGACCTCTGACAAGCTTGGTGGGCTTCAATTCTATATTAAACTCAATCAACTTTGCAATCCATTTAGCCCTTCTCCCATCAGCATCAGGCTGTGTTAAGACATCTTTTATTGCAGCAGAGGGTACATATGCAACTACCTTGGAATGCAGAATATAAACTCTGAAAGCTTTCAATGACTTGATAAGATCATATGCATGTTTTTCAATGATATCATACCTCAGCTTAGTATCCCTTAATGTTTTGCTGAAAAACGCCACCAGATGCTCTAAGCCTTCTTCATCTGCTTGCAATAAAACTGCTGCAAGGGTTTCATTAGAGGCAAATGAAAATATATGTAACTCCTTGCTATAATATGGGCTGATCAAAGTAGGAGCTTCCATGATGGCTTTCTTAATGGACTCAAAGGACCTTCTTGCTGTATCAGTCCATCTGATTTCTGACCCCTTCTTCAACATGGAGGTAATATTCTTCACAAGTTCTACAAAATTTGGGATAAACCTCCTCACAAAATTTATCTTGCCCAGAAAGGACTGGATATCCTTCTTTGATCTTGGGACAGACAAGGTCTGTATTTCTCTTACTCTTTCTGGGTCAATTTTGACACCTGCAGCAGAAACAACATGTCCTAACAGCTTGCCTTCTTCTAAAGCAAACTGTGACTTTTTAGGATTGACTGAAATCCCAAACCTTCTGCACTTCAGTAATACTTTCTTCAAATGCTGCAGATGGTCTTGATGGCTACTAGAGTACACTGTTATATCATCCAGGTAGATAAGGACAAATCTATCCTTCTTTCCCACAAATGTTATATCCATAGCTCTTTGAAAGGTGGCTCCAGCATTCATCAGTCCAAAAGGCATCTTAGAATACATCAAAGTGCCCCAAGGAGTGGTAAATGCAGTCTTCTCTTAATCATCTAGATGTACAACAACCTGATTAAACCTTGAAAATCCATCTAGGAAAGACATCACTTTGGCTCCTGAGACTTTCTGCAGCAAATGCTCCATCTTGGGTAGAGGATAGTTGTCTTTCTTAGAGCATTTGTTTAAGTTTCTGAAATCAACGCAGAGCCTGATTTCTCCACTTTTCTTCCTCACCACAACCAAATTGGCTACCCATTTTGAATATCTGAGAGGAACTATGATTTTGGCAACCAGTAATTTCTTGATTTCTTTTTCAATGAGAGGAAGGAGCAAAGGGTTTATTGGTCTCAGCTTCTGCTTGAAAGGGATGGTGTCTTTCTCTAGAGGAATTTTATGTTGGATGATCTTTTTTTCATATGTTTTCAGGTCACTATATTCCTAGGCAAAGACATCAACAAATTGCTTCATTAAATTGCAGTACTCAGAACTTTGGTCAGCAGACAGATGAGTGGATAGATTTATGTATCTTGGCTAACCTGGACTCCCTATATTATGCTTACAGATTGCAGATTGGTCTTCTTTTTGGGCAGCCTTATAAGGCACATCATTCTGGTCAAACAGTCTTTCTAGAGGAATTAAACCTTTAGGTATATGATTCCTGGGAAGTTGGACAATGCTATCTTTACCAATTTTGTTTCTAAGCTGGGTTTGGGGGCTTTCTTCCAAGGCTTCATTCTCTTGGTCAATTTGCATTTCGGAAAATTCATCAATGACTTGCAGGAATCTATTTACTTCATCATCATCTTCAAAAACTTTCCAATGCTGGACATTCTCAGGCAAGGATGGTCTATATTTCATTTGGACTTCATAAACTAGTCTAGGAGGCATGGGAGGAAAAAACATGCTAGCAAGAGAATTAGCAAGCTGATTTTTGGCTCTAGGGATGTATGAGATACAGAAAATATCAAAAGAAGATTTGAGTCTCCATATCTCATCTCTGTATGCTTTCAGCCTCGGGTGCTTAGCTTGAAATGTTCTGTTTACTTGCTGAATGATCAGATCAGCATCTCCAAACACCTCTATGCTCCTGATCCCTCTGTCTTTTGCTATGCTAAGGCCCAATATCAGAGCCTCATACTTTGTTATATTGTTGGTGACTTGGAAATCCAGTTAAAAGATAGATGTGTGCTTTCCTGTTTTGGAGATATCAGCACCAACCCTGCTCCTGCAGTCTCCCTGGAACATGCTCCATCAAAGAACATCTCCCAAACCTGACTTCCTTGCTCTTCCTCAGCTTGAACTATTTGTTTCCTGAGCTGCATTGAGGCCTTCTGGGATTCTTCTATTTGGAGGATACATGCTCCAAAATCAGTGTCCACAGCATAAATAGGATGATTAGAAGTATTCTTCTCATCACCAATGATGTATGACAACTGTGCTTCTCTGTACAATCTCCTGCTCTCTCCTCCAAAAACTGGGATAGTGGCATAAGATAGATCATTCTGTAATGTCCCACCTAGTCTCTTTAACCATCCTCTGGACAACAGCATGCCAAACTTAGGAGGGAAATCTGCTACCACAATATCCATCATCAAGCTCTTCATGGGCAACTGGGTTAGGGTAATGGCTAAATCTTTGATCAATCCCATACATTTCACCTTTCTTGAATCAAATGAGAATAAATCATGATATGGTCTAGTGATACCAAGGCCTAACTCTTCCATGACAGCTTTAGGCATTAGATTGTGGCTAGCCCCAGTGTCAAGCAGGCAGTTATGAAGGATTTTATCATGAATGGTCAAAGAGACATAAAATGATGGAGAATTTTCATCAACATGTTTATTCATTAGGCTAAGCACAACTTTAGGCTTGTCGTTTTGTAAATTGACAGAGTTAGTGGAGGTTTGTGTGTATTTCAGCTCAAGAGCCTCAAGGATAGGCTTTCTAAACACTTCACTCTTTACAAGTTCTACCAGAGGCACATATATTTTTAACTTCTGGACTTCTGATTCAAAGTTGAAAGGGGAAGGGGACTTGTCAAGACCTCTTACCTCTTAAGCTGGGGCTTTGAGGATGACTGGTTCAACTGCTGGTCTTCTTTGTCTGATATTCTGTGACTCTGTTGGGACAACAGTTTTTTGGGCAGGGTTCTCTTTGACATTGCTCGCTTTTGATCTCAGATTATATCTTTGCCGCTCATCAGTCTGTAGAATAGCCTCTCTGTCCCACTCTTGACTGTTTTGGTCCTGCAGCAATGACTCTTCATATGCAGCCAATGTCAAAAAGGTAGTATTGCCTTTATCTTCCATGCAATGAATTTCATCCTCTTCTTCAAATTGCTCCTCCTCCATGACTACATTCTGGAAAGGAGCCTTAACCTTTTGGTCTTCGTTAGCTTCTTTACCCCTCTGAATGATCTGCATTTGCTCATTTTCTCTTCTGAATGGATTTGGATTTCTTGGAGAAAATGTGTTTTGAAGCCTTGCCTTCCCAAAGTTATGCTCAACCTTTAGCTTAGATATCTCAGCAACCAATGACTCTATGATTCTATTCATTTTGTCTAACTTCGGTTCTGAAGATGAGGCAGAGGAAGAAGAAGCCCTGCCTCTCTGTCTCCTTCTATCAACATGACTTTTGAGTTTTTCTGCAGCCATAATATTAGATTCTACTTCTAGGGCTACATCTTGCATATCAGCCAGAGTCTCACATCTTCTTTCTCTCAATAGTAAACAGAAATTAGAGTCAAAAGCATTGACATAGGTGATTTAGGCAGAGCTGGGGGTAGGCTTTACTTCAACTGGTATCTTGTTATACATACGATTGAATCTTTTATTAAAATTAGGCAATGATTCCCCATTTTCCCTCTTAAGGTTTCCAAACTCGGTATGGTAGTATAGCAAGTCTTTCTTATCCCCCCAATGATTCAAAAATGCATCATCTAAGGCTTCAATGTCTGCTATAGACCTAGGGGTTAATTCTCTGAACCACTTTCTAGCCTCTCCATCGAGGCTCTGGACAAAAACTCTCATCCACACATCATCTTCACTGATATCTAGGTTATCAGCATAGTTATAAAAAGACTCAAGGTGCTCTTCAGCTATTACTCCTTCTGTACCAGTAAACTTAGACATGTATTTCTGATATTCTCCTGCAGGCATGGCATTCAAGGGAATAGGCAAGACCAAGGGTCCATACCTAGCAGCTATGATTCTTTCCATCTTCGTGGGAGCTTGTTGGCCTACCATGACTGGGATAGGTGAAAAGATACTGGTAGATTGAGTGGTAGGGGACAGTGAAGTAGATGACAGAGGCAAAGGAATATGATGGACTATATGGGATGCTTTCTTTGGACTGAGATCTAAAGGGGAACTAAATGAACAAGGAGCTTTATGAATCTCTGAAGGTATTTCTTCACTAGCAATGCTAGGCTCTGTATCATCAAACTGTCTATACTCAGGTATAATCTTCTCTTGCAGAGATGCATAAGATTTCTTGAGCTTACCTAATCTTGATGCTCCTTTTTGTGATGTTTTCTTCTGCTTGGAAATCTTCTCAGGGTCAGGCACTGGGTCAACTAGTGATTTCTGAGGATTTCTCTGAGTGTGTCTCACAAACTGAGCCAGAAATGGAATGTGGAGTCGCCACCAGGTTGGTTCTCCAGTAGAGTCGCCAGATAGATGATTACAACCAGAAATGTGTCCAAACTTCGTCTATCATCAAAGCTGGAACTGTGTCATTTCTGAGGGAAGCTAAGCTTCAATCTCCTCTCCCCGGCAATGGTGCCAATTAAATTTATCACCCCAAGAAAATCTCCTAGGTTGTATCTCGAAGATGCTCGGGAACATTACAAACTCAACAAAATTTTGGAAATGGATGAATGGAAGGAATGATGCTTGTTCAAGCCAGATAACCACTTCTACTATGCTTAACCCCAGACATGTGTGAACACCCCCAGACTACAAGGCTTTAGACCACCAATTACTCACAATTTAAGGATTGGGTGGATATGGAGAATACTGACCACACTAGCAGATGCACAAGACCATGTGATGGCCGGCTGCAACTAGTAAAGAGGTCTGCAAATCTATCTCCTAATGCACAGACAGGATGATAGCTCTCTGGCACTGAGAGAATAGAAACCTGAACAACATAATCACTGAAACATACAATACTTTAACACAAAGGTAGGATGACAGCTCCTCTAATGCCAAACATCAAGAGTTCATGAAAACTGCATAACAGGCACAGCCTAGAAAAGAATAGAAATGGAAAGTGAGTAATTAACAGCAAAAAAAGCTTTTATTAGCTGAAAATGAAGATGAGATGCTACAAGTATCAAAGTAGTTACAGTCTCTAGAAGTTGAACCTTACATCAAAACAACAACCATCAACCCTCATTACATCTGTTTTTTGGGTATATATAGAGTTTCATTACAAAAAACGTTCTGCTATTCTAGGCATGGAGAGGTCATAATTGACCACCAACCGCTTTAACTGCCTGGCAGAACTTCTGAGTGCAATTTTCCTGCTTCAATGAACAAATCCGATCTTATCAGGTGCTCTGTTGTCCTTCTCGAGCAGGTGGAGTGTTGTATGGATGAATTTCCATAACTGCTGAATGTGTTATTTGCTCGAGGCTAGTCCTTTTCTCTCTAAGCCATAATGTTTCTTAAATGCAGTTGTTGAAGATGAAATGCACTAGGTACTGGTAGATGATCGTCTTCATCCTTCGGGAGCACAGAACAATCAAAGGTGGCGTACTGCATGGCAGATGTACGAGCAGGGCGAAGGAGGGACATCAGCCGTTGGATCAAACGGATGGATGGCGGGGATCGTTAGGCTGGAGGACTCGAGAGATATGGGATCAGGATGGACGCAGGTCATTGGATCTCAGGCAAGTATATCCAATGGTTATCGGGCGTCAAAGGTGCACAGGGATTAACGAGCGGGGAGGATGGTTTTGGTGGTGAGCGGTATTTATCACACCGCCTCGAGGCACAAGGTGGTAATCGTAAAAGGGCGAGCGATACGAGTTAAAGCATGACGCGTGGCAGAGGAAACCGCTTTGATTTCGAGTTAATGCATGGGCGATTAGCGGGCACGGGGAGAGCGAATGCCATCTGATTGCGGCAGGGATGATCGGACGGTGGAAGAAATAAACGGGCGGATTGTTCATTGAATGCAGTGGGGACCGTTAGATCAAGATGCAGCGATCAACGGCTGCGATCAAAAGGTGGTGATGGACTATGGGAGTGCGGGGTCACATGAATATGGTTTTGCGGGGACTTAAGCTTTGCGCTCAAAGCTTGGAGAAACAGGGTTTATCCCGGGTTTTAGAGGAAAGAATGGAGATAATGAGGGTTATGAGAGCGTGAACAGAGTGAAGGAGGAGAGAAGAATGACTGATGCAAGTCCTTTGTTAGCATAACTAACATAGACAAACTTGTATTTGACCCTCAAAGTGTCCAAATATGTAGCAGAGCTAACATATCCTACACATCATGCTCTCATCCCCGAGAGCCTTGAGCAATTATGAAGAAAAAATCATTTAAAGGCAAAAGGCACATGAAGAAGGATGGAAAAACAAAGGCCAAGGTAACTCATGTACCACGATTTACTCCCTCCTACACTCATATACCCAAGTGTGGGATTCCATTATTATGACTACCCTTGTACCATGGCATGTGGCTTGGAGCATTCCCCTAACCCCCACTTTGTTCCATCATTGTATCATCTATCATTTTCCACTTAATGGATGTACCATAGACATGTCTCCCCTTTTAAAGGTTGAAACCACCCAATAGGGTCCTTGATTAACCCCTTATTGAGCTTGGAGACACTTGTACATGACAAAGCCCATTATGGAAGGGCATGCCACCATGAAGTTCCCCATTGAATCCATGACTTGTAAGCTCTTTTACTTAATTATTCTAATGATTTGTTGTAATGGAGGAAAAGGGGATGCATTGAATATTATGCAAGACTACAGGTGGGTCTCCATTTGGGGCTTGGTCTCCCTATACAGGGTCCTAGCCCTGTAGAGGGCCACATTGGCACTTGCAGGGTGAGCGTTAAGAGCCATGGGCATCAACCATAGTGGAGAGTTCTTCATGGATCCCCATAACCACTCATTGGTTGCTTGTGTTCCACCTTTTGGAAGAAGATGATGCACCTGGTTTGCCATGTACAACCGAATCCACACTTGCACCATACACTTGGTAGATGTTCCAAGGTCTAGATGAGTATGTGTCTCACTTTAGGAGACAAAGCGAGGGCTTATATCATCATCCTAGCCCTTACAGATGGTTTACAGGAATGTTTATCCACTTGGAGACCCATGAGGATGTCCTTGTTCCCCCACACTCACTTGGGAGCACCACAGTGACTTGCTTGGAAAACGAGGGGCCAACCCCTTGTCCACTATGTTTGGAGTTCATTTTCTCACCATGGCACACTTTGGACTTCATTAGGCCTCCTCAAAGGCCCAACGAATCATTTTATTGATCATTCTACCATTTTGAGAGGCTTACTTTTGTGTTATTGAGCTATCTTGGTGGGCTTGTCACCAAGGGATGTTATTATTGCACATTATTTTATTATTTGGGGCTTAATTAGGCTAATTAGGCAAATGAAACTCATTAGAGATGGTATAAATAGATGAGAGGTGATTCATTTCTCTCATCGTTACTTGGATTTGGAATTAGTAGTTTCTTGGATAATTTCGCATTCCCTTTTGGAGGACAAGTTTGGTTTCATGGATGAATTTTGATGTTTGGATATTATTCTCTTGATCTTGGAGCTTCATTATTTTCATGATTTGATGATTGGATATACTCTTTGTACATGTAAGTGATCTCTTTTTCATGTTTATTCTTGTATTTATCATATCACATGAATGTTGTTGGGATTTTCACTATCTAGGTCTAAAATTCACTATTATTCTATGTGAAATTGTGGAAATTTTGATCTTTTGAAGATTCGCATCATTACATGTGTCCTTTATGAATGTGTGATTGTTCCTAGAGGTTATTTTGGTTGAGTATACCTTGATAATTCATCAAATATTTCACATCAAAGTATAAAGTCCTTGGGTAGCTTCTCTCATGCCTTAATTTCCATGCGAAGTTGCCTAAAGGCCTCTTTGATTGGTTTAATTCTCTCCATATCATGAATTCACCTTAACTCTATCTCTCCTAAAGGAAAGGCACAGATCCATCCACTGGTGGTCACTTAAATGATTATCTTTTTCACCTCCTTTTTTTTCTAGGCCTAGCCCTAATAGGTCACCTAGGGCATCAAATAAATTCCATTGTAGCCATAAAAACACCTCGATTTTCGGTCCATAACAGAGCTACGATTTGCTCTAGAGGCCCTCCAAATTTGAAGCAATTCCGGTGGTGGGATCCTGAGATATAGCAACCCCTAGCTCAAGGATCATTTATTTACCTAGGCTTCCCTTGGCTAGTGTCCTCATTTGGATCATTGTATCAAATCCTCAAAAGAAAATTTGTCCTTTGATCCTCTTCTCTTCCCTAATTAGATCAAGTCCCTCCTTGGTTGATAAACTCTATACTTTACTTAATTTTGGGTCCACTTGGTCTTATGTGGTCCTGTAATTTTATAACTCTGATTTCATAAAGATAACATAAAGGATAATTCTCCATAATGATTTTCCTGTCTAGGAGCCCTCTTGATAAGATATATTCCCAAACCCTAGCCTCAAGAATCATCTTAGCCCTTCCCAAAGAGCCTGCCACCTTAATTTTGAAGCAAGAATAATATCTAATTGAGCCTCTCTTGTGAATAGGACTTAGGAGACACTCCTTATCCTCTTATTGATCCATTCATCTAGTGATTTCCCTTATACCGGGTCTCCTTCCATCGGTGAAAGTCCATAAAAAGCAAGGAACCTTAGATAAGGTGACAGTGGACTATCACTCCATTGTCGCCCCTTGACCTAGTAGTTTCTCTATAGGATCCCCTCCTAGGACCCTTTCTAGTTTAAGTGGTAACATTTTTGGCACTATTTTCGGGGACACGAGACGTGTGTCTTGTTCCCTTATGACAAACATTGGCATATCTTTCTTGATGACTCAATTGGAAGAACGAAACCCTGGTTATTCATTTAGCTCTAAAGATTAATGCTTGTAGGGTGAAGCAAGCATCTATCAAGGTACTTAGATTCACACCGGGGACTCCATTTTGGCATTATATGCAAAATCATGAAAAATGGATGATTTTGATAAGTAAAGTATCTGTGATATTAGACCTGAAGAAATCCAAAACCTATGGGAGATATTGAATTTGTGGGATGAGCTTTGTGACCACTTCATAGAGCATGAGAACGAAGACTTCATACTCAATTTCTTTAACAAGAGTAGGTTAGAACTCCACAAATTAAGGAAAAATTATGAAAAGAGCCCCACGGATTATCATTTCTCTAAGCTTGCCTATTATACTAGTGCATTCAATTCCTTGTCTCATAAGATCGAAAAAAAATATGGCTCATTACCATATGAGGATTTGGATGACCAACATGATCAAGAAAAAGAGGTTGATGAGAAAATATAAGCTATAGAATTGGAGGACAATAGCAAAGAGGTGGGGAACATCTCCTCTGAGGATGATGAAGAGTATGATCCTAAAAGCATCCAAATCATGCAAGAAATAATGGACAAATATATTATGTCATGTAGGGGGTTAGTAAGGGAATATAATGCTAAGGACTTATTCTTCCATTTTTACCAGCAAGAGGGGAAACTCCATAAAATGAAGTGTGAATATAGATAGAACCCTATTGATGCCCTCCTCCTATAAGCATTATACCAAAATCATATAAAAAATACCTTAGCTATGTTCTCCAAGAGAAGAGGGAAGAAGAAAAGTCTTGCTTGCCTAGTAACAAGGATGATTTTGAGGAAAATCAAGATAACGAAGCAAGTGAAGAAATTTTTAGAAATCTTGATTTGGGAATTGATATGAATGTTGGCCCTATTGAAATCCACAAAGATGGATGTGATGATGTAGGACCTCTCATTCAAGAAAAGACTCTAGAGGATATGGTTATTGTGGATCCTTGTGATATCGACATTTATGAATTCCTCTATATAAACAAGGGAAAATGGTATTTCAACCATCACTTCGAAAATGGACCTATTTATGATGCTGACAAAGAAGATGAGGTTGAAATTGTTTCTCCTTTTCTCCAGAAAATTACTCATAACGATATATTTACTCACACCATGTAAAAGGAGGATCATTGTTTTCCATTGCACGAAGGAAGTTTATTTGATCCGGATTTAAATAGGAACGCAACAAATTACAGAAATAACCATACATATAGAGATGCAATAGAAATAATACTTCATTTTATTAATGTAAAATACTGAAAAATGCTTACAAACAGAAATGGAAATAAACCAGCTAGGGCGATGGTAGCTTATCTCTGAGAAGAGATGTGGCGGCTACATGCCTCTGAACTATGTTACAATGAGGCTCGAAGGCCTATTTATTGTTAAGAAACAATGGAAAACCCTAAACATCCAAAAACCTAACCCTAGAAGATGAAACACAAAGCTATGGGCCCCGTTTGGGTAAATTGGTACATCAACTTCTGGGGGTCGTAACTTTGGCATACGATCTTCGTTTGATGTGCACAATATCTCATTAGAAAGATCTATCTGATAACTACAACTTTGGGAAGAGAAACATCAGTCCATGGACACATGTTGCTCCCAGTTTTCCCAAATATCGTTGTTTAGGACCTCAAAACGGTTCTAGAAGTTCAGGACCTGAAAAAATGCTAAAAATATTAAATTGTGCTACAATTAAGCAAACTGAAAATATGAAATAAATAATGGTCGGGGCCTAAGTGGACTTGGCGATTGACCACGAATATCCACCCCTAGATCATTCCTCCCCCCTCAGGAAGCAATGGTCCCCATTGCGTTGAGTTTCTCTATGAGATGAGGAAACTTCTGCGGAACTTGGTCCCTGGTGAGCCACTTGCCCTCGTGAAGGAGTTAACCTGCTTTGACAACTCGATACAGTTGGATATTCTGCTGGTGAGTGTGCTTGATTTGTGTGTCCATGATCCGATCAGTTGGATCTTGTTCCATGCAATTTAGATTTAACTCTGTGGGTGTGAGTTGTTCTACAATGTCGGATGTATCTAGTAATGGTGGAAAGTATGGCCGAAGGCGGTCCACATTGAACACTAGGTGAAGGCCAAGGAACGGGGGAATGCTGAGCTCAAATGCATTGTCTCCCACGACCTTGGTAATGGTGGAAGGGCCATATCGGAGTGGTTTGAGTTTTTGATAGGCTCTGGTAAGGTGTTCCTTTTGCAAATGCAACCAGACTTTGTCGCCCACCTGAAACTTGTGTGGCAACCGATGTTGATCATGTTGTTTCTTGTACTTGGCATTTGATTTCTCCAAAATGTCATGGACTTGCTGGTGAATATGTTGGATGTGCTCAATGAAGTTGTTTGCCTTATCTATTTCGGATTGGATATGAGCCGAATCTGTGTGAGTAGCTGCAAATGGCATGGCCACATCAATGGGACATAGTGGTTGGAATCCCAAGCCCACCTGAAAAGGGTTGTGGCCAGTCGAGCCTTGCAGAGCCTGGTTGTAGCTGTGTTGAACATAGGGGAGGATCTCATCCCATGTGCATGGATGCTTTGAGTTGTACATGCGCAGAATGTGTTCGATCATACTGTTGACAAACTTTGTCTGGCCATCAGTTTGAGGATGGAAGGTTGTGGACTTAGTGAGTTTGGTGTCTAGCATCGACCAGAGACTAGACCAAAATGTATTGAGGAACCTGCTATCCCGATCTGAGATGATATACTGTGGGATCCAAAAGTTTACCCACACTAATTCAAAGAAGCTTTTAGCAGTGGCTTCTGTTGTGATATTCTTCTTGCAGGCCGCCATAATGGCCATCTTCGAGAACCTGTTGACGACCACAAAAACACAGTCGTTTCCATGCTTAGTAGAATGAAGGCCCAACATCCATGGGGAGTTTCATTGGGCCGAGGAAGACTCATGGAGGCATTGCTACAGTTCCTCCAAACCCAATGAACAGGTCGGCTTCATTGTGGAGTGGTTAGCGAAGTAACATGAAGCAGCATCACAGAGAGCACCAACAGTAGCAGCGACAGCAGAGCCAGGCATACCTGTGCATGACAAAGGGAAGAGGAAGATTGTCGATCGCATGGAGGAGGAGAAAAGCTGCAAGTTTCGAGCATATCCACTTGTAGAACAAGCAACTATGGTTATTCAGGCAAAGAGGCAACAGTGTGACAAGCGCATCACGCGAAGGTAGAGGGATAAGAAGAGAATGGAAGAAGTAGAGAAGGAGTTGCATGAGCTGAGGGAGAAACTCTAGAAAGAACAAGAGTTGCACCAATAGGAGAAGGAAGCACAACAGTAGCAGATACAGCAAGGGGTGCATCATGTGCAGACATACGAAGCAATGCCCATGCAAGTAGTTGATTCATCTGAACAGCTGGCATCAAGCGAACAAAGTGAATCGTCGTAGGGGCAAGACTTTACTCATGAGATCGAACAGGCGCTTGAATAGTTGGATGCAGACATGGAGCAATAGGAGTTGGAACAGGACACCGACCTCATGCCTCACCATAAAGAGGTTGACTCACCCGCTTCAATGCATCCAGATGATGAGAAATTCTCAAATGACCAAGGAGGCACTGAGATCCTTGGTGGTCAGCTGGAAGCAAATATGCACAACATTTCCTTTGATGAATCTCATCACAGAGTTGTGCAGTCTCACAGAGTACCGACTCCGGAAAGCCAAACATCCCCTGCGCAAGTTGAATAATGAGCGATCGTGACTGATGTGCACAAGCATCCAACTGCTTTTGTTGATGTAACCAAAGTGTATGCCAAAGCCACTAGCTCAAGTGTTCGTTTCCTCATAGCTCAAAATGAGTGAATGACGAAGGAACTATAGGTGACCAAGCAAGCGGGAGACTTGGTGACAATATCCGCCTGAGCTAAACTGAAGAAGGCAATACTAGATGAAGTATTTTCCCTTGACACAATTATGTGAGCATTGTACTCCAAGTTTGGCACTGTGCACCAAGCAGTCATCCATCTCCACGGATGGCAGCAACGATGTGCAAGAAGAGCATGCATCTTGACGAACATACATTCTGTTGTTGACAACATGCAAGCATGGACGATGAAGTACAAGGGAGCCCCGCTTCACTTGCCAAAGATGATGAGGGCCAATGTAGTCAAGCTGCAAGCACGTATCCAGAGCCAGATCCGAAACTATGAGGACCTACCACAACTCATCACCAGCATACAAGCCTCCCATGCACAAGTGTTCAAGAGAATGGATGTTGTGGTGTGCACACATACGATCCCATCACTTGGAACTCTCACCCAAGTGAAGACAAAGAAGTAGGTCTGACAGGAGCTTGACTCATACTTCGACGAGTTGATGTGCGTTGCCACCAACCCAAACTTTCCTATCAGTGCAGACATCATGCGCAAGTATGTTGCTAGTCCGGACACATTGAAGACAACGATGCGCATGCTTTCAGATGACTTGGACAGAGGAGCCTGAGCAGTGTAACTGGATGTTATGGAGGCAAGGTTCAGGTTTCAGACATATGTCACAACAGAACACACAGACACTATCAAGGACTACAAATCTTAGCATCAATATGTTACTGTTGATCAACATGAGGATGTCGAGCAATTGGACTTCTATAGTTGTCTAAGTCAGAGTGATGTCTAGTTTGGCTTGTTCAATCCATTGTTCACATGGGTACATGTGCATTGTAATGTTGAGTCATGTCAAGTGTAAGTCAAGTGCCAATAGTGGATGTAACATTCATATAGTAAGTGAAGAGTCATGAGGGTAGTTGAATGGTTACAAAGGGGAATGTCAAGGGTCACCCCACCCTTTGTTATAAATAGTCCCTCATAACTCATTGTATAGGCTTTTGGTCAACCAAGCTTATGTTAAGACTATCTTGAAGAAAGCTTGGACATTATTGTAATGCACCTTGGCTTCTCCACTGCACTAAGCTAGTTCATCTCTTTGGAGGAGCAAGCAGATGTAGCTATAGAATTTCACTATTAGGGCTAGCAGGTTTACATGGATGTATCGTATGATTGGAACTTACACTTCTTTATACAATAAGAGCTAGCACATTTTCATGCATATGTTGTTATTGTTGTTGGACTGCTCTGGTTTCTTTAATGATGTATGTTGTTTAACTTACGTATTTGTGTATGAACTGCTTCATATGAAATTATATGAATCTTTTTGCAGATGTGTTATTGGTTTAACCATCACTTTGGATTGTCAACTGATCTACTTTCCAGCTTGTGATGCATCTTTGCTCATGTGTTCCCTTCCCAACTAAGTATTGATACAGGTTGTCAAGGGGCACACTCCTCCCATCCCACTTGTGTTAGAACCTTTCATTCACCTTCCTTGACTCACTGTAGTAGTCACACCCTTGATACTGAGAGAGTTATATTACTTGCCTCTATGCAACATCGCGGTCAAGGCATTACCTTACGACCCGCTAATGGGACTCCTACACCAAACGGTTTGAGGTCTAATCGGGACTTCTTACCGGGGAGATCCCCTTTACATGTTGGCGGGTCCAACACCGTCAACACCTTTAACAAAATATATTGGTCCTTCCTTCTTCAAATTATTGAAGACTATGACTGCTAGACATGATGGATAAGTTGGATAAATTATTGATCTCCATTTCCTTATTTTCCATCCTTCTCAATGGCTCTCCCTCGGCCACCTTTAACCCATGAGATGCATGAGGTAAGGAGATCCCATCTCTCCTTTCCTATTTATTATGGCAACTAAAAGTTTAAGCAAAATGAAGGAATTTGTTCAATAGGGGAATATTGAAGGTCTTAAGACTTTTGGGGAAGATCTTTGTGTATCACATCAATAATTCATTGATAACAACATGTCCATGGGATCTCCCTCAATCAAAAAAATCACCTTTTTTCAATTTCTATATAACGTCATGAAGGCTTCAGGTATGTATATCAACAAATCAAAATCCCATCTCTTCCTTTTTAAAACACTTTGTCAATATAATGTCATATCACTAACATTTTGGGATTCAAAATATTTTTATTACTCTCAAAATACTTGGGGGATCCCCTAATTACAAACTCCTAAGAGTGGACACTTGGTTAGAATTGATAAATAATATGGACTCAAAGCTTTCCTCTTACTCTGTAGGTGGGTTAGTTATTCTGAAGTATGTACTGCAAGTTCACCCAATTTATCTCTTCATATCCCTAACAACTCCTAAATGTGTTCTCAACTCTATATACAATATTTAAACATAATTTATTTAGTAAGGGGTTCCTAAGGAAAGAGAATGGGCCCTAGTAGCATAAGAAAAACATTGTTTATGTAAGCTAAGAGGATGATTTTTCCTTCAAGATATAGAAATCCTAAACATTGTTCTAGGAGGTAAGATTCGAGTTCATTGGATCTCTATAAATTGATTCAGTGTATAAAATATGTATAGGGTCTCAATCATTGACAACTTATTTTGATGCATGTATCATAGGTGGGATCGTCCATTTGGAATCGAGCTCATAAACAAATCCACCTAATACAACGACTCTATATTTTGGATACTAGTAGTGGATAACAAACCCTATTTTGGGAAGACTCGTGGCAATAACTACCAAAATTGGGAAGCTAAGAAGGATTGGATAAGCTACAAAATGTCATGAACACCAACTTTGAAAACCTATGGCATGCTATTGGAATCTAGTTTCCACAAATACTAGCCAATGTCATTCAATATAAGAGTAAACTTGGAATCCAAATTCAAAGGTTGCAGCTTGGAACACAATTTGGGAAAATTGTCAACAAAGATTTATTTCTAAGGCTAGTGAACAAGATATTATCCAATGGGCATATGTTCAAAAAGCATCATACAATATAAAATATTCATTCTCTCTAGAGTGAGGGTTGACCAACGACCCAAAAGTAGACACAAATTAAAATACAGACACAAAACATTTGGGCTAAAGTATCCACTTCCTTTGTATATTAGTTTGAGGATGAACCTTAACATGGGTAAAACTCATCAAATGATGATTCTAGGGTCCATGTTATTTTCTCATCTATCGAGATGATATTGAAGACATGCAAAATCTCTTCAATCTTTGTCCTTTTTGTTGAGATTTTTCTGTTAATTAATTATGGAAAAATCTCATGTATGTGACAACAACAGGATTAGTTGCTATATTAGCTCCAATATTTTTTGAGGAGGAGTTAATGCATCCTATATTTGTTGTGAGGGGATTTATGATTTAGTTTTATACTCCAGCTATAAGAAATGTAATCCCGTAGAGGATTGAGAGAGTTAAGTGAGTGTAGAAAAAATAGGGTGAGCTGAGAGTATGTATGAAGAATTGAAATTGTTGTAATCTCCTGTGGAATAATAAGATTGGTGATGCCTCTGTTCTGGTGGACGTAGCCCAGATTGGTTGGGTGAACCACGTTAAATCTGTGTGTTATGGTTTTGTGATTTTGTATGTGTTGTGTATGCTTGTCTTATTTTTATTGTCGATGCGCTTTGTTCAGTCTAACAACTGGTATCAGAGCGACGCAGCAAAGGCGTGGCGGGCCCAGAACCTACAGGTCCCTGGTTGTGGAGCTGGTACGTGAGACAGAGACGCGGAAAGAGAAGTTTTTTTTTGGTTGGCACAGTTTTGGCTGGAACAGCAGCGCCAATTTTCAGCTTAAGAAGCGCTGGCGCGGATTATTTAGGAACAGTCGCGCCAATTGGTGCGGGAAGTTCAGCAACAGTCGCGCCAACGCGCCAGAAAGGCCTATTGGCGCGGAAACAAAGGGGTTAATCGCGCCAATCCCTTGCATGAATTTTATTTCCGGCGCGGGTCTTTCGCTGTCAAGGAGCGCCAAGCACTGGATTGTGTTTCAAGCGCGGATTTTCCGCTGTCAAGGAGCGCCAGGCAGTTTTTCCCTCTGGTAAAACTGTAATTTTTTGTTTTTTCTTTTCAAATTGTAATTACACAGTATGACAGAGGCATTTTATAGTAAAGAAAAGGCGTTTTCAATTTGGAATTGGAGATTGTTTTTGATACAACATGGCAAAAACTCAAAGTGCCCGTTTTGAGATCGAGAAGTTCAATGGCAAAAATAACTTCAAAATATGAAAGTGAAGATGCATGATTTAGTTGTGCAACAAGGCGTGGCGAAGGCGCTGTTGGGAAAATCCAAACAGCCTTACACCATGACAGATGATGAATGGAATGAGTTGGATGGAAGAGCTCTGGGCAGTATTCGACTGTGTTTGGCGGATGATGTTTTGTTTAACATCGTGTCAAAGAAAACTGTTGTTGGTTTATGGACAAAGCTTGAGAAGCTGTACATGACAAAATCCTTGACCAATAGGATTCTTCTGAAGCGACAATTGTACAGTCTGCGCATGAAGGAAGGTACAACTATTACTGATCATTTGAATGTCTTTAATACTCTCCTGGTGCAATTAGAAAGTATAGAAGTAAAATTTGAATCAAAAGATAAAGCTATAACTTTATTATGCTCGTTGCCCGAGTCATGGGATCATTTTGTTACTTCTATAAGTCTAAGTATATCAGAAACCCTTGAATTTGATGATGTTGTTGGAGCTTTGTTGTCCGAAGAGACAAGGAAGAGGTCAAATTCAGAAACCTCTACATCAGAAGCAATCATGGCTAGAGGTCGTTCTAGAGAAAGACGCTTCAGTAAGCACAACGACTCACATTCAAAATCGAAAGGGAAGAAGAGTAAGGTAAAGTGCTAGTTTTGTGGCAAATCAGGACATTTGAAGAAGGACTATTGGAAGAGACAGCAAGCATCCAAAGAAGACTCTTCAACAGAGAAGAAAGAAGCAAACACGACAAATACAGGTTCAGCATCCAAGACAGGTATGAGTGATGAAGTGTTATCAGTTGATTTGTCTAGTCATGATCAACATTGGCTGTTAGATTCTGGTGCATCAAATCACATGTGTATTCATAGGGAATGGTTTAAAACTTATAAACCAATCAATGATGGAGTATTTTACATGGGAAATGATGTCACATGTAACATTGTGGGAATTGGTAGCATTCAACTTAAAATGTTTGATGGGACAAATAAAATTTTAACTGATGTAATACATGTACCTGAACTAAGGAAAAACCTCATTTCATTAGGAGTACTGGACACTAATGGATATAAAACCTTTATTCAAGGTGGAGTTATGAAAATTTATAAAGGAATTTTACTAGTAATGAAAGCAAAGAAGGTTGGAAATCTTTTTCAGTTAGAAGGAAGAACAGAATTAGATCATGTTTCTACAGTGTCTAAAAATGACAGTAATTCTATTCGTTTATGGCATCAAAGGTTGGGCCATATGAGCGAAAGAGGTTTAAAGATTTTATGTGATCGTAAGTTACTTCCTAATCTAAAGTTTGTTAAGTTAGATTTCTGCAAACATTGTCTGTTTGGGAAACAAAGCAAGCAAAAGTTTAAAACTGGAAAACATACTAGTAAGGGAATCCTTGATTATATCCATTCTAATGTTTGGGGTCCATCTCCTATAACCTCATATGGCGGTTCATCGTATTTTGTATCTTTTATTGATGATTTCTCTAGAAACGTGTGGGTCTACATGTTAAAGAAGAAGTCTGATGTGTTTACAGTTTTCAAACAGTTTAGAGCATTAGTTGAAAACATCACTGGTAGAACCATTAAGTGTTTAAGAACTGACAATGGTGGTGAGTTTAATTCAAAGGAATTTGAACATTATTGCAAGGAAGCTGGGATCGAAAGACATAAAACCACTGTATATACTCCTCAGAAAAATGGAGTTGCTGAACGCATGAATAGGACTCTTTTAGAGAGAGCAAGAAGTATGCTGAGTAATGCCAATTTGCAGAAGGAATTGTGGACAGAAGCGGTTGCTACAGCTTGCTATTTGATAAATCGATCACCATCAACTGCAATAGGATGCAAAATTCCTCAAGAGGTATGGAAAGGCCATCCTTGTGATTATTCTAAACTAAAAGTTTTTGGTTGTGATGCATATGCTCTAGTTCCAAAACATCAGCGTTCTAAATTAGATCCTAAATCAAAAAGGTATATCTTTGTTGGATATGGTGATGGGACTAAAGGATACAGATTGTGGGATCCTACTACTCACAAGATCATCATTAATAGAGATGTTAAATTTAATGAGTCCTCACTTGAAAATTCAGATGTAGATGATAAATTGAAACAAGATAATGTATCTAAGCTTCAACACATTCAGTTTGAAACCAGTACAAATACTTATGATGATCAAGATGAACATGGTTCAGATGCTAGTCATGAATAAGTTTCAGATGCAAGTAATGAACAAGTAGAACATGTTTCAGATGCAGATCATGAAGAAGTTCCTACAGATAATAATCAGCAAATTGTGGAAGTACCAGAAACATCTTTAAGGAGGTCCACGAGAATTAAACGTCCTCCTAGAAGGTATGATGATTATGTTACTTAAGTTTCTTTAATCGCTAACGATGATGAACCTTTGTGCTATCAGGAAGTTGTAGAAGGTTCTAAAAGTGAAAAGTGGAAAGAAGCTATGAAGGACGAGATGATGGCATTGGACAAGAATGACACATGGGATCTGGTAGAACTTCCTAAAGACAGAAAAACTGTGGGATGTAAATGGGTGTACAAACTGAAAAGGGGTGTTGATGGTACAAAGGACAGGTACAAAGCAAGGCTGGTCGCGAAAGGTTTTTCTCAGAAAGCAAGCATTGATTTTCATGAGATATTTTCACCAGTTGTAAAAATTGTTTCAATTCGAATTGTATTGGCATTAGTTGCTTTACTTGATTTAGAATTACAGCAACTAGATGTTAAAACTGCATTTTTACATGGAGATTTAGATGAGGAGATTTATATGGAACAACTGGAAGGGTTTGTTCAAAATTGCGACAAGAAATTTGTCTGCATGCTCAAGAAATCAGCATATGGTCTGAAGCAATCGCCTCAACAATGGTACAAAATATTTGATTCTTTCATGTTGAGTCAAAATTATATAAGGAGTGAATATGATCATTGTGTTTACTTTAAGAAATTAAGTAATGGCATGTTCATTATCTTAGTGTTGTATGTTGACGATATGCTTTTAGCAAGCAAAAGCATAAGAGAGATCAACAAGTTAAAGGCTCAGATGGCTAGGACATTTGATATGAAAGATCTAGGAGCAGCAAGACAAATTTTGGGAATGGAGATTTTCAGAGACAGGAGCAATGGTAAGCTGTGGCTATCACAACAGAAGTATATTGAGAAAATACTCTTGAGGTTTGGTATGAACAATGTGAAGCCTGTTTCAGTCCCTTTAGCTTCCCATTTTAAGCTTTCTTTGAGTTTATGTCCTAATACAAATTAAGAAAAGGAATATATGTCTGGAATTCCATATGCCAATGTAGTAGGTTGTTTGATGTATGTGATGGTTTGTACTCGACCAGATATTTCACATGCAGTTGGGGTTGTCAATAGGTATATGGAAAATCCAGGAAAAGAACACTGGTCAGTAGTGAAAAGGGTGCTTCGGTATTTGAGAGGCACAAGTGATTATTGTATCACTTATAACAAAAGTAGTAAATTTGTTTGCGGATATGTTGATTTCGATTTTGCAAGTGATTTGGATAAGAGAAGGTCAACTTCAGGGTATGTCTTTACTCTTGCAGGTGGAGCTATTAGCTGGATGTCAAAGCTACAAAATATTGTTGCTTTATCCACTACTGAAGCATAATACATAGCTGCTTCGCATGGTTGCAAAGAAGCGGTTTGGTTGAAAGGTTTGATTGGTGAGTTTGGTAGGTTACAGGAAAACATCAAGTTATTTTGTGATAGTCAAAGTGCAATTCATTTGGCTAAGAATCCGGCCTATCATAGTAAATAAAAGCATATACCTATCAAGTACCATTTTTTAAGACAAGTTATCACTGAAAGGGGTGTTTCTCTTGAAAAAGTGCATATGAAGGAAAACTGTGCAGACATGTTCACGAAACCAGTTTTTTTAGAGAAGCTACGTTGGTGTCTGGCTTCTCTTGGCTTGCAGAAAAGATAAAAATAATAAATGAAGAGGGTATCAGGCTAATTGTTGTCAAGGTGGAGATTGTTGAGATTTTTCTGTTAATTAATTATGGAAAAAATCTCATGTATGTGACAACAATAGGATTAGTTGCTATATTAGCTCCAATATTTTTTGAGGAGGAGTTAATGCATCCTATATTTGTTGTGAGGGATTTATGATTCAGTTTTATACTCCAGCTATAAGAAATGTAATCCCGTAGAGGATTGAGAGAGTTAAGTGAGTGTAGAAAAAATAGGGTGAGCTGAGAGTATGTGTGAAGAATTGAAATTGTTGTAATCTCCTATTGAATAATAAGATTGTCGTTGCCTCTGTTTTGGTGGACGTAGCCCAGATTGGTTGGGTGAACCACGTTAAATCTGTGTGTTATGGTTTTGTGATTTTGTATGTGCTGTGTATGTTTGTCTTATTTTTATTGCCGCTGCGCTTTGTTTAGTCTAACACTTTTTGGACCAACATTGGGTGAATGCAGTTATTCTCATGTGTTAATCTAATTATAATTGCAGTAGTGTCTTGAAATTTTTAACAAGATGGAGGCCAATACCTATAGAAATCATATCCTAAATAGTATATGGGTCATATTACTAGGATTCATTCTCTGGGAGTTTTATAGGGAAGGAAATAGGCACATATTTCATAACATCACATAAAACAAGAAAATTGTAGGGAGAAAAATTCAACAAAATATTCTTGAAACTATTGTACTCCCTCACTAGTTCGATTAAGATTAGAAATATCAAGGAATTGAATTTATCATCATTCAAAATTAGAATATAGCTATAAGAATCCTTTATTTCCCCACAGAGATCCTATGCCTCTCCACTTGTAGAATCCTAAAGCCTAGCTTCCTCCCTCATATAACTACATTAAGCTCAATTTTGAAGGCGCTTCCAAGGTTAATATTGATTCACCTAGATATGGAGGTGTTCTTTCAAATTCTAAGGAGCTACCATCCTTCTCTTTACAGGATCCTTGGGCTTCAATACTAACAATATCATTGAGCTCTATTTTCTTGAATTTGGGCTTAAGTTATCTTCCTCCCCCAGTCTTTGCAATTTCATAGTCGAATGGAATTCCCAATTAATCATTAAAATGTTCATCAATTCTCAATGACTCTCAACCTAGTAAATTATCCACCAACTAACAAATTTAATATAGTTTTGCACAAGTAGCCATAAATTTGCATTACTTTTATTAGGTGATTCTCCCCTCTCTAGCATAAGGATATTTAGTAATAAGTTGTCAGATAGACTTGCAAATGAAGGATTTAAATTATCTTTAGACCCTCTAATGAAAGCTTGGGAAGATCTCCCACTATGTGATCAACTTAGGAAGATGGACTTCTAATCCACATATAAGGTGATATACGATGAGACACATGGGAAGAAACATGTCAACCATCCCTTCGAGCACTAATGCAAGGAGATGTGCCAACAACTCCTCTTATGGGATAACTATATCACTAAGTGGCCTCCAAAGGAACACATATTTCCATTGTTGTCTTCCACCTCCAATCTTATTTGATATTTATTGTTTCGTGGCTTTAATCCCTGCCTCAAACCAACTTTATTTATGATTTTCCTCAGTTAATTCAATCTAAATTTTAACCATTATGTGATGTTTTCATGGTTGGAATAGTTGACCTAAACATTGCAACCTCTAGGATGTCTTGTTTGGGTTGTCATTCTATCTAGATGATTCTTTCCACATCATTGTGGGGACTAGAATGGTGTCACTCTTACTTGCAACATTTACCCTCTTTGTGGGATATTTTTCTTCTTCTACCTTCTCTCATTTTTGAACACTTTAGATGTATGGGTCTTTGGCTTGAGTTTCCCATCTTTGTTTGTCTACTTTTTTCATTCATTTTTACGGGCTTTATTTGACCACTCCCTCTTTAGCATTATTGCCTGCACCACACACTAGTCTTATTCATAGTCCTTCTCCTGTTCCTTGTGTCTCTTCCATGTTGATACAAAGAGACAAGTTCCACATTGGTGTCACCTATTAAGGCTCGTGGGGGCTCTCATGCTCACTAGTGAGCCAAATCCTCCACCAACCTTTATCGTTTCCAAACACCACTTGTTATTGAAGCTATGCTCAGGGAGGAAGAGAGATATATTATTAGGGAGAGAGGCTTCTTTTTAGATGCAGACATTGTAGGGGAAGTGGAGGATAAGGTCCCTAGCACTAGTCATACTTCTGGAACACAACAAGTTCTTGTAAACAATTGAACTATATTAAAAAGTGAAGACATTGTTATGACGAATTTTCCTAGACCACAGTGATGCTAAGGAGGAAATTATCATATTGTTGAATGAGATTTAACTATTTGTAAAATCCATGGACTAGTGCCTCCAAAAAATTAAAGATCAGCTCAACCTTACACCTAAGCCAATAAACTCTCTTGTTAATGAAAAATTCTTGTTGATTTTTCTCCATCAGAATAACTTCATGCTATTGTTATAGTTCTCCCTCTAGGAATTTTTATTTACATGCATATATAAATTGATAGGCTAGACGGTGGATATATTTGGACCAAACATTTAGTTGTTTTTTCTCTATTTTTGAATCTCCATATATGGCTATCTAAGAACATATGTTTTTTCCATTAATCTGGTTTCCCTTGAAGCAAAATCAGGCAATACCAGGACTTTAGTGTGGTGTTTTGATATATATATATATATATATATATATATATATATATATATATATATATATATATATATATGCTTGTAGAAAGCAATGAAAGTAAAAAAATATTATTACCCAATAGGTTCTTTTGTGTACTTCAAACACTTTAATATGGAGTTGATGCCTAACATTTTAGAAAATATCAATAACATTTTTTATTTATTTTGGTGAGTCTTGAGATGATTGGCATGCCTAACTTGTGGCTTGAGTAGTTGCAACCTAGGGGCATCTAAGCCATCAAAATCACTTGAGGATTGCACCCGACCTAGGCCACACCAACCCTTAGCATGCCTCGATTTTTTCCCATGGGGTTTTGAATCGATAATAACAAAAAATATTTAATGTGGGTAAGGAATACAATATTTCAATATCAATTATATATAATATAAAAAGAGAAATCAAAGGTACAAAATAGCTCATGAAATTCATAAGTGATGTATATATGAATGCATGGTATATATATATATATATATATATGCGAAATGACACTAAAAGAATTCTCCCATTTAAAACAATTCAATTGCATGTTACTCAATAGGAAGGAGATTTGATAGTCCTTCTATACTCCATATATAGTTAGAACATTTCAATGAATGTTTCTTAGTCTAAAGGATATGTGTAAATCCTTCCATGCTTAATACGAAGTTGACATGTTGTGTACACACTAGATATATCATGCATTGATAAATCAAATTCCTCTAGGTGCAAACTTCCTTTAGAATGTAAAACTTGTTGTATAACCATCTACATATTTAGAATTTGTTATTTATTAAAATGTTATTTTGATTCATTTCACATTAACAAATGAACATTGTGATTTTTATTTTCTAGGTTAACATAAGAGAGAGTTAAGAAAATTAAAATTATTATCCAAAATTAGTTTATGGTGCCAATTTTATTATTACAATTTTAAATATATATTTTTTTCCTTCGGAGGCACATTCTACACCCCAACTTGATATAGATTTGTAATTCCTTTTGTGCTTAACTTGGTGTTGCTACTTTTCACTTTTTAAATAAAAATAAAAATATTTCCTAAATAAAACACCAATATAAACTATCATCAAAGAAAAAAATAAAGATACATATTTGATTACTTTTAATTAAAAACATTACAAATCGATATGAAGGAGATATAATTGCTTTAGTGCTTAACATAGAGTTTACATACAGTGTTTAAAAAGAAGTATTAATAACACCATGATTGTATATCAATTTGAAAAATAAAGATAGAGTAATTAACCTACATAGATAAAAGAAGCCTAGATTGTAACATCAATCATACTTTTTAAGTTACTTTAGATACCACACCCACTCATTCACACACACATATCTCTCAAACCCCAACATTTTATTTGAAATAATTTTGTGTTATGGGGCCAGGTATAAGTTTGACATTAAACCTAGTTAATGTGAGATTTCTTTTCAATCATGTTAATTTAGTCAAGGGATGTTTGTATTAAGAAGAATAATGCAAATATTGGGTAAAATTAGCATAATTAACACCATCAAGTTTTAGCATCTAGCTAGAGGAAGTTTGTATTAAGAAGTAGTCTCAATTTTAGAGAAAATTAATAAAATATATATCCTTTAAAACCTAACATATTTAAACTATGTTAATGAAGCTAGAAGAATAGGTCAAGCTAAAGCTACATGAAAGTCCTAATCCACATTTATGAAACATAACTTTGCATCTAAGTTGAAGAAATTAAGCATTACGAAGTTGAGTATATTTCCTAATAAATATGATAATAAAAAATGAAATCCTGTATCCAGAGTTGGGTCAAGTCTTTAATGAGATGGAAAAATAAATCTCCCCAAAAATATGAAAACTAAATACATGAGATGAAATCAAATGCAATAATAAAATTAAAGACAAGTTATTAATTAATTTACTAAAATACATAGTTTTCAAAATTTAATATTTATTTATTTATTTATAAATATATATTAAAATTTAATATTTATTTTCAAAAAAATCCATATTACAAAAATTAAATACAAATAAATTTACTAAAACAATTACCTCCCTTATAGGGTTATATACCAATTTAAATTTCTTCTATAAAACTACGTGAATTTTAGATACCAGATGCTCCTTCAAATCTTATCATATCTATATCATAAAGTCGGGTGAGGATTCAATGAATTTGATGGAATACATAACCTCCAAAGTTGAACATCTAGAAAGCAAATTTGTACTGTAAAGTTGAACCCAAATCCGACGTGATTTGTACTTTATAAGTACCCTGCATAACCTCGCTTTTTGGCCAAAAGATACTCTCAAGTGAAAAAGGTTATAGAAATTTGTGTTTTTTAAATTGAAAAAAGACAAGATTGTATAGTTAACGGGTTGTATGGCTACTTTTTCTTATTTTTTAGTTTGGTAAAATATTTTAATGTCATGATATATTGTATGTACTCTAAACTATAATAAAATTGTAAAATGAGTTATATAAATATTTGTTTAGATTTTTTTAATTAATTTTTTTAATATAATTAAACATTTTTTTGGTAGATAAAAACTACACACATATATAACATGGAAGAGAATGATAACAAGTTAATAATTATTTAGTTAATATTAAATGATGACAAATTTTTTTTTATGTAATGTTCATATTATTGTACACATTTCATGTTATTAGACTATAAATTGATATAATGAGAGTTTTACAAATTGTAAACATGTTATTTTTATATTTTTTTTCAAATTTATATTTTTTAAATTATTTTTTTGTAAATTAAAAAATAAAACCCATAAAAATTGTCTATCCAATACTTTACACCAATGAAAAAATTGAATTTTTGAATTTAATGACAAACCATTTGTGTTTATGGTGTATAGTAATGAATATATAATGTTATTTTTCAAATTATTTATATTTATTGTACATAGTAATTAGTTATATAGTACATAGTAATTAATAATAGAGTACACAAAAGTCAATTCTGGCCTATTTCAACCAATCATATTTGAAATAAATAGAAACAAATTTTATTTAAAAATAATAAAATTAATTTCATAATATTAAACTTTGGAGAGATTTTAAATTTTTTTAGTCAAAACAAAACTAATAGCAAGTCCTTGAAATTGTTTAACACTTTAAGAGATGGATAACAAAATTGTTAGATATAAAGTTAAGAATTTGATTGTCTCTCAATGTTGAGATTCCACTTTTATTGTTGTAGTAATTATTGATATTCACTAATAAATAAGGTAAAAGTATAAATCAAAATGGCCATGCATATTTATTTGTCTATACGCTCATTAATAAGTGGGGTTGTATGTGCCTTTAGTTAGATTACGTCTTTGCTTAAATCTGGCAATGGGCATATACAACCTAGCATTAATGGTTGCCATATACAGCGTAGCATTAATGGGGGCATATACAGTCTCGCATTAATGGTCGTATAGACTGATAAATATTGGTTGTCAACAAATTGGCGACCAATATTTATCAGTCTATACGCCCATTAATGGGCGGGAGTTGTATATGTCCACTGCTAGATTATGTAGTTGATTAAATCTCGTTGTGGGCATATACAACACTGCACATTAATAGGCGTATAGACTGATAACTGATAAATATTGGTCGCCAAACAAAACCGCCCTGCATATTTCTCAATTGACAGGCTCATTAATATGGGGTAGGCATATACAACTCCACACATTAATGGGCGTATAGACTGATAAATATTTGGCCCATTAATATAGGATAGGCGTACACAACTCCACACTTTAATGGGCGTATAGACTGATAAATATTTAGCCCATTAATATGGGGTAAATATTTGGCCCATTAATATAGGGTAGGCATATACAACTCCACACATTAATGGGCGTATAAACTGATAAATATTGATTGTCAAACAAATCCACCATGCATATTTATCAATCTATTGCGAAAGCTGTATATACCCAGAAGTAAATTATGTCAAAAATAAACATATATATCTTCACACATTAATAAACATATAGGCTGATAAATTAACTCTAAGCACAGTCATCAATGGGCATATAGACTAATAACAGTCAATGGGCATATAGACGGATAAATTGACTCTAAGCACAGTCAATGGGGATATAGACGGATAAATTGACTCTGAAGCACACAGTGGTGTACTGTCTAATTAAATATCCCTGGCTCAACAGTACGGTCATCAGTGTACCTAAATATTCCACACTTCCAGTTGCGTATTCAAAATGTGCACAATTATTGACTCCGAACGTTCGATTTTGCTTTGACTTTTCGAATCGAGTGCAACTTTTTCTTTATTTGTTGAATGCTCTATATATATAAAATAAAACAATATCACGTGAAAGGTACACGAAGTATCGTATCATTGTACAGAGGGCATTCGCTATATAATATTCTTGCTCTCCTTTCTTCTACTTGCAAATTTGCAGGGGCCTCCATTATTGAGAGTACCATATTTTCAGTGCTCTAGCAGTTTATCAGAGGAGTTGTATTGTATGCCATATATTCTCCTGCTCTGTTAAATCTGGTGAAGGCTGGATTCTTCCTCATCTCGTCCAGAATGGGCCACTTCAATCGTTTGCTACACAGAGTTACCAATATCCGGTCCTCCAGGCGGCCATTGGCGTTTGTCAAAATACAGAAGAATGACAGAAGTAGACACGATTCAGACGGCAACAGCATTGTTCCCAAGGGGTGCCTGCCTCTATATGTGGGGCACGATATTATTATGAGATTTGTGATAGAAGCCAGCGTTCTCAGCCATCCCCTATTTGGGGAGCTGCTAGAGGCTTCTGTACAGGAATTCGGATACGAGCAGCAGGGGGCTCTCAGGATTCCCTGCGACGTCTTCTTGTTTGAGAGGGTTCTTAATCTTATTAAGACGAGAAATCCAATGTTATCAAATTGTCATCAATGATTTGGGATACGGTGCTCTTCTTTTGTAGTGAATGTATCCAAATTCCATTAATGGATTTTCTATTTTTTTACCACTCATCAAATCAAAATAAGTTATTTTTTTTTAAATTTTAAATTTATATTACATTTTCATTGTACACTGGGAGATTTGTACATTGATTCAGAGAAAGGTAAAAGGTCATTTCATAGGTATTGGGTTTCAACTATTATTACTGCTCTATTTAGATTTTAGTATAAATCATGAAAACTAAATCTAAATTATTTGTAATGAAAACTAAGGACTGCAAGCAGTAGAGTTACCCTGGTGAGATAGGTGAGCTGGGTGCATGAATTAATGCACAATTATTTAGATTCTCGGTTTTTATTATAAAATTTGAATCTTTTGAGTTTCATATAAAAATGGATTTGGAAAATAATGAAAATAAAGTTTAATTTATTTGTGACCAAAAAACCCAATAATTAAAAATATATATATATAATTTGTAATGAGATATAAAGACGGTAGGGAAAGGAGTTACAGGTAAACTAAGTGAGCTGTAAGTTACGGATTAGTATATAATTTTTCGTAATCTTTCAACAGATTGTATTGAATACGAAAAAGATCAATAGGTATAAAATGAATTTATTTTTAATTAATATATTATTGTGAAAATATTTTTTTATGACTTATAATTTATATGAAATTTATTATTAAATTGAGACTTCTGTGATCAATATCAATTTTTTTGAAGAATTTTTGGGCGAAAATTACATGGAGAAATTTTTGCCGACGTGTTTCGAACCAACCAGTGTGGTTCTTTTTGTTTTAAAAGAAAATTAAAATTTATTAAATATATATATTTTTTTCAAACTTGTAATAATTTAAAATACATAAATTTAATATTTAAACAATTATATATATATATATATATATATATATATATATATATATATATATATAAATAAATTTTAAATTTTTAAATAAAATAAAAAATTGTCATAATCTAGTGGTCAAATTAACTATAAAAATAGTTATTTTTAACTATTATGTAAATATATACTCATTCATCACCATTATTCAAAAAACCATAAAATTTAATAATAAATACTTATATATAATAACTACCTAATACTAAATAACCGCTGAATTATAATAAACCTTTTTACTATTAATTTTTTTTTTTAAATCCAACTTAAAAAAGTATTTAAAATAATCCTAACATATAATGCTAGTCAATATTGGAACGTACGGCCTCCATCCATATTCCTATGTGATTGCCCATCGTGATCCAAGCGACCAACCCGCAGTGAAACTCGGGTGCGAGGGGCCCATGGTCCACTACTTGATTCCTTCCCTCTTCAACTGCACCATTGCTCATTCAATAATAAAAAATGTTTCATGGAAAATTTAGTTGAAACCTTACTTTTAAGAGTCTGTTTTATATAATTTTAATTTACATATAATCAGTTATATGATTTTCATATACTTTGTTTCTTTCTTTTAATTTTTTTTAGTGTTTTTGTTGAATAATGTTAATATTTTCCATTTATTTATTGGTTTTTAATTTATTATTTAATAATTATAATCTATAATCTTAATCATAATTAATATTCATTGAAATTAAATTTTGTTTATTTTTAAGAAAATAGAAAATTATTTAGAATTCCTCACAATATTATTTATATACTCAAAAGAAATTAAAAGAGTGCTTTAAGATTATCATAGTTTTGCAAAGTTAAGAATTTATAGAGTTGTATAGTGACAATTTTTTTGAAATTGAAATTTAATTTAGATATATATTGGACATTTAGATATATCTTGGACATTTTAAAAGAGATTTTTTTTTTTCATCCTACAAAGTTTTGGGAGTTGAGCAATCCCAAAGTTTCCATAAGGAACTTATAAATATTTGTTATGAGTTTAGCTATTAATAAAGTCATCTCATAAATTTCTATTATAAATCTTAGTTTAAAACTATGTGGTTTATGCTCCCAAGGGGGTAGCTCAATTGGTGATCACCATGATATGAAGTCTTTGTGAAGTGCATGATTCGAGGTTCAAATCCCCCTAAAAGCCTTGTGGTCCGTGTGTAGGGATGTTCATGGGTTCACTTAGAGGTTTAGTGGTAGTGACCATAATCAACTTCATGTCACACGAGTACAAGCCTACCACAGTGGTTGATTCCTCTAGACACAAGAAAGAAACAAAAACCAAAACTATATTTTATATCATTTTCATTTATACATAAACGAGTATATGATTTCCATATACTTCATTTCATTTTTAAAAGTTTTTTGTAGTGTTTTATGAGTGGATGATGTTTATTTCTTCAATTTGCATATCTACTATCTAGTTTATTATTCAATAATTATAAATCATGTTATGATTAATGTTCACTGAAATCAAATTATGTTTATCTTTAAGTGATAATTTTTTTGAATTTTATTTTTATTTAAAGTTTTATTTTTATACTTAGAAAGAATTAAGAGAATTGCTTCAAGATCACCATAGTTTTGTTAAGTTTAAAAGTTTAGAAAGTTGGTAGCATGAAATGATGAAAACTTAACCAAACTGAGGAGAGGGGCGGAAGGGAGGGTTCGGGATGAATCAAATTAGTACATTCATGGACATTAATTTATTTTCTTCAATACTCATTAACTGAACTTTTAAATTAGCATCTTAACACATAATGACCAACAGATTAAATATGTGAAGAACAAGTAATAAGTAAACCATAACATCACATCAACACATAAAATCAAGCATCTATGGACACCAAATATAAGTGGAAACCTATAAAGGGAGAAAACCACAATTTTGATATTGTTGTGATACAAAGGCCAGCTCCTACTCCCTTATTACATCTGATTTTCTGTAGGCTCAAACCTACTGGAGGTTGCCACCTCAATTTTCTGCAAGCTGCCACATGCAAGGAAGCTCCAACTCTCATGCATTTTCTGTAGGCTACAACTTCCAAGAGGATACTACCTCAACAAAATCAAACCTGATATTTATCAAGTAACAACTTGAATGGAGACCCCAATCCCCTCATGAAAAATGAAAATAATATGTTGGCTTACCTAGTCTATAGTATTTCATATCTCCATCTATGATTCAGATTCTTCTTCTCCATAAACCTACATCACATCTGCTTTATATGTTTCAAGTAACTAATGCATAACATTTCAATAAGCTCTCACATTCTCTAATAATCTAACCCTCGAGCTCTCCAACCTTGCACAAATTTATAAATGAACTTTGATGGTTGTTTGTTTTCCACTCACATGAATATGAAATGATAAGACTTATCTCTTTGCATTCCAAAGGTGTCTCTTCAATTCAAAAACTGCTTAAACTCTTGAATATTAAAATACATAAAATGAATTTCATCATATCCAAATGTCATGCGTTCATATTCTTCGTGTCAATAAAATAAATAAATAGCATGCACTAATACAATCTTCTATTCATATTCGAATAGCCCCACATCACAAAAAAAATCCATGTCTTTGCCTTTGCCTTACATCTTGCCTTCCCTAGCATCATGTATTTGTCTTACCTTTGTTTTCATGGAGTTTTGTCTTTGCCTTGCATCATAACAATTCATCTCAACCAAACTAGTCTTCAAATTAGCCTTACACAACAAGCATACCGAGCATGCCAATCTTCTTTGCAAACATAACAACCATATGTAGTATACCTTCGTGCTTCTTTGCCATAACAATATATGCAATCAACATATGAAACAAGATACCAAGTTGTTTTCCTTTACATCCAAGGTATGACAATTCTTGTATCAATAGAAGTGTGCCATCATATTTTCTTGTTCCTTTACCCTTTGTTGTTCTTGTTGTTCCTTTGTCATCACCTTCATCTCTTGCTATCAAATATCACTGCAACATAACTTACTTCTCTTATGCCTGTGTTGATTTTTTGTTGCTCATTTGGCATAAATGATAATAATGCCATCAATAACCCCTTTGGAATTGATGGGAAAACTTTTCTCCTCCCCCTTTTGTTGTAAGAAAACAATTCTCCTGTCCATTGTTTACCTCCCCCTTTGACATCAATGGAAAGGGGGTTTAAAGCCTATCAACAAGTGAGTTCCTCCTTGAATGCCAACATCTATATTTAGGTTTTATTTGTTGGTAGTCTTCTCAACTCTTTGAACATAGATTTCAAAATTAGGTTCTTGGAAATTTGTTTTTCCTTCATTCTTAGCTTATAATCTAGGCATTTTTCCTTTGATGTTGAGTTTTAATATCAATCAAAACTATGATTCACACAAACACTGGATGTCAATAATTTTGTTCTTCATAATATATGAATTTTTCCATGATATATTGTACACAACGAAATGTATGTAATTTATTTAAACTAACACAATGTAATTCCAATACTTATTCCATAATCCAATGTTGCTCCAATTTAATTGATAATCAAATTATATACTCAACCCTCCGGTATAATCAATTCTCCAATAATAAGATAGCTCCACTAACAAATTTTTGGTTGATTCAAAATGTATTAACGCTCTCCAAAATAATGGATAATGTTACCCACTCCATAATAAGCTTGTAATTAACACATACAAAAGATTGTTTCCAAAAATATTAACACTGCTTTCCACATTGTATACACTGCTCTCTGTAATGGGTATGCTGCTCTCCACACATTGTAATATCCTATTGTAATATCGTTTGCAACATTGTAACACTATCACATTAACCTTATACCAACCGCTTTGCAAGTTCACTGCAATCTAACACATTGCAACAAACATATCACATTGTTCTACCAACAACATTTCAAATTCATTGTAATCTAACACATTGCAAAGGAATATCCTAAATGTATAGAAAAAACATTCCCTATAAATTATTACATTTAAGAACATGTATTATTGCATAGGATAAACGTGCATTGTAAAGAACATATCTCATTACATATAAGCTTGTATGACATTCCATATAACCCTCATTCCATATATCGTTGAAGCATTAGACCATATATCATTGAAGCATAAAATATATATTGTATCCACACACACACACATATATATACTCAACTGATAAGGTCCCTACGTTGCCCATATTATGTTCCATTAAACGTATCATATGATATTGCATGCGAGAGGTCAACATTGTTCAATGCTAGCAATGTATGCACTCAAAATGTAGGTGCTTGCTGCTTACACACATAGGTCCATGGACACGTTCGACTCACTCTACAACAAATTAAATGCAACAATTTATCACACTAATATTTTCTTAAATTCTCTCACCTTATAACGCCCCCATCTTATAAAGTTGCCATAATATATAATTCCACCATATAGCACCACATATCAATGTTGTGGTGACTTCTATTTCAATTATTTTTGCCTTGTAGACAACAGATGTCTGAGTAGAAGAATAAGTTGCAATGCCAACCTGAACATCAACTCATTGTATCCTTTTTTATTTAATATCTATGCATATATGTGAATCAACATTGTGTTCGTGAATTTTTAATACATAGAATATATGTTATAACTTTGTAATAAATGTTGGTTTTGTAATGTAAGGTTGTAGCAACCATTGGCTTTGTGATTATGTATGAAGAACCCAATGCAATTATACATGAATACGTTGCTCTAAATTAGGGCATAAAACCATAGGTGTTGTTCCATTTAACACGTTGTTTCCAAATGAGATAAATGCCAACGTTGTAAATCAAAATATGTGTCATATTGATTGCTGCAAATAGTATGAATGCTACAAACCAATGCAATATTGACTTAGAGTAGATGGATTCTGGTAGTTTTCAGAATTATTTGGAAAGGACTCATTGAGCCTCTCTCTCAACGTGGTCAGGAATGGAACACTTATTAAAACCAATAATTATACCTATATTGTCTATTGAGTATATAATGCATGCCTTCAATACATTATTCACTTCTATTGCACATCTCTAAATGCTTGTATTTGATGCATTTGCCAATAATTGAATGCTGGCATTAACTTCTTATTCCTCAATGTTTCCTATTACCCACTACCTATGAGTAGTATCCATAGGAGAGAATTTTTTTCCCTAGATGGTCTTGAGATGATAGCTAATAACCCCTTGCAGCCACCAGATAACTTTATGTGCCATTATCTCTACCACCTAAGCTAGCCATGTGGTACCTCACCCATCTATTATGATCATATATTTGAAGGTGCGCCTTTCAACCCCAAAGGTATGGCTTTTCATTAATATAGTTGAGTAATTTTCCTTACTTATCACGGACACTTTTAGGCATGGATTGGTGGAGTGATTCAGCAGAAAGAGTGGGCTAGGTTTGTACTCTTGTCTCCTCCACTTGATTTGGTGGTTACCCTTGTATCCTAGTCCCATGGGATCTCCTTTTACTCGCCATTAGCTTTATAATTGATACTACATGGGAAAAAATGATTTTGGATGTGTGGTCTCAATTCCTGACACCATATACATCACTCCCTCCTGCTCATTCTAACCCCATTTATAATTTTTCCCATCCGGGTCCACATGTGTCCACTGGGTTCACATAGTGTTGTCCTCCCCTTCCCCTTGTCCACACTTTGGGTTAGGCCTGAAATGATACCCCGAAGGTTGATGTAGCTAAAAAGAAAATAAAAAGCATAATTTGGCCACTCTCAATGGGAAATGTACCACAAAATGCAAAAAATGGTGGGGACATACAAATTTAGCACGTGGGAAAAATCCAAATATGGGCTCTACCCCTTATTCATGGTCATCATCCTAGTTCCTATGGGCCCTAGATGAGCCCCCTCCACATAATGGAACTCATGATTTTCCCAACACCTGGTGGGAAATGAAATGCCCCACCTTAAAAGGGGGTACCTACTATTGTATCCTACACATCATTCTCTCATCCCCGAAAGCCTTAAGCAGTTATGAAGAAAAAGATCATTTAAAGGTAAAAAGGATTATGAAGAAAGGTGGAAAAACAAAGGCCATGGTAACTCATGTACCACGATTTACTCCCTCCTACACTCATATACCCATGTGTGGGATTCCATTGTTATAACTACCCTTGTACCATGTCATGTGGCTTGGAGCATTCCCCTAACCCCCACTTTGTTCCATCATTATATCATTTATCACTTGTCACCTAATGGATGTACCATAGATATGTCTCCCCCTTTAAAGGTTGAAACCACCTAATAAGGTCCTTAATTAACCCCTTATTGAGCTTGGAGACACTTGTTGGGAATAATATTGAGACGGGGAGGTGAATCAGTATTTATCAAAAACTTTTTCTTTTCTTACTCAAATTTATATATGCTACTTCAATGAAGGTAACTTGCTTGTACACGCAACTGCCTTTAATGCAACTAGCATATATCCAGTGAACGTATGATTCAGTTAATATGTTAATATTTCATCAGTGCATTAGTACTTTATTAACCATATAAACAGTAACCATGTCAGTAATAACAGAATAAACCATCACACATAAGAAACACATAAGAACACCAAGATTTAAAGTGGAAACCCAATGCGGGAGAAAACCCACCTACTGCAATCGTCTCTGTCTTCTTTTAATATTAAGAAAATCCATTTACAATCTTGTACTGGTGCAAACTCATACCAGTATGCAGGCACCCACCTGCAAAAGGATACAACCTTATCTCATTTTCCATCTTCTACTGGAAGGGAGCTGCAATCCCCTATCTCTTGTACTAGCCAATGTGTTTACTAGTACATAGGTGTCAGCCTACAGAAGGCTATGACCTTCTCTCTTCTTCGAGGGACCACATTTCGTAAATTTTCAGACTAGATGCTCCTGGTACACAACAATATACATGAAGGCCTTGTTTCATCAAAGTTTCATACTGGACCCATCAGAACTTTCAAACTACATCAAATAATAATCAGTTAATCTAAACAATTAGATCATTGTCACCAGAACACTGTGATGAACCCAAAAACCTGCATCATCATTCAGAACTAGTTGCAACCTCAAAAATCATACATCATAATGTATACGCTACATTATTGAACCCAACCTGTGTGCATACGCTACTTCTTTTAACCAAACCTGCATATACCTTCAAAACAACTAAAACATAAAACTTTTGAATCAAGTCTGTACAAACTAGCAATATATTGAACATCTACTGTCAATTTACAAAGCTTTACACAAGCAAGCAGATATTACCCTTCTCACTTATACAATCAATTAATTAGATATAAAACTCCATATGCATTCAGCTTCACATTCAGATCTAATAAGGCTTCATTGACAGACAACAGTAAAACAACAGAAATGATCAGATAGATCAATAAGATCTGAAGAATAGGATTTTCCTTTGTATACACTACTTGGAAGAGTAAAACCTGCATGTACACGCACTTTTACCAAGAAAAACTAGCGTATAGATCTACAAATATTAACTCATAACTTTGTTGCTATTCCAGACTTCAAGAAAACCCAGATCATAACATTTATAGACGAAAATAGGTGTACATAATCATATCTAACCCAACCCACATAAGATCATTCAATGATAAGTCATTTCAGGTCTCATGATATTGATCCAAAATTGAATTCAAGGTGCACAAAATATTTCATATCAAATCATCAACGTAGCCCTTGCAACATAAAATATACTTCAGTTAGAAGCGTTCCTTAGAAACTATTTCATTTGTACACCTTCTCCTTATATAGTTTTAGGCCTTTCTCAATACCTTGGACAAAAACCATTTAGGACCTGTGGTATTCTTGGACGAGATCAAATAGTTGTTACTCTGCTCAATATTGTGGTATAATACCATGGTATTGATCCCTGGTATTGTCTCCTCTTGAATTTCCTTGATTTTCTAACGCTTTTCTTCTTGTGAAAGTGTGTGTATATGTATACACTCTTTTAGATCTGTGAACCAGCATGTATACGTTGTTTTAACTAAGTGGACCTATGTATACATCTTAAACTGCTTTATCCTTTACCTTCAACTTCTTCATTCTGATTAGTAGACTTTAGTTACATCTTCTGTTCTTATGTACTAATGCCCTGTTACATCTAAATGGACCTGTTATATTGTGGCTTGCCTTTCATCAAAATTGAACTGACCCGTGAGTGAGTCTCCATCAAGGACAACACTTGTATCATAACCATGCTAGTGTTTATTACTGCAAGTTGTAGAAACTGCTAGAGATTACAAGCAATACCAAAATACTCTTCCCCTTTGACATCAAGGGAAAAGGGAAGACCAAGCTATTCTCCCCCTTTGATATACATTATGTTGTCCATGCTCCCCTGAGTACATGTTGATTTTGCAGAGATATATTCCAAAAGAATAACATGACCCTATCACTCAACTAAGTGAGTATGACCTCCCTATGACCAATGACTCATACATACATCAATCACCCAACCAAGTGGGGATACACCATATTTGACTCATCCACCCAACCAAGTAGGCATATACCAATTGTTTATGTAGCAATTCTAACTGTAGATTAATCTGATTATGCAATGTACTAAAGCAAAATACTTAATCTACTTCTACAATAAAACTTGTGGAAGCTTAATCAATTTGAGCAAGATCAAACAAAACACATATAACAAAGAAGAAGAATCAATCATACATGAAACACAGAAGAATACTCTAGGGAAAGCCTCAACTACAAACCCCACTATCGGTATTATCATACAAGTGGAAATATCTCAAGATTACACAAAGCTTTAGCTCTCACAGCTATCCAGCTCTCAGTACAATCCCTCTCACTGCTTATAGACAGACTACACAACTCATATGCCTTTCCCTCTATCCTCCAAGCCTCCTATTTCCTTGTGTTGTTTTCCTTGGGTGCTCCTACTGTAATCTTGTGTGACACTGATCTCACACACTGCTCCAACGCAATGTAAAACTACGCAATCCTCAAGGAATGAATTCCTTCTTCATCCAAGAGATTTTCTTATAGGAAAATTCTAGCAACTGATAGTACATTGTCCTTGCCTTTAATCTCAACTGGGCCTTTGTCTGAACTGACATGCATGAGTTATTTATGAGATAATATTTAGTTATCTGGAGTACACTAGTTTCATGCGTGCATTCATTAACTGACTGAACTCACAATCCGTTCCACAAACTGTTTGGAACTAATCTAACTAGAATTAACTCAGTTAATTGAGCTAACTAATTACAACTCATCCTTATCTCCTTAATTAAGGGATAACTTCCTCAATCAAAGAGATAACTGTTTCATGACTTCAAAAAGACTTCATGTTTGAATTTCTTCAACTAAATAACTTAGCATGAATTAATTAATTATTTTTCAAATAGCTGGTGAGACTAATTTTGAATTTTAATTCAAGGACAAATTAAAATTGGAATATGCTCAAATTCTATCCTTAGCAATGCTATTTTTAGCATTTCTTGTTGCTATTTTCAACACTCCCTCTCAACAAGCAAATGATTATCTGCCACCCCAATCATGTCTTTATGGAACTCAAATTTACACTTTGACAATGCCTTAGTCAAAATGTCAGCATTTTTCTCCTCGGTCGAAATATACTACAACAACATGATCCTCCTTGCGACATAGTCTTTGAGATGATGATACCGAATGTCGATATGCTTGGACCTGTCACGAAATACTAGATTCTCAAAGAGTTTGATACAACTCTGATCATCACAATAGATCACAGTTGGATCCATCCTCTAATCAAACAAACCAACTAGAATTTTCTGCATCCAAATGGACTTACATGATACCTGACTTGAAGCCATGTATTCAGCCTCTGCTAAGCTGAGTGCAACTAACCTCTATTTCCTATTGTATCAAAAAACTTCAGCTAAACCAAGGTTGAAAATACCTCCTGATTTGCTCTTCCGATCTGATGGACTCCCTGCCCAATCTGCAACTATGAAGCCCCGTAGCTTCACTCCCTCTAACCGTTTGTACCATAATCCATATTGAGATGTGCCTCGAGGTATCTCAAAACATGCTTAGTTGCCTTCCAAAACATCTTGGTAGGATGAAACATAGCTTGACTCAGTTGGTTCACCGCATAGCACATATCTAGTAATGTGTTCACTAACTACAACAATGAACCCACAAGTTGCCGATACTTCTACTACTTCTCCTGAAGTAGCATCCTCCTTCCTCCAGCTACTTGCTAGAGGAGTCTGCATGGGCTTGCACTTCTCCATGTGGAATCTCCTGAGTATCACATTGGCATACTTGCCTTGAGACACAAACAACTCCCCATCCTTCTGCCACACTTCCATGCCTAGAAAGTAGTGCATGAGACCCATGTATTTCATCTCGAACTCTCTTGCAAGGTCCTCCTTCCAAGACATGATCAACTGATAATCACCTGTCAATATCAAATCATCAACATAAAGAACAATGATCAATTGCTTACCTTCTACCATGATGTGGTGCAGGTTCGCATCCACTTCACTCTTTGTGAAGCCCAACTCAGTTAAGTAGTTGTCGATCCTGGTGTACCAAGCATGAGGTGCTTGCTTCAACCCATACAAAGCTCTCTTGAGTCGACACACATGAGACTCACGATTGAAGGTCTCAAAACCTTCCAGCTACTCTATGTACAACTCTTCCTCAATCTTACCATTAAGGAAGGCAATCTTCACATCCATCTGATGGATCTTCCAACCCATTTGTGCTAATAGTGCCAACATCGATCTGATAGATGAGTACCTTGCTACAGGAGAAAAATTCTCATCATAGTCGATCCCCTCAACCTGTGAAAAGCCACGGGAAACAAACCTTTCCTTATGCTTTTCCACACTACCATCATTAGCTTTCTTTACCTTGTAAAGCCAACGGGAACTCACAACTGACTAGTTCTCCGTCTTGGAAAAACATCCCAAACACTTTTCTGAACTATGGAGTCATACTCCTCCACGATAGCATCAACCAAAATTGGCTACTGCACTACTTCCTCAAAGAAAGATGGCTCGGTCTCAACACATTCCCCAACAAGGGCCATTTATCAAGTGTACCTATCAGGTGACCTCCTCTGTCTACGTTAAGAAGATGGTTCTCCCACATTCTCTCTCGCATCCGACAACAATCTATTAGCTTCTCTCATGCGCTTCCAACCATGTCTAGAAGACTCTGCTTGAGTGGATGTCTCCAATCCTGGAACCTCTGCATGCAACTGCTTCGCATCATTTTGAGGCTCCTCCTCCTTAGGAACCAAAAGTTCCTCCACATCCTATAGTTGGAGCTCCCTCTCAAGGGAAACTCGCATGGCCTTTTGCTCATAAAACTTAAGAACTCTGTGAACCACTGTCCTTTGACTGGTAGGCAAGTACACCCGATAGTTGTGGGGTGTATCATTGTACCCCACAAGTATCCCCAACTTAGCTATTAGGTCAAGTTTCTTCCGAGCATCCTTGGTCAGATGGAAAAATACGTAGGAGCCAAAGATCCTGAAGTGACTCACATTTGGTCTCTTCCCCAAGAAAGCTTCCTCTGGTGTCTTCATCCCAAGTATGTGATGCGAGCTTCTATTATGCAAATAGATCGTTGTGTTACATGCCTCAGTTGACAAATGAAGTGGTAGGCCTTGGTCATGCAACATCGCCCAAGTTGCCCCTACAATTTTTATGTTCTTCCTTTCGTCCACCCCATTCTGTTATGGGTTATGAGGTGTTGTCAACTCCCGTTTAATTCCTTCCGCTACATAGAAGTCCTTAAAATCTTGAGAGACATACTCTCCACCATTGTCACTTCTTAAGGCCCTGATCTTCTTTCCTGATTCTTTATCAACCAAAGCTTTGAACTCACAAAACTGTGAGAAGGTTTAATCCTTCTTCTGCAAGAAATAGATCCAGCATTTACGAGAAAAATCATCAATGAAAATCACATAATTCCTTTGTTTAGCGATGGAGGCTATCGAGAATGTTCCACACAAATCTGTATGAACTCACTGCAATATTTCTTTAGCTCGACTGTCTCGATCATGAAAGGAAGATTTTGCATACTTACCCAAGGTACAACCTTTGTATGTGTCCATTTGCTTAAGTTTACCTTTAGGAAGTCTGGTAGAACTCTCCAGCATTATATTTAAGGCCCCATAATGCAAGTGGCCCAACCTTCTATGCCATAAAATCTTGGCTTTGCATTAATTCTGCTTTCAAACTCAATGCAACACAGTCATCTACCTCCAGCTTGTAGATATTCTTTACTCGAATCCCAATCCTCTTGGTCTAACCTGTGGCTATGTGTCTCAACAATGCCTTTCCTTTACTGAAGACTACATCATAGCCTTTGTCTTCCAACATCACGACTGATACCAATTTTTTCTTCAATCCAAGCACATAATTTAAATCATTCAGGGTGAGAGGAGCTCCATGCTTCCTCTGAAAGGCCAGTGCCTCACCTTCTGATCCTTTCAAGGATCCCTTCTTGTATTTCTTCAATGGACAATTAGTTGCATAATGGCCCACCTCATGAAAATTAAAGCATCTCACTTTATATTTGTCAATCTTCTTCCCACCATGAGAAGAACTCGATTTGGAATGGGAAGCCTTCCCTTTCCCTTTCCTTGCCTTACTGGCTAAGGCTATATTTTCTTCATCATCATGCTTAGATGAATAACAATCTCTAGTGCTCCTCCTGATCTCCTCCTACATCAGATCCAACCACAGTCGTTCCCAATCCGGTAGGTTCTCTCTTCCATTCACTAAGTCCTGGTAGCTATGCTAGCTCTTAGGAAGACCGAGGAGAGCAAGACTCACCATATCATCATTGACTGTCATTATTCATACACTTCCAATCTCATCTCTGAAGGTGGTGAGTTTGTTTAGATATGTAGAAATAGTTTCACCCTTTTCACACTTGATTTTCTAAAGCTTGTCCTTTAGCGCCAATTTCCTCTGGTCATTGTTGTTTTGATATAGGTCCTTCAATGTCTTCCACATTGAGAATGGAGTCTCCTTCCCATGGAGACTCGAGACAATATGGTCTCAAACTCCCTCCATAAGAATCCTCCTTGCCTTCACCACACACTTCTTCCATTCCGCCAATTCTTGGGCATTAGCTGTTGTTGGCTTGCAGATTTCTTGATCAATGAAATACTTCAAACCATTTTCTTCTAACACCACTTCCATGCAATCCTTCCATGCTATCTAATTCGAGCTTCCATCCAGTGCATACTCTAGTCTCAAACCATTGAATGCCATTGGATAACTTAGAGGTGTGATAATAATTCAATTTTGTACCTGCAATCAAGAACTTCAACCTTCGACTTTTCCCTTCTCAATATGTTTTTCACAACTCTGATCACCTTTGCTCCGATACCATGTAGAAATACTCAATGTAGATTAATCTGATTATGAAATGTACTAAAGAAAAATACTTAATCTACTTCTACAATCAAACTTGCGGAAGCTTAATCGATTTGAGCAAGATAAAAAAGAACACATATAATAGAGAAGAAGAATCAATCACACATGAAACACAGAAGAATAGTCTAGGAAAGCTGCAGCTAAAAACCTTGCTATTTGCATTATCATACAAGTGGAAATATCTCGGGATTACACAAAGAATTAGCTCTCATAGCTATCCAGCTCTCAATACAATCCCTCTCACTGCTCATAGACACACTACACAACTCATATGCCTTTCCCTCTGTCCTCCAAGCCTCGTATTTCCTTGTGTTGTTTTCCCTGGGTGCTCCTGTTGTAACCTTGTGTGACACTAATCTCACACACTACTCCAACACATTATAAAACTACGCAATCCTCAAGGAACGAATTCCTTATGCATGCAAGATATTTTCTTATAGGAAAATTCTAGCAACTGATAGTACATTATCCCTGCCTTTAATCTCAACTGGGCCTTTGTCTGAACTGACATGAATGAGTTATTTATGAGAGAATATTCAGTTATCTGGAGTACACTAGTTTCATGCATGCATGCATTAACTGACTGAACTCGCAATCAGTTTCACAAACTGTTTGGAACTAATCTAACTGGACTTAACTCAGTTAACTAAGCTAGCTAATTACAACTCAAATACAACTCATCTTTATCTCCTTAATTAAGGGATAACTTTCTCAATCAAAGGGATAATTGTTTCATGACTTCACAAAGGCTTCAATTTTGAATTTCTCCAACTAATTAACTCAGCATGAATTAATTAATTTTTTTTCAAGCAGCTGGTGAGGCTAAATTCAAAATTTAATTCTCAATTTTAATTCAAGGACAAATTAAATTGAAATATCTTAAAATGATATCCCTAGAAATGTTATTTTTAGCATTTCTTGTTGTTATTTTCAACAGTTTATACATGATAGAGATACAACAATTATTACATCATCCATCCCATGCAAAGTGGGGATACAAATTACATCATATATCCAATAGGACTCATTCAAATATAGATCATGACAGAAGAAGTCATATCACACCCTAAATCTTTACATGACTTATGCAACAAATGATATAAGTATCTGAAGCCATAGCTAAACTCGCAACCATGATGCCAACAATGCAGAATGTGTTTGAAGACTAATGCTCCCCCTAAACATGTGCTACCTATGCATTGTCACAAGTCACTCATTAAGCCATCTTTGTCAGTTAGATAAAAATCAATGAAAAAATCATATTGTCATACTGTAATCATCAATATCAGATAGAGCGCTCATATTAGAGTCCGACCTACTATTTTTTTCATAAAAACATCTACGCTCCTTCAGCCACAGAAACCTGTGTGTATACGTGACTATACATCATGAAAATAGTGTATAATAACCTTCCTCTGAAAACTGGATTTAACAGTGTTATCACTCCAAAATTTCCTTTGAAAGTTTTTATAAAAATAAATAATAGAGGTAAGCACAAACCACTTTTGGAGATTAGGACCTAGCCTTCCTGATGCTACAAGAGGGCTCTCTCTAAATGATTTAATTTTGTTTTGTTTAAGAAATTTTAGGCTAGTTATGATTGCACTTGGGTTTTGTTTTGAATTTTGGTGGTGGAATCACTTACTTAGATGGATAGAGCTTTGCCTTTACCATTGGGCTACGGAGTCAAAAGTCGAACAAACAAGACTCGATCAAGCTCTAAAAAATAGTTTCTACAGGGCAGGGCAAACTAGGTGAGTTTTTGTAGATCTCAAAGGTTGGATCGTGAAGTGGCTTCTAATCGTATCCAGGGAGCAATTGAGGGTTCCCTAGGCCGAATTATGGAAGGAATGAAAGAGTTCAACCAGGATGGGAGAGAAATTAAGGATTCTCATATCCTATTATCAAAGGAGAACATGTAAATGACTAACTATGCAAAACAGAGTGTACTTAAACAAATTCTGAGTGATATTTCTAGTTAATACATTCAAAATTAGAAAACAATTAAGTTTGTGAAAACATAAGAAAGGTAACAAAATCACATAAAGAAGATACTTCACTACAAATAGCTCATCACATGAATCTTGCAATTCAATGCTTTTATTACTTGCTCCAGTCCGTTGACTTGAAAATAGTACAATCACCCTTAGGTTCAATATCAAAATAACTCTACAAATGTATAACAATCCACTCTAAATACTTCGAATGGTGAAGTATTTATACAAAAAGTTTTTTACAAAATATCTCAAACTGCTTTGAGAATTAATCTAGGAAAAGGAAAATATCTTCATGCAAGAAGATAGAGACAGTTATTGAACTGCTACTTGTTGTCCCTGTTATTTTGGTTCTACTAGCTGTAGTCTTTGATTTTTAGCCCTTTATGCTGCTAGGTTGTTTGGTCTTCACGCTGGATGTTCTATTTTACTTTAACCTTTCATCTGATACTCTTTTACCTGATACACTTTGACTCTGTTGACCTATCAATATCCTTTTACCATGCTCTTTCACTTTTTACTGTATACTCATACTTTATTTATGTTTTTACTACAATAAATCATAAAGTTTTTGCCATGTTTATTCATCTAGTAATTGGATATTGAGCATTTTTCTACATATTTCATATGCCTCTATATATTTGGAAAAAGTAGGATTATTGACAAAAAGGTGTTTTACCTCATGCTGGAGGTAAAACAAATTTTCAAAAGTTTGATATAGCACTCTGCTTGTTGGTATGCCACTCATGGATGAAGTGTTTACCAGCTCTCTCACCACTTCCCTGATTTTCCTTTTGTAATCTTCATGTGTCATTAATTTATCATTTATAACTAAGGGATTAGGTAATCCCTTTTCCTTCAAAAGTTCAAACTTAACCATGAACCTGTCAATGGCTAGTTGCATGGTTTGACACTTATCTTCTAAGTTTAACATTAAATTCCTCTTAGCGAGGACCCTCTTGACTTCCAAAATTGTACCTGTTCTGTCAGGTATGTCAAGTTCTTGCAACTCATATTTATTCTTGGAGTTGAGGAATTGAATGATTCTTACAGCTTCCTCTGGCATCTCTCCAAGTTCTTCTTTGACCTTTTGAATGGCCTCTGTAGCCTGCTTTATTAAATCTATTTGCTCAAAAATAACCTGGATGGATGGCCAAATATCATTGACAGAGTCAATGATATTGGCCCATAGTAACTCCTTAGCCTTTCCTAAAGGCTCACTCAGTGTTAATTCTTTCTCCAGGCTCTTTATTCTTTCATTCATCCTTGTAGCCTTTTGTTGTTCTTCTTTGTGCATGATTTGGGATAGTCTACAATCTATCTCTAGGCTTGTGACTTTTTCTTTCAGTATGTTCATCTCAGTGGTCTGAATGGACATTTCTTCCATTGCTTTGACCAGCATGTTTGCCTCATCACCTGTGGTACCTGTTGTTGTTGATCTGGTTGCTGATGTAGTTCGTGTAGATGCTAGTAGTGCATTAGCCATTGGACCAGTGGGAGCTAAGGCTACTGCCAATGTAGAAGGTACAACTGTAGTCACTGTTGGAATGACAGTTGGAGGAGAACTATCAATATTATCTTGTTTGAGCTGAATAAAGTTATCTGGTTCTTTTTCCATCTCCTTTAACTGGTCATTCAACTACAACACTAAGTGCATCATCTCTTCATGATTGGTCTAGCTTTCTAGGACTTCCTTCTTCTGTGGGTGCTATAATTGAGGTAGCTTGAGTTGTTTCTTGAGGGTAGTTATATCCTCATTCTTCTTCTTGATTAGTTGTTTAGCAGCATTAATATCCTTTGGATCATGGCCAAGTTCAATGACTAAGTCTTCCAATGATTTTATCCTTGTGTCTTTAGCGATGGAGGATGATTTCTCCAATTTGTATTGGGTTGTCACATTCTCCAATGAATCTTTCAGTTTGAAAGCAACCATGGCCTTTTTTGTGAGGGTGGAGAAAATCATTTCTCCAGCCTCCATGTGGAACTCTATTTGATTAATGGGATGAACATTCCTGGCCAACACCTCAAAATTGGTCTTCTTGTAATCTGCTGAGGTCTTTAGTTGCTGCATAGTCTTCTGTAAGAATGACACATGAATTTTTCCCTCTTTGATGTCAAAGGCTGACATCAATCTATTATAGTTTGGTGGTGTCAGCTTTAGGTATTTAGCATATGCATCTGCCTTTAGCTTTTCATTCCTCATCTTTATTTCTTTAAATATTTCTTTGATATCTTTTTCCTTGTCAGGTGGCCTAACAAAGGAAGAAACCTCCACACTTTGTTGTCTTCGTATCATCTGTGTGTTGGAGGTTGATGGCTACTGTGTTTCACCTGATGCATCTGTCTCTGTTGTTTCTTTGTTTATCTGCCCCATTGCCTCAATGTCAATTATTTCCTCTGATGCAATGTTCTCCTCCATATTTGTAGGTGAATGCAGTGGAAAACTTCTAGACCAAGAGTGTCCAGTAGATGACTGATATTTCCTTCCCCTTGGTGTCTACTTTTTGGATCTTCACAGGGAATTTGTCTATCTAATAATACAAAAACATATAAAACAACACTGAAGATTATTTGAAAACTCTTTTAGTGGGCAGTCTGGTGAATTGTTCATGCATTATGTCTACAATGAACTGCGCATAATCAAATATGATAGTAGGAGGCTTGCCTAGAGTGAAAATTGACATGGAAGGCATGACTATCTCATCCATATGCTCATATGTTGTGTATCCTAGGATTCATGATAGCCTGGTGATTATGCGCCTACCAGTCTCTGAAAAATTGGTGGCAACATAGGGTGGAGTGCCTTTGGGAGTATGGCGCTCTTCAATGATGAAATTCTAGAAAATTTGCTTGATTTTTGCTGGGTCTAGTGTAATGTATAGGTCCAATAGGTTTCCAATGGACAAAGGAGTCAGATTAGGGCTAGGCTGGATTTGCAGCATCTGGTTGATGGACTCAGAAGTAATGGTGAACAACAAATCTTGGTTTGGGGAAATTATAGCCCTTTGGCTAGGGTTATAACAAGCATGGCAGAAATGTACAATGTTTGGGAATGGGTGAACTTCTGGGAATGTATACTTGGGAAAATTTGACTCCCAAAGGTGTATGTCATCTGCATGGTTTAGGAACCTATCTTTACTCTAGCAATGGATTTTCAAAAGGTGGGCTGGAGTAGCTGTATCCTTAATTTGGAAATCCTTGTCTGCCAGGGCCAAGTGGTCAATGTCTAAATGAGGGGTTGTCACCGGTCTGACATCCAGAGAGGTCTAGGCAGCCATTTTTGTAATAAATTGTGGAAATTGGGCTTATATAGCTCTAGAAGTGAAGTCTTGACAATTTTGGTACAGAGATAGGGTAATGGCAGTTTGCAGGTAGGGGTTTTGGTATTCAAGGAGGAAATAGACTCAATTGAAGGGGAATTTAATTAAATTCAATCATTTAGTTCTTGAATTTTATGTACATTTTAAACTGAGAGGGTTGTTCTAGTTGACTATTGAAATACTTGGATTTTATGGTCGGGGCTGCAAACTAGTTTTTGAATGGCGGTTACAGAGGTTTCTATGGCTTTAGGTATGTTGTGGATGGCCGAATTAGGTGTTTGATGGAATTTTGGAAGGCATTCGGCGGTTGATAAGTAGTTGCAGAAGCTCGAGAGGCGAAGGGATTCTTTGGAGGTTTTCGCAGTGCAAACGAGCGAAAAAGGGTGAAAATGGGGGCCTGTGGGCTTTTAACTGGGAGCAGTTAGAATTGGCGGGGAAATTGAATGAACAATGGTGGTTTTGTTTTATGGGGGGAGGCGGTATTGGGGGGCATCGCACCACTTATGAGGGTCAAGCGTATTTTCCTGAGAGTGCACGACTTAGTGCAGTGTCGCCACGTAACCCAAGGGGGCTTGAGAAATACCACCCATATTGCGTGCTCTCGAGCTGGTAAAGATCGGGAAGTGAGCATGCATGATATGGGAGATGGTCATAGGATCTGGGGGTGGAAAATCCAATGGCCATCGTGTGGCAGAGTTGCACAGCTAGATGATGGGGGCAGAAGTTAGTGAGGCCCAAGTGTTAATCACACTTAACGTGTAATTACCCAATGATTAACTACGGGCTTATGAAGTGGGTCGAAGGTTTTATAGGAATACGTTCAATATTATAACAGAATTAATAATGCCATGTGAGGGGGTTTTAAACTTAGGATAAAGGGTTTTTAATGGGTGCTTTAGGGTTTTTATGGGAATTAATCAAAGGGAAAGTGATTTTCCAAGGGGAAAACGGGTTTCACACTAGTGGAAAGGGATTTTTGGGTAGAGGGATGAATTTGGAAAGTAATTTTCTAGGGAATGTGTTAAACCAAGGTGTAGGAGTCAAAATGAAGGGAAAAGGTGTTTTCATAAGCCATGAAGGGGTAAAAGGGAAATTAGTAAGTACATAGTCGGGGTGAAATGCAATGGGGGGGAGTTAGGAAAATCATCTTATGGGCATTCTTTTTACTTTGATAATTGTTCATGCACACTGAAACACACAATTAAGCGTGATAGTAGTGCTTATGCCTTTAAATAGCTTGTATTTCAGCAACCTTTCTTCTACTTACCCTTTTACCTAGCCTAACATTTTTTCTTTACTTTGTTGGGTGCACTTAAGCTAGCAAACCCTCTTCTTTATTTTTCTTTTATGAAACAAATTATCTACTTCTAACCTTATATCTTCCAAGGGCTCAGATTAAACTGATGAGCTCCTTTTATTTCTCTACCTATCTACAGATCTGCCAAGATTGGACTGTTTAGCAAGATCTTTATTCTCTAACTATAAACATGAAATTCAAAGCATGAAATAGTCAAGGTTAAATAGTTTGAATATCATGGGTTGTGGCATTGATAACAAGCTGCACACAACCATTATTTGGATAGTAATAGTAAAAAGTAGTGGCACTTGGACTTGCACACTTTCATGATCTATTTTTTGTTTGGGATTCATATTTTTTCATTTTTTTTATCTTTTCTTATTCTTTTTGTCCTTTGATATTTCTTTTAGGACATACCCTCTTTACATTTTTTTATTTTAATATAGAAAACATTTATAGAAAGCAAAGACATGTACAATGTTACAAGACTTAACCTCAGCCAATTCAAAATTATGAATCCTATCACTATAGAACTCTAACAAACAGCACGATGATGCAGAAACTACTCCCATATTTTGTCTGAGATATTCAAATGTTTCTCTGGGAAGCGGTTTAGTGAATATATCAGTAACATGTTCATTGGACAGAACATACTCTAATTTAACCTTTTGTTCAAGCACTTGTTCTCGTATAAAATGGTACTTAATGGGTATGTGAGTGGTCTTGGAGTGCATCACAAGATTTTTCGAAATAATGATGGCACTTGTATTATCACATAGAATGGAAATGGGTGGAGTACATTTGATCTGAATGTCTTGCAATGTTTGCATCATCCAAAGTAGTTGTTTGGAGCAAGATGCGACAGCGACGTATTCTGCTTCAGCTGTAGATAAGGAAATCGAACTTTGTTGCTTGTTGAATCATGAAACTAACCGAGAACCCATATAAATTACACCTCCACTAGTGCTCTTTTGATCATGACATCTCCTTCCCAATTTACATCTGTATATGCATGAAGAGTAAGGTCTATATCTTTAGCATACCATAGTCCAAAGTCCTAAGGCCAAAGTCCTAAGTTCCTTGAAGATATTTGAAAATCCTTTTAATTTTCTGGAGATTTGATTCCTTTGGATGTGCTTGGAGCCTTCCAACAATTCCTACTATATGCATGATATCAGGTCTGGTACCTGTTAGATAGAGCAAACTTCTAATCATAGATTTGTATGTTGGTTGGTTTACTACTGGTGATTCATCGTTAGAACTGAGACTGCATCTTGTTACCATTGGAGTACATACTGGTTTAGAATCTTCCATTCCGTACTTCTTCAAGATCTTCTTGAGATATTTTGTTTGTGAAAGGAAAATACCATATTTTTTTTGTTGTACTTGTAGACCAAGAAAATAAGTAAGTTCACCAAGTAAGGACATTTCAAATTCTTGTTGCATTATTGAAGAAAAATTCTGACTCATGGATTCTTCATTGCTACCAAAGATGATATCATCAACATAAACAACAATACTTAGCAGTTTATCATTTTCAATCTTTGTGTATAAATTGCTATCTACAGAACCTTTTGTGAACCTTGTTGTTGTAGAAATTTGTCAAGGCAGTAATATCAAGCACTTTGAGCCTATTTCAGACCATAGAGAGCCTTTTTGAGCTTGCATACGACTTTTGCATCATTTCCAAGAGTGAATCCTTCTGGTTGTTCAATATCAACTTCTTCTTCTAAATCTCCATTAAGAAAGGTATATTTTACATCCATTTGGTATACTTTGAATTTTCGAAAACTAGAAAGAGCAAGAAACATCCTTATGGCTTCAAGTTTGGCAACAGGTGCAAAAGTTTCTTCAAAATCTATACCTTCTTGTTGAGCATACCCTTTGCACACAAGTCTTGCCTTGTTTCTAATAACTTCTCCATTTTCATTTATCTTATTCTTGAATATCCATTTTGTTCCTATAATATTTTTATCATGAGGTCTAGGAACTAACTCCCAAGTATCATTCTTTTCAATTTGGTCAAGTTCTTCATCCATGGCCTTGACCCAACATTCATATTTGCAGGCTTCATTTACATTTTGAGATTTTGTGGAGGATAGTAATGCTAGATAACTTGAGGTCCTTGTAAGAGTTCTTCTTGTCTATACTCCAGACCCTTTTTCTCCTAGAATTTGAGATTTTGGACGATTCTTTTGAACATACTTGGATGGAGTATTTTACCTGTTTGTTGTATCTTCTTCTGGTGCTTCACTGTTTTCTTCTTCTATATCATTTTGATTTGATGCGGGAAATCATTCCCCAACTTCCTCATTGTCATATTCCTCTGTTGATTTCATTTGTCCCATATTTCGGCATGCTTCATCAATTGAAACATCAATGCTTTCAAAAAAATTCCGAAGTCTTTTATTATAACATTTGTATCCTTTACTTATGGATGAATAACCAAGAAGAATTCCTTCATTTGCTCTCGGTTCAAACTTACCAAGTTTTTCATTAGTCCTTTTGATAAAACATTTGCTTCCAAAAAATCTAAAGTGTTTTAGAGTAGGAGGCTTACAATACCAAATTTCATATGGAGTTTGATTGCTATTTACCCGAACATTCGCTTTGTTAAGAATAGTCATGGCAGAAAATGGAGCTTCACCCCAGAAGGTTGCAGGAGTTCCATATTCATCAAGCATAGATCGAGCCATTTGTTGAATTTTTCTATTCATTCTTTCCACCACACCATTTTCCTAAGGATTTCTTGTGATGGGTAATTTCCTTTTTATTCCATTTTGTTCACAAAAGTCAAAGAATTCATCTTATATGAATTCTCCCCCTCGATCAGATCTAAGACATTTGATTTTTCAGTCTAGTTCATTTTCAACTAAATCTTTGAAGGCTTTAATCTTTTCAAATGCTTCATCTTTATGCTTTAGTAGACCTATGCAACACATCCTGGAAAAATCATCAATAAATAGAATAAAATATTCTTCTCCACGAGGTGACTTTTTCCTTGTTGGACCACATAAATCAGTATGGATGAGTTCAAGAGGCTTACTTGCAGATCCTTCTTTTGCACTGAAGTGAACTCTAGTTTGCTTATCGACTTGACATGGTTTGCATATGGTGTTTTATGGGATGCTAATATCTAGAAGATCACAAACTACCTTGAGCTTGCATGCTTTTCTTATCTGAGAAGCTCAGATGTCCTAGTCTTCTGTGCCATAGCCAGTTTTCATTTGTTTTGCTTAGATAGCATTGTTGTTGTCCTCCTTTGAGTATTTATAAATTATTTGGAGTTCTTGTACCTTTAATCATGGTATTTTTTGTGTCAAGCTCATGAACCACACACCCATTTGATCAAAACACAACTTCATTTCCTTGATCACACATTTGACTCACACTCAACAGGTTATGCTTTAAACCATCTGCATACATGACATTTCCTACTTTAACCTTTTCTTTCAAGAAAAAAAAACCTTTACTTTTAATGACAGCTGGAGTGTCATTTCCAAATGAGACATTATTTTCCTTTTCTAAGGCATTATATGAATGAAGTTTCTCTTTATCACCTGTCATGTGTTTGGAGCATCTTCTCTCAATGTACCATTGATTTTCTTATCCTTCAGCATACAGAGCTATGCCACATCTTTCTAATTGAGATTCCTTCTTTCTCCGTATCTTGGGATTTAATGATGTTTTCTCATTTTGAAGGGTTGGTCAAGATTTTCTCCTACATTCAGATTCTTCATGACCAAAGTTGTTACAAATCAAACATTCTTTTTCATTTTCTAGAGAAGAAAAGCCATTATAGGAACTTTTCTTGATTCCTATTACACTCCTTTGATTTCGTGCTTCTCTATTCATGATGGTTTTGTAAGCAACACATTGAGCAACCTTATGCCCAAAGTTATGACATGAAAAACATTGGCCATTGAAGAAATTTCTACAATCAGAGAATCTTTTGGCATTGTTTACCTGTTGGTTGAAGCTTTTACTAATATTCATCCTTGGAGTAAATTGAGTATGATTTAACTGGTGAGTAATTTTAGGTCTTTTCTGACGATTAAGATATTGTTCACTAGTCTTTGTTACATCAAGGTAGCTTCTAGTGGAGGCTGATGGCTTTTGTGATTGAGATGATTCTTCATTATATCCAAGACCTGTATTTATCAGAGGATAATGTTGAACTTTGATGATTTCATTTAAAGTTTCAGATCCTTTAGCAAATCTAAGGTTAAGAGATTTTTTCTTCTCAAGTTCTTTTCTTAGACCCACAATTTCACATTCAAGATTTTTATTATGTTTTTCTCTTTCAGTGAGTTGGTGTGTCAACGTATATATGATCATATTCTTTTATTCTAAGCAGATTTTGAGTTTTGTGATTTCTTCAAGAAAGTCTTCCTCTTTAAAGGCATCCAAAAAATCATCATTGTCATAAGCCATGAGTAATCTATAATGTTGTTTAGTTTCATCTTCATCACTATTTAATAAACCATCACTATCTTCATGTGTATAGTAACTCCTTTTATTGACAACATGTTTTCTGTTGCCTTTTGCATATTCCTTTCTCTTTTCATACTTATATTTATGAGGACATTTGGAAGCATAATGGCTAACTCTACCACAAGCAAAGAATTTGAATGGTACCTTACCTCTGAATCTTTTGGAACCCCATTGAATATTTTTGACAAAATTTACGTCATCTTCATCTTCTGAAATGTTTCCTGGTTCGTTGTGCTCTTTCATTTCTTTTCCCTTTGCTGAAGCTTTAAAAGTGGTTTCTCTCATATCTGATGGAACTCCTTTCCTCATTTCAAAGGCAGTTAGGATTCCATGGAGTTGAGTCATAGTAATAGTTTGAAGATCTTGTTTTTCTTCTATGGCAGACACTTTTGACTCAAATTTAGAAGACAAAGATATCAAAATTTTCTCAACTAAAGTTTCTTCCTTTATCTCTTCACCCAGATTCTTCATACAATTAACAATATCATCTATACGTAAAAAGTAACTAGCAACACTTTTATCACTATGCATCTTAAGAGTTTCATACTAAATTCTGAGAGTTTGAAGCTTAACACATTTTACCTGAGAGTCTCCTTCGTAGCTCTGAATGATTTTGTCCCATATCTCTTTGGTTTTCTTGAGTTGCATGAATTTGACAAAAAAAAACAAAGATATTTGCTTTATTCGAAAGTATTCCATTACAAAAATCCTATGAAAATTTTCAACCTCTTTATGACACCCACCAAGTTGAATTGTGCAATTTAAGTAAAAATGCAACTAGAAAGTTTATGGATCAAAGTGAATACCTCTTGGATTATTGTGACATCATTTTTCATTCATATTAAGATCCTTTTGTGGCAAACTTGGAGTTAATAAGTGACCTTACTTTTTCAAAACTTGTGAATATTGAATTTGGTTTCAAAATTCACATTAAATTTCCATATTTCAATTTTTTCTTACTGCTTGAAGAAGGTGAAAGCATAGTCCAATAAAAAATCCAATTACTTGATTGGCTACTCTAGAATTTTGATGTTACATGATCTGTTAGTTTAGTTGATTAGATTAGGGTAGGAAGTTGCACATAAATAAGCCCATTTCATGAAGAGCACATTTTAAAGTTTGTTTTAATTGTAGTGTCAGGGGATTTTATGCAGTAAGTATGATTGGCATTAGTTTTAGTTTAAAGATTGTTTGCAGTTTTGGTCTCAATGAATGACAGGAGCAGTGAGTTTGGAATAGGTTGCAGGTATAAGAGGTTTTGGAAAATGAATGGATCATGAACTTGGTCTATGGGTTCTTTGCTACCTCACAGGGAGGATATCATCCCCATTGGAGCCGATGTTAACACATATAAATATTTTTTTAATTTATCCTTTTTTATGTTAAATAATCGTGATGAAATCCTAAGTGTAAATCCATTACTCATTTTTTTGAAAAACGAGCTGCCAAATTATAATCCAACGCACTGTAGTTGTGTATCCGATCAATGAGGATTTTAAAAATTGTTAACGTGGATCGAAAAAGATTGAGGTTAATGGTTATTACGATCCAAGGTGAGCATCTATACACAATTAATACAAGGATTGGTCGACGAATGATAAGTGACAAAACAAAAGAACTGACAAAATTTTCTATAACACCATGTTTTTTCCTAGTTTTAGTTATTGTCTTGAAGAGGAGTTTTCAAACAAGTGGAAATTAATTTTTGGAAACAAAAAGAGTTTTTTGTTGGGAATGGGATCATTTAAAAAAAATTTCTCTTTTTTTTACACAACTATCACGCTTTTGGAGATACGAAGGGATCGTTGGACCCTATTTTTCAGGAATTCGCTAGATTTATTTTCCTTAAAAATGCCTAGTCATCAATTGATGAGCCACCTCATCATTTTGATATGGGGATGGATCTTATCTCCTCCTTTTTTATTTCAAAAAGTTCCTAAGCATTTCAATTTCACTTCCAAATGCCAAATAAAGTGAAGCAAGTTCACGAGTTTTGATCATCTCTATGGACGAAAGAAAGAGTACGATCAAAATCCATACCATTAGTGTCTGGTTTCAACCATAAATATTAAATTTCGACTGATAGCATTAAACATTTATGTATAGATCAAGTGTGGCTCTCACTTTCAGGCATAGGTTTTGATTTGTCAATTGTTTAAAATCTCCATCATTGAATTCAACCACCATTTTCATGATACCAAAAACACCAAAGAGTTGATTGAGAGAATTTTAAAGGAAAAATTTCATATGAGTCATCTACACTGTAAAATTGATATTGTCGACCTATTGTATTTATTTAAAAATAAAAAATAAATGGGGAAAAGGCCTTATAATTCAGCTATATGTGGAGGTTTTTGTAATATTGAAGGGGTTTGGTTTTGAGTGAATTATTTTGGCTACATTGTATGAGTTTGTGTTAATATTTAAAGAATATATTCAGGTAGACAATTGGATAGTTTTTTTAATATTCTTGTGATGCCATTTTATGGTCTATTTTTCCAGTAAATGTATCTCTTTCTATGTATTTCATGATTCTGTAATTTCTTTAGTTTTTGAATGAGTGTACATGATATAGAATTCATTTTGAGATGATTTGTTTCATTGCATTCAAATATTATCACTTTTTATTTCTAAAATTAACACAAGATTCATCCATTGTTTGATGCCTCATTTTAATGGATTGTGCTCCTAAATTCGCCCACAATACTACAAAAATTTGATGTCTAGTTGAATGTTATCTACCTCGCCTTTGAGAACTAATTATTCATCAGTTATGCCTTGAAACCTTTGATTGATATATAATTTATTACTCCATGCCTAATGGTTTTTTTCTTAGCCCTACCATAGTTATTTTGAAACCCTTCCTTACAAAACATCTAGCCATTGTATTCATTAAGAACTAGTTGTTGTAGTGACATTGAGTAATTGCATTCAAGAGAGAGTAATCTCTAGGTTAGAAGGGCTAGCTTCCAATATGAAATCTTGGTTTTAGCTTACCTTAGAATTCTCCTTTACACAACTCAGTAAAATTCTGAGTGATAACACTTCTAATGGATGATAGAGAACTTGCTCGAGGAATAGAGGCTTCCTTCCAGTGGTGATTGGAAAACTAGTGAAGTCGGTGGCCTTCCTTAGATGGTTGGAGTGGTAGATTCTGAGTGAGTGGTGACTCACATTGTTTTATGATTAGAGGTTTACAGATTGGTGGTGGCCAGTGACTAAGTAGAGAAGAATATTTTGAATAATGATAAAACAAAGATGAACACTATCAGTTGATGGTAATTTTTACCCTTTGGGTTTCCACCTTATATCTTGATTCATCTTATTTGTGATGTTATTGTTGGTTGATCCTATGTTTATCTTCTTTGATATTATCATGGCCATGTGCTTAGATATGCTACTTATATGATCATGGCTATGTTATGGTTTGCCTATATATTGTGATGTGTTGCTAAGCATTGATGATCCAATTATTTTGTAATAAAAGGGAATGACCTATAGAGAAAAATATTGGCTAAACCCCCCCCCCCCCCAACCACTCAATATTGTTCATGCTTCAAACACATTCCCCATTATCGTGCCTAAAATTGGGAGGATAATAGTATTTCTACAAAACATTGGTGAGATTCAATTCTTCATACCTAACAATGGGGGATTTTTTTGTCCTTGTGCCTAATACATGAACCAATGAGCTACCAAATCTATGATGAACCATATTGTGAGTCAATGAGCTATCAAGTATCCACTCATTCTTTACATTGATACCTCATTGACATAGAAGCACACATTTTTCAAGATAGGCATTTTAATCTTAAAAGTAAGAACATGTGATATTTTGGCTCAAAGGCTCTGATATAACCACCTTGAAGTATCTTTAGATTTATTTGGACATAATTGAGTTGCATGCTATAGGCCATCAATTTGCAAATTTCTTCTCTCATTCGATGGATTGTAGGCACGACCAAAAAGATACATGTCAAATATGTCTTCATCGAGCAAGGGAAGTTTAGGTAGAGTGGAGGAAAGTAAGAGATCTATCACATCTAACAAATTGAGATCAACTAGAGGTGAGAAAATCATAAGAAAATTCCATAGACACATTTATTTTTTTCTTGCTTAAGGTGGGTCATGTTCTTATGATGTTGAGAGTAGAGATGACATTGAGGTGCCCTTGAGATACAAACATCTAGTCAAATGATGGGTCCCTAAGGACCTTTCTCAAGTAAACATTGATTTTTTTCTCAAAAAGAAGATATTTCATATTTGAGAGACATGAAGGAAACCATGTATTTATATGTGCAATCAAATCAATAGCTTCAGGAGAAGAGTTATTGATCATTTACAACTTGAATTTAATAGTTACAAACATTGTTGTTATGGGGGAAGTCTGTAACCTTTCATTAATGATTCTTATATTTAACGTTTACAATTCAAAAGAACAATAATCTTATGTATATTTTTCAAAGTATTTTCAATTAGATGTGCAACTTGTCACCTTCTGCTCCCCCTCCCTCTTCGTATAGCGAAAGTACAACTAATAGTAGCTAGGAAGAAAAATAAACATAAGTAGCTTGAAAAAAAAAATCTAGAATAGACTAAAATAAGTATCATAAATGAAAAATACTTATTGTGTTTATGTTAATGTTAGCAAAAGAAGGTGGTGGTGGTGTGATTATGATAGAACTAGTTCCATGGTCTATCCTTGAATTGCCAGTTTATATTTTAGAATTGATGGCATTGATTTTCACCATTTTGGAGATAATAAAAAAATGAATTTGATGTTGAAGTTTGGTGAGTGTTTGGATGTGATTTTCAATAACCTGCTATCAAAATTCATGGTCAATGAACATCGTAGGACCGAGATATCAAAAAGTTATTTCTATTGTCTTTTTCATTTTTTAGGGGTAAATAAATGAAGTTATGGCTAACTTTTTTATAAGAATGTGTATATATGATCCAACTAACCAAAGTCCAAATTCAATCATCCTCTAATTTATTATGTATTTATTATGTGAAAAATTATATTATAATGTGGTAGGTTAGTCATGGAAAAGCACTAACATAGTTAGAAACCCCCATACTTAATTTTGATTTACATTTAATGTGAAATTGATTATTTGTTTAAAAAACTGAAATAGATTCTCTTTTGTCAAAATATGTAGTCCGTGGGACATGAAGGTGATGATTTGTTTGATTCCCTAAACCCAATCGTAACATTCAAAAATCTTGTGATTCAAACGAACAAAGAACTTGTTTGTTTTATTCGCATTAGAGAAAAAACTACTAAGATTAAATATAGCATCTACAAGTTACAACAAGATATTCATACATATGATGTAATTACCATTATTAACATGTTTTTTTATTTCATGAGTTCAATTATGAAAGTTTGTCTTTTAACTTTTAAATTATCTAATAAAAAAGCATTTTCTTTCTTATATACAATTTTTTGGAAGAGACACTACATCATCTGGCAACCACGAGCCAACATTAATTGTGAGGATATTCTCTTCTCCACCTTCGCATGGTCATAGTCCCAATATTCAAACTGGATCCACACCTTTAGTTGGGTCCCATGAGCACACACCCCTCGAGGCAAAAACACAACCAGGCTCTGGAGGTGGTGACAGAGGTGACCCTATTTTTGATACTATGGCTTCATTTCCTATATCATCACACGTAGTCAATGTGGGGACAATTCTATGCACTTTTTTGGTGAATGAGGAAAGAGTTCCAATTAAAAATACCAAAAACCCCAAGTAGTATTTAATGTTTTAATTGTTTCATGTTATCTATCTCAAACATAAATCATCAAGATTATTATTTTCAAACTAATGATCATATCATTTTGCATGTAGGAAACAACTTGTTTTAAAAACACATAAATGACAAATAACTATTAATTTTTGGGCCAACCATATGCACAATGGTGGAATTCCAAAAATTATAACCTAAAGAAGGACCTCATGGACTACCTTGAAATCTATTTTGGGTAGATACCTTCGATAAAAGTGAGGTCATCTTCGCAGCCAGAAACTCTTTAAAATATGTATGGGACATGTATATGATTCACTTGGAAAATAACCCTAGGTATGAGCATCCACCCATGATTCCTATGAGGAAATGGAATTCTCTCATCAACGATGCAAGTGAGAAGAAACTAAGAAAAGAACAAAAAACACCTCCTCGTGCACCAAAAGTTACATTTTCAACTCAAACTTATAATTTTCTTTAGTTTTAAATAAAATTGCATTATATTACATACTTGACACTTTTCGTAGGCTCCTTAACGCTTTAAAAACCACCAAGGCAAGTCTTGAGAAACATGGGAAGCACAAACTAAGTTAGGACAACTATTTAAAGTTACAAATACAAGTTGTAGGTACCCAAAGAACCTAACAAATTTATTTTTTATATCACCTTTCGATTGACTGGTAAGTGCACCAGCCAATAAAATAAATAAACACTTTTATGTAATGTAGGGTGCTGAGTATGGAACCAAAGCCTTAGAAGAAGACCTCTAGCTTGGTTCCATGTTTGGATTTCAAATCGTTGTTCATCACCGAATAACAATGAGACAAATTCCAAGACCCATTTTGAAGAACACAGTAAATAAAAATCAATCCACAATAACCTTTCATTATTTATAAAATACAATCATGTTCGATAATGTCCATAAATTTAATGTGTTGCTTTGTTTTAAGCAAGGGAGAAACAATATCAATGAACAATCTATCGATAGTCAAGTGTAGATAGAACATGGTGCTCCCGTGCAACCCCATGCTATTACTACAAATGAGGCCCACGATGGTAATATGGCTTCACATTAATCATATAATTAATAATTTTGTAATTATAAATTTGGTACTTCTAATTTTTTTTTACTTATTCATTTATGATTGTGCACTTGTATATTTGTTTCTTTCAATGGCAGAGCATGTCATATATGAGGATCCTCTATAGGAAGAGGAGCACAGGGAAACCATTCCAATGGTCTCTACTAGTGCACTAGGTAAATAATTACATTCAAGAGGTATTTTTTATTATTAATGAAATAATTCAATGATATTTCCTTTGAATGAGTTATTTTTCTTTCTTTTTTTTAACTGAAACGAGTATGTATTTTATTTAATTGTAGAAGAGAGTATGGGTCTTTGCCAAGGCGACCCCAATTACAATGCAGTTGTCCAACAAATACTGCTTTTGAGCTACAACATTTTCAAGGAATTGGAAAGGTACTTGTTATCACCCCAAGAAACTCTCCTAGGTTGTATCTCAGAGATGCTTGGGAACATTATAAACTCAACATAATGTTGGAAATGGATGAATGGAAGGAATGATGCTTGTCCAAGCTAGATAACCACTTCTACAATGCTTAACTCCATACATGGGTGAACACCCCCAAACTACAAGGCTTTAGACCACCAATTACTCACAGTTTTAGGATTGGGTGAACATGGAGAATACTGACCACACCAGTAGATGCACAAGACCATGTGATGGTTGGCTGCAACCAATAAAGAGGTCTACAAATCAATTTTCTAATGCACATATAGGATGACAGCTCTCTGGCACTATGTAAACAGAAACTTGCATAACACATTCAATGATACATACTAGACTTCAACACAGAGGTGGGATGACAGCCCCTCTAATGCTAAATATCAAGAGCACATGAACAAATGAATAACAGGCACAACCTAGAATAGAGTAGAAATGGAAAGTGAGCAATTAACAGCAAAAGAAGCTTGTATTAGCTGAAAATGAAGACCAGACACTGCAAGTATCAAAGTAGTTACAGTCTCTAGAAGTTGAACCTTACATCAAAACAACAACCATCAACCCTAATTACATCTCTGTTCTGGGCATATATAGAGTTTGATTACAAAGATATGTTGTTGTTCTATTTGTGGAGGGGTCATAATGGACCACCAACCGCTTTAACTCTCTAATGGCGTCCCTGCTACAATCTGCTTGCTTTAATGAATGGATTTGATCTTTTCTGCTGCTCGGTTGTCCTTCTCTGAGCAGGTGGAGTGTAATATGGATGAAATTCCATAACTAATAAATGTGTTGATCTGCTCGAGGCACATCCTTCTCGTTCTCGGTCATACTGCTCTTGAATGCAGTTGTTGAGGAGTAATTCTGCAAAGTAATGAACACTTGCCACCTTCGTCCTTCCGCTGCATGGTACAGGTCAAGGATAAAAACACTACATGGTAGATGAATGGAGGAGGAAGATCTAGCCGTTGGATCGCATGGATGGATGGAGGAGATCTCTCGGCGAGATGGATCAGGAGGAAGCGGGAGCAGGGTGATCACAAGTCGTTGGATCTCGGGCTGCAGATCCAATGGTTATCGGGAGTCGAACGTGCACGGGAGATAACGAGCAGGAAAAGCGGTTTGGGAAACAAGTGGTATTCCCTGCACCACTATCGAGGGTCGGGCGGTAATCGTACGCAGGGGAGCGATACCATTCAACGTGCAACATGTGGATGACGGGAGGTGGCGAAAACCACTTTATCGCGAGTTAACGAGTGGTTAAGTTATAGCAGTGGGGGAAGCAACCGCCGTCCGATCACGGCGGAGATGATCGGACGGCGAGAGTCAGGCAGGCAACTTATTTGTGGCGGGGATCGTTGGATCGGAACAATCAACAACTATGATCAAAGGATGACGATGGGTTGCGGAAGCACGAGGTTGTGTGGAAGCAGTCTTATGGGGTTTAAAACTTTGCGCTTGGGGCTTGAGAGTAAAGGTTTTCCATATGATTTTCGATAGCAAGCCCTGGGGAATGGAGGTGAAAGGAGGATGGACGAGATGGAGGGGAAGGTGACAGTGATCAATATGGGCCTCCATTGAGCAAAACCAAGAACCAAATCGACTTTTGCTCATCGAACATCAGCAACATGTAGCAGAGCTAATAGTACTTTCATCATTTAGGATTAGCTGCCCTTTCATGAGAGAGCAACATTTGTTTGCCATCTGATCTGCTTCATTGTTTGAATTTCTGAGCATATGATAAAACTTGAAGGAAGCAAAGTCTAGAAGGACTCTCTTCAATCTGTCCAAAATTTTGTTGAGACTAGCATTGCTAAATAGTTCCTCCGAGTTTATTTTTTTTATTAATATCTCTGAATCTCCAAAGACTTGGAGGTCTTTAACACCTTTGTCTCTTGCTATGAGGCATGCTTTTAGAAGATCGAGGATCTCAGCTTGATTGTTGGTTTCCTAGCCTAAACCCCATTAGAAGAAATCTCTTGAAGGCCCATCCGGGGAGTAAATGACCCCACCTACACCGGCAACACTGGGGTTTCCTTTGGAAGCCCCATCGAAGAATATTGTGGTTAAATTTTGAATCCGCCACCAATTTTGGAATGTGTCATCAGGATCTCTTTTATGCCAATCCGGATTTGTTGTTTGAGGGGTAAGGAGATACTTTCGAGGATATGGCTCAAGGGGGCCAAGCCACCTCTTTTCCTCGGGCAGGAGCAAAGAGTCTTCTTTATAATACTGCTGCTGGGCAGCTTCCAAGAGGAAGGATTTGGCTTTAGCTGCTACATGCAACAGGGAGTGTTGCAAGTCTTTGAAAATCAGCTCATTGTGGGCCAACCAGAGCTGCCAGCAAACGTATTTGGGCAAAGCTGTCCAGACTTTGCGCCAAAATGATTTGATAGGAATTCTATGAGGGTAGAAAAGACTCCAAGAGGCGAAAAGTTCCAAGACAGAAGTCTGTGAAGGGACAGAAATATGGAAGTCCTGAAGGATAAGTCCCTAAACCTCTTTGGCGAATATACAATCCATGAATAAATGTTGGGTTGTTTCAAGGTTGCTTCTGCATAGCACACATCTATGTGGCCCTGCTATGTTCCTTTCCTCTAAATTATCACTAGTTAGAAGTTTATTATGAACCAGGGTCCAGAAAAAGAAGTTCACTTTTGGTAAGGCTAATGGTTCCCAGACATGTTTCCAAAAGGCCGAAGATTGGCTGCTGTTCCTTGAGGCTTGTAGAACTCTGTAACCTGCTACTGTAGAATATGCTCCTATTTGGCCCCAACCCCAGTTGTCTTTCATGAATCGATTTACAGGGACTGACTCCTCCAGCAGTTCAACAAGTAAGTATTGTTGAGGGATTAACCAAACAAGGACACCATGAAAATCCCAGCCGGCCCAGTCACCACGATGATCCCATTTCGAAAGGTCATAAATACTGTTAATACCCGCACTTTCCAACCATTCTCTAAGTTCTGTGATTTCCTCATTTTCAGCCAAGGGATCACGACCCATGATACAATCAAGCCACAGGTTTGTGCGCTTTCCATTGCTAGGAATTCTGTATACAAATTTTTTGAAGAAATTACTGCTTTTGCAACATAGTCTCCAAACCTGCGTGCAGTTAACAGAGTTGTCACATTGCAGATTTTTGAGAGAATTGTTGTGTACGTATTTTGTCCGCAGAATGATGCTGACTAGATGAGTGGGCTCATGGACCATCTTCCATAGAATCTTACCTCCAAGTGCTATGTTGACAAGAGAGGGATCTCGAATTTGCAAACCGCCTTCTGCAATCGATTTTTTAACCAAATCCCAGTTTACTAAGTGCATTTTTTTCATTGCCCTTTCCACCTTGCCATAAGAAATCTCAGGGGAGTTTAGAGATCTGGTCCATCACATTTCTTGGAGCTAATGGAAATGCTGCTTGATAGATTGGAAGTGCAGACAGCAGAGACTTGATTAGGATGTCTTTACCACCTTCTGTTAACCATAAGCCTCCCCAACCTGACATTTTTTATTTGATTTTACTGATAATTTCGCTCCAGAGCGATCTCTTATTAACTCCATTTGTGATGGGGAAGCCAAGGTACTTGATCCTATCCCATTGAGCATGACCTTTGAACCCAAGGAGATTTGAAATGCTTATGAGATCTTGCTAGTCTATGTTCCAGCTGAAGACTTCACTTTTGCTCTCATTGACTAATGCTCCTGAAACTCTGCAATAATTTCTAAGGACAGTGTCAAAAGCTTTGGTAATTCTAGTGGAGGCACCTCCAATGAGTAGGAAATCATCTGCAAAGAGAGCATGGTTCAGAGGGTCTGCGCCAACGGAAGGTTTGAGACCCGGAAGGGTACCAGCAATTCTTTCAGCTAAGAATTTTCGACTAAGGGAGTCAACCATTAAAATGTATAGAAAGGGGGAGAGAGGGCATCCCTGCCTAATGCCTCTCCGAGCTTGGAAAAAATTGGTAGGATGACCATTGATTAGAGGGGCAATCCATAGGTTGTCAATGCAGGCTTTTATAAGGTGAACAAAATCAGGCGAGAAGCCAAAGGAGAGGAGAACATTTATGAGGAAAGAGCAATTAACTCTATTGAATGCATTCACCATATCTATTTTTATCAACATACCTTTCTCTTTCTATTATTTGCTTGAGTGGATTGTCTCCTGAACTTGGATAACATTGTCTAGAATGTGCCTACCTGCCACGAATCCACCTTGAGAGTTGGAGATCAGTATTTTGAGCAGAGGCTTGATCCTATTTTCTAATAGTTTGGCCAAGATTTTGTAAGAAGCATTACAAAGCGATATGGGCCTGAATCTTGCAAATGATTCAGGATTGGAGTCCTTGGGAATTAAGGCTAGGTAGGTGGAATTGGTTCCTCCACCTATCTTGGCTTTTTTCATAAACCCTCTTATCATTTTTTGAAGGTCAGATTTGATGATATCCCAGCAAGATTTGTAGAAATGTATTGTGAATCCATCTGGCCCAGGGGCCTTATCTGCTTCCATGGACCAAATAACTTTGATGATTTCCTCCTCAGTTGTGGGTCTAGAGAGGGCTGTATTATCTTTAGGGCTGATGAGTAAAGGGATGTTAGAGAGGAAATCGACAACTTCCTCCTCATTGCCATGAGTTCCCTCACTATATAGATTCCTGAAGTGGATTTCAGCAGCATCTTTGACCTGATTGAAACCTTTGCAGACTTGGCCCTCTGCTATTTTGGTTTCTGCTATATGATTCCTAGACATACGTGCTCTATATTGTCACAAACTTCTGGATTTGAGTCTCTAGTATTCTTCTTCCATTCGAAAGGATCGGTATGTGGAGTGTTGGGCTTTTATTTCTTTTTCCAAAAAATCTACTATGATATCTTTGCTTTCCATATCTGTTTGCAGGGACTGCAGAGTCTGCACTGCTTCTTTTCTTTGGCTGGTTGGAGTAGGGACTAGTTTCTTTATCCATTCCTTCAATGCTTGTTTTGTGGCCTTAAGTTTTTGCTCCCAAACATAACTTGAGGATCCTGAGAAGGATTTGGCCCAAGTTGTTTTCACTATTTCTGTGAAGCCTTCTCTCTCGATCCAAAGTGGGCTGAATTGAAATGGTATAGGGCCCAAGTCTTCTTCATCTTCCAGTAGAAGTTGGACAAGCTTGTGATCTGAGGTCAGTTTAGGAAGAATTTTAGAGATGATTATCTTTTTGTTCATCATTAGGGAGCTTTGCACTAGAAATCGATCTAGGCAGGCAGAAATGTGGTCCAACCCAACTCTGTTATTGGACCAAGTGAAAAGACCTTGGATGGGATTGAAATCTAAGAGATCCCAAAGCTGTGTGAGCTCTTCCACTATGGCCAACATGGGATCTCTGCTACTGGAACCACCCCTCTTCTCTTTTTCTTTCAGAACTATATTAAGATCCCCGGCTATGATGATGTTGCTGGGGGAAAGCTACTCTAAAAAAGCAAAGAGAGTCAGAGTAAACGACAGGTACGTAAAGATTGAAGAGAGAGATGGTCAACTTACTTGCGCAGTGTGTCAGCTCCGTGAAGATCCAGTGTTGGGTTTCATGGGATTTATTCAGCTGGAATAAATCTTCGGTCCAGAGAGTTGCCAGCCCTCCAGAAGAGCCCCTTGAGCTGACTGCTTTACCTGAACTTTTCTTCCATTTTGACTTGCTGATATCTAGAAGGGCTCGCCCTTCTATCTTAGTCTCTTGGAGCATGAGAATGTCTGAGGGATCTGTTTTCAAGAGGTCCTTAACTACTTCAATTTTAGAGGGATTCCCCAGTCCTCTGCAGTTCCAGGAGACGAGTTTCATTATGTACTTGAGGGGGGGTTGGAGCCTCCCTTAGAAGGCCTTGGTCTGGTATTTCGTCCAATAGACATTTCTATTGTGGACTGAATTTCTTGTAATTTTAGTCTTTCAGCCTCCTCTTCCCTAACTTCTTTGTGGGATTTCCTTCCTTCTCTTTTTGAAGGGCGTTCGTAGGTTTCGTCCTCTGAAGAGTCTGAGATTTCCGGAAGTTTTTTCCTTGTGACTTCTGCATATGAGGGATTGGAGGGGCTATCTTGGGAGGCTTCGATCTGTACATTTTCCCCTTCATCTTTGCTTGAAGGTGGGATTTATGTCTGTTCCATATTTTCCTAGACTGGGTTTGTTGGATTGATCTGGATGCGTTTTGTACCATTTTATGGTTGCTTCCTTTTCTTGGTTGGACTTGGAGCTGCTTGGGACTCCTATCATGTTGCCTTTACCAGTGCCTTTTTTTGGATGAGCAGTTTTCTGGACTAGAGTCCATTGTTCCCCGTTTTGTTTGTCTACATGCTCCTCAGCCTTTTTCTTGCAATGCTTTGCAAAGTGTCCGTGGCCATGACAATGTCTGCATTTGAAAGGAAGTTGTTCGTAATCCAATTCCTGGACATGCGTCCACCCAGCAACAGTGAGCTTAATTGCTTTCGGCAACCCCTCTTCTAGATCCACTTCTACGCAAATGCGGGCACATGAATACTGATCTTTTCTTGCGGCTTGATCTATGTATTTTCCTAGAGCATTACCGATGATCTGGAGAGATTTTTGGTTCTAGCAATGGAGGGGAAAATGAGGGAGTCTCACCCAAACTGGAACAACAGAGGGGATGTCCTGGGTAGGATCAAAATCTGGAGACCATTTGTTTAGATAAAGTCCTTGCGGACCCATGAAGTATGGGCCATTCCTAAAGATTAAGCTTCTATTTTCCGGGCTTTCGAATATGAATACAAAGAAACCTTTGCCCACAAAATAGCTTTTGACACCCTCTTTGGTCAATGGTGTCTAGTTCCTTTGAGTCCAATCATCCACTGACTTAAGAGAAGGCCAGAGGCCCGTGAACTAGCCTATGAGACCTCTCTCAGCCAGATTTAGGGCCACTTTACAGGTTTCTTCTTCTGGAAGGGCAACTGAAGGAATAGTATCCATTTTCTTTATAAACTTCCATTGAATCGCAGAGGGAGGGCACTTTGAGCCTGCAGCAATCATGGACCTGAACGCTAGGACCTCCGGGGATGGAATGGGGAGGGGGATAGGGCCCCCGCTGGACTCCATGGGCGATGTGAAAGTACAGCAGAGCTGAGCGTTGTAGCGTAGCAGCCACAGGGGCGCATGGGCAAGCATCCAGCAACCCTAGTGCATCTAGAGAACTATGAGGCAGGGCAGCGAATAAAGATCAGGATAGTTCCATTTGAATGATTTCTTTGAATCATTAGGTAGCCTCACCTTTTCTTCATGTAGAAAGAGGATTACAATTAAAAATATTTAATTTCAAATGGTGTATTAACTATAACCTTTCATGTTTTAGCTCCAGGGCATGTATAGGATGAGGCCAGAAAAGAAAAGGAACATGTGGTCATATTCAAAACTACTCCACTTACCTCTACCAATCAAGCAAGTAAAGAACTCTCTAATTCTCTTTTTATTAATGAAATACTTGTAAAATAAAAATAAAAATAAAAAAAATCAATTTAACATTTATTTCTTGTTACATATGATCATCTGGCCCTCTTAAAACAGCCTCGTTGTGGTGAGTACATGACCAGGTCATCAAGAAGATAGATTGCAGAGGCCATAACATCTAAAGGGGAAGAAGGAACTGATGTCGTTTCTCAATACATTTCAAAAAAGAAGAAAATGAAAAATAAATGATTGTACTAGATATATAATTAGAAACATCATGTACCATATTATGGAAACATATTTTTGATGTTAAAATTTACTGTGATGGAGTATTTTGTGTCTATGATTAAAAAATGAATGAATGAATATTTTATGTTAATAAATGATTTTTGTATGTTCCTTTATGTATAAAACCACATATGTTTCTTTATAAATATTTTTTTTCTAGTGTCTATGTGTGAATCTTAATGTGTTGCTTTCAACTATTTTCTAGTAGATATATAGGGTACTGGGGAATGGAGAGTGATGTGAGGGGTCAGGGGGTGGGGAGCGGCTGTAAGGGATTCCACTCACATGGTTGGCCCTATTCAGTAGAGAATAAATGAGGATTTGGATAACCTTGGAACAAAATTCTCTCAATCCAACAAAGCAACAACAAAGCCAATGTTGACTTTGTTGTTGCACTATCAAATCGAGGGAGGTTTTCTCCAGGACTAGACCACTCCAATAAATTATTCTTGAAACCAAGAGAAGCTCATTTAGGTTGTTGGAAATATATTCACTACTGAGAGTGGGGTAAATCATTAGTGATGGATTTTAAACAATTTTCACCAATTTAAACTTTGTCTCAATATCTATTATCCATGGATATCCACATTATTAGCTCATCAAACATATATGCAGCAATAAAATGAAATCATAAGAACATGTGAAATCACCATGAGAAATATCAACACACATAAGAAGCATGCACGCATAAGAACAAAAATATTTATGGTGGAAACGCTTTCTAGAGAAAACCACCCTGCTGCTACTATGATGCTAAAATCTTCTACTATTATGCTAAACAAGTTTACATGGATTAGATTACAACCATAAGATGGAAGACTTGGCCTCTACTACAATATGATGGCATCTATAATTTCATAAATATATTCCCCTTGTGGATCTACGGACCACCATACACTGGAAGTTCCCATAACCAACGATCATCACCCCACTTCAATGGGACTCTCCAACTCTTATTGAATAGATAAATCCCTTCCTACTATGAACTTCCAGATTATTGTCTCTTCTGAAGCCTCAATGTGCCTTCACTTCCTCCATTTGAACCATGTTTTATAATATTTCATATTGGGTTCATTTGCTCAACATGAGAAACCCAACAACTGTAGCATTCAGCTCATCAATTCTGAATCATAAATCTAATCTAGTGAAGATAATCCTTCACTACATCATGCACCACAACACCTGTCTCAACCACACAATAACCTGCACAAATTTTTGCCACAATCAACACACAGATTCTACATCTTCTTCTCAATTCTATCTCTGATTTCTGCTCACAAATATTTTATCTAACTTTGCATAAAATATGTGAGCAACTATTGCATACTCTACTCACTCACAATGCCTTCACAATGGCATAACCTCACACTCTCACAAGAGCCAACCAAATAGACTCCTGATCTCTGTCTATTTGTAGCCTTTTGAAATGATTAACACAATGAATTCCAAATCTATAATGGAGCTCTATTCATATACTAGAAGTGGCCCTGTTGAATTCTTCTTAACATAATCAATCCACTAAATTAATTTACTTGTGAATATTCCATTTTAACCAACTTATAGAAGCACAATTACCTTTTTCTAACCTTTACATGAAGAGTCTCGAACAAGACATGTCGGAAAAACAAATAAGCACCTAATGAGTGCAAGAAATGTGGAGAAAACACATCTACAGGCTCAGTCACTCCCATGACACAATGTGCAACCGTCTAGGTCCTTAGTCGCTCTCACGACACATTATGCCAGTGACTAGAGTCACTAACACAAGCCTCTTTGCCTAAGTACAGTGTAGAGAACCTTTGTTTTCTCCAAATATGGACTGAATTTCGAAAACAGTCTCATGGGAAATATAATTGGGTCCATTCTACACAAAACCCATGTCTCATAATTTCGAAATTAATCTTCATTTTCCCATAAATTCCAATCCAAAACTTCCCTTTCTATCCAAACACCATACTCAACAACTGGGCCTAAAACTGAAGTAAAACATTTGTTCTTCATTCCATAACCTCTTCCACTTGATTAATCATCGTCCTCTATTCCTATACACTCCTCCAAGCATCTGATATAGGTCTTCAATTGATGAATAGGAAAGTAACAAGTCCATGATATGCTAGACCTATAATACCAACCTTAGCACCAAGACCAACACCTCTAGCTCCTCAAGCAACAACCTCAATATTTTTGACACCTGTAGTAGAACTCACCATCTGTATGCAACAACATGATCATGAAAACCATCATCATGGGAAGGCCTGCAAGCTAGTGCAACACATGAACATCCAACCTCTAAGGACCATCTACACCTCAACCATCATCTCCAAGCTGCAGACAAGCCAAGGACCATCTCCAAGATAGTCTAAGCAAGTAGACATGCTAATGACCATCTGCAAATCATCCACACACAAGCCACCTACAACCATCTATACTTGTGTATAGCCAACACATTTGTAGCCAAAGAAACTAGATTGACATCAATGACAATCAACAACACATCTGCAACATTGCAGCACACATCAATGCCAACATAGTATTCATGCACTCAAGTATTTTTAATTATTATATTTATTCATAAAAATGTTTGTTAATTTATTTTATTATTTTGTTGATTCTTTAATTGTCGATTAAATCAGTAGAACAACTATTGGAGGAGATCTTGAGATGCACCCACAAAGAGAAACATGTGGAAGTGGTGTACAAAATCTAAGCATGTAATTCAACTGACTCAAGGTTGTAACCACAAGACTTGTAGGTGTTGTATTGAGTTATGGATTTTTTTTTTATTTCTTTTATTAAAAGGATGTGGAGTTTATTGTTTTTTTAATCTCACTTTATTAAGAGTTCCACCAAAATTGACTTAGATTTGGGTTGAACCAAACTCTTGACCACCCTAGTTTTCTAATTTTCCACTCTTTTAAATATTCTTTCTTAAGTTAAAAGTTATCTACAAATTGCTATAGTTGTGATACGGGAAATATGTATTTATGTACAAAGGTAGAGGTGGGATGCTTGCACCAGACTTAACATATTTCCACATTTAATTGCTACTCTTATTTGGTTGTTTTGCATAACTATAGAGTGCAAGTCATGCAGGAAGTGCACTATTCTAGGTCGTATTAATGAAAGGGTTTAGAATTTTAACCTAGGCACGCCACAAGGATGGAGTACATTGGTTGTAATTCCATAAATATTAGTTAGAGAGTTTGAATTTCATAACAGTGTGATGTTCTTGTAGAATCTAGAATTTACAATTTAATGTTTTTGTAATACTTATGATTTTAAGTTTCCTAGTATTTAGGGTTTGATTTTTGAACTTTGAAGTTCAAAATATGCTTACCATGGCCTGAAATTTAAAAGTGTTGTGATCCTGTATGAATAATGTTGGGTCCATTTATTTTTTGATAAAATATTTCATATATTTTTTAATATACAAAGGATATTGTGTGCACTTTATAAAAGGAAAAGGTTATGAAAACAATCACCATAATTTGTAGCTGAAAGGAAAATTCTTAGTTAATCAAAACAAGTTGCACCTATATTTGTCAAAGGAACCGGCACATATTAGAGTTCAATTTCACCAACTAAAATCTTTTCTTTAATATGTAATGGTGAATATACATTCATTTCTCATTTTCCAAAGATGATATAAAATAACAACACTAATATAGTCATATGTTGTGTGAAAATCCATGGCCCAAGGGAGAGAATCTCCTAATTGGGTGACCTTTAAGGTAAAATGATAGCTTGTATGCCCATTTCTAGGGAGATTGAACATATTTACAATACTAGAACAAGTGTTTTGGGCCAATCATGCTACACAATGGTGCTATAGTATACCTAGGTATTTCAAGTATTTCCTTACAAGAAAAACTCCATGAATTAAGGACCAAGAAAAATATGTTATTTTTGTTTCTAAATGCATTTTCCAAATAGATTTCAACTGATAAAGCTAGGTTTTCTTGTTGGCATTGTTACTCTAGATTTTTTTGAGCTTGGCTTCAAGTTTGGGCTTGCTTGAAATCCATTTATATCCATTAGCCAACTTGTACATCATTTTATCTTATGGCTTCAATAGGCCTAACAAAAGAGGTTTTCTAGGATTTTCATTTGAAGCTTCTCTAGAATGATTTTATCTACCATGTTAAGCTTGAATTTTTCTTTTAAGGTCTTGTTGATCATTTTTAGAAAAATACGCTTTGATACCATGATGAAGTTAGTATTAGAATTTTTTTTGCTGATACAATTTTGAAGCTAGATCCTTCACACATATTACAGAACACTTCTATATATGACAAAAATTAATAGTCATCTCATGAAATCACCCTATGAATTCACCAAATTATCATACCATTGCATGTATAAATAATCATGGCATCACATAGTCACAAGCTATCATTTTAAACTATATGAACCACACATCTAGATAACAAAATATGTCCATTAACATCTATACAAAATTGTCACCAAAAAGGAAATACATAAATATTGATGTAGTCTTGTGTGTCATCTATATATTCTCGAAGCTATAAATCACAAAGGAACCATTTCATTGTCAAATAATAATGAAAAAAAATCAAATAGGTACAGCGTAGATGCATTACACGCACATATAATTGTGTTTTAATTATTTATGTCTTTTTCTTGTGTATTGAGTTTATGGGAGGGTTGTCTTCTATGAAAGTTTTAAGTATTTATGTCCTTTTCCCATGTTTTGAGTTTATGTGAGCATTGGTTTGTGGTAAATTTTGAGGCCATATGTCTCCATATGCAAGTTTGATGTTTTAATCTTATATATCTATCAATTGAATTCATGTTGGCATTCATTGGGGACAAATCCTGCTCATTGATCAACCTTATCATTTGTTACAACCTAGCTCTAATACTTTCCGTCTTCTTAAAGCTTTACATCCAAAGAGTCAATAAAAATTTTAAATAAATCCATGAGAACCTATAGCTGTTAAAAAAAAATAGCAATCTTAGTTGGCCTATTACCTTCGTATTTAGAAAAGGATATTTTGGACTTGCTCCCATTTCAAGTAATAAGTTGTGGTTTAGATATGAATTTCCTTAGATTTGTTCTCAAACCAACTTATAAATTTAAATATTGGATTTGGTTGTATAAAAGAATTTGAAAGAATCTCAAGTTGAAGTTCTCGGTGGATTTCCTTAGATGGCTCATTAACCTTATTAAATATGTACTTGAGACAAACCTGGTATATTGATATTCTTTGTGATATATATCGATATTCTTTGTCATAAATTATTTTTAACTTTATCTTTCCAAATCCTTTAACAAGATATATTGGTCCTTCAAACTATTGAAGATTATGATTGCGAGACATGATGGACAAGTTGGATAAATTATTGATCTCCACTTCCTTATTTTCCATCCTTCTCAATGGCTCTCCCTCGACCACTTTTACCCCATTAGATGCATTAGGCAAGGATATCCCCTCTCTCCTTTCCTATTTATTCTGGAAACTAACATTTTAAGAAAAATGAAGGAAGTTGTTGAAACGGGGAAGATCAAAGGTCTTAAGACTTTTGGGGAAGATCTTTGTGTATCAAATCAATAATTCATTGATGACATCATGTCCATGGGATCTCGCTCAATGAACAAAACTCTCACCTTTTCCCAATTTCTTGACAACTTCATGAAGGCTTCAGGTATGTATATCAACCAATCAAAATACCATCTCTTCCTTTTTAAAACCCTTTGTCAATCCAATGTCATATCACTCACATTTTGGGATTCAAAATAATTGTATTTCTCTCAAAATACTTGGGGTTCCCCTGATTACAAACTCCTAAGAGTGGGCACTTGGTTAGAATTGATAAATAATATGGACTTGAAGCTTTCCTCTGGGAAATTTATCTTCCTCAAATTTGTAGGTGGGTTAATTCTTCTCAAATATGTATTGCATGTTCACCTAATTTATCTCTTCCTAATCGTAACAACTCTTAAATCTGTCTCAACTCTATCTACAATACAACATTTAAAGATCATTTCTTTGGTAAGGGGTTCTTAAGGAAAGAAAATGGGCCCTAGTAGCATGAGATAAACTAGTTTACCTAAGCTAAGAGGATGATTTGGCCTTCAAGATGTAGAAATCTTAAACATTGTTCTAGGAGGTAAGCTTTGGGTGCATTGGATCTCTAGAAATTGATTTAGCATATGAAATATGTATAGGTATCATTCATTGAAAACTTATTTGCATGCATGTATCATAGGTGGGATCATCCATTTGTAATATAGCTCATAAAGGAATCAACCTAATGCAACAACCCTATATTTTGGAGATTAGTAGTGGACAACAAGCCCTATTTTGGGAATACTCATGGAAATAACTACAAAAATTTTGGTCAGCCAAGAAGGATTGGATGAGCTACAAAATGTCATGAAAGCCAACTTGAAAACCTATGGCGCACTATTGGAATACATATTCCACAAATAGTAGCCAATTTCTTTTAATATAAGAGTCCACTTGGAATCCAAAGTCAAAGGTTGCAACTTGGAACACATTTTGGGAAAATATTCAACAAATATTTATTTCTAAGGCTAATGAACAAGATATTCTCCAATGGGCATGTGTTCAAAATGCCTCATACAATATAAAATAACCCTTCTCTCTAGAGGCAGGGTTGACCAATGACCCAAAAGTAGATACACAAATTAAAATACAACCATAAAACCTTTGGCCTAAAGTATCCACTTCCTTTGTATCTTAGTTTGAGGATGAACTTTAACATGGGGCATATTCATCAAATGAGGATTCTAGGGTCCATTTATTTTCACATGTGTCGGGATGATATTGAAGAGATGCAAAATCTCTTCAATCTTTGTCCATTGTGAACCAACAATGGGTGAATGCAGTGAGTCTCATGTGTTAATCTGATTATAATTGCAGTAGTTTATTGAAAAATTTGACAAGGTGGAGGCCAAGATCTATACAAATCATATCCTAAATCGTATATGGATAATATCACTAGGATTCATTCTCTAGGAATTTTAGAAGGAAGGAAATAAGCATATATTTCATAACATCACATAAAACAAGAAAATTGTAGGGAGAAAAATTCAACAAAATATTCATGAAACTATTGTAATCCATCACTAGTTTGATTAAGATTAGAAATATCAAGGAAGTGAATTTATCATCATTCAAAATTATAATATAGTTATAGGCATCATTTATTTCCCCATAAAGATACTATGCCTCTCCACTTGTAGATTCCTAAAGCCTAACTTCCTCCCTCATATAACTACATCAAGCTCAATTTTGAAGGTGCTTCCAAGGGTAATATTGGTTTAGATAGATATAGAGGTGTTCTTTCAAATTCTCAAGCAGCTACCATCCTTTTCTTTGCAGGATCCTTGGGCTTCGATATTAACAATATCATTGATCTCTATTTTCTTGAATTTGGGTTGAAGTTATCTTCCTCCCTCAATATTTTCAATTTTATAGTCGAATGGGATTCCTAATTTAATCGTTAAAATGGTCATCAATTCTCAATGACTCTAACCTAGTAAAGTATGCACCAACTAACAACTTGAATCTAGTCTTGCACAAGTAGCCATAAGTTTTCATTACTTTTAGGTAATTCTCCCCTCTCTGGCATAAGGATATTTAGCAATAAGTTGTCAAATAGACTTGCAAATGAAGGATATAAATTATTTTTAGACCCTCTAGTGAAAGCTTGGGTATATCTCCCACTATGTGATCAACTTAGGAAGATGAACCTCTAATCCACATATAGGGTGGTATAGGATGAGACATGTGGGAGGAAACATGTCAACCATCCCTCCAAGCACTAATTCATGGAAATGTGCCAACAACTCCTCTTATGGGATAACAATATCACTAAGTGGCCTCCAAAGGAACACATATTGCCATTATTGTCTACCATCTCTGATCCTATTTGATATTTATAGTCTCATGGTTTTAATCCCTGCCTCAAACCAACTTATTTATGATTTTCCTCAATCCATTCGATCTACATTTTATCCATTATGTGATGTTTTCATGGTTGGAATGGTTGACCTAAACATTGCAACCTCTAGGACATCATGTTTGGGTTTCCATTCTATCTATATGATTCTTTCCACATCATTGTGGGGATTGGAATGGTGTCACTCTTACTTGCAACATTTACCCTCTTTGTGGGATATTTTTATTCTTCTACCTTCTCTCATTTGTGAACATTTTAGATGTATGGGTCTCTAGCTTGAGTTTCCCATCTTGGTTTGTCTACTTTTTTCATTCATTTTCTTAGGCTTTATTTAACCCCTCCCTCTTTGGCATTATTGCCTGCATCACACTCAAGTCTTATTCAAGAAAAGAATCCCCCATCAGAATTTCAGGGTTTACTCCATACTTCTGCAAATCTGTTGTTGTCAACCAACTAGCATCCTCTACTGGTTGTCCCTTCCATTTGACTAGATACTGAAAATAAACCTGTCCTCTGGTTCTTTTGGATACTCTTTTCTCCAACACAGCTACCACTTCTTTCTCGGTTGTCTTTGGCGTTTGTTCTTCCCGATTTAAGTTTGAACTTCATCTTCTGTAGGTTCCTTTTGTAGCTCTATCTCTGTCTCTTTGTATGGATACAAATCTGCAACATTGAATATAGGTGATATCCCAATCCCTTCAGGAAATTCAATTTCATAAGCATTAGTTGAAAACTTCCTCACAATTTTGCACGGGCCTATCTTTTTCATCTTTAGTTTATTGCAAGTCTTAATAGGAAATCTCTCTTTTCTCAAGTATACCATCACTAGATCCCCCACTTGGAATTATTTTTCTCTTCGCTTCATATCAACTCTCTGTTTGTATTTTCCATTGCTTTCTTGCAATCTGCCTTTGACATCTTCTTGTAGTCTCTGCATCTGCTCTACAAACTCTTCAGCTTTTGCACTTCTTGTCTCATGTCTACCCAAATTTTTGAGCTCATACACACCTCTTGGGTTCATTCCAAAAACAATATGAAATGGACTCATTCCAATACTTTGGTTTGGAGTGTCATTATAAGCAAACTCAGCTTGAGCAAGTGCTAAATCCCACTGCTTAGGATTTTGGTACACTAAACTTCTCAATATGTTCCCCAAGCTTTTGTTTACCACTTCGGTCTGTCCATCTGTTTGAGGATGGTATGCTGAACTGAAACTAAGGTTAGCACCTAGTTTCTTCCAAAGAGTTCTCCAGAAATGCCCAACAAACTTTGTATCCCTATCAGACACAATACTTACAGGCAATCCATGTAACCTTACAACTTCTAAAAAAAACAGATTAGCAATATGTGTTGCATCACTAGTCTTTTTACATGCAATGAAATGTGCCATTTTGGAAAATATATCTACCACAACATAAATGGAATCATTCCCCCTTTGAGTTCTAGGTAACCCAAAAAAAAATCCATACTAACTGCATCCCATGGTCAGTATGGTATTGGCAATGGCTAGTAAAATCCTATCTTTTGGCTTCTCCCTTTAGCATGCTGACATATCCTGCACTTCTCAACAAATCTCTTAACATCAATTTGCATCTTTGGCCAATAGTAAAAGGCATTTACCTGAGCAAAGGTTTTGTCTTGTCCAAAGTGACCAGATAATCCTCCACTGTGTTTCTTCTTGATTATGTTTTCCCTCATAGAACATTTGGGAATGCACAGTTTGTTACCTTTAAGCAATAAACCTCCTTGGATAAGATAATCTAACCACTGGTTTCTATTATGAACTATTGGATTTTGTACAGCTATATAAATATATTTGAAATCTGTATCATTTTTATACATATCAACGATTTCTTCAAATCCTACAACACCAACTCTTAATTCTTTCACAATTAAATTTACCCTGCTCAAAGCATCAACAACTTTGTTCAACTTAACACTTGTGTGTTTTATCACAAAAGTAAAGCTCTATAAAAACTCTACCCACTTGGCATGTTTCTGGTTCAATTTTGGCTAGTTGCTTATGAACTATAATGCATGATTGTCAGGATACAGTATAAATTCTTTTGGTAGAAAATAATGTCTCCATTTTTTTAAAGCTTGCACAATAGCATAAAATTATTTATCATAAGAAGAATACTTCTTCTTAGCTTCATTTAATTTCTCACTAAAATATGCTATTGGTCTTTGTTCCTTACTCAAAACTGCTCCAATTGCAACTCCACTAGCATATGTCTCAACTTGAAATACTTTCCCAAAATCAGGTAAAGCTAAAACTAGTTTCTATGTAATTTTCTTCTTCAACAACTTAAAATTTATGTTTGCTGATTTTGTCCACTTGAATGGCTGATTAGTCTCTTTGATTGTTTCAATAATTTGTGCACAAATCTAACTAAAACCTCTAATAAATTTTCTATAGATACTTGCAAGACCATGAAAGCTTCTTACCTCAAATATGTTTCTTAGAATAGGCCAATTCCAAATTGCTTGGATTTTCTCTGGATCCATTTTCAAACCTTCTTTAGAAACTACAAATCCCAAATAGATTAATTCTTCTTTCATGAAACTACATTTCTTCAAATTTATCAATAGTTTCTCTTTTTGTAGAGTTCTTAAAACCAACTTAAGATGCTCCAGATGTCCTTCTTTACTTCTATTGAAAACTAGAATATCATCAAGATAAACAATGACAAACTTTCTTACATATTCCTTCAAGACTTCATTCATCAATCTCATGAATGTGCTAGGTGCATTAGTGAGTCCAAGAGGCATCACTAACCACTCATACAACCCACTATTTGTTTTAAATGCGGTCTTCCATTCATCTCCTTCTCTATTTCTTATTTCATGATATCCACTCTTTAGATCTATTTTAGTAAAATACTTTGACCCACTTAAACAATCCATTAAATCATCCATTCATGGTAAAGGAAATCTATACCGGATAGTAATCTTGTTTATGGCTCTGGAATCTGTACACATATGACATTCACCTCCTTTCTTTGTACTAGGTATTGTTGGTACATCACATGGACTAAGACTCTCTCTGATTAATCCTTTATCCATCAGTTCTTGCACTTGTCTTCCAACTTTTGCATTCACTTGAGGAGTTAATTTGTATGCTGCTTTGTTTGGAAAACTTGCTCCAGATATTAGATCAATATGATGACTAATACTCCTTATTGGTGGCAATGCATTTGGAAACTCATCCACAATAATATCAGTAAAATTATTCAACAGAGTTTTGATTTCTTTAGGTAAATCATCTAAGTTTGTGGAAGTTAAAATTACCTTAGGTCTCCCTATGACAGCAAAATGCATTTCTTCACCTTTTCCAACTTCTTACAACAACTCTTTCCACTCATCAGCATAACGTTGTTTCTAGGTGCTTCTTTGCCTACTTCATCCTTCAATGGTATATGTGTGTGTTTATTTCTATCCGTCTCCAGAGTGTAAGTATTCCTTCTCCCATCATGAATAGCTTTCTGATCAAACTCCCAAGGTCTTCCCAACAACACATGGCATACATCCATTGGCATTACATCACACAATATCACTAATCACATCCTTATAAGTACCAATTTGTATCTCTACCTTACATTGTTCTGTCACAATAATCTGATGTCCTTTTTTGCAGCCATGACACTTTGTAAGGACTACGGTGTATTGTTTTCACTAATCCTAGCTTGTCCAACATTTTTGTAGAAACAAGGCTATTAGTGCTCCCATTGTCAATTATCACTTTACAACATTTTCCTTTGGACTTGCATGTAGTTCTGAATAAACTCTTTCTTTGAGCTGGTTCTCCTATCTCTTTCTCTACCTTAAGCAATACCCTTTTCAACAATAAGGATTCTCCTTCTTCAGGTGATTCTTCCTTGTTTGCAATTTGAGGTTTTTCTTCCTTTACCTCAGCCACATTCACATTCCTCTGATTTGTTGCTTTATTATGAGGATAGTCACATGATCCATGTCCCCATTCTCCACATGTATAACACTGAATTTCTCTTCCATGGCCTCTTCCTTTGGGTGCAAATATTCCTCTACTAAAGTCTTCTCTCTGTGGTGGTCTACTACTTGAACTTCCTGCATCACTCTAATGTTGCTTGAATCTTGGTCTAGTAGTTCCTCTGCCTCTTGCTGAACTTTTTCCTCTATTCCTCTGATTTGTTTTCTCAACATCTTCTCTTCTGCCTTCAAAGTTGATTGATAAGCATCTTCAATTGTTTTCAAACTCAACAAGTTGATCTCATCATGTATGTGATACCTCAAGCCATTGATGTATTTAGCTACCTTCTCTATGTCATCCTCTGCATGTCCTGCTCTACTATTCAGCTTATAAAACTCTTCTGTATATTCTTTGACAGTCATTCCTTTTTGTCTCAAATTCTGCAATTGTCTGAAAATATTTAACTGATAATCTTTTGGCATAAATTTAGCTTTCAATTTACTCACCATTTTATCCAATTATTTTATCTTGGACTTTCCTTTTCTTGCTCTGGATGTTTGTAGTTCATCCCACCAAATATTTGCATGACCTTTCAATTTGGTAACTGCAAATTTCACCTTCTTTTTATCATCAACCTCCTCATAGTCGAAATACTTGTCCACTGAACTGATCCAATCCATCAACTCTTCTGCATTGAGATTCCCTTCATATAAAGGTATTTCCACCTTTGGTCTTCCACTTACTTTAGCCAACATCTTGATAAATTTGGTAGTTTCATTTTCCTCCTCTTATTCTTCCTTGGAAGATTCTTCTGCAACACTGGAAACTCCTTCATCAGGTGCTCTCCTCTGAGCAATCTCCATTGTATCCATCCTTGTACGTAGACTCTAGATCTCATCCAATAGAACTGCATTTTCTTGAGGTCTTCCTCAACCTATGCCAGCAACACTTAATCTCTATGCTCTGATACCAAAATGACGCGGGAGGTTGACAAAATGAGGTGGTAGTTTGAGAATAGACTAATGGTTAACTTTGTAACCAATCAACTGCACTTAAACGGATTTTGTACATGGCCTTTTTTCCCCTGAGGCTCTCGCTTAGCTGACTAATCACTATCAATCCCACTTTAACTCTTCCTTTGACCAAGTGCTTCAATATGCACCGTTGGTTTCGCTCCTTCAGATCCAATAGCTATCGTGTCGTATCACACACTAACTAGCCGGATGATCAGAACTATCGATTGACCCTGCTTGATCCAACGGTCATCACGCAATCTCATGTGGATTATTGCTGTTTTTATCAAATCGAAAGCACACGAGAAAAGTTGTTTTGGCGTGCTACGTGTCAACCTATAAGGTTAATCGCGCAGACTTGGAACAATACCACTTACCACTTCTTAAGTGTGCGATATACCACTTCCTGCCTATCAAATACTAACCATGTGTTTAAAACAAACTTTTTAATAAAGGCGCTTAAGGGAAGTTTAATGCTTAACCACAATATTAACATTTAAGCTCAATATTAACCTTTAACACTTAATCAACTGTGATTTATGAATAAAACGTTTAAACAGAGGAAAATACCCAATTAGGGTCCAGAACACCAATGCACATATATAAATGAAATTTTGCACCAAGATTAACATGCAACACCACACTTCAATCAATTACTTAACAAAATGGAAATTATAGTCTTGGACCTCTCGGCTCGATTACAATTGTTTGTATGACCTCTGTTTCAATCTCAAACCCTATCTATCACTCAAACTCTTGCTTACTCACTTTGTTCTCAATCTCTAACCTTTGTCATTACATTATTTTTCTCTTTATGAATCGAATCCTATCCTAACTGCATTAACAACTCGATCCCTATTTTAATCAGTCTAACAATTAAATCTCTATTCTCAAGCTCTGTTACACACCTATGCTAACAACTTATCTCCTATCTAAAAATAATACAATATTCTAATTATTACAATAACTAAATATAAAGATTATTTTTGAGAGATCCAACCCTCTCTACTAAAACTGACTTTGACCACTCAGGTTAGTGAAATTCATCTCTTTTTAGCCACAACATGTAAACATACAATCACATTGCTAGCTAAGTATGGATGCTCCTACATCACAAATGAAGGATTTAAATTATCTTTAGAGCCTCTAGTGAAGGCTTGGGAAGATCTCTCACTATGTGATCAACTTAGGAAGATGGACCTCTAATCCACATATAGGGTGATATACGATGAGACACATGGGAGGCAACATGTCAACCATCCCTCCGAGCACTAATGCAAAGAGATGTGCCAACAACTCCTCTTATGGGATAACTATATCACTAAGTGGCCTCCAAAAGAACACATATTTCCATTGTTGTCTACCACCTCCGATCTTATTCGATATTTATTGTCTCGCAATTTTAATCCCTACCTCAAACAAACTTTATTTATGATTTTGCTCAGTCCATTCAATCTAAATTTTATCCATTACGTGATATTTCCATGGTTGGAATGGTCAACCTAAACATTGCAACCTCTAGGATGTCTTGTTTGGGTTGTCATTCTATCTAGATGATTCTTTCCACATCATTGTGGGGACTGGAATGGTGTCACTCTTACTTTAACCATTTACCCTCTTTGTGGGATATTTTTCTTCTTCTACCTTCTCTCATTTGTGAACACTTTAGATGTATGGGTCTCTTGCTTGAGTTTCCCATCTTGGTTTGCCTACTTTTTTCATTCATTTTTCCGGGCTTTATTTGACCCCTCCCTCTTTGGCATTATTTCCTACATCACACTCTATTCTTATCCATAGTCATTTTCTTGTTCCTTGTGTATCTTCCATGTTGATACAAAGAGACAAGTTCAACATTGGTATCACCTATTAAGGCCCGTGGGGGCTGTCATGCTCACTAGTGAGCCAAATCCTCCACTAACCTTTATCATTTCCAAACATCGCTTGTTATTGAAGTTATGCTCAAGGAGGAAGAGAGAAATATTATTAGGGAGAGAGGTTGTTTTTTAGATGCAGACATTGTAGGGGAAGTGGACACTAAGCTCCCTAGCACTAGTCATACTTGTGGAACACAACAAGTTCCTGTAAACAATTGGACTATATTGAAAAGTGAAGACGTTGTTATGACGAATTTTCCTAGACCACAATGATTCTAAGGAGGAAATTATCCTATTGTTGAATGAGATTTAACTATTTGTAAAATCCATGGACTAGTGCCTCCAAAGAATTAAAGATCGGCTCAACCTTACACCTAAGCCAATAAACTCTCTGGTTAATGAAAAAATCTTGTTGATTTTTCTCCATCACAATAACTTCATGTTATTGTTACATTTCTCCCTCTAGGAATTTTCATTTACATGCATGTATCAATTGATAGGCTAGAAGGTGGATATATTTGGACCAAACATTTAGTTTTTTTCTCTATTTTTGAATAACCATATATGGTTATCTAAGAACATATGGTTTTTCCATTAATATGGTTTCCCTTGCAACAAAATCAAGCAATACCAAAACTATGATGTGGTGTTTTCGTGTGTATATATTTATATATATTGTCTCACACACTATGTAAATATTAATTATGTGCTTGCCAAAAAAAATGAAAGTAAAAAACAATATATTACACAATAGATTATTTTGTGTACTTCAATCATTTTAATATGGAGTTATGCCTAACATACTAAGCAAATCCAAATTACAGAGATTAAATACAGATTAAATTACTAAAACAATTACCTCTCCGATATATAAATCTCAAATAAATTTACTAAAACAATTACCTCCCTTAGAGTCTTATATACAAATTTAAATTTCTAGTAGAGAACTACGTGAATTTTAGATACCATAGACAGAACAATTTTTTTGTAACATCACTCAGGGCGGTTTCTGTGTCTTTGTTTAACATATTATTATAATGTAAGGATTCAAATGATACTCTGAATCCACGAGATATTATTTGTAAGGATTCAAGTGATACTCTGAATCCACGAGATATTATTTTTGGTGCTGTCTGGGTCTAACTGAAAAATGTAATTTTTTTTACAGCGAAGTAATAGAAATCTATGTTTTTCTAATTGAAAATACAAAACAAAATTGTTTAACAGTTTAAGAGACGGATAACCATCAAAATTGTTTAACAGTTTAAGAGACGGATAACAAAATTGTTAGATATGAAGTTATGAAAACTGTTGAATTTGATCGTTTCTCAGTACTGAAATTTCACTTTTACTGCTGCAATAATTATTGATACACTAATAAATAAGGTAAAAGTATAAATTAAAATGGCTATGTATATTCATTTGTCTATACATTCATTAATAGGTGGGGTTGTATATGCTTTCAGTTAGATTATGTTTTTGTTTAAATTTGGGAAGGGGCTGTGCATATACAGCCCCGCATTAATGGGCGTATAGAGTGATAAATATTTGTTACAAACAAAACTACCTTGCATATTTATTAGTCTATACCATCATTAATAGGTATTGGTGGCCATACTGTGAGCATATACAACCCTGCACTTTAATGGGCGTATGTTGTGGGCATATACAACCTGCGCTTTAATTGGCATATGTGCAGGGCATATACAACCCTGCACTTTAATGGGCGTATAGACTGATAAATATTGATTCCTAAACAAAATCGCCATACATATTTAGACCCATTAATATAAATTAGACATATACAACTCCACACATTAATAAGCGTATAAACTAATAAATATTGATGAACAATCAAATCAACCCGACATATTTATCAATCTACTGCGAAGGCTACATATACCCACTCCTAAAAAAAATCTTTTATCCACCCATCTCCCAAGGATGGAGATAATTGTATAGACTGATAAATTGACTCTGAAGCACACGGTGGTGTACTGTCTAATTAAATATTCCTGGCTGAACAGTACGGTCATCAGTGTACCTAAATATTCCACCCTTCCAGTTGCGTATTCAAAATGTGCACAATTATTGACTCTGAACGTTCGATTTTGCTTTGACTTTTCAAATGGAGTGCAACTTTTTCTTTATTTGTTGGATACTCTATATATATAAAAAATAAAAAAATATCACGTGGAAGGTACACGAAGTATGGTATCATTGCACAGCGGGCATTTGCTATATAATATTCTTGCTCTCGTTTCTTCTACTTGCAACTTGCAGGGGCCTCCATTATTGAGAGTCTTATCAGAGGAGTTGTATTGTATGCCATATATTCTCCTGCTCTGTTAAATCTGGTGAAGGCTGGATTTTTCGTAATCTCGTCCAGAATGGGCCACTTCAATCGTTTGCTACACAGAGTTACCAATATCCGGTCCTCCAGGCGGCCATTGGCGTTTGTCAAAATACGGAAGAATGACAGAGATAGACACGATTCAGATGGTAACAGTATTGTTCCCAAGGGGTGCCTGCCTCTATATGTGGGGCACGATATTACTATGAGATTTGTGATAGAAGCCAGCGTTCTCAGCCATCCCCTATTTGGGCAGCTGCTAGAGGCTTCTGTACAGGAATTCGGATACGAGCAGCAGGGGGTTCTCAGGATTCCCTGCGATGTCTTCTTGTTTGAGAGGATTCTTAATCTTATTAAGAGTAGAAATCCAATGTTATCAAATTGTCATCAATGATTATGGATACGGTACGGTACTCTTCTTTTGTAGTGAATGTATCCAAATTCCATTAATGGATTCTCTACCTTTCTTACCACTCATCAAATCAAAATAAGCATTTTTTTTTAATTTCAAATTTATATTACATTTTCATTGTAAACTGGGAGATTCGTACATTGATTTAGAAGTGAAATGTAAAAGTTCATTTCATAGGTATTGGGTTTCAACTGTTATTATGCCCTATTTGGATTTTAGTTTAAATCCTGAAAACTAAATCTGAATTATTTGTAATGAAAACTAAGGACTGCAAGCAGTGGAGTTACCTTGGTGGTGTGCATGAATTAATGCACAATTATTTGGATTTTCAGTTTTTAAAAATTAAATCTTTTGAGCTTCATATAAAAATGGATTTGGAAAATAATGTAAATAAACTTTAATTTATTTCTTACCAAAAAAGCCCCACACACATATATATATATATATTTGTAATGAGATATAAAGACAGGAGGGAAAGGAGTCACATGTAAACTAAGTTAGCTGCAAGTTACAGATTAGTATATAACTTTTTGTAATCTTTCAACATATTCTATTGAATACGAAAATGATTAATAGGTATAACATTAATTTATTTTTAATTAATATATTATTTTGAAAAAAAAAATAGGACTTATAAGTAATATGAAAATTATTTTTGTTTTAAATTTATTAAAACAAAGAAAACTAAAGTTTATTAAATATATATTTTTATTTTTTTTCAAATTTGTAATAATTTAAAATACATAAATTTAATATTTTAACAATTTTATATATATATAATTTTTAAAATGAGAAAAAATTATCATAATTTAATGGTCAAACCAGCTATAAAAACAGTTATTTCTAATTATTATGTAAATACAGACTCAGTTATCACCATTATTAAAAAAAAACAACAACAACAACAACTACTATAAAATTTAATAATAAATATTGAATTTAGGCTTGTGATCCATATAAGTTTATTAAAATGACTTTCTGTAATAATCATATTGGAATTCATTTGTCCACGGGTTAGAACCAACCAGTGTGGTTCATCGTCATCGATGAAGAATCAAATCAAGGTCACAAGTTAAATAGAGAGATCCATCATTCAACAATGAAGAATTAGATCAATATCACAAGTTAAATAGAGAGATCCATCATTCAACTGCTATTTTAGACCAAGGAAATAGGACTATTGACCAAGGAAATGGCTATTTTTGACCAAGGAAATGGCTACAAGGGACTAATTTAATTAATTAAATAAATAAATAAATAGTTTGTTAAATGAAATCATTTTATTTATTTATTTATTTTATTTTTTAATAATTTGTCCAATTATAAAACTAGTTAGCTAATTAGTTCCCTTAACACCATTCGTAGTTCTAGATCTATTAAAGACCTTATTGACCCCAAGGACATGAAACTTGTTTATGTTATCCCTTGCTCCTGTGGGACACCTATGTGGGTGAAACCGTGCGCTCTACTAATAAGAGAATTCATGAGCAGCCGCAGATATAAGACTAAGCATCATATATGTATTGCGGATATAAGACTAAGCATCATATATGTATTGAAGAAGCACAAGTTGTTGCTCAGATTGCTCTTTTTCATCACCGGAAATCTAGGGAGGCCATTGAAATTGAAAGAAGTCCTATTAATCAGAGAATTCATGAACAAGTCGTGGATATAAGACTAAGCATCATATATGTATTGAAGAAGCGCAGGTTATTGCTAAGATTGCTCTTTTTCATCACCGGAAATTTAGGAAGGTCATTGAAATTGAAAGAAGGCCAAGCAATCTCAATAGAGATGACCGCTCAAAGATTAGCAGTTGTTCGATCCCTGCCCTTTCCCCTATCTCCCCTCCCCCTTCCCCCCTTTTTTAGTTCTGTTTTGGTCTTTTTTATCTGTTTTTTCTCCCTCATCTTCAAGATTGTTTAAATCTCCCTTATCCCACTGTCTATTGTTTCAGTTTTTCCTTTGATTCTCTTTAACTTTTTATTTAATTAATATTATTGTATATTAATCATATTAGTTCTCCTAGATTTCAATTTCATTGATAATAATAGGTTTATAAAGCTTCTGATTGGAAAACAAGGAACATTTGGGAGAGCGATGAGGGTTCCGTTTGCAGGAGGATTCGAACCAGCGCAGCCTAGGCCGTCGGCCTAGGGTGCTGCAGACTAGACCCCAAGCAGGATGACGAAGACTAGGAGGTACGAGATGGGTCAGCAGGTTTTCACATCGAGGCATATGACTGGATGACTAGGAAGACGAGGACAGCTAGGGTTTCAAACTGCAGGGCGATATCGGAACGTGGAGGTTTTACACTTAACCGAGCAAAGAAATGGTTATAACCCTTGAGGTGAATGCGTTGGCAGCATTTCCAGACTACCCGAGGCTAAATATAGCATTTGCTGAAGGAAACGGACCGTTAACGGTTGCCTGTAAGTGTTTACTGCAGGGTAATTACCATGGTGAAACCTAGAGAGGCAGTCGACCTAGACCCTGCACCGGAAGACATCTTGTCGGTTTGGGGAAAGGAGGTAACCGCCCAAAATATTGACAAGTTTTTTGGGTCAGCTGGCAGTCATGCATCCGAGGAATTCGCTTTGGAAGGTTCATGGAGCAACAGAGCAGCAAAAGGGCAGCTGGAGGAAAGCCTGGAGCTGGCCGGGCTGAATAGCAAAGGAGAAAGGGGTTTTCAAGCTACAGGTACTTAGGAGAAGGGTTTTCATCTGACAGAAAAACCTTTCGGCACTCAAGAAAGAAAGGATAAACCCCCTCTAAATGCTCCCTTCTTATCTGGAGGGCTCGAAGACATCATAAACTACAAAGTGAGTCATGGAATTTGGAGATCGGTGGGAGGAGGCCTTAAAGCCGATATCGCAGTAGCGAAGGGGGGTGGATTGCCGGCAATCACCAGACCGATAAACGCAAAAGGAACGTACAGGCCCAGCGTGGGAATTGGAGTGATTGGTGTAGGAACGGGGGAACCCTCAGAGCGAAGGGGTGAAAGCTATAACCCAGACTCTGGATTGTTGAAAGAGGGCACCGGACCCGCAATAGGCATAGAGAAAGAATTTGGAGGTGGAACCTCAACAGAGAACCCAGCCAAGGGGAATCAAACCCTAGACAATATCGAGCCTGGACATCAAGCAGAAGCAGCCAAGAGTGACCCAATACCTCAAGATAGGGAGGAGGACTCTGGGCAAGAAAATACCGGGGAGAAAAGGAAAAAATTGAAACCCCTAAAGAAGAAAAAGTTTGAAGGGAACTTAGTCCTGGGTATGGATGTACAGGTAGAGGACACTATAGAGGTGGCGGAATGCACTCTGGTAGGGAGGGCTAGAGGTAAGAGCTACTCAGGGAAATTCATAAAACATTGGGCGGAGCATCAGTGGAAGACGTCACCGGTTAAAAGCTTCAAGGTAGCAGTCCTAGTGAAAGGGTGGTTTATGGTGAGATTTGAAAGAAAGGAAGAGGCGGACTGGGTTTCACAGAAGAATTGGGCTTTTGGGAATCACCCAGTCTTATTCAAACGATGGACTCCCTTATTTGATGCGAAAAGGGAGAAGGTAGATGAATTTCCTGTTTGGGTTAGGGCACCTGGTCTACCCCCTTTTCTCAAGGTTGAATCGGTTTTCAGGTCGATAGGAAACCTTCTTGGCACATTCCTAGAGGCGGACATGTCTTTCCTTCATACTCACAACAGAGCCATGGCCCGGATCCTGGTCAGCTTAAATCCAAAAGAAGGACTTGTGGAATCCATCAATCTGCAATACAGAGATTATGTTTTTGAGCAACCGCTGGACTATGAACATCTACCTTTTAGATGTCATAGATGCCACGAATACAGACATCTGGCAAGAGATTGTCCGCTGGGCAATCGCAGAAGAAAGACTCAGAAGAAATTCGATCAGGGGGAGACGACAGTGGAGCTAGAAAAGGATCCTGGAACAAAAGAAATATTAGAGGAGGATTCTATGGAGGTGGATTTTATCCATAAAGGGGACAAAAAGGAACAGGTCGGAGTAGCCCAGCTAGTGGAAGGAGAAGCAATTGAGGACCAGCACGAACCCGAGAAATTATCAAAGGAGCCTTTCAAGGAAACAACAGTCATCCCGGTTGAAGACACAAAGGGTATGCAACTAGAATCAAGTAACCCATCTTTATCTTCAGAATCTAAAGATGCTTGCCTGATATCTGGCTCTCAAATAAATAATTGTTTCAATGATGAACATTTAAATATTGAAAGCATCACTGTTGTTATACCATCCCCTGACTTGAATTGTGAAGATGCCCCTCCTGGAATAAAAGAACATGTTCCCTTCTCCCCGGTGTGTCATTACAATCTAAGATCCCTTGACAAAAAGCATGTAATTGCTGAAATGGTCAGTGGTTTAGGCCCATCCTCATCTCAGGCCTTCAAAAGGAAGGCTAGAGGCAGGAAACCAAACCTGTCCAAAGCACAGGTTAAGGGAAGTATGATGTGGCAAACAGTAAGCAAATGTCTATCCCTAGGGCGCTTAGAGCAGCAAATCCCCATGAAAATGTTATCAAATCATCTTTTTATCCTGGAACTGCAGGGGTTTAGCCAGTAAACCCAAAAAACTGGCGCTAAAGGAGATAGTTATGCGTTATAACCCGGATGTTCTTTTACTACAAGAGACCCTAGGCAAAAGTATAGATGTGGAGATGACCCTTAGAGCTACTCTCCCAGGCTGGTATTTTTTAGCAGTAGACTCTGTTGGACACTCGGGCGGAATGGCCATAGGTTTCAGGGAAGGAAGAATGCAGCTAATTAACCACTGGGGAATGGCTCATGTGCTAGGGATGGAGTTTCAATGCCCAGATTTCGGTTATCCCCTGTTTATTTTAAATATTTATGGGCCCTGTCAGGGAAGGGCAACCTTCTGGACCGATCTTTTGTCAAAATCTATGTTAAAAGATCAAAACCTGATTATAGGAGGAGATTTAAACTTCTCATTGGGGAATGCTGAAGCCTGGGGTCCTTCAGCCAGAGAAGACCCACTCTCTGATTTCTTCTTGAACTCCCTCAGCTCCCATAACTTGATTGATGTAGACTTAATCAAACTAAAACCCACCTGGAGGAATAGAAGAGCAAGGGTTGAAAGAATTGCAAAGAGATTGGACCAGTTCCTGTTGTGCGAAGACTTGGCATCCAGAATACCAATGTTCAGACAATGGGTGGGCGAGGGAGGGAACTCAGACCATTTCCCTGTTCTTCTGGAGCTCTCCAAACCTCCCCATAAACCAGCGGCCCCCTTTAAATTTAACGCGTCCTGGTTACAAGAGGATTCCTTCAATAGACTCTTCAGGGAAATATGGAGACACCCGGATAGAAACTCAAGGGAAAGTAAAGGATTCCTTTTCATGGAAAACTTAAAAAGACTGAAAAAAGCTACCATGGAATGGGCAAAATCAAGGAAACAAAAGCAAAATGAGGAAATCACCAAAATTGATGCAGAATTACGGGAGTTGGAAGACCCTAAGACAGATGGATATGCAACTCATGAATCCAAAGAAAGAATACTGCGGCTTAAAAAGCACAGGAACCAAAACTTGCTGGACAGAGAGGAGGAAAGGAGGCTGAAGAGCAGGGCGATTTGGCTAAAAGCTGGGGACGAAAATACGAAATTTTTCCATAACTATGCAAGAGGGAGGAAGATTGCGAACACGATTTGGAAGCTAAGGGATTATGAGGGCAGAGAGGCCAACTCCTTTGAGTCCCTATCCAAAATGGGAAGGAATCACTTTCAGAACCTATTTACTGACCAAGGAGGGATAACATTAGCAGAAGTAATCAGAACTGCTCAAGCTTTTCCCAGGTATGTAGAGGAGGAGGAAGCAGAGGATCTAATCAGAGAAGTTCCCAAGGAGGAGGTGGAAGGCATTATAAAATCAATGGCCAAAGATAAGAGCCCTGGCCCGGACGGGTGGACCATAGAACTCTTCCAACATTTCTTTGAACAAATCGGAGCAGAACTAACTGAGGTGGTGGAAGAGTCGAGGAGGAAAGGTGAGATTTCACTACAACAAAACAAGCAATTTGCGCCAGATTTAGCACCAGATTTTAGTGTATTTTTCTCTCCATTGGGATGATCAACCTGGCGCTAAATCTGGCTCTATTGTACAATTTTTAAAGCGTCCTTTTTTGCACCAAATTTTGCATCTTTTTTTACGCCGAATTTTGCATCATATTTTGCACCAAGATTTGCATTTGGTTTTACAACAGGTTTTGCTTCTAGTTTTGTGCCATTTTCTGCATCTATTTTTGCATCATTTTTTGCTTCCTGTTTTGTGCCATTCTTTACTTCTATTTTTGTGTCGTAATTTGCATCGAGTTTTACACCATCTTTTGCATCTGATTTAGTGCCCTTTTTTGCATCGTTTTTGTGCCAGTTTTTGCCTCTACTCTTATGCCATTTTTTGCTTCTAATTTTGTACTTATTTTTACATCTATTTTTGTATCAATTTTTCTGCCTTTTTTTACACCATTTTTTGCATCTAATTTTGCACCATATGTTGGATCTGATTTAGTGCCAATTTTTTCATCCATTTTTGGACCATTTTTTCCATATGCATTTTCATTTCGTTTGTCTCCCTTTTTTGCATCCTATTTTGCACCTGATGTTGCATCATTCGTTGCATCCAATTTAACATCATTTTTAACAACATTTCTTACATCCAATTTTGCATCCTTTTGATCATCTAAATTTTCACCCTATGTTAGACCATGTGTTGCATCCACCTTTCAATCCCATTTTGTGCCTAATGTTACGTTCAATTTTGAGCTATTTTTTTCATCTACGTTTGCATTTGTTTTTGCACCAAATTTTGAATCATTTGTTGCACCTCATTTTTCATCCAATGTTGCATCCGAATTTGAGCCATTTTATGCCCATTTTCGCACCATTTTTTCTACTTTTATGTCCAATTTTCACCATTTTTTATGTCCAATTTTCCATCCTTTTTGGTATCTAATTTTGCATCCTTTTTGGCATCCAAATTTGCATCCTTTTTTCTGCCACATTTTGCGTCCACGTTTGCATCTTATTTTGCACCTAGATGTTGGTCTAAATTTTCATCTAGTTATGCATCATTTTGGGCATCCTTAGTTCCACCCTTTTTTAGTCCCATTTTGCTTCTTGTTTTGTGTCTTTTCTTACATCCTTTTTTCACCCAAATTTTCATCCTAATTTTACACCATTATTTGATCCTCATTTTAGTGTCCATTTTTACATCCTTGTTTGCGCCCAATTTGGTATCTTTCTGTATGCCCTATTTTGTTCCCTTCTTTGTGTCTAGTTTTACACCCTTTTTTAATTCTACTTTAAAACCCTTTTTGTCTCATTGTTTGCATCTTTTTTTGATGGCTAGTTTAACATCCAATTCTACTCTCAAATTTGCATCGATGGTTACATCCACTTTTGGCTTCTTGTTTAGAGTTTTACTTTTACTTCCATTTTACTAATTTTATTACATAGTGAAATATATTACAGTTTCTAAATATCATTTTTCTATAGGATTTAATGCACAGTTAGATGAACATAAAACCCTCTCATTTTACCATAGAAACCTAATATAGACTGATTAAGAGAAAGGTTGTTCTAGGATTCAAGATTCTTAGTAGATCAAGGTGTAGAGTATAGATTAAGAAAAGAAGAATGAATTCATGTCAGTCCTCGCATGCAGGTCTTATTGGAGTTTTTAGTGTTGCTGGGAAGCGCTCCTGGATAGCTCCAAATCATGGTCCTACACACAAGAGAGAGAACAAAGAAAACTTCACAACATAATATCTTGATAATTGAAACTATCGTAAACATATAAATATTACTGAATAAAGAAATATAAACCAAAATGCCATACATTCATTAGTTAAATAGGATAAATACAGAATGAATAGTAGCATATGGAAGGAAGAACGACTAATCTATATTAATAAAGGAGTTGGAGGAAAGTTACAACCATCAGATACAGTTGCAACAACACCTTCCCCCAACTCCTAGCTCCAAAACTCTCCATCTCAAGATAGATCTCAGCAGCATGACAATACATGAATTCCCATTATTTCCTCAATGGCCAAGCCTCCAATATATAGGAATGTGAAGGCTATGAAGCTTTCCCAAATTCCTCATTAGTTCAATCTTGGCAAAAGCTTTTGGGTGAATAATGTTTCCTCATATAAAAATGGCATTTTCCACCTTTTAGATGCTTTCGTGCTTAGGAAAAAGCTTCCCCATGCTTTATGGCTCTTTCCCACTTTTGTATGCTTTTATTTTTTAGGAAAAATCTAAATATGAGGATAAAGAGATCACATTCCACCATATGAGTTTCCGCAAGTGAACAAGAGAGTCAAACTGTAGTTAACTCAAGCTTTTTTCATCACATTAGAGGAATTTTCATTTTAAAATGTTAACATTGAATTTCCATGTCATAATGTGTAAGCCAATCAAAATCCTTTAAAATTTAAAAGACATATAGTTGTGACTAGGCAGTGGATTTTTTTAATAATATAACTTACCTAATTTAACTATGAATGCTGCCCAAGTGACCCAAAACTATATTAAATATTAAAAATAAATTTAATATCTTAATCTATAAAAGTTAGAATATCTAGAATATTTTTAATGAAGGGTAAATCATGGCATGTTAAATAAATAAATTTAAATATAAAATCCTAAATCCTAAATTTAATTTAAATTTTAAATTTACTTTCTTAATTTAAATCTTATGTATTGATAAATTAATTTAAATATAAATTATAAATATATGGTTCTTTTGATAAAAGTGCATTTATTTGAGTAACTTAAATTTATATTTTAAATTTTCCTTTTAAATTTAAATTTTCTTAAATCTTGTGTTACTAAATTAATTTCAATATAAAATACATGTAGATGGTTATTTTTTATAAAAGTGACGTTTATTTTGGTAAATTAAATTTAAATTTAAATTTCCTTTAACTTTTGAATTTGCTTTTTTAATTTATATTTTATTAATTCTTGTGCTAATATATTAATTTAAATATAAAATACATATACAGTTATTTTGATAAATGTGACAATCTTTTGGGTAGTTTTGGTAAAAGAATATAAAATGATATATTAAAAAATTGTCTACATGGCATAATTTTATTAGTTTCTTAATTTTTTCTTAGGTGGTTATTATTTTGGTAACAAAAGTTAGATGAAGGGGACAACTTGTTATAGACTAGGATCCCGTGGTCCTCATGGTATGTAACTTGTAGGCTTATATAGTTTAGGAGAAAGGGGTATTTCAACTAACAACATAGTATTCTCCTCCAAAATAATGAGGAGGTATTTTCATGTATAACACATTTAAGAATATATCACAATTCAAATTCATAATTTAGTATTTGTAAACAAATTTAAGGGTAATTGACAATATTCATAAAAAATATATCAGTATCCTCATATATAACAATTCTCCATGAAAAAATCATTGACAATTTTCAATATACATATATTACTACTAAATCAACATCTATTGCAGATATCATTATTCTAAGGTAAATTCACAACATTACATCCAAAAATAGTGATGTCATCATACATAATCATTCTCCATAAAAAAACATTGATAGGTTTCAACACATATATAAAGTAACAAGATAATACTAATACTATCCTCATCATCCTTAATCAAATCAACTAAGATTCAAATTTGTGATTATCATATCAAAATATTTCATGAACACCATTATTCTAAGGTAAATTTACAACATCTATCAAAAGATAGTAATATCATCATACATAATAATTCTTCATCAAAATAATGTTGATAATTTTCAATATATACATAAAATGACAAGAGAAAAATGATAATATCATCATCATATTTAATCAATCAACTAAAAGTCAATGTAATATTACCAAATAGAAATTTTTCATAGATATCATTATGATAAGATAAATTCACAACATCCATAAAAAAATAGGAATCTCATCATACACAATAATTCTTCATAAAAAAATTGTAAAAAAATTTCGACATATTCACAAGGTAACAAGATAGTATCATCATCATTATTCAAATAAACTAAAATTCAAATGTATGATTACCATATTAAGACATCCAACTAAATATAAAAAATAACGCATGGCTAGCTAGCACCATGAAAATCATAGCCAAACTCATCCTCATGATCATTTCCATGATCATCATCCTGACCATCTTGATAATGTCATCCACATAATCATCACCAATGCCATCACCATCCTCATCATCATGATCTCTAATATATGATGTAACCTAAACATAGTCTATATCATCATCTTCGTGGTCATTACCTATAGCGTTCTAGAAAAAAACAATATTAGATGTTAGTACTAATTCTATAGCAAAATGCATATTTTTATTACAATGCTAACAATAAAATGAGGTAGGACATAATAACATTTAATAGTACTAAAAATAAAATGAAAATATGGCTTAAGATACATTGGAGATCCAACTAAGATTACACTTGTAATTCACATTAAGTAGTAGAAGCATTTTTAATCCATATGAAGTAGGTACCCATTTGTTCTTCATATTATATTGTGAATATAGACAAATATAGCTTAACACACAAATATAACTTGTTAAGTTGAATTTATGGAATTAATTAACACAAATATATTAAACTACACTACAATAAAAATTCGAATTATTTAGGATATTTGGATGGGTAATGAAGGTGATTCAAATTTTCTACTGAGTTTATTCATTTTTGTGATCAATAATAACTTTCCCACACGCAGGTAATATTTTCCCCATATAGGGAATCCCTAATGGCATAGGGTCCCTATCATTGTATTGTTGTCATCGTTATCATCATTTAATCATCATCCTCATTGCCATTGTCATCGTCATCATATTCACAATCGCCACCACTATCATAGGTCATTTTTGATGACGATTATCATCATATCTTCCTTGGTTTCTAATATATATATGTATATGATGATGATGAGAAAAAAAAAAAAAATCATTGGTCATAAAAGGTTACCATACTAGACTATCTTTAAAGGTAGATCAAATTATTTTTTTGCACACTTCCAAAACATATGGTTTCTATTCCAAGGTAGATCTTGAACACATTGATGAATGCAACTTTGTCTCGGATGTATCATCCAAGAATTCTGTATATTTACAAGTTCACTTGTCATTTTCATTGTTTTTTAAAATGTTAAATATTTTCACGCATGATATACTGAATAGTTAATGGACACTACAAATAGTTTCCAGTACGGTTGATATTATTCTACTTATATGCTCTTTGTAACTGAACAAAATTATTAATTTTGTCTTGAAAATTAGACTTGTGGCACAAAGAAAATGGTTGGGAATTATTTAATGACTATATCAATTCACAACTACTAACAATTGTTTTTGCTTTCTCCTTAAGTTTTGCAACCCAATTTGACTTAAATTTGCTTAACAGTGAAAAACCATTTGTCAATACTTCAGGTTTTACAAAATTCCTATAAACAACTATATCTACTTGGTAATCTAAAAAATATCAACAAATTCACAATCTCATATATTAGTCAGAAGAGGCCATCGTCAAAGTGAATCAAATACCAAGAATGATCTATGTCTGCTAAAACCTATAATCACATTGTTTCCTTAATAGCAACTAAAAACTTCTATACCCAGTTGTTGAACTTTTGCAACCAATTATAAACCTTCAACAAGAAGTAGTTTTCTAACGAGAATTATTGCCATATCTTCCTTGGTTTTACAAGGAAAAAGAAATAAAATTTCATTTGTTATCAAAGGTAAACCAAATTCATTATTTGCATACTTCCAAACCTAGGGTTTCGTATCCAAAGTAGATCCTAACCACATCAATGAAACAAAATTTGTTTTTATGTATCATCCAAACATTATGTACAATTACAGACTCACCTCTAATCCATTGTTTATAAAAATGTTGAATATTTTCATACATGATATACTGAACAGTTGGACAATGAAAATAGTTGTCATCACTATTCTTCCATTTATATGCTTTTTGCAACTTATTTGAAAGAGCAATTTTGTCCCAACAATTATACTTGTAGCATAAAGAACATGGTTAATACATATGATTAGACCAAAAACTAGTTACTACCAAAATTCAACCAAAAAAAATATTACTTCATAAAAATAGAATTAAAAACAAAAATTTCCCAAATTAAAAATAAATAAATGATAAACTTTTTTTACCAAAATTTAGTGATTTTTTTAGTGCTAATACTAACATCACCATTACAACAAGATATTTTTCTAGTGCTAATATTGCCATTACCACAAGATATAAGAGGGATATAATGCAAAAAGTTTAATAATAATATGTATGTAGAAGATGGTCTTCAGACTGGTGAATTCATGATAATCAATGGGACTACAGTCAAAATAATTGGATGTTATTTACTTTTTTACATAGATTGTCAAAATAATTGCATAAATCGGTTTTTTTTAACCAAAATTTAACAAAAACTTTGCTAGTGCTAACATTAGAACCACCATTACAACAAGATATCTTTCTAGTGTTGACAACACCATTATAGTAAGACACCTCAAGAGAGACAAAAAATTTAAAAAGTATGATAGTAATACGTATCCAGAAGATGGTATTGAAACTAGTAATTGTTCACGAATCCATAAGATTGTAAGGTCATTCTCATTATCATCATCATTGTCATCATCATCACCATCATCCTTGTCATTGTTATTTCCATCATTACATTATCATCATAATCACCATTCATGCCATCATCATCATCATTATGGACATTGTTTGCAATTGTTCATAATTGTAGATGTTGTAAGAAATATCATCAACCCAAAAAATGTGATCAGTGCTAGAAAAGGGTTGTTTAGGACACATTGATGTACGTAAGAGAAATGACAACTCTATTTTTGACAGATGATCGATGATGATCATCATCACCACCATTATCATCGTCATTGTCATTTTTATCATCCCCATCATCATCATTAATGTAATTTCTATCGACATTGTTGTAATCATGCATCATCATCATTCATGCCATTATTGTTTTTGATGATGACCTAGATGAAAATGATGATCATGACACCAAAGATAATTCTTATGATTATGACAATGACAACATCTAAAATTGGGAAGATTCTCCAATGTCATTAGCATCGTCATCATCATAATCATTGCCATCATCATCATTGTCATTGTAACCACTATCGTCTTTATCATCATAATCACAATTCATGTCATCGCCATCATCTTCATTTTCATCATTGTCAATATTATTGACATTGTCATCAATTGTTCATAATTGTCAATGCCATAAGGAATATCATCAATGCAGAAAATATGATGAGTGTTGGAAAAGGGATGCAAAAGCGAACATAGAAATCGGGGCAACAATAGAAGTAAAATTGGATGAAAAGTGGATACAACATAAGTAGATGCACAACAACATGAAAAACTTGACACAAAAGTGGATGCAAAAGTAGATGCAGTTGTCAATGCAAACTTGGATGCAAACATGAAGGCAAAAGTGGAAGCAAACATGGGTCCAATGGTAGGTGTAAAACTTGGCACAAATTGTGGTGAAACAAATGTGGATGCAACAACGGAAACAAAAGTATATGCAAAAATGGATGAAACAAAAGTGGATGCAATAGGGGATGCAAACGTGGAAGCAAATGTGGTTGCAATGGTAGGCGCAAGATATGGTGCAACAAAAGTGGATGTAACAATAGACAAAAAATATGCAAAATAAGATGCAAAAATGGATGTAAAAGTGGAAGCAAACATTGATGCAACAGGCAAAACAAAATTGGATGCAAAAAATGGATATAATGTAAGTAGATGCAAAAGTAGATACAAAACGAGATGCAAAACCCAATGCATAAACCTGACATAAAAGTGGATGCAAAAATAGATGCAATATTTGATGCAAAAGAGGATGTGAACATGGATGCAAAATTGGAAGCAAACGTGGATACAACAGTGAGTGCAAAACATGGTGCAAATTGTGGCATAACAAAAGTAGATGTAATGATAGATGCAAAAAAAGAATCAAAGTATGATGCAAATGAAGATGTAAAAAGGGATGCAAAAAGTGAAATTTAAAATGGGTGCAACAGTGGATGCAAAATTGTGTGAAAAAGTGGATGCAATAGAAGTATTTGCAAAAGTAGATGCAAAACGAGACACAAAACCCGATGCAAATCCCGGTCCAAAATTGGATACAAAAAGGGATGCAAAAATTGATGTAGTAGTTGATGAAAACCTAGACGCAAATGAGGATGCAAACGTGGATGCAAAATTATAATCAAAAGTGGGTGCAAAAGGAGGTGCCAAACTAGGCGCTAATTGTGGCACAAAAATATTAGATGCAATAGTGGGTACAATAATAGATGCAAAAGAGGATGTAAATATGGATGCCAAACAAGAGGGAAAAGTGGATGCAACAAAAGTAGATGCAAAATTTTATGCAAAACTAGACACAAAACTCGATGTAAAACTTGGCGCAAAAGGGATGCACAAATGGATGAAAAAATGGATGCAAAAAATGATTTAAAAAAGGATGCAAAAAAGGATGAAAAAGTCGATGCAAAAGTTGATGCAAGTGTAGGTGAAAAAAGTGGATGCAAATGAGGATGCAAAAGTATGTCAAACAAAATTAGGTGCCAAACTTGATGCAAAACTTGGAACAAAACTTGGTGTAAAGGATGACACAAAACTTGGCATAAAATTTGGTGCAAAACGTGGTGCAAAACCTATTGCAATACCTGGTGCTAAACTTGGTGTAAGATTTGGTGCAAAACTTGATGCAAATTTTGTGTCAAGTTTTGCACCATATTTGATAAATGGATGCAAATAGCACCAAAAATGGGCTCTAGATGCAAAAAAATAAGTAAAAAGGGACGCTAATCGCTGGTTTTGTTGTAGTGTTTATTCCCCCTTCAACTCTACATTCATAGCCCTTATTCCTAAAAAGGAGGATTCGGAATCCTTTGAAGACTTCAGGCCTATCTCATTGTGTAACTGTATATACAAAATTATTGCAAAAGTGATAGCTGTCCGGTTAAAACCGATCCTGTCAAAATGCATTTCAAGTGAACAGTTTGGGTTCCTAGATGGTCGACAAATCCATGAAGCCATTGGATTAGCACAGGAGACAATACACAGTATCAGACAGTCAAACAAGAAAGGAGCTGTGATTAAAATTGATTTGTCAAAAGCCTATGACAGGATCTGCTGGACTTATCTAAGGATGCTATTAACCCATCTAGGCTTTAAGTTGGACTTCATTAACTCGGTAATGGGATGAATCACTAGTGTCAGCTTTGATGTTTTAATCAATGGAGCCGCATCCTCCTTTTTCAAAGGACAAAGGGGCCTAAGACAGGGATGCCCTTTGTCGCCTCTGCTTTTTCTTCTAGTGGCTGAGGGGCTAAGTCAACTGATTCTAGAAGCCAGAAGAGCAGGTTTGGTAAAAGGTTTGGAAGTTGCTATAAACATGTTCATTTCTCACCTCCTTTTTGTAGACGATATTTTATTATTTACAAATCGGAGTTTGAATGAAATTAAAGAACTAAAAAACATTCTTGATTTGTTCATGAAAGCCATAGGGATGCAAGTAAATTTTAGGAAATCTTATCTCATTATGGAAGGTTTCAATAGACATGAGAAAAGCCTGATCACCTCTATTCTGCCTTCTGATGTAAACAACATGGAAAATCCTTTCAAGTATTTGGGTTTCTGGCTGAAGCCAAATGTGTACAAAAAACAGGATTGGAACTAGCTAGTGGCAAAAATCGAAGCAAAAATCACACATTGGAGTTTCAAGTGGCTATCTAGAGCTGGTAGATTGACTCTAGTAAAATCTGTTCTGCAAGCCATGACGGTTGTTTGGGCAGCCTTGACCTGGGTTCCTAAAGGGATCCTAAACAAGAGCAGAAGAATATGCAGCAGATTCCTTTGGTCTGGCTCAAAGGAGGACTCTGTCCTCCCCTGGGTTGCATGGGAGAAAGTGGCAAGACCAAAAGAATGGGGAGGATGGGGAATCAAAAATCTTTATGACTTTAGCCTTTCATTGGCAGCAAAATCTGGGTGGAATTTCATAAACTCAGAAAATCTGTGGACAAGAGTGGTAAAGTGGAAATATGTAGACCTTGTACCCCTAGAAGAATGGATCAGAAACCCAAATAAGAAAGGAAGGAATTCTTCGGTGGTGTGGAAAGCTACTACAGAAGCATTTAAAATTATCGAACAAGGATTGGCTTGGCAGGTTGGAAATGGAGAAAATTTGAGAATAGGGAAAGATCCGTGGGTTGGCTGTAATGGACAGTTCGATCTCTCCCCAAGTTTGATCAGACATTTGGAATCAAAGGACATTCTCTATCTGAATCAGGTTGAGAAGATCGCTCAATCCACAATCTGGGGGCAAGCATGGAAATCTGGTGAAGAATTAGATCTCAGACCCTACTGGTGGAACGAGTGGAAGGCTTTCATTTAGGAACTAATTAGATCAAATGTAAGACTGAAAGACAGCCCAGACCAGTTGGTATGGGCTCATGCAGAATCTGGGGCCTACTCTCCAAAGTTCGGTTATAAATTTTTAATGACAAAAAAAGGATGGGAAGAGCCGGAGTGGTGGGCCAAACAGTTATGGAAACTTAAATGCCCAAAAAAAGCCAGGCTTTTCTTCTGGTGTACTCTAAAAAGGAAAATTCCATCATGGGACATACTCCAGTCCAGATATAAGCAAGGCCCGGGGATATGTCCCTTATGTAAAGATGACTCGGAGACGATCAATCATCTGTTCTTAAAATGTCCTTTTGCCAAAAGAATGTGGGGAGAGGTCCAAAATATTTTACAAAAGCAGTTAAGCTAGGAAGGGGATCATCTATCCGTGGTCTGGGAAAAGTGGTGGAGGCAGTATACAGAAGGAAATCTGCGGAACCTGCCTCCCATCATTTGCTAGGGCGTTTGGATATCAAGGAACAGGTGTATTTTTTCAGATAAAGAAACCCCGGGTGGAATTATTGCTCTCCAATGCACTGCTATCCTATCCAATATCCCAGAAACAGAGGAGGCAAGGAATCCTAAAAAGAGCAAAGAAGAACAAATTAAAGCAAGGATCCCATGGGCTTACTTCGATGGGGCTTCTCAGATCAACTCAGCAAGAGCAGGGATAATCATACATCTAAATGAAAATCATATTCTAAAAGCTTCAGTGGGCCTTGGCAGCGAAACAAACAATTTTGTTGAACTCTCCGCTTTAAAGTTTCTTCTTTGCTGGCTTATCCACAGGAACATCTTCACAGTTCAGACCTTCAGAGACTCTTTAAATGTTGTAAAGTGGGTTAATGGTCAAAGTAGATGTCAAAATTACATGTTGAGACCTCTATTAGAAGAAATTTTGAATTTAAAGCTTTCTTTTAATGTTTTTTCAATTAGAAATATTTACAGGGACAAAAATGAAGCAGCAGATAGGCTTTCTAAAGATGGTTTGCAGCAAATTATGGGCAGTTGGAAAATAGCTGAACAAGATCATGATCAGATCCGTGTGTCAGATCAACCTCCCTATGTTTAGTCTTTACTGTTTTTTCTGTTTGTTATTACATATGCTATATAAAAAACTGATGTAAACCGGATGTAAGTACAGTCTTTCTATTGGCAAACTGTTGTCTATTTTTTATCATCTCCATGGTATCTAACTTCCATATGTGGGTTGTTTTCCTCAACGAGGAGGCCCAGGAGTAGATACGCGACCTGGAACTTTGTCATTTTTTGGTCTCTATATGGGCTGATTGTAGAAAGTAACTGGAATGGGTGTTAAAATCTTTTGACCCAGGTGTCCAGAGTCTCTTCCTACCCAGTTTTTGTACAAAGAAGATAGACTGTTTTTCTGGAGCAGCTGTAGGATTTTCTCATACAGCAAACTGAATGCATCTGCATATATACTTGTAACTTTTTATCAATTATATAAAAAGTTCGATTTTTTTCTTTGGAAAAAAAAAGGTTTATAAAGCTTCCCTATTTTTATTTTATTATGTTATATTTTCTTGGTTTTGTTTTAAAATACTTTTGAACTTGACTTATTATTTATTTTGTTTTATTTTTTTATAAACTCATTAAATAATTAGTGGGTTAATTAATAAACCTTGGTGATTATTCCCTAATTATCCCATGATACCTTTCATAATTGAACTTAAATAAATTTAATATGTAAGTTAAATAATTATAAACAATTTATCCCAAAAATATTCATAATACTAATCCTTAATTTATTACCTATTGAGTTACTTATATGGTGTAAATAAATAAACTTAGCATCATATTAACTAATTAAATAACTAATGTTTTAGGTTTTGAGTTTTAGTTCATTAAAACAAATTAGTTATATATAACTAAATATTAAGTAAATAATCTCAGAATTATATTAATTAATTAACGAACTAGTTTTATAATTGGACAAATTATTAAAAAAAAGATTTCATTTAACAAACTAACCATTTATTTAATTAATTAATTAAATTAGTTTTATTTTACAGGGAATTGTAGTTGGTGCCCAATGCCTTGTAGTTGTTTCCTTGGTGAAAAGTAGTCTTTTCCTTAGTGAATAGTAGTTGGTTCCTTAGTCTAAAATAGCCATTTTTATAGCCAATGGATCTCTCTATTTAACTTGTGGCCTTGATCTCATTCTTAATCTTGTCTCGACAATAAACCACACTGCTTGGTTCTAAATGCAACAAATAAATTCGATGTAATTATTGCCAAAAATCATTTTAATAAACTTAATAATAAATACTTATATAATATCTACCTAATACTAAATAACTACTCAATTATAATAAACCTTTTCACTCTTAAAAAAATAAAAATAAAAATCCAACTTTAAAAAATATTTAAAATAATCCAACATATAATGCTAGTCAATATTGGAACGTACGGCCTCCATCCATGTTCCTATGTGATTGCCCATCGTGATCCAAGCGACCAACATGAAAGTTGGGTGGAGGGCCCATAGTCCACTACTTGATTCCTTCCCTCCTCTTCAACTGGACCATTTCTCATTCAATAATAATAAAATGTTTCATGAAAAATTTAGTTGAAACTTTAATTTTAAGATTGCGTCTTATATAATTTTAATTTACATATAATGAGTTATATGATTTTCATGCACTTTATTTCTTTCTTTTAAATATTTTTGTGTTGTTTTAAGTGGATAATGTTATTTTTTTCCATTTATTTATTGATTTTTAATAATAATGATGATGATGATGTTAATGTTTATTGAAATTAAATTTGGTTTATTTTTAAGAAATAAAAAATTATTTAGAATTTTTCACAATATTATTTATATACTCAAAAGAAATGAAAAAAGTGTTTTAAGATCATTATAGTTTTGTAAAGTTAAGAGTTTATAAAGCTGTATAGTGACAATCTTCCTCAAATTGAAATTTAATCTAGATATATATTGGACATCTAGATATATGTTGGATATTTTTAAAGAGAGATTTTTTTTCATTCTACAAAGTTTTGGGAGTTGAGCAATCCAAAAGTTTTAATAAGGAACTCATAAATATTTGTTATGAGTTTAGCCACTAATAAAAGTCATCTCATAAATTTTTATTAGAAATCTTAGTTTAAAACTAAGTGGTTTATGCCCCCAAGGGGTAGCTCAATTGGTGATCACCATGATATGAAGTCTTTGTGAAGTGCATGATTCAAGGTTCAAACCCCCCCCCCCCCCACAAAAGCCTTGTGATTCGTGTGTAGGGGCGTGCATGGGTTCACTTAGAGGTTTAGTGGTAGCGGCCATAATCAACTTCATGTCACACGAGTACGAGCCTACCCCAGTAATTGGTTCCTCTAGACACAAGAAAGAAAGCAAAACAAAAACAAAAACTGTAGTTTATATAATTTTCATTTATACATAAACAAGTATATGATTTCCATATACTTCATTTCATTTTTAAAAGTTTTTTGTAGTGTGTTATGAGTGGATGATGTTTATTTCTTCAATTTGCATCTCTACTATCTAGTTTATTATTCAATAATTATAATTCATGTTATGATTAATGTTCACTAAAATCAAATTCGGTTTATCTTTATAAGAGAATTACTCCAAGATCAATGTAGTTTTGTTAAGTTTAAACGTTTAGAAAGTTGGTAGCATGAAATGATGAAAACTTAACCAAACCGAGGTGAGAAGGGGGAGGGGTGGGGATCAATCAATTTAGTACATTCATGGACATTAATTTATTTTTTTAATACTCATTAACTGAACTTTTAAAGTAGCATCTTAACACATAATGACCAGCATATTAAATATGTGAAGAACAAGTAATAAGTAAACTAAACCATAACATCACATCAACACATAAAATCAAGCACATATGGACACCAGATATAAGTGGAAACCTATAAAGGGAGAAAACCAAAATTTTGTTATTGTTGTAATGCAAAGGCAAACTCCTACTCCCTTATTACATTTGATTTTCTGTAGGCTCCAACCTAGAGGTAGTTGCCACCTCAATTTTCTGCAAGCTACAACATGCAAGGAAGCTTCAACTCTCGCACATTTTCCGTAGGCTACAACCTACAAGAGGATCCTACCTCAAAAAACTCTAACTTGATATTTTTCAAGCAACAACTTGAAAGGAGAACCCAATCCCCTCATGCAAAATGAAAACAATATGTTGGTTTACCTAGTCTATAGTTTTGGATATCTCCATCTATGATTTGGATTCTTCTTCTCCATAAACCTTCATCACATTTGCTCTATATGTGTCAAGTAACTAATGCGTAACATCTCAATAAGCTCTCACATTCTCTAATAATCTAAGCCCCAGCTCTCCAACCTTGCACAAATTTATAAATGAACTTTGATGGTTGTTTTTGTTCCACTCACATGAATATGAAATGACAAGACTTGTCTCTTTGCATTCCAAAGGTGTCTCTTCAATTCCAAAATTGCTTAAACTCTTGAATATTAAAATACATAAAATGAATTTCATCATATCCAAATGTCATGCATTCATATTCTTCATGTCAATAAAATAAATAAATAGCATGCAATAATACAATATTGCATTCATATTCAAATAGCCCCACATCACAAAAAAATTAATGTCTTTGCCTTTGCCTTACATCTTGCCTTGCCTTGCATAATGTCTTTTGTCTTGCCTTTGCTATCATGGAGTCTTGTATTTGCCTTGCATCACAATAATTCAACTCAACCAAACTAGTCTTCAAATCAGCCTTAGACAACAAGCATACCAAGCATACCAATCTGCTTTGCAAACATAACAACCATATATAGTATACCTTCGTGCTTCTTTGCTATAACAATATATGCAAACAACATATGAAATAGGCTAACAAGTTGTTTTCCTTTACCTCCAAGGTATGAGAATTCTTGTATCAATAGAAGTGTGTCATCAACAATACATGTGCCATCATATTTTCTTGCTCCTTTACCCTTTGTTGTTCTTGTTGTTCCTTTGCCATCACCTTCATATTTTGTTGTCAAATATCACTGCAACATACCTTTCTTCTCCTATGCCTTTGTTTCTCTTTTTCTACTCCTTTTCCATCAATGACAATAATGCCATCAATATCCCCCTTTGGCATTGATGGAAAAACTTTTCTCCTCCCCATTTTGTTGTAAGAAAACACTTATCCTCTCCTTTGTTTACCTCCCCCTTTGACATCAATGGAAAGGGAGTTTAAAGCCTATCAACAAGTCAGTTCATCCTTGAATGCCAACATCTATATTTATGTTGTATTTGTTGGTAGTCTTATCAACTCTTTGAGCATTGATTTCAAAATTAGGTTCTTGGAAATTTGTTTGTCCTTCATTCTTAGCTTATAATCTGGGCATTTTTCTTTTGATGATGAGTATTAATATCAATCAAAACTATGATTCACACCAACAATTGATGTGAATAATTATGTTCTTCATAATATATGAATGTTTCCATGATATATTGTACACAATGAAATGTTTGTAATTTATTTAAACTGACACAATGTAATGCCAATACTTATTCCATAATCTAATGCTGCTCCAATTTAAGTGATAATCAAATGATATACACAAACCTCCAATATAATCAATGCTCCAATAATAAGATAGCTCCACTAGCAAATTTTTGGTTGATTCGAAATGTATTAACACTCTCCAAAATAATAGATAATGTAACCCACTCCATAATAAGTTTGTAAATTAACACACACAAAAATTTGCTTCAAAACCTATTAACATTGCTTTCCAAATTGTATACATTACTCTCTATAATAGATATGTTGCTCTCCACACATCGTAATATCCTATTGTAATATCGTTTGCAACATTGTAACGCTATAACATTAACCTTATACCAATTTATTTGCAAATTCATTGCAATCTAACACATTGCAACGAACATATCACATTGTGCTACCAACAACATTTGAAATTCATTGTAATCTAAGACATTTCAAAGGAATATCCTAAATGTATAGGAACAACGTTCACTGTAAATTATTACATTGAAGAACATATATTATTGCATAGGATAAATGTGCATTGTAAAGAACATATCTTATAACATATAAGATTGTATGTCATTCCATATATTGTTGAAGCATTAGACCATATATCATTGAAGCATAAAATATATATTGTATCCACACACACACACACAAACACATATATATCCAATGCTCAAATATATCCAACATTCAAATAATAAGGTCCCTGCGTTGTCCATATTATGTTCCATCAAACGTATCATATGATATTGTGCGCGAGATGTCAACATTGTTATCTATATATATATATATATATATATATATATATATATATATATATATATATATATATATATATATATATATAATATATAATGTTCAAATAATAAGGTCCCTACATTGCCCATATTATGTTCCATCAAATGTATCATATGATATTATGTGCGAGAGGTCAACATTGTTCAACACTAGAAACGTATGCACTCAAAATGTAGGTGCTTATTGCTTACACACACAGGTCCACGAACACGTTCAACTCACTCTACAACAAATTAAATGCAACAATTTATAACACTAAGATTTTCTTAAATTCTCACACCCTTGTGATAATAATATAATGCCCCCATCTTATAAAGCTGCCATAATATATAATTCCATCATATAGCGCCACATATCAATGTTGTGGTGAGTTTTATTTCAATTCTTTTTTCCTTGTAGACAACGAATGTCTGAGTAGAAGAATAAGTTTCAACGCCAACCCCAATGCCAACTCATTGTATCCTTGTTTATTGTAATATCGATGCGAGCATGCCTATATGTGAATCAACACTGTGTTCATGACGTTTTAATACATAGAATATATGTTATAACTTTGTAATAACTGTTGGTTTTGTAATGTAAGGTTGTAACAATCATTGGCTTTGTAATTATGTATGAATAACTCAATGCAATTGTACATGAATACATTGCTCCAAATTAGGGTATAAAACCATAGGTGTTGTTCCATTTAATAGGTTGTTTCCAAATGAGATAAATGTCAATGTTGTAAATGAAAATATGTGCCATATTTATCGCTGCAAACAGTATGAATGCTACAAACCAATGTAATATTGACTTAGAGTAGATGGGTTCTAGTAGCTTTTAGAATTATTTGGAAAGGACTCATTGGGCCTCTCTCTCAATGTGGTCAGGAGTGGAACACTTATCAAAACCAATAATTAGCCCTATATTGTGTATTAAGTATATAATGCATGCCTCCAATACATTATTCACTTCTGTTGCACGTCTCTAAATGCCTGTATTTGATGCATTTGCCAATAATTGAACGTTGTGCATTAACTTATTATTCCTCAATGTTTCCTATTACCTACTACCTATGGGTAGTATCCATAAGATATAATTTTTCTCCTAGATGGTCCTCAGACAATAGCCAATAACCCCTTGCTGCCACCAGATATCTTTATGTGCCATTATCTCTGCCACTTGAGCTAGCCATATGGTCCCTCACCCATCTATTATGATCATATATTTGAAGGTGGTCCTCCCAACCCCGGAGGTATGGCTTTTCATTAATATAGTTGAGTAATTTTCCTTACTTATCATGGACACTTTTAGGCATGGATTGGTGGAGTGATTCGACAGAAAGAGTGGGCTACGTTTGTACTCTTGTCTCCTCTGCCTAATTTGGTGGTTACCCTTGTATCCTAGTCCCGTGAGATCTCCTTTTACTGGGCATTGGCTTTAGAATTGAAACTACATGGGAAATATTGTTTTTGGTTGTGTGGTCTTGATTCCTGACACCATATACTTCACTCCCTTCCACTCATTCTAACCCCATTTATCATTTTTCCCATCTGGGTCCACATAGTGTTGGCCTCCCCTTCCCCTTGTCCACACCTTGGGTTAGGCTTGCAACAATGACCTGAAGGTTGATGTAGCTAAAAAGAAAAGAAAAGGCATAATTTGGCCACTCTCAATTGGAAATGTACCACAAATGAAAAATATGGTGGGGACATACAAATTTAGCACGTGAGCAAAAGCTAAATATGGGCTCTACCCCTTACCCATGGCCATCACCCTTGTTCCTATGGGCCCTAGATAAGCCCCCTCCACATAAAGGAACCCATGATTTTCCCAACATCTGGTGGGAAATGAAATGCCCCACCTTAAATGAGGGTACCTACTGCTATATCCTACACATCATGCTCTCATCCCCTAGAGCCCTAAGAAGTTATGAAGAAAAAAATCATTTAAAGGAAAAAGGCATATGAAGAAGGGTGGATAAACAAAGTCTAAGGTAACTCATGTACCACGATTTACTCCCTCCTACACTCATATACCCAAGTGTGGGATTCCATTATTATAACTACCCTTGTACCATGGCATGTGGCTTGGAGCATTCCCCTAACCCCCACTCTGTTCCATCACTATATCATTTATCATGTTCCACCTAATGGATGTACCATAGACATGTCACCCCCTTTAAAGGTTGAAACCACCTAATAGGGTCCTTGATTAACCCCTTATTGAGCTTGGAGACACTTGTACATGCCAAAGTCCATTATGGAAGGGCATGCCACCTTGAAATGCCCCATTAAATAGATGGCTTGTAAGCTATTTTACTTAATTATTCTAATGATTTGTTGTATTGGAGGACAAGGGGATGCATTGGATATTATGTAGGACTATAGGTTGGTCTCCATTTGGGGCTTGGTCTCCTTATACAGGGTCCTAGCCCTCTAGAGGGCCACATTGACACTTGTAGGGTGAGCATTAAGAGCCATGGGCCTCTACCATAGCAGAGAGTTCTTCATGGATCCCTATAACCACTCGTTGGTTTCTTGTGTTCCACCTTTTGGAAGAAGATGATGCACCTAGTTCGCCATGTCAAACGGGCTCCACACTTGCACCATACACTTGGTAGATGTTCCAAGGTATAGATGAGGATGTGTCTCACTTTAGGAGACAAAGGGAGGTTATGTCATCATCCTAGCCCTTACAGATGGTTTACAGAATTTTTTATCCACTTGGAAACCCATGAGGATGTCCTTATTCCCCCACACCCACTTGGGAGCACCACAGTGACTTGCTTGGAAAACTTGGGGCCAACCCCTTGTCCACTATGTTTGGAGTTCATTTTCTCACCATGGCACACTTTGGACTTCATTAGGCCTCCTCAAAGGCCCAACGAATCATTCTATTGGTCATTATGCCCTTTTGAGAGGCTTATTTTTGTGTTATTGAGCTATCTTGGTGGGCTTGTCACCATTGGATGTTATTATTGCACATTATTTTATTATTTGGGGCTCAATTAGGCTAATTAGGAAAATCAAACTCATTAGAGATGGTATAAATAGATGAGAGGTGATTGATTTCTCTCATTATTACTTGGATTTGGAATTAGTAGTCACTTGGAGAATTTCGCATTCCATTTTGTAGGACAAGTTTGGTTTCATGGATGAATTTTGATGTTTGGATATTATTCTCTTGATCTTGGAGTTTCATTATTTTCATGATTTGATGATTGGATATAATCTTTGTACATGTAAGTGATCTATTTTTCATGTTTATTCTTGTATTTATCATATCACATGAATGTTGCTAGGATTTTCGCTATCTATGTATAAAATTTACTACCATTCTAAGTGAAATTGTGGAAATTCTAATCTTTTGAAGTGTCACATCATTGCATGTGTCATTTGTGAATGCATGATTGTTCCTAGAGGTTATTTTTGTTGAATATACCTTGATAATTCAACAAACATTTCACATCAAAGTATATAGTCCTTGGGTAGCTTCTCCCATGCCCTGATTTCCATGCGAAGTTGCCTAAAGGCCTCCTTGATTGGTTTAATTCTCTCCATATCATGAATTCACCTTAACTCTATCTCTCACAAAGGAAAATCATAGATACATCCACTGGTGGTCACTTAAAACGATTACCTTTCTCACCTCCTTTTCTTTCTAGACCTAGCCCTAATAAGTCACCTAGGGAATCAAATAAATTCCATTGTAGCCATAAAAACACCTCGATTGTTGGTCCATAAATGAGCTACAGTTCGCTCTAAAGGCCCTCCAAATTTGAAGCAATTCCGGTGGTGGGATCCTGAGATATACCAATCCCTAGCTCAAGGATCATTTATTGCCCTAAGTTTCCCTTGGCTAGTGTCCTCATTTGGTTCATTGCATCAAATCCTCAAAAGAAAACTTTTCCTTTGATCCTCTTCTCTTCCTTAATTAGATCAAGCCCCTCCTTGGCTGACCAACTCTATACTTAACTTAATTTTGGGTCCACTTGGTCTTGTGTGGTCCTGGAATTTATAACTCTAATTTCATAAAGATAACATAAAGGATAATTCTCCATAATGATTCTCCTATATAGGAGCGCTCCTAATAAGATATATCCCCAAAGCCTAGCCTCAAGAGTCATCTTAGCCCTTCCTAGAGAGTCCTCCACCTTGATTTTGAAGCAAGAATGATATCTAATTGAGATCATCTTGTGAATAGGACTTAGGCTTGCTCCTTATCCTCTTATTGATCCATTCATCTAGTGATTTCCCTTATACCGAGTCTCCTCCCATCGATGAAAGTCCATAAAAAGTAGGGAACCTTAGATAAGGTGGCAGTTGGCTATCACTCCATTATTGCCCCTTAATCTAGCAGTTTCTCTATAGGATCCCCTCCTAGGACCCTTTCTAATCTAAGTGGTAACATTTTTCGCGTTGTTGTCGAGGACACAAGACGTGTGCCTTACTCCCTTATGAAAAACATTGGAATATCTTTCTCAATGACTCCATTGGAAGAACGAAATCGTAGTTCTTGATTTAGCTTTGAAGATTATTGCTTGTAGGGTGGAGAAAGCATCTATCAAGGCACTTAGATTCACCCCGGGGACTCCATTTTGGTATTATATGCAAAATCATGAAAAATTGATGATTTTGATAAGTATTTGTGATATTAGACCCAAAGAAATCCAAAACCTATGGGAGAGATTGAATTTGAGGGATGAGCTTTGTGGCCATTTCATAGAGCATGAGAACGAAGAATTCATACTCAATTTCTATAACAAGATTAGGTTAGACCTCCACAACATAAGGAAATAGTATGAAGAGAGCCCCACATATTATCTTTTCTCTGAGCTTTCCTATTATAATATTGCATTCAATTCCTTGTCTCATAATATCGAACAAAAATATGGCTCATTACCATATGAGGATTTGGATGACCAACATGATCAAGAAAAAGAGGATGACGAGAAAATATAAGCTATAGAATTGGAGGCCAATAGCAAAGAGGTGGGGAACATATCCTCTGAGAATCCGGAAAGCCTTCAAATCATGCAAGAAAGAATGGAAGAATATATTATGTCATGTAGGGGGTTAGTAAGGGAATATAATCATAAGGTTGTAATATTCCATTTTTACCAACAAGAGGGGAAGCTCCATAAAATGAAGTTTGACTATAATGAGAACCCTATTGGTGCCCTCCTCCTATTAACATTATACCACACTCATGTAAAAAATACCTTAGCTATTGTTCTCCAAGAGAAGATGGAAGAAGAAAAGTCATGCTTCCCTAGTAACAAGGATGATTTTGAGGAAAATCAAGATAATGAAGCAATTAAACAAATTTTGAGAAATCTTGATTCAAGAATTGATATGAATGTTGGCCCCATTGAAATCCACAAAGATGTATGTGATGATGTAGGGCCTCTCCTTTTCTCCACTAAATTACTCATAATGATATATTTACTCACACCATGTAAAAGGAGTATCATTGTTTTCCATTGCACAAAGGAAGTTTATTGGAAATAGTAGGCCCCATTTACAATACCGATAATGACACTGAAATAAGCCTTAACTTCCCTTATCTTCTCCAAGATCCTAATGCCTTAGTTTCATTGCTCATGAGTCCCGATTGTGCTCGGTCTCATACCATCTCTAGTAGTGATTCTTTCCCCCTTTTTGGGTGTGAGGTTCAGAAAGAGCCATTCGTAAGATGCATCCTTTATTCACCCTCATGCCCTTAGGATTATGAGCACATGATCATTGTCCATCCACATTGTGACCATCACATTGAGCAACCTAATTATTTTCCCGTTCTTTTCCTTAGTCCCCTCTTCCCTCCCATCATGACCTTGTGGCATATAAAAAACATAACGTTGTGACCAATGATTGTGACAGGGAGTTCTTGAGTCTGATCACTCACTCTTCTATACTATGCTTAGAAGAGAGGCTTCGCACTTCTGGTTTGACCTCCTTTCACTCACTCAGTGTTCCTTTATATACCACATCGATATCATATTTTACCGCCTCCCACCCTCATTGCCCCTCATGTGATTTTATCTTCATTGGCCTTGGGATTTATTGCATGAGTAATCATATAGGCAAACATATGTATATTGATTTTATGATATGTTGGTTACACTCGTTTTATGATTACACTTAGTATTAGCCTTGTGGTGGGTTCCAATATTGCAACAATAATGTTGCAACTCCTGGGACTCCCTTCTTTACTTTTATCAACCTAGTAGTTCGTAACAAACTTGGAAGCGACGGTGTTGTATGCACAAGTACTAGCTCTTGCCGCAGCTGTCACTTGGTCAGCTGGCACAAGTCCACTAGGAGCTTAAGCCAACTTCTATGAGCTCTGAGAAGAAGATTTTTAACTCATGGACGAAAGCTAACTCAAAGAAGGCTGATCTACTTGCAGAAAGAAACTGGAAAGCTGAAAGAAATGTAAACCCTAGCAAACCCTAAATTTACCAGCTAGCCCTACTAATGCAAGAAAGAGGATGCAAGCTACTAGAAGAGATGCCATTGACTTATAGGAAGGTAAGATGCACGGGTCTAAGCTACTTCTATGGTTAAATTTGAAGAAAACATCTTTTTATATTTTTGAATAAGTTGTTAGAATTATCATGCATGTACTTCAACTGTTTTTGCTTGTGCAGAGATGGATTGGCGAGAGGAAATGCTTGGAGGAGTTTGGGAAGGTTAGGAGAGGGCCTAAGGGGTCCCTAGCACCCTTCCAGAGAGTTTCACAGTGATTGGGTCTCAATAAACCGCTTTCATGAGCTTCTACAGGAAGTCTGCAGGGGTTCTACAGGATGTTCCGGAATTTCTACAAGATGTTCAGAAAGTGGAATTTGGAGGGTTGATGGGTGAAGAAAGGTGAAGAAGGGGGTATGGAGGTTGGATAAGGGTGTGAGAAGGTCCAGGTTTTGGTGGATGGAGTTGAGGAAAGATGCAGATGGCTAGATTTGTTCAAGGAGGATTGAAGCAATGTTGCACAAAAATTAGGGCTATGTGGGCAAATAGCAAACGTGAGGCAAGAATCCAAGTTAGGGGATGGAGCAAATGGATTTGATGGAGTATTTGCAGATAGAGAAGAGGTACAGGTTCTCTGCAAGTTGTTTTTCCATCTGAACCAACGAAAACTTGTAAAATCTGAGACCTAGTTACGTTGACCTACTCTGACCTAGCTAACAGTAAAGAGGATGAACAGAAGTTCTAATTGCAATGAAACCATGTATACCAACTATGCAACGAAGAATTCAAGAATCTGAACATGTAACCAACTTCTGTAAATGAAAATCAAACACTAATGATTGCATGGCAAAGCAAAGTCAGTGTTTTTATTGGCAGAAAAGTCACCTTGATCTCAGCTCCTGATCCCACTGAGGGAGAGGTGAAATCAGAGGTGCTTGATGGCCTTTTTATGGAGCTTTTCCCTGTTAATAAACTATCAACTCAATCTGAGCATCAAAAGTCTTTCTAATCATCAACAGTGACCTAGTTAATTAGCAAGATTTAATCTACTTAACAAAAATGATTTTGCAAAGACATAAAGAAAAAATAAAAATACACAAAGGAGGCCTTAGCACTCGGGTTGGGCCCAACCCCAAGAGCTGCATGCTCCTATAAAGGACTCAGATCTGATGCCAAGTAAAACCGCTTCTAATTATTCAAAAATAATCATCACAAGAAAGTTATACATCAGTAGCTACGAGAAAACAATTTGAGCAAAGGACAACACTATAGTGCAAATACCAACAGTTCCAAAAGTAAACTACGAAGGCTGAGGCCTTCTTACTTATACACTATGAGGGGCCTAACAACCCTCCTTAATTCAAGGGACTCGACTGTTCCAACTGCTAGTAAACGGTCACTCTCCCCAAATCTGCTCGGCTGCCTTTAGGATTCGCTTTGGTGGCCTGTTGAGCTCGGAGTTGAGGGTGGAGATTTTGAGGAAGGGCCATTTAACGCCAGAGACAACCTCCCTACTAATCCTCATCTCAAGCTTGGCTGTCTCCTGGCCCATAATTGCTTGGTTATGCCCCACAATTTGTCCAAAAAACCTGAAATAACCACGTATTAGCCTTCTTGGTATAGTGACCACCCTTATTCGTTCAAATACCATAAACTTACTAAAAAAACATGGATAATCTATGAAAAATGGAGGATTGAACAAGAACAATTAGGCAAAATGAGCCCAATAAGTTACCCAATTCGGGGCTCATCATCACCCCCTGCTAAATGGGTTGCTCATCCTCTAAGCAACTAGTCCAGCTCATCATCCTTTATGGCTTCGACCACCTCCCTCACGTCCCAGGCCTCAACGGTGATATCCTCTTCCCGGTCATGGAATCCTGCTTTCCTTTCCACTTCCTCCCATTGTCTATCTTCCTCCTCTTCCTTAACTCCTTCTAGCAATCCCAAAAGCAAAGGAGGACTGAATTTCAGGCCAATACAATTGGCCTGTAGATTTTGCATCAACTGTTTGTAGGGAGGTACCCTTGCCAAGGCCTCCCTCATCCTGGTGGGAGAGTGGTATTCCCTTATCTTCAAGCTGTGAGGCAGTGTGTTCCACCACCTTGTGCAGTCATGCAGGTAGTCTTCTCCCAACAGTCTCTCCATGTCCTCAAAGTGGGCGATAGCTTGAGCCTGTTGCTCAATGTACCCCGGTAAATCCTAAGGGCTATTGGCCAAGTGCTGGTGGGCGCTCATCACTACTGAGGGGTCATCCGGCTCTGCTCTGATCATTAGTGGCTCACTGAGTTCTCTGCCTACGATGTTGCGGACCTCTGCTGCTCTCTTCTCCTCATGACACATCCAAGAGGCCATGGCCATAAGTTGGACATCTCCTATCACAGTGTTGGGATCCCATGCATTCATGTTCGGAAGGGAAAAGTTGTGCAAGTAGAACTCTGATAATTTGGCCCTATCCTATAATGAAATACTGCCACATAGAGCTGCAAATTGATGATAATTTTGGAATGGGGTGATGCCTCTTTGGGCCAAGGTATTGATTTGAAACTATAACCACTGATCCTTGAGGTATAGGTCGTAGGATTTGGCAAGTTACCTACACTACAGAGCTTCCATTTCCCAGCTGGCCATGCAGGCCAGTTGGGCCTCCTTTTCTTGTACTTGCTATTTCAAAGACTGTATTTCCAGGCCTGCTTGCCATTCTTTTTCCTGTAGCTGTCTATTCAATGTCTCAATTTCAGCCTGCAACCCATCTCTCTTCTGCTGTTCATCAGGGGTTTCTTTGGCTGTTGTGGGCTCCTCCTGTGGTTGTTGTTCTCCCAAGATGTGAGGCATGTCTTCCTTCCTATGTTCCTGTAACTATAGTTGCTGTCTAAGCAGCTCATTTTCTTCTTGTAGCTTGGCCTGCTGACAGCTTCCCACATGTTTTACCATGGCCAATTCTCTTCTCACCTTTTTGAGTTGTTCCTCCAGGGGACCCATATCTGCCACGCCCTTAGACTTGGTGATTTTCATCGAAGTGTGGGTCCTCACTCTCTCTTCTTCTAGTGCAATGAAAAGTGGCACTGTGAATTTTTGGGGAATGATCTTTCCGCCCTCTAAGAAGTTATAATAGGAGCCTAAGCTGGGCTGGGGGCTCGGTTCGACAATTTTCTCCACCTTTTCTTCCTCCTGTGGTGATTTAGCTACCTCCCCTTCCATTTCTTCGGTCTCCTTTAGCCTAGCCAGTGTTTCCTGTAGAACAATCTCAACATCCTGTAGAGAGGCCTTTGTGTCCAACACTTTCATTCTTTCTCTCCAGGTGAATGTCTTCGGGCTTCCCCGTTCATAAGTGATGGATGCCTTAGAGGGAGACCTCTCCTTTGTTGTAGCTTGTGTGTCCACAATCGTGATTGGTTCTTTTGATGGTGGCTGGGGTCTGCCAGTCTTTATCCTCATGCTCCTTCTTGCCTTAAAATATATGGAAGGCTCCCTCTTCCGCTTCCCTTTCTGCTTTGAAGATGTGCTTAGGGTGGCCAGCACAGCTGCTGCCTCCCTAGCTAAAATCTTAGGCGATTTTTCCTTCTGCTGCCCCTTTTCCAGACTTCTTGTAGAAAGTCTTGTGCTGACTGTTTTCTGCCTTCCTGTAGAAATGGTTTTCACCATTTTGGCCTGCTTGGCTGGGGGTGCCTTCTCTTTTAATTTTGTTGTGGTTTCCGTGGGTGTGCCCTCGCTTGCTTGGACTTTTTCAGTCCTCTCTGCCCTGATTTGCAACCGTTTCTCCCTTGGTGTTTATGCCTTTATTCCACCCACAGTTTTGGGTTCAGCGGCTTGGCCTTTCTCTTGTTTCTCTTCTTGCTCTTTCTGTGGTGGTCTGTCTTGGGTTTCCTTACCCTTGGCTTTCTCTTCTGCCTCAAGGTGCTCCCTTTCCTCACTGCTGGATGAAGTGAGTTCCGCAGCTAGAATTCGTATATCATCATCCTTGGTCATATTGCGAAAAATCTCCCAGGAGAGAGGGATAGTATAGGTATAGAGGGCATCTTCTACTAGAAGCTTGATAAGCTCGTGATGGGCCAGCTGGTCTGGTGTCCCTTCCTTCAATTTTGTGCCACACTCAATTAATGATTACAGGAGGAAATAGGGGATGCTTAAATTTTGTTCTGTGGGTAAATCCATCTTATGTCTGAGTTCAGTTAGCAACCGGAAGTGATAACCATATACAATACTGAACCGCCCCTCACAGGTAATGTATTTCATGATCTGAAGGCTGACTTCGCTCCAAAATGGATTTAGGCTGGCTCTCCAAACCCCATTTTTATCCTCTGAAAACTGTTCCTCTGGTAGGAAGAATTCCTTTTTGGATTTTTGGCCTGATTCCCTCTCCTCTTTGCTCCAGGGTATCCCCAATGGCAGATCAGTGACTTGACTAATGAGTTGTGGGGTGAGATTTAAGGTCAACCCTCTGAAATTTACAGTGGCTAGTGTCTTGGATTGAGGTTGCAGGGACATTAAGAACTCTTCTGTTACCTCATCATCATGACCTTGGATTCTGTCACAAAAGGTCATCCAATTGGCACGGGTAAATAGGTCTACCACCTCGAGAGTTTCTCGCAATTTCCTAGAATCTGAAGGTTCCTTTCGGATAAACCCTCCTGGCATGGTGAGAATGCTCTGTTTTAGCTTGTGCTCTGATTAGAAGGGAAATTTTGTGTATGGTTTCCTCCCTAGAACTTTGAAGATAGTATCCCTCAAGTGTTTATATTCTACTTTGCACCAATTCCCTAGTTATGATGCTGTTGCTGCCCACAACTCGACTGTCAAAAGGGAATTAGGCTCCCACAAACAGAGTGCCGAGCTTAATTTTTCATCCCCAACCACATAAAAGTCACATTCTTTATGCACAGGTTAGCCCTTATAGTGTTTTATTGTTTCTTTAGGAGGAATTTGTTAACAGGAACCGTGGAGGAGAATGTGACGCAGAACCAACTGAAAAAAATTTCGTATATCACACAAGAAAACTACTATTCTTTACCCACAGGAAGACTTTCTTCGAATTCCCCTACTCCAAACTATTTAATTCACCACCTTTCGAAATATCATGCATGGGAATGGTGTTTTCGAGCCTACCTCTCTTCGAAACTCCAATTTCGATGCAGAAAGTCCAGGTTTCTCTGCTTCGGGAGGTTGTGCCACATTTCCTGTAGAGCTCCTTCCTGTAGAGAGCTTTGCTGGCTTCTGGAGGGCCTCACGGCGCTTCTGAACGAGACTAGGACGCGGGAGGAGTTTGAAACGGGCGAAGAAGCTCGGGATAACAAACTGTAGAGGAGGAGGACGCGTACTTTGCTGAAAAATGGTTGCAAGTGTAGATGACAGCGGTTCATCGTGAGTTCTTTGGCTTAGCAATTTGAATTACGACATGATTCATGGCAAGGAGGTGAGGTGTCCAGGCCGATCTGTTAGCCAACGTCACGGCCATCATTCTTCGTCGTGTCTCTGACCGCCATTTCCTTTCTCTGCCATTAACCGCCGCCATCACTGCCAATCCGCTGATTCTCCCTGACTGGACACTTCCCGCGTTTCGGCTCTTCGTCCCTTTGGCGGATTCAAGCGTAACCGAGCTCGTTCAAATCCCACGAAGCCATTCAACTGACTATGGGTGGCCAGTTGACTGGCCACCGAATTCGTTCAATCCGCACCATTTCATAGACATGCAGTTTTCCGAGTATAGTTTACGCATTTTGACAAATAAGGTTAAACACTTACCTGTGTGCCCGTGGATGTGTTCTGCAGGCTTCGAGACGTGGAATGATGGTTTTGCTCACTACTGCTTCATGCACAGGCGCTGGAACTCCTTCTTCCATTGGTTAATGCTGTATGCAAGGCTTTGGGACCTGATCCTCTGGTTGTGCACACTGCATGCACAGCTCTGTCTTTTCTTAGCTGTCGAGGAGGTGTTCACGTCCAAGCGGAGCTTGTTGCATGTCTCCTGCATCGATTTCAGCTGCTATTGACTCCATAGTATGTGCTCCAGATGGATCAGCTGCTACAGGATTCCAGTAGGACATCCTGTAGTTGCTTCTCCTCCTGGGATGCATGCTGAAACAAGCAAGGTTGTATTCATGGATGAAGGGTCCTGATGGAGCTGTGACAGGTAGAGTGTGCGAGTCTTTTTGTACTTGATTTGTCACTTTGAGAAAAAAAATCAATCTGAGGAAAACAGGACTCTTTGCATGACTGTGCAGGAATACATAACCAGATTGTTGCCATGGTGGTGGAAAGAGATGAACCCAGTGATGGATGGAAGAGAGGGGTGGCTACAGGCCTCGTCAACAGACTTTAAGCTTTAAATACCTTGCCAGAATCGATTTTGGCGTGCCCGAAGGCTCTACAGGATTTTTCCTGTAGAAATGCAGAACTTCCTATAGAAAGCCCCAAAACTACCTGTAGAAAGCCCAGAACTTCCTGTAGAAGGTTGAATCTCGCACCCAAATGTGTTAAAATCCTGGAAAAAGTGAGTGTCCATGGAGGGAGTGTCTGTGAGGATGTCTGGTAGCTTGGTATGGACCCTTGTCCTCATTTTGCGTGACCTTCTTTATCTGCACTATATTCCCTGCAAACTGCAATAATTCCATAGGTTAGACCTGTTTCGTTTTATTTTTCTTTTTTTCTCTTTTTTTTTTTTTTTTTGAGAGAGAGAGAGAGCAGGGGCGCCTCCATGAGGTTTTCACCCCCACTATCTGCCCTAGGCACCTCAGAGAGGTTTTCACCCAGGGATCTTTTTTTTTTCTTTTTCTTTTTTTGATGATCAAGGTGTGGCCGGAATAGAGGCAGAACCCTGCTCTACTACCAGCACTGACTTTTCCACAATTTCAATGAACTCCTGCCTCGAAAAGGGTTTCTTGTAGATTTTCAATCGATGCCCATTGACAAGCATGGGATGGCTTCTTCATCAATGGTCCTGATAAGGACTGAACCATTGTCATTGCATTTCTCCACTGTATATGTTCCTAACCATCTTGTCCTCAGCTTTCCTTTCAAATCCTTGTATCTTAAGTCATACAGCAGCACCCAATCTCCTGGCTAGAATTGCTTTTCATTAAGGTGTCGGTCATGCCATATCTTCCTCTGGAGTTGAACTTCTTCTGAGTGGAGGAGGGCCTACATTCTGTGTTCATCTAATCCATTCAACTACAATAATCTTTCACGTTGAGCATGGCTGAGATCTAGGTCCAGCCGAGCTACCACCCTCAATGTGTTGTACTTGAACTCTATTGACAGCAAAGCTTTCTTCCCATAGACCAGCTCATAAGGTGTGAAACCAGTTGTAGTCTTCCAAGTGGTGTTGTAGGCCCAGGTGGCCTCAACCAGGCGATCTGCCCAATCCTTTCTGCTGCTGCTCACCACCTTAGTCAAAATCCCTTCCAATGCTCTATTAGTGACTTCCACCTGCCCAATTTCTTGAGGATGATATGGGGTGGAAGTCCTGTGCTTGATCTTGTGATGAGTGAGAAAATCTTCAATCAGGTTGGATGTGAACTGGCTTCCTTGATCAGTGACTAACTCTCTTGGGTAGCAAAACTTGTAGAAGATATTTTCCCTTAAAAACTCAGCCACCTTTTCTTCTATTACTGCTTTGATTGCCTTTGTTTCTACCCACTTTGTCAGATGGTCGGTGCACACAATGATGTAAGACCTTTGCTTTGAAGGAGGGTTGATAGGACCCACAAAATCCATGCCCCACTTCTCAAATGGCTCGAAGGTCACTTGAGGTTGGAGAAGCATTTCATCCCTTGGAGTCAGTTTTCCCATCCTCTGACATCGGTCACACTGGCTGATCTATCTTCTGACATCTTGATGAAGAGTAGGCCAATAGTAGCCTACTTGTAGAATTTTGAAGGCAGTGCTTTTTGCTGCAAAGTGGCCTCCACAAGGCCCGTCATGACAGGTTAGGAGGATGTCAAAGACTTCCTCCTCCCTCTCACAATGCCTCAAGATCTTATCTTGGCCAAGTTTAAACAGGTTGCCCCTGATCCAAGTGAATGGGGCACTCTTCCTCACAATTCTGCTCTTCTCCTTTGAGGATAGATGCGGAGGGAACTGTGCTGAGACAAAGTAATTTTCTATATCAGCAAACCATGGAGAGAGTACTGAGATAGAAAACAGGTGTTCATCTGCAATCTGGTCATCCATTGTCCCTTCTTCACCTGCAGGCAAATCCAATCTAGACAAGAAGTTAGCAACCACATTTTCCTTACCTGGATTGTCAACAATAGTTAAATCAAATTGCTGCAACAAAAGTAACCATCTAATGATACGAGCATTGACATCAGGCTTATTTATTAAATATCTAATTGCAGCATGATCATTGTGTACAAATGTTTGATAACCAGTGATGTAGTGTCTGAACTTGTTTAGGGAATGGACTACGGCCAGGAACTCTTTCTCGGTTACAGTATAGTTCATTTCTGCCTTGGACAGGTTTTTGCTAACAAAGCATATGGCATATGGTAGTTTCTCCTCAACTTGTCCTAAGGCTTCCCCTATGGCTTTGTTTGAGGCGTCAGTGTGGATGTGGCAAGGTAGGGCCTAGTTTGGACCTCTTAAGATCGAGGTGGGCACCAGCGTATCTTTCAACTCATCCAGAGCCCCCTGACAGTCATCAGCCCATTTGAACTCAACATCTTTCCCTAAGAGGCCAAACAATGGCGAGGCTAGCTTACTGAAATCTTTAATGAATCTTCGATAATATCCCGCTAAGCCTAGGAAACTCCGAACATCTCTTACCTTTTGAGGAGGTGGGACCTTTTGGATGATAGCAATCTTGTTAGGATCCACCTGTAATCCTTGCCGGGAAAGGGTATGACCTAGCACATTCCCTTCATTCATCAGGAATTCACATTTTTCGGGACTGAGGGACAGGTTCATATCGATGCATTTGGTTAGAACTCTTCCCATATTAGTCAATGCCTCTTGGAAGTTGGACCCATAAGGAGTAAAGTCATCCATATAGATTTCTACTGAATCATGGACCAACTCAGAAAATATGCTCAATATTGCTCTCTAGAAAGTGGCAGGGGCGTTGCATAGCCCAAAGGGAAGGACTCGGTAGGCAAAGGTACCCCATGGACAAGTGAAGGTGGTTTTATCTTGGTCCTCCAGGCTCATTTGGATCTGGTTATACCCGCTGAACCCATCTAGGAAAGAGAAGAACTTCTTCCCTACCAGTCCATCCAACACTTGATCTATGAAAGGCAAAGGGAAATGGTATTTCTTGGTGGCTTTGTCAAGTTCTCAGTAATCTACACATATTCTCCATTTCCCGTTCTTCTTGGGCACAAGCACTAGAGGTGAGACCCACTCACTATCGGAGATGGGGTAGATGAATCCTACATCCAACAATTTTTGCAATTCTTCTTTGAAAATGTCTTTAAGGGCTGGATTCATTCTCCTCTGAGGCTTCCTGATTGGTTTACAATCTTCTTTAATATAAATGTGATGGGTACAGACCAAAGGATGGACTCCTTTCATCTCCTTATAGCTCCAAGCGAAAGCATCTAAATGATTGTTCAGTAAGCTACACAGCTCCTTTTCCTGTGAGGGAGATAGGGAGAAGCTAATCTTTAAAGTTCTTTCGGGACCAAACTCCACATTCTTAACTCTCGGAGAGGTCGAATCGGTCACACAGTGGTCCACTGAGGTGTTGGCCTAGGTATCTTCCACCAATTCCTCTAAGGACAGTGCACTGGGAGGTGGATTTTGAATCAAAGTCTCAATCAGATCATCCTCGATTTGAGGGCCTCCACTAGTGGCTTCTACTGTGCACAATGGTGCAGAGTAGACCTCATCCTCATCTCCTTCTTGCAACCAGAGTGGTAAGTCATGTTCTAGCAGAGGTTGGGCAGGAGGGTATAGGACTAGTTGTTTGGACATAGGCCCATTCTTGATGGTCATGCTTCCAGCGTGGCAACTGATGTAAGCATCCGTAGTGGCTAACCAAGGCCTTCCCAAAATGAGGGGGTATCCAGTGAGCTTTGCCTTTGGCTGAAGGACCAAGAAGTCCGCAGGGTACTCCCAAGAGTCAACAAAGACCAAGACATCTTCCACAATCCCTTCGGGAGTCACGGTGGAGCGATCTGCTAACTGCAGGACTGTCAAGGTCTTCCTTAAGGAACTCTGAAGGTTGAGTTTAAGCATGGTGTCCCTGGTCATCACATTAATGGCAGCCCCTAGATCAATCAAGGTATGGGGGATTATGAGGCCATTGATGTGGACATCAACTATAGGACTCCCAGGGTCCAAATACTTTGGACAGATTACTTGCCCCAACATTAGATCGGATAGTTGTCCTATGACATTGATAGTCGAGGAATCTCTCTTTCGCCTGCCTGGGCACCTAAAACAATTCTCCTTAATCAATTTTTTGTAAATTGGTATATCTTTTATGGCCTGGAGAAGTGGTATTTTTACACAAACTGTTTAAGTTCTCCCAGAAGTTCAATCTCCTCTGGGTTTGGTTGCGTGGTTACTGTTAGTCACTCAGGAAAGGGTGGAATGGCTTTGGGTTCACTTTCCTGTTTCTCTTCCTCGTCCTCTGGGGGAGGAGGTTAGCGATCTGGAAGGGTCTTCCTGGCTCGCAGGTTGATCTCCTGGATCTCCACAGCATAAGTAGGGCATGTTGTCTCCCCAGTCTATACGTGCTGGGTCTGTCGGTTGTTGGGGTTCGAGTTCGGTTGAGCAAGCATCTGGGGTTGCCTTGGAGGAGCAGGAGGTAGTGGTCGTGGCTGAGCTGGTGGTGGAGGCAGAATGGCGAGAGGAGATTTGTATTAGGGACTCCACCCCGGTTGAGGTGCATTCCACTGAGGTTGTGGCTGAACATGAGAGTGAAACGAATGAGTAGCAAGTTGGGTATGGTATTGAGATGGATAAGACCAAGGAGGAGGTGCAGACCAGGAAGGATGAGCAGGGGGACCCCAAGAAGGTATGTGAGCAGATTGATTGGGGCTATAATAAGCTTGGGATGTCCCTTGCATCCCTTGCTGGTAAGGTCTGGGCCCATGCGGCCTCCTTTGGTTGAGGAAGTAGAGAGGTTCAATGGTTGCCTCCATCCCTTGGTACATGGCTTTAGGTCCTGGCAAGGTTGGGCATTGGTTTGTGGGGTGGTTTTCCACACAAATGAAACATACCTCGACTGAGTGCAATGGACACTCATTATTAGGGTGTTTCCTCGTACATCTAGGACAAAAAATGGCCAAAGCCCTCTCAGCTTCCTCTTTCTTTTGTTGGATTCGAAAAGTATCAAGTTGCATGGCAATGGTCTGTCTCATCTCACTTTTGAGGTCTTCCATCTGATTAGCAAACTCATGCTTGGAGAAGGTAGTACTAGCTAAAAGTGGATTCCCCCTACCTCTTTTCTGGGCTGCCCTGGAGTGGTTTCTAAACACAGTCTTTATGTCCTCATAATGTAGTTGGTAGATGTCTCCTCCAGCTAGCATGTGAAGGGTATCTAGAAGGTCTTTAGGGACTCCTCGGAGCAGATCCAGCTTCAGAGATTCAGGGTCAAGTGTGCACCTGGCCTGTTTATAGCTAATTTGGAACCTTTCCTCATAGTCTTCTAAAGACTCATCATTTCCCATGGTCATCTGAAAGATTTCTCCCTTTGTTTCCTTTGACCTACAGTAATCCCGGTATTTGTTGTTAAAGGCTTGCTACATCTGAGCCCAAGTTGTGATACTGTTTCCAGGTAACCCCATGAACCAGCGTAGTGCTACATCCTTGAGGGTAGAGGGAAAGAGTTTCAACTTTTTCTCATCTTCTGCATAGTCATAAGTTTGACAAAGGACAACAAACTCAAATAGAAAGGTATCAGGGTCTTCAGTGGTCAATCCATGGAAATGAGGTAAGGCTGAGGGACTTATGTTTTTCATATTCATGTCCCCGTTGGTCTCTTGGATGAGAAAAGCACCTTCTATTCTCTCATCATTGTCTCTACCGTTTCTGTTTTCAGCCATGGTCTCAAATGGAATGTTTTCTTGCTCTTCTTCTATTATAGGATCTTCGTATATCTCAGGAGGTTCACCTATAGGTTCTTCTGGATCACTGCCACCAAAGAAGAGAGAAGGGTGACTTAGTGATGTGGTGGGGGTGTTGGGTAGGAATTTTCTGGTATTATCTCTGTTTCTACGAGGCATGAAATGAAAGATTTTTTTTCTCTTGGTTGCTTTTGCTTTTTTTTTCTTTTTGCTTGCACCTACAAAACTAAAACAGATGGAATTGCAACTAACTAAAATCTATCTTGCGGAAATGAAAATGCGGAATTGAAATGAAAGCAGGGAATGACTAATCTATTTTGCTGAAATGAAATTGCGGAATTGAAATGCTAATCTACACTTGCAGAATTGAAATGCTAGTCTAGAAAAGCAGGAAATGTCTAGTATACTTTTGCGGAAATGAAATTGCGGAATGGAAATGAAATAAACTACTTAGCAGAAGATTAAAGTGGAAAATAGAAGAAAAGCAGCAATCACAAATACTCTGACGCTTCCCCGGCAACAGCGCCAAAACGAATTGTGGGTTCCAGTATTGCAACAATAATGTTGCAACTCCTGGGACTCCCTTATTTACTTTTATCAACTCGGTAGTTCGTAACAAACTTGGAAGCGACGGTGCTGTATGCACAAGTACTAGCTCTTGCCACAGCTGTCACTTGGTCAACTAGCACAAGTCCGCTAGGAGCTTAAGCCAACTTCTATGAGCTCTGAGAAGAAGCTTTTTAACTGATGGACGAAAGCTAACTCAAAGAAGGCTGATCTACTTGCAGAAAGAAACTGGAAAGCTGAAAGAAACGTAAACCCTAGCAAACCCTAAATTTACCAGCTAGCCCTACTAATGCAAGAAAGAGGATGCAAGCTACTAGAAGAGATGCCATTGACTTCTAGGAAGGTAAGATGAATGGGTCTAAGCTACTTCTATGGTTAAATTTGAAGAAAACATCTTTTTGTATTTTTGAATAAGTTGTCAGAATTATCATGCATGTACTTCAACTGTTTTTGCCTTTGCAAAGATGGATTGGTGAAAGGAAATGCTTGGAGGAGGTTGGGAAGGTTAGGAGAGGGCCTAAGGGGTCCCTAGCACCCTTCCAGAGAGTTTCACAGCGATTGGGTCTCAAGAAACCGCTTTCGTGAGCTTCTACAGGAAGTCTGCACGAGTTCTATAGGATGTTCCGGAATTTCTACAGGATGTTTAGAAAGTGGATTTTGGAGGGTTGATGGGTGAAGAAAGGTGAAGAAGGGGGTATGGAGGTTGGATAAGGGTGTGAGGAGGTCTAGGTTTTGGTGGATGGAGTTGAGAAAAGATGGAGATGGCTGGATTTGTTCAAGGAGGACTGAAGCAATGTTGCACAAAATTTAGGGCTATGTGGGCAAATAGCAAACGTGAGGCAAGAATCCAAGTTAAGGGAGGGAGCAAATGGATTTGATGGAGTATGTGCAGATAGAGAAGAGGTACAGGTGCTCTGCAAGTTGTTTTTCCAACTGAACCAACGAAAACTTGTAAAATATGAGACCTAATTACGTTGACCTACTCTAACCTAGCTAACAGTAAAGAGGATGAACATAAGTTCTAATTTCAATGAAACCATGTATACCAACTATGCAATGAAGCATTCAAGAATCTGAACATGTAACCAACTTCTGTAAATGAAAATCAAACACTAATGATTGCATGGCAAAGCAAAGTCAATGTTTTTGTTGGCAGCAAAGTCACCTTGATCTCAGCTCCTGATCTCACTGAGGGAGAGGTGAAATTAGAGGTGCTTGATGGCCTTTTTCTGAAGCTTTTCCCTGTTAATAACCTATCAACTCAATCTGAACATCAAAAGTCTTTCTAATCATCAATAGTGACCTAGTTAATCAGCAAGATTTAATCTACTTAACAGAAATGATTTTGCAAAGACATAAAGAACAAATAACAATACATATAGGAGGCCTTAGCACTCGGGTTGGGCCCAACCCCAAGAGCTACAGGCTCCTATAAAGGACTCAGATCTGATGCCAAGTAAAATCGCTTCTCATTATTCAAAAATAATCATCACAAGAAAGTTATACAGCAGTAGCTACGAGAAAACAAGCTGAGCAAAGGACAAAACTATAGTGCAAATACCAACAGTTCTAAAAGTAAACTACGAAGGCTGAGGCCTTCTTACTTATACACTACGGGGGACCTAGCAGCCCTCCTTAATTCAAGGGACTCGGCTGTTCCAACTGCCAGTAAATGGTCACTCTCCCCAAATTTGCTCGGCTGCCTTTAGGATTCGTTTTGGTGGCCTGTTGAGGGTGGAGATTTCGAGGAAGTGCCATTTAATGCCAGAGACAACCTCCCTACGAATCCTCATCTCAAGCTTGGCTGTCCCCTGGCCCATATTTGCTTGGTTCTACCCCACAATTTGTCCAAAAAACTTGAAATAACCACGTATTAGCCTCCTTGGTATAGTGACCACCCTTATTCGTTCAAATAACATAAACTTACTAAAAAAACATGCATAATCTATGAAAAATGGAGGATTGAACAAGAACAATTAGGCAAAATGAGCCTAATAAGTTACCCAATTCAGGGCTCATCACCTTGTTGTATGCTTTTTATGGTAGGATGCATTGCGTGATGATTTTGTCATTAGAACTAACATCATATGATATTTTCATGGTAGATTAGCTACATTTAGATTAAAATTACATTTGAAATTTTATTTACTAGTTGATTTTTAGTGTCCTAATACAAGCTTGTGTGATCATGGGATGTCGCGAAAGCATGTCACCATGTGTGTTTGATTTCTGATATGTGCAGGTGATAGGTATGTGGTCCTACTAGGGTCCTATAAATATAGTAGTCCAGTATGGTTATTTATCCATTTATCCCACATGGATATTGTAAGTTATTTTTCATTTTAAATTTTTTGTCTTTAAAAAAGAAAAAGACAAAAAAATAGAAAAGAAAGAAAAGCTAAAACTTAAAGGGGAAAAGGAAATAAATAAATAAATAAATAATAAAACCCCGAAGGGCGATCTAGTTCAAATGTCATCGTTTATTAAAGTTTGTTTTAAAAATTTTAATATGACATTTTCTTGTTTTTTATAAAGCAATCACACTTTCTAACGGTTGTGATCATCCCCACCCAAATCAATGGCAGGGGACGACTTTTGGACCCACCCCCCTTCCCTCCCAATACAATTTACCAATATTCCCCCCCCCCCCCCCCCCACCTGAAAACCACCATCTGATGCTCCCTTCTGCCCATTCATTCCCACGTTATCTACTCACACCATTTGTCATTCATCCCTCCATCCACTTCACCTACCCTAAACATCATATAACTGTTACCATTCAAATCACCCGCCAACAATCATGTAAACATTGGATAATAAAATTTTACCACCAACATATGAATTTCCCATTAATAGCACGCTCCAAAAAATAGTAACAATCCCATTAAACGTCGTCAAACTTCGTTATAAAAATATCGCCTCAACTTGCAAATTTCCCTTTTGACAATTGTTTGATTTACACAGGTTCAACTTGAAGCATTTCTGAAGCCTACCAGCTTCCTCTGCAGAGTGATCTCCTTCTATGAATCTCAGTTAACTACGGCCTAGTAACTCTGTTTCCGTGATTTTCCCATTGAAATTAAGATGTCTTCTCATAAAGGAAAGGGAAAGATACCTTATGAGAATCCTATGGCACCCCCTGTCCCTGATTTAGATAAGGCGCCTTTAATTGATACTCAGTACAAAATAACAGAAACACAATGTGAGTTTGACCTATATGAGCTCCATAATTGGGAAAAACATAAATATTTCGATCATAGTGATGATTTAAATATATGGGAATCACTCCTACCCCAATTTACCTTTCTCAGACTCATGTTTTCCCTGAATTCACTACCTGATTTCATCTCAGGTACCTCCCCATCTAGAAAGTGGTAATTGCCCAGAACAATGAAGTCATGTTTTCAATTTCCCCAGAGAGAATTTGTCAAGCTCTTCAGATAAATCCTCAAGACTCTTTGCGCCCATTTTCCACTGATGCATTGATGGAAATATATCAAAAAACTTACTTTCCCTCAACTAGCCCATATTTTCGAATGTTTTTTGCCTAGGAATTTTGAATTTCCTAGAACAAATCCCCCATACTTTGCTTTTATCTTCCCTGAGATGTCAAGACAATTCCTTTCCGTGGTTACTTGTTTATTAGGTTATCATACAAAACAGTGGGTATATGAGGTAGTGTTAGTTGTTTTATCAGTATTTTTAGTTGGTCAAAAGCCTTCAATTCTTTTCAATTATAGTGAGTTCTTGTTAGATGTTATACATGGGCAGTTTCTCAAGTTTAAAGTTGAAGTTGTGTTCAAACACCAATCAATTTTGGTATATCTGATGTTATTTTATCAAGAAGACAAGTTCAACTTCCAACTACATAAGATGAATGATCAGGGAAGTCCATTATCAGTCATTCACTAGACTTCTTTAGTCAGAAGAAACTCAGAGGATTATTCATTCACCAATTTTGTGGATAAGTTTCTACATACATCCTTATGTCTACTCAACAGTGATTTTATACCAAGGATTTCACCAGAGATCAAGAAGGTTTTTCATCTTTCAAAGCAGTCAAAATTTGGAGACTGGTATTTATACTAGGATTATACAGAAATTAGAATCTACGGGTGTGATCTTATTCCCTATAGATTTCCAGTGTTTGTGCTAGTGAGAGTCTTTACCCTTGAATACACTAGAAAAATGTTAAACATGGATGAACTACATTTTGTATCAAATAAAAAGAAGGCACTGTTGAAATTTAAGGCAAATGTTGGGCCTTATATTGTAAATAGCAGAGCAGCAACAAAGGAAGTGGAGGAAATATTAGAGTGGATGAAATTTCAACCAAGCTTCACATAGTCTTATGATCCTTTAGGGATAATTTCAAACCCAAGAGTTGAGCAGAAGTCTACTACATATCCACATACACCTAGGTTAGAGATAGAGCAGTATGCTAATCGGGAGCAGTGGACAAAAAACACACTACAGGAGGTTGAAGAGCAGAGAGTCAGCCAATCATCTCTGCAAACTTCTATCCCAAAATACAAAGAAATCAAGAGGCCAAAAGAAAGCATCTCCCCTACAGATTCAAAAGCTCAAGTTGTAGACTTCCATGTGTTCAAGAGAAGAAAGAAAGATCCAAATACCACTATTAAGACTTATCCTCAAGTAATAAATATTCAGGAAGAATCCTCGGAAGAAAAGGATTCATAAAAGAAAAGTACAATGGTTTTGACATGTACTCCTACCACTTCTTTCCCATATGTAGAGGAGATAACTGAGTCTCCTATCTCTTCTACATCTTAGGTTCCAGCAAAACATAGTATATTTGAAAGATGCAATGATATCAAATTGAAGAATGAAGCTTTGAAGGCTTCAACATATTCAGAGTTTTAGAAGAAAATTGCCACCACCGAAAACATGTTGTTATCTACATTTGACACAGAAAAGGGACAGTTCCAAATGGCCTTTTTGGAACCTACATCTCTACCCCCAGAAGTGCAGAAGATTACAAGGCTTCAATATTTTTTGTTGATGCCAAAAAGGTTCATGCAATCAATTTTCATAAGTAATCATGTGAAATGATCTAGTCAACACTCACCAGTTCATTCATGGCTTTCTCCAAGTTACAAACATCTCTAGATAATATGCACTCACAGTTGAAGATTGAAACAATATCTTCTCTAGCCAAAGACACTAGAATTAAACTTTAGAAGATTTAATTATCGAATTAGGATATGATCCTAGTGATGTCAAGGCAACGGAGGAGATAATTAAGAACAAAAATGAAGATATTCAAGCCCTCAAGAAACAACTTAAGCTTCCAACAACAGAGCACCCTCAGGCGAAAGAAGTAACCAATCTAGAAATGGAAAAAGAAAAGCTATTCAAAATAGTAGTTGAAAAAAATGTTCAAATCCAAAAGATGGAACAGGATATGGAAGCACTAATGAAGGAAAAGGAACAAATGGAAGCAACAGGTACATCAACATAATAGGAAGCACAACAAACAACACCAACATCAACTTCAGACTCTTTCGATAAGCTAGCCCAAGCTTTAGGAGAATTATCATTAATGAATAAGGAAAAGGAGAAGTTAATAGCACCACTCACAAAGATGGAGGAAAACAAGACCACATCAAATAATGCATACCTACGAGAGGTACAAAATAATTTTATTAATTCAAAAATATGAAGATCAATCCCTTATAAGTCAAATGTTAGCAGAAGCCAAGTGCAATATTTGGCACAATATTAATTGCAAATATTATAGAATTGTGTCCATCTATTCAGATCATTTTTTAACAAGAAGAGATAGTGTAAAATGTTAAGGCAGTAATAGAGCAAACAAAAGTTGAAAGTGAGCACAAACCAGCAAAAGCACACAAGATTATAAAAATGTTTAATTCCAAAACTAAAAATGAGCTTGAAGAGCTCAACATTCATGATAGAACAGAGGCAGTGATGGAATTCAAAAAAGTGATGGAATTCAAAAAAGTGCTGACAAGGAAAAACATTATGGTGCAATTAGAAAATAAGTGCAAGGAATTGGAGTTACAGATAAAAAGATTCAACAGAAAATTTAATGCATTGTAGGAGAAAGAGTTCCTAGCCTTAAGAGCTTCTAATAGAAAATAGATTCCATTAGAAAAATATCAAGATCAATTATGTAATATTGTTTTAGATGCATCTAAATTTTCTAAAGTTAGAAGAACTATAAATGGAGAATATTGCATGGAGGGCCTACAACATGATCTCTTTATTCAGCATGAAATCCATAATCTATTTCTAAACAAGCCAACCTTTGAGGCATTCACAGAAGTAGAAGAGAGATTCAGGAACATGGTAAATTTTTCCATTCCAGGTGAAGAGCGATGGGATAAGTTACTAGAGTTGGTTGAATAAAGATAAACAAAGATCTTATAGTTTTGGAAACAGACAAATAAAAGAAGCAAAACATTAGTTGTAGTCAGCAACAATTCACTTCAAAGTCTAAACAAAAAAATATAAATAGTCTAAATTTCCTATTACTTAGTTCTATTTTGTATATATCTACATGTTTTTAGTAGATATTATTTTGTAATAAATTTTATTTGAAGTCCGAATCAATTCGAGACCAATTCTATGAATATTTTGTAAAAAGACTTGGTAAGGGTTGGATTATGCAAGAAGAAATTATTTTTTTGTGATTGCAAGTAGTCAAATATATTTTTGAAGTAATCAATTTAGTAATACAAGCGCAGTTTTGTTTCAGGATTCTTGTGTCAAGCAAATGGTGATGTTTTCCTCTTCGTAAATATGTTTCCTTTCAAGTTTAACATGAATGTTTTCCTTCTTAGATTATTAACAAGAAGATTGAGGGTCAAAATTACTTTCAATACTCTGCTCTAGCCTGTTAAACAATATAAATGTTTTCTTTTTTATATTAAGTATAGAATTCATCTGTGTATGCTCTATATTTAATTGAAATTAATTCTTATTCAACATTATTCACACCACAACACTACGAGATCCAGGAGTTTGCCTACCTTGCCATGTTTTCTACTCCTCTATTTATTTTAATTGATTACTAAAGACCTTGACTCCATGCCCAATGGACTCCTCTTTCATTTTACAACCAAACTTTAAAAAATATATCTTGTCCTTTAATACCTAGCCTAAAATTTAAACATTAAAACTAAAAATCATTTGAAAAATTTTTGGCCGACGTGTTGCGAACCAACAAGTGTGGTTCATCCTCAGGACCAGATGAAGAAGCAAGGCAAGGCAAAGGCTTAAATAGAGAGCAATGTTTAATGGGCCTGAGCCCCATATTTTATTGTTAACCCCGTTTTATTTTCTTGATTATTTTTCTTTGGATACACACACACACACACACATATATATATATATATATATGTTTCTGTTTTTATTTATTTATTTTGACTTGGGTATATTTTTATTTTATTTTATTTATTTTTAATTTATTTTATTTTATTTCCATTAGTTATCTTATTTATCAAATGATCTTGTCTCAATTAGGGTCTTTACTCGTTTTTTTAATTTTTTATTTTTAACTCCCCTCTCTTAAAGTTTGACTTTGATTATTTATTTATTTATTTTAAAAACTAGTTGTTTAATATAGCAGTTACTTATTAATATATTTTTTAATATATTAATAAACTAATATCACAGTTTAAATATTATTTTTCAAAAACTAGCCTTTTAATATAGTTGTTACATATTAATATTTTAATATTTTAATAAACTAATATCATTATTTAAATATTATTGTTCAAGAACTAGTAATATTTGGTTTTAATAAATTAATTTAAATATTATTTTTCAAAAACTAGCCATTTAACATAGTCGTTACCTATTAATATTTTTAATAAATTGATGAAATAATATCATTATTTAACTATTTTTTCAAAAACTAGCCGTTTAATATAGCTGTTACATATTAATATTTTAATAAACTAATATCGTTATTTAAATATTATTTTTCAAGAACTAGTAATTTTTGGTTTTAATAAATTAATTTAAATATTGTTTTTCAAAAACTAGATGTTTAATATAGCTGTTACCTATTAATATTTTTAATAAATTAATGAAATAATATCATTATTTAAATATTTTTTCAAAAACCAGCCGTTTAATATAGTCGCTACTTAACAATATTTGTTTTTAATATATTAATAAATTAATATTATAATTTAAATATTATTGTTCAAATATAGTCGTTACTTGAAATTTTGTCTCTACATTGCTCTCTATTTAAGCCTTTGACTTGGTCTGCTTCTTCATCTGGTCCTGAGGATGAACCACACTTATTGGTTCGAAATGTGTTGGCCAAAAAAATTTCTCATGTGATTTCTACCGAAAGACTATGTTTAATTCATTATGGATCACAGAAGCTTGAATATAGAAACTAAAAATCATACTAAGAGAGACTTCTCTGAAGCTAGAAGGGCTAGATCCCAGCTTTGAAAGTGGTTTGTGGTTACTCTCTGTAGTTTCCTTTTCAGTCTAGGAAAACTATGGAGTGCTAACATTCTAGCGACTATACCGGGGACTTCTTCCCTGGTAACTTTGATTCAGAATCTTAAACCTATCCCCTATGGGTGACAGTGATTTGGGAAATATTTAGGTTGAATTCTTCACCTATAAGTTTTTCCCGAGAAAAAAGCAAGACTTTTTATTACAGCCATAAAAAGTTTACATTCAGTTGTGTTCTTGAGCCAACAAGAGGGCTCTAAAGTTCTGTTGTGTTCTTGAGCCAACAAGAGGGCTCTAAAGGCACTGTTTGCTCTCATTGCGAGCTATTACAGCAATTTTTCTAACTGCACTTACAGATCTCCTCCCCACAGGAGGTGATAAAATATGAACATAAACATGATATCCGTAGGTTCTGGGGTCTCCTACGATGTAGGAAAACAACCCCTTACAACAGAAATTCTTCACCTATAAGTTGTATATATACCTAGATGTAAATAGTTTCTTTGAAGATATGGCTCCTAGAAATATTTTCTCCTGATCCCAACCAGATCCTAGTCCTCCCAAAGTTTTAAATCATCCCAAGAGGTTAATTAGAAAAATGATCTTTATAGAAAGTCAGGCAAGTAGTCTTTTCATAAAAAAAATCAGAAAGCTTAGTCCCTAAGACAGTCTTTGATGAATCCATTTTGAAACCTCATATCTCCGCACATAAGCCTGTCATTTTAGATTCTGATAAATATGTTGTACAATAGTTTTAAAAGCTTGAAGATCTAGTAACCTACTTGAATCAAGCTGCTCAGAAACCATTTATAGTTCAAAAAACTACCATTTCTTCTTCTACTATAAATGGTTTCTAAAATGGTTTCCCTTTATTGGGGATAGTGGAAAAAAAGGGAAACCTATATAATCAGAGGATTACAAAAAGGGTTATTAAAATGCTATAATGCAAGTGCACAAACAATATAATATGAGAAATAAGAAAGTTGCAACAAATATTTTATCCATTTACTACTAGAACATTAATAGATGTTTTTTTCACAGTGATAAAAATAGAGATTTTGATCCACAAATAGCAAAAACAAAAGTAAAATCTCATCATCAAAACGTCCAGTTCTGAAATTCAAATTTTTTAAGAAGCCACTATTTTTCGTTGTCTTTTCTGAGCAAATTGAAACGAAATTTGAAAAATGAAAACATGGGTTTTCTTCAAAATAAGCCCAATTTGGATACATGCAGACAATTTTCTCCAATTCATTGTTATTTGGGATATTTTCGTGGTTCTTTCAACCCTCATTTTGTAGATTATGTGGAGTGTTTTAGTTCAATTAAAAATCAAGGTGAGAGATTTGATTTAAATTGGTTGTCAGTGAAAACTCCAAGTCCAAGTTACAGTTACATGGTTTGAAAATCCAAAGACTCCAATTATCTAATTGATAGCATAGCCCAAGTCTGTTGGTGGCAGCATAATCAAAGTCTGAATTAACCTATGTTTGGTGGTAGTTTAGGTTCAAGATCAAAGTTCCAAGTGTAAGATTGGCATTAAAAAAAATTCAAGTACAAGACCCTAATTTCATTCGTATTTACACAAAATAACAAAACAAATCTCGTGCACAATGGTGTTAAGTGGTGTTGGTGAGTGCACAATAGTGCAAAAATTATGAATGAAATTTTTGAAAATAAAGTGTTAGTTGCCAAAGAAAAGAGAAGTGTCAAAAGGTTGTAAATTCATTTATATCTCTCCCAGAAATCAACTTTTGAAAGAATTACAACATGGATATTGCTTCTTGTTTGATAGATCAATTTTTGAAGGCATTATAACACATAAATTGTCTCATGAATATTCAACAATGAAATTTTCATAGCATTTCAGCTTAGGATTTGACAAAACTAAGGGGATTTCAAGGGAATGGTTGAGAGAACCATGAGCAGAACTACCTCTCATTATTCAGAAATACTTTAACGTGATGGAATATCCACAGACAAAACAACAGGGAGGTCAGCATATAGAGGCATAAGATCAAAGAGGAGAAAGCAAGCATGAGGACATGCTTGAAGATCAGCAAGGGGGAGACGTTGGCCCTCGTTTTTTATCAAATTTTTCTTATTAAAATCCACCTAATTTCCATCATTTTCCACAATATATCATCCAAATACACCTTATTTTGACCATATAATGCATATTCAGGTATATAAATTAAGTTTTTGCAATTTTTAGATGTTTTTACAAAAAATGGATTTTAAGTGAATTTTTGGATAGGGTCATAAATTCTCGTAATGGCTTCATTGATGTCATACTTGCAGGACACCTAGGCACGAGCTGATCACATTTATAGAAATCTTGGGAACTAAGATTGAACAAATTCTTATTGGTTCGGTCAAACTAAGCTTAAACAAGGCCGGTCAACTATGGTCAAACATGACCTGTTGTCCAGAAAATCCCTAGGAAATAGGCCAAAATTAGTGATTTTTGGGATTTTTCCAAATTTTGTGTAATTGAATGAGTGGATTCGACCAAAATATATGGGATTAGGATAGATAAGGTTGTTAGAGACTTTTTAGTCAAGTTTGCTTATTATTTCTGTATTTAAGCCAAGACTATTGAAGGCTTAAGGATGTAGACTTTATGTAATCTGATTTTGAGACTCTTTGAAGACTGGAAGTTAATTGAATAACCTGTTTCATTTTAATTTGATGCTTATGCTTGGTTGATTTACTGAAGTTGTTGTAGCCGATATTTCTTCAAGTGTGCAAGGCAATGGTGGAGGGCCCCCACACTAAGCTAAGTGCACTTCTTGGTTAAATTTTCATAGTTTTCATAAATTAGTTCTTGTTTCAAATGTTTTTAGATGTGTGATGATTGCTGAATGAATATTGGTTTAATTCTAATCTATATATGAAGGGACACACGGGAATTTAAGTTAAATTCCCCTTCTATTTGATCTTGAACTAAAACTGGATTTCATTCTCCTTTTCTTAATTGAAGTTATTTCTGCATTTTTGTTTTGAAGCAAGAATTGTGAAGAAGGACAACCTGGTCCTCCTTAGTTAGGAGCATCTTCTTTTACATCTTATTCATCATAAACCATTGTTAATTAGTTCTTTTGTATTTCTCTTCATGAAAGCAGTATTGTAGGGAAGGACAACCTGGTTCTCCTAAGTTAGGAGCCTCATCCCTCACATATGACATAAGTGAATAAAAAATTACTTAACTAAATTTTATATTTGTAATATGCATTTCTTTCAATATTTATATTTCATCTTCTAACATTAACTACCATTGGAATCCATAGACTTTGGACATGATTCTAAGTTCTACCAACCCGAATTGATAATTAAATACTTGTGTTAATTTGCATAGTAAATTGACCCAGCATCCTCCTAAAAAGATCCAAATTGATACACCTTCTACAAGTCAAACAGAAACTAAACCTCCAAAAGAAATTCCTCAAAGACAAGATACAAATAAAAAAAAAGGTAGAAAATCCTCAACCTTCTTTCAACATTGAAAATGAGTTATCAAGAGTTAAAATTTGTGTTCCTCTAACTGAATTGATGAAATAGGATGTGTATAGAAGTGAAGTTATAAAATCACTAAAGATAGAGGAGGGAACGAAGACTGTGAAGTTAAGTGATGACCAACCTAAAATTCTATTTGGACCTGAAGTTGAAGGAAAGTCACAAGATGGTAATGTGCCACCATTTTATGTTAGTATTAACATTCATGATTTCATTTTGCACAATGCCATGCGGGATTCTGGTGCTTCACATAATCTTATGCCCATAGTGATTATGGATAAACTTGGATTAGATATAACCATACTATATAAAGACATTTTCTCTTTTGATTCAAGCAAAGTAAGATGCTTAGGTTTGATCAAGGATTTATGTGTAACCCTTGCCCAAATCCCAGCAAAAAGTGTAGTCATGGATATTGTTGTGCTTGATATACATCCTAAATATGAAATTCTCTTGTCAAGATCTTGGGGAGCAAAGTTGCAAGGTACCTTGCAGATGGACATGACATATTAACCTATACCTATCTTTGGGCAACAAAGGACGTTCTACACGAAAACTCTAATGAAATATATGGTAAGCAACCAGGACAAACCCAGTAATTACCCACTTTATTATGTACATTCAAAAATGGATTCTTTCGTTTTGTATAATGACATGCGTTTAGAGGAAAAAGTGTCAGATATTGAAAGTCAATTAAGCAAAATAGAGGATGTGAAATTAAAGACTGAAACAAAAGATGATAAGAATTAAGGTCTTTGGCATCTAGATTTTGATGGGGCAGTCAATAAGGAAGGAGTAGGGGGTGGTGTATGGATCTTAGGCACAAACTTAGGTATATCAAAGACATAATCCTACAAGCTTAATTTTCAATGTACCTGTTATCTCAAAATCAGGCCCTGGAAGGCTGCAGACCAGGAAGACTCAAGCAATTGTTTCAAACCAATCTTTTAGCTAAGGCTTAGTCTCCTTAGCCTGAGAGGGCTCTCTCAAAGGGTTAAAGGTTTTTTGATTATGATTAAGATGGCTAACTCTTTGTGAAACAAATAGGAATAAAGATGGTGGAATCAAGATTAACAAGCATCCATTGGGCTTATGGAGTCATATGTCATTTAGCATTAACAGTAGAACTGGCTTTGCAATAAAATGAAGGCATTCAGATTTCAATATAGGTAAAGTACACCAAACACAAAAAAAAGGACAGTCTATGAGTATATGAAGGAAATTAGAACACTGCAAGTGATTCCTAAGTAATCAAATACTCATAATATTGTAGACAACATGAAAGACAACCAAAAGGAACTCATACATTGAACTCACTATGATTCTTGAGCAGTAAAAGCCATTACTGTATTACCAAAAGAAATAGAGTCTTACATAAGCTAAATAACAGAGCTTTTTTACATAAACTTCCAACCCTTATTACATTTCCTTTTCTTCTATATATAGCGTTCTTATACCTGACTGAGATTCCTCCTTAAACATTAGGGGAACTCGAAAGCTACTTCTAATGACACCTATTTAACTTTTAACTGCCTATATTAAATATAACAAACTTCAACTATACTTTCTAGAGATCTAAATCAAGTAGATCTCTAACTCCATATTATGCTAATAATAGCTTTGATTACAATCATTCTCGTTCTTAGACATCTGACCCCTTTTTAGTTTGGCTGTGGTGGATGTTTAAGGCTCCATGTTTGTCTTCAATGTTACATCTTTTCCATTGCCCTGAAACATAGGAAACTACCCCTGTTTATCGGTCTTTGGTTTGCCACAAATTGTTCGAATCCAAAGAAGCCTGCCCTTTATCTTTGATTATCCCAAATATAACAGATTGCCACGTCCTTGATGTGCTGTCCACCTTTTTCATGTATGAAGGTAAAAATTCTTCCAAACTGTTTGACATATCCTGAACCGTGGTAAATGTGCTCACTTTATGACAAAAATTTAGAGTTGGATTCGAATACCTGTTTCCTCCACTTGTCTTTACCTTGTTGAAAGTTGCTAGCTTCATATTATCCCTTGTAGATATTTCCTTTTCAAAATTCCCGCTTGTATTTCAAAACCGGTTGACTGAGCTTGAATTGTGTAGCTTCAGCAGTTTCGTAGTGCACTACGAAACTGCTGAGCTTTAGTCCTTATCTTCAGCAGTTTCGTAGTGCGCTACGAAACTGCTGTGTTATTTCAAAAGACAGTTTCAACCAAAATTTTGCCATTTTAAACCTTTTTCTATTTTAACATTCTTTCAACTGCTCCAAAGCCCTTTAAAATTTAATGGAAATGTATGATTCTTCAAGGACGATTATACCTAGCAAAACCATCAAAATTTGAGACATAGCCTTACTTGAAGTGAGATTTCTTTAAGGAGATTCTTTCAGCTGGCTTAACTGTATCTTTAAGTATTCAATTTGTTTCTTCATGACTTTGATCCCAGATCTGAGGTTTGTATTGACCTTTCTAATAAATTGAGCTTCCTTTATATCAGGAACAGTCTAGCTATGGAATTGAACATTACAATCAACCACCTCGGGAATTTGAAATGTTTGGTCTTCCCACCGAGCTTGCATTTGGTTGAAATAAGCCTCCTTAACTGCAAATTTCCTGGCAGCTTTCTTCAATCTAGCAATTTCAAAGTTGGTCGTTTCCAATTTCCTTTTCAAGTCTTCCACACTATCTTCTTCTTGAATGGCAACTGATTTGCCTTTATCCTTTCTTTCATGAGGCTGTGTCACCTCCCCTGTTTCCTCTGCCCTTGGCGGTACCTCCTGTATTTGTTTAAACTTCCTCGTTATGGGTCTCCGTGGTTTGACTACAAATTGATCAACCTAATCATCAAACTTTAGTTTCTTTAAGGCTTTGACTCTCTTAGCATTGTCTTTTCCTGACTCTATCAACTCTGCTTGAACTAGTGGAGACTCTTCAATATCAATGGCTTGCTATAATTCATTTAAGTCTCCCTTTGAAACAGGGCTTTCTTCAATACTTACTGACTTACCTTTTTCTTTAGCCACCTGGCTCCTAGTCCTTCTTCTTTGAATTCCTTCACCTGTGCTTGATTCATGTGCAGTTTCTTTGACCTGAGTTTTCTCTTTAAGGGACTGTTGGGGTGTATCCTGGATAGTCAATGGCTCGGTGGATTCTCTTACTTGCTTCCTTGCCTTTATCTTTGAAAACCTCTTGGATCGTGTTTCTGCCTAATGCCCAGTTGTTGTTGGAAGATCTTTTGCAGCTTGAGGGCTGAGACATGTCTCGTTCTTGAAACCAGACATGAAAATGAATGTGTTCCAGTCCCTACCTACCCTCTGAAGTTCATGCAAAACAATCAACTTAACCAAGCCATGGTGGAACAACGAAGTCTCGCATGCTTCTTTTCTTAGCTGCACCTTGTCACACATTTTTCTTAAGCTGCAGAATAAGTAAAAAGGTAGATCAATAGATGTCTTCCCTGTGAAATGCAACAGAAGTTTAAAATGGTATGAATACACTTTGTAATATCTTCCTTCATAGGTCAGGTACTTCTATATACAGGTAAGCAAATGAGCATATGATTCTTTGACATAACTTCTAGGAACAGACTTGCTTAAATCTGAGTTAATGAACTCGTGCTTTAGAAATTCTTTGCATGGGTTCATATCAAATTTGAAATTCTTGAACCAACTTTCTTTCCCTCTTGGAATCTCCGTAACTGTGGATATCATGTCTGGTGAGACCTGCAATTCCAGCATACCAACCTTTGAGTTTAGTCTGTGAAATTCAAGGCGAACTCCTTAGCAACTTGTTCATGACCTCCCTGGAGCTTCTTGCAAAAATTCCAACATCCAGCTTGTTTGAATGCATGCTCGACTTCTCTGTTCTTCAAGGTTATGGCTAAACCTTCAGGCTCGTTTCTCAAACATTTGCCTGATTTGTGGTTTTTCCTTTCTGTCGATCCCTCCATGAAGGTTTGAAACACTGCCGCTGCTCAAATTTTAGTCTCTGCCTTGTTTGAATGGCTGCCTCGCTTGAACTATGGATTCAAATTGAAAACTTGCAGTTTTGTCCCTCATACAATGAATGCAATTATTATTAAGACTGTGAATACCTGGCTTTTCTTGGAACTTGCATTCCGTGTGTACCAATGTACCTAGGGACTGTAATAATGGAGATAAGCAGTTGGAGTGGTTGGATATGATATGTGAAGTGCATAAACTGACAATGAATGATGCAGCCATAACTTAATTTGACAGATTTGATAGTTAGGAAAGATTCGTTGCGAAATGCACGAATCCCCGATTTCGCAGTGCGTTCAGTGTAAATTTTGAATTATGCGCTACGAAATCACCTAAGACGTGTTGCGCTGCGAAATCACCTAAAGGACTTTTGCGTTGCAAAACTGCTAAAAAGGATTTATGCGCTGCGAAAACACTACCAAATGGTTACATGCGCTACGAAATCACCTAATATGTGTTGCGCTGCGAAATCACCTAAAGGACTTTTGCGCTACGAAATCACCTAAAGGACATTTGCGCTGCAAAACTGCTAAAAAGGATTTATGCGCTTCGAAAACACTACCAAATGGTTACATGCACTACGAAATCACCTAAAAGGCTTTGTGGCGCATAGTAATTTTAACCAAGCTGACACATGGTTATGAGAATGACCAGTGATGAATGAGAATGTGTATTTGACTCAAAACCCCCTAAGACTCAGACTTTAACAAAAAACAAAATCAAACTTAGACTAGCACCGACCTTTATCATCAAACTAGTATGAGAATTTTGCATCAGCATTCTTAAGTGATAACAGTACCAACAATGTAGCTGAGTATGAGGCACTTATTCTAGGGTTGCAATTATTGAAAAGATTAGGAGCTAAAAGAATTTCAATCCATGGTGATTCAGAACTCATCATAAATCAAATCAAAGGTGAGTATTCAGCTAAACATCCTAGGTTGAGGGCATACATAAATGTTGTCTTAGATTTTTTGCAGTGTTTTCCAGAGTATCAGTTGTCTTTGATTCCTAGAAGTCAAAATGTGTTTGTTGATGCATTGGCTACCTCAACAAGTACATGTAAAATTCCTTTCCACCCAAATAAAAAATATGAGATTGAAGTGAAACATAGACCCGCTTTCCCAGATAACATAAGGCACTGGCAAGTGTTTGACAATGACAAACAGTTAGACAGTTTTTTACATCTAAAGGGAGAGTTTTAAAATTTTCATATTGATATAGAGAATTTTGTTATAGATTAGTGACAACAAACTATTTTGGATCAAACCAGTGAGAATGTTGATAAAGATGAAGAAGAGCTTGAAGTCTTATAGTTAAAAGATAATGTAAAACCAAGAGGTTTGGTACCACTTGAAGAATTATTTGATTTTAATGATGTGGCTCAAAGACCCAAAATGCAACCTATGGGAGCTGAAGTAGAGGATTGTAACATAGGGACTAAAGATAATCCAAAGATTGTGAATATTTCTAAGTCTTTGCCTCAGGAAGAGAAACATAAACACATTGATCTATTGAAAAAATACTCTAATTTTTTGAATGGGGATATAAAGATTTGAAGGCCTATGATACTAGTATTATCTAGCATACTATTCCTATCAAAGAGGACCAGAAACCTTTCAAAAAAAAGCTTAGGAGGGTAAATCCCCTTTTGTTTCCTTTAATAAAAAAGGAGGTAAGGAAGCTTTTTGATGCCAAGAGTATTATACCTTTGAGATTTTCTAAATGGTTATGAAATCTAGTACCAGTGAGGAAAAAGACAAGAGAAATAAGATTATGTGTGGACTTTCAAAACCTTAACAAAGTCTCTCTCAAAGATAATTACCCTTTACTGAAGATGGATCACACTGTACAAAGGGTAGTTGGTTCTAGAATAATTTCATTGCTTGATGGTTTTTCGGGTTACAACCAAATTTTAGTGCATCCAGATGATCAAGAGAAACCAACCTTCACAACACCATGGGGAACTTTCATGTATGTGAAGTTCCCTTTTTGCCTTATGAATGTAGGAGCAACTTTTCAGAGAATAATTTATATTGCTTTTGCATATGAGGAGGACATATTTATTATGATATATCTAGATGACATCACTGTGTTTTCTAAAACTAATGAAGATCATTTGTTTCATTTAAAAATAGTCTTTGAGAAAAGTAGGAAATTTGGTATTTCCTTGAATCCTAAAAAATATATGTTTGGTCTGGAAGAAGGTAAACTTTTAGGTCATATAATTTCCAAAGATCATATCCGAATTGATCCAAGTAGAATTGAATCTATCATGAAAATTGATCCCCCAAGAAACAAAAAAGAAGTGCAATCTTTCATTGGCATAATTAATTTTCTAATGAGATTTATCCCAAATTTAGCTAAAATCTTAAGAGCTATCACCAATATGTTGAGAAAGGATAATGAAATAAAATGGAATACATAAGCAAAAATATCATTCAATCAGGTAAAGTCAAGTTTGAGTCATGGTCTTGTTTTAGCCAATCCTTATTTCACTAAGGATTTCATTATATTTTCTTTTGCTTCAGAACATATTATTGCAGAAGTACTAATACAGAAAAACAAGGAGGGATATGAACAGGTTATAGCATTTTTTAGCAGGGGGTTAAGAGATACTTCTTTAAAATACAATATTATGGAAAAGAAAGCTTTTTCCTTTGTAAAAGCTTTGAAATATTTCAGAGTGTATATCTTGCATTCTCATATAACTTTTTTTTTCCCAATGCAATAGTAAAGGACATCCTTACTAAAAATTATCTAAATGGAAGAAGGGGTAAGTGGATAGTTGTTATTTTAGAATATGACATTGAGATTAAGCCTACAAATATTATTAAAGGTCAAGGGTTATATAAATTAATGGCTGAATCAAATTTGCATGCATTGGAAATTAATTTTATTGTTGCTTTAGATGGTGAAGAAGACTTTGTCCAACATATAGCAAATAGTTTTGTTACATCCCCTTGGTACACAAACATTGTTTATGTTTTACAACGTGAACAAGCTCCACCAGTTTTGACAAAGACTAAAGAAATATTTCTGAAATTGAAAGCTATTAAATTCTACATTCTCGATCAAGTTTTATATTGGAAGGATGTTGGGGGAATTTTATTGAATTGTTTGTTAAGGGATGAAGCAGATAAGATGATGGAAGAGTTTCATAAAGGTGACTGTGGAGGACACCTTTTCTAGAAGACCACAACAAATAAAATCTTGAGAGTTGGTTTCTATTGGCCTACTTTATTTGCTGATGTGCAAAAAAGGGTTTCTACTTGTCATTTGTTTCAGATTTTTGAAGGGAAAAATAAACTCTTACCTTCGCCTTTGAAACCTATTTCACTAGAAGTACCTTTTCAGCAGTGGAGTTTGGATTTTATTGGGGAAGTTCATTGTAGTTTTTCAGACCAGCACAAGTGGATTCTGATAGCTACAAATTACTTCACCAAATGGATAGAATATATTCCAACTATGCAGGCTACAAACTCAGTAATTTTTCAATTCATGGAAGGTAATTTTCTTTCTAGGTTTGGTTGTCCTCACAAAATCATCACTGGTAATGTTGTTTCTTTCAAATCTAAAAAGATTGTAGATTTATGCAATAAATATCATATAGTTTTAGGACATTCTATTGCATATTATCCTCAAGGAAATGGGTTGGAAACATCTTCTAACAAGAGCTTGGTCAACATAATAAAGAAGTTGTTATAGGAAAACAAGAAGTCTTGGCACAAAAATTTGATAAATGCTCTATGGGCTGATAGAGTGAGAACTAAGAAATCAATTGGAATGTCACCTTTCCAATTGGTTTATGGAGTTGGTGCAGTTTTCCCTACCTCCCTAGGAATTCTAGTGATGAAAAAATTGCAGGAATTAGAAGTTAAATCAAATTATTTGCAAATAAGGATATATCAAATGGTGCAATTACAATAGACTGGAGAAGAAATCTACAACAACACACAGATAATTCAGGATAAGATTAAAATTATTCTTGATAGAAGAGTGAAAGCAAATGATTTTCAGTTAAATGACCTTGTTTTAAAATGTGATGCCAGAAATGATGAAAATGGAAAACATGGAAAGTTTGACATATTATGGAGAGGCCCCTATAATATTGGATCTTTCCATGGAACTAATGCATAGAAGATTTGACAGGAGAAATATTTCCAGGAGGGCCTGTTAACGGTAGGTTTCTCAAGCACTACTTCACCTGAGTTCATCCAATTATAAAAAAACATCATTGTATATACCATTTTACGATTTCAAAGTGTTGTAGAAGTGGGTGCATGTCATCAAAAATTGAAGCCTGGAGTGAAGGCCCTAAGTTTCAAATGAAATTGCTGCCATATGTATGATTTTTCAGTTAATCAGGTTAGTCTTAGTTGTTTAATGACTAAATAAATGCCCAATGGAGAAGGCTTTTGATCTAAAATATTCTTAACACCTCACAAGGAGGATGTCATCCCCATTGGAGCCACTATTAGGGTCCTATAGATATAGTAATCCAGTATGGTTATTTAGCCATTTATCCCATAGGGATATTATAAATTATTTTTCATTTTAAATTTTTAGTCTTTAAAAAAGAAAAATAAATAGAAAAGAAAGAAAGAAAAAAATTAAAAGGGAAAAGAAAAATGAATAAATAAAAAATAATAAAACCCATAATGGCACGGTAGTTCAAATGCCACCATTTATTAAAGTTTGTTTTAATTTTTTTTGATATGACGTTTTTTCATTTTTTATAAAGCAATCACACTATCTAATGGTTGCGATTGTCCCACCCAGATCAATGGTGGTGGATGAAGTTAACACTCCCCTCGAAATTTTAGGACTTAATTGAAGGTGGGGGCTCGAAATGTGGTTTCCAAATAAACCATCCAAGCTATGTGTCATCCTAACAGTGTTTTTGGGGGGTCCCCTTGTGATACCATTTTCCACTCTTGCCATCCCCCCCCCCCCCCCCCGAAATCCACCATCTAACACTCCCTTCCACGCATTCATTCTCGCACTATCCACCTATGCTATTTGTCATTCATCCATCTGTCCACTTCACCTACCCTCCATGTCATATGACCATTACTATTCAAATCACCTACCAACAGTCATGTAAACGTTGAATAATAAATTTCTCCCACCAACGTATGAATTTCCCATTAATAACACGCTCCAAAAAATGGTAACAATCCTGTTAAACACCCTCAAACTCTATTATAAAAATATCGCCTCAACCTACAAATTTCCATTTCGACAATTGTTTGATTTACTCGGGTTCAAATTGAATCATCCCTGAAGCCTACTAGTTTCCTCTACAAAACGATCTCCTTCTGCAAATCTCAGTTAACTACAGCTCGATAACTTTGTTTCCCTAATTTTCCCATTGAAATTAAGATGTCTTCACATAAAGGAAAGGGAAAGGTTCCTGATGAGAATCCTATGGTACCCCTTATCCCTGATTTAGATAGGACTCCTTTAATTGATACTCAGTACAAAATAACAGAAACACAATGTGAGTTTGATCTGTATGAGCTCCATAATTGGGAAAAATAGAAATATTTAGACCATAGTGATGATTTAAATATCTGGGAATCACTCCTACCCTGATTTACCTTTCTCCAGACTCATGTTTTCCCTAAATTCGCTACCTAGTGTCATCTTAGGTAACTCCCCATCCATAAAGTAGTAATTGCCCAGAATAATGAAGTCTTGTTTTCAATTTCCCTAGAAATCATTTTTCAAGCTCTTCAGATATATCCTCAAGCCTCTCTGCACCCATTTTCCACTGATGCACTCATGGAAATATATAAAAGCTTGCTTTCCCTCAGCGAGCCCATACTTTCGAATGTTTTCTACCTGAGAATTCTGAATTGTCTAGAATAAATCCCCAATACTCTGCTTCTATCTTCCTTGAGATGTCAAGACAAGTAATTTCCATGGTTACCTGTTTATTAGGTTATCCTACTTACCAATGGGTGGATGAGGTAGTGTTAGGGTTTTTATCAGTATTTTCAGTTGGTCAGAAGCATTCATTTCTTTTCAATTACAAACAGTTCTTGTCAGATGTTATACATGAGAAATTTCTCAAGTTTAAAGATGAAGGTATGTTCAAACACCAATAAGTTTTGGTATATCTGATGTTATATTATCAGGAAGATAGGTTCAAGTTCTAATTACAGAAGATGGATAATCAAGGGAGTCCATTATTAGTTATTCATTGGACTTCTTTAGTCAAAAGAAACTTAGAGGATTATTCATTCACCAATTTTGTGGATAAGTTTCTAAAAAAATCCTTGTGTCTACTCAACAGTGACGTTATACCAAGGATTTCACCAGCGATCAAGAAGTTTTTGCATCTTTCAAAGCAGTCAATCGTTGGATACTAGTCTTTATACCATAATTATTCAGAAATTAGAATCTATGGGTGTGAGCTTCCTCCCTATAGATGGATGAATTTACTTTGTATCAAATAAAAATGAGGCATTGTTTAAATTGAACGAAAATGTTGGGCATTATATCGTAAATACGAGAGCAACAACAAAGGAAGTGGAGGAAATATTAAAGCAGATGAAATTTAAACCAATCTTCACATGGTCTTATGATTCTTTAGGGATAATTTCAAAGTTGAGATTTGAGTAGAATTCTAATCCGTATGCACATACACCTAGGCCAGACATAGGGCAATATGTTAATCAGGAGTAGTGGACATAAAACACACTACAGGAAGTTGAAGAGCAGATAGTCAATCAATCATCTCTGCAAACTCCTATCCCAAAAGACAAAGAAATCAAAAGGCCAACGAAAAGCATGTCCCCTATAGATTCAAAATATCAGGCTGCAGACTTCTCTGTCTTAAGGAGAAGAAAGAAAGATCCAAAGACCACTACTAAGACTGATCCTCAAGTAATAAATATTCAAGAAGAATCCTTAGAAGAAAAGGATTCACATGAGAAAAGTACAATGGTTTTAACAGGTACTCCTACCATTTTCTTCCCATATGTATAGGAGACAACTAAGTCTCCTATCTCTTCTACATATCAGATTCTGGCACAACATAGTATATTTTCAAGATACATGGAGATCACATTGAAGAATGAAGCTTTGAAGGCTTCAACATATTCAGAGTTTTGGAAGCAAAATTCCACCACCCAACACAGGATGTTATTTTCATTTGATACAGAAAAGGAGCAGTTCCAAATGGACTTTTTGGAACCTACAGTTCCAACCCCCAGAAGTACAGAATATTACAAGGCTTCAATGTTTTCTATTGATACTGAAAAGGTTCATGCAATTGATCAAATCAAGTTTCATAAGAAAGCAAGTGAAATGATCTACTCAACACTGACCAACTTAGCCATGGTTTCCTCCAAGTTATAAACATCTCTAAATAATATGCACTCACAGTTGAAGATATTCAATCCCTTAGGAAACAACTTAAGCTTCCAACAACAAAGCACCCTCAAGCCAAAGAAGTAACCAATCTAGAAATGGAAAAAGAAAAGTTTTTCAAAATAGTAGTTGAACATAATGTTCAAATCCAGAAGATGGAATAGGATATGGAAGCACTATTGAAGGAAAAGGAACAATTCAAAGCAACATGTACATTAGCAACATGTACATCAACTGAACAGGAAGTACAACAAATAGCACAAGCATCAACTTCAGATTCTTCTTATAAGCTAGCCCAAGCTTTAAGAGAACTATCATTAATGAATAAGGAAAATGAGAAGTTAACATCAACACTCATAAATATGGAGGAAAGAAATATAAAAGTAGAGAGTGTATACCTAGCAGAGGTATAAAATAATTTTAAATTAATTTAGTAAATTCAAAAATATGAAGATCAGTCCCTTACAACTCAAATGTTAGTAGAAGCCAAGCACAACATTTGGCACAATATTAATGAAAATATTATAAAATTGTGGCCATCTATTCAGATCATTTTTTAACAAGAAGAGATGGTGCAGAATGTTAAGGCAGTAATTGAGTAGACAAAAGTTGAAATTGAGCACAAACCAACAGAAGCACACAGGATTATAAAAATGTTGAATTCCAAAACTAAAGATGAGCTTGAAGAGCTCAACATTCATGATAGAACAGATGTAGTGATGGAAGTCAAAAGAGTGTTGACAAAGAAAAATCTTATGGTGCAATTAGAAAATAAGTGCAAAGAATTGGAGTTACAGGAGAAAGAGTTCCTAACCTTAAGAGCTTCTAATGGAAAATTGATTCCATTAGAAAAATATCAAGATCAATTATGTAATATTGTTGTAGATGCATCTAAATTTTCTAAAGTCAGAGGAACTATAAGTGGAGAAGCTTTCATGGAGGGCCTATAACATGATCTCTTTATTCAACATGAAATCCATCATCTATTTCTGGACAAGCCAGCTTTCGAGACATACACAAAAGTAGATGAGAGATTCAGGAACATGGTAAATTTCTCCATTCAAAGTGAATAGATATGGGATAAGTTACTAGAGCTGGTTGAATAAAGATAAACAAAAATCCTACAATTTTGGCAACAGACAAATAGAAGAAGCAAAAAAGTAGTTGCAGTCAACAACATTTCACTTCAAAGTTTGAACAGAAAATCAAAAATAGTCTAAATTTCCTACTACTTAGTTCTATTTTGGAAATATCTACACGTTTTTAGTAGATATTATTTTGTAATGAATTCTATTTGAAGTCTAAATCAATTTGAGACCAACTCTAGAAATATTTTGTAAAAAAAGTTAGAAAGGTTTCGATTATGCAAGAAGAAAGGATTTTTCTGTGATTGTAAGCAGACAAATATATTTTTGAAGTTATCAATTCAGTAATACATAGGTAGTTTGGTTTCAGGATTCTTGTGTCAAGAAAATGGCGATGTTTCCCTCTTTGTAAATTTGTTTCCTTTCAAGTTCCACATGAATGTTTTCCTTCTTCAATTGTTTACAAGAAGATAAAGGGTCGAATTTACTTTCAGTACTCTACTATGGCTTGTTAAACAATATCAATGTTTTCTTTCTCACATTAAGTATAGAATTCATTTGCATGTGCTCTATATTCAATTTAATTTAATTCGTATTCATCCTGTTCACACCATAACAACACTACCAAATCGAGAAGTTTTCCTACCTCGCCTTGTTTTCTACTCCTCTGTTTATTTTAATTGATCACTGAATAATTTATGACTCCATGACCAATGGACTCCTCTTCCATTTTACAACCAAAACTTTAAAAAATCAATCTTGTCCTTTCATACCTAGCCTAAAATTTAAACATTAAAATTAAAAATCATGCAAAGAGAGCCCTCTCTAAAGCTAGAAGGGCTAGATCTTAGATTTGAAAGTGGTTTGTGGTTAACTCTATAGTTTCCTTTTCAGCAAAACTACAGAGTGCTAACAGGTGCCAAGATATTATTGGTGTTATCATGACCTCCCATTTGAGTACATTCATGCACCCTTATGAGAGCTCATGTCCCAATGAGAGTTAGATATTACTCACTACATGTGGGTAGTATTAATAGGAGAGAATTTTTCTCTTAGGTGCTCATGAATCGGAAGGAAATAGCCCCTTGCAACCACCAGATATCTCGATGTGCTATTGTCTTTTCCACCTGATCCAGTCATGTGGTCCCCCCCCCCATATGTTATGATCATATGTTTGAAGGTGGGCCTCCCAACCCTAAAGGTATGGATTTTCATTAGTATAGTTGAGTAATTTTCCTTACTTATAATGGACACTTTTGGGCATGGATTGGTGGGAGGATTTGGTGGAAAGAATGGGCTAGGCTTGTACTCTTGTCTCCTCGGATCTATTTGGTGGTTACCCTTGTATCCTAGTCTCGTGGGATCTCCTTTACTGACCATTACCTTTAGGATTGACAATACATGGGGAAATTTGATTTTGGTTACATAGTCCTAATTCCTGACACCATATACATCACTCCCTTCCTCTCATTCCAACCCCATTTATCATTTTTCCGATATCGGTGGAGAGTTTTGCAGTAAGGAATTTGAAGAATTCTGTAAGAAGTGTGGTATAGCATGGTAGAAGACTACTCCATATACACCTCAGCAAAATGGAGTTGCAGAAAGAATGAATAAGACGTTGATGGAAAGGGCAAGAAGCATGCTCAGTGGTGTCAAGTTACGACAGGAATTCTGGGCAAAGGCTGTGGATACTGCATGTTACCTGGTCAACAGGTCACCTTCATTAGCATTGGAGGATAAGACTCCACAAGAGGTATGGACTGGTAAGAAACCCTCTCTTTCACATCTAAGGGTATTTTGATGTGATGCGTATGTACATGTTCCAAAGGAGAAACGAACCAAGTTGGAAAGTAAATCTGAAAAGTGCATCTTTATTGGGTATAAGGATGGTTTAAAGGGTTATAATCTTTGGAACCCTGTCACACAGAAGGTTGTGTACAACCGAGATGTGGTGTTCAGAGAGGTGAAAGATGGTATTAAACATAAAGTCCAACGAAGGGAACCTGAGAAGATAGAGTTTGAGCTAAAGGAGGAAGAATCAGACCCTACAACAGAGGAGGAATCAGAAGATGAAGAGCCACAAACTTCGGCTGGGAGAAGATCAATTCGAGAAAGAAGGCAGCCTGAAAGGTATAGTCCATCTACTTTGTGTTCAAATTTTTCTTTATCTATTACTGACGGTGATCCCAGAACTGTGAAGGAAGCAGTAGATTCAAAGGATGGAAAACTTTGGAAAGAGGCCATGGTTGATGAAATGGCATGTTTGCACAAAAATGAGGCTTGGGATCTGGTGGAGTTGTCGGCTGGAAGGAAACCCATTGGCAGCAAATGGGTGTTCAAAAATAAGACAAATGCAGAAGGAAAAGTGGAGAAATTGTTATGAAACCAGCTCAAGAAAAGATAGAAAAGATAGATCAACGCCTTAGAATTCAGCCTCTTCGAGGGGGCAACCTCCTTTACATTACATAAATGAACAATTCTTCGATGATACAAATGAAAAGACCTCCTTTCTATATATAGGAGTCTAAGGGGTCATAACATAATCAGAGCCGACATAACAATAATAATGTAAGGGCACAATAATAACAATAGTGCGCTTCTATGGGGCACAATAGTAACAATATGGGCACTACATGGCGTTATCCTTTAAAATTTGGTGAACTTGTTGTTGATGGTCGATGTGATCTTTCACTGCTTGAATCCTTTTCTTATTGATATGTCCTTATATCTCTAGAGTTTGAGGAGTGGTAATTTCTTCCAATCCTTTACAAGATATGGTCGGATTCATTTCTTGATGCTCGATGTGATCTTTCACTTTTTGAACATTTTTCTTCTTGATATGTCCTATCTTGGTAGTTTGAGGAGTGGTAATTCCAACCAATGAATTACAAGATATGGTTGGATTCATTTCTTCTTTCTTGATGTTTCTTGATCCTTTTCTTCCTCCTCTTCATACTCTATGTAAAATAATTTCTTCTCAGCACACTTATGACCTTTAGTGCATTTGCTATCACAATTGTAACAAAGCCCTTTTTCTCTTTTTTCTTCCAATTGTTGTGGTGTAACCCTTGTAGGTTGTGGAAGGCTAGGAGAAAAAACACTTCCATATTTATAGTTGTGAGGAGTAGACTTCCTTGTTGCCATAATTTTACTTTCCAATATGTCACAAAGCCCTTTTACTCTTTCCAATTGTTGTGGTGTTGCTCTAAAGAAGGTGTTGCTCTTTGTATCCTCATAATGTGCTATCATTTCCTCCGTGAGAATTGACCACGTAACAAGTTGTTTACGAGAACAAAGCCCTTTATACCATAAAAATTGATCTGGTTCTAAACATGAAGATGCAACACATACCTTTTGTAATAGTGGTACACCATGTAGATCAAAATATTGCTCCATTTGAAGTATCCAATTTACCGGATCCTTGCCATCAAACTTCCTCATCTTGCTTTTTCTTGATTTTAGGACCTCGATCTTCAAACGACTGTAACTCTGTATTTCGTATATTCAAGTTCTGAAATTGATACCTGTAGTAGCCCTCTATGTCCTCTTTCTAATGCCACCAGTCTGATCCAAATTGGATTCTCCAAGAAAGAGTTATGCACAATCTCCCAAGATGACCTGATTATAGACCTTTCCAGAAGAGCAAACTTGTATGAAGTTCCACGTGTCAATTTTTTTACCTTTGGTTCTGAAAAAGATATAAAGAAACTACAATCCATCCTCTTTCTATACCTTCTTACGAAATTTCAATCTGATGCCCAAAGAGAAAGTTAGGACGATTTTCCCCAAATCACATGTTTTGAATGTAATTCAGGAGTCTGCAAAAAGACCAACTTTCTTAGATCATATCTCTACAAATATCACGCGAAAATCTCTGAAATTCGGACCCAAGGTTCAACGCGATTTCTTCTCAAATGGGTTTTCTTTGCAACTTCTGAAATGTCACAGAAAAAATGTTATAGTGAAAATTCCATGATGACTTGTTTGGAGCAGCGAAACCGTAGAATCCAAAGCTCTGATACCAAATGTTATGAAACAAGCTCAAGAAAAGATAGATCAACGCCTTATAATTCAGCCTCTTCGAGGGGGAAACCTCCTTTACATTACATAAATGAACAATTCTTTGATGATACAAATGAGAAGACCTCCTTTCTATATATAGGAGTCTAAGGGGTCATAACATAATCAGAGCCGACATAACAATAATAATGTAAGGGCACAATAATAACAATAGTGGGCTTCTATGGGGCACAATAGTAACAATATGGGCACTACATGGGTACATCAATATAATAAGTGGGTTGTAATAATAACAATAAGGGGTTACACTAGTAGTATAGGGGCCTCACAGAAATACAAATCTCAGTTGGTAGCAAAAGGTTATTCCCAGGTGCCAGGAATTGATTTTGGTGATATTTTTTCTCCTGTTGCCAAGGTAACTTCTATTAGATTACTTTTATCTGTTGTTGTTGCTTTTGATTTTGAGGTAGAATAGATGGATGTGAAGACAACATTTCTTCACAGGGATCTGGAAGAGGAAATCTACATGAAGCAACCTGAAGGCTTTGCGGTGAAGGGTAAGAAAGAACTGGTATGCAAGTTAAAGAAGTCTCTGTATAGGTTAAAACAGTCACCAAGGATGTGGTATCAGAAATTTGATACATTTATACGGGGACTTAGCTTCACCAGAAGTAAAGCAGATCGTTGTGTGTATTTTAAATTAATTCGTGACCGTGTTATTTATTTGGTCTTGTTTGTGGATGATATGTTGCTGGTTGGAAATGACAAAGAAATTACCCAGGATTTGAAGACCCAATTTTCCTCCAAATTTGTCATGAAAGATCTTGGTGCTGCAAACTATATTTTGGGCATGGAAATTAAAAGAGATCAGGCAAAGAGGAAGCTCTAGTTAAACCAGAGGAAATATGTCAAGACAATACTGCAGAGGTTTAATATGTAGGATAGTAAACCGGTGAAGGTTCCTATTCCTATAGGTGTAAAGTTATCTGTTGAACAGTGTCCCAAGACACAATAAGAGGAAGAGGATATGTCTCGTGTTCCATATGCAAGTGTAGTCGGTAGTCTAATGTATGCAATGGTATGTACTAGACCAGACATTGCACATGCAGTGGGAGTATTGAGCAAGTTTATGTCAAAACCAGGGAAGAAGCATTGAACAGTGGTGAAGCGGGTTTTCAGGTATTTGCGTGGCACTAGTAATTATGGTTTGTGCTACCAAGGAAGACCAGGATTGGACAAAGTTTGGATATTTGTGGCTTTGTTGATGCAGTTTGCACTGGAGATTTGGATCAAAGAAGATCTACAAGTGGGTGTGTGTTTAACCTATTTGGAGGTGCAGTCAGTTGGATGAGTAAGAAACAATCTGTAGTGGCAGTATCAACTATAGAGGTAGAATACACGGCAACCACTCATGCAAGCAAGGAAGCAGTTTGGTTGCAGAGACTGTGTTCAAGTATGGGGTTAGTACAGGGAGCTATAAGGATAGACTGTGATAGCCAAAGTGCAATTTTCTTGGAAAAGAACCCTGCTTATCATTCAAAGACAAAGCACATTGATGTTTAGTATCACTTTGTGAGGGACATGATAGAAGACAAAACGGTGTTGGTGTTAAAGGTGGACACTTTGAAGAATACTGTAGATGCATTGACAAAATCTGTGAGCTCTGAGAAGTTCTCCTGGTGTAGAGAAACAATGGGCGTTTTAGGGCTAGAAAAATTACTAAGCTCTCCCGTGGCCCCCTATGGAAAGAAAACAACAAGTGGGAGAATGTTGGGTTGTGTTATATTCTTTCCACATAGCTAACAGGGGGTTTGAGGGGTACTCGTAACCCCACTTGTAGTGTGTGACTCTCCCTAGCCCATAGTTCTACAGTTATCCCATCCTACAGAACGTATAAGGTGTCTCATGGGAGTGCAGCCAAGTTGATGTCGAGACCCTTCAGCATGATAATCGTGTTGGGTTGTGTTATATTCTTTCCATGTAGCTAACAGGGGGTTTGAGGGGTACCTATAACCCCACTTTATGGGGTCCGCGGCAGCGCACCAGAAAATTTTGATTTTGGACCCTATGTTAGGTTGGCGGACCCACCTATGGTTTTGTGCATGATTTTCACACATGTTTTTTAGACGTGATGGTTTTTCGATCCATGGTATTGGACCTGATGGTTTTCAGTCCATGGTACTGGACTGATGGTTTTCATTCCATGGTATTGGACGCGATGTTTTTCACTCCATGGTATTGTATGCTTCAGCATGTATAAATATGTATTATAACATTGAAAGGAACATAATGAAAAATCAAGCTGGTAGTCCCGGTTTTGGGATCCAGGGGAAAATCTCTGTGTATACGTGTTTTATGTGTTATGATCTCGCATTGTTTATTTTCTGTGTTTTAGAATTCGTATGCAGGTAATTTCTGTACAGGGTTAAAACCTACAAATCGTAGGCCTGTCGGCCTCATTTGTTCTCACTAGTTCCCCTTCTGGAAGTTCTACGGTAGTCGTCACCTAAGCACACATCATCTGTCCTGCTGCCATTGTTCCAACTAAGAGGCTGGTTGAAAGGGTACTAGCCTAAGGAGTGTGCACCCGCAACTCCTGGAGCTATTCTCTGAGGGCCCCCAACACAATCTGGTTCTCCTGTATAAAATCCTCGAGGGCCTCGGAGGTGACATTGTGCATTGTTTCGCTGATGTCGTGCAAATCACCCTCGGTAAGGGTGATCGGGTCCAAGACAACTTCGATGCCTTGACCTTATTATGTGACTCGATCTACTCAGTCGGGTGTAGGTGCTTCAATTGTGTTGACGCAGTTTGTGGGTCCGCGCCTCCCCCTTCTTCCTCTACTTCCTACCCATGCGAAGGCGACTTTTGGCCCTCACGCACCTTCATGACTACCTCCTACGTTGTTGTTGCTACTTTGGCCTTTTCCTGTTCAGTTGTTGTTTGTGCAGCTTCCCGTGCTTCTTCTATTGCAGCCTCCTTCCTTATCTTTTCTGCCAACTGAGCGATGCGTAGTTTGGACTCTTCTTTCTTCATTTGTGCCGTCGACTTCTCTATCTCCACGATGTCTGGGGCGCACCACTCTGACGGCCATGTCTCCAGGACGTTAAAGATGACACCATTTCTAGCTACAAAGGGTAGCTTCCTCCATTGTTTGGTCAGGTCCTTGCGCGCTCTTATGTATATACTATGGATGTTTGCTTTAAATTCTGCAAAACTCTGCAGGTTGTTGTAGATAGTGGGCGACAACTACAGCTTGCGGTTGATCCCCATTCTGAGGTTCATCTCCATGAACACCCAGAATATTTTACTGTCGTGGATCCTATTGGCATCCTTTGTGGCCCAAAGCAAAGCATACTTCGTGGCCTCCAGTAGATCCCTGTCAATTGTGGGGAATTGACTGTCTTCCAGCAATTCCCCTACCATGAGCACTATGGATAGCAGAAGTCATTCATAGTGGAACATTTTGCCTTGTTCCTGAGCTTCGTAACAATTCTAAAAGAATTCCTTGCAGAGGAATTCGGACAAGTTGAACTAGACCCCATCGGTGCACTATTCAACAAGTGTTACCACCGGCGCGGGTACCTCATCCGCGCAGCACTTGCGCATAACCTTACCAGCCAGTATTTGGGTTGCCACTCTCACTACTTTATCGTTGATGTTGGATATGGCGTAGCCCCTTTTCTTCTTTGCCAGCTTGTACTTCTTCTTCATGGCCTCCATGATGGCCAAGTCACTGCTCTTTCCTTCCAAGATGTCTTAAATGTACCCTTTCTTCTTCAAGTTCCTGGAGCCTAGAATTTCCCAGTTGGATTTCTTCTTCCAAGGTTCCATGAACTGTTGTATCTACCAGTGCTATCATGCGCAGTCCAAGCTTTCCATGTACTATAGGACTTATAGCATTTCCTTGATACTCCAACCTTGGCGGGGCCTACGTGGTCAAGTGCTTGCACGCAGTCCTATAAGCCCATAGAACCGCTGGTACGCGCAGGTCCCAGTCAGTCTGCTTTGTATTGTGGACCTTGTTCAACGCTTCGCGTACTTTGTTAAAGGCTTCTGCATGGATATCCTTCTGCGCACTTGGTCTTTCCATACTTCGTGGTCCCAACCGAAGGGGTCATTCGCGCCATTTCCTTACCCACACCTGCTTACTAATCGTGTCTCCTACCGCGAGGATGGTGTGCATTTGTTCAGGTTTCACACCATATGCATGTATCCACCTAGATAGGTGGGTGTGCGGGCCAGTTCGTCTAAAATTCTTGTATTTTAATCACATTGGTGGCTTCCCTAACCATATGTGCATCATCCTTCTTCATTTGTGCCAGTCCTCAAAACTTTGTTGGTGCGTACCCCACCGTCTTGCGGGCGTAGCTCGCAATACCCATTTCAGAGCGTCAAAACGTTGTTGTTCCGGTACGTCACTTTAAAATTTGTTCAGGAAGTCATCCACCTCACTTAACCCATTATATGTAGGTAGATCTCTTACCTATATCACTCCACAATGCAACGATCTCGTCATCATGTTACAGTTGAGCGTGGTTACCTCGTGTAACCAGTTCTACCATCGTTCTATCTCCTCGTCAGAATCTGATGTGCATGAGCTTTCACGCTCCCAAGAGATTCGGCCATCCGCAGTTGGATTTACCCAGTCTTGCTCCCGCGCGGTTATCTTGTAGATGCAGTCCAAATCATCGTTGTTGCCGTAGTTGTGAACGAGCTCCGTGTAGCGCGATCCTTCTGTAGGGTCTAAGGGTACCATTATGCGTAGTGACTTTTTTCTCGAAGAGTATCTTGTGCTTCTTCAAACTCTACATCTCTGGGCGAGTTGTCCTGTCTTGCTTCAAACTCTGCATCTCCAGGCTCAATTTTCTCAACTGCACTTGAATCTTCTGGACTCCCAGGTTAGGATCTTGTAACAAGGTCTCGTGCAATCTCATCGTGACCTCCAAGGCCTTGGCCTGAGTGGTTAGCCTCTCTTGTAGCAGCGCATTTCGTAGATGCAGCATTAAGGATGCTACAAACCATTCGCGGTGTTGCCCATTTGTTAATGTCATGTTCACTTCACGAATTGTGCACTTCAATATTTGATCCAACTCCCATGGGGTTTTTACTGGTAGAATTGTGATTTCCTTGAACCCAGTGATTGATTGTGCCTCTAATTTTAGCCTGCTAAACTCCTTGTTTAGTGTTGCTTGGATATCCGCGATCCCCACATTCGAATTGTTATTGGAATGCTTAATGTACCAGGTCAGTGCGTGATACTGCAGAGCACTAACAAACATTGCCTTCTTTATATTGTCATCCGTAACACCCTATGCTTCCCATACAACTTTTATCACGAACCAAAATTGGTCCAGATCTTCATTCCCTGCTCCCATGAACACTGGTAGCTTTACCGCACTTTCCATACTACTTCGCGGTGGTGGCGAGGGTGGTATGGGTGAAGACAATGAAACTAGTGGTGGCGTGGGTGGGGATGGTATGCGCGGAATTCTTTGTCTTATCAAATTAATCGCACTTCTTGGTGATACCTTCGCGAGCTCTTCTTCGACCCCTCGCAAAGGTGAAATCAAGGGGCTAGTTTCTAGTTCTGTGCTACCCTCGTTTCTGTAGATTCTCCCACTTCACATTGCCCCAAACATCAATTTATTTGCATAACCTGCTTTTCACATAGTGGCATTTTAATCCAAGTGTTTAAAGATTTAACATACTTACCTCGCGGTCCTTTGAGGAAGCGTCATTCTTCCTCGCTATAACTAACTGAAGTATCTACCATGAATTCACTGATGAATCCTCATATTATTCGATCAAGCAAGTGATCGACAGCACATGCAATCTTATGTTATGATATTTCCAGTCTACGCATCAATTCTAGAGTCCACATAATAGGTTTGTCATGTTTACACCTTCCTTTGCTATCAGCTAGCTTCGTGATCCACTCATACAACTTAGTGGGGAAGGATGCAAAGAAATTTTCGTGGATCTCTGTATATAAGTAGCAGTCTAACCACTCTTCCTTTGATAGCCATAGATTCCCGTTTTCCTGCACTGCGAACTCGTGAATCTTCCAGTCCAACCAATCTTCAATTCCTTTCTTTGTCAGATTCCAGTGATACGACATCAGATATCTCTATGTAGATCCCAATCCCGGCAATGGAACCATTTGTTGGCTTGTTGGGGCCTAACCCAAGTTCGAAGTTAATTAGCCAAACAAATCCCAATACTACTGGCCCTTTCGGCAACAATCTGCAGAGCATGGACTAAGGTCTCATCCAGAGTAGTATGGGAGGGTGCTAGAACCAGGTTTCCACACCCTTGAGATGTCGAAGGGGTTCAACTAGTCTCACCGGGTATCCCTACATGTAGGTCACTCTACACACTTCCCTATCCCTTACGCCCTGATACACTACCTTCGTGCAGCCCTAACCAATGTAAGTTTTAGCCCTATACAGAAATTAACTACATACGAATTCAAAGAAAAGAAATAAACAATGCGAGAGCATAACACATAAAACACATATACACAGAGATTTCCCCTGGATCCCAAAACCGGGACTACTAGCTTGATTTTTCATTATGTTCCTTTCAATGTTACAATACATATTTATACATGCCGAAGCATCCAATACCATGGACTGAAAACCATCACGTCTAAAACCATGGACCAAAAACCATCGCATCCAAAACCATGGACCGAAAACCATAGGTAGGTCCGCCCAACCTAATATAGGTTCCAAAATAAAAATTCCCAGGGTGCTGCCCTCGACCCCGTAGAGGGGGGCTACTTTCCCCCCTCAAACCCCCCCTTTGACCCCCCCACTGCGCAACGAAGGGGGGGCTTCGCCCCCCCTCTAACCCCTCAGTTCACTACATAAGCTAGTCGTGGAAAGAATATAACACAACCCATCTTTCTCCCACTTGCTGTTTTCTTTCCACAGGAGGCCACAGGAGAGCTTAGTCATTTATCCAACCCTAAAATGCCCATTATTTCTCTACACTAAGAGAACTTCTCAGAGCTCACAGATTTTGTCAATTCATTTGTAGTATTCTTCAAAGTATCCACCTTTACCAGCAACACCTTTTTGTCTTCTATCATATCCCTCACAAAGTGATACTGAACATCAATGTGCTTTGTCTTTGAATGATAAGCAGGGTTCATTGACAAGAAAATTGCACTTTGGCTGTCACAGTCTATCCTTATAGCTTCCTGTACTAACCCCATACTTGAACACAATCTCTGCAACCAAACTTCTTCCTTGCTTTCATGAGTGGCTGCCATGTATTTTGCCTCTGTAGTTGATAGTGCCACTACAAATTGTTTCTTACTCATCCAACTGACTGCACCTCCAAATAGGTTAAACACATACCCACTTGTAGGTCTTCTCTGATCTAAATCTCTAGCCCAATCTGCATCAACAAAGCCACGGATATCCAAAACTCTATCTAGTCCTGGTCTTCCTTGGTAGCACAAACCATAATCATTAGTGCCATGTAAATAGCTGAAAACCCACTTCTCTGTTGTCCAATGCTCATTCCTTGGTTTTGACATAAACCTGCTCAATACTCCCACTGCATGTGCAATGTTTAGTCTAGTATAGACCATTGCATACATCAGGCTACTGACTGCACTTGCATATGGAACACGGGACATATCCTCTTCCTCTTCTTGTGTCTTGGCACATTGTTCAACAGATAACTTTACACCTACAGGAATAGGAACCTTCACTGGTTTACTATCCTACATATTAAACCTTTGCAATATTGTCTCGACATACTTCCTCTGGTTTAACCAGAGCTTCCTCTTTGCCCGATCTCTTTTAATTTCCATGGCCAAAATATAGTTTGCAGCATCAGGATATTTCATGTCGAATTTGGAGGACAATTGGGTCTTCAAATCCTGGATAATTTCTTTATCATTTCCAACCAACAACATATCATCCACATAGAAGACCAGATAAATAACATGGTCACCAATTAATTTAAAATACACATAGTGATCTGCTTTGCTTCTGGTGAATCCAAGTCCCCATATAAATGTATCAAATTTCTGATACCACTTCCGTAATGACCGTTTTAACCCATGCAGAGACTTCTTTAACTTGCATACCAGTTCTTTCTCCCCATTCACGGCAAAGCCTTCGGGTTGCTTCATGTAGATCTCCTCTTCCAAATCCCCGTGAAGAAATGTTGTCTTCACATCCATCTGTTCTACCTCAAAATCAAAAGCAGCAACAATAGATAAAAGTAATCTAATAGAAGCTACCTTGGCAACATGAGAAAAAATATCACCAAAATCAATTCCCGACACCTGGGAATAACCTTTTGCTACCAACCAAGCTTTGTATATCTCCACCTTTCCTTCTGCATTTGTCTTCTTCTTGAATACCCATTTGCTGCCAATGGGTTTCCTTGTAGTCGGCAACTCCACCAGATCCCAAGCCTCATTTTTGTGCAAAGATGCCATTTCATCAACCATGGCCTCTTTCCAAAGTTTTCCATCCTCTGAATATACTACTTCCTTCACAGTTCTGGGATCATCATCAGTAAGAGATAAAGCAAAATTTAAACAGAAAGTAGATGGACTATACCTTTCTAGCTGCCTTCTTTCTTGAACTGATCTTATCACACTCGGAGTTGGTGGCTCTTCATATTCTAATTCCTCCTCTGTTGTAGACTCTGATTCTTCCTCCTTTAGCTCAAAATCTATCTTCTCAAGTTCCTTTGGTTGGTCTTCGTGTTTAATAACATCTTTCACCTCTTTGAACACCACATCTCGACTGTACACAACCTTCCTTGTTGCTGGGTTCCAAAGCCTATAACCCTTTAAACCATCCTTATATCCAATAAAGATGCACTTTTTAGATTTACTTTCCAACTTGGTTCGTTTCTCCTTTGGAACATGTACATATGCATCACATCCAAATACCCTTAGATGTGAAAGAGAGGGTTTCTTACCAGTCCATACCTCTTGTGGAGTCTTATCCTCCAACGCTAATGAAGGTGATTTGTCGACCAGATAACATGTTGTCTCCACCGCCTCTGCCTAGAATTCATGTCCTAACACCACTAAGCATGCTTCTTGCCCTTTCCATCAACGTCTTGTTCATTCTTTCTACAACTCCATTTTGTTGAGGTGTATATGGAGTAGTCTTCTGCCATGCTATACCACACTTCTTACAAAATTCTTCAACTTCCTTACTGCAAAACTCTCCACTGTTATCTGTCCTCAACACCTTTATCTTCTTCTCTGTCTGGTTTTCCACTACCTTAAATTCTTTAAACCTGTCAAAGACTTCATATTTCTTCTTAAGAAAATATATCCATGTATTCCTTGAGAAGTCATCTATAAATGATACATAATACATAGACTTACCCAGTGATGGAACCTTCACAGGTCCAAACACATCACTGTGCACAAGCTCTAATATCTATTTCGCCCTCTTACCACCAGAAGGGAAACTCACCCGATTCTGCTTCCCATATACACAATTTTCACAGAAATCAAAATCCAGAGAGCTATTGCTCATACCTTATACCATACCTTTACCATGAAGTATTCAAAGGCCCTTCTCTCCAATATGTCCAAGCCTTTGATGCCACAACATGGTCTTCTCTCCAAAGACCACTAGATTTTCTGCTCCACTTTCAGGAACCACAGAATTGTTGCACTCATCAACAAAAATGCTACCTTGCAGCTTGTACAGAGTTCAAATCTAAACTCCCCGCATCAATACTAGTGCTCCCCGAACCATCTTGCAGGCATCCTTCTCAAACATTATTTTTACCCCTGCATCATCCAGCTTGCTTACATAAATCAGATTTCTAACCAATGCAGGAATATGTAGAACACCTGGAAGTTTTCTATCCCTTCCACCTTGCAACTTCAACTTTAATTTTCTGCGAACAAGGATTCTAGCCTTCCTATCATCCCCTAAGAAGACATCACTACCATCGTATTTCCCATACTCGCAAAACCACTCTCTATGGGGAGTGAAGTGAAAGGATGCACTTGAGTCAATCAACCATGCCTCATGATCTACATGTGTACTTGAAGAAGCCCAGCACACATCCCCACCTTCATCTGAGGTGGTTTTCACCTCTATAGAAGGAGCATCATCAAATCCCTTTCCTTTGTCAGGAGCTTTAGATTTATAGTCCTTTTTGTGGTGCCCTTCCTTTCCGCATTTCCAGCACACCACCTTTACATGCTTTCCTGGAGATTTAGATCTCCCACTCGATGACTTATGTTTATTTCTGTTATGGGACCATCCTCATACATACAAGGCATCACCATTCTCGCTCTCCATATTTTTCCATCTCATCTCCTCCATCAGTAAGGGTGAGACTATTTCATCAAACTACAAGGTAGTTACATTGCTGCCTATTGCAATAACCAAACCATCCCACGAATCTGGTAGAGAACACAACAAACTAATGCATTTATCTTCATCTAAAATTTTGATATCAACAGATGATAACTGACTTACCACAGTATTAAATGCATTCAAATGCTCTATCACCAAATCTCCATCTTTCATCCTTAGGTTATACAACTTTTTCCACAGGAACAGTTTATTCACCAGAGACTTAGATTGTTACAAAGTCCCTAACTTGTCCCACAAAGCCTTTGTCGTATCTTCCCCTGATACATTTAGCAACACTGAATCTGAGATACACAATCGTATTGTGCTCTTTGCCTTCCGATCCAAATTCTTCCATTCTTCATCGGTCACTCCCATTGGTTTAGTACCTAGATCTATCGTGATCCACTGATCTTTATCCACCAACAGATCCTCCATCTTGAGTTTCCACAACTCAACACTCTGACCACTAAATTTCTCAATCTCTATCTTTCCACTGCTCGCCATCTTCTTTTACCACTAGAATCGATCTCGTAGATCTCCCACTGAATAGGGTCTACCACAGGCCCGAGCGAAAGCCCCTCAGACACAAAGGCATCCCCTTGAAGCCAAAATAGCTTTGATTCCAAATGTAGGTTTTAACCCTATACAAAATTTACTTACATATGAATTCAAAGAACAAAAAATAAACAATATGAGAGCATAACACATAAAACACATATACACAAAGATTTTCCCCTGGATCCCAAAACCGGGACTACCAACTTGATTTTTCATTATGTTCCTTTCAATGTTACAATACATATTTATACATGCCGAAGAATCCAATACCATGGACCGAAAACCATAGGTAGGTCCGTCTAACCTAATATAGGGTCCAAAAAAGAAGATAACACAACCCAACAACCAAGGACTATGGAGCTTCTGCACTGTTAGAGCCACACTAAGTGTGATTTTACTTATCTTCCTAGACCAGTTAATTACCTTCGTGTACTTGGATGTCTTATGTTATAATTAGGTATACAAAACATTCAAATAAGTTTTTGTAGCATATAAACAATATACTTGCAAATTATACCCAATCATATATTAAAACAGGAAAAGATGTACAGAAATATGGTAAACTTTCTCTTTATTGATTCTTCCAACGTACAAACTCGACCTGCCCTATGAACTCAGCTGTAGGGGTCTGCTCACTTAGTTGCGGACTACTAGGCCTCTACGCACTCAACTGCAAATCCTTCCCCTACTTTACGACCCAAAGACACCCTTTACACTGCTTCTCAATCACTTAGACCTCTCATGCCCTTCTATTCTATCTTCTCTATTCGTTATCTTACACATTTATAGCCTCACTCTATTTATACAATCCCATGGTCCGCAGACCATGGATAGGTCTATCCAACCGACATTACATTACAAAAACTAAGGCAGACAACCCTATGACTCTATTATAACTTCGTGCCCCACGCTCGTAATTCGCGGAGCTTTTACAAAAAGAATTCGGTCAAAACTTGGGCTTTAAGCCCCAAAACCTTCCTTGGGGGGATTCCATGCCCAACACTATATCCTACACATCATGCTCTCATTCCCTAGAGCTGAGAGCAATTATGAAGAAAAAATCAATTAAAGGCAAAAGGCATATGAAGAAGGTGGAAAAACAATGGTCGCAGTAACTCATGTACCGCAAGTTTCTCCATCCTACACTCATATACCCTGGTGTGGGCTTCCATTATTATAGCTACACTTTTACCATGTCATTTAGGTTGGAGCATTCCCCTGACCCCCGCTTCCTCCCATCACTATATCATTTTCCACCTTCCTCCTAATGGATGTACCATGGACATTTCATCCCTTTTAAAGGTTGAAACCACCTAATAAGGTCCTTGATTAACCCCTTATTAACCTTGGAGACACTTGTACATGCCAATGTTCACTATGGAAGAAAATGCCACCATGGAGTGCCCCATTGATTCCATGACTTCTAAGATCTTTCACATGATTATTCTAATGACTTTATCTATTGGAGAGAAAGGGGACATAATGGATCTTATGCAGGATTATAGGTGGGTCTCCATTTGGGGCTTGGTCTCCTTATACGAGGTCCTAGCCCTCCAGACAGCCACATTAGCACTTGTAGGGTGAGTGTTGAGAGCCATGGGCCTCCACCATAACAAATAGTACTTCATGGATCACCAACACCACCCATTTATTGATTTTGTTCCACCTTTTGGATGAGTATGATGCACCTCGTTCACCATGCCTAGCCGACTCCACACTTGCACCTTACACTTGGAAGATGTTCTAGGGTCCAAATGAGTATGTGTCTCACTGCATGAGACAAATGGAGGGATTATGTCATCATCCTAGCCCTTACATATAGTTTACAGACATTTTTGATCCACTTGGAGACCCATGAAGATTTCCTTGTGCCCCCATGCTCACTTGCCAGCATCAGAGTGACTTGCTTTGAAAACGAGGGGCCAACCCCTTGTCCACTACGTTTGGAGTCCATTTTATCACCATGACATACTTTGGACTTTATTCGACCTCCTCAAAGACCAACTACTCATTTTATCGATCATTTTACCCTTTTAAGAGGCTTATATTTATTTTATTGAGCTATCTTGGTGGGATTGTCACCAAGGGATGTTATTATTGCACACTATTTTATTATTTAGGCTTAATTAGGCCAATTAGGAAAATCAAACTCATTAGAGATTGTATAAATAGATGATAGGGGATTCATTTCTCTCATCATCACTTGGATTTGAAATTAGTAGCTACTTGGAGAATTTTACATTCCCTTTTGGAGGATGAGTTTCACTAATGAATTTTGATGTTTGGATAATGTTCTCTAGATATTGGAGCTTCATTCTTGTCATGATTTGATGATTGGATATACTCTTTGTACATGTAAGTGATCTATTTTTCATGTTTATTCTTGTATTTATCATATCACATTAATTTTGCTAAGGATTTTTGTTATCTAGGTCTGAAATTTACTATTATTCTATGCGAAATTGTGGATATTTTGATCTTTTGAAGCATTGCATCATTGCACGTGTCATGTATGAATGGGTGAATGTTCCTGAAGGTTATTTTTGTTGAACATACCTTGATAATCAATCAAAATTTTCACATCAAAGTATAAATTCCTTGGGTAGCGACTCACATGCCCTAATTTCTATGCGAAGTAGCCTAAAGGCCTCCTTGATTGGATTTATTATCTCCATGTCATGAATTCGCCTTGAATCCATCTCTCCCAAAGGCAAGGAACTAACCCATCCATTGGTGGTCACTTAAAAGATTATCTTTCTTTCCTCCTCTTTATATGCTTAGCCCTAATAGGTCACCTAGGTGATGAGCATTAGTACTACAACAAGAATGTTGCAACTCCCAAGGCTACCAACTTAAATTATCAACCCAGGTTTAATACAAACTTAAGAGGTATTGGCACTCTAGGTGCAGCATATAATATTTCCTTCTGGCATTAATATGATGTAATGGAGTGAATGTCATGAAATCAAATCCTAAACTAGTTTCAAAAATGGAAATGTTGCCCTGTCTACAAGAAATGGAAATGCTACTTGCTCAAATGTAAACACTAACCCTAATTGCAAGAAGGTAAAGGTTATGCTATTTGCAGGAATGAAAAGTACTTGTCTATTTGCAGAATGTAAACCTTGTGCTACTTCCAACAATGTGAATCATTATTCTAATTGCAGAATGTGAAAATTTGCCTTGAAGAGAAACTAATCCTATGCAAGAACAACAATTTGTAATTGAAATCTTAAAAGAATAAATTCAAAGAAATAGGCCTAATCTACTCTCTAAAAAAAGGCAAGTCCTAAGTGGTGGTTCTTCTCCCCCAATCATGGATTTAGAGCCTAGGGGTCGTTATTCAAGCCTAAGAGACAAAAACCAATATTTTGGAGCAAATATGGTTAAGTTTACACGTGTTACACGAGGGCTACAGGAGGCCCTGTTTTCCTACAAGAGGAGATAACTTGCCAAATTCCCAAGTAAATCAAAAGAAAATGGGAGGGATACTCATTGATTGTAATATAACGCATCAATGCGCATGTCCCTAAGAGAATCGTTAAATCATTGTGGTGCATTGATCCTTACAAATCACATCATCAACCTTCTCCTTAAAAAAATGGTTATATGTTTCATGTTGCATTATCTGTAATATAACACACCGATGCTACCAGAGTAATATAAAGAACTAGTATATTATAATACTTTTGATTTTGTCCACTCTGGTCATTGGTGTTCTCAGTGTAATATAACGTATCAACTTGTCTGTTGTTAATAACACTGTTAAATCAGTGTAATGCATTTAGCCTTACAAATCACATTGTCGTAATAATAAATAAATAAAATAAAATTTCGTGATGTTGCTAAACAATTAAACATTCAGTGTGTTTAACGTTATAAACAAACCGATGCATTGATTCAGATAAATGTACGGGTTACCAAAGCTTTTTTTGGCTGAAAATTGTTTGATTTATTTATAAAATATATCTAATGGCTTCTGTATTGAATGGTACATGTTGTATATCGATTAAAATGTCTCAAAAGGTCTCAACTAACAAACATATTGATCGACATAATGACAACACATCAAAAACCCAGAGAAGACAAGTTCTTTTCAAATTATTTACAAAATTAATATGTTTGAACTATATGTAAGTTTAACGGATATATATTAGTTGGTGTCTGTCATGCAAAGCCACAAAATGAATAAGTCAGTAAGATTATTTCAAATCTAAGTGTAGAAGAGCGTAAAATCCTAATAGAAAAGTTGGAGAATGATGAATCAACTGAATGAAAAAATATTATTCAATATGAGTTTATTTTTCTATTTTTTTTATTTTCATTAATAGTATACTTAATAATATTAGATATCACGTTTCAAACAATATATTAATTCATATATGTTTATTGTTCTACAGGGAGCAACAAGGAAGGAAAAAATCAATGCCATTATAAGAAAAGAAAAATTATGGATCATGTAAATGACAATGAATTGGTCCTTAGCTTATCTAGAGTGGTGTTGGAGGTTAATGAAAGGAGAATCGTCTTTTACATAATTATGAGGGATCTAGTGGAACGAACATATAGACGTACTTTCCATTTATAATACAAAAATCAATGCAATGATTCTAAGAATAAATTATATCTAAACTACAAGAAGCATTTCCAGAGCAATGGTCAATGAGACATGTCAGACTTGCAATAGCAAAAGCAGACAACAACAACAAAAGAATCATTCAAAAGGAAATATTCCTAATTGTATAAAATGATTTTCTAGAATTATAAGTATATATTACTACAAACCGTTAGTTTATTAATATCAATTTTGATATCTTTAGTATTCATATATCATTATAAAAATAGTTTATTACTTTTTTCAGGAAGATTATGAAAATCTGAAATGATTAACGAGTTGATATACAAAACATGTCAATGGGAATGTCCAAAAAAATATATAAGGAGATGGTCAAAGAAATGAACATAATTGCATCACAAGAGGAGTCATCTCAACAACAACGTGCTTCAAATGTATGTAATCATGATTGAATTTGTACATATAAAAAAATAATTAGCATTAAATATTAATTTTCAAGAATTTTCTTGTTGAAAAGAAAACAAGATGGAACTCATTCAACACATAAAATAGGACGACAAAAAAGAAAATGGTTGATTTCAAAGTTTGTGACCAATTGTTAATATTTCCTTATAACAACTCAAGGTTTCGTTTTTGTATATTTTAAGTTGTTTTACAACAACCATCCTTGAATGTCTTCAAATAGGTGCTAACATACAAAGAAGAGCCATCAAAAGAATTGATTGACATTGGGTTAAATAAAAATTGTGAGTATATGTTGGCATATCAAAAATTAATTGTGGAATTTGTAAGTATCTATGTTGTTTTATTTCTTTGAGTTTATAATTAATAGAACAAAAAAAACCTTTATATTAAATATATGATTTATTATGGGGTATAAAACTTGCAAGAAACAAAGTATGGAACTACGCCAATAGAAGAGTTGTTGAAAGAAGGCATGAGATTTGGTTTTGAAAGAATGTGTATAATTCATGAGTCACTTCTTGCTATGGTACATTTATGTTCGGATTTACATTGATGTATATTATTTATTTCAATTTTTAGTATTGTCGTCAATGTAGATACACTCATTACACTTTATTTTTATGTTTGCAGATGGAACAAGCTCAATAAGATGAAAGCAATCGATGCAATCAACAAAACATTCCTCCAAATAACCCAAGTCATGGAAGTAGCTCGAGCACTAACATTGGTTCTAGCAAAGAATGATGATATATTTGGATATCAATGCAACTTGTTATATATTTTGAAATAATTGTCTGTGTAAATCAGAGATTTTGTTTAATGTAATCATAGACATAGTGTCCCAATTGAAAGATAAGGGGTTACCAATAACAATCCCACTTTGTATGACAAAGAGCCTCTTATTGATATATAATAAAATACATTTTAATTTATTCTATTGTGTTATCCAATGTTGTTATGAAATGTTACACCACTGATTAAATATATCAATGTTTAAATATTATAATAAAAGATGTGAAATTTGATAATATAATAAATTAATCCAAACAGCACATACAAATGCACTAAGCAAATATTAATTTATATGAATACTATTATAAGATATATGTTGATTTCACAATGAATAACATATTTAAAAAATTACAATGCACTGTCACAGTCGATGTCTCCAAGAAGGAGAAAATCTTATACAAAAACACTGGCGCGTCCATAAAATAAGAACGCACTGGTGCTCTACTTTAAATAAAATCACAGTGACATCATCCTTTAGCATAACTAGTGCCTTTTCAGAATACTAGAGCACTCGGGCTTTAAAATATGCAAGCATCGGTATTGTTTTTAATTAATGCCTTGGTACATTGTAACTCTTAATGCACCAGTGCTTTCATAGAACTAACAGCCCCCGGTTTTACAAAATATTATTTTCATTCCCGTTGCACTATTAAAATTAACTGCACCACCACCTCTATATAACAAAAGCACTAGGGCATTTATGTAAACAAGACGTTTTGGTGCTGCATTTTTAAAAGAAAGCACCAAAACTACAATTATTTTTTTGCATGCCCCAGAGTCCTTCCTTCATCAAAGAATTACCGAGGCTTTTTTATATAAACATTGGCACGGTATATGTTTCAAGGTCCAATGCTCTTTAAGTGGAATGCATCGAGAGTTTTTTGTTATAAGTGCCAATGTTATATACACTTTATGTTCAAGTGCTCTTTCATTTAAATGCCTCAGTGCTTTTCATCTTTTATGAAGCTCGGTGCATGTAATAAGTAGTGCACCAATGTAGATGATTCCATAAAACACACTGAAAAGAAAAACATCTGCTAAAACCTCTAGGCGCCCATATTTTTTCAGTTCTAGTGAAGTTCCATTATATGCTCTGCTAAAACATCCATTCCCACAAACAGATGTTTTAGTAGATGCTTTTTTGACAAATTTTGCCAATTTTATAACACTAAAAACCTTCGTTATAACATACGCTAGAAGGTCTTTTCCATGTAGTGACTAGTTGAAGAAACATTAAATTAGTCCAAAGAATTAGCAAGCATAGAATGGGATATTTATTTGAAATAAAGTCAACTTACAAGTAGACTCTTATTATGAAGTTTTTAAGCAACGAGATACTTTGAAATTTGTGAATGGAAGATAATTTTTACAACTCTTGCAAATCACATACTAATCTCTAAATGGAAGAAATTTCTTCAAGGTAAGAAGAGGCATGACAAGGGAATTGTGTGGAACAACGAATACAATATTTGGTTTGATGAGATGGAGAATGTTTTACAAGTTGATAGACATCAAAGAGGCAAGTTGAAGATAACAAAGACATAAGAAAGAAATATTGAAAACAACCAGAATAAATATGAAATAAGAGATGACATGAAGTAAGTAACTTGGCTTAAAAATGACTTAGATTGTAGAGTTTTAAGATGGTTGATGCAGAAGTGCACCAATGCAAGTGTTGAGGAAAAAATAACAATGGAAAAAATGACAAATTTATTGTGTCATGTGTACATCAAAGGAACTTGGAGGAGATGAATGCGAAGTAAAATTTGATTTTTCATTTTAAAAATTTAAATGTTAAATGTATTTTGCAGAATGACAAACAAAATATTTCTAGAAACATGTTTACTTGTCTCGATGTAGATGAGCATAGAAGTATTGGAAATGGAAGCAACCAATCATTCTTATTGAACCAAGAAGATGAGGCTTGGAATGAAAGAGTGAGAGTTTATACCATTCTTATACATAGTGTTATTGAGGTAGAGAAGGATTACAAAAAATGAAAATTTGCAGTATGTAAACAAATATTGTTGCCAATCTCAAGAGGAAGTGAAGGCCAAAGATTTTCCTGGGAAAGTACAATTGGAGACAATCTAAATATAATGATCTATTAGCAAGTTTTAAAGGTTCAAGAGAATTCCAACAATAAAAGGGCAATATATAAAGATTGGCTTTATATGTTCATACCAAGTGAGGGGATACATGTTTCAAGGATAAGAGAATTTCACTTGGAACAATGAACATACAAACAATGTAAGCAACAAAGAAATTATATATTGTAACTTTTACAAGTTCGCAAGTTGAAGAACTATGGATTGTTGTACCTGATAAACTAAAAAAGGAATTTGGGAGACAACTGATTAATTGATAGAAGAATAGGACCAAGAAATTGACAGAGGATGCATAGATCAGGGTTTTAAATATTTTGAAGCCTTAAGAAACCATTTGTGTAAGTTTCAAATGTTTTTCCAAGAAGTATTGTGTCCAATTCAAAGAGGCAATAACCAACAACAAACAAAAGTGAGAGGAGCAAGATTAAAGACAAGGACTCCCAAGTGTATTAGAAACAATAATCATTGCAACTATGGGTAGATGATTATAAATGAAAGTTGGAGCAAAGAGGCTGCACAAATAAAAAATTAGGTTTAGGATCCTAGGTGGTTATAGGTAGCTACAAAGAAACAACATGAGAATATAATAAGTAGTAATCTACAACATAAGATGTAGTCTCCAAAGTAGACCCAGAAGGACTTCAACAAAAAAAGACTCATGATCAGGAGAGCATGAATAGATTGTTCCTTGGGAGTATGATGTAGGAAAATTAGTTAAACTTGAATGATCGAGAGGGTCAAAAACATTTACTAGAGGAGTTAATTACTCAAAGTGAGGATTTTGTTGAGTATAAATTAGCATTATTGTTATCATATATACTATTATCGACTATCATGTAATCTATTAAAATAGACATATTGTTAGGAGATGCTCAAAGTTAGTTTTGAGCTTAAAATTGGGTTCATTTGATCTTTTTTCTCAAATCTAGTTCAGCAAGCTTGACGTATTTATTTGTTGTATTGAAGTAATGAAAGTGGATTTCAAGTATATTAAAAGTTCATATAATACATTTATATGAATATCACAAGATCCCTTGTGTGTGTATAACATTGCGTTTTTAATTTATGTTCTTTATATTTTGGTAAGGGAAAGTGTGGTGGGAAGGATTTGAATATGAAATTTTGTAGAGAAATCCATGTTACTTTTGTGATTCCTTTGTAGTGCATTTTAAATTTGTTACCAGTCACATGTTTTACCTTTTTTGGCTAGATACATTCAAGTGGAGTCATTGGGGTGCTCTACAAAAATGTGTTAAAACCCTGTATAAACCCTATGTGTGGATCCTATATAATAGAGTAATTCCATTTCAAAATAGAGGGAAAAGGAGGGTTGAGAACAAAGTATAAGCAAAAGGGGCCGAAAATTATTTTTTTCTATTATAGTTATAGGAGTTTGTTATTTGATGAGAATTCTATGAAAGAACCAAAATCTTTGTCACAAGATTCCATCTCGGAACAAATTCCCAAGGATATTTCCACATGAGGCTATTTCATTTTGGTCGAGTTAGACATTTCAATGGAAAATAATGGAAGAGAAAGCCATTAAATGCAATAGTTTTTTTCCATCTCGGAGGTTAAAGCTAAAGGTGAGGACATATTTTTTGGAGTGGGATAGAATTGTAGTTGATGGGAAAATTCCCTTTCGAGGAATTATTTCCTTAATAATTTTTACAAGGGGTTGAGTGAAAATTCACAAGGGTGCCAAGATTTAGTTTGGTGGTCATGTCGGTGGTTGTATAAACCATTTACCATTATTTCTCGAGTGTTAAGTTTGATCTAAAAGGAGGTCTAACATGCATTTGATAGAAAGTGAGTTCAATAATTGACAGAAGGGAATCTCGTCCTAGCTTCCATCTCCCTGAAATTTCTATGGCAAGCCAATAGCACACTAAAAGAAATTGCAAGGGTCCAAAATTGCCAAGGGCTGAGAACCTGGTCATGACCTCGGTCATATATCCCACTTCTGAAAGTGTTGGTGGTAAGGTTGGTTGGTCGAGTGCATTATAATATTATAAGTCTTGAATTAGTGGTTTTATATCGTAATTCTCCTTTTCCTTGGCTCTTATATTATAATCTCCACACACACACGCACACATATATGGAACGTTGTTATCACCTAAAAATTATCATCTAGCCAATTCTTACTAGGTGGATCAAAATACACCATGTAGGATACTCTTTACCATAGTAAATTCACTTTCACCATGGAAATAATTTAGCAAACCATTTTCCTAATTTATTTCTCATTACAAATCAAAAAGCCTGAGAAGAATATTTAAATAACTCAATATTTATTTAACTTTCTCTAGGAATAATTATTAAGTCATTATTTGATAATTATTTCTTGTCGCATTTGACTAAATCATCTTGGAATAATTAAATAAGTTATTTTTTATTTATTATTCCTTATTTTTTATTTTTGGAATAATTGTCAAACCATTATCTAATAATTATTTCAAATTCACACTTTTCCTAATTCTCACAAAGTGATTAATACATCATTTTATTTGTTAACCAAGCCAACCATTTTCTAAATAAATATATTTGACCATTTTGAATATCTTTTCCCTCTCCAAAAAGTATAATAAAGTACTACTAATGGCTAGAATTTTTCTTTTTTGGTTAAGCTTGGTAGGTCCTCTTTTGTCCATTCATTTATAAGCAAATTTACACCACATAGATTGGCTAGGTGGCCTTAACTTACCGATTGGGAAACCAAGTCTATTGGCCACTAATCCGCATTGTATGCCATCCAAAAAGAAAAAAGAAAAAAAAATCAGTCTTTCTATATAAGCTATATAAGTCTCTGTTTCATGACCATACTCTAGATTTCTACCTATATATATTCTTTCATAATGAAAAGTAACAGTTATCCACATATAAAAAAAAATTAAACAAAGGAGATTATCTAGTCATTATGTTCCTCCAAGGCCGATTCCACAGGAAATGCATGGGATGTGTTTTTCAATTCTACCAAGCTTGGTATCTTTCTTATGGAGTTGAAACTGAACTTTTTGGAATTCTTGTTTGTAGTTTGGCATGCCTTGGACAGAAACAACCATGCCCACCAAGATCTGCTCCATGGCCTTTCCCAGCAAGTTTTTCATCAGCCAATAAAGGTATAAGGTCTGCTTAAATTGTGTTATCATGCCTCTAGTGGTATCAGGCTCTGGGACAAGGGTCCTCCAGTCATCCATCTCCTCCTCAGTCTTGTTGCCCTACTTAAATCTTGCTTCCCATTCCTCTAAAATTTTCCGAATACCTTCATCAATGCCCTCGTGATATGCCTCGAAAACCTCACTAATAAGCCTTTCCATCGATTTTCTACCCCTGCGAGGCTCAGACATGCTCGGTTCCTTTTCGTTTCTAGGCGCTTGGCCCCGTCTTCCATGGCCATAGATTTTCGCAGGTCGAGCCATAACAGAGATGCCCCAAACCCTTTGATATTTGTAGGTCGTCAGCAAGCTTGAAGCTGATGATGGCATTGCCAGACCCATCCAGTGCACCAGCTCCCCCGACTGCGAACAAACTCACCAACATCATCCACCTGCCTACCCTTTCTCCCATTAAAACCTTCTCCTCCACCACCCTCACTACCACCTTTCCCACCTCCCTTACATGCAATCATGCCAAGGGCCACTGCACCCATCGCCTCGAGTGTGTGGGGGGTGGTGGTACAATACTCAGGTGTACTCAGCATTAATCTTCATTTTTTGTACCAACCACCAACTTGCACCCCGATCGAGGTACTAACAGCTAGATTTTGATTTGGTCAATGATATTTTATTATTTTCCAATTCATAATTTAGATCAATATTTTTATTATAAATAAGAGGGTTTTCCATTCATTCTTTACCATGATCATTATCATAGTCACGATTATCATATCACAACATTTGAGCTCCCACTTGTGTCCCATATTGTTGTTGGGTTTTCTACATATTTGAGAGAGAAGAACAAGATCGTTGAAGCACAAGGACATTACAAAGACACATCCCATGGAGGGGGATCTACAAAACCATGCTATAAACCTTCATCAACAAGTGTTTTAATAAAATTATAATTCATTTAAAGTTTTCTATTGCATTATTACACTTTTCTTTACTTTTTCTATATGTTTTGGGCTTGAGTGATATTTTATTGTAGGGTTTTTTCATTTTTCTTGGAGATCTAAAGCATAAAAGTGAACACTTTCTGTTGCTAGGGTCACTAGTCACCAATGACTTAAGTGAATCATTTTTGGTACACATACTAAGAATTTTCATACTAACAAACACCACATAGGTTGGGACTTGGAAATATAGCTTCAGGTGTTTAGTTTTGAACTCAGTGGTTTTTTTTAAAGAAATTTCTTACCTACTTGGCTTGTATTAGGAAGTCTTGGTTGTAGTGATTTTGTGTATGTTACATAGAAAAATGACCTCCTCATCAGCTCAAAGGATAAGGGCAGGATGACTGAAAGACTAACCAAGTTCACAAGCCTATTTGTCAAGCTAACGCTCTCCAAGAACTAGAAACCTGCTTTATAAAGCTTCCTAGCCATGCATCAGGTGCATTAATCCCTAGGGTAACTCTATTTGTTTCCTTGGGAAGAGCGTTAGTCAACTTAAATGAGATTCTATGGGTTAAAGGAGCAAGTTGACCGATAAATATCCCTATATTCACTCCTATGTCAGCTCATAAAATCAGGGAAACATCCATATTCGACTTGTTTGGAGGAATTACTATTCCTAATGGAGTCTACAAATAGGGAAAGAACACAAAAGCATGGAAACATCTCCTCTTTTGCCCAAAGGAACTCATGAAGGATTTGGCAAGGCTTATCCTCTTATGCTATATATTTGAGGCTAGGGCCATTGTGAAAAGGTCGAAACATTTGGAAGGATTGCCTATTTGACTGTCGAAGCTTGTATTATACATTGGCTCTTCAAGAGGATAAGTAGAGAGAGAGAGAGAGGAGTTGGAGGAGTAAGGGAAGACTGATGCAACTATGGTTGTAATCACTCTCTTCTATTATTAATATAGACCTGCAATTGTGTTGTCCATTTCATGGCATTGGTATTGTGACTTATTTACATGTTTACGCAATGTTAATGATTATGAGTGGCTTAGATGTATGCAGTTAGATATCCTTATGTATTAGTGCATTGATTGTTGAAGTTATATGTTGTGATATTATGCCTCATCTTGTTTATATGAAGGTATTTATGTTGGAGCTAGCTAAGAGGTCTTCCACTCCACTACTTTGTGCTCTCTAGCAACACCACACCAAGACCTAAGGTGACAATCCTTCTTCCTACTTTGATTCTCATTTCACTAATATAGATATGTGCATGTATCTCTGCGCTAGCTGCAGCTAACCTGACTGTCTACCAAAGATCCTGGGAAGATCGTTGAGGGTATCTCCATCACCAAAATACTTGTGCATGAATCCCTATAGCAGAATTGGCGACTCCACTACGGACTATACTTAGTTCCCGGTTTTCTCCCAAAAAGTTCCTAGATATCTCTATCTTCCAGGCCTTCCTATACTTCTTAATCCCCTTTCTGACCACTCATGACTATACAACACCCTTCTCTCTATGCTCAACCTTAGATCTAATCCCCACAACCTTCTTTTTGAGCCTATTTCCTCACTAACGCACTCTGCCAACGTAAATAGTGCTTTATAAAGCACTGTGGCCTTGCACACAGAGTGTTAGTGTAGCCACTAACTCTTTGTGCCCTCTGTTACAGTGTGTTAGCCATCCACTTCTTGATAAATGAATTGTTTTGTGACCTCATGGGTTGGGAAATCTACTTGTAGACTGATCATGGATTTGCAGCTATGCATATATGACTGATATCTATCTCCTGAACAAATGTTTCTTCTGGGGAAATAGCTTTACTGCTTAAAGTTTTTCATAAAAAAGAAAATACATTTTTTTTATTGTTTTATTCTTAGTTCGTTAGATCTGCATTTATTTGGTTTCAAAAGTTGTTAGAGAGAATTGTAGTTATGTTGGTTGTGCTTGTGTTTTACTATACTAGATGCATGTTGTTGAACCTCAGAATTACCTTCTCCTTGAAATTTGTTCTCACCTTTTCTCTCATCTTCTCATAAGACTACAAACCCAATCAATGATAAATGCTAGGTTTTGTCTTCGGAAAGCATTAAAATGATCACCATGTTATATTTTCATGTTCTTGCTATTTTAATAGATTTTTTGCAAATTAGCTACAAAACACAACCTATTCTGCAGCTAACTGAGGATTAGTAGCTACTCTCATGGTTTGGCAGGTTACAGGTGTCAAATGAAGAACTGGCCCACATGGGCATTTCCAGAATCATCTCCACATGGATTCTATCCTATTCACCCAGTCTAGATCGACAGAAAAGTGTGCCTAAAGTCATGGTCAAGATGGAGTCAAATACGTGATCTAAACGCAGTAGGACTCTTGATTTTCTCTTTTGTAGCTAATCAAGAGTCTAACAGTTCTATTGAAGATTTAATTCGAATTAGCCACCTATAGCTGATCAGAATTTAAACATTCCTATTATAATTCAAATTAAGCCACTTGTAGAAAGTTTTTCTCATAAATAGTCATGTTAGATTTAATTCGAATTAGCCACCTATAGAAATTTTTTCTCATAACACTTATGTTATTTTCCTATAAATCGCGATTGCATGGAACTAAGAAGTAGTTGGAATATAGAAGGAATTACGTTTAGGTTTTTGCTGATACTCTGTATTCAGACTTCGTCTTGTTCATAATACAAACTTCATGTTGTCAATTATGGTTTAAAGTGCATCCTTAACTAGCTAGCATTTTAGCCACATCAGTTGGAGAGGGCCCCTTCAGTGAAGGAGGTTTTTCACTTGTTGTTTTCAATTTAATTTCTATTACTCTGTTTTATAATTTAGAATGATGTTTAATTTTAGTTTTTAACCAATAGTGTAAGGGTAGAATCACAATTGTGCAACCTTGTTCTTCTAAAATATTTTATGGAAAAATGACTTTGCTTCAAAAATTGAATTAAGCTTGAAGTATTAAGAATACACAGTTGCTTAGTTTTCTTACTGTTTTGTTATTCATTCTCTTAGAATAGAACTGTCAATTAATTGTGTTAATAGATGTTTTCAAAAACCATTTCAAAATGATGATGACCCTAACTTAAATGGTTAAATATCTAATTCATATAGTGATTGAATTTATTCAGTATATTGTTAGTTTTACATACTTTTACCTTTTCTCTGCTTTTAGATCCTTACTTAGTTGCATCACTGATATTCCAAAAATCCATTTCAAGGAGATTGATTTCATCATATTCCAAAATTGAATGGTTGAATGTTTAAATGAATGCAATTACTGAGTTACCTCCTGCATCAATTTCACTTTTAGTTTTAAGAATTAGATCCATGGATTAGGACTAATGATAAAGGTAAGATAGATGCTCTGTTTTCTTATTAGGTTCTAACTAGCCAAACAGTTCTTGGTCCATTTTTAGGAAATTAGATTAACTTAGGAATCTTCCCCTTCCTTTAAAATTGATTAGATCCATTTAAATTTTCTTATAGATTGTACATTCTTATACACCAAAGAACAAAAACCCCCAAAACAAACATAAAATACAAAACAACGAAGTAAGAGAAAGGTTAACTAAGCACATATAGTGCATAACACTTTTTCAGTTTACAAACCTTGATTGATAATTTATGCAAGCAATTTAGGACACTAAATTGACTAAACATTTTGGCATCATTTCCGAGGAAGTGTAATTAGGTAACTTCATCTCTTACATCCAAAAAAAATGATATGCGTAGAGAAAGAGACTCTAGTAGTAAATTCTACCAAGACTAAGAAGAGATACACCTCCATCTCAAACTCATATTCCTAGCCATAGACCTCCAAAAGTTCTAAGGTTAGAAATCTAATCAAGAGGATCCCTAGTTCATCTACTGAGGCAGTCCTAGAGGAAGAAAATCTTGGATCTCCAACAGAAGTAGCCTTTTTCACCTCTACAGGGGAACATATTTTAGTTGAAGAATTAAGAATACCTAATGGAGAAGAAGAAGTAGAACCTTCATTCCACATACCATTGATAGAGGAACCAGAGGAAGAGAAATTAACCTTGCAAGTTGAATCTTATATTAACTCTAAAGAAACTATAATGGTAGAAGAAGGAGAGGATGGAGAATTTTCACTATTTGGAGGAGGAGGAGGTAGAGGAAATAATGGAGAATGTAGAGGAAATAATGGATGAGGTTGAGGAAGAGGTAGAGGAAATAATGGAGAAGGTAGAGGAAATAATGGAGGAGGTAGAGGAAGAGGTAGAGGAAATAGGGAAGTTGATAATTCTTTTGGATTCCCTATAGTCAATGAAGAAACAGATGCCACAATGAAAAATATCTCACCTTCTGTCCTCCCAAATTTTCATGGATTAAAAAGTGAAGATCCTGAAACCTTTTTATTTGAATTTGAAGTCTTGTTCAGGACTTATGATTATTTACAAGACTCTCAAAAACTAAAATTTTTTCCTTCAACACTAAAAGGAGCTACTTTAAAATGGTTCATCGGATTGGTCACTCAATCTATTAGAACATGGAATGACATGAATAAAGTGTTTTTGGATAGGTATTTGGAATATTTCATGCCTATCAATCACAAGGATGAGGTGTTCAAAATGATGCAAAAAGAGGATGAAAATTTGGAGGATTTAATTGAAAGATTCAACTATAACTTAAAAAGAGAAAAAATGGAAAACTTAGATCAAGATACTTTAAAAGCTCTTTTATTAAAAGCCATTAGAGATGAGTGGATATGCATCCTTAACATGATGGGGAAGGGAGATATCTCTCAAGTCCCATTAAGTGACATTGAAGAGTTATGTGTTCATATCTTAAGAGGAAAATCCAAAACTGGGAAAGGTCCGAGAGATCCTTCTCTTGTTAGAGTGAATAAATATACAACTGGATCAATGAGTAGGTCAGAAATTGGAAACATGCTTGATGAATTTAAAATAGTTATTCTAGAGAGCCTTAGTGAACAAATAGACACCCTTAAGTTGCAAAACAAGCAAAAAGTCAAGACTGATGCTTTAGTTATTTTTTGTCCCAAATGTAGAAAGAAGCATGCTTTAAGAGATTGCCATTTGGATGAAAAAATCATAGAGACTTGTGTGATTTGTTCAGAAAACCATGAGACCAAAAGTTGTCCTTCAATTCTTGGTCTTAAGGTTTTTTTTCAAGAGGAAACAATTTCAAATCCAACAGAAAATCTTTGCTTTGTCTCTAGAATACCTTGGCAGGGGCAACAAAAACAGGGTTTTAACAACCAAATGTATATGCAGTCCCCACCAAATTGGAATTTTTGGCAACAACCTTGGCCTAAATCTCAATCTCAAACTCAACCTTGGGCTCAAGGAATGCAAAATCCTTATGGAAGATTCTCTCCATAATATCAATGTCCTCCATCGTATCCAAACTATCCTCCCTAACAAATTCCTCAACAAAATCAACAGCCCCAACTTCAAAACCAAAACCCTCAACTTTCATTGCCATTCCCACAGAGATCGAATCAGCTACCTGCCCAACCATCACCAAACCCCAACAATAAAAATCCTCAGAATACCTATATGGTGGAAGGACAACAATTTCCAACTTATATGATCACTCTTTTAGATCTCAATGATGTCCAATTAAGATCTGGTAGGATATTAGAAAAGAAAAAGCCTTCTGTAGTTATTCAAGAACAAGAAAATTCTGAGGAAGATTCTCTATAGAAAAATAAAAATTTTGAAGGAACATCTCCTCAAAACCAAATACTGAAAATGAAAAACAAAAAGAACCAATAAACTCAACTCCTATCATAGAGCAACCACCAATATCCACATCTACACCTCCTTTTCCTGAAAGATTACAAGTTGATAGAGGGGTAGAAAATCATATTATGTTGCCCAATTATGATTTTCTAGATGAATTGAAAAATATTTGTATCAAAATCCCTTTGTTACAATCCATTAAGGAGATTCCAATTCTAGCTAAAACAATAAAGGAATTGAGCATGAAAAAACTAGGAAGAAAAACAAAAGAAGTAAAAAGTATTTAGCTAGCAAGAAAAATAGCAGACATAATGATGGGAAAAATTGCCATACAAGAATATGTAGATCCAGGAAGTCCAATTGTAAAAAAACATATCAATGGAGTTGAAATTCCAAACGCATTGATTGATTTAGGAGCAGCAATAAACATCATGAGTAAACAAATCATGGAATAGCTCAAACTTCCTAATCTTCTTTATACACCTACATTACTGCAATTGGCAGATAGATCTGTAATCAAACTAGATGGTGTATTAGAAGATATTTGTTGGGTGCAGGAATTACACTTAAGCAAACTCCTCAACACTTAAATTGTCAACCCTAGGGATCTGTAAACTTAGAGACGAAGCACATGCAATGCCAGAGATGGTATGAATATTTCTAATATCAATCCCTACTTTCTTTAAAGGAAAGATTGTAGAGTCAAACTAAAAAGAGAAAAAGGCAACTTGAACCATCAAAATAATCTAAGACTGGAACAAGGAAGAATGCATTTGCAAAAGGGATTTAGAGATAAAGGGGCAACCACTCTAGCTAAATATTGTTTAACTATTGAGTGTGTGTTTTTCTTTAGTAGAGACACTTAACAGTCTCATCAGATGGACCCTTTAAACCTACTCCTTTAGATATTTCCTACTTGCACTAATCTATCCTGCACATCGTAGTCTGATTGCACTAGTGCAGGAACAGAGATTTACGCAGAGGGTATAAATCGTGTCTTTACTAAAGGTGTTTTACTTCCTGCAAGGGCTTGAACTTTTCTAGGCTCAAAGCACTCAAATCTCGTGGCAAGAAACTAGTTCTTGCACCAGATCAGAGCTTCTTGCATTTAGCATTTAATTCTTAAAATAAGTGCTTAGTTACTACAAGTGCTATTATACTGTGAAATCAAATTGCACGCATAAAAATGAATGTTTCTGATTTTGACAGAGTGCAGAAATAAAGAAACAATCCATATACATTTATCTTGTCATAAAGTGTTTAATGAAAGCAAGAAAATTGCGGGAAGTAAACTAGAAAGGCTTGCTGCATCACACCAACGTGCACTGGTGTAGGTTCATTTCTCCTGCTTGGACCAGGTGGGGAAAACCAACCAAACAAAATTGCAGAAAAGGAATATCACACCAATGTGCATTGGTGCAGGTTTATTTCTCCTGCTTGGACCAGGCAGGAAAACCAATCTGAAATCAGGTGCAAGAAAAGGAAATTTAGCTACTTCACACAGCAGATCCACTTTCACTCAGATAGGAATGCATGTGCTTGAAATTAAATCACACTTGACAACATAAACACAAATTACAAGAAACACAAAATAGGGTAAACATGCTGGGTTGGCTGGGCCCTAGCCAACCAGCGCATTTCCCTTTCAAATAGAAACGCTGCTCAGTACTTTAATCAATTCATCAGCTTTCAAACACAGAAATGAAATTTATAAAACATGAGGTGGAGCTCCCTTTCTATTAATTCACTGAGGCAAATACATGAGTGAATACATAGTCCAACCCAGATTCGGGCGATAACAAAATACGAAAACATGTTATCGCCTCCCTGGCTGTGTCTTTGTTCTATACAAAACTTCTATCAAAAATTATCTCATCCTATTTACATTCTTCATTGTATAGATCTTTGGCTGAAGGAAAAAATATCATTTAACCAATTGCATAACCATATGCAAAATTTAGCTTCTTGGCCTTCAAAATTAGACACTTTAACAAAACTGACTGTAGCCAATCTCTAGTTGTTCATTCTTCATAAATTCAATCTTGGTTGCTTTTGGACCGACCATGTTGTCGCGGCTAGAGCTCAACTGCCTTTAGATATATCTTGTTGTTGTGGCTGAAGATGCTCAAAACAATGCAGTGATCAAGGAAGTTCAACTATCAAACAGACATTGGAGATGTCGATAAGTTACAAAGAATGATTATAAGCAAGAAATCATGTAATAATTAATTAATTAATGCTAAGTTGAGTTAAAAATATGAAAAATAAACTGCATACGAAATATGTCACCGTTCTTGGACTGGTGCAAGATGAGGGTGTATAAGAGAGGTAAAACAACGGTAAATGGTTATGATTTAGGAAGGGGAAATGGCAAAGAGAGAGCAAATTAGGGGGATAACATCCTCCCATCCCTAAACTGTTATGTGTCCCCACACAACTCTTTACCTCTGCAAAAAAACTTCAAAACTTTGAGCATTCCAACACAATCCTTCTCTGGCATACTGTCATCAGCCTACAATGTTTCAGACTCCTTTATGATGTTCTTTAGTTTCTTTGTCACCTTTTTAAGTCACTTGAAACATTGCGCAACTCGGTATTTCCAGAATTTAACTTCTCTTTTCTTTTTTTGGATCTCCACCATCAATTCTCCTCTACTTTGTTCTTTATCCTCCTGCACTTTAGCTATAAGTTGTTCTAAGTTCTACACTTGAAGCTCTAGTTCAACTACCCGAGCAACAGGAGTTACCAAATCTTTTTCTTTTTCTGTTTCAGCAGGGGTTGTGTCTTCCTCAGGGACCTCAATATCCCTCATGGTTACATTAGGAAATTCTTCTTCCTCTGGTCCCTCTTCTTCTGGTTCTTCCTCCTCTGGTTCTTCTTCTTCTGGTTCTTCTTCTCCTGCCTCTCCTTCTTCTGCTTCTTCTTCTTCTACTTCTTCTTCTACGTTTCTTCTCCTCCTGCTACTTCTTCTTCTTCTTATGCTTCTTCTTCTTTGGGTTCTTCTCCTCCTGCTTCTTCTTCTTCTGCCTCTTCTTCTTATTCTTCTTCTTTTGCTTCTTCTTCTTCTCGTACTGGTGCTTCTTCTTATACTAGTGCAAGAGGGGATTCAACACCCTGTGGGGACTATGGTTCTTTGCCTGCATCAGATACTTTATTCTTTTTCTAGGGTTTCTTAATGAAATCAGCCAACAAAGCATCATCTTCGACCTCTGCAAATTTTTTTGCGTCCACAAGGACTGACAAGTTGTCCTTTTCAGGGTTTGTTCTTGTACTGGTGGCGTAGAAGGAGTCTCTTCAGCAGGCGTGCTAGCTATCTTCTTATTTGAATATAGGGCCTTTTCTTCTGTTGATTTTTCTAATCATTTCCTTTTTGCACTGGTGCAAGAAAGACTCGGACTCCCTTTTTCATTTTTACTCAGGCCCTTGCTTGCGCTGGCTGGGTCCTTTGTCTCCTTTCCAGCAGTTGTCTCTTTATGCAGTTGTTTTAATAACGCCTCGCATGTCATGCATTTAAATTCTAGTTGTTTCAAGACCAGAATTTTTATCAGGCCATGGTGATATAGCTTTGTGTCGACCTGGTTTTCCCATCCATCCCACACACCTTTGGCCATTTTTTCCAAGCTCTTAAGCAGAAAATAGGGGAAATTCATCCTCCACCAGATGTGCCGGCCGGCTTTGAAATGCTGCAACATCCTAAAATGATATACCAAAGTGCGAGTGTATCTTCCCTCACAGGTCACAAACTTCTGTAAGATGAAAAGGAGGTCTTTCCACTGTCCTAGCAAGGCACTGTGTGAAACTCCTTTCTTCCGGTCTACATCCATATTCTTGTTGACGGCGAAATGCTGCCATTGTTTCCTTTCTAGCTTCTAATTTTTAAACCATTGTTCACCAGTATTCTCCAAGCCTGTCGCTGCTACTATAAATTCTTCTGTGACTTTAAATTTGAGAGGCCCAATTTTTACTCAGTTTTTTTCGAAATTTCTAGCAAACTGTAAAGCCACTTCTTTATTGTGCCCGTCAAACTTCTGCAAGAACTAAAGAAAGCCTGAGTCTCACAATAGTGCAAGACTATTGCGATACTCAGCAGTTTGTTCTACCCTACTGAGAGACGAGGGTTTGTTTTGAACAGGAGGCATCGTCACTTAACGACTATGAACAGTCGAGAATTTTACATACAACACCGGGAGAATCGATTCTTATAAATAGGGATCCAGTTGTCCACCATCCTTTCCATTCTATCACCCATTCATTCGTCATAGATGCACAACATCTTTGAGATCAGGCCGGATTGGTACTTGCGGCAGTGTTTTAATGGCTAGGTGAGGTAATCATTATGAGTGAAGGACATCTAGGATTATGGCAGAAATGGGGCAATTATGTCCAAGAAACAGTTAAACAGTTCTGTATTCCTTCATAATTCAAAAAAAAATAGCATTCATTAAAAAACGATCATGATTCCTAACTTAAAAACACCTTGTACTTTAAATAATTTTCCCCTAGTTAGTATGATAGCGCAAGTACTCGTCGGCTAAATGAAAGGACTTCATATAAATTTTCATGATGACCACTTTCCTATGACATATGCTATGAAAAGAATAAATTGTACTATGTTTCTGACAAGGTGCATGCTTGCACCGCTTAAATTATGTTATTCTGCTCGTACCACTCTGCTTGCTTTATCATATAGGACAACATGATTGCACTAGTGCAAGCATAATATCTAAAAACAGAGAATTTAAATAAAATATAGGCTGGACTTCCACATGACTTCCTCAACTTATACTGGAAATTTGCTTCGCCCTTCCTTGATGCTTCAGAGCATATCCTTTTGCTCTTTGTGCACGAGATCCTGCAATGAATTCATGAGGGAATAAAGGAGTGGGAAAAGGGAAAATTTTAGAATGGGAAGGAATTTAGTTACAGGGATTCCAGGAATAGTACCAAAAGAGGGAATAAACAGAAATGGGATAGGGAAAAAAAATTCAAAGGTAAAGTGGGATTTTTTTTTAAGCGGACAGGGTAAATTTAGAAGAATGTGGGAAGGTTAATCATTTTGGGATTGAAGAAGAAAACTGAGGGAATATTACGGAAGTGGAATATGAAGAAAGGCAGAAAATTTTCTGGAAGGTTTGCCTGCACTGGTGCAAGAAAAAAATAACTACAGCAAAAATTAAGCGTTACTTGAATAAAAATATCCATGCTAATTACCCCAATTGTATAAAGGTTGGTTCTGTTGAACCTACTTTTACTTGGTGGTCACCAGCATATCTAAAGATCAAGCAACATTTTCATTTTATTAGTAATTTTTGTTCTTTCTACCAGCAAGCTGGTTTTCAGGTTGATCCTTCTGCAATCATGTCAGCGAACTGATTTTCATAATTACAGGAAAATATTTTTTCTTTACTTTTTTCTTATTTTTTTTATTTTTTAAATTTTAAGAAGAAGAAGAATGCATGTTTTCAAAGGGTTGGTATTACCATTCACCACTACCGTCCTGAATTTTTGTTGGATTTATTGTGTAAAATCTTTCCTGGTAAGTGGCTGAAAATACTTCTTTAACCTGTGTCCATTTACCAAGATTATTGAATCTTGTCCATCAATAGTTTTAACTTCTACTGCTCCATTCTCGAATACTCGGATCACTTCATAAGGTCCCAGCCAACGTGTATGGAATTTTCCTTTAAAGATTTTAAATCTATAATCATAAAGGAGAACCCAATCACCTGGTTGGAATTGTTTTTTTCTGAATAGACTTGTCATGCCACCTTTTACATTGCTGTTGAATTGGTATGTTCTGTTGAATAGCATCCCTACAAAATTCATCTAACTCATTTAATTAGAGAAGACGTTGTTGTTGTGCCTCAAAGAGATCTAGTCCTAACTGAACTACAATTCTGAAAGTTTTGATCTGGAATTCAATTGGTAACAGAACCTGTTTGCCATATACTAGCTCATATGGTGTATGTCCCGTGCTATTTCTCCAAGTGGTTTTGTATGCCCAAAAAGCCTCTAGTAATATTTCAACCCAGTCCTTCCGATGCATATTTACTATATTTGTCAGAATGGACTTGATCACTTTGTTCATGGATCCCACCTGGCCATTTGCTTGCAGGTGATACGGCATGGATTTCCTATGCCAGATCTTATATTGCTCCATCACACCCTGTACCAGATTAGAAATAAACTGCGGACCATTGTCAAAAATAATTTCTCTAGGCACACCAAATTTAGTAAAGATTTCAGTAAAAAGAAAATCAACAACAACTTTTTTTTGTAGCAAAAGAAATAGCTTTAGCTTCTACCCATTTCGTAACAAAATTTATACAAACCAAGATATGCTTTTTACTTAATGATGTTGGATTTATTGGCCCTATAGAATCAATAGCCCATTTTTCAAATGGCTCAATCATAACTTGAGGGCATAAAGGCATTTCAATGGTTTGATTAGGTTGGCCTATTCGCTGACAGTTATCACAACGCCTGACATACTGTTTGGCATCCTTAAACAAGGAAGGCCAAAAGTAACCAGCATGCAATACTTTATATGCAGTCCACTTATCAGCGAAGTGGTCTCCACAAGGTTCATCATGAGTAGATTTATATATGTAAAACACTTCCTCCTCTCTTACAGATCTATGGATAATTAGATCTAGACCAGTGTAAAAGAGATCTCCTTGAATCCGGGAATATGCAGCACTTTTCTGAACAATACTCCGCTTTTCACTAGCGGACAAGTGGGGTGGTGTTTTCTTAGTAACCAAGTAATTAGCAATGACAGCAAACCATGGGGAATCTATTGACATAGAAAAATATGTTCATCCAGAAAATCATCATTGACAGGAGTTGCTTCACAAGGATTATCTAATCTAGACAGAAAATCTGCTACAACATTAGATTTTCTTGGCCTATCAACAATAGTAATATTAAATTCCTGCAACAATAGTAACCACCTAGTCACTCTACCACTAGTTAATGGCTTGTTCATCAAATATTTGATCACAGAATGATCAGTATGTACAAATACTTCATATCCTGTAATATAGTGTCTAAACTTATTAATGGAAAATATTACAACTAAAAACTCTTTCTCTATAATTGTATAATTTAATTCAGCAGAAGACAAATTCTTACTAATATAATAAATAGCATAGGATTGTTTATTTTCCTCTTGTCCTAAAGCTGCGCCAATAGCCAAATCTGAAGCATCAGAGGAAATGTGAAAAGGCAGAGACCAGTTATGACCTCTTAAAACTGGTGCATTTACTAACTTTTCCTTTAATGTTTCAAAAGACTATTGGCAAGCTATGGTCCAACAAAATTCACTATCCTTAGCTAGAAGTCAGAAAAGATGGGCAGCTATTTTAGAAAAAATTTCAATGAATCTCCTATAGTAACCAGCATGTCCTAAAAAAACCTTTTACTTCCCTTTGAGTTTTGGGTGCAGGAAGATGCAGAATGATTTCGATCTTTGTTCGATCAACCTGGATACCTTTATCAGAAATCAAATGGCCAAGTACCACTCCCTCTTTGCACATTAATCTACATTTCTTGTCACTTAAGGCGAGATGGGCTTCCTGACAACGAAGAAGTACTTTTTCCATATTTTTGAGAGATTCCTGAAAAGAATCACCAAACACAGAAAAGTCATCCATATAAATTTATACAAATTCTAGATCAACAAAAATGGTCAGGACTGCCCTTTGAAAGGTAGCCAGAGCGTTGCATAACCAAAGGGAAGCACTCTATAAGCAAATTTACCCCATGGGCATGTAAAAGTAGTTTTATCCTGATCTTTGGGTGCAATCTGTATCTAGTTATAACCACTAAAGCCATCCAAAAAGGAAAAATATTTCTTTCCTGCAAGGGTATCATGCACCTGGTCAATGAAAGGGAGAGGGAAATAATCCTTGAGAGTGGCTTTGTTTAATTCTCGATAATCAATACAAATACACCATCTTCCATCTTTCTTAGGTACTAGCACTAATGGAGAGACCCACTGACTGTCGGAAATAAGATAGATAAAATCGGCATCCAAGAGTTTTTGTACTTCTTCCTTCACGATATCTCTTAGAGCTCGATTCATTCGCCTTTGGGGTTGTTGGACAGGTCGGGCTCCTTCCTAAATATAGATATGATGTGTACAAGTTTAAGGAGGAATACCCTTCATATCTTCACAGCCCCATGCAAAGGCACTAAGATGGTTTTGCAACAAATCCACAAGCTGCTCTTGCTGAGATGAGTCCAATCTGAACTAATATACAAGGATTTATTGGGGCTAAACTCAACAAGAGTAGTATCAGGCTCAGGAGTAGTCAAGGGGGTGGTCAAATGTCGCAATACAGAAGAATGAGAATCATGATTATCTTGAAAATCTAGGCTGAAAATCTCAAAGTTAGGCATAGTGTCTAGATTATTCAGAAAATCTTGAATCTCATCTTCGTGTGAAGACCCATTGTATTGATGGATAAGGGAAATGGGTTGAGTCTCCTCATCACTGCTTTGATCCAACCATAAAGTATCTCTAAGGTCCTAAATGGATCTGGAAAGGGGGTACAAAGTAACTTTCTTCCTAGAATCTCCATGCGAAATATACATATCACCAGAGTCACATCTAGTATATGCATCGACTATAGCAAGCCATGGTCGACCCAAGATCAAGGGATGTCCTCCTACTGGGTTCTTTGGCTGAAGCACAATGAAATCAATAGGATATTCCCAAGAATCTAATGAGATGAACACATCGTCCAATACTCCTTCTGGCTTAATTTTAGATCTATCTGCTAATTCAAGCATAGTGGGAGTAGGGCGAAGATGAGATAACCGAAGTTGATCCATGGTTTGCTTAGTCGTGACATTAAGGTTGCCCCCAGGTCTATAAGAACATTAGAGACAAGGACATTAACAATCTGAATTGAGACAACAGGGTTTCGGGATCAGTATATTTTTCCATAAACACACATCTCGTCATCAACTTTGTTGCCCTACCAAAAAATTGAATGATTTGGGGTTCCAATCTCTTCCTCCTTGGTTTCTTGATACAGAGTTCCTCAATAATCTTAGTACAAATATGGATCTCTTTGATGGCTTGGAGTAGAGGTATCTTAATGAAAATATTATGAAGCTCCAATGCCAAGCTAGTCTCAGGAATAGGCTGACTTCTTTCCATTACTAGCCTCTCTGGGAAGGGAGGCTGGGTGGAAGAAGATGGCAAGGATTCCTCTTCTTCTTTCTCTTCAACAATCACTCTAGGTTGCTTCTAATTTTCTGATGTTACATTCCTTCTCGATCTTAATTGAATATCATGAACCCCACATGGAATAGACTGGTACTCGAATGGTAAAGGTGGGTTTGTTACATAGATCATTTGCACTGCTTTATTATTGTTAGGATTGGGCATAGGTTGAGAAAGCAATTGAGGAGGTCGAAAATGTGGAAGTAAAGGTAATGGTGGAGTAGACTGACTCGGAAGTTGAGGCATTGAATAAGGTGTATGTGTAGATGGGTATGACTGCATGGGTGGCTGGTAGGAATATGGAGAATGAGTTGGCCCTCTCCAACCTTGTTGTCATGGTTGAGAAGGTTGCCCATGCTAATATTGATTCCCATACTGCCACTGTTGATTAGTGTTAGGATAAGAATATGCATGTGAATTATAACCAAAATAGTGCGAAGAAAATTCAGGAGCCATACCTGCACCTACCTGAGGCCAATTTCTTTTTGCTCCCATAGCATACAAGTATTTAGCTTCAGGTTGTCCCCCTGTAAATACAGCTTTAAGTCCTGGTATAGAGGGACATTTTTATGTGACATGGTCTTCTGCACAAATAGCACACTTATTATTTTCTTTCAAATTAAGAGGACACACTTTAGGAGGATTCTTGTCTCTACATCTAGGACATAAAATACTTAATGACTCTTGTTCCTTCATGAGTTTTTGCTGAAATTTTAAAGAGTCCAATTGTTTGGTAACAGTGTTCATTATATCAATTTTCATGTTTTCCATTTTATTTTCTAGTCCAATAATCATAGCATCAGCAGATTTAGTTTTTCTATTTCTGTTTCGAGTTCCTCTACCGGATCTATACTGATTTCTTGAAAATTTCCTGCATAGTTCACAAATTTATTCAAAATTTTGTTGAGAAATATCACCTTGTCCTAATAGATTTAAATTATTTCTAGAATTATTAGTAAATCCTCTTAAGAACAAGGTTCTAGTAGTACTAGAATCAAGCTTAAGTTTCGACCTTTGTAAAATCTACAGAAATATTTCTAAGTAATCTTCAAGAGTTTCATCATCATCCTGTATGATTGTAAAAATCTCATCCTGCATGTCCCAAGTTTTGCAATATTCTTGATATTTAGACAAAAACACTCTCTTCATCTGATCCCAAGAGGCTATAGTGTTTCCTCCTAACCCCATAAACTAGTGTAAAGCTGACTCCTTAAGAGTAACAAGAAATAATCTTAACTTCTAAGTGTTGGTTGAATAATCATAACTTCTACAAAAAATATCAAACTCGAATAAAAAAGAGTCAGGATCTTCATGAACTTTACCATGGAAATGAGGGAGAGTTGATGGTGGCATATTCTTCATTTACACCACAGTATCAGGGTCCACAATCAGAAACACAAAAGTGGATTGTTCTCTACTTAAATGGTTTTCACCAATCCCTCCCACATGATCTTCATGGTCTGCTATTGTTTCCCTTTTGCTCCCAACAGACTGAACCACACCTGAGTTGTTGTCGCCAGAATCTAGGTGCATTGTTCCTGCGTGATGGGTTTGAATTGGATTGGGCTTCTTGCTCACAGAAGGAAACCCAATACGAGAATTGTTTTCAGAATTCTTTCAGCCCTTAGTGAGCTTTGAACCCTTACCTTTTCTAGGCATTCATTTCAAAAAAGAAAGAAAAATAACAAACAACTTCTAATAAAAATGCTGTCAAAAATCAATCAACACGAGTAAAATTCCTCCAAAGAAGCTTTTCCAAACAATACTGCAAAAATAAAGGAAAAATTACCTCTATTGTATAATCAAAAATTTCTTACCAAATCAAATCGCCTCCTAGAAACGGCACCAAAATGTTGGGTGCAAGAATTACACTTAAACAAAATCCTCAACACTTAAATTGTCAACCCAGGGGATTCGTAAACTTAGAGACGAAGCACAAGCAATGCCAGAGCTGGTATGAATATTTCTAATATCAATCCCTACTTTCTTTAAAGGAAATATCACATAGTCAAACTAAAAAGAGAAAAAGGAAACTTGAACCATCAAAATAATCTAAGACTGGAACAAGGAAGAATGCATTTGCAAAAGGGATTTAGAAATAAAGGGGCAATCACTCTAGCTAACTATTGTTTAATTATTGAGTGTGTGTTTTTCTTTTGCAGAGACACTTAGAAGTCTCATTAGATGGGCCTTTTAAACCTGCTCCTTTAGAGATTTCCTTCTTGCACTAATCTGTCCTGCACTATCGCAGTCTACTTGCACTAGTGCAGGAACAGAGATTTATGCAGAGGGTATAAATGGTGTCTTTACTAAAGGTGTTTTACTTCCTACAAGGGCTTGAACTTTTCCAGGTTCAAAGCACTCAGATCTCGTGGCAAGAAACTAGTTCTTTCACCAGATCAGAGCTTCTTGCATTTAGCATTTAATTCTTAAAATAAGTGCTTAGTTACTCCAAGTGCTATTATACTGTGAAATCAAATTGCACACATAAAAATGAATGTTTTTTATTTTGACAGAGTGTAGAAATAAAGAAACAATCCATATACATTTATCCTGTCATAAAGTGTTTAATGAAAGAAAGAAAATTGTGGGAAGTAAACTAGAAAGGTTTGCTGCATCACACCAACGTGCACTGGTGCAGGTTCATTTCTCCTACTTGGACCAGACGACGAAAACCAACCAAACAAAACTGTAGAAAAGGAATATCACACCAATGTGCACTGGTGCAGGTTTATTTCTCCTGCTTGGACCAAGCGGGAAAACCAATATGAAATCAGGTGTAGGAAAAGAAAATTTAGCTACTTCACACAGCGGATCTGCTTTCACTCAGATAGGAATGCATGTGCTTGAAATTAAACCACACTTGAAAACATAAACACAAATTACAAGAAACGCGAAATAGGGTAAACGTGCTAGGTTGGTTGGTCCCTAGCCAACTAGCGCGTTTCCCTTTCAAATAGAAATGTTGCTCGGTACTTTAATCAATTCATCAGCTTTCAAACACATAAATGCAATTTATAAAAAGTGAGGCGGAGCTCCCTTTCTATTAATTCACTAAGGAAAATACATTCATGAATACATAGTCTAGCCCAGATTCGGGCGATAACAAAATACAGAAACCTATTACCACCTCCCTGGCTGTGTCTCTTTTCTATACAAAACTTATATCAAAAACTATCTCATCCTATTTACATTCTTCATTATATATATCTTTGGCCGAAGGCCAAAAAGATCGTTTAACCAATTGCATAACCATATGCAGAATTTAGCTTCTGGGCCTTCTAAATTAGACAGTTTAACAAAATAGGCCGTAGCCAATCTCCAGCTGTTCGTTCTTCATAAATTCAATCTTGGTTGCATTTGGATCGACCTTGCTGTCGTGGCTGGAGCTCGACTGCCTTTAGATCTATCTTGTTGTAGTGGTTGAAGCTGCTCAAAACGAGGCAGTGATCAAGGAGATTCGGATCTACTGCAAGGATTTGTTGTGCTGGCACTGGTACAAGATCTGATCCTACACTAGGATCAGCGGTCACGGTAAGCACTTTGACTACCAAATAAACTTTGGAGATATCGATAAGTTACAAAGAGTGATTATAAGCAAGAAATCATGTAATAAATAATTAATTAATGTTAAGTTAAGTTAAGAATATGAAAAATAAAATGCATACGAAATATGTCACCGTTTTGGACTTGTGCAAGATGAGGGTGTATAAGAGAGGTAAAACAACGATGAATGGTTATGATTTAGGAATGGGAAAATGGAAAAGAGAGAGAAAATTAGGGGGCTAACAATATTTTAGTGTCCTTAGACTCTTGGGAGCACCGTGTTGATTTTATGATCTTAACCCCAAAGAACATTCTAGGAGGATATCCCCTTATATTAGGAAGACCTTGGCTGGCTATAGCTGATGCCTTCATTAGTTGTAGATCTAGTGATATGTATATCTCTAATGCTAATTCAACTTAGAAATTCACTCTATATCCTCCAGCTAGAACAATCATAGAGATAGATGACAAAGAATGGATTGATGATGAAAATGATATTCAGCCTCTCTTTACTATTTCAACCATTAGTGAAGATAGTCAGATCTTAAATACAATGAAAAATTTTGAATCATCTCCAGAATATGAACATGATCAATTTCAGGGAAAATCCAATATTGAATATTTGTCATCTAGGCAGATGTCCCTTTATTCTATGGAAGAATTTGGTAGCTCTACAGTTGAAATATTTCCAGGGAAAACATAGAACATAAACAATAACTTGGAAAAATTACAACAGGAAAAGCTAATTATAACTTTACAATAACATTCTTCTGCATATGCATGGGAATACATTGACATGAAAGGAATTAGTCCTAAGACTTGTATACATCACATCTACATTGAGGAAAATTGTAAACTTATCAGACAACCTCAAAGAAGGATGAATCCAAATCTTAGGGAAATTGTGAAAGAGGAGTTGCAAAAATTATTGAATGTAAACTTCATTTACCCAATTTCAAACAGCCAGTGGGTTTCTCCTCTAGTGATTGTGCCTAAAAATAACGGTACATGGAGGGTATGTATTGATTATCGAGAATTGAATAAAGCTACCCTGAAATATCATTTTCCTTTGCCCTTTATAGATCAAGTGTTGGATACATTAGCAGGTAAGAAGTATTTCTCATTTTTGGATGGTTTTAGTGGTTACAATTAGATTCAAGTAGCACCTGAAGATCAAGATAAAACCACATTCACCTGCCCATGGGGAACTTATGCCTACCAAGTACTCCATTTTGGATTGTGCAATGCACCTGCAACATTCCAAAGAGAAGTACTAGGAATTTTTTCTGATCTAATACATGATTGTGTAGAGGTGTATATGGATGACTTTATAGTTTATGGGAATACATTTGAAGAAGCTTTAGAAAATTTGGAAAAAGTTCTTAAAATATGTAAGGAAGCAAACCTTTCACTAAGCCATGAAAAATGTTTTATGATGTTTACAAAAGGGATTATTTTAGGACATCCCTTTCAGGAGATGGAATTAAGGTTGATAAACCTAAAGTTGAAGTCATCTCTAAATGATCAATTCCAAGTTGTCAAAAGGATGTTAGAAGTTTTCTAGGATTCATGGGATACTATAAATGGTTTATAGAAAATTTCACTAAACTAGCATCCCCACTCTTCAAATTACTCACAAAAGATTTTGAATTCAATTGGAATCTTGATTTCAGTTGGCATTTGAGACTTTAAAAGAAAAAATTTCTAAGGCACCCATCTTGAGAGGCCCAAATTGGAAACTACCTTTTCACATTTCAACAGATGCTTCAGATACAGCTCTAGGAGCTGTATTAGGACAAAAAAATTTGATCCCCTATGCCATCTATTACACAAGAAAGAATTTGACTCCCACTGAGTTAAATTACACTGTAACTGAAAAGGAATTCTTAGTTGTTGTTCATGCTATCAACAAGTTCAGACATTATGTAATAGGATATGAAACCTTTGTTCATACAAATCACTCTACAATTAGGTACTTAATGAATAAACCTATTACTAATGGCAGAACTACAAGATGGTTATTACTCCTGCAAGAATTCATCATCATTGTTTTAGACAGACCTAGAAAACAAAACACGGTTTCTGATTTCTTGTCTAAAATTCAAAATATCAAAGATGACAATCCAGTTGAAGGTAAATTTCCTGATGAATATCTTTTTGCAGTAACTACTCAGACCCCTCGGTTTGCAGATATTGCCAATTACTTAGTCACGGGAAAATTACCTTCACACTTGTTTCCTAAGGATAAAAGAAAAATCATTCAATCATATGCAAGTTACTCATGGATAACTAATGAATTGTATAAAACAGGTCCAGATCTCATGATCAAAAGGTGTTTGAGAAGATGAAATGCCTAAAATTCTTAAGGCATGTCATGATGAACCTTGTGGTGGAAACTTTGCTGACAAGAGGACAACCTATAAAATCCTTCATTTAGGATATTATTGGCCCTGCATCATCAAAGATGCCAAAGAATATGTCAAAAGGTGTGATAGCTGCCAAAGGGTAGGGAAACCTGCTCCTTCAAATGAAATGCCACTACAAACTCAGGTACTCATTAAACCTTTTGAAAAATGGGCCTTGGATTTTGTTGGACCAATTAATCCTCATTTAAACAAAAGAAGTATATTTTGGTATGCACCGATTATGTCACCAAATGGGTATAAGATAAAGCATTACCTTTTGCTAATAAAAAATCTGTAGTTGATTTTCTTTTTGAGGACATCTTCACTCATTTTGGTGTTCCAAGATAAATTGTGATAGATCAAGGAAAGACTTGGGGAAGAATACAATATAAAACATAGAAAGTCTACTACTTACCATCCACAAGAAAATGGTCAAGTTGAATCTACCAATAAGGTGATTGAAGGAATTCTCTCTAAGATTGTACATCTACACAGAAGAGATTGGGCAGAAAGGCTTCCTAAAGCCTTATGGACCTATAGAACTACATGGAGTAACACAACAGGACATACTCCTTATGATCTTGTTTATGGGAAGCAAGTCATGTTCCCAATAGAGTTTCAAATCAGAACCTTCAAGATGGTAGTCCAATCGGGACTGGATTTATGAGAAGCACAAAAACATAGATTGGAGCAACTCGATGAGCTTGATGAAATCAGGTGAGATGCAATTCAAAGAACCAGTTTAGTCTAGCAGCAAAGGGCTAAATGGCATGATAAGTATATCAAGGAGAAGAAGTCCCAAGCAAGGGATTGGGCACTTTTGTTCAATTCAAAATTCAAAGATTTTCAAGGAAAGTTTCAGACTCAATGGCTTGGGCCATATGAGACTGAAGAAGTATTTAATAATGGAGCAGTGAGAATAAGGAAAATAGATGAAAGAAATGTACCTCTTCTTGTGTGTTAGTGTCGGTATCTTCATCCCTCCGTCAAAGATCAAATCCTCTTGTTGAATTTCATATTAGGTGTCCCGCCTAGTCATTTGCATTCCATTAGGCGCATGGATCGTCTGACGGTAGTGGCGTTCCTATAGTTTCCCTCATGTCATTTACCAGCTGGTTCATATTTATTCATTTAAAAAATACACATTCTTCTTTTTGTCTTAAAGATTGCAAGAGTCTTTTAGGGTTTCATTATCATTTAGGTCTAGGGTTTCATTAGGGTTTCATCAAAAAGTGTGTCAAAATGTCCAATAAGCACCAACAGGCACATGAGGAGGTTCCAGCATCAATAAATTTATCATCAAGTGTTTCGAAGATGTTCCTTTCCTCAAAACTCTGGCAAAACAAGCAAAGCTTAGGTCATTTAGTTCATCACAAAATTCAAATGAAGTGAAAAGTCCAAAAAAACAGAGTTTGAAAATAAAGTCATTTGCAAAACATTATGAAAGTGGGTTTGGAAAAATTAAATTTGAAAAGCTCCATGTATAAATCATTTCTCCAAATGTTTAAAGCTCATTTGCACTCCAAAAGCAAAGAGAAGCAAGGCAAAGCGATTTTGGTGAGTAAGAGGCAAGTTTGGGTGAAAATCGTTGCAAATTATCAACGTAGCGCATTGGGCAGGAGGCGCGATTCACTCACCAGGCATGGCGCACTGGGCCTCAGACTCCTGTGTTATTTTGCAAGGGCATGGCGCATACGCAGGGTGCGGCGCACACAGCGAGAGGACCCGAAAACTACCAAAACTCGCTCAAATCGCTCAAAAGCGCGCGGATTTTCCTTGTTACAAGTAGGTATAGCCTCCATCATTGTTTTTTATCTAAGTTTGGTGCTTGCTTCATGGTGGTTGATGAATGGTAATTGTTTAAAGAAATCAAACCCTACAATTTGAAATTCCTCAAAGAAAGTTGCCACCTAGGGTTTTGATTAACTGTTTTGCCACCAATTTCATTCCTTTACCCCATTTTTCCTATTGATTTCATTATTCCCTAAGTTCCCCTACCCCCTATATTCATTAATCCCCTATCCCAAGTTCCCTTTCCCAAAATCCCAAATGTAAATTCCCAAACCCTAATCCTATACAAAAACTCCCAAAACATCCCATATTTCCCTAATTAAAATCTATCCTAACAGTCCCAAAATTCCCCACTATTTTTCCCTCCCCTTACAGTCCCTCATTTCACTGTTTTCCCTTGGTGGCAGAGGTCAAACACATCATCAAAGGCAGTTCAAGACAATTTGACATATTAGCACCTATTTCTCCAAGACAGTTTACCTACCAGTAGCCATGACATCTGATCCTTGATATGATTATGAAGAGGAGACCCAAAGTGACACACCCACAGAGGGACATGCATCCAAGAGGCCTCATAGAGGTGACAAACATATTAGAGAAGAACCAACCACTCTTCCTGAGTTACAGGCCCGCCCACTTGCCATCTCTTGTTTCCAACATCAATCATGTTATGAATTTTGTGAGAAGGTTGCTAGCATTCAGTTTCATCATGAGTTGGCCCACTTATTTGTGCTGCATTTACATGATGGTCAGGCCACTCTAGCTGGTGTCACTTTCACATTAACACCAAAATTCATTTCACTAGCAACCGGTATTCCCAATGTTGGAGAACAATGGAAAAAGAGGCAGCAAATTGACCGACAACATTATGAACTGTACATCAAACCCAGTTTTTTGAGACAGCTCAAAAGAGTGTTCCCTTTTCAGTACCTCAAAGATAAATATGCTCCTGTAATGAAACTGATCATGAAGTATTTCAGCTGTGAGGGCCGATTCTCCCGTTTATATGCTTATCATATTAGGCTGCTGATGCATTTTACCTAGGTACGGATGATGAACATTCCTTACTTCATGTGCCGAAATATCGAGAAGATGACCACTCTAGTGCAGCACAAGACTCCTTAGCAGTAGTTTAACAGTATTTACCATTTTTCTCTCATTAAAATTTTGGTCGTCCATCAGCTTGGCTTGCAGGGCATCACTTGGGATGACTTCATCTCTCGTGAGTTTTTCAGAGCTCCTCAGGGACCTTCAGAGACTTTGCATGAGACAGGTGGACCTTCTTACCAGCATGAAGGTCATGAGACACACACTGTTACTATGCTGATACTTATCACTTATCAAAAGGGCACTAGACAGTTGTTCGCAGCAACAAAACGAGTATTATCTCCACCTGGGGTGGAAGGGGTCTCGCTTCCGACATCAGTACCACAGGTTCAGGACAAAGGCAATAGGCCACTATAGGAGGAAGGACCATCAGGTGAGCGGGAGACTGATTTCATTCTCATTGAGGGTGATGATACAGATATGGGCCCGCAAAGTGAAAATCTTAGAGAAATCATCCAGGAGCAGTAGGCAGACATCAATGCCTTGTCCCTCAACTTGGAGACGGCCAAGTGGACAATAAAATATCTGGAGCAAAGAAATAAACAACTTGAGGATCAACAAGCTATGATGGAATTACAAATCATTAAAGAAAACCAGCAAGAAATCAAGAGAGCGTAAGGCAAGTTGACACCCATTGAGAAAAAGGACGAGGACCGGGAATATGTGTTGGAGAAAGTGAATAATTATTTGGGGAAATTGCTGGAGAAGGCCAATCAAGAGAAAACAATGCTGAGGCACATGGCCTATCATTACATGGCGAGAAATATGAGTTCCAAGGCAAGAATCAGGAGCTTAAAGGCAAAATTAAAGAATGCATCAAAGAGGCGAAAAGAGCATGATTGACTCGGGATATTGGATGAAGCTTCCTTGGATAGAGAAGGCTTAGCCCAAATTTCAAGATATTTGGGGCATTTTTTGTATTTTGGCAAATTTTGGCACAAAAACTAGAAATTCTGCCTTATGTGCCGCACCACGTGGCACTCGCTTTTGCTAGGAGGCTCCAAATGAGAAAAACTCAACATATTTGGATTTGTCATGAAAATTTATGCTTGCCTACCTATGGTCAAGAAATTTGGGTAGGTTTTGAGCCCTCAAAAAGGTCAAAAACACTCAAAAAATGACATTTCTACCCCTATTTTGACACACAGGAAGTAGTCTTGGGAGATTTGATTTTTGACAGGGCAAATGAAGGCCAAATTGAAAAATTCCACTTAGGTTGGAAAGTAGATAGGTAGACCTTTCCAAAAAGAAAACTTGGAGTGAATTTGGACACCGGGAAGCCCTCCAAAAGTGGGTCCAAATAGGCGTTATGCGTAGAGAATCATGTGCGGCGCATAGAGGAAAATTTGCCAATTTGACCAAGTATTGCTCTGTTTTTCGCCCAGTTTTGGTTAGTTTGACTTTTTCACTTTCTTCATGGAAAATTATGATGTAATTTCATGTACATTGATGGATCATGATGTAAATACGTCTAATTTTCACTTAGTATGGTAGATTCATCTGTTAAAAAGTTGTTTGAAACTGAATGGATCAGTTCCCTAACTTCTAGAGGCATGTTGTTCCACTGCCTGATTTCTAGTTCTTAGTTTAGAATCAGTTGGATCAACTCCTAAACATGTGAGCCCGACCCCTAGAGGCTAGGATGAGCTATGCTTTGTCTATATTATGTATTTTTTCAGCCATTACAAGGTTTGGACTTTTGAGAAAGCCTTGAGCTTCATTGTACATTCATATCAACATTTTGGCAAAGGAATTGAGGCCAGGGTTTGCAGCACTCTTTGGGATCCATGTGGAAATTTGTCTTGGTACAGTGCTTTCTTTTGTAATTTTGAATTTGTTTATGTATGCCATTCTCTATCTTATTTCTTCTTAACTAAACAAACAAGAGTGTAAGTAGAATCCATTGAAAATGTAGTGCTCTACTTGAAGTTTGCTTTAGTTTCTTGATGTTTTCAGCTGTTTGGAGAGGATCCATGATTTGCCTTGCCCTCTTCAGCTCCTCACCTATCTACTCCTTCCATCTCATTCGATTTTAAGTGCCAAAAACAATTTCCTACCTTGCCCCACTGAGACCTCTGCAGGACTGTGCCTCATTCCTCGCACCCAAAATCTGCCTTCTCATATGAGCCAGCAAAATCATCATTCATTCAATCAAACTCTTGCACACATATACCTAGCCTAAGATCAGTAGTTAAATCAGTCATCTCAAACCCTTAGTGATCATAATTTGCCGAGATTGACCCGGAGAGAGCCCTCTACTGACCTGGTAGGGCTAGCTACTAGGCTGAGCATGGTTTGATGTGGACCTAGAATCTTACCTTTTCAGCCTGAGGTAAATCTAAGCTCTAACATTGTGAATGGTCATCAGTTGAAAATATGTCATAAGACAATTTCAAGAGGATTTTGTCAAAATTTTCCAAAATAACATTGAAATGAAGTTGGTGAAGAAGAATTCTTCTTCTCCACTAACTTAGCTTTTTCCTGTATATGTATCTAGGAAAAAAAACATAAAAAATAATAATAATAAAATTTATGAATATGAAAACCAATTGTTCATTGGCATACTTATACAAGAAATACAGGGTGAAAATTAGATATTCTGACATCCTATATTTCCCATTTTCTTTCTGTAATAAGTAGTGACATAAAGCTACATTCATTTGCAGTTCCTAATCTGCAAATTCATTTCATTTCATTCCATTTCACTTCACTTTCATTGTTATATTCCATTTCCATTTCATTTCACATTCATGTTCCATAGCCATACTTCATTTTTATCATATTCTGCAGCTAATTCCATTCCGCAACTAATTTGATTTTGCATCCATATCTCATTCCACAACTCTGTTCCAAACAGATAATGATTGCAAGGAATTGAAGAATCTTGTTTTTGAAGACCGATATGCTAAAAAGGGTATCTGCGGATCAACATCAAAGAAAACAACAAACGAAAAGGTTAATTTCTAAGAGGTAGAGTGCAAAAATTTATTTTAAATAGAAAGGTTAGAACATAAAGCATATATAATATGGGTATTCATATGTTTCCTTGACAAATCATCATTTGATTTGATTGCAATCTCCATCATACTACATATCCGCCACATCCTCCATATTTTGTCACATAACGGTCCATAATTAACTCCCTCATTGTTTTTAACGGTCATGACTACGACGTGACATACTTGTCCACGTTTCTCCAAAACCCCTACCATTTACTTATTTCATACAAACCTGCAATTATTTTCACCATATTCGCAATCAGTCTATTTCATAAACCATGAAAGTAATTATGAAGATTGAAGAACTCTGCATAGTAGAAGGCATGGGGCTAATTGTCAGATCAGAACCGGTAGGAGAAAAGTACATGGAAGGATACCCATAGCTCAAGGAAACGTTGCAGAAAGCTGGATGGCTCAAATTCATCGAGAAATTTGATGGTTTACATAAGGAGATTACAAAATCCTTTGCTAGGTCTTGATGGCACAGAGGTAGAAATTGGAGATATTAAGTCTGCAATAATTGAGTCATTCATAACTGAGGCTACAAAACTTCCAAGGCAATGTGAAAGATGGTTCAAAAACAAGGAATTCGACAGTGAATTGTGGAAAGTAATACTCAAAAACCCAAGTATGGATGTCTCTGTTTTTAAAAAAGGAATTCCCATTTCAGCTCTTAAAATTAAGTGGAGGAACATGCTTTTGATATTACATAAATTTATCACCTGTGAGGGGAGATTTGGTTGCATGTATGTCTACCATATCTGTTTACTGATGAATTTCCTAGAAAATGGAGAAATCAATCTTCCTTTCTTCCTGCTAAATAGTTTAAGAAGGATGGCCTCAAATGTGCAAAAGAAAATAGAGTTCATAGATACAACCATGTATCATCATGGGTTGATAAAGATATTGATTGAGTTTCATTTAAAAAGAATAGGAGATACCTGGGAGAATTTCCTCATTAGAAACCATTTTAAAGAAGCACCAGAGTCACCTAAAGAAGATAATGTTAGAAGAAGCAGAAGAAAGAAGACTGTATAACTATTAAAAACAGACCTAATTCTTCATTACAGAAAGATGATGAAAAATTAATCTCTAAAGAACTGATATAAATTAGGAAGCAAATCAGGGCAAGAGGAAAAATAAGAAAGGAGAAAAAGGTCATAGGTGAGGAGAATGTAAGTCATCCACAACCTAGAAGAGGCTCTAGACTCCAAGGTTTCGTAAAGAAAACATCTTCAAAATTGACAGAGTTTATAAACTTAGATAAGGAAACCCAAGAAACATCTCTTATTAACATCCCTTCTACACACAGTCCTCAAAATTCTCCTGATCATCATTTTGAAGGTAGCCCAAGCAGAAGATCTCCAGGCATAGCCCCAGTACAACAACAAATATATGATTATATAGAATCAATGGAGAAGAGAAGTGCCTCAATGAACCCAGAACCTTCTATCAATCCACAAGAAATTCTAATTGACTCTCTCAAACAGGAAATTTATGAATTAGAGATATTGAACAAACATATCAAACAGGAGAATAAAACCTTGAAAGAACAAAATAATTTAGACAAGGCAATTCATGATAATATCATTCGGCATCTAGGACTGTGGTATAATAAAAACAGGAAGTTGAAAAGAAATAATAAGATTCTAAACAGAACAGTCATTAACCTCGAGTACAGGCTTCTTATGAGAAAACCTAGAATGACAGTCACTTCAAAGAAGAGCAAAAGAAGAAAATTGGATGCACTAGCAGAGGTGTTTGAGAAAATGCATTAGAGAAGAAGAACTCACATTTTTGGCAAATTGCATGAGGACATGCAATGATTTTACAATGGGGGTATGTTGAACCTCATAATTACCTTCTCCTTGACATTTGTTCTCACATTTTTCTTCCATCTTCTCATAAGACTACAGACCCAATCAATGATAAATGCTAGGTTTTGTCTTAGGAAAGCATTAAAATGATCAACATATTATATTTTCATGTTCTTGCTATTTTAATAGATTTTTTTGCAAATTAGCTACATAACATAGCCTATTCTACAGCGAACTGAGGATTCTATAGCTACTCTCATGGTTTGGCAGGTTACAGGTGTCAAATGAAGAACTAGGCCACATGGGCATTTCCATAATCATCTCCACATGGATTCTATCCTATTCACTCGGTCCAGATTTATAGAAAAGTGCGCCTAAATTCATGGTCAAAGATGGAGTCAAATACGTGATCTAGAAGCAATAAGACTCTTGATTTTCTCTTTCGTAGCTAATCAAGAGTCTAACAGTTTTGTTGAAGATTTAATTCGAATTAGCCACCTGTAACTGTCAGAAGTTAAACAGTCCTATTATAATTCGAATTAAGCCACTTGTAGCAAGTTTTTCATGTTAGATTTAATTCAAATTAGCCACTTGTAGCAAGTTTTTCTCATAACAGTTATGTTATTTTCCTATAAATCTCGGTTGCATGAAATCGAAAAGTTGGTATATAGAAGGAATTACATTTAGGTTTTTGTTGATACTTTCTATTCAGACTTCGTTTTGTTCATAATACAAACATTGTGTTTTCAATGATGGTTTAAAGTTCATTCTTAACTAGCTAGCATTCCAACCACATCAGCTACAGAGGACCCCTGCATTGAAGGAGGTTTTTCACTTGTTGTTTTCAATTTAGTTTCTATTACTCTGTTTTCAACAGCTCTATTTTATAATTTAGAATGATGTTTCATTTCAATTTTAACCAATAGTGTAAGGGTAGAATCACAACTGTGTAGCCTTGTTCTTCTAAAATATTTTATGGGAAAATGACTTTGCTTCCAAAACTGAATTAAGCTTGAAGTAATAAGAATACACAGTTTCTTAGTTTTCTTACTGTTTTGTTATTCATTCTCTTAGAATAAAACTGTCAATTAATTGTGTTAATAGATGTTTTCAAAAACCATTTCAAAATGATGATGACCCTAACTTAAATGGTTAAATATCTAATTCATAAAGTGATTGAATTTATTCAGTATATTGTTAGTTTTACATACTTTTACCTTTTCTCTGCTTTCATATACTTACTTAGATGCATCTCTAATATTCCAAAAAATCATTTCAAAGAGATTGATTTCATCATATTCTGAAATTGAATGGTTGAATGTTTAAATGAATGAAATTACTAAGTAACCTCCTGCATCAATTTCACTTTTAGTTTTGAGAATTAGATCCATGGATTAGGACTAATGATAAAGGTAAGATAGATGCTTTGTTTTCTTATTAGGTTCTAACTAGCCAGATAGTTCTTGGTCCATTTTTAGGAAATTAGATTAACATAGGAATCTTCCCTTTCCTTTAAAATTCATTAGATCCATTTAAATTTTCTTATAGATTGTACATTCTTAGACACCAAAGAACAGAAACCCCCAAAACAAACATAAAATACAAAACAATGAAGTAAGAGAAAGGTTAACTAAGCACATATAGTGCATAACACTTCATCAATTTACAAACCTCGGTTGATAATTTATGCAAGCAATTTAGGACACTAAATTGACTAAACATATGGTATATATATATTGATGTATCAATGACTCCTTCCTTGTAGAAACAACTTATTCAACGAAAGTGAAATATAAAGAATTTTTTTGCATGATTTGAGTCAAAGTCCCACATAACATCATACGTCAACACCCCCACTAAATACTTTAACAAAGCACTAATGAGACTCATTATTGAATAACTATATGGGCCTTAATTGGCCTTAATTCGCCTCCTAGCTTTTCTCACAACTTATTGCATACTTTTGATTATATTTTGTTTATGAAATGAGTTAGAGTTGGATATTTGGCTTTGTGGTCTAATGTGCACATAATGCAAGAGTAAAGGATAAAAGCAAGGAGAAATGTAGGTATAAATGATAAAAGCAAAGAACTATAGAAAAGAGCTTGGTCAAGACTCGAATGGGACAAGGTAGAGGAATTATAGGAGGTTAATCCTCCTCATCTACTACCCCTCCATTTGAATATTCCTCCATCAACGCGGAGTGCAAACAGGCACATCATGAGGACTAAAAGACAACCAAGCAAGTGAAAAGGACAAAAAAAAGTTTATTTTGAGTTGGGAAGCAAACCACCCTAATTTGGAAGGAAGTTGTTAGAGACTTCAAATGTATAAATAGAGAGGCTTGGGACCTCATTAGGATTAAAACTTCATTTGTAAAACTCTGTTTTATTTATGAACGGCAAAGACTTGTGAATTTTATCTGTAATCCATGGTTTCTATAATGAAAATAAGTTATGTTTAAGTTGGCTCTGAGTTAAACTTCAAGGGCTGAAGCTCTTGGGTTAGGGCCCGACCCAAGCGGCAACAACTCCTCTTTACTGTATTGTTATTCTAGCATAGAGTTCTGTTAAGTTTACTTGTTAAGTAGTTTCATGGTTTGCTGATTCATTTGCTTCAGTAGTTTCATGGTTTGTTGATGCATTTGCTCAAGAAGTTTCTCGCTCTGATTCATTTGGTTAAGCGACTTTATGGTTCTGTTCATTTATTTAAATAGCTCCATGTTTCTGTTCATCTGTTTCAGTAGTTGCATCTGTTGTAGGTTACTTTCATTTGTGTTTTTAATTCACAGGTTGGATTAGAGGAAAAGATTACTATCAAGTTGTCTGCAGGTGTCTTGAGCTCATCTTCTCCCTCTAGGACCATGACTTGAGTAGAGACCCTCCAGCAACCTCAAAAACAAAGTTTATGGTGCTTGCATGGGCTATGGAGTTCATTTTATAAATTAAATTAATTGCTTTCTCGCACTAGTTTTCCCTGTCATTTTCATTTGAAACTGCCTCCAGCATGTTCCTCATACATCACTTCCTCGCCCTCCAGTCACTAACAAACTTTCACAATCATCGTCTGATTCACTATTTTCTCCAACTGCTGACTCGTGTGGAGTCCTCCACTTATTTTATGCACTGTTAAATCCCAACCATTGATCTGACTTGTCAGATCCGACAGCTATCGCACACCTGCTCACCAACCCGCTTGGTCAAATCTCCACCATAGATCTACCTTGCCAAATCCGACGACCTTCGTGCGATATTGCGTGGATTTTTGTCTGATCATTATCTGCCCGAGGGCACGCGAAATGAGCAGTTTCCCCATGCTACGTGTCACCCGAGGAGGCTAATCACGTAAAATTTTAGGAAACCACTTATAGCTTTGAGGGTGCACGATATACTGCTTACCACCCTCTAAACCCACTCCCCCATTTCTGCACGTTCCTTGAAGTGCTCCCATCTCCACTATCGATCTGTTTCCTGATCTGATGACCATCACATCACCTGATCACTTTATCGCCTTAAACTCCTACCGTCGATCTGCCTCTTCTGATCTGACAGTTGTCACTTTACCCGATTGCCAACTAGCTTGGTCGACCTTCGCTGTCCATCTGCTGATTGATTCCACCTGTCCATCTCTTAACTTCACCTTCGCGACATAATCTCAACCGTTCATCCTATTAGTTAACATTGTTCACCCATCTACCTACGTACCCTCCTGCGATCCAATCTCAGTCATTCATTTGCCTTTCACCCACTTGATCCAACGGTTTTTAGGCATTGTTTCTCCCTCACTTCCTCTTTTCACCAATTTGACCTCCCATTGCTTCTTTCGCTTAGACACAGACTCAACTTAGTTTCCATTTTTTACCCCTTACTCTAGTTTTGATGCCCTTTACTTCTGCAACTTAGATAATAGCCTTATATTAGTGTCTATTTTAGCAATTCTACTTAGCATAGTTGTTTAAATTGGTTAGTTAGGTTATGGTTTAGCATTTCATGTTGCTTTTTCATTTCTGTAGTAGAGTAGCTCTCTCTTAGAATAAGGTTTTCTCTCCTTCCATCAAAGAATTAAAGCTTCTTCTGACTCTATAAATAGTGACAACAAGGAGGACCTTCACTTCTACTTGTGCATATAGCACTGTCACCTCCAAGTATGTACGAACCCCAGGTTGATAAGTAAAGTTGGTAGCCCTGAGATTTGCAACATTAATTGTTGCAATATCTAGGCTCATCACTTTTTGGTGTCATTGTCGGGGAGGTGTCTAAGTAGAAGTAATTATGGTTTTCTTCTATTTCTAAGCTCCAACTATCTTTTCTTCTACTTCTAGTCTTCAAACTTTCTTCCATTAGTTTATTTCTGCAAAAGTAATCTAGTTTCCTTCTTTCTTTCAGCTGTCATTATCTACTTTCCTTTCTATTCTACAATTACTTTCTAGCTTTAACAAAATCTTACAAAAACCCAACCCAAAAACATTTCCTTTCATGCCTCGTAGGAATAGGGACAATTCAGGAAAATTCTTGACAAATACCTATTGAAAAGTGGGCAACAAGAAATGCTAAATTTAGAATGTGCTAAAAATAAAATGTCTAAAAATAGTAGTTTGGCCAGTGAGGTCATTGGCCACCTTGGGTGAGAGGTGAGATTGCTAAAAATAGAAAGTTCTAAAAATAGCATTTTTGGGTCCCTTCCTATTTATAGCAGTCCCTGGTCTATCTAGAGGAAGTAAAATCAAATTTGGTCTTAACAGCAGTTTAAAATATTAACTGATTAATCTCCATGAGTTAATTAGTTGGAAAAATTAAACTTGAAGTATTTGTGAGAACATGCAAATTAGTTGTCCCACTGATTGAGGAATTTATTCTTTATTCTCTCCACTGATTGAGGAATTAAGTATGAGTTCTATAATGAGAGAATCAGTTCACTTAGTTCTAACTAGTCAAGTCCAGTTAGATTACTTTAACAAGTTGTTAAAATAATAAAATATAGTTTGTTAATGCTTGCATGCATGTGGCAACTATTATTTTAGATAACTGAGGATTCATTCATGGATAACTATTGCATGTCAGTTCTGTCAGAGACCCAGTTGAGATCAGATGAGGGAGAGTGTACTATCATATGCTTGGATCTTCTCATGGAATATTCCTTGCATGCATGAGGAACTAGTGTCGTCAAGGATTGTGTAGTTGGACCTATGGTTGGCAGCAGGTTTGATTTGGGGCCAATGCTCATATGTTATGAATTGGACCCCAATCAAAATTACGCAAGGAAATAGGGGATTGATGGATGGCTACCTACATGTTGAGGCATAGTGACTCTATCATCTTCATCTTTTGATTACAGGAAGTACAAGATAGCTCTTGAGCTGATATTTTTTGTAAACAGAAGAGGATTTCCACTTGATTGATTATACAGTGTTGGGGGTTTTATGCTGGTGCTTTCCCTAGTGATATATCTGTGTTATGTGTGATTATTTCTCTTGATCAATTATATGTGTTTATGGTTGATGTTGCTCATGAAATCGATTTTGCTTCCGCTCAATGGTTTGTAGAAGTAGATCATGTGTTTTGCTTTAGTACATTGCATTACCAATTTGATCTACACGTGAAATTTCTACATGGTATCAGAGCATAGTTAATCAAGCAAGGAACAATATAAAAACAAGAAAAAGAAAGTCACAGTTTATTATTCGGGATATAGATATCTAGTTCTCATCACAATTCAGATTTCATCCAGATGGCCTTCACTGGGTTGAGTCTTGAGTATGCCCTCGATGGCAGCTCAAACTACATAGCTTGGAAGGATTGCATGGAGGCAGTATTGGAAGATAATGGCATTAAGGACTTCATTGATCAAGATGTCCCCAAGCCTACTAATGCTACTCGGGCTGCAGACTGGAAGTAGAACATGGCTAGAGCCAGGAGAATCATCCTAGAGGGAGTTCGAGATCACATAGTCTCGAGCCTCCATGGGAAGGAGACTCTGTTTGCAATGTGGAAAACATTGAAAGATTTATATAAGAATAGCAGTGATTAGAGGAAGCTAGCACTAAAGGAAAAGCTTCGAAAGATCAAGTGTGTGAAAGGCAATATAGTCACTACATTCCTGAACAAGCTCACCAACTACATAGATGAGCTTGCAAGCATAGGGGTCACTACCACCGATGATGATATGGTGAGTCTAGCACTCCTTGGCCTTCCTAAGAGTGGCATAGCTACCAGGACTCAGTGAATGGAAGGGAAAAACTACCAGATTGGGAATGACTATGGTCGGATTTGATGCAGGAGGAGATCAGACGGAACACTAGAGATGGAGCTTCTTCATCAAAGAATGATGATGAAGAGAACTTGGCTTTAGCATCTAAAGCTAAGAAAGGGAAAGGGAAGGCATCCCAATCCAAGTCTTCTCAAAGAGGGAAGAAGTTTGACAAGTCGAAGATGAGATGCTTTCATTGTCATGAGTTGGGTCACTATGCTACTAGTTGCCCAAAGAGGAAGAAGTCCAAGAAAGGTTCCTCCAAGGAATCTGATGGTGATGCTCTAGCTTCACAATTTGAGATGGATTTCTCACTTATTCCATGCATGGTTTCATCCAACATGGGATGTTTTTGGTACTTGGACAGTGGAGCTTCTTTCCACATGTCAAGTGACAAGACTATTTTGAACACTTTGGAGAAGGATCTCCATATACGGATCGAGATGGGCGATGACGGAAAGTACCGCGTCTTAGGTGAAGGTACGGTTGTGTTTCAGAGGGAGCATGGTTCTCCCCTCTCTCTTTCTAATGTTATATATGTACTAGGGCTGAAAAAGAATCTTGTGTCCATTGCTTTGCTTGAGGATAAAGGCTATGGTGTAGTCTTTAGTTTAGGAAAGGTTTTCCTAAGGCATATAGGCAATGGATAGACCAAACAGATAGGGATTTGAGTGAAGAATCTCTATAAGTTACAGGTAGAAGATTGTGCTGCTTTGAGTTCCAAAGAAGAGGTGATGCATGGCCAAGATATTGGCGAGTTATGGCATAGGAGACTGGGCCACTTGCATCATGGGGCCTTGAAGATCATGCAGTAAATTTCTATCGGATTACCCAAGTGCAAGCTAGAGCAAGTGAGCACATGCAAAGGTTGTACTTTGGGTAAGTATGCAAAATATTCTCTTCATGATTGGGATGGTAGAGCAAGAGCAGTTCTAGAGCGAGTTCATTCAGATGTATGCCAGCCCTTCTCTACAACCTCCATCAGAAAGCAAAGGTATTATGTTATTTTTGTTGATGATTTTTCTCATAGATGTTGGATCTACTTCATGCAAAAGAAGTATCAAACCTTCTTGAAGTTTTGTGATTTCAAAGCTTTGGCAGAGAAAGAATCATAGATGAAAGTAAAGGCCTTGTGAAGTGATAACAGTGGAGAGTATATTTCCCAGTAGTTTAAGGACTTATGTGTTTCAGAAGGAATTAAACAGGAACTCGCGGTACCTCATAACCCACAATAGAATGGGGTGGCTGAAAGGAAGAACAGATCTATTGTGGGCGCAGCTCGATCGATGTTGCATGACCAAGGCCTACCACTTCATCTGTGGGCTAAGGCATGCAATACAGTAGTATATCTTCAGAACAGAAGTCCTCATCATATTTTTGGGATGAAGACACCTATGGAGGCTTTTTTGGGGAAGAGACGAAATGTGAGTCACTTCTGCATCTTTGGATCACCAGTCTTCTATCATGTGACCAAAGATGCTCGGAAGAAGCTAGACCCAACAGCTAAGTTGGGAATACTTGTGGGGTACACGGGTACACCTCACAACTATCGTGTGTTTCTACCTGCCAGTCAAGGGATCGTAGTGCGCAGGGATCTAAAGTTCAATGAGTAGAGAGACATGCAAGTATCGCTTGAGAGGGAGCTCAAGTTGCATGGTGATGATAAGGAACTATTAGTTCCTAAGGAGGAGGAGCCTCCTGATGATGTGGAGCAGCCACATGCAGAGATTCTAGTAGTGGAGATCACCACTACTGGAGAGTCTTCCAGAGAGGGGCATAAACACTCACGGGAAGCTGACAGATTGATGCAGGATGCGAGAGAGAATGTGGGGCAACCATCCTCTCAACACAGACAAATGAGATCTCTCGATAGATACAATGACTACATGGCCCTGGTTGGGGAGTGTGTAGCGACCAAGCCTTCTTCTTTTGAGGAGGCAGTGTAGCAGCCAGTTTGGGTGGATGCGATGGTAGAGGAGTATGATTCTATCATGCGGAACAGTGTATGGGATGTTGTTCCTAGACTAGGGGACAAGTCAGTGGTTACTTCCCAATGGCTTTACAAGGTAAAGCAGACAGCTGATGGTAGTATTGAGAAACACAAGGCAAGGTTTGTTGCCCATGGTTTCTCACAGGTTGAGGGGATTGAATATGATGAGACCTTTGCTCCTGTTGCAAGGTACTCATTGATTAGATCGATTCTAGCACTATCAGCACAGATGGGTTGGCAGATCCATCAGATGGATGTGAAGACATCATTCCTCAATGGGGAGATTGAGGAAGAGGTATACATAAAGCAGCCAGAGGGATTTGAGACCTTCGATCGTGAGTCACATGTGTGTCAGCTCAAGCAAGCATTGTATGGGCTGAAGCAAGCACCCCGTGCTTGGTATACCAGGATTGACAACTATTTCATTGGGTTGGGCTTCACCAAGGATGAAGCGGATGCGAACCTCTACCACATCATTGTAGATGGTAAGCTATTGATTATTGTACTTTATGTTGATGATCTAATTTTGATAGGTGATGATCAGTTCATCAAGTCTTGCGAGAAGGATCTTGCAAGAGAGTTCAAGATGAAGGACATGGGCCTCATGCACTACTTTCTAGGCATGGAGGTGTGGCAAAGAGATGGGGAAGTATTTGTGTCTTAAGGCAAGTATGCCAATGAGATACTCAAATGCTTCCACATGGAGATGTGCAAGCCCATGCAGACTCCTCTAGCAGGTAACTGGAGGAAGGAGGATGCTACTTCAAGTGAGGTAGTAGTTGTTATTGTTTATAGGCAGCTTGTGGATTCACTCATGTATTTGATGAACACACCACCAGATTTGTGCTTTGCCGTGAACCAGCTGAGTCAAGCTATGGTTCAACCAACCAAGTTATTTTGGATGGTAGCAAAGCATGTGCCAAGATACCTTAGAGGCAATACACAGTATGGATTATGATACAGGCGAACAAAGGGAGTAAAGCTCCAAGGCTTCACAGATACAGATTTGGCAGTTAGTCCATCAAACATGAAGAGCACTTCTGGAGGAATCTTCAACCTTGGGTCAGCTGCAGTTTCTTGGTATAGCCGAAAATAGAGATCAATTTCACTTAGCATAGTGGAGGCAGAGTACATGGCAACTATTCAGGCTACATGTGAGGCCATATGGATGTGGAAGATTCTAGTGGGATTGTTTGGTCAAATGATGGATCCTACAATGATATATTGTGATAATCAGAGTTGCATTAAACTCTTTGAGAATCCAGTGTTTCATGACAGGTCCAAGCATATAGATATCTGCTATCATCATCTACCGCATTGTGTGATCAAGAGGATCATGATGCTGAAATACATTTCGACCGAGGAACAAGATGCAGATATTTTGACAAAGGCATTGTCAAAAGGCAAGTTTGAGTTCCACAGAGACAGGATTGGGGTTATTGATAATCCCTTTCTTGTTGAGAGGGAGTGTTGAAAAGTGGGCAACAAGAAATGCTAAATTTAGAATGTGCTAAAAATAGAATGTCTAAAAATAGCATGTCTAAAAATAGCAGTTTGGCCAGTGAGGTCATTGGCCACCTTGGGTGAGAGGTGAAACTGCTAAAAATAGAAAGTTCTAAAAATAGCATTTCTGGGTCCCTTCCTATTTATAGCAGTCCCTGGTCTATCTATAGGAAGTAAAATCGAATTTGGTCTTAACAACAGTTTAAAATATTAACTGATTAATCTCCATGAGTTAATTAGTTGGAAAAATTAAACTTGAAGTCTTTGTGAGAACATGCAAATTAGTTGTCCCACTGATTGAGGAATTTATCCTTTATTCTCTCCACTAATTGAGGAATTAAGTATGAGTTCTATAATGAGAGAATCAGTTGACTTAGTTCTAACTAGTCAAGTCCAGTTAGATTTTTTTAACAAGTTGTAAAAAAAAATAAAATATAGTTTGTTAATGCTTGCATGCACGTGACAACTATTATTTTAGATAACTGAGGATTCACGCATGGATAACTGTTGCATGTCAGTTATGTCAGAGACCCAGTTGAGATCAAATGAGGGACGATGTACTATCATATGCTTGGATCTTCCCATGGAATATTCCTTGCATGCAGGTGTAGAAATTTCACCTATAGATAAAACTGGTAATGCAATGTACTAAAGCAAAACACATGATCTACTTCTACAAAACATTAAGCAGATGCAAAATTGATTTCATGAGCAACATCAACCATAAACACATATAACTGATCAAGAGAAATAATCACACATAACACAAATATATCATTGCAGAAAGCACCAACATAAAACCCCCAACACCGTATTATCAATCAAGTGGAAATCCTCTTTTGTTTACAAAAAATATCAGCTCAAGAGCTATCCTGTACTTCCTGCAATCAAATGATGAGGAAGATAGACTCATTATGCCTCAATATGTAGGCAACCATCCATCAATCCCCTATTTCCTTGCGTAATTTTGATTGGGGTCCAATTCATAACATATGAGCATTGGCCCCAAATCATACTTGCTGTCAACCATAGGTCCAACTACGCAATCCTTGAGGACATGTTGGGTCCCTATAATACTAGTGATTACCCCATTACTATTGTAGTTGTACCCCTTATTAATATTGTTGTGCCCCTATTGCCCCCATATTGTTATTACTATGCCCCATAGAATCCCTCTATTGTTATTTCTGTGGCTTTATATTATTATTGTTAGGTCGGCTGGGTTATGTTGTGACTCTTTAGACTCCTATATATAGAAAGGAGGTTTTGTCATTTGAATGATCCAAGAATTGTTCATTTATGTAATGTAAAGGAGGTTTCCCCCTCGAAGAGGCTGAATTCTAAGGCATTGATCTATCTTTTCTATCTTCTCTTGAGCTAGTTTCATAACATTTGGTATCAGAGCTTTGGATTCTAGGGTTTCGCTGCTCCAAATAGGTCATCATGGCATTTTCGCTATAAATTTTTTCTGTGACGTTTCAGAAGCTAAAAAAAACCAATTTGAGAAGACATCACGCTGAATCTCGGGTCCAAATTTCAAATCTTTTTGCGCTATATTTGCGGAGATATGATCTGAGGAAGTTGGTCTTTTTGCAGACTCCTGAATTACATTCCAAACAGCTGACCTGGGGAAATTCATCATAACTTTTTCTTTGAGCATTGGATTGAAATTTCGTAAGAAGGTGCAGAAAGAGGACAAACTGTAGTTTCTCGTGTATATTTTTTAGAGCCAAAGGTCAAAACAGTGACTCGTGGCACGTCATACAAGTTCGCTCTATTGAACTAGTCTATAACCAAGTCACTGTGGGAGATTTCACATAACTCTTCCTTGGAGAATCCAATTTGGATCAGACTGGTGGAATTAGAAAGAGGACACAGAGGGCTACCACAGGTCGCAATTTCAGAACTGGATGATTTGAAAGCACAGAGATATATCAGAGGCAATATCAAGCTCCTACAAAGTGAAAAAAAGGTGTGTAGATTCTTTTAAATTTTTGCTTAAGATTGGTTTGAAAATTTATTTTGAAGGAATTCAAAGGGCTAGTAGAGCATTATTATCGGTAACTGATGCCCGAGGAAAGAAAATGCAAACACCTAGTAAGGAACCTGAAAGCTCTAACATGACTCATGAAGAAGAGGAAGATATGCTATATGATATATCAAAATTACAAGAACAAGTGCAACAAATGTCACTTGCACAAAAAGCAACAGAATCTAAGATGGATGGTTTAAGGAAAGATGTAGAAGCTAAGATGGATGGTTTAAAGAAAGGTGTAGAAGCTAAGATGGATTGTCTAAAGAAAGGCGTAGAAGCTAAGATGGATGGCATGGAAGCTAAGATGAATGGCATGGACGTTAAAATTGATGGCATGGATGATAAGATGGAAGAATTGAAGATAAATATGAATAAGTTGCTACAAGAAATGGTCACTAATGGTGAAAGGGTACTAAAGGAAACTCATGATGAGAACAAAAGAAATGTTAATCATGATTCCATAGACTCTGATGTTGGATCGAAGACCCACCATATTCCAAAAATCGATATGAGGAAGTTTGATGGCAAGGATCCCGCAACATGGATATTACAGATGGAGCAATTTTTCAATCTCAATAATGTGCAAAACACACAAAAGGTATGTATTGCAACTTTATATTTGGAACCAAATCAGTTTGTATGGTATCAATGGCTTTGCTCTCGTAAACAAATTATCACTTGGGCAATTTTTACAGAAGAATTGACAGCACATTATGAGGATACAAAAAGCAACACTTTTTTAGCCAATTGATAAGTCTCAAACAAAAGGGTTCAATGATGGAGCACATTGAGGAGTTCCAAAAATTGAACATAAGGGTAAAAAATATTCCAGAGGAGCATAGGATTGATGTGTTTATATGGACTTCAAAGAATAATATCCAACATGATGTTCGCCTTTGGGAACCTGATTCATTAGAGAAGGCATTCAGGTTAGTAAGAAAAATGGAAAGCAAAATTATGGCAACCAGGAAGCATACCAGTCACAACTATAAAGATGGAAGTGTTGTTAACCCCAGCCTTCCACAACCTATAAGGTTGACACCACAACAATTGGAAGAAAAAAGAGCAAAAGGGCTTTGTTACAGTTGTGATAGCGAATACACTAAAGGTCATAAGTGTGCTGAAAAGAAATTATTCTACATATATTGTGAAGAGGAAGAAGAAAAGGAGCAAGAAAGTTCAAAAGAAGAGGATATACTCCAGGAACAAAAACCTAGATAAAGAAGAAACGAATCTGACCATATCTTGTAATGCATTGGCTGGAATTACCACTCCTCAAACCATCAAGATAGACAGACAAATCAAGAAGAAAAAGGTAATAGTGTTGATTGATTCAGGAAGCACCCACAGTTTTATTCATTGTAAGGTAGCAAAAGAATTGAATTGCTTCCTATTTCCAGCACCAGAGTGTCAAGTGATGATTGCAAATGGAGGAACAATAAATTGCTCTGAAAAGTGCCATAATATCAAGCTATCCATGGGAGAATAGGTATTGACTAGCCCAATGCTTTCCATTCCAATGGGAAGTGCCGATGTTGTACTAGGAGTTCAATGGCTACAATCCTTGGGTACAATCGCTTTTAATTTTCAAGAACTTTTCATCAAATTTTCTACGGAAGGAAAGGAAGTTGAATTAAGGGGTATTGCAGGGAAACCAAGAAAGATAATCAATTGTAATGGTATGACAAAGCTTCTAAAAAAGGAACAAAGAGGTGTAATTGCACAATTATGTTCGCTAGATGTTTCCACATCGGAATCATCTATTTCTCCAGATCTCCAAAAAGTCCTAGAAAATCATTCCAAGGTATTTGAGACTCCCAAAGGTCTCCCACCTATGCGTGATCATGATCATGCTATTCATCTGATTCCAGGAAGTGTTCCTCCAAACATCAGGCCGTACAGATATCCCTATGCCCAAAAAAGTGAAATTGAACGTATGTTTACAGAAATGCTAGAGGCTGGTATAATTCAACCGAGTCAAAGTTCTTTCTCTGCTCTAGTAGTATTGGTGCACAAGAAGGATGGATCATGGCACATGTGTCCGGATTATATGGAGCCCAACAAGCTCACTATTAAATATAAGTTTCCCATTCCTGTCATTGATGAATTACTAGATGAATTGCATGGATCAATTTACTTCACCAAGTTGGATCTTCGTTTAGGATTCTGTCAAATCAGAATGAAGACTAAAGACATTCCGAAAACAACATTTAGAACTCATGAGGGTCATTATGAATTTTTGGTCATGCCTTTTGGCCTTACCAATGCACCTTCAACATTTCAAGGTTTGATGAATTCAATTTTCAAACCATTCCTTAGAAAATTTGTGTTAGTATTTTTTGATGATATACTAATCTACAACAAGTCTTGGTAGGATCATGTTGAACATGTTGACAGGGTGCTACGACTATTGGAGGAGAAACAATTATATGCAAAAAGATCCAAATGTTTCTTTGGAGTCCAAGAGGTGGAATATCTGGGTCATATTGTCTCTCATGAAGGAGTTAAGGTAGACCCTAGCAAAATTAAAGCCATTAAGGAATGGATAATCCCCACATCCATAAAGCATCTGTGAGGATTTCTCGGGTTGACAGGGTATTATCGCAAGTTTGTTAAGAATTATGGGAGAATAGCAGCACCTATAACAACATTACTGAAGAAAGATGCATTTTCAATGACTCCGGAAGCAAAAAAGGCCTTCGAACATCTTAAAGAGGCAATGTGCCAAGCACTGGTCTTAGCTACACCGGACTTCACAAAAACCTTTATTGTAGAATGTGATGCTCGAGGAAATGGAATTGGTGCTGTTCTAACGCAAGATGAATGACCCATTGCTTTTGAAAGTCGTTCAATCAAAGGAAAGTTTTTACACAAATCTATTTATGAGAAGGAAATGTTGGCAATACTCCATGCACTTACGAAATGGAAACCCTACCTAATGGGAAGACACTTCAAGGTAAAAACGGATCATGATAGCCTTAAATACTTTTTAGAACAAAGATTATCCTCTAAAGAGCAACAAAAGTGGATCACAAAGATGTTGGGTTATGACTTTGAAATCATCTACAAAAAAGGGAAGAAAAATGTGGTGGCAGATGCACTCTCAAGAAGGGATGAGGATGTGGAAGCATTGTTGTGCGCCATTTCTATTATCCAACCAGATTGGATAAACGAAGCAAGGGAGGAATGGAAGAATGATGAAGAAGTGTGGGCACCTATTCGAAAGTTACAACAAGATTCCAGTACGTCTGATACATTTAGCTGGCAAAATGATTCATTATGGTACAAAGATCGCTTATACCTTTATAATAATTCCCAGCTAAAACCAAAGATTCTTATGGAATTGCACACTTCTCCCTTAGGAGGGCACTCAGGATTTTTAAAAACTTATCACAGGGTTAAGAAGGAATTTTTTTGGGATGGCCATAAATCAGATATTCAAAAGTTTGTGGCAGAATGTTTGGTTTGCCAACAAAATAAAGTTGAAACAATTAAGAAAATGGGTCTATTATAACCTTTATCCATTCCAAGCCAACGTTGGGAGGAGGTTTCAATGGATTTTATCACAGGTTTACCCAAGTCTGAGGGAAAAAGTGTCATCATGGTGATAGTTGACAGACTTACCAAGTATGCACACTTTTGTGCATTATCACATCCATTTAAAGCCAGTACAGTTTCTACTGCATTTATGGAAACAATTCAAAATCTACATGGAAACCCAAAGATTATTGTAAGTGACAGAGATCCTATTTTCACTGGAAATTTTTGGACAGAATTATTTTTTTGTCTTGGTACTCAGTTAGCTCATAGCTCATCTTATCATCCTCAATCTGATGGGCAAACTAAGATTAAGTAAACAAATGTTTGGAAGGATATCTTTGTTGCTTTGTATCTGATAAACAGACACAATGGGTCAAATGGTTGCCTCTGGTTGAATGGTGGTATAACACTTCCTTCCATACAGCAACAAAAAGGACCCCATTTATGGCACTTTATGGGTATCAACCACCATCCATCACATCATATTTAAGAGAAAATTCTAAGGTTCAGGCAGTGGAACATCACATCGAACATCAACAACAAGTCCTCCAACTCTTAAAGGATAACCTTGTGTTGGCATAGAATAGAATGAAACAACAGGCAGATCAACATCGCAGCGAAAGAAGTTTTGATGTAGGTGATTGGGTATTCCTATGGCTACAACCATATAAGCAAATGTCCCTCAAGAAAGCTAAAAAGGATAATAAATTATCACCAAAGTATTATGGTCCGTACAAGGTGTTGCAAAAGATTGGTACTATGGCATACAAATTGGAGCTTCCTGCAGCTTCTCGATTTGACCCAGTTTTCCATGTTTCATGTTTAAAGAAGGTTATAGGTGACAAGCTCCTAGTTCAAACAATATTTCCAGAACTTGACGAGGAAGGAAAAATTATATTGAAACCGGAAGTAGTCACAGAAACAAGAACTCGATAGCTACGAAATTGATCAATCTCGAAGTATCTTATCAAGTGGAAGAACTTATCCGCTGAAGATTCCCCATGGGAGGATGAGAATTTTATACAGAAGTATCCAGAACTACTCAAGCGTTGAGGACAACACTTTTTTGAAGGAGAGGGGCATGTTGGGTCCCTATAATACTAGTGATTACCCCATTACTATTAGAGTTGTACCCCTTATTAATATTGTTGTGCCCCTATTGCCCCCATATTGTTATTACTATGCCCCATAGAATCCCTCTATTGTTATTTTTGTGGCTTTATATTATTATTGTTAGGTCGGCTGGGTTATATTGTGACTCCTTAGACTCCTATATATAGAAAGGAGGTTTTGTCATTTGAATGATCCAAGAATTGTTCATTTATCTAATGTAAAGGAGGTTGCCCTCTCGAAGAGGCTGAATTCTAAGGCATTGATCTATCTTTTCTATCTTCTCTTGAGCTGGTTTCATAACAGGACACTAGTTCCTCATGCATGCAAGGAATATTCCATGGGAAGATCCAAACATCTAATAGTACATTGTCCCTCATCTGATCTCAACTGGGTCTCTAACAGAACTGACATGCAACAATTATCCATGATTGAATCCTCAGTTATCTAAAATAATAGTTGTCACATGCATGCAAGCATTAACAAACTATATTTTATTATTTTAACAACTTGTTAAAATAATCTAACTAGACTTGACTAGTTAGAACTAAGTCAATTGATTCTCTCATTATAGAACTCATACTTATTCCCTCAATCAATGGAGGAAATTAAGGGTAAATTCCTCAATCAGTGGTACAACTCATGTGCATACTAACAAAGACTTCAAATTCGAATTTCCTTAACTAATTAACTCAGCTGAATTAACTAATTAATATTTCCAACTACTATTAAGACCAAGATTAATTTTACTTCCTATAGATAGACTAGGGACTGCTCTAAATAGGAAGAGACCTAGAAATGTTATTTTTAGAACTTTCTATTTTTATCAATTTCACCTCTCACCCAAGGTGGCCAATGACCTCACCGGCCAAACTATTATTTTTAGACATGCTATTTTTAGACATTCTTTTTTTAGCACATTCTAAATTTAGCATTTCTTGTTGCCCACTTTTCAACACTCCCTCTCAACAAGAAAGGGATTATCATCAACCCCAATCCTGTCTTTGTGGAACTCAAACTTGCCTTTTGACAATGCCTTTGTCAAAATATCTACATCCTGCTCCTCAGTTGAAATGTAGTGCAACATCATGATCCTCTTGACCACACAATCTCATAGATGATGATAGCGGATATCTATATGCTTGGACCTGTCATGAAAAACTATATTCTCAGAGAGTTTAACGCGACTCTAATTATCACAATATATCATTGTAGGATCCATCATCTGACCAAACAATCCCACTAGAATCTTCCGCATCCAGATGGCCTCACATGTAGCCTAACTAGCTGCCATGTACTCTGCCTCTGATGTGCTAAGTGCAACTAATCTCTGTTTCCGACTATACCAAGAAACTGCAGCTAACCCAAGGTTGAAGATCCCTCCAGAAGTGCTCTTCCTGTCTGATGGACCGCCTGCCCAATCTGCATCTGTGAAGCCTTGGAGCTTCACTTCCTCTACCCGCCTGTACCATAATCCATACTGTGTAGTGCCTCTGAGATATCTTAGCACATGCTTTGCTGCCTTCCAAAATAACTTGGTTGGCTGAACCATAGCTTGACTCAGCTAGTTCACTGCAAAGCAAAAATCCGGTCGTATGTTCACTAAATACATGAGTGAACCCACAAGCTACCTGTAAATTGTAGCAGCTACTACCTCACCTAAAGTAGCAACCTCCTTCCTCCAGTTACCTGCTAGAGGAGTCTCCATGGGCTTGCACATCTCCATGGGGAAGCACCTTAATATCTCATTGGCATACTTGCCCTAAAACACAAATACTTTCCTATCTCTCTGCCACACCTCCATGCCTAGAAAGTAGTGCATGAGACCCATGTCCTTCATCTCAAACTCTCTTGCAAGATCCACCTTACAAGACTTGATCAACTAATCATCACTTTTCAAAATTAGATCATCGACATAAAGTACAATAATCAATAGCTTACCATCTACAATGATGTCGTAGAGGTTTGCATCTGCTTCACTCTTGGTGAAGCCCAACTCGGTGAAATAGCTGTTGATCCTAGTATACCAAGCACGGGGTGCTTGCTTCAGCCAATACAATGCTTGCTTGAGCCGACACACATCTGACTCACGATTGAAGGTCTCAAATCCCTCTAACTGCTCTATGTATACCTCTTCCTCAATCTCCCCATTAAGGCATGTTGCCTTCACATCCATCTGATGGATCTGCCAACTCATTTGTGCTGATAGTGCTATAATTGATCTAATCGATGAGTACCTTGCAACAGGAGCAAAGGTCTCATCATAGTCAATCCCCTCAACCTGTGAGAAACCACGGGCAACAAACCTTGCCTTGTGTTTCTCAATACTACCATCAATTGCCTGCTTTACCTTGTAAAGCCATTGGGAAGTAACCATTGACTTGTCCCCCGGTCTAGGAACAACATCCCATACACTGTTTCACATGATATAATCATACTCCTCTACCATCGCATCCACCCAAACTGGCTGTTGTACTACCTCCTCAAAAGAAGAAGGCTTGGTCGCTACACACTCCCCAACCAAGGCCATGTAGCCAGTGTATCTATCAGGAGATCTCCTCTATCTGCGCTAAGAGGATGGCTGCCCCACATTCTCTCTCGCATCCTGCATCAATCTTTTAGTTTCCTGTGAGCGTTTTTGCCCCTCTCTGGAAGACTCTCCAGTAGTGGTGATCTCCACAACTGGAATCTCTGCATGCGGCTACTCTGCATCATCAGGAGGCTCCTCCTCCTTAGGAACTAATAGTTCCTCATCATCACCATGCAACTTGAGCTCCCTCTCAAGTGATGCTCACATGGCTCACTGCTCATCGAACTTCAGATCCCTGCACACTACGGACCTCTAACTGGCAAGCAGAAACACACGATAATTGTGAGGTGTATCGATGCACCCCACAAGTATTCCCAACTCAATTGTTGGGTCTAACTTCTTCTGAGCATCTTTGGTCACATGATAGAACACTGGTGATCCAAAGATGCGGAAGTGAATCACATCTAGTCTCTTCCCCAAAAAAGCCTCCATAGGTGTCTTCATCCCCAAAATACGATGAGGACTTCTATTCTGAAGATATATTGTTGTATTGCATGCCTCAGCCCACAGATGAAGTGGTAGGCCTTGGTCATGCAACATCGATTGAGCTACGCCCACAATAGATCTGTTCTTCCTTTCAGCCACCCCATTCTGTTGTGGGTTATGAGGTGCCGTGAGTTCCCGTTTAATTCCTTCTGAAGCATAGAAGTCCTTAAACTGCTGGGAAATATACTCTCCACCATTATCACTTCGCAAGGCCTTTATTTTCATCCCTGATTCTTTCTCTACCAAAGATTTGAACTCGGAAAACTTCAAGAAGGTTTGATCCTTCTTTTGCATGAAGTAGATCCAACATCTACGAGAAAAATCATCAACAAAAATAACATAATACCTTTGCTTTCCGATGGAGGCTGTAGAGAAGGGCCTGCATACATCTGAATGAACTCGCTCCAAAACTGCTCCTGCTCTACCATCCCGATCATGAAAAGAATATTTTGCATACTTACCCAAAGTGCAACCTTCGCATGTGTTCACTTGCTCCAGCTTGCACTTGGGTAATCGATAGAAATTTGCTGCATGATCTTCAAGGCCCCATGATGCAAGTGGCCCAATCTCCTATGCCATAACTCGCCAATATCTTGGCCATGCATCACCTCTGCTTTGGAACTCAAAGCAGCACAGTCTTCTACCGGTAACTTATAGAGATTCTTAACTCAAATCCCTATTTGTTTGGTATGTCTAGTGCCGATATGCCTTAGGAAAACCTTTCCCAAACTAAAGACCACATCATAGACTTTATCCTCAAGCATAGCAATAGACACAAGATTCTTTTTTAGCCCTGGTACATACATAACAATAGAAAGAGAGAGGGGAGAACCATGCTCCCTCTGAAACACAACCGTACCTTCACCTGAGACACAGTACTTTCCATCATCGCCCATCTCGATTCGTATCTGGAGATCCTTCTCTTCCAAAGTGCTGAAAATAGTCTTGTCACCTGACATGTGGAATGAAGCTCCGCTATCCAAGTACCAAACACATCCCATGCTGGATGAAACCATGCATGCAATAAGTGAGAAATCCATCTCAAATTGTGAAGCTAGAGCATCACCATCAGATTCCTTGGAGGAACCTTTCTTGGACTTCTTCCTCTTTGGGCAACTGGTAGCATAGTGACCCAACTGATGACAAAGAAAACATATCACCTTCAACTTTTCAAACTTCTTCCCTCCTTGAGAATACTTGGATTGGGATGCATTCCCTTTCCTTTTCTTAGCTTTAGATGCTAAAGCCAAGTTCTCTTCATCATCATTCTTTGATGAAGAAGCTCCATCTCTGGTGTTCCATCCGATCTCCTCTTGCATCAAATCTGACCAGAGTCGTTCCCAATCTGGCAGTTTTTCCCTTCCATTCACTGAGTCCTGGTATCTATGCCAGCTCTTAGTAAGGCCAAGGAGTGCTAGACTCACCATATCATCATCAGCAGTAGTGATCCCTACACTTGCAAGCTCATCTCTGCAGTTGGTGAGCTTGTTCAAGAATGTAGTGATCGTATCACCCTTCTCACACTTGATCTTTCGAAGCTTGTCCTTCAATGCCAGCTTCCTCTGATCACTGCTATTTTTATATAAATCTTTCAATGTTTTCCACATTGAAAATGGAGTCTCCTTCCCATGGAGGCTCAAGACTATGTGATCTCGAACTCCCTCTAGGATGATTCTCCTAGCTCTAGTCATGTTCTTCTTCTAGTCTACAGCCTGAGTAGCATCAGTAGGCTTGGGGACATCTTGATCAATGAATTCCTTAATGCCATTATCTTCCAACACTGCCTCTATGCGATCCTTCCAAGCTATGTAGTTTGAGCTGCCATCAAGGGCATACTCAAGCCTCAACCCAGTGAAGGCCATCTCGATGAAATCTGAAATGTGATGAGAACTAGATATCTATATCCCAAATAATAAACTTTGACTTTCTTTCTCTTGCTTGTATATTGTTCCTTGCTTGATTAACTGCGCTCTGATACCATGTGTTATCACTCAGGTTGTCCTTAAGCTCCTGAAAGGATATGGCCGAGGTAACCACAAACCAACTTTGGACTGCAGGTTCTAGCCCACCTGCAGTCAGAGAGGGCTCTCTCTTTCTGATTTAGCTTTGTTGATGATGATTTTAGGCTAGCTATTAAGTTCAGGGGTTTTGTTTGTATTCTGGTGGGAGGGATAATGCTTTCAAGTAGAGAGGCAAAACATAGTCTGGTAAGTTTCAAACCATTGGGCATGGGGTCAAAGAGTAGGACTGTTGGTGTGTTTTCTTGGTCACAAAACAAACATGGAGCAAGATAGTTGGGTACGAAACAATCTTTCAAGCTAAAGGATGGAGTGAGAGCTAAAGCATGAGAGGCAATAAAGAATCTCTCAAACAGATTTAGCAGAGGGAAGATGAATGAGCCCTGCCTAGGAGCAATTAAGAATTCCTAGTTAACAGTCATTCATATGTGAAATAGGTTAAACATGAGCCATAAAGGAATTCATATTCATGCCTGAATCAAGAGGAAAACATTGAGAAAACATAGAAACTGAGCATAGAGTGCAGATATGCAAATTCTAAACCAATCTTTCTTTCTGTGATTTGAGCATATGTGAAATGGAAATAACAGATATAAGGAACATTTATTGACTCATACAGTAGCACAAGAATTCCACATTCACGTCTTCAAACCATTAAACACAGTGCAGACAGTCATTTCCCCAGGCCTTTAAGCAGTCTTTGATTATAGAAAAATATTAGAGATACAGTGCGAGTCTCCTTTGAGATACATAAGCCGACCAACCCTTTTAACGATGCAGAGGGTGGTATTTATACAAAAATTGAATACAAAATATCTAGACGAGAAGTTAATAGCTGATAACTTCTCTACCAAATCTTAAGGAGTGGTTGATGAAAAGTAAATGCTGAAATAAATACAAATACAACAGTTGTTTTCTTCTGGCAGTAAATGTTGACTTTTGAGTTGATTTGAGTCGGTTGGGCTGCGTTCTCAGAAATCCGCGCTCTTAGGTTTGCCATCTCAGCGCTTTTGCTTTGTAACTGCTCCCACCTGTCCTGCGCGTTCCTTAATTTCTCTGTCCGGTGCATTCTGCGCTTTATCCTGTGCTTCTTGCTGACCTGTAGCTGACATAGATTTTGAAATGAACAAAAAGAGGCAGAACGGAAATCACCTGGGCAATACTGCCAGCATTGCCTGCCACCAATTCTCAGAAGGCCACTGATGCCTTTGTATTTTGACAAGTGTTTCGTTGGCCTCTATGCTTGTAATAACTGGGCGGCATTTCAAACAAATGGTTGACTTCATGCTCCAGGTAAAATAAGCTTTCCAGCCTGTCGTAGAGTGTTTGTCCTGTAGGCGGCCCTGCCTCTGCTGTAGAACTTGATGCAGCAATAAGCTAATTATTGACAAAATTATTGAGCTGGGTAGCATATTGGTCACATGTTAATAACTTTCCAGCACTGGTCAGTAGGCTGGGCAATCCTCTAGTTTGTAGTGGTGCAAGTTTCACGTCAAAATTGTCCACATCCCTTTGTATATCCCGACATCTTGCTTCCAGAGTTTGTACAAAGCTTCTCAGTGTGAGCACACTCTTTGCTGTCAATATGGCAAAAGTTCTGCTCATGATATGGAGTGCTGCCAGCTCTTCCCTAGTTTGATGATTCAGAAAATTGATCATTCTGTTAGCCTGTTCAGGCATGTTTCCTAATCCTGTCTTAGCTTTCTGAATTTCAGTTTTAGCACGGCCAAGCAATTCTACTTGTTCGTACATAGCCTGAATTGACCTCCATTGGCCAGTGATTGACTGATTTATTTTGGCCCACAGGATCTTCTTTATTTCAGCCAAAGTCTTGTCCAATGACAGCTCTTTTTCCAAGGTCTTAATTCTGTCCTTCAGGGCCTTAATTTCCCTTGTTTGCTCGGCCACTGTTATTTTGGACTTATCATATTTTTCTTCCAACTTGTCCAGCTTTTCCTTGGTTTCCTTTATTTCTGTTGCCTAAAGTTTAAGTTTATTGATAGCTTCTGTCAAATCATCCACGCTCATGCTTGCTTCAGGTGCTCCTGTTGTTGATGCTGGAAAAATTGGAGGTGACACTGCCGCTTGTGCAGGTGGAATAGTGGCAACAGTTGGAGCTGTTTGGGGTCGCTGGGAGGTCGACTCTCCCTGCTTTTGTTGTAGTGCTTGCTCCAACTCCCCTTCCAAATCAATTACTCTCTGGTTCAGTTTCATTATTAAATCCAATTGATCCTCAGCTTCTTTTTCTTTCTGCAGTTCTCCTGTTTGAGGGTGCTCAGTAGGAAGCAACCTCAATCTTTTCTTCAGTGCAGCAATGTCATCATCTTTCTTTTTCATAAGGGTCCTGACACCCTTAGGATCCTTAGGATCATGACCTAAGTCCACAATAATCTCCTCCAATGTTTTGATTCTATTATCCTTGGCTGTGGAGGACAATCTTTCAAAATCCAGCTGAGTGTTGGTATTCTTCAACGATTCTTTTAACTCATGGGCCAATGTGGCCTTTTCATCAAGTGTAGCATAAAGCATTTCAGCTGTCTGCTTGTGTAATTCTATTTGATCCATTGGGTGGATGTCCTTGGATAGGACCTCTAACCTCGTTTTAACAAAGTCTGCAGCCGACTGTGGCTGCTGAACCTTGGGCTTGAAGTGGCTCAGAATCATCTTTTCTTGCTTTATATCAAATGCTGCCATCAGTCTTTCCTGCTTGGCAGGTGTTGCCTTTAGGAATTGCTCATATAGTTGGACTCTTAGTAGCTCATTTTGAGCTTTGATTTCTTTGAAACTGGCCTTGGTGCTGGCTGGTTTCTTGCCCTTTTGCGTGGAGGAAGACACCTCCATGCCGTGTTGTCTATCTTGCTCTTGCTGAAAAGAGCTTGTTGGTGTATGCTGGCTTGTTTCCCTTCTCGGGCTTTCCACGACCTCTTCACTGACCTCCTCCTCCATTGGAGAATCAACTCTTTGCCTTTTAGACTCAGGCTGCTGTGCAGACCCACTAGCAAGTGTGGAGTCTTGCCGGTCTCGCTTTCTGCCTCTTTCCTCATGGGCAGGAGTTTACAAAGGTGGCACTTGCAGTGCCTCTGTTTGTTGAGGAGGGGTTTTCCCTCGAATTTGTACCATTGAACTGACAAGCTGTTCTGTAACCTTTCTTCCTTCTGTCTCCATGGGCTCTTTACCTTTACCTATACCTATTACTGATGTAGGTGGTCCTTGGGCAATCTGTGAGGCGGCAGCTGTAGATGGGCCCTCTTCCACTTGGTATGGCAACCTGAAATATACCTGGTCAACAGAATCCAAGTCAAGAGTCTTTTCAAGATCCTTAGCAGTTTGCTCCAAAATTTCTTCCTGAGTAAGTTCTTCAACTAAAGTTCCATGTGCCCATGCATCTTGATTAGCATATTTTTCAATGTCTCGGTATTTGCAGTGGTCATAGGGTGTTAACCTATATTTGACTCTTCTAGCACTAATAAAGCCAAGGGGGTCATAGGGGACCCACCAGAAACTCCTTTTCAACTTAAATTGATCTTTGAGTATCATGTCAGCCTCTTTCCAACCATCCTTCTTATTCATGATGAAGGGGCCTAAGTGGTCTCTGAATTTCAGTTGTGCCCTCTTTTTAGTGCTGTGGAAATGAGTCAGATCTGAATTTATAAGCTGCCTGTAGTATTCTAGTGCAAACAGCCTCATTGGCACATATCTCAGGAGCCTGTAAGGGCATAGCTCACAGCCATAAATTCTGATGACAGTATGGTCTTGATATAGGTACCAATCACCTAATTTGTAATTCTTAGACAGTTGTAAGATCTTTTGCATTTCATAGGTTATTCTGGGAGGAGGAACCTTCATTAAGAGGCAGGACACAGGATATACAAACTGGTCAATGAACTCACAGTATGAATAAGGAGAGTGCTGGACTTGATGAAATACAGATGACCAAAAGACAACAGACCTCTTTTCTCCCTTTGAATCCAGTTTCTTGATGGGACATTGGAAGATTTCAGACTGATAAAACATGAACAAATGATAGATATAGGAGGAATATTTGAAAATTCCCTGCCTATCTAATCTAGTGAGCTGGTCATGAATTTTATTTGATATGAACCTGGCATAATTATACTTGACAGCAGGAGGTTGTCCTTAGCTAAAAGAAGACAATATAACCAGCATTGTCTCGTCTACAAGTTCAGTTGTGGTGAAGCCCAACACATAGGATATCATATCTACCAGTAGCTTGCCCACCTCATTGAAATGCTCATAAGGAAATGGAGGTGGTTCCTTTGGTTGGCAATCTGCCCTCATAAATGTCTCGGCAATATGTTCAAACTTGGTACCAGGGAACCAAGAGGCCTCTTGCAGCAAATCATTTATGGAAAAGGACAATAGTGTCTCAGTCTTTTTGAAGTTCAACATCCGGTTGATGGAGTCAGGAGTAGTGTAGAAAAGTATGCCCCAAGATGAAGACTTAACAGCCCTTTGACTTGGTTCATAATTTGCAGCACAAAGATGAATAATCTCAGGAAAAATATTCACAAAAGGGAGGAAATAATGGGGTAGATTGGACTCCCATATGCCATATATGTCAGATTTGTTTATGTAACTGTTTCTCAGCTAGCAGTAGGTGCGTAGATGATTTCTTTTGGCAACAAAGTCTTGAATAAGATAGTCTATATCGGCCAAGGGCATGGATTCAAGCTCTTTACTTGGTGGGTTGATGGGAGTAACGTTCAGAGCAGACGGAGTGGCCATTATGCAGCTTTTGAATGCTTGAGCTGAAAGGAGGGCTAATGTAACAATTGGCTATTAAATTTGCTTGCAATAACTAGCAAGAGTAGGCGAACTAAACTTCAAATGTGACAGTAGCTGGATAGCTTTGAGGGCTTATGCTGTAAGAGACTAACTTTGCGGAGTTTTGAGTCAACTTCCCTTTTTCAGCGAATTCTCTGTAGTTAGAGACTGTGAAGGATAATGCAGAGGAGCAAAGGACAATTGTGGTTTCAGTGGACGGATATGAATCAGCGAAACAGGGTAAAATAAGGAAATGCCGAGCTGCTGCGAGATTTTTTGCTGGGGCCGAGCTTTAAACAGAATTTGCCCATAAAATTGTAAATGGGCGTAAGGTTTCTGAGACTTTTCTGAAGTAAAGGGTTTCCAATAGGTTTGATGGAGTCTCAGGCGCAGCAGAGCTACAAATTGGGGAATTTTTGCAAGTTTACAATATGGGCACTAGATAAAATGCAAGCACAGGAGTGAAAAGGGGAAAATATGGCAAATACCTGGTTTGAACGGCGCCGAAAGTTGACAAATTGATGCGAAAGTAGGCTATGAACTTGAATTGCAGGCCGCAGCAGCTTAGTTGGTCGCTCTGAAGCTTTGGGAGTGAGAAAATGAATGAAACATGGGACCAGAGCGTTCAAATGAACCAATAAAATGAAATGTAACGGCCGTTTGCGAGCTCTTTTAAGAAAAAATGGACATTTGGCGCTTTTGGCGCTTTTTCGAGATGACGTCATCGGCGGGTCCCGGGGTATGGATGGATGATGTGGCAGAATGATGTCAGCAAATGACGTCATCATGTACGGATGGGTGACGTGGCAGTGGAGTGGCAGGGACACGGTGGCAGTGGCACGAGTACAAAGGGATGATGTGGCAGCAATGTGGCATGGCAGCGGAGTGCGGAGGGTGACGTCACAAGGGAGGACGTGGCGCTGTCGTCACGCAGGCGAGGGTGGTAAGTGGTTTTGGGCGCACTGCTTTAGTGCCTGGGTGGTATTGAGGGAGGGGGCTCCGCCACACCCGAGAGCTTGACGCGTGGCGGGAGTACGACGGAAAAACTGTCGAACTCCCGGACGCTAAGCCTCGGGCAGTTGGCACGCCTTAAGGACCCGCCCACCGTAGATCTTGGGTGGGCCAGATCTAACGGCTGGCGGAACCATCAAGGTGGCGGTGAGTTATGAACAGGGCCCGCGCGTTATCATGTTCGTTTATTTATACGGCGAGGGGGGGAAATATTAACAAAGTGGGTTTTTTGGGTTTATATGCACGCGGGGGTTAAAAACTTTGGGAACATGGGTTTGTGGGCTATGCACCGGGGATTTAAACGATGGGGTTTATTGTTCAATAAAGCATATGAATATTTAACTTTGGGAAATGACCACGGAAAGGTAAACATATGAGGGTTTTTGATGAGCGAGGGGTTAGATAAAGGCTATTAACCCAACGAGAGGTTAAGTTAATTCCTAGGTTAGGAAACAGAATGGCTAATAGGAGCCCCAAATGGACTGCTATTTCCTGGGTTTACATGATATATGGCTATAGGGCCAGGGGGAGTGTTATTTAATATTTTTTGGGGATTTTTATATAGTTTTTTAGTAGTGAATAGGGATAGGGGAGTAGTTAGGGAGCTACATAATAAAATTAGGAGTTAATGTGAGTTTATGAAATGAAAAATGAAGGGGAAATGATGATAAGTCTGTGAACTGATGATCGACATAGTGATTGTGTAGAAGATGAAAACATGACTTTTACACAAGAAATGTGACTTCTTTTCATTTAAGAAAGCCAACACTTACCTTAGTACTTCACAGAAATGAAATGGAATCAGGACTTGTTGGGCAGATCCCAAGGTCCTTTGGGGGAATGTTATTAAGAGGGTTCTTGGGGGAATGAAGGGAAGTTAGTCATGCTTCCAAAACTTGCCATTAAAATACTGCTTTGCTACCTCTGCCATTGATAAGGTGAGCTGTCTTTGTCAAAGCCAAGACTGAAAATGATCTTTTCTGCAACCCCAGGCTACCTACCCTTTTTACAACACCTAACATTTTTTGTTACTTCAGGAAGGGTGCACTTAGACTTGCAAACCCTGATTGTTTTTCTTTTAAACTACCTTTCCTATCTAAAAACTGCCCTTATTTCTGCCAGGGGCCCAGATTAAGCTGTTGGGCTCTTTCATTCTCTACCTAGTTGCTACTCTGCCAAGCTTAAGCTGTTTGGACAGATACACTCTCTATATTCTAAAGCAAAAAATTTAAACCTAGGGAAACCAAGCTTAAGCTGTTTGGCTTTCCCTTAACTGAGAAATCATTCAAAAATGGAACTTTTGCAACTTGAAAAAGATGAACATTTTTGGCACTTCCACTGTCAATCATGAAATATGAAACCTGTTGCAATAGGAGGCTAACAGTGGCTCCACTTGGGGATGGCCTTCCCTTGTGGAAGGCCAAGAACAGCAGGTCAGACTGCCTTATTTTTCAACTGCTTCTGTATTCTAAAAAACTTTCCTTCGCTGGGTACTTTATTTATATATAGCAGCAGAGTTGAAGAGCTTAGGGCCTTCACTTCGGGCATCAACTGCCTCAAGCTGCTCTCAAACAGAAAACTGAAATCCTACCTACCTACCCTAATCAGCACTTGTTTGCTGGTTAGGTAAAATGAAACAACCAGTGCAACCACTTTAGCACTTGTAGAAGAAAACAAACTGTTTTACTGATAGTTGGTGAAATCAGACACATTGTTTGGTCAAGTATCCTCATGATCAAAATTTTGACATATAGAGGCCACTGCTGATATATTTGGTCCTCCCATGGTAGACATGGTACAAATTTTGAGTTTAGACAGGCCTCCATGTAATCTGCTACAGGATCCACAAAAACATCATGTGGGAGAGTTTCTTCTAGGCTTTCTTTGTCTGATGGAATAACTGCATCCTCAGTAACAACCTCTGCAAACTCTGCAGTCACTGCTTCAGTCTTTGTATTGAAAGCTTGATCATCCTCAATCTGCAAGTCAGAAGGTAGTAGAATTTCCTCATGGCTTGGAGAAAGAAGATCTTGAAAAAAAAAATTAGGATAATGAAAATCATAGGACTGGATTTGAGAATGCAGAATTTCAATCTCATTTTCATGCTCTTCAACCACCAGATCCAGAAAACACATTCTGATTTGAGGCTGCTCTATTGTTTTGACTTTTAATAGCACATATCTAACAAAATCTTCATCAAGTTCATATTGGGATAATAGTTTCCTGAACTCATCTAGAGCTTGCTCAACTTCATTTTCCACACACCCGGTCATCCTGACTGTGAATGCTTTGGAATACGGACTATTGAGTTGCAGAACTGCCTCAAACTTTGAAAATTTTCTTTCAGGTTCGCCTCACCAGCGGAGTCTTGATTGTGAAGATGGTGTGGAGTCGCCAGGTGGATGATCAACTTTGGAGTGTCTGATCTCTGTCCACCATCACAGACCAGAACTAAACTTGAAAAAATGGTTTTGAAGGTTTGGTTGTTCCCCAGTGGAGCTTTCTTACCTTCTTCGTGAATTTATCTGAGGATGTTCCCTAGTTGAGTCGCCATTATGTTATCACTCAAGTTGTCCTTAAGCTCCTGAAAGGATACCGCCGAGGTAACCACAAACCAACTTTGGACTACCGGTTCTAGCCCACCTGCAGTCAGAGAGGGCTCTCTCTTTCTGATTTAGCTTTGTTGATGATGATTTTAGGCTAGCTATTAAGTTCAAGGGTTTTGTTTGTATTCTGGTGGGAGGGATGATGCTTTCAAGTAGAGAGGCAAAACATAGTCTGGTAAGTTTCAAACCATTGGGCATGGGGTCAAAGAGTAGGACTGCTGGTGCATTTTCTTGGTTACAAAACAAACATGGAGCAAGATAGCTGGGTACAAAACAATCTTTCAAGCTAAAGGATGGAGTGAGAGCTAAAGCATGAGAGGCAATAAAGAATCTCTAAAACAGATTTAGCAGAGGGAAGATGAATGAGCCCTGCCTAGGAGCAATTAAGAATTCCTAGTTAACAGTCATTCATATGTGAAATAGGTTAAACATGAGCCATAAAGGAATTCATATTCATGCCTAAATCAAGAGGAAAACATTGAGAAAACATAGAAACTGAGCATAGAGTGCAGATATGCAAATTCTAAACCAATCTTTCTTTCTGTGATTTGAGCATATGTGAAATGGAAATAACAGAGATAAGGAACACTTATTGACTCATACAACAGCGCAAGAATTCCACATTCACGTCTTCAAACCATTAAACACAGTGCAGACAGTCATTCCTCCAAGCCTTTAAGCAGTCTTTGATTATAGAAAAATATCAGAGATACAGTGCGAGTCTCCTTTGAGATACATAAGCCGACCAACCCTTTTAACGATGCAGAGGGTGGTATTTATACAAAAATTGAATACAAAATATCTAGACGAGAAGTTAATAGCTGATAACTTCTCTACCAACTCTTAAGGAGTGGTTGATGAAAAGTAAATGCTGAAATAAATACAAATACAACAGTTGTTTTCTTCTGGCAGTAAATGTTGACTTTTGAGTTGATTTGAGTCGGCTGGGCTGCGTTATCAGAAATCCGCGCTCTTAGGTTTTCCATCTCAGCGCTTTTGCTTTGTAATTGCTCCCACCTGTCCTGCGCATTCCTTAATTTCTCTGTCCGGTGCATTCTGCGCTTTATCCTGTGCTTCTTGCTGACCTGTAGCTGACATAGATTTTGAAATGAACAAAAAGAGGCAAAACGAAAATCACTTGGGCAATACTGCCAGCATTGCCTGCCACCAATTCTCAGAAGGCCACTGATGCCTTTGTATTTTGACAAGTGTTTCGTCGGCCTCTGTGTACTTGTAATAACTGGGCGGCATTTCAAACAGATGGTTGACTTCATGCTCCAGGTAAAATAAGCTTTCCATCCTGTCGTAGAGTGTCTGTCCTGTAGGCGGCCCTGCCTCTGCTATAGAACTTGATGCAGCAGTAAGCTGATTATTGACAAAATTATTGAGCCGGGTAGCATATTGGTCACATGTTAATAACTTTCCAGCACTGGTTAGCAGGCTGGGAAATCCTCTAGTTTGTAGTGTTGCAAGTTTCACGTCAAAATTTTCCACATCCCTTTGTATATCCCGACATCTTGCTTCCAGAGTTTGTAAAAAGCTTCTAAGTGTGAGCACACCCTTTGCTATTAATATGGCATCAGTTCTACTCATGATATGGAGTGCTGCCAGCTCTTCCCTGGTTTGATGATTCAGAAAATTGATCATTCTATTAGCCTGTTCAGGCATGTTTCCTAATCCTGTCTTAGCTTTCTGAATTTCAGTTTTAGCACGGCCAAGCAATTCTACTTGTTTGTACATAGCCTGAATTGACCTCCATTGGCCAGTGATTGACTGATTTATTTTGGCCCACAGGATCTTCTTTATTTCAGCCAAAGTCTTGTCCAATGACAGCTCTTTTTCCAAGGTCTTAATTCTGTCCTTCAGGGCCTTAATTTCCCTTGTTTGCTCGGCCACTATTATTTTGGACTTATCATATTTTTCTTCCAACTTGGCCAACTTTTCCTTGGTTTCCTTTATTTCTGTTGCCTGAAGTTTAAGTTTATTGACAGCTTCTGTCAAATCATCCACGCTCATGCTTGCTTCAGGTGCTCCTGTTGTTGATGCTGGAAAAATTGGAGGTGACACTGCCCCTTGTGCAGGTGGAATAGTGGCAACAGTTGGAGCTGTTTGGGGTGGCTGGGAGGTCGACTCTCCCTGCTTTTGTTGTAGTGCTTGCTCCAACTCCCCTTCCAAATCAATTACTCTCTAGTTCAGTTTCATTATTAAATCCAATTGATCCTCAGCTTCTTTTTCTTTCTGCAGTTCTCCTGTTTGAGGGTGCTCAGTAGGAAGCAACCTCAATCTTTTCTTCAGTGAAGCAATGTCATCATATTTCTTTTTCATAAGGTACCTGACACCCTTAGGATCCTTAGGATCATGACCTAAGTCCACAATAATCTCCTCCAATATTTTGATTCTATTATCCTTGGCTGTGGAGGACAATCTTTCAAAATCCAGCTGAGTGTTGGTATTCTTCAACGATTCTTTTAACTCATGGGCCAATGTGGCCTTTTCAGCAAGTGTAGCATAAAGCATTTCAGCTGTCTGCTTGTGTAATTCTATTTGATCCATTGGGTGGATGTCCTTGGATAGGACCTCTAACCTCGTTTTAACAAAGTCTGCAGCCGACTGTGGCTGCTGAACCTTGGGCTTGAAGTCGCTCAGAATCATCTTTTCTTGCTTTATATCAAATGCTGCCATCAGTCTTTCCTGCTTGGCAGGTGTTGCCTTTAGGAATTGCTCATACAGTTGGACTCTTAGTAGCTCATTTTGAGCTTTGATTTCTTTGAAACTGGCCTTGGTGCTTGCTGGTTTCTTGCCCTTTTGCGTGGAGGAAGACACCTCCATGCCGTGTTGTCTATCTTGCTCTTGCTGAAAAGAGCTTGTTGGTGTATGCTGGCTTGTTTCCCTTCTCGGGCTTTCCACGACCTCTTCACTGACCTCCTCCTCCATTGGAGAATCAACTCTTTGCCTTTTAGACTCAGGCTGCTGTGCAAACCCACTAGCAGGTGTGGAGTCTTGCCGGACTCGCTTTCTGCCTCTTTCCTCGTGGGCAGGAGTTTGCAAAGGTGGCACTTGCAGTGCCTCTGTTTGTTGAGGAGGGGTTTGCCCTTGAATTTGTTCCATTCAACTGACAGGCTGTTCTGTGACCTTTCCTCCTTCTGTCTCCATGGGCTCTTTACCTTTACCTGTACCTGTTGCTGATGTAGGTGGTCCTTGGGCAATCTGTGAGGCCGCAACTGTAGATGGGCCCTCTTCCACTTGGTATGGCAACCTGAAATATACCTGGTCAGCAGAATCCAAGTCAAGAGTCTTTTCAAGATCCTTAGCAGTTTGATCCAAAATTTCTTCCTGAGTAAGTTCTTCAACTAAAGTTCCATGTGCCCATGCATCTTGATTAGCATATTTTTCAATGTCTCGGTATTTGCAGTGGTCATAGGGTGTTAACCTATATTTGACTCTTCTAGCACTAATAAAGCCAAGGGGGTCATAGCGGACCCACCAGAAACTCCTTTTCAACTTAAATTGATCTTTGAGTATCATGTCAGCCTCTTGCCAACCATCCTTCTTATTCATGATGAAGGGGCCTAAGTGGTCTCTGAATTTCAGTTGTGCCCTCTTTTTAGTGTTGTGGAAATGAGTCAGATCCGAAATTATAAGCTACCTGTAGTATTCTAGTGCAAACAGCCTCATTGGCACATATCTCGGGAGCCTGTAAGGGCACAGCTCACAACCATAAATTCTAATGACTGTATGGTCTTGATATAGGTACCAATCACCTAATTTGTAATTCTTAGACAGTTGTAAGATCTTTTGCATTTCATAGGTTATTCTGGGAGGAGGAACCTTCATTAAGAGGCAGGACACAGGATATACAAACTGGTCAATGAACTCACAGTATGAATAAGGAGAGTGCTAGACTTGATGAAATACAGATGACCAAAAGACAACAGACCTCTTTTCTCCCTTTGAATCCAGTTTCTTGATGGGACATTGGAAGATCTCAGACTGATAAAACATGAACAAATGATAGATATAGGAGGAATATTTGAAAATTCCCTGCCTATCTAATCTAGTAAGCGGGTCATGAATTTTATTTGATATGAACCTGGCATAATTATACTTGACAGCAGGAGGCTGTCCTTAGCTAAAATAAGACAATATAACCAGCATTGTCTCGTCTACAAGTTCAGTTGTGGTGAATCCCAACACATAGGATATCATATTTACTAGTAGCTTGCCCACCTCATTGAAACGGTCATAAGGAAATGGAGGTGGTTCCTTTGGTTGGCAATCTTCCCTCATAAATGTCTCGGCAATATGTTCAAACTTGTTACCAGGGAACCAAGAGGCCTCTTGCAGCAAATCATTTATGGAAAAGGACAATAGTGTCTCAGTCTTTTTGAAGTTCAACATCTGGTTGATGGAGTCAGGAGTAGTGTAGAAAAGTATGCCCCCAGATGAAGACTTAACAGCCCTTTGACTTGGTTCATAATTTGCAGCACAGAGATGAATAATCTCAGGAAAAATATTCACAGAAGGGAGGAAATAATGGGGCAGATTGGACTCCCATATGCCATATATGTCAGATTTGTTTATGGAACTGTTTCTCAGCTGGCAGTAGGTGCGTAGATTATTTCTTTTGGCAACAAAGTCTTGAATAAGATAGTCTGTATCGGCCAAGGGCATGGATTCAAGCTCTTTACTTGATGGGTTGATGGGAGTAATGTTCAGAGCAGACGGAGTGGCCATTATGCAACTTTGAGTGCTTGAGCTGAAAGGAGGGCTAATGTAACAATTGGCTATTAAATTTGCTTGCAATAACTAGCAAGAGTAGGCGAACTGAACTTCAAATGTGACAGTAGCGGGATAGCTTTTAGGGTTTATGCTGTAAGAGACTAACTTTGCGGAGTTTTGAGTCAACTTTCCTTTTTTCAGCGAATTCTCTGGAGTTAGAGACTGTGAAGGATAATGCAGAGGAGCAAAGGACAATTGTGGTTTCAGTGGACGGATTTGAATCAGCGGAACAGCGTAAAATAGGGAAATGCCGAGCTGCTGCAAGATTTTTTGCTGGGGCCGAGCTTTAAACAGAATTTTCCCGTAAAATTGTAAATGGGCGTAAGGTTTCTGAGACTTTTCTGAAGTAAAGGGTTTCCAGTAGGTTTGATGGAGTCTCAAGCACAGCAGAGCTACAAATTGGGGAATTTTTGCAGGTTTATAGTATGGGCACTAGATAAAATGCAAGCACAGGAGTGAAAAGGGGAAAATATGGCAAATACCTGGTTTGAACGGCGCCGAAAGTTGACGAATTGATGCGAAAGTAGGCTATGAACTTGAATTGCAGGCCGCAGCAGCTTAGTTGGTCGCTCTGAAGCTTTGGGAGTGAGAAAATGAATGAAACAGGGGACCAGAGCGTTCAAATGAACCAATAAAATGAAATGTAACGGTCGTTTGCGCGCTCTTTTAAGAAAAAATGGACATTTGGCGCTTTTGGCGCTTTTTCGAGATGACGTCAGCGTGACGTCATCAGCGAGTCCCGGGGTACGAATGGATGATGTGGCAGAATGACGTCAGCAGATGACATCATCATGTACGGATGGGTGACGTGGCAGTGCAGTGGTAGGGACACAGTGGCAGTGACACGAGTACAAAGGGATGATGTGGCAGCAACGTGGCATGGCAGCGGAGGGTGACGTCACAGGGGAGGACGTGGCGCTGTTGTCACACAGGCGAGGGTAGTAAGTGGTTTTGGGCTCACCGCTTTAGCGCCTGGGCGGTATTGAGGGAGGGGGCTCCACCACACCCGAGAGCTTGACGCATGGCCGGAGTACGACGGCAAAACCGCCGAACTCACGGACGCTAAGCCTCAGGCAGTTAGCACGCCTTAAGGACCCGCCCACCGTAGATCTTGGGCGGGCCAAATCTAACGGCTGGCGGAACCATCAAGGTGGCAGAGAGTTATGAACGAGGCCGCGCGTTATCATGTTCGTTTATTTATACGGGGGGGGGAATATTAACAAAGTGGGTTTTTTGGGTTTATATGCACGCGAGGGTTAAAAACTTTGGGAACATGGGTTTGTGGGCTATGCGCCGGGGATTTAAGCGATGGGGTTTAATGTTCAATAAAGCATATGAATATTTAACTCTGGGAAATGACCACGGAAAGGTAAACATATGAGGGTTTTTTATGAGCGAGGGGTTAGATAAAGGCTATTAACCCAACGAGAGGTTAAGTTAATTCCTAGGTTAGGAAACAGAATGGCTAATAGGAGCCCCAAATGGACTGCTATTTCCTGGGTTTACATGATATATGGCTATAGGGCCAGGGGGAGTGCTATTTAATATTTTTTGGGGATTTTTATATAGTTTTTTAGTAGTGAATAGGGATAGGGGAGTAGTTAGGGAGCTACATAATAAAATTAGGAGTTTATGTGAGTTTATGAAATGAAAAATGAAGGGGAAATGATGATAAGTCTGTGAACTGATGATCGACATAGTGATTGTGTAGAAGATGAAAACATTACTTTTACACAAGAAATGTGGCTTCTTTTCATTTAAGAAAGCCAACACTTACCTTAGTACTTCACAGAAATGAAATGGAATCAGGACTTGTTGGGCAGATCCCAAGGTCCTTTGGGGGAATGTTAGTAAGAGGGTTCTTAGGGGGAATGAAGGGAAGTTAGTCATGCTTCCAAAACTCTGCCATTAAAATACTGCTTTGCTACCTCTGCCATTGATAAGGTGAGCTGTCTTTGTCAAAGCCAAGACAGAAAATGATCTTTTCTGCAACCCCAGGCTACCTACCCTTTTTACAACACCTAGCATTTTTTGTTACTTCAGGAAGGGTGCACTTAGACTTGCAAACCCTGATTGTTTTTCTTTTAAACTGCCTTCCTATCTAAAAACTACCCTTATTTCTGCCAGGGGCCCAGATTAAGCTGTTGGGCTCTTTCATTCTCTACCTAGTTGCTACTCTGCCAAGCTTAAGCTGTTTGGACAGATACACTCTCTATATTCTAAAGAAAAAAATTTAAACCTAGGGAAACCAAGCTTAAGCTGTTTGGCTTTCCCTTAACTGAGAAATCATTCAAAAATGGAACTTTTGCAGCTTGAAAAAGATGAACGTTTTTGGCACTTCCACTGTCAATCATGAAATATGAAACCTGTTGCAACAGGAGGCTAACACCATGTAGAAATTTCACCTGTAGATCAAACTGGTATTGCAATGTACTAAAGCAAAACACGTGATCTACTTCTACAAAACATTAAGCGGAAGTGAAATCGATTTCATGAGCAACATCAACGATAAACACATATAATTGATCAAGAGAAATAATCACACATAACATAGATATATCACTGGGGAAAGCACCAACATAAAACCCCCGACACTATATTATCAATCAAGTGGAAATCCTCTTCTGTTTACAAAAAATATCAGCTCAAGAGCTATCATGTACTTCCTGCAATCAAAAGATGAAGATGATAGACTCACTATGCCTCAATATGTAGGCAGCCATCCATCAATTCCCTATTTCCTTGTGTAATTTTGATTGGGATCCAATTCATAACATATGAGCATTGGCCCCAAATCATACCTACTGTCAATCATAGGTCCAACTACACAATCCTTGAGGACACTAGTTCCTCATGCATGCAAGGAATATTCCATGAGAAGATCCAAGCATCTGATAGTACACTGTCCCTCATTTGATCTCAACTGGGTCTCTGATAGAATTGACATGCAAAAATTATCCATGAGTGAATCCTCAGTTATCTAAAATAATAGTTGTCACATGCATGCAAGCATTAACAAACTATATTTTATTATTTTAACAACCTGTTAAAATAATCCAACTGGACTTGACAAGTTAGAACTAAGTCAACTGATTCTCTCATTATAGAACTCATACTTATTTCCTTAATCATTGGAGGAAATTAACGATAAATTCCTCAATCAGTGGGACAACTCATGTGCATGCTCAAAACGACTTTAAATTCGAATTTCCTTAACTAATTAACTCAACTAGATTAATTAATTAATATTTCCAACTGTTGTTAAGACCAAGATTAATTTTACTTCCTATAGATAGACTAGGGACTGCTATAAATAGGAAGGGACCCAGAAATGCTATTTTTAGAAGTTTCACCTCTCACCCAAGGTGGCCAATGACCTCACTGGCCAAACTGCTATTTTTAGACATTCTATTTTTAGCACATTCTAAATTTAGCATTTCTTGTTGCCCACTTTTCAACAGCAGGAGGAACTAGTGTCCTCAAGGATTGCGTAGTTGGACCTATGGTTGACAGCATGTATGACTGGGGCCAATTCACATATGTTTTGTAATTGGACCCCAATCAAAATTGCGCAAGGAAATAGGGGATTGGTGGACTTGAGGCCTACATATTGAGGCATAGTGAGTCTATGATCTTGATTTTTTTATTGCAAAGAGTATAGGATAGCTCTTGAGCTGATATTTTTTGTAAATAGAAGAGGATTTCCACTTGATTGATAATACAGTGTTGGAGGTTTTATGATGGTGCTTTCCCCATTGATATATCTGTGTTATATGTGATTATTTCTCTTGATCAGTTATATGTGTTTATGGTTGATGTTGCTCATGAAATTTATTTTGCTTCCACTTAATGCTTTGTGGAAGTAGATCATGTGTTTTGTTTTAGTACATTGCATTACCAGTTTGATCTACAGGCGAAATTTCTACAATACCCCCACTTCATCCAATAGGCAACCTTCTCTCTTCTTCAGTGATGATGAATTGGAAGACCCTTTAGGTGAGAAACCTTACCTATTTGAGGAACCTACATAAGAAGAAGAAGAGGAAGAAACCATTCCTACTGAACCAATGGCTGGAAACCAAAATGACAGGGGAGATAGAGAGAGAATTGAGAGTATCTTCCCCATCAGGGAAACCAATGGGGACACTAAGATGAAGAATATAAGCCCCTCTGCTCTACCTCATTTCCATGGCCTAACCACAGAGGACCCTGACACTTTCCTATTTGAATTTGTTGTCATATGTCGAACCTATGACTATACAGATGATGAGAAAAAGTTAAAACTATTCCCATCTACCCTCAAGGATGCAACATTGCGCTGGTTCATGGGTTTACCCAGAGATAGCATCATAACTTCGGCTCAGATGCAACAAACTTTTAATGACAAATATAGGGACTATTGTAGGTAAAAGGATAATAAAGAAGAGATTTTTAGGATTACCATAGGCCAGGATATATCCCTAGAAGACTATGAAGAAAGATTCCAGCTTAGTTACAAAATGGCCAAGTGCACACTTGACCCTGAGTCACTAAAGTTGGTCTTGCTTAGAGGAGTAAGGGAAGATCTTCTGGATACCTTACATATGATAGTAGGAGGAGATGTCTACCAATTACCCTATGAGGACATTAAGACTGCCTTTAGAAACCATTCTAGGTCAGCCAGGAAAAAGGGTAGGGGTAGTCAACTTATGGCCAGTACATCATCCTCTAACTTATCCATTAAAGGTAAAATTCGAAATATGCTGGAAGATTTCAAAAGTGACATGATGCAAACGCTTGCCTTACAATTGGACACAATGAACATCAAAAGGAAGCAAGAGGAAGCAGAGAGAGCCTTGGCCATTTTTTGTCCTAGATGCACTAGGAGGCATCCTAGGAACGATTTTCCATTAAACTGTATTCAGATTTGTTCAGTCTGTGAAGAAAGCCACTCCATAGACAAGTTCCATTCTTTACCTGGACTCAAAGTTGTATATGAAGGAGCTTAAGGGGTCACTAAGCAACTTTGCCACATCAACCAAAGGAGACCTCTTGGGCCTATACCATACCAGTAGGGTATGCAAGGGCCATCCCATGCATACTACAACCGCAACCAAGCCACAACTATACCTTCTTGAGGACCCCCTGCTCATCCTTCCTGATCTACACCCCCTCCTTGGTCATATGCATCTCAATATCAATCACAGCCAACCAACCAGTCATTTCAACCACAACATCAGTGGCATACCCCACCCCAAGGGTGGAGGCCCCAATTCAACAATGTTCTAACCCTATTGTCTCCACCACCTAACCAACCATGACTCCTACACTCTGCTCCACCCAAACAACCCCAGATGCTTACCTAACCAAATATGAACCCAAACAATAGACAAGCTCAACAAGCATACAGTGGAGAGACATCATACCCATCTTATGCTGTAGAAATATAGGAGATCAACCTAAGATCTGGGAGAATTATCCTAGACAACCAACCTCCTTCTCCACATAGGGAGGTTGAGGAAGAAAGAGAGGAAAGCAACCTTAAATTAAATCCACCATTTCCTCAAAGATTAACCCGACCACTATAGCCTACCCTAGAAGAAACTGAACTTCTGGGAGAATTGAAAAATTTATGTGTAAATATCTCCCTTCTCGAGGCAATCAAAGATGTGCCTATTTACAATAAATTAATTAAGGAGAAGTGCTTCAAGCATCCATGAAGAAGAAAAAGGGATGCCCCTACCATTAAGCAATTGTCTAACTTAATGTTGGGGCATGTAATATGTCCAAAATATTTGGACCCTGGAAGCCTGTAGTAGATGTGCACATCAATGGCACTATTGTCCCACACACTCTAATTGATCTCGGGGCTACCATTAATGTGATAACTAAGGACACCATGCTCAAACTCAACCTCCAAGGGTCATTGAGAAAGACCACAACAGTGCTGCAACTTGTAGACCGTTCCACAGTCACCCCTTAGGGAATTATGGAGGATGTGATGGCCTCTCATCCTTGAGAGGCCATGCTTGACCACAAATGATCCTTACATTAGCTGCAAAATTGGGAATATGACCATCAAGAATGGGTATATGTCCAAACAATTAGTCATGTACCCTCCTGATCAACCTTCTCTAAAGCATGATTTACCTTTATGGTTAGAGGAGGAGGAAGAAGATGATCTTTATTCTACCCAACTTTATGCTATGGAAGTAATCATAGGAGGAGGAAGAGAAGAGGAGGATGACTGAATTGAAAACCTGCTCCAAAGTCCAACTCCTAGTTTATTACCCTTAGAAGAAGAAGTAAAGGGAGACACCAAACATTGCCAAGTGGTAATCCAAGAGCTCTACAGCAGCAACAACATCAAATCCAAGAGCTCCACAACAGCAGCAACATCAAATCCAAGAGCTCCACAGCAGTAGCAACATCAAATCCAAGAGCTCCACAGCAGTAGCAACATCAAATCCAATAGCTCCACAACAGCAGCAGCATTCAATCTAAGAGCTCCATAGCAGCAGTAGCATTAAATCCAAGAGCTCCACAGCAACAACAACATTAGATACAAGAGCTCCATAGTAGCAAAAGCAACTGCACTAGATCTTTAGCCACAGACACCTACAAAATCTAATAAACCATCAACAGACAACAGAGGAGGAAGAAGAATGACTATCAACAACACCTTTGATCTTTGACAACTGCAGCATGGCATCAAGACCACAAGTAAGTATCCCACTCACTCACGTATATGCATCATGTGATCAAAAGTTGTAAAGGTTAAGAGGTATTTGGTTTATCAGTGAAAAGGTGGCAGAAAGGAAACTCTTTAATAAGTCAGAAGAAAATGCAAGAGTCCATAGATATAGTGTTGTTATGGCAACCATTTGAAAATGCTTGAAGAATTAAGATTTGGGGTAGAAACACCAGTTCACTAAAGACTCAACATACCCTATTTCTTGATGTAATCACTCATAGACTCTTCAGCAAAGTAAAGGAAAGAAATTCCCAGTAGTTGGTTCACCATAGGTTGACTAGGATCCTCATTAAGGATTCCCTCCAAAGCCTCAGGATCCCCATAACATAGTCAGTCTTCAAAAACTTACCAGCAGAAGATGAAATCAAAACCCTCACCTATGATGTTAGACCTTCTGTCAGTGAGGAGGAGGAAAAACAAGAAGAAGAAGATACAAAGCTAGACAAGGATGAGATGGGTGAATAAGAAACTAATATAGAGGAACATGCTAAAAGAAGACAAGGAAGATGATGTTGAAACAAGAGGAGGAAACAAAGGAAGAAATGGAAGGAGATGCGAAAGAACAACAAAAGGAAGAAGATAAGAAAAATAGAGGGGACAGTTGCAGGAAAATGAAAACCAACTAGCATGTATGGTCAGCCTCTCCTTGGAGGCCATCCAGTGTAGGATGCTAGCTAAATCCTATGCTCTTTACCTCAGAGAAAAATAGCTGCAATTTCAGATTAAAACACTAGCAAAAAGGAGCACCATGCCATTTCAGGACTGCAGATAGTTTATTGATCTTTGTGATCAAAGTGCACTAAAGGATGGGGCCAAAATCACTGAGTTTTACTTGCATAACATGGCCCTCACAGACATGAATAATTGAGATCCTAATACAAATCCAGGAGATCTACAACTAATGGCTTTGGCATCATGGATAAAACATGAGAAGTCAAGGGCTATAGAGATGAAAGAATATTGGTGAGAGAGAAAAATGAAGCTATTTTCATCAAATTTGACCAATCAAATCCCATGGCCCTACTCAACACCCATAATCTAATTGCAACTGATCCTTAGCTGGCACTTAGATATCTTGTTGCCCAAGGGCAAGCAATTTCACATTTTGAGGATATATTTAAGCTGCTAAGAGATGATAATATACATGCCTGCTAAATGAAATGGAACACACTGCCACACAGTTTGAAGATCAGAAAAAAGAAGAAGAGGAAAAGAGGCAGTGGGAAGAAGTAGAAAGGAAAGAATGCTACTATGAATAAGATGAAGAGACTACAACATAAGCATGGGATATCAGTAAGGCTACTAGAGCTACTAAGTTTCTTAGAGGATGAGCAACAATTTCAGTAGGGGGGTGTTATCGGGAAAACTAGTGTCTATACAGAACTGCTAGTCCCACTAAGGGTGATAGCTACCTTAGAAACAAACACACTAAAACTACTTTCGTTTTCCTTTATGAGAAATAGATGAGAGAAGAATAAAGGAGACCAACCTCAGTGTTGCGCTTGGTTCCTTGCTTGATTCCTCTCCCTTCTGATAGTCCTTTGCTACTTGCTTCCTTGTATACCCAACTTCAAAGAGCACCTGTAGAATCAAAGAAGCATAACACTATACGAGAACATAGATCTATTATCATAAAAAATATAGGACCAGATGTATATTAACCACACAAATGCATACAACATCAATCACACAAGAATGTGGAGGAAAACTTGAATAGCTTTATTAATAATCAAGAAAGAGCAAAGAGGATTACAACCAATTGTTCTGACCCAGCATCATCCTCTCAGCAAGAAGCCCTTCTTCACCTCATGAAAAGCTTAGATCACCCAACACTATGATGTAGCACCAAGAAACCAGCAGCACTTCCTTACAAGATACAAAATTCCAGCCTCCAAATCTCTGGGATGAGGGATCCATATATAGAGGTTTGAAAGGGAGGTTGAGTTATATTTTGAGATTTGATTAGTATCCTCTCTCTGATAGTTCTTGAATCCACTTGGAGATTGATGACCTCTTACTCATCCCTGGGCGATTGCAAAGAGGCAAGTGTCACTAGAGAAGTTTCTAGAATATTCTTTGCTTCTCCACCTTGCAGATTGACCCTGCCATTTGTCCACTCTCGCCCATCGCACCCCATAGAAGGGATTTTCAACATGCATCACACCTACTGTGTGTACTTAGGTGGGATGCAACGCACTTTGACCATGGAGCAGGTGAAATGATCCAGTTTTGACCAATTCTGAGTAGTTTTTCATGGAGAACTTCTGGGAGAAGATGTAATCAGTTGACCTTGTTCTTTTAGGGGTCGGAACAAAACTTTTAGGGACTTAAGAGCCCTTGGTTTATGGACATTTATGATTGGGGTTGCAGTGCCCAAAAATGTCTATAACAATTGCCCCCTAAAGCATGAGGTCGTTAATTTGTTGATGTCGGGTGAAATGCTTTATCATGAGGGTCTGAAGTTCTTTCAAGCTGGAAGGAGACCTATAATAAGATACAATACAATACATTATCTTCATAATATTTTCATAATCTAGCTGAGGCGGGCATTCCCATGCTCAACTTTATAAATTCATTTTCATGTACATGAGACAGAAAATCGTCTGAGTGTAGACTGATGATTCTGGTAGAGCCATCATCCCTTAGATTGGATGATTATCTATGCAGCAATGATGTACATCTGATGTCTTTATTTCCCTGAATTTATATTGCAGCCCGGATGGATGAAACTAGATCTAGGGTCTTCAATCTCGTTCAATCTTCACTCAAAGTACAAGTCGATCCATGTGAGAGATGTTCCGGAGTCCAACATGGAAAGACATCGCCTGATTACCAGCCAATGATGTAAGTTGTTAACAGGCGCGAGAGGAATCATCGATAATGATGATAACCCTCAAGGTACTACAGTACAGTTCATGTGGTGTGAATAAGGGACTTGGCGTCGAACACCACGCAAATTCTTTCGGTCGAAGGCCATTGATGTAAACCTGTCACCGGAAGTGAGAAACTTGCCATTGAGGCATGCAAGCTTCAAAGTACTGAAAGGGTTGTTCCTAAATCGACTTCTTGGATAATGAGCTGATGTCGACAAGAAGTGATCCATCGTAGGAGGGCCTTAGGGAATCCCACATCAATGACACGGAACGGAGCAAATAATTTTAATGGAGGTGAAAACGATCTGGTGATATAAGGTTCAAGGTGGCGATCATGAAAGAATGGAGCGTAAATGTATTGCAGTGGGTGAGACACAGATGAATTCTCTGAGCAACTTCTCTTGAACATATCGGCGACACCGACATGATGGATTGGTAGCATTAACCCCATATGTGGATGGTGTGACGGAACCATGGTGATGTGACCAGTGAATGGAACAACCCAACCCGACTTGGATGCGGAGTGAAAGTGTCATGTTCAAGAGCGACTTGCTACCAACAAAGTTTTTTCAAGTTTTCTTCCCAATTTTTCCCCAGTCATTACTGACCAGTACCTCTTTATTTTTGTCAAGCTTGAGGAGGATAACATATGCTTGTTCTATAATTCGCCCTTCGGGCAAACCCATCGCTATGTTTTAACGAGCCTAGCGATAGTGAAACTCGTTCTTGTCTGTTATGGACAAGTTTGTCGCTATTCGGTTTTAACGAGTTTAACGACAAAGATAACTCGGTCCTTTTCATTTTTAGAGAGTCTGAAAAGGGACATAAAGGAAACTCCAAAAATCCTTCTTCGTCACATAATCCCTTGAGTTCGAAAAAGTATAAAACAATACAAAAGGGATGAATTTTCGGTATTTTTAACGAGCCGAACAAAACAAGCGCTCGATCTTTTTATGTAATAATCCCTTAGGTCCAAAAAGATTAAAATCTAAAGGAGGGATAGCACTTCCGGTCACTTTAACGAGCTGGAGAGGCCAATGGCTCGGCAATCTTTTCATATTTTACGAGTCAGTTGAAAAGAGCTTAAAGGAGACTCGTTTTTTAGGAACGAGTGATGGATTCGGGTAGCAGCTGATTCTAGGTAAGGTTTGGAATTTTCCAATCACGGCAGTGTTACAAGGATGGCTAATAGGATCACTCTTCGCAGATGTTCCTCAAAAGGGGTAAACAATCAAATGGAGGTGAATGGTCAGCCAATACAGAGTGGAGGTGATGATGAGAACACGACCAAGGCTTCAAAGGCTGAAGTAATACATTCACGACGGTTATTTACCGGAATTTGGTTCATTTTTTATTTTAAAATGAGCTTAAACTCTGGAGGAACATTTGCTCATTGCTTATGTTTATGTTTATTTTTTAACGAGCTTGAATTCCGCATTAAAACTGCTCGACATAATGGTCATTGATACCATTAATAGCTTTGTTCCTTCAAAGGTTGTACTATCTGCTCAATTCCTTCATCAAACTAGTTAGAAACGAACAATATATGTTTGAAAAATGAGTTAAGACACTAATATTTTACTTGAATTACGTAAAAAGTAATTAAAAAGTGCTTTTACCTCTCATTTTACCATTTCATTTGAACTTTGGTTTGTTGGAGCCTTGGAGGTGCTTTCCCCATTTGATTTTCACTAGCTGATTCCGGGAGATTCTGTGGACGATTCTTGGCGCCGCCTGGACTAGGTAGGAGCTAAACCTTAGCTCTTTCATTTCATCCTTTCCATTTTGCATTCTGAGCCTGATTTCTGGTTTTTCTGAGCCTCAAGGGTTTGAAATACTCGCCCTAGCTCCATCTCACCATTTCTATATCGAAAGGTGCGTTGCATGTTGACCTATCTACTGGACGTTTAGCATGCAACGCACCTAGAACATTGTTGGGGGTGTGATGGGTGCAAGGAGGGAAATTTGTGCATAGTTTTCAATGGAAATTTTTGCCTGTTTTTCACCAAATCAGGATCTAACTCTTCTCTTGTTTGTTTTCAGAGATTCAATGGAGCAAAATGCCTGTTACATGGTGAGAATGTGAGCATGAAGAAGAGGACATGCTTGCTTTACATGATCCGGTTACGGTAAATGCACTACGGAACTGTGGCCTGCTCAAGTTTTTCCGCATCTCCAGTAGGAGGCAACAAATCAACTTGTTGCAGTATTTGCTCGATGCCTGGGATCCTACCAGCCAGGTGTTCTAGATTAGGGCAAATCTATCCCCTTGACTGTCGTGGACATCTATTTTTTGACCGGCTTATCGAGGCGGGGTGCCCCTGTCTCATTATCAGGTTCGGCCCATGGGGGTGAATCTGTGAGAGATTACATTCGCAGGTATTGCAGAGAGAGATCTCAGCCAAGTAAGGACGGCAAGATCAACATCCGAGATGTCACTGACAGGTCCTTGAGGACCATTCTATTCACTTTTGCTAGGATGGCTGGTAGTGCGACTCTTCATGCGGCCAACCGGTCTTATATGCAATATGCTGTAGAATGCCTTGAACCAAAGGTGTTCAACTGGTGTGACACAGTACTCTTTGTGATGAAAGAACAATTGACCAAGGTGAAAAACGGAAGATTGAAGAACTTTGGATATGGTTCTATTTTGACCACTTTTGCCTTGGAAAATATCCCACTGATGCAGCCGCAGTATATTTCACTTGGTTTACCTCCACCGACTGAGCCACGGATGCAGAGATGGGTTGACCATATGTCCAGACATGCTGGTCAGTCTCAGGTTTCCTTTTCTGACACCTTCTTTGGGTGGTTCTATCGTCAGGAGATGGTTTTTTTCAAGTATCCATATGCTGGTATGGATTTCCGGGGTGACCCGGATTTGGTACTGCCGGCTGGCGAGCAGTGGGGTGCCATCGGTAAAATTTTGACCATATCTTTGTTTATTGTTTCTCTTTATAATGTTCTTGTGCTTTATTCTATCAAGACTAATCAGAACTCATGTGCTCATGCAGATGTTGGACCAGTTCGGCCAGTAGTATGCCTAAGAGTACCAGCTGCCATTCCAGTAGGAGAGGCAGTGGGAAGGGCTATCCTTCGCAACCTTGATGTGGCCGAGACTCTTTCAGCATTACAGGATCAGGTCGAGGGCCTCACTCTTGGTATTCCAGATGTGAGGACCGATGAGCTGCCTTTGAGATTGCAGTGACATACTACCGGCGTGCCGAGTCAATGGACTAGGTTTTTACGCATGATTGCACAGGCGGTGACTTGTTATCACCAGCATCATTAGACTAGGGTGCCCCCTAGCGTTTTGAGTTTTGGGTCCTTTGACCAATTTTTGTCTTGGTTACAGAACATTATGTGTAAACCATAAACAGTTATATATATATTTTTTATTTTCGGAGTTTTATTTTGGTTAAGTTATATGATCCTGATGCAAATATTGATGAAATGCTTCTTTTTATAAATGTCGCAAATGTCTATCTAACACATAATTTGCCAATGAGTCTGTTAATGTGTTTAAGTTTCTGGAAATAAGCTGATATTGAATAAAATCAAATTGCCTTTCCAAAATCTTGACCCTTAGGAACATGCGATAGATAGCTGGATTTCGGATGGAGTAGATACCAGTGAGTTGTAGTATGACGAGCTGTGAGTCTAGCCTGACGACAAGTCGGCCTATGTCATGTGTGATGGCATCAGAGAGAAGTTCTATCAACGCGCTATATTCAGCGATGTTATTCGTTGACCGACCAATACATACTCCTCTGAAACTCACTAACTCGCCGCTTGGATCAAAAATGGCCCAGGCCGTAGAAGAAAGGTTCCGCGAACTACGACTCGCTCCGTCGGCATATCCAACAAAAGATTCCAATAGGTTTGTCATCTGCGACACATGAAAAAAGTGGATTACTTGACCAAAACAAATACTTTTAGCGAAAACAAAAATGTAACAAAAGCATATGTGTTACCACACTGAATCATGCGTAGTAACGCTTGAGGTACAACCCGTTACGGGGTTGCACCAGTGGAATCCCGTCATAATCCATTAACTCGTAGGCTCCTTTTGCTAACACTCGCTTAACAATATAGGGGCCCATCCATAAAGACTTGAATTTACCCGTTCCCAACTTATCGGATTCCTGGTCATAAAGCAAGACCAAGTCACCTTCTGAGAAGACACGGGGTTTGACATTCTTGTCGAACTACGCCTTGACTCATTTCTTATGGGCTTCGTTAGCCAGAGCGACATCACGACGAGTTTCATCCAATTGGATTAGTTCCAAGAAACGAGCCTCCTCTTCTGAAGTTTCGGGGAGAAGGTCGACTGCGAGTTTGAGGGACGAGATTTCACACTAAACTGGTAAGATTGCTTCTAGGCCATACACCAGTTGAAAAGGTGTGAACCCAGTTGCATTCCTTACCGACGTTGGGTATGCCCACAAGGCTGAGTACAGGATTAGGTTCCAGCTCCTTTTGTGGACTCCAATCATCCTTTGCAGCATTCACTTCAGGACTTTGTTAATTGCTTCAACTTGTCCATTGGCCTGTGGGTAATATGGAGTAGAGCTGTCGTGGGACAACCCTAATTTGGCAGCCAATTCGACCATCATGTGATTGCGAAAATGTGATCCATGATCTGTGACTATAGCCTGTGGAATGCTGAATCTGGAGACTACATGATTGAAAAAGAAAAGGGCAGTTGTTTCACCAGTGTTATCTAATGTAGGCATCGCCTCGACCCATTTGGTAAAATAGTCTACCGCGACTATGATATACCCATGCCCCCGGTCGAGGTGGGGTTACATGTCATGAAATCTATGCCCCATTTGGCGAATGGCCCAACAGCAACTATTGGCTACAGAGGTGCGGGTGGTTTTCTGGTTTTGCTATCGAAAATTTTTCATGCATGGCAGCTTCTGACTGCCATTATGCAATCTTTGAACATTGTTGGCCAGAAGTATCATGCTCATAAAAAAATTTGTGCGGTAGCGTAACTAGATTGATGCCCCCCACACGCGCCTGAATGGCAGTCATTCAGGACTTTTTCGGCCTCCTCATGGGTGAGGCACCTCCTTAGAACTGTATCGACACCACGACGGTAAAGCGTATCACCGACGATCATGTAGTCTTTTGATTGGTATCGAATACGTTTTTGTTCTGAGCGTGAGGTATTAGGCCTATATTTTTGGGTTTGGAGATAGATGATTATATCTCCATACCATGGATTGCTTGAAGATATCAGAAACAAGGATTCATCCACAATGGTTTCTTCGGATATTTCATCGTTGGACGACGATGGGAGATCGCATAGTAATTCCGCGAATACCATGGATTTCTTTGATTTGGATTTTATAAATTCCTGATCAAACTCTTGAAGAATTGCTATCCATTTTGAATATTTTCCCCTCAGCAACTGTCGCGACAATATATAAGTCATGGGGCTGCAATCTGACAGAATGGTAGTTTTTCGAAAGAGGACATAATGCCGAAATCTCGGTATTGCTTGAACAGCCGCAAGAGCGAGCTTTTCAACATAGGAATACTTACTTTCTGTATCATTTAAGTTCCTACTCAAATAATATATCAGATGTTCAATACTATTGTCTTCTTGGACTAAAACCATTGCGATGGTTGTATCTGCTGCAGCCAAATACAGGTTAAAGTCTTTTTGATAATTAGGAGCGTACATTAATGATACTTTCATTAGGGATTCTTTTAAAGCATCAAAGGAAGCTTGCATGACCTGATCCCATATGAAGGGTACTTCCTTTTTCAATAGACGTGTATAACCTTTAGCAAGTTCGGCGTAATTTGGAATGAACCTCCTCAGAAAGTTTGCTTTCCCTTGGAGTTTCTGAATCTGAAGCAAATTTGAAGGTGGAGGCAAGTTTATGATTGCCTGAACCTTACACGGGTCGAGACGAATCCCGTCCTTTGAGACTACAAAGCCAAGTAAATGACCAGAACTGACACAGAACACACATTTGTGTGGATTGAGTCGTATCTTGTAGTGTCGGCAACGTAGAAATATCGCTCTCAAATGTTGCGGATGATCTGTCCGCTTTTGCGAATGAGCCGGAAGGTCGTCGAGGTATGGTTGAACGATGTTTTTGATGTCATGGAAGGCATAATTCATTGCCCTCTGAAATGTTGCCCCTGCGTTCTTTAAACCAAAGGGTAATTTGCGATATGCGAATGTGCCCCACGGACAAATAAATGCAGTCTTTGACTGGTCCTGCGGGCAGATATTTATTTGATTATACCCGGAGAATCCATCCATGAATGAAAAGATTTCACATCCGGTGCATTCATCAATTATCTGGTCAATAAAGGGTGTAGGATAGTTGTCTTTTGGACAAGCTTGATTTACATCCCTATAATCGACGCACACTCTAATCGTTCCTTGTTTTTTCATCACAGGAACAATGTTCGATACCCAATCGGTTAGAGGAACCGGGTAAATGAAACCAGCATGGAGAAGCTTTTCAACTTCTGCCTTGATGGCAGCGGCTTTCTTGGGGTGCACCTGCCGTAGCCGTTGTTTTACTAGTTTGACATCTGGATACATCTTGATTTCGTGTTCAACTATACTTGAGTCAATGCCTGCCATTTCATCATATGACCAAGCAAAGACATCTCTGAATTCGCGGAAAAGAGTGTTATATATTTCTAGTTCTGAAGGAGAACAACATTTGCCAACATAAATATTCTATACAACATCTGTTTTGGTCGAGATATCTATGGCGATAGTCTCTTCAATATTGGACAAGTTTCGCTCTAAATCCACCGTGTTTACAGTATTTGATAGGAAATCAAAAACTGAAGGATGATGAAGGTCATCAGGAGTATCTTCTTGACAATCCGGAAGATGGGAACGATGGTGGTAGTCTTCCCATGGCGCCCCGTCAGTTATCATTGACTGAACAATTCCTTCGTCGGTGTAATGCACTTGCGACCAAGGATCTAAAGGGGTGTCATATTCCTTAGACCTATCTACCCAAACGCTTGATGAGCGTTGATTTGGGTTTGCCTCCCATGCTAGAAACATTGATTGCTATAATATTTCTATTGGGCTTGGAGGCAACACCAACGAATGATTCATGTTAATATCGTTTTCTGAGATCTTGTGAATAGAAGATATCATATTGCAGGTTCCTATCTCTGCCACTTCCGCCAGATTGATTGGAGGTGGGAGGGAAAAAGTACCCATTAATATAGGGTCTTTTAGTAGGCCTACTCTGATATTTTGAAGCGAATGGGGGCTTCCATGGATCATCGGAATGCTTCCCGTAACTTGGGAACCATTGGGGAGAAAAGTTTGTTGGTCGACGATTGTAATCCCTCCTTGAAAGGGAAATGCAATCTTCCTAAAGTAGGTCGACACAACGGCAGCCATAGCATATATCCATGGTCTTCCCAGTAGGATGTTGTAATCGAGGTTTCCGTCGATTACTTCGACATCTATTTCTACTATTTCCCCCCCTAGTTCAACTTGCAAGTTACTTAGAATACCATATGGGGTATACGTTCGTCCGTCAAATGCTTTTAATGTTGTCGAAGATCGCGACAAGGTTGGAGATCCTAAAGTTTTCCAGCAACTCATCGACATAATACATGTAGATGCCCCCTCATCAATAATTGTTCGATGAACAGTTTTGTTGAGGGCTTTCACTTGAATGAGGAAAGCTAGTTGAGCTGGTAACTAAGGATCATATCCTTTATGATTAAAGGACACAAGATTAGAATCCTTTGGGTCTATCCCACCGATAGCTGATAATAAAGCCTGCTTTTGGGATGGGTAGTTCTGGAGTACCTCAAGTGTCAACATAGTGGATGGCGATTGGGCCAGATCTTCCACTATATTATAATGTTGTGCTGCTCTAGCACGAGGATTAAATGTCAACTTGTGTACTACTCCCTTTGGCGGTTTTATTGTCAGTTCTGGAATGGTGGGCGGCGCAACTTCTGTCGAAGTTGTTGTTGAACTACTAGGTTGATCTTTATCCTTGTTGTTCGACAGCTGTGGATTCCCATAATCTTTATTGCTTGTCGATATCAAAGCGTCATTTTGTTGTTTCGAAACCCACAACATCAGCACTTGGGACGAGGAAGCATTTCCACTGGCAACCAGATTTGTTCCTGGATTTGGAAACGAATCAATTAATACCGCCAAGGTTTTTGAATTCTTGCAGAATTTCTTAAGCTCAGCTTTATATGGACAATCTCTCATCCAATGATCCTCATCACATATTAAGCATGGATTTTTTGGTTTCCTATCTCCAAGAGGATTTGCAGAAGATTTTTCAGGTGATGATTCCTCCTGTTTCTTCTTTTTCCCTTTGTTTTTCTTCTTGCCTCCTGGTTGCTTGGTTTCTTTGCCTTTATCAGTCGAGACGGCATTTACTTCTGAGGCGAGAAGTTCTTCTTTCGCATTTTGACTAGAAATCGTACGGGCCTTTTTAGATGTAGCCTTTGTCGATTTCGTGTCTGTCACACCAATCACGCCATCGTCGGCATGAGAGTCATTGTTCGATTTAGGAGGAGGGGGGACGGAAAATTCTGGTCTGGGAGCGTCAGGGATTTTATCGTAGAGCGTGCCAGACTGAGTATAAATCAAGTCTAAATATTGCGCACGAGCAATAACTTGCTCTGCAGTGACGACTCCTCCTTTTGCCACATCTTCTGTTATGGAAGGTAATAATGACTTAATAAACCATTCAGCTAAAAGTTGATCAGGAACATATGTTTTTACCATTCTGCAACGACGTCGCCACTCATGAATATGATCAGATATATGAGTGGCCATTGTTTGCTTGAAATTGGTAAGAATTTTTGTTCCCGTTTCGTACCTTATGGGTAACTGAAAATGGGTTTAAAAGGTTGTGACTAGGGTACTGAAGTTGTCAAACGAAGCTCTGGGTAACTCGATATACCACTTTTCTGCTGGACCAGTTAACATCCTCTGAAAAAGGCGAAGCCTAATCGAATCATCGTTTAGGGTGTTTGATGAACACCACAAATGAAATGTCATCACATGATTCGACGAGTCTTCACCCGGATTTCCATTAAATTTAGGAATATCTGACGGAAGTTTATGCGGAATCGCTGGCCACCAAGGGGCGTAAGCAATTGGATCGTTCGTTAGCTGATTCAAATCTGGTAACTCTAAAGTCGCCACAAAGGGTAACTGTTGATTCAGGTTTGGCGAAGCATACCTAGGATAGGATCGAATGGCCTGAGCAGCTGGTCTTTGCATACCAGCATAATTCATTTGATGCTGGTAACTTTGGTAAGGTTGATGAGCATCACCATTGTAGAATGGTTGATTTTGACCATTTTGAATATACGGCTGCCCACTGTTTGCAAATATTTGTTGCTCAGATCCTCAGTATACTTGTTGGAATTGCGGTATTTGGTACTGCACCAGCCATGGTTGCGAAGCCATGTGTTGTTGTCCAATACTAACCGTTTGACCAAGATTAGGGGTAATTGTACCCGTTTGGGCATGTGTCATCCCACTAGTTGGTGATTGTGGTTGAGTCGCGGGGACAAGAGGTTGTTGCATTACAACCTGAGAAACCTGAGGTTGGCATACAACAGACAGCGCTTGTACTTGCGACACTGTCACAATAGCCGGTGTAGTTGGTATATTTGACATAGGTAAACATTGTTGCATCGAATATACAACTCTTGGTTGTTGAGGCAGTATTGGCACCCAACCGCTAGATGTAATTCCAGCATAACCTGAATTTTGTTGCGAACTCTCGTATGGTTGTCCTCCCGGAGGAGACAATGAAAGGGTATACTGCCCCCCATACGGCGGTAATCTGGTACTTAAAGGAATTGTTTGCCCTTGAGGATCGGACTGCCCAAATTGACACCCTGAAGGACCAATTTGTTGAGATTCAACATAAGAGTTCCCAGATACTATTCCGGATGAACAAACAGGAACGGACCATACTGTCGAAATAGCCCTTGTGTGGGCCCCGTCTAGCAATTGAGAGCTAGTTGGGATAGATGGTATGCCGACAAACATTGTTGGAGTGACAGCAGGAAGTTCTGCCGTCTCTGTGTCGGATGACACAGTCCTAGATGTCGACGGTTGTTCAGACATTTCTAGTCTATCCAAAATATTGCCTAGCAATTCTACAGGAGCTTTCGATGGCAGTAGACTAATTTCTGAAGAAGAAGGATATAAAGTGATCCCAACTCCAAATCGCGATGGAGTACTAGATAGAGGATCCTCTACAATCGCTTCTATAGCAATCAGACCAGGTGGAAGAGGTAGACCGTCAAGTCCGCAAAATATTTCTGGTGCCGAAGAAGGTATAGAATCTGCAGCGACAGATGTTTGTGGAATAACAGCTTCCGAATCAGCTGTAGATGGAGCTAGTTCAATAATGCAAGTGTTTACCTTCACACTAGGATCAGTGCTACTGTCCTTTGGTGGCTGCTGAACTTCTCCTGTAAAGGCAAGGATACCAAAAATGTTTGGAGTAACCGGAGTCTCCAATGGTGTTGGAACACTTGTTCTAACTTTACCAGGGGATTTGGAACCAGTTAAACGAATTCGCTTTGTTCGTAACAGTTTCGACTCTGGAGACAAAGACAGTTGACTCGTAAGCCTCCGCGAACAACGGGGTTTCAATTGTATTTCTTCCATGATTGCGGATTACTTGATCAACTAAAAATCAAGGGGAAATATGTTTCCGAAATAGATGAATTTTAGACGCTTTGACACAACTTGTTTTTTCAATTTTTAAGAGTCGAGAACAAACAAAAGATGACTCTAGTCGCCTTCGAGTTTTAATGAGCATGAAGTGACAAGTGCTCAGATGGACCATTTCTGTTAAGGAGTCTGAAAAGGAACGAAAGGGACTACTCTGGAAATCTAGACAGAGGGATTACCAAACCAATCGCAAAACTGCAGAATACTTTTTACGGTACGGCAATCAATCTTCCCGAATGCTATGTTCCGTGCATTGTGATCGATAGGGCGGCAGACACAGCTTCCTATAGATAAAGGATAAAGCCTATTGTGGTCTCCCCATATATACTCGACGGTACGTGGGAGCACAAGTCTGTATTGGCACTTGTCATCTCAAAGTGGAGGAATCACCCAACCAACAATGAAAGCAACAGTTACCACGTTTTACGACGCCGGAACACGTCTCTAGCCTAGACTTCTAAATGTTGTGCGTTAGGTTCCAAAGCGTTTTTAGATTCATTGAATTTATTTTATAGTTGATCTTGCTTAAGAAATTTGCCTTTCAGGTTCACCACGTGATGTAGATGTACAATTCCTAAAATGCAATCTAAGATGATAAACAGTTGTTTAATCTTCTTTTTTGCAATGAAAATCCTAGCTACTAAGGAAAGAGAGATGGCGTTCTTTCAACAAAGAGCAAAGAGCATACACTATATGCATTGTCCTAAATCAAACCAACAAACAGTCTAAATGCAAATGCACATGCATGTATTTGTTTTCAGCCTTCTTAATGTGTAGATGATAAAAAGAAAGCTAAGCGCAAATCTGAATTACTTTTCAAAGTGACAATTACTAACAAGTTTCTTTTCAAAACAAAATGAGGACAATGACAACACTTTGCTATTCGAAATTGAAAACTTGCTTTCGACACTTGAAAAACTACTAATTCAAATCAGATACAAGAGTAACAGTGTAATCTACTATCAAGAACAATCGGATTCTCTTCTATGACTGAAAACGACACTTGCGACACTTTCAAATCAAGAAACGATAGTACAATTACGCTACTTCTTTGTAAAGGAGAATTGAAAATGACTCAAAATACACAAAAACATTTACAGTTCTTTACACAATGGAGGTGGAATAACAGCAAGGAAGGGGGTTTCAACAGAGGTGTATTGACTACAAGTAGCAAAACTCTTGAATAGATCTGAAAAGAATGAACACAGAAACCAAAATTTAGGAACAAGGCCTTGTCTAATCAGTGCACCTGTAACACAGTGAAATTGAAATGCAGCGCACCTACTACACTCGGGAAATGTGATGCATTTGAAGTTCACAGAACAAACAGTGCATTGGACCAGGGACGAGACTTTGACTGGGTTCCGAGTCACAGTTTGTAGTTCAGTTCAGGGATTTAGGCTGAGCAAATCGTAATCAGTAAACCAATCACAGGGGTAGATCTAAAGAGGTTACTAGAGCTACCACAAGGGCAATTAGAGAGCTTATAAATCAATAGTTCAATTCATAAACAAAACCCGAAGATAGACTGAAGCGACATTTATCTACTTTGCATTTACATAGCAAATGCAGTTCGAAGGCTACCTGGCTCAACTTCAGGCTCCGTCTGTAAGTTTATAAAGTAAACAAATGTAGATAAACAAACAATCTATTCGCTCCCCAGCGGAGTCGCCATTTTGTTATCGGGAAAACTAGTGTCTATGCAGAACTGCTAGTCCCACTAAGGGTGATAGCTACCTTAGAAACAAACACACTAAAACTACTTTCATTTTCCTTTATGAGAAATAGATGAGAGAAGAATAAAGGAGACCAACCTCAGTCTTGCGCTTGATTCCTTGCTTGATTCCTCTCCCTTCTGATAGTCCTTTGCTACTTGCTTCCTTGTATACCCAGCTTCAAAGAGCACCTGTAGAATCAAAGCAGCATAACACTATACGAGAACATAGATATATTATCATAAACAATATAGGACCAGATGTATATTAACCACACAAATGCATACAACATCAATCACACAAGAATGTGGAGGAAAACTTGAATAGCTTTATTAATAATCAAGAAAGAGCAAAGAGGATTACAACCAATTGTTCTGACCCAGCATCATCCTCTCAACAAGAAGCCCTTCTTCACCTCATGAAAAGCTTAGATCACCCAACACTATGATGTAGCACCAAGAAGCCAGCAACACTTCCTTACAAGATACAAAATTCCATCCTCTGGATCTCTGGGATGAGGGATCCATATATAGATGTTTGCAAGGGGGTGAGTCAGATTTTGAGATTTGATTTGTGTCCTCTCTCTGATAGTTCTTGAATCCACCTGGAGATTGATGATCTCTTACTCATCCCTGGGCGAATGCAGAGAGGCAAGTGTCATAGGATAAGTTTCTAGAAGATTCTTTGCTTCTCCACCTTGCAGATTGACCCTACCATTTGTCCACTCTCGCCCATCGCACCCCATAAAAGGGCTTTTCAACATGCATCGCACCTACTGTCTGTACTTAGGTGGGATGCAATGCACTTTGACCATGGAGCAGGTGAAATGATCCAGTTTTGACCAATTCTGAGTAGTTTTTCATGGAGAACTTCTGGGAGAAGATGTAATCAGTTGAACTTGTTCTTTTAGAGGTTGGAACAACACTTGTAGGGACTTAAGAGCCCTTGGTTTATGGACATTTATGATTAGGGTTGCAGTGCCCAAAAATGTCTATAACAGGGGGTGATGATGAGCCTCATTATTGAGTAATTATATGGGCCTTAATTGGCCTTAATTCGCCTCCTAGCTGAGTCAAACTAACTATTCTCACAACTTATTGCATAATTTTGATTATATTTTGTTTATGAAATGAGTTAGAGTTTGATATTTTGCTTTGTGGTCTAATGTGCACATAATGCAGGAATAAAGGATAAAAGCAAGGAGAAATGCAGGTATAAAGGATAAAAGAAAAGAACTATAGCAAAGACCTTGGTCAAGACTCGAATGGGACAAGGTAGAGGAATTATAGGAGGTTAATCCTCCTCATCTACTACCCCTCCATTTGAATATTCCTCCATCAGCTTGGAGTGAAAACAGCCACATCATGAAGACTAAAAGACAACCAAGCAAGTGAAAAGGACATAAAACATTTTATTTTGAGTTAGGATCCAAACCACCCTAATTTGCAAGGAAGTTGTTAGAGACTTCAAATGTATAAATAGAGAGGCTTAGGACCTCATTAGGATTCATACTTCATTTGTAAAACTCTGTTTTATTTCTGAACTGCAAAGACTTGTGAATTTTCTTTGTAATCCATGGTTTCTATAATGACAATGAGTTTTGTTTAAGCCAGCTCTGAGTTAAACTTCGAGGGCTAAAGCTCTTGGGTTAGGGCCGACCCAAGAAGCTACAACTCCTCTTTACTGTATTGTTATTCTAGCATAGAGTTTTGTTCTATTTATTTGTTAAGTAGTTTCATGGTTTGTTGATTCATTTGCTTCAGTAGTTTCATGGTTTACTGATGCATTTGCTCAAGAAGTTTCTGGTTCTGATTCATTTGGTTAAGCAACTTTCTGGTTCTTTTCATTTATTTGAATAGCTTCCTGTTTTTGTTCATCTGTTTCAGTAGTTGCATCTAATGTAGGTTACTTTCATTTGTGTTTTTAATTCACAAGTTGGATTAGAGGAAAAGATTACTATCAGGTTGTGCATAGGTGTCTCGGCCTCATCTCCTCCCTCTGGGACCATGACTTGAGGCAGAGACCCTCCGACGACCCCAAAAACACAGTTTTTGGTTCTCGCATGGACTATGGAGTTCATTATTTAAATGCAATTAGTTGTTTACCCGCACTGGTTTTCCTTGTCATTTTCATTTGAAACTGTCTCTAGCATGTTCGTCATACATCAGTTCCTCGCCGTCCGATCACCAACAAACCTTCACAATCACCGTCTAATTCACTATTTTCTCCAACTGTTGACTCGTGTCGAGTCCACCACTTGCTTTGTGTACTATTAAATCCCAACCATCAATTTGCCTTGTTAGATCCAATGGCTATCGCACACCCGCTCACTAACCCGCTCGATCAAATCTCCAACGTAGATCTACCTTGCTAGATCCGATGGCCTTCGCGCGATATTGCGTGGATTTATGTCCAATCGTTATACGCCCGAGGGCATGCGAAATGAGCAGTTTCCCTGTGCTACGTGTCGCCCGAGGAGGCTAATCACGTAAAATTTTAGGAAACCACTTACAACTTTGAGGGCACGCGATATATTTCTTACCACCCTCTAAACCCACTCCCCTGTTTCTTCACATTCCTTTAAGCGCTCCCATATCCACCATCAATCTATTTCCTGATCTAATGACCATCACATCACCCGATCACTTTATCGCCTTAAACTCCCACTGTCGATCTACCTCGTCTGATCTGACGTTGTATCACCAACTAGCTTGGCCGATCTCCACCATCCATCTACCGATTGATTCCACCCGTCCATCTCTTGACTTGGCCTCCACGACATAATCTCAATCATTCATCCTGTTAGTTAACCCTATTCGCACTTCTACCTACGTACCCTCCTGTGATCTAATCTCGGCCGTTCGTTTTCCTTTCACCCACCTGATCCAACGGTTCTTAGGCATTGTTGCTCCCTCGCGTCCTCTTTTCACCAATTTGACCACTGACTGCTTCTTCTGCTTAGACATAGACTCAGATTATTTTCCATTTTTTACCCCTTAGTCTAGTTTTGATGCCCTTTACTTCTGTAACTTAGATAGCAGCCTTAGATTAGTGATTGTTTTAGCAATTCTGCTTAGCATAGTTGTTTAAATTGGTTAGTTAGGTTATGGTTTAGCATTTCATGTTGTTTCTTCATTTCTGCAGTAGAGTAGCTCTCTCTTAGAATAAGGTTTGCTCTCCTTCCATCAAAGAATTAAAGCTTCTTCTGACTCTATAAACAATGACAACATATAGGACCTTCACTTGTACTTGTGCATATAGCACTATCACCTCCAAGTTTGTACGAACCCTGGGTTGATAAGTAAAGCTGGTAGCCCTGGGAGTTGCAGCATTAATTGTTGCAATACCTAGGCTCATCAAGTACATTTAAAATTTACATAATAAAATCAATGAGCGACTCTTCTTAGAGAAAACACATATTAGTTTAGGCTAGGATCTTGGGTTAGGCAGTTGTGAGTTAACTGCCCAAGATCATACACCGAAATTAGTGTCATTAATGAGGTAAATACTTTTGCACTCGTACTATTCCACTCCAGTAAAAGTAGAGCTAAATATGAGACAACATCGGACTGTAAACAAAGGTAGCCCACCTTCGCTTGCATCTCCTTTGGATATTTTATGTATTAGGGATCCCTTCAGGGATATTGGATTTGAGTCGGGGATTCAGGTATCCTACCCGCACAGCGTACTGTCTGCGACTATGTCCCCCCCGGTAGTGTCTGTGATTTGAGGTAACTATAGTGGCCACAATTTTTAGGGACAAACACAAGGTGACTTCGGCGGGCTGCCTTGGTACCTAACACAAACGAACCTACTCTGTCTTCAATTTTTTGGAGGGTGCTCATCTTCACAAGAGTATTTGGCCCCTTAGTTTGAGGTTCGGGTGAAGCTCAATATTTATCGTAACTGTACATTTGGAAAGCTCTCTCTTTTATCCATTGTGATACTGGGTTTCATCTCCAGCAAATGGTGGTTATGAGACAGGGTCACACCCTTTGCTTGTTGATTGATTTCTTTAGAGTATTTTTTATTTTTTAGGTGCCAATTTATTATCACGGAGACTTTAATTAATATCATTGTAAAATATATTATAAAATTCGTCAATCACCGTGGCTACATCCGACCCTCATCGTCAATGTAGATGACTACTAGGTCTTCCCCCACTAACTATGGAGATCGGCCGAGCCCCAATGAGACGGATTACCCATCATCGGGTAATCAGTCTCCAAGATCTCACATTGAATCAATATGGACATCCCATGACTCAAGTTTACTGGAAGATTTCTTCATTGAAGGTTTCATTCCTCCATATAATCCTCTGATCACGAATCCATTGGGACCACGCTTGATTCTAGTTGCACTTGTATCGTCTATGTCTTTCATTGAACCTATACCCACCATCCCATCAACGACTAACAGGGTGTGGGATTTTGTGGACACTTTTGGTCCACCTCCACCTCCCCAGTCGACAGTCGACAGTCAGTACCACACCTCTAATAGAAAACTCTGCTATCCCAACTATCCGAGGTTCGAACCCTATCATGACACCCAACACGAATGGAACCCAGTACATACCAATTTCCACCACTTTTGTTTCAGTTCTTGGACCTTTGGAAAGCACTACATATAGCGCTCCTTATAGTGCTCCATATAGCTCAGTTATCACGGGTACCTTCAATAATCTTTTGGTTGGAATCCATTGTTTAGTTCCAACCCCCAGGTTTAGATGCTTGGGGGCACCATTCCTAATATGCATATACTGGCTGGGAACGTTATAGTTCACCCTTCATTTACAGGACAACAAGGATAGTCGTTGATTGACATGAACCCTCTTTATGTCAGTCAAGCACCTATGGTTAATTATGTGGCGAGAGGGGCCCCTCAACAAGGTCTTGCTCAATCCATATGGGCACCCCACTCTCAACCTCAAATGAGTCAAGGGGGCACTTATATCCCCCAGCTTAACAATCCCTATGGACAGCCACAATAAATGACTGTACCCCGAGGAAATTATTATTCCACGCATCCTATGTATAATTTTGGGAACAATATGATGGGAGGACCATAAGGGTCCTCAAGTCATTTATCATCGCCTTAGTCTGATTCGGGGGTATCAAATACCTTGCCTTTCTTGGCAACTCTTAACATCCCCAACTTGTACAAACTCACCAATGACCACATCTATCATAACTTACTTTGGCCTCTAATCCCACACAAAATTCCCACAGACATCCTGAAGTTTGAAGGGAAATAAGGGGAGGATCCGGGTACACACATCACCACCTATCATTTATGGTGTGTTTCTAACACTGTGGTAGATGATAGTATCTGGCTTCAGCTTTTTCCTCGCACCGTTTATTGGAAATGTAGCCATGTGGTACATTGAGTTACCATGCAGGTCAGTCAATACCTTTGGCTCTTTAGTGATGGAATTTTTAAAGAAATTTCAGCTACCCATCTGCTATGAAACTGGGATGAAACTCCTTACCTCTTTATGTCGGGACACCGCCACCCACATCTCTGATCATATCCATGAATGGAGACATAGGTATAGGCTAGTCAAAGCTCCACTCCCAGACTATCTATTAGCGGATTGGTTCTGCAAATCTCTTCTCCCTCAAATCGCTAAAGATGTCGCCTTAGGTGGGGTGGTCAAGGAAGACCAATCCATTTGTCATGCCCAACAAACTTGATTTATTCATAGTATCGTACATTATACAACGTCATTCCCAATGCCCCTAGAAACTCTAATGCTCCCGCTACTTAGCAACTTGGTGTGTGCGCCGATGGTATTATTGGTGCTACCTTCGGGGCTGTTGTAAAAAAACTTAGCAGTCACATTTCCTAGTTTTCAGTTAACTCGATACCCAATCATCTTCACTTCTTACTGTCGTGATAATCTTTGTGTAGTCTACAAAAAAAACCAGTAGTAAGAACAAGAAAAAGACGCTCCTTTTGAAGAGCAGTCAACCAAGTAGTACAACCCAAAGCAGAAAGTTGTTGCACCTCCTGAGAGTGGAAAGGTCAAAGTTGTCAAGTTCCCTTGCAAAATATGTGCATAAGACCATATGACACACCATTGTCCGCATATCTACGAATGCACAGATTTCCTTGCTCAAACAGACACTGGTTGGCCCCCGCAGTCCTAAACAACTCTCTCCCTACTCAGCAACAGCAACATCTCATTACAAACCAACCTCAACCCTCGAAAGGGGGTAACGATGGTTCACATCATCCTTCAGCGGGTGAAGGAATGTCTACCATTTACACCTTTGAAATGGTAGATGTTTAAACCAGAGCCAAAACTTCTGGAGCTCCAGTCGCTCACGCTGCAGAATCCTCCTCAAGTCAAAACCCACCGCTGCCTAACAATCTCCATATCGACAGGCTGGTCGTTGATCTTGTGATTTTCCCCCCAAAAGGGGCACTTCGTCACACAATGTATAATACATCTTCACGTGATGCCCAGAACTACATTATTGTAGAAGATTTGGTGCAAGCACCGTCAACTATATCAATGCTTGAAGTATTGCAAACTTGTCCAGCACAAAGGAAAGCTTTGCTTTCAGCAATTGGTGGGGTCGACCCTCAGGGTTCCATGCTTGCAATTTTCAACATGGAAAAATGTAAACCTCCCCTTTCACATCAACTTGCGTTTTAGGTGCAAATACTTTCGAAAGGATGAGGGGTACACAGAACTATCATTAACGAAGGTGCTTCAACCTGCATCATGTCAGCTTCATGTTGGATCGCTTTAGGTTCTCCAACCCTATCACCACCGTCAAATTCCCTTAAAGCTTTCGACAACCACACTTTTATCCCAAAATGTTACCTTTTCCAACTCCCCCATCACTTTGAGTGGGAAAATGGTAACAGTGGATATCGAAGTCATGGATCGAAAACTTGATTGTAATCTATTATTGGGTCGCAATTGGACTTATGCCATGACTACCATCGTGTCTCCTATCTTTCGTATCATCCTATTTCCCTTGGATGGAAAGATGGTCACAGTGGACCAACTGTCCTTTTGCACCCCAAATTACTCCCTGTTACATAGCACATTGTACCCTTAGTGGGTGGTGTTCTTGACTCTTACATTAGTATCAGTACCAGTCTATTGAAGGTATCTTCCTTGATGAGTTGTTTCCCTCTCTCGCAGCCCGCGGTTACACAGACAGTCTTTATGGTCTCATCTATTCCTCATGAACCAACCAATCCTTGGATCCTTGCAGCCCCTTTAGACATTGACTCTTATGGAGAAGAAATGTCGTTGTCACCAGCTGAATTGGCCTACCAAACCATTCAATCTACATCTAAATCTCTGGTCACTTTGGTCACGACCAATGATACTACCACCCCTCTCATATCTTCTCTTTCTAACGGTCTCCTCAATCAAGTCCTACTTTCGGATGAAGCTATTAGAGATATCATGTGTTTAGAAGAGAGACCTTGGGAGGAGTCTCACCATCATGTTTTGATATCTGATTTAGACACGATGCCCGTTCAAATCCTATCTTTTAACACACTTGAAATTGTTCCCTCACCTTATACGACTATCCAAACTTCTGATTCGAAAGGGAACATGGGAAATCTTTCAAATACGTTGCTCATCGATATTTCTGTTAAGACAGGCATCGTGGAAAACATCTAGATTAGAGTCGATTGAACTCCTGAGAAAATTGCAAGCTTCACCCACATTTTTAAGCAATTTCGCGATATATTTGCTTGGTCTTAAAAGGAAATTCCTAGCATAGATCCATCTATTTTCAAGAATGAGATCAAGGTATATGACAATGCCAATCCTATTCGTCAAAGGATTTTACCATTCCATCCCCGCAAAACTGCAGCCATCAAGGCTGAGGTGGAAAATTTGTTACGTGCTGGTTTCGTCTACCCCATTCCCTTAACGAAATGGGTGTCCAATCTGGTTCCTGAAGACAAGAAATAGGGTACCATTCGCATCTATTTCGACTACCAGGACTTAAACACTACATATCCAAAAGATAATTATCTAACACCGTTCATCGACCAAATAATCGACGACTGCACTGGTTGCGAATCCTTCTCATTTATGGATGGTTTCTCAAGTTATAACCAGATCACGATAAAATCGGCGGACCAGCATAAAACCACCTTCATTTTCCCTTAGGGAATATTTGCATATACCCCCCCGAGTGCACTCTTTAGGTATTAGAAAAAAAGGAGATCGTGTATAAAACAACTGGAGCCAAGGGGAAAAAAATTCATACCCCCCCTGAGTGCACTTTTAGGTATTAGAAAAAAAAGAGATCATGTATAAAAGAGTTGGAGCCTGAAGTGAAAAATACTTGAAAGATGCGTTGATAATTTGGAACTTTTCCACAAAACAACCATCAAAACTCCCATTTGGTTTAAATAATATTGGAGCAATAATTCAATGGGCCATGGAATACACATTCCATGATATCAGACATATTGTTCAAGCTTACTTTGACGACCTTCCAACCCACTCCAAGAAGCGAACTCAGCACTTAGTTCATTTACGATCAATCTTTCTTAGGTGCAGGTTTTATAACATGCGTATGAATCCACACAATGCATTTTATTTTTCGAGTCTGGGCACCTACTTGGGTTCATTTTCTCAAAACACAGGATTAGGTTTGATCCTGATAAGGTAAAGGTGATTACCTAATTGCCCGAACCACAATCTATTTTGCAGCTCCAACATTTGCAAGGGAAAGCAAACTTCTTACGATGGTTCATCGTAAATTATGTTGAGTTTACAAAAGGATTTATGCACGTACTAAAAAAGGGAGTACCATATTTGTGGGATGATCCAGCCCAATGATCATTTGATGCCTTGAAAAAGGCACTTGTATCAGCCCCACTTCTTAGTGCTCGCAATTATGGGCGCGCCTTTCGCCTCTATCTGGCGGCCTCACCATCCTCTCTTGGAATGGTGTTGGTCGAAACTCATGATGAACTAAGTGAGCATGTGATCTATTATTTGTCAAAAGGCCTGGCTGGGCCCGAACTCAGATATTCACATGTCGAAAAGTTGTGCTTGGCATTCGTCTTTGCTGTTAATCGATTCCTACATTACATACTGTCGCGACAATCATCATCGCTTTCGAGAATCCCCTGAGGCACATTTTTTCTGGTCAAGTCATTGGATGAAGATATTCCAAATGGATATTTATCCTCCGACAATTTGATTTGGTTTTCGCCACTGCCAAGGCAAAAAAATCCTTAGTCTTCATCAAACTTTTGTTGGATCTTCCCATTGTCAATCCCAAAGAGATAGCCCACAATCCTCTCCCAGATGAAGCTGTCTATTTGATTGAATCTACTGACCCTTGGTATGGTGACATTCTTGTCTACCTCCAAGCACAACGTTTCTGCCCTGAATTATCATCAGGTGACTGTCGTCACATCCGCCACCAAGCGCGACTTAGTGTTGAATGATACTTTATATCACCATGGTGTTGATACAGTTCTTCGACATTGCCTCACTCATGAAGAAGCAGAACATGTTTTAAATGACTTCCATGCTGGGGCATGTGGCGGTCATCTTTCTGGCATGTCTATTGCCCAGAAAATTTTACACACGAGATACTACTGGCCAACCTTGTTCAAAGACAGTATCAAGGTAATCCAGCAGTGCCACCCTTGTCAAGTGTTTACAAATAAAATGCGTGCTCCTCTGGCCCTACTACACCCGATTATCTCCATCGTACCTTTTGCCAAATGGGGTATCGACTTCGTCACATGCAACTCCACTTCCTCTACTGGACACAACTACATTATTATAGTTGTGGACTATTTCACGAAATGGGTTGAAGCCTTTCCCACAATACTCTTCCTATTTAATCAAGTTATTTGTCGCTTTGGTGTGCCCCGCATGGTTGTTACAGACCATGGGTCTCATTTTTAGAATCATATGATGTTTGACTTAACATTATTGCTCCGTTTTTTCCAGGACCAATCATCCTCCTACTACCCCCAAGCTAATGCCCAATTAGAAGCCATTAATGGGGTCTTAAAGACAATGATATGCAGTTTAGTAGGTAGTAAAAAAACCCACTAGCATCGGATGTTATATCCTACCCTATGGGCATATCGAACTTCAGTAAAAACCACTACAGGCTTTACACCTTTTCAACTCGCTTATGGCCTGGAAGCAGTTTTACCTATCAAGTGTCAAATTCCTTCCCTAAAAATTGTTGTTGAACTCTTGCCCGGCAATACTGTCGAAGAAGAGCGCCTGCTATACCTCAATCAACTGGATGAAACCCATCGAGATGCCAAATTAGCACTTGAAGCCCACAAGTGTCAGGTCAAAGCCTAGTACGACAAGAAGGTCAAGCCTCGTTCTTACCAAGAGGGTGATCTTGTTTTACTCTATGATAAAAAGCATGACCTCTTGGGGGAAGGAACTCTTCAACCCCTATGGCTCGGTCCATATGTCGTCACCAACGCCCTCTCAAAAGGGGCATACTAACTTCAGGACTGGGAAGGAATCCCGCTCGATGAGCCCTGAAACAGCCTCTATCCAAAAAACGTATTATGCCTAGCACCACAGTAGGCATGTTCTTTGTAATTCTATGTATTTATAATTTTTTCTTCTTTTTGATGTGATTGGATCTTTGGGTATTTTCTAAGTAGTTGTCTCATACATATTTCTCGTTGTGCAGATGTCTTCATTACCCTTAGCATACATAGGATGCACGAATGGTGCTAGTTGTCACACACGGCACATTGCATCAGCTGCTTGGGTCATTTATACACCCGAGTCGGAATTGCTTTGTTCCAGGGGAGTCTTTCTTGGTACTACCACCAACAATATTGTTGAGTATATGTCTGTAATTTCACTTCTCACTAAAGCGTCATCTCGGGGCATCTCCAATTTGGTGGTCAGGTTAGGCTCTCAACTTATCGTTATGCAATTGACAAATCATTATCACGTTCACAATTCAATCTTGTTATGTCATTATTTAAGGGTACAACTCTTGGAATTTCAATTTGAGTTTATTACATATGAACACATTCCTTGAGAATTTAATGCAGTTGTTGATTCATTAGCAAACTATGTGTTAGATTGGCATTTGTTTCATTTATTATAGATACATGTATGAAAGTAAAGATTTACACATTTCAAAATTTACCAAAAACACTTAAAAAACATTTACATCATAAAATACCAAAATAAATGTGTGTGTGTGTGTGTATCGAATCCAGTCTTTTACATCACAAAAATTTCCCAAAACTTAGGTGTTTTTTAAGTACAAAATGGCTACAAAGCCTTGTTATAAACACCCACTGGCTATACCATGTGCTTGCCAACAGAGCCTACTAATGAAAAGACAATACAACTAGCTATCCTCCGAAGAGGAACCAGAAACCACTCAGGCACACCAACAGTGTGTCACTGCATGTGAGTTGGAATCTCCCTCATGGAAAGAGGGGGAACTCCCATGCTCAGACTGTCGAGGTTCCTCAAAACCTCCTGGAGAATTTGGGCATCATCCCCATCTTCTGGTAGATGTGCCCCCCCCCCCCCCGGTCTCAATTAGCGAGGCACGCCTGCAGGTCGCATCGGTGCCCCACACACACACACACACATATATATATATCGAATCCGGTCTTTTACATCAGAAAATTTGCCAGAAATTGGGTGTTTTTAAGTACAAAATGGCTACTAAGCCTCGTTATAAAAACCCACTGGCTATACCATGCGCCTGTTAACAGAGCCTATTGCTCATGAAAAGACAATACAACTCTAGCTATCCTCCGAAGAGGAACCAGAAACCACTCAGGCACACCAACAGTGTGTCACTACATGTGAGCGGGAATCTCCCTCATGGAAAGTGGGGGAACACCCATGCTCAGACCTTCGAGGTTCCTCAAAACCTCGCAGAGACTTTGGGCATCATTCCCATCTTGGGGTAGATGGCCCCCTCGCCTCACTTGGCGAGGCACGCCTGCAGGTCGCACCAGTGCCACATCTGTGTCAAACAAAAAGCTTCATGTCAGTACTTATTCACCCATAAAACAAACAAAAATATTACGTAAACATTCAAAAGCTCAAAAATACTTTAAGTACTCTAAAAAAACCTTCTTACCTTGAGGTCCCTAGTTTGTACTAGGTGGTAGTATCAAGTCAGGATCACTTGTAAAGTCCATGCCCTCGTAGGCATAGTCATCTATCAGCAGGATCTGACCACTGAGCCATTCGAAGAAATCTTCTTTGAAAAATGTTGGATGGGTCCCCCTCCAGTGCGAGGATCGAGAGATTCCCACCACCCTTGCCTGGACTCTCTCAGATCAAGTGGACCTACACTCATCCATGGTCTCATAACGAGCACCCTCTCAAGTATAAAGGATACAATGAGAGTACCATACCCAAAACTCTGTTGGGTTAGAGTCTTACATGCCGTCAACTCCGCCTTCAGCTGACAAAGCACCGCCTCACACCAGTTGAAGATTTGGGACTCGACACAATCAATGGCAAGAAGCAATTGGGCCTTTGTCACAACATGGGGACTCTTAGACCCCGCCAAGCACACAATCATCCATAATATGGCCCTCATAGACCTGGATCTGATCCGCTCTATAGGGACCTTGTTGCTCACAAGTCTGCTCTCAGGAATACAATAAGCCTGGATCAGCTCTAAGGTGGATCGGGGATCGAGCCTACCCCTGGTCAAGTTTTCTCATGCCCCTCTACATGACAAACCAGTCAGAAAATAGATGTCATCTCTGTCGATTGAGAGCTCATGGTCTCCAATCCTGAACACCCCTTGGTGTTCATCCCAATATTGAATGATCTAGCTTAAAAGTTCCTCCTGACCTTTCATCAGGTCAAGCTTTGCATATTTCATCAAACCACATCGGCACAATGCAAGTATGCAAGCTTAATCATTTCACATAAGTAGTTCTTGTCGATCATGGGCTTGTTCCCTCCATAAACTAGTCATGATGGATCAAAACCTGCACAAATAAACCCAAAAATCAGTGCAAATGGGGCAAAAATGCTTGAGAAATCACTTGATGGGGTTTTAGAATGCACCCTCATGCACTAACACCCCCCTTTATGGAAATCAGAGCGCACTAACGCCCTCCTCTAGGTCGTGAAGGGCATTTAACGCCCCTCTAAACCTATAGGGATGCGTTAGTCACATTTAATGAGCTAGGGCCTCCCCAAATTCTAAAAGTCCACCCCCAATGCAGCTAAAAAAGGTTAAAAGATGCAGGATAAAGGTTTTGACATCTACCTGGGACAAACAGCAAGTCAAATGGTCGCTCGGATTGCCCACAATCATCCGTGGAAGATCTACTCCTCTTTAGCTCCAGAACACTCTCACAGCACTAAAATGATGCAAATGGTGAAAATGGAGGCTCAAAAACTCCCTTATAGTCACTCTGGAGGTATGACTTATCTTAATTAAAGTCATTAAAGTAGAAGTAGTTCATTTCCTATGTTATTTATCAGGCGCCATGTCAACATATTGTAAAAAATTACTCATGTTTTGATGAAAGGACTTTCAGGGTTGAATTGCAGAAATGACCATGTTCGATTCTCTATGAGCGCTTTCTTTTATGGGATCTTTTCTCGCTCTTGAATTGAAAAATCCTTGAGTTTTCGTCATCAGGTTCGTTAAACTCTTACGACGATGATATGAGCGCTTTCTTTTTTGGGACTCTTTCTCACTCTTAAATTGAAAAATCCCCGAGTTTTTCCCTTCTTCAGGCTTGTTAAATCTACAAAGAAGGAATGAGCATTTATTTTACCTCTTTTTCCTTGCTCATTAAATTGAAAAATATACCTCAAGTTTTCTTCATTTGACTCGTTAAAATTTGATGAAGATCTAATGTGTTTGTCATCGCGTGAGTCATTAAAATTTCACGACGAAATATTGAGTTTACTCTGTCCCCTCATACTCGTAACAAAATGAGGCAAACGTCTATTGAGCATATGTTTATCTCTTTATCTGGACTCAATAGACTAACTTACGGAAAAGGAACCTTTTCAGGTATACTATTAAACCTTTGTCGCACTCAGTTAAAAACAATGACAAAGGGACCACCCTGGAGTCACTATTTACGATCTTTTCAAACTCTCGAAATATGAAAAGACCACCGAGTTTACCCGTCTGGACTCACTAAATTAATTAGATGGGGATAATGGACAATACAATTACTTTATGTCAGTATTTTGAAAAGAGTTTTTTGGCAGCATTTGCTCCCTTGAACATGGCACTCCCTTAGCAAAACCTTCTTTGTGACGACCTCTCAATATGAACCTTACCATCTAATGAGGTTAGCCTATATACCCTGATGTTCTTGCATCTCTGTATCCTAACACTCTTTGGTGTTCATGAGTCTAGTGTTGCATGGTTAAACCCTTTGTGTCATGCCTTCTATTGTTCAAGGGAAACCCTTTATCTTCTGTTTCCTCCATCAAACCATCAAGCATATCCTTTCATCATGCCCTCTGTCGATTCGTCCCAATGCTCAAACTATTCTTCAAAAAACAATCATTCTTGTCTTGTTTCGTGTCGTCTGATGTAGGACACATTATGGCCTACCTTTCGATAGGTCTCTTCCTGTCGACTTCAACACTCTATCTAGGAAGCAGACCCAGAAACACTTTAGTGCCTTGGAACTTGTAGACATCAGTGGCAGGTTACCTTGTGTTTGGTTAGGGGTTTTCATTATCGGCTCCTGGTTAAACGATTCTACGAGTGTTCGACAACAAAGACATTATTCACACTCGCTAGATTGTACAGTGCATCCTGGAGACCATGACAATTATTGGTGGCCATCCTCACGTCTATTAACAGTCTCCATTATTGACTGGTAATCAAACTATTTCGTACATGTTCGACCTCAATGCCTTTATTCACATGTATCGAACTATGTTATTGCGGTGAGGCGGAAATCAAGACCTTGGGTAGAGGCTTACATCACTCAACCTTGTTTCCTCTCCCAAGTTGCGTATATTATTTTTTGGAGACAACTCATTAGAATGATCTTATTATGACACATGTTCCGCATTGTGCTTATCAGCGGCCACGATCATCATATCTCTTTGTTGAGAAATCACTCTGACATAGCTACTAAGCGTGGGAATGCTCGACTCAGGACATGATTTTAGTTGTTTTATATATATGTGGTGTATCAGGTTTCTCGTACTCCCGAAGCTATGATCCTCTCTCTCTTTTTTTGAAGAAAACAACATTTATATAAAGTATTTCGACCATCATCTCTACCTCTAATCTCACAATTTAGGGGGCATCTGTTACACAGGAAAATGACCTCCTCATCATCTCAAAGGAGAAGGGCAGGATGACTGAAAGACTAACCAAGTTCACAGGCCTATTTGTCAAGCTAACGCTCTCGAGGAACTAGCAACTTGCTTTATAAAGCTTCCTAGCCATGCATCAGGTGCATTAGTCCCTAGGGTAACTCTGTTTTTTTCCTCGAGAAGAGTGTTAGTCAACTTAAGTGAGTTTCTATGGGTCAAAGGAATGAGTTGACCGAGAAATATCCCTATATTCACTCCTATGTCAGCTCATAAAAGCAAGGAAACATCCAAATTCGACTTGTTTGGAGGAATTACTATTCCTAATGGAGTCTACAAACAGGGAAAGAGCACAAAAGCGTGGAAACATCTCCGCTTTTGCCCAAAGGAACTCATGAAGGATTTGGTAAGGCTTATCCTCTCATGCTATATATTTGAGGCTAGGGCCATTGTGAAAAGGTCGAAACATTTGGAAGGATTGCCTATTTGACTGTCGAAGCTTGTATTAGACATTGGCTCTTCAAGAGGTTAAGAAGGGGGAGAGAGAGAGGAGCTGGAGGAGTAAGGGAAGACTGATACAAATGATGGTTGTAAACACTCTTTTCTATCATTAATATAGACCTGCAATTGTGTTGTCCACTCCATGGTGTTGGTATTGTGATTTATTTACATGTTTACGCAATGTTAATGATTATGAGTGGCTTAGATGTATGCAGTTAGATATCCTTATGTATTAGTGCATTGATTGTTGAAGTTATATGTTGTGATATTATGCCTCGTCTTGTTTATGTGCAGGTATTGATCTTGGAGCTAGCTGAGAGGTCTTCCACTTCGCTACTTTGCACTCTCTAGCAACGCCACACCAAGACCTGAGGTAACAATCCTTCTTCCTACTTTGATTCTCATTTCACTAATATGGTATCTCTAGGCCAGCTGCAGCTAGTCTGATTGTCTGCTAAGGATCCTGGGAAGATGCTTGAGGGTATCTCCATCACCAAAACACCCGTGCATTAATCCCTATAACAATGTTGTATTTAGGGGTTTGATCCAAATTTGTCTGGGTATGTATATCTTTTTAAACTAAAGATCTAGGCCTGCACCACTTCAACTTGTAGACCCTCTTACACCCAACAATATTTCTCTCTTTAGGAAGTTCTACTAGGTCCCAAGTTTTGTTTTTCTTGAAGGAATCCACCTCTTCTTTCATTGTCATCTTCCATTTTTTTGTATATAGTGTTTTCATTGATGACAACCAGTGTCATTGATGTGAAAGGGGAATTGTAACGGAGAAACAATGTCATTCATGAATCAAAGGAAGCAATATGATAGCTCGTTCTCCTGCATGTCCTTGTCAAATGAAGTCAAAGTGGTCTAAATTTTATTTTTTTTTGTAAACTTTATGATTCCCAAATGAATTTGTAGATAATATGGTTAGATAACCCTCTTTGAGACCTTTCCAACTATATATCACACTTGGAAAAAATCCTCCTGGATGAGAAGGTATGATTGTTTTAAGTTGGTAGCTGAAATCAAGACCAAAAACACAAATTTACTTGTAAAAAAACCATTAAGATTAGTAGTATTTACATAAAAAAGTAAAAAGTCAATATTTTTATAGGAAAATTTAAATATTTATAAACTGAAAATTAAATGGTTAAAATGTAAGTGCATAAGTAATACTATAATATTCATTATTTGGTCAACTTGGAATAGGAAATCCTCGAATAGAGGTTTCAGTGGTATAACTTGTTATATAAAAAATAATATTTCTTCTCACATTTAACTTCATAAAATTGCTACTCCCCCCGCCCTGCCCCGCCATAATGAGCACATGTGGATTGAAATTTCTGGCTTTAACACCAATAGGATTTTTCTCACATTTTTTTATTATCTTGCCCCTGTCAACTCTAACTCCTATAAGAAAAACAACCCGAATAAGAATTTCCCCTTCAATACTTAAGAACATGATATCCATAGTCTAAGGAATGAAGGTAATATCCTTTTGCTTGGGGACTTCAATGCTAGAACTACTATTAACCAAGCTACTCTCCTAATTATTAACTCTAACCTAACCCCCTTTGGATCGATGAGGATTGTGACTTAGCGAATAAATTGAAAATAAACTTTGAAGATACAACCAAGAACCTATTTAGTATCGTGCTTATCAAGCTTTGTAGTTCCCAAGACCTGATAATTTGTAATGGAGTTAGTAAGTGGCCAACCTCTGGCCATATGACTTTGTATTCATGGGTTGGGCAGTAGTGTTGTGGATTATGTAATATTTGACATCCATGTTCTCAACGATATTGTAAATTTTGATCTCCTAAATGACCTCGAGCCTGATTCTAACCATAGACCTTTATCTTTAACCTTAAATCTTGATATACACACTAACCACATGCAAAATAATTGTGATATTCAAACACACGTTCATTTTCACAAAAGTCAAATGGATCTCTTTTTACACGATTTAAAGAGCGATTTAGGTTTATTAATGTATAATGATAACATTGACCACATTGATAAGAAAGGGTGTCCCCTTTCCCCAACCCTTTTTGGCTTTTACATCGAAAAGTTAGAAGTGTATTTGAAAGTTGCAAGAGGTGATGGCCTCATGCTCACTAGTATGGTCATCACTCTTCTCCTTTATGTTGACAATATTGTTCTTCTAGCCATAAGCCATGGGATCTCCACACACAACTTAAAATCCTCCATGATTTTTGCTATAATATGCATATGACTGTTAATAGAAAAAATACTAAAGTCATGATAATTAAATCCAAAAATAATAACCATGATAATTTCATCTATGATAACAATTACTTGGAGAAGCTTTCTTCTTACAAATACTTAGGTATTGACATTCATCATCAACTCAACTCGAATTTTATCATTGAGGAAAGGATTATTGGAGGTTGGAAAGTTTATTATGAGCTAGAAAACAATTGTAAGTTGACTAATCATTGGATTTGGAATAAAAAAATGTTCTTCTTTGAGGCTCTTGTCACCCCTATTATTTTATATGGCTATGAGGTTTGGGGTTGTAGTATATATAGAGAATGTGGAGGAAGATCAAGCCGATCCAAAAGCAATTTATAACCTACAACCTCAAGATTAAAGGGAATACCCCCTATCCTATCCTCTTGATTGAATCTAGCATCTCTCCCATTGACAACATGGCTATGTTTAGGTACTTTATGTATAAGAAGAAGCTTTACAACATGCAAACCAAGAGGTTCCCAAAAATTGCTTCTAGCTCTAGTCAAAACCCCTACCTCTGGCTGAAGCGGGGATGGCATTAGGATGCCCAATCTTGGCTTGACCATTGGGGGATAAAAATTGAGATCATCTTGGAGGAGAAGGATAATATTAAAATACTATTACTTCCAAATTTAAGGATAAGTTTGTGGGATGATAAGGAGCTAGAGGGGAAAACTAAGATAACATATTATAAGGAGGTGATCAACCCTATTCTTGCTAACCATAATTATTTTTCTGTCTTGATCAAAACTAAGAAGAAAATGAACATTGCGATGAGAAGAACTCATTCACATGAACATTTCAAAGAGAAAAACTCATTCACATGCACTTCGAAGTGAAATAAGTCATTGGTCTATTCCCAAAATAGTGAAACACCTTGGGATGAAAGAATTTGTCACCTTTACAATATTAAGAGGGTTGAAGATGAAAAACACTTTCTCTTTGATTTCCCTACTCTTACTCACATAAGTTCTCATTTCCAAAACATTTACCAAACTACCAACCTTCTTGACTTGTTAAATCAACAAAACTATAATGATCTAGGAACATTTCTTTCTCTTCTTTTTGAACATAGAAATAAAATATTAAAAATATTATTATTAAAAAAAATTTGATTAAAATATTATTAATAAAAAAATATTTATCTATATGATAATTATTTTTTAAAATTATAATAATAAATTCTGTAAAATGTAATTTAACTGGAATATTTTCATATCTTCCACTATACCATGACAATATATGTACAAACGTCCGTACTGCCTGCTACTCCCACCCTACGACTACAGTTACTTTCTACAGACTCGCACGACTACCTACCCTTTCCATTCGCATGCGTCTCTTCCCTGCCCGCCGCCCAACAACCAATCACACGTCTATTCACACCTTCATGCGTTTTAATATTATAATTCGATGACTCTTGGAGTCTTCAAAGGATTTCTTCACCTCACTCGAGGTGTTTTGAAATGATAAATCTTGCAGTGATATTTTCAACCTTGGGATGTAGTTCGAAGCAACAAAGAGGATTTACAAATGCACCGCTTAATTATTTATAAGTATATGTTGCTACTTATTTTACAGGAGTTATATGTGCATTAATTATATATACATATATGTATGGAATGAAACTATTTAGAGTATTTTTTTGTAAATTTAGTGGATGCTAAACCCAGATAAATCCCTGGCGTTGATTATAATTTTTTATCCTAAGGAATAAAAAAATCAAAGCAACTTTCACAATTATATTATAAAATTTTAAATATGTAGGTACGTTGATAAGAATTTCATTTAATGATTGTAATGTTATTATTGAGCATAGAAGTTTATTCTATAACTCAATATAAAAATGTGTAAATTTATCTATCTTTCTATGTCTCTAAAAAAAATTGCTCGTGAAGAAATTTATTAAATTAAAACTCATTTTAAATGACAATATAATATGTAATGATATCTATTTTACGACACAAAAAATTGCTTGTGAAGAAATTTATTAAATTAAAACTCATTCTAGATGACAATATAATGTGTAATGATATCTATTTTACAACACACTATGATATGATATGATATGATATGTAATGATGAAATTTGTTGAGTAAAAACTCATTCTACACGATAATATAATATATAATAATATTTATTTTACAACACAGGATATTCTTTGGGGTATCGATCTATTCCCCCAAATGTTCAATGATGAAGAAAATGAAGTTCTGTTCCAGGCCATAACAGAAGAGGAGCTATACGAAGTTATGAAGGATTTTAAGAAGGATAAATGCCCAGGCCCGGATGACTCGACAATAGAATTCTTCCTTCATTTTTTCGACATCATCAAATCTGATCTTTTAAGGATGGTTGAAACAACAAGAATATCGGGCAACATTCATCACATTACTTCATCCACACATTGATAGCTCTAATCCCAAAGAAATTGGAGGCGGACTCTTTTAAGGATTATAGGTCGATCTCTTTGTGCAACATAACCTTTAAGATCATCACAAAGATTATAGCCGAGAGGATAAAAATGACTTTAACCAGTTTCTTATCAAAAGATCAACATGTTTTTCTTAAAGGGAGAAATATAATGGATGCAGTCGCCGTCACCCAGGAAAGCTTGTTCTCCATGCTATCGAATAGAACAGAAGCAGCTATTTTAAAAATTGATCTACAAAGAGCTTACAATTGTGTAGAGTGGGGTTTTATCAAATGTTTGTTAGCAAAGATTGGTTTGAAATCGAAGGTCATAAATTGGATCATGGCTTGTATTGAGGACGTGAATTATGCTGTCATTATAAACGGAATCCCGACCCCCTTTTTCTCAGCAGAAAGAGGGTTGCGTCAAGGCTGCCCTCTATCGCCGCTGCTGTTCATTCTGGTGATGAACTCTTTGAGCCTTCACATAAATAAGGCTGTCACAGAAAAACGTGCAACCCTGTGAGGATATGCAGGAGTAACTTCATTTTGCACAATTTATTTGTTGATGATGTGCTTATCTTTGCAATGTTATGCAGGGTTACGTGGACTTGCCTAAATGAAATCTTATGTAGATTTCAACGTGCCACCAGTCTTGAAGTAAACAAATCCAAATCCATTCTCTATCATAATGACGTCAATATGGAATTAGTGGAATGGATTTCGGTGTTGTTTGGAGTCGGTGTGAGGTCTATCAAGGATGGAGTCAAATATCTTGGTTTTCAACTGAAGGCAAAGGGCTACTCAAAGGATGATTGGAAATGGCTCATTGACAGGTTTTATAAAAGGATATCTACGTGGCAATACAAATGTTTATCTCTGGCTGGAAGAATCGTCCTAACTAGAGCAGTCCTCTCGCAACTTGTTGTTTACTGGGCCCATTTTTTTTCCTCCCGGCTAGCATTGTTCAGAAAATGAATAAGATCTCTGCAAATTTTATTTGGGGCGGCAACACAACTCAAGGAAGATATCACCTCACTACTTTGGATAAAATCTCGAGACCGAAGAATGCAGGTGGTTGGGGCTTGCTGGACACGAGGACCTTTGGAAAGGCACTCCTTTGCAAATCTTTGTGGAGGGGAATCTTCGGTGAGGGACCATGGAGCAAAATTATCAAAATGAAACACATGCGAGGTAAAGGCCTAGAATACTGGTTTCGTTTGGGGAGGATTGGAGCAAAATATGGATTTTCCATATGGCTCAATTTTCGTAAGTTGGAGAAATTTTTCTTAAAGCATGTGAAATGGTGTATTCAATCTGGCAGTAGAATTCTTATCGGAGTAGACCCCATTTCGTCTGGGCGTGAGCGAATTTCTATTCCTGAAAGGATCTTATTCTTCCTTCATTGCAAAGGCATTTTCACATGGGATAAATTGATCGCGGGATGGCATGGCCCGCTTCCTATCTGGAAATCCGCTGATGATCTTGGTTTACTGCAGTCCATAAAATGCCTATGGACCCCTGTCTGGATCTCTCTGAGAAATTGTGGGTTCCTCCAATCTAGGCCACAGGATTATCTGGTATGGAATCTGCCATATGCAAATTCCCAGGTGTGTGTAAAGGATATTTATGCTGATATGATTAGTCTGAAGCCTGCGCACTCCATTTTTCCAACAACATTCTGGAAATTGGGATGCCCTCCCAAATTGATATATTTTTCATGGTTGGTGTTTTATAATAAAAATTTATCTTGGGAGAATCTAATGAAGAAGCAATGGCACAGGCCGAGTAGGTGCCTTATGTGCAAAACAGCCGAGGAAACAAATTTTCACATGTTTTTCCAATGCAACTCTTTCTTCAAGATATGGCAGGTTTTGGCAAATCTTTATGGTTTCCCTCAGGTTTCTCATGCCTCTTCTCAAAACGCTTTTATATGGTGGAGCCGACAAAAAGAATCATGGAGACCGATCATTTTAATTGTCTTATGGTGTGCTTGGAGATGGAGAAATAATAAACTTTTTAACGATGCAAAGGAGCCTCTGAAGGATATTTGTCAAAGCATAATTCTCATTTATGATTCTATACCCAAAATCTCTTCAAAATCTAGTGTTGTCCATAGAAATGTGCAGGTGTCCCCTTCGCTCAGGTCCCTGAGGGCCTTTTTCAATGGCGCATCCCAACAAAACTCTTGTGGAGCCGGTGTGTTCATTCAAATGGATGAGAATCTTCAATACGATCTCTCTTGGAATGCAGGTGAGGGCACAAATAACCTGGCAGAGGCAAAGGCCCTTGCGGGTCTCCTCGCTTTCTATTGCTTTCTTGACATCAAGGCCATTTCTATATATGGGGACTCAAAAACAATGGTGGATCACATCAATGGTAAAGTTTTTGTCAACAGCCCTCACCTCTCTGCGTGGATGGATCGAATTATGTTTTTTTGGAGCCGTATGCAGAGGTCTACAATTCATCATATCTACAGAGTTTGGAATCTGAGAGCGGATTGCCTATCAAAGGAGGCGCTTCTTATGGAATCTGGTGCATGGTCCTTAAAGATTTCTAATGGAAGGAAGTCCCATATCATTCAGAACTTTTGTATCCTGGGATTTTGATTTCTCTATTTTGGCTTCTTCTGTGCTTTTTTGTTCTATCTCTTTTTAGACCTGTCCTGACATTTGTTTAAATTTGTTTATGCCTACAACTCTCTCCGGTTTTTTTTATCCCCGCTGGTACTGGGGATGTCATGTGTCCAGGCTATTGCTCTGTTGACTCATCCTATGGGTTATTTTCATATGTCCTCATATATTGTATGAATGCTCTATTATACAAACTCAATATAATACAATTCAGCTTTTCTTTCTGAAAAAAATAATATGTAATAATGTTAATAGTTATAAAATTAAAATTAAAATTAAAAAAAAAAAAAAAAAAAAATCTAAAATAATTAACTATTCATGATATTTAAATAATATTACCTCATTAAAAAATATTTCACACTGAAAAATTGAATCCTTTAAATCCATATTTAAAATATATCTATACTAATAAGTTAGGAATCTCTAAAGGTTTGGTGTCTACGAAAATCTATCGACCACTCTCGAAGTATGAGTTTTCGAGCATTCTTTCAACGTACAGGTGTCAGATGTAAGGACCGGCTGAGATGTCAGCAGATCCGGGCTCATCACTTCCTAGGGTTTTCAATCAACGGTTCACATGTAAGGAGTTCCTTTTTGGGTAACTACCCTCGTTCTTGCTGCGTTGTATCGGCTCCATTTGCGTCGCTGCTCCTCCCGGAAAGGAGCTCTGCAATTTCGCCCCTCATCTCTGATTCAATTGCATTACAACGGCAATCTTTACGCTCTAGGAACAGCCAGCGCATGGGGGCATGAGGCCCATCTGCATTTCGCCCCCCATCTCTGATTCAATTGCATTACAACGGCAATCTTTACGCTCCAAGAACAACCATAGCATGGAGGCATGAGGCCCATCTGCAGAAGGTAGGGACTAACAATTGCTACTCACATTTGATTGCTTTTAAATTCTTTTTCCGTTTTTTGGTACGGGTGATTACAAACTGTAAATTCCATTGAACGGCTGTGGGTTTGCTCTACGCGGTATTATTTCCTCATCGTTTCTATATTGGTGAGCTGGTCTACTTTAAAGTTTCCACGGAATGGCTACCTTTAAGAGTGCATGACGTTGGCCTTGTTAGCTCTGCTATATAGCGAGGATTCCCTATGGTTAGAGACAGGCTTGATCCGCTTGGTGGTGCTCAAAAGGGTTCAAGGCATACACAGAAGTGTTCAAAATCCTCTTAAGGATAATTCAAAGTCAAAACCATCGCAAGTGGAAAGCCCTTGGGAGGGCGCAAATACACTATTAGGAGGCCTAAAACACTCCAAAACCATGAAAAAACCCAAATCACAGGCTTAACAGTCCAAGTGCGCGACAGCCATTCGATCTGGCCGATCAACGGTCCAAATCGCATCGGCGGGTCGCAATCGGCGCAGGCAAGCAGTGGCAGCGACGCAAGACACCGCTGATCAGCGATCGCCGATGATCGGATCCGCGGGTCGCAGAGGAGGACTTACAAATAGGCACGAGACACTGTAGATCAGCGATTGCGATCGGGTCACATCAGCGGGTTGCATCGGAGGATCGGCGGATCGACGGTATCAGCACAGACATCAGTGGCATTGCGATTGCAATATAGCGATTCCATCTGGACCGTTAATCGCGTGCACTGATCAACGGCCCAGATCGCATCGGCGGGTCGCAATCGGCGCTTTCAAAAGGGCGATGGCAATGGAGATCAGCGATTAAGCGAGGATCGTCGATTGCGCTGGCAGATCAACGGCTCACGTCGCATCGGCATTTCGCTATCGGCAAAACCAAAGGGGCAGGGCCTTCACTTAAGATATGCTTGCAATCCGATGAGCCAGACCCGATGGCATTTAAAATGATTTTTTATAAAATTTCAAGTCCGCGCGCAAGCCATTTTCAGTTTATTTGGCGCATTTTTGTTGTATTAATGAAATACAAAGGAGGCCTTGGGCGAGCACCGATAGCGATGAAGCCCGGACCCGAAAGGGTCCGGGAAGTGAAATATATATATTTTCAAGTCCGCCAAAAGCAATTTCTCATGTTTTGCAGCGTTTTTATGGATTTTCAAATATAAGGAAAAGCAAGGGATCGGCGGTATAGGCTTAGATCACATCGAGGAAACCAAGGGTGCATAACCTTTTCACATAATGGTGCCGATGCGATGAAACCCAGACCCGATGGGTTTCCGAAACAAGATCATTTAATATTTGAAGTCCGGGAGGAGGCATTTTTTCATGTTTTTCCAGTGTTTTATGAATTTCCAAATACAAAGGGAAGCAAGGGATCGACCGACTATGATATGCGATTGCGACCCGAAAGGCGGACCCAATAGAGAAAATATGTATGTATGGACCTTTGATATTCAAATGAGGCAAAGGGGGCAGGATTTCTCAGTGGCACGGAACTGGTTAAAGCGGACATGGAGCAGTACAGCGCAACAGGCAATCACCGCATTCAATAAAAGAAGAAAAGGACAGCCTCGAGCAGATCACTGCATTTATCAGTTAATGCTCCAGCTGCCAGAGAAGGACAACAGAATATCAGAGAGGATCAATCTTGTTTACTGACACAGTCATGCTATAGTAGAGACCCATACCAAGTAGTTAGAGCGGTTGGTGATCCATGATGATCCCTCCACACATAGGTTAGCAGAGATATTTTGTAATGAAACACCATATATACCCAAAACAGAGATGTAATCAGGGATGATGAGTGTTAGATGAGGGGACTCTGTTGTAAGGTTCAACTTCTGGAGACTATAACTACTTTGTAACCTGCAGCATCTGGTCTTCATTTCCAGCTAATACAAGCTTCTTTTGCTGTTAATTGCTCACTTTCCACTTCTCTTTCTTGTTCCACGCTGTCCCTGTTTGCATTGATTCATGTTCTGTTAATGTTAGCATTAGAGGGGCTGTCATCCCACCTCTGTGTTAGGATTTAGCATGTATCATTGAACATGTATGCAGGTTTCTGTTGTTTAATGCATAGAGAGTTGTCATCCTGTCTATGTATTAGAAACTAGATTTACAACCTTTAAATTGGTTGCAGCCGGCCATCACAGGGTCCTGTGCATCTGCTGGTGTGGTATGTCTTCTCCATTATATCCTTATCCTCAAACTGGGAGTAATTGGTGGTTAAAAGGCTTTTAGTCTGGGGGTGTTCACCCGTGTCTGGGGTCAATCATAGTAGAAGTGGTTATCTGGCTTGAATATGCAGCGTTTGTTTCATTCATCCACCATTTATCCAACTATTTTGTTGAATTTGTAATGTTCCTGAGCATCACCGATATGCAACCTAGGTGAGTTTCTTGGGGTGATAACATTAAATGGTGCCGTTGCCAGGAGAGGAGAATTGAAGCTCAGCTTCCCTAGGAGACGACATAGCTTCAAGCTTTGATGATAGACAAGGTTTGAACACAGATTTTGGTTGTAATCATCTGTCTGGCGACTCCACTAGAGGAAGGCCATCCTTTGGTGACTCCACATTGAAGTTCTGGTGCAGCTGTTGAAGCATGCACGAAGATATCTTCAGAATATCAGCTGAACCATTGCCTGATCCTGAGAAGATCGTTCAGTAGAAGAAAATATCGCAGTAAGGAGCATCAGGGTCAGGTAAGCCTTAAAAATTCCATGTATCCCTGTTAGTGATTGTCACCTTCAGAGATTCATGCAGCTCCTTGTTATTCATTCCCCTTTTGGAACTCAGTTCACAGAAAGAAGCTCCATGTTGTCCATTATATTCCTCTGTTTCTACCATTCCATTCATTGATTCATTCTACTCAGTCCACCAATATCTTTTTAGCTTACCTCAGTCATGGCAAGCCAGCAAGCTCCCAAAAAGATAGAACAAATAATTGCTGCTAGGTATGCACCTTTAGTCTTGCCTACCCCTTTGAATGCCATGCCTGAAGGAGATTATCAGGAATGTATGCCTAAGTTTACTGGTACAGAAGGAGTATCAGTTGAGGAGCACCTAGAATCCTTTTATAACTTTGCTGATAACCTGGATATCTATGAAGAGGATGTATGGATGAGGGTTTTTGTCCAAAGCCTAGAGGGAGAAGCTAGAAAATGGTTCAATGAACTAGCCCCTAGATCTATAGCAGATATTGAGGCTTTAGATGATGTGTACCTAAAGCACTGGGGGGGTAAGGAAGACCTGCTCTACGATCATACTGAGTCTGGGAGCTTTTAGAGGGGTGGTATCTCATCATCCTCAAAGCATGAGATTGAAGAATTAGCCAGGATGATTGAGTTTTTGGCCTCTGAAGTTTCCAAGTTAAAAGATGAGCAGCATTTTGTAGAAGCAGGAGCTCATTGTTCCATTTCTTTTTCAACTCCAAATCACTATAGAGAAGCCAATGAGCATGTGCAGATCTTGCAGAGAAAAAGAGATACAAATGAAGATAAAGGGGTGAGGCCCCTTTTACAGAATATAGTCATGGAAGAGGTGCAGCAAGAGGAGGAGGTCCATGGTTTGGGAGGTGCTCCTTTCCTAACCAGAGCTACATGTGAAGAAGCATTAGCAAGAGGCACTGCTTGTCAGTTTGTTGTGCCTGCAGAACAACAAGTTGATCAGCAGCAGCAATCAGCACAAGGCACCTTCATCCTCCAAGAATTCGAGCCTAAGGCCGACACATCTCCTAATGGCTATGTAGATCTGCCAATTTTACAGCCTGCTTTGGTCCCCAGTCCAGTAATCAAGAAGGGAGAGGAAAGCTCCCCATCATCTTTTGTCCCTCTATCTGCTCAAGTGACAATCCCTCCAAGTTGCCCCTCGAACACTGAGGCCGGCCATAATTCAAAGTCCGAGGCTAATACTGATCAAATCAGTCTTGATATTCTCATGCCTACCCAGTTGGCCCCCACACAGATTAAAGTGGCAACATATCAGAAGACAGGAGGAGAGGATGCGCGGTCATGGGTTTCCTCCTTGGAGGAGGATTGTTCAAAGGAAGATTCAGGAGTAGAAATTATCTATGTGTCCTCTGCACAAGAAAACAATGATGCATCATTCATAAGGCCACAGAAGATAAAAATAGATACACAACATTCATGGTTATCCAGCAGGTGTACAAAGGCTCCTCTAAAGAACATCCAAGGAGGAAAATACACAGAGGGGAAATGAGATTTGATCCCTGTCTACCTCATGAGCTTAAAAGTCCTAAGCTGTTTAAGGTGGAGGATCAAATAAATCCTATCCTGCTGATCTATGATGAACCAGCTCACAGGCGAAAATTTTGGTGGCCCAGCAAATGGGCAATTTTTGAAGTTTATGTTTTCAGGCTTTAATGTTTGTAATTAATTTCTGTTACAGTTTCCTATTGTATACTTAGTTGACTCCATGCCCAATGGACACTAGGCAAATGTTTTTAAAGCTTGTTTTGTATGAAGGAATTGGTCTGCAGGTTCTTGAGACCTCACAGGGAGGATCTCATCCCCAGAAGGAGCCAGTGTTAGCTCTGCTATACAGCGAGGATTCCCTATGGTTAGAGATAGGCTTGATCCGCTTGGTGGTGCTCAAAAGGGTTCAAGGCATACACAGAAGTGTTCAAAATCCTCTTAAGGATAATTCAAAGTCAAAACCATCGCAAGAGGAAAGCCCTTGGGAGGGTGGAAATACACTATCGGGAGGCCTAAAACACTCCAAAACCATGAAAAAACCCAAATCGCAGGCTTAACAGTCCAAATGCGCGACAACCGTTCGATCTGGCCGATCAACGGTCCAGATCGCATCGGCGGGTCGCAATCGGCGCAGGCAGGCAGTGGCAGCGACGCAAGACACCGCCGATCAGCGATCGCCGATGATCGGATCGACGGGTCGCAGAGGAGGACTTACAAATAGGCACGGGACACTGCCGATCAGCGATTGCGATCGGGTCGCATCGGCGGGTTGCATCGAAGGATCAGCGGATCGGCGGTATCAGCACAGACATCAGTGGCATTGTGATTGCGATATAGCGATTCCATCTGGACCGTTAATCGCGTGCACTGATCAACGGCCCAGATCGCATCGGCGGATCACAAATCGGCGGGTCGCAATCGGCGCTTTCAAAAGGGCGATGGCAATGGAGATCAGCGATTAAGCGAGGATCGTCAATTGCGCTGGCAGATCAACGACTCACGTGGCATCAACATTTCGCTATCGGCAAAACCAAAGGGGCAGGGCCTTCACTTAAGATTTGCTTGCGATCCGATGAGCCGGACCCGATGGCATTTAAAATGATTTTTTATAAAATTTCAAGTCTGCGCGCAAGCCATTTTCAATGTATTTGGCGCATTTTCGTTGTATTAATGAAATACAAAGGAGGCTTTGGGCGAGCGCCGATAGTGATGAAGCCCGGACCTGAAAGGGTCCGGGAAGTAAAATATATATTTTCAAGTCTGCCAAAAGCAATTTCTCATGTTTTGCAGCTTTTTTTCGTGGATTTGCAAATATAAGGAAAAGCAAGGGATCGACGGTATAGGCTCAGATCGCATCAGCAGATGACATCGGGGAAACCAAGGGTGCATAACCTTTTCACATAATGAGTGCCGATGCGATGAAACCCGGACCCGATGGGTTTCCGAAACAAGATTATTTAATATTTGAAGTCCGAGAGGAGGCATTTTTTCATGTTTTTCCAGTGTTTTATGAATTTCCAAATACAAAGGGAAGCAAGGGATCGGCCGGCTATGATATGCGATTACGACCCGAAAGGCGGACCCGACAGAGAAAATATGTATGTATGGACCTTTGATATTCAAATGAGGCAAAGGGGGCAGGATTTCTCAGTGGCACGGAACTAGTTAAAGCGAACATGGAGCATTATAGTGCAGCAGGCAACCACCGCATTTAATAAAAGAAGAAAAGGACAGCCTCGAGCAGATCACTGCATTTATCAGTTATGGGGCGTCTTTCAGTTAATGCTCCAGCTGCCAGAGAAGGACAACAGAATATCAGAGAGGATCAATCTTGTTTACTGACACAGTCATGCTATAGCAGAGACCCATACCAAGTAGTTAGAGCGGTTGGTGATCCATGATGATCCCTCCACGCATAGGTTAGCAGAGATATTTTGTAATGAAACACCATATATACCCAAAACAGAGATGTAATCAGGGATGATGAGTGTTAGATGAGGGGACTCTGTTGTAAGGTTCAACTTCTGGAGACTGTAACTACTTTGTAACTTGCAACGTCTGGCCTTCATTTCCAGCTAATACAAGTTTCTTTTGTTGTTAATTGCTCACTTTCCACCTCTCTTTCTTGTTCCAGGCTGTGTCTGTTTGCATTGATTCATGTTCTGTTAATGTTAGCATTAGAAGGGCTATCATCCCACCTCTGTGTTAGGATTTAGCATGTATCATTGAACATGTATGCAGGTTTCTGTTGTTTAATGCATAGAGAGCTGTCATCCTATCTGTGTATCAGAAATTAGATTTACAACCTTTAAACTAGTTTCAGTCGGCCATCACAGGGTCCTGTGCATCTGCTGGTGTGGTCAATCTTCTCCATTATCACCTTATCCTCAAACTGTGAGTAATTGGTGGTTAAAATCCTTGTAATCTAGGGGTGTTCACCCATGTCTGGGGTCAATCATAGTAGAAGTGGTTATCTAGCTTGAATATGCAGTGTTTGTTTCATTTATCCACCATTTATCCAACCATTTTGTTGAATTTGTAATGTTCCCGAGCATCACCGATATGCAACCTAGGTGAGTTTCTTGGGGTGATAACAGGTCTGAACAATTTCGGAGGCGCAGGTAATATAATAGCCTCTGACATAATTTTTATGCAAACATTCCGAGTTTGGCAGGAGTTAACCTTTTCTAAATGCCTCGCTTCATATTTCTGTGCAGAACTACTCGAGTTTTCCTTGTAGTTCCTTCTCAAATTCTGAGGTATAGAAGTACCGTTTTTTTTTCTGCTCTCATATCTCATTTAATAGCTTCAGTTTCTTAAAAACCCTAGCTAATAGTTTGGTAATTCCTTCGGTTGCAGGTAAGATTGCTACTCCTTGGTCACGACCATGTTGGTTAACAGTTTTTCGACTTCTATTATTCCAGGTGCCTCGATTAATATATATATTTCTTTTCGCCTCTGTTTTACTTCAGAATCTTCGCTGGAAACCCTCCTTGAATAATAGGTTCATTCTTAAGATAGAATGTAGGGTCTCTGAGCATTGGATATCAGTTATAAAATTTTCAAGGGATCTTTGCTCACAACCTACCGACCCTGATTTTTTTTTGTTTGTTTTTTTCTTTTTTTTTTTTAAATCTGAATTCTGTAAATTTAAGACATCTGCTCCAAAAATTATAATGACGTTACAGTTTCCTTGATTGCCCGCTCGAGATGGGTTAGTTCGGCCTTCATTGTCCTTATCACTGTTATGTGACATGGGAAACCTCTGTCTTATTTTCAAGGGTTAGTTCGGCCCTCTTCCGAATTGAACGTACTTATCTCCATTCTGAGTACTTTTTTTTTTTTTTTTTTTTTTTTTCTATTTTAATTTAATTTTCTTATTATATTAAAGTTTACATAGTCAAATGTCTATCTAATATAACACTCTGTGCTCTAGGCCAATTACTTTTCAAGTACAGTTCTTCTTGGTCTGTAGTGTGACAAGGTTATGCATGGCAACATCTGGCAGTTCCTTCCTATACTAGTTCGATGCTTGCTATGACTGTTCTTACAGAGTTAAAAGAGCATTTTCTTTCACGTTGTCCATAGGCTACCTGCCTGCTTCCTTTTGTGATATAGTGTTGCATCTCTTATTGTATCTGTATCTGTGCTCCTCTTATGAATCGGAACAATCACACCCATCACAAAGTAACTGTCTGCCTTTGTTTTTTCAAATCCGTTACACAGGGAGGTAATGCCTAGAAAGGCTGAAAAAAGAGCCCTAATGCCCGAAATGGTTACTTCCGACACTCCCATCACAAACCAGACAGATAAGAAATCTCAGAAATCTGGGGGTGAAGAATGATACCACACAAAAAGACAATCCTTCTTTGGAAGAAGAAGACGAGATAACCATAATGCAGGCACTTTTGGACTATCTAAAAAATGGTATCTTCTTCCTTGCATTATAGTTATCTCATCTTTCTTCTTCCAAACAGATCTCTATGACTGACAATACCCAACGAATTCCAGGAATTGCAAGAACACAATACAAAAATCCTGTGAGAGGTCTAGATTGACACAGTTTATTTCATCTCTACAGCGAATCTCAAAAGAATTATGGGTATAGATTAACAGACCATGCTGCATACCCACAAGCAAGGACAATAAAATATAGAGCAGAGCTGCTCAATCTCAGTCATTTTGTTAGCAATACCAGTGAATATGAAGTATGCAATTGCTTCACATCTTAACATGCTTGTAAAACTTCGCAGTTTTTATAGCTTGTACCAGCATTATCAATTTCTAGGGCAGTGATCTGGTCAGAAGTTTGGCATCTTATTTAATTCTTTCAGACTGTAGAGTCCAAACCCCTAGTTTTGAAGCTTAATCTTTCGTCATGTTCTCGCATAAACTTTACCTTATAGTGCCAACCATAACCAGATAAAGCATGTTTCCAAAGACTGTTAACAGCAAACAATTTCAATGAGTAAGATCTCAATTGTATCTCCCCGCCTTTGAAAAGCTTTAACTACATGCAATAATGTAGGCTTAATACCAAATACCACTCATACCAAGTAATTATCGAATAAGAAGTTGACAAGTTGTGCTGATGCAGACGTTAAAGTTCAGAGCTGACATTGTTATGCTTGTGGGAAACTACAGTGAAGGCGCAGTGAAGGCGTAATTATAAATTGTTGAAAAAGGAACAAAATCGACTCATAGTTCACATTACAGACAACGTTTCCAATCTGGGTAAATGACGAGTCCAAATCGCTGGAGATCGATTCCAGTGTTAATTACAGTAAATAAATCAAGTTAAAACGCAGCCAGTGTTACATCTGATAGGAATTCATAAAACCGCAAACAAGAGTACTTGTAACACCCTGAACGTATAATTTTCATTGTATCAACCCTTTTCATAGAACCACAAAGGGGAAAGCCCCACGTTTTTCAGTAGCTGTTTCATGAATTCTATATTATGGTTGTATCATGGCCCGTGTGATGTAATATTGTATCGAAAGAAGTTAGCTGTTTTATGTGTTATGTGTGTATTTTTAACACCTGATAAAATATTTTTACAATTGCAGAAGTAAAATTTAATGAAGCATTTGGGAAATATATGAAATTGCCCTGTCTTGGAATGTCAATTGGGCTATATGTGCTGAAATTACTGAAGATTGGGAGGAATTTCGGGCCGGCTCGGTTGCTACTGCCACTGCTAGACCGTGCTGAAAAAGAAAGGTATGCAGGGGTATACGATAATACCTGTATACGCGCAAGACAGAGGTCGAAAGAGCGTTTGAAATCTTCCGTCCTCGAAGCGCTGCATGCACTGAATCACCTTCTGTAACCTCTCCTCTGTTCGCCGGAGTTCAATGGTTGTAACCTCTCCTCTGTTCGCCGGAGTTCAATGCGTGAATTGTCGGGAGTTTGAATTGCCGGGAGGATGGTTGGTAAGGTTCGTAAATGTGCCTCAGGTTCGTAAATGTGCCTCATCAATACGCCAGAGTGGAGGCCAAAGTGGAGGCGGGCAGGGTCGATGGGCAGGAGCACGGCAGACGGCAGAGTCGCCGGAGCTGCGTGACCTGTAATCGCCAGAGAGGGATGCATGCCATGATCCATGGTCGAGCATGTAAGGGCGCCATGACATCAAGGAGGCTGTCTACCACTGTTAGAGGGGGTAAGGACATAGCATTAACTTTGCTATGGAGGTGGAAATAGGAACTGCCCTCTAGGAACATTTCTTTCTTTTTTAAGATAGAAGTAAAATATCAAAAAGTTTCAATTAATCTTTTATTTGCCTAAAATTCATAAACCACCCTAGTATTAATAGAAATTAATCATCATGATAATTAAAATATAAATTAATAAATAAAATAAAAACAATATTATTATTAAGAAATATTTTGATTTAAATATTATTAATAAAAAATATTTATTTATATTATAATTTGTTTTTTAAAATTATAATAATAAAATTTTATGAAAACGTAACTTAAATATTTTCATATCATCCACTACGTGATGACAATATATTTTGCCCTATGTTTTTCTATTCACCATTAAAACCATCCTGCTCTTCAACGGTGGCAAGAGAGAACGTGGCTAGCTGCATAATGAAAAGTGGATTTTGTTAACTTTATGAATGTTGTTGGCTTTATGAGCCCCAGCTCCTTTTGTACAAATATTTGTACAAACGTCCGTACTACTTGCTACTCCAACCCTAGTACAACAATTACCTGCTAAAGACTCCCCACGAGTCACGACTACCGACCCTTTCCATTCGCATGCGGCTCTTCACCCCCTGCCGCCAACAACCAACCACACGTCTATTCACACCTTCATGCGTTTTAATAGTATAATTTGATGACTGTTGGGGTCTTTAAAGGATTACTTCACTTCACTCGAGATATTTAAAAATGATAAATCTTGCATTTTAATATTATAATTTGATGACTCTTGGGGTCTTCAAAGGATTTCTTCACCTCACTCGAGATATTTTGAAATGATAAATCTTGCAGTGATATTTTCAGCTTGGGGTGTAGTTCGAAGCAACAAAGAGGATTTACAAATGCACCGCTTAATTATTCACAACTATAATGAGCGTGTTGCTATTTATTTTACAGGAGTTAATTATTTTATATAGGTAGGTTGATAAGAATTTCACTTGAATTGCAGTGGTATTATTGAGCGGATTCGCTAGTCTGGTTCGGTAGAAGGGATGTGTAAGTTTGTTTTTTATGTTTTTTTAAAAATATTATAGGCTAAGAAATTTGTTAAATTTAGATATTTATTCTACGAGCAGTTTTCGCATCACTGAACCGAGTCAACAGGTTTCACAGCCCACTGCGCGGGGGAGCCATTATAGCCAAGGGACTTGAGAACTGCCAAGCCTCGGGTTGTTTACTACTTTACCTACTCGCTCGCCCACATCTCCACATCAAGGAACTGTCAACAATAGGTCTTCTTCTCCATCTGGTATGTGTTGTATATGTAATGATATTTATTTGGGTAATAATATTAATATTTGTTTTCATCAAAGTTAAATAAAAAATTAAAAAAAAAATTATACAAAATATTTAAACAATATTAAATATATTATTAGATATTATTTTTGGGATTCAACTGCGTTAAGTAAGTCATTCAAACGTATGACCATTTCCATGAGAGGTAGTCGTAACTGACTAATTTCTCATGATTTTTGAATAGTTCACTTAACACTCATTGCATCGGGTGATGCTCACAGGGGTGAAGAAGTGGGATTGAAACTAGTGAAATGTGGAGAACGAATCACATAGCATCAATCATCACTTCCGGGGCTTGCACCCGGTAACCAGGACTTCCCAGGAGGTCACCCATCCCAGAACTCCTCTGGCTCAAGCGCGCTTAACTGTGGAGTTTTTCCCCACAATCCTTATATCACTGTTATGTGACATGGGAAACCTCTGCCTTATTTTCAAGGGTTAGTTCAGCCCTCTTACAGGCTGAACGTACTTATATCTCCATTATGAGTATTTTTTTAATTTAATTTTCTTTTAATGTAATAAATATGTCAAAGTTTACATAGTCAAATGTCTATTTAATACTCGGCCAATTACCTTTTAAGTAGAGTTCTTCTTGGTTTGTAGTGAGACATGTTTATGCATGGTAACATCTGGCAGTTCATTCCTATGCTAGTTCGATGCTTGCTTTGACTTTTCTTATAGAGTTAAAAGAGCATTTTCTTTCACGTTGTCCATAGGCTACCTCCCTGCTTACTTTTGTGATTGCATCTCTTATTGTATCTGTATCTGTGCTCCTCTTATAAATCGGAACAATCACACCCATCACAAACTAACTGTTTGCCTTTGTCTTTCAAATCCGTTACACAGGGAAGTAATGCCTAGAAAGGCTGAAAAAAGAGCCCTAATCTCAGAAATCTGGGGTGAAGAATGATACCACACAAAAAAAGACAATCCTTCTTTGGAAGAACAAGACGAGATAACCATAATGCAAGCACTTCTGGAATATCTAAAAAGTGATATCATCTTCCTTGCATTATAGTTATCTCATTTTTTTTCTTCCAAACAGATTTCTAAACAAAGAGCCCTAATCTCAGAAATCTGGGGTGAAGAATGATACCACACAAAAAAAGACAATCCTTCTTTGGAAGAAGAAGACGAGATAACCATAATGCAGGCACTTCTGGAATATCTAAAAAGTGATATCGTCTTCCTTACATTATAGTTATCTCATTTTTTTTTTTCTTCCAAACAGATCTCTACGACCGACAATACCCAACGGATTTCAGGAATTGCAAGAACACAATACAAAAAACCTGTGAGAGGTCTAGATTGACAGGGTTTGCTTCATCTCTGCAAAGAATCTCAAAAGAATTATGGGTATAGATTTACACAATGCTGCATACGGACAAGTAAGGACAATTAAAAAAATAGAGCAGAGCTGCTCAATCTCAGTCATTCTAATTTCTGTTTTATTTGTTTTTCATTTTCTTTAGTTTATGTTTTTCAACTTGTTAAATGTTTAAATTATATTTATCTATCAATGAATAATATTTTGAAAAGACATTGGTTTATAATGGATATACCGGGAGAGTTTGCTAGTTTGTAGTGTTTGGATGCTTACTTTTACTAAAAGTTTAAAGATCCTTGAAACATCATCGAAATACATTTGTAATGAACACGAATTGTCATTTGCAATGTCAAGTTTTTTTTGGTAGCTTTAAAATTGAAATACATTTTTAATGAACACGAATTATCATCTGCAATGTCGGTTTTTTTTTGTAGCCTTATCATGAATGTCAGTTGTTTTTTTTGTTCTCATTAACATGAGTAGCTTGTTATGCCATGTATTCATATATTTGGTCAAATGTCGGTTTTTTTTGTAGCCTTATCATGAATGTCAGTTGTTTTTTTTGTTCACATTAACATGAGTAGCTTGTTATGCCATGTATTCATATATTTGGTCAATTATCAATCATATTGACTGAAAATATACTCAAAATATTGTATTTTTGGAATGAATATATATATATCTCAGGGATCTAAAGAGAATGGGTTTTTGTTTATGAATATTTTTTCCTATCTTTTTGAAGTGCATTTGGAATTCAATTAGAAAAAATGTGAGATTGTTTATTAAAATTGAAATATAATATTAATTTATATTATTTTTATTTAAAATTAATAATTTTTAAATTGATAAATTTAATTTAGAAGTTTTTATATATATTAATGATGGACAAGTCCCATTCTCTCCTTTTTTGATAGCATAGGCATCCATCATTTGGATCAGATTTCCCAGTGGGATCCCCAATCCCAATTATGGCTAGGGTGGTCCTTTCCAGCCATTTCCAATGATCTCAAGGCAAGTTTCTCTGTTCTTCAATCTCATCTTCATAGTATAGCTCCTATAAAAAAGAATGATTTAGATGGATTTCACTGGGATCCATCTGGATCTAAATATACTATCCAAGCTGCCCATCAGTACATCTGCAATAGTAACCATCCCACACGCATATGGACTCATTGGAAAACTGTCTGGAAATATAAGGCTCTCCTTAAAATTAAATTCTTCTTTTGGACTCTTTTTAAGGGGAAAATCCTTACTACAGAAAATTTGCAAAAGCGAGGCATCAATGGCCCTTCTTGTTGCTCCAATTATCAAGATGCCGAAGAATCCATTCAGCGTCTTTTCGTTGCCTTTCCTTTTTCTATCACCTCTTGGAGGAATTTATCCTACACCGACCATATTCCTTGGAATAAATACGACTCCATAGGAGAAGTTCTGCATCAATGGAAAAAGAATTATCCATGACAGCAAAAGAAGAATAACATAGTTAAAAGGGTCTGGGATACCCTTCCTTACACTATGCTGTGGAACATTTGGCTAGTTAGAAACCGCAAAGTATTCAAGGACAAGGAATCGACCACAAGAAATCTCTGCAACAAGGCAAGGAGCTTCGCTCTAGAAACCATCTCAGTCAAAAACAAAAAAACATTGATATTATTGATTTCAGTTTTGAATGCTATCACCTGTTGGAGGAATTTATCCTACACCGACCATATTCCTTGGAATAGTTATGACTCCATAAGAGAAGTTTTGCATCAATTGAAAAAGAATTATCCATGACAGCAAAAGAAATAACATAGTTAAAAGGGTTTGGGATACCCTTCCTTACACTATGCTGTGGAACATTTCGCTGGCTAGAAACCGCAAACTATTTAAAGACAAGGAATCGACCACAAGAAATCTCGGCAACAAGGCAAGGGGCCTTGCTCTAGAAACCATCTTAGTCAAAAACCAAAGAAACATTGATATTACTGATTTCAGTGTTGAAGAGCGGAATTTCATTGGTTATCTGCTGGATAAGAACAACAGTAACCAGAATGGCAATGCCACTAGCAACATGCATAACAATGTAAACCATAAATGGAAAATTAGAATAAAGGAAGAAGAGTTTTCAATATGGCTCAAAAATTGCAACAGCTATTATCTCTTTTTTGATGGTGCTTCAAAATCAAATCCCGGAATTCCAGGAGCAGGAGGAGTCATTTTCAACGCCAATGGGGATCGCATAGTCTCTTATGAATGGGGACTCGGGCCTATATCCAACAATAGGGCCGAAGCTTTGGCCCTTTATTAGGGACTAATCCAACTCAGTAAACTTGGTATAGGTACAACTCTGATATTCGGAGACTCGGCAGTAGTCATCAGCCTAATGGCTCAGAACAGGAAATCACCCAATGTTCTCCTCCAACAGATCATTAGCCGATGTCAAATATTGGGCCAATCAATGACAGACTTGCGTTTCCACCACATTGTTGGCACTCTCAACAACGACGCTAACCTCCACGCCAACAGAGCTTGTACCAAACCGTTGGGTAGCCTTCTTTGCAACGCAGTGGAAACCCAACACTATTTACCATGACAAAAAATCATTTTTGTTTCAATCAGATTTGCAGCAAATCTGAGAATTCTGACGTTTGGAAATGGTCAAAGATTCATCTGATCCGCTTCAAGGCCAAAATCTGCCTTGGGATCCGGCATCTCCTAGAAAATCTCAGAAACATGCTTGCAATCATGCGTTTAACCGTTTTACTTCCAATCGCCCATCCCTCCCTGCTTCCGCCGTCTCTCATCCGTGATCTCCCTCGCCTCTCCTCTGTTATTCCCTCCCTTCCCTTCTCGGGCCCTTCGCGCTCCTTCCCCTTCTTATATGCCTCCCCTTCCTTCCACTCCCGCACCCTGTTTTCTTCCCTTCCTGTCGATTTGAGTCCCGATTTGATCTCCCCTCCTTGCATTTGCCCTTGTTTCTAATTTTTGCTAAAGTCTCCCAGCTGCCTCCTATAGTTCACCTCTAATCACAGCGATTCTCGTCCGCTCTCTAGTCTTTTCAGCTATCTCAGTGTTTTCCTCTAACTGCAGCAATGGTAAGGAGTGAGGAGTGTCTTCACTGCGCCGACCTCCAGGATGAGCTGGAGCAAATACGTGTCTATCAGAAGATCTTGGATGCGAAGATTGATAATAAAAATCGTTTCATCAATGAAAAATATGAAGCTCACATTAACTTTTTCCTCCACAGAATTTTTTCGCTGCAGGAACAGTTCAATCAGTTCTCCAATAGGTGTAGTCACACTGAGGAATCCATTGAAATTCTAAAATATATGATGGAAAAGAGAAATGCAATTCCCACAAGTTCATCAAGCATCAAGAAAACTGGTGTTGAGGACAAGTCTGAAGAATTTACAGCTCGGGAAACTAGTCACATCAACATAGATTAGTTATGTTTTGTAAATGTTACTTTTTGTTGTTCCAATTTGTTAGGATTTACTTTTGTTTAGTTTTTTCAAAAGAACAACAGACAAGATCAAGGAGGAATTTTGCCAGACTTATAACTCCTCTCTTTACTCTTCATGGCATTACATTATGCACCATAGGAGCTTAGCCTTCTTACTTTTTTCTGAAATATAATACAGCAATAGACTTATTAAAAAAAATGATGGACAATTTTGTTTATGTTTTTTTCAATCTTAGTGTTTATATGCTTATTTTTTAACATAATCGGGTGTTGTATTATATTTCAGAAAAACGTAGGGTGGTTGAACTCCAGTGTTACAAAATTTTATGTCAGGAAAACAAAGAGAGAGTGCTACAGGATATACAAAAATCTTTTTTGTTCCTGCCTTTTTTGACTTTTGAAAAAACTAGACAAGAGTAGATCTTAATAAACTGGAACAACAGAAAACAACATTTATAAGGCATGATCAGTCTATGTTGATGGGGTTGATTTGTCGAGCTGTAGATTTTTCAGGCTTGTTATCAATGTCGGCTTGCTTGATACTTAACAAGATTGTATTAATTGCATTTCTGTTTTGTATCATAGACTTCAGAATTTCAATGGATTCCTCTACGTGACTACACCTGTTGGAGAGCTCATTGAACTACTCTAACAAGTTGAGGTCCGATTCATACTTTTCACTGGTGAGCCGGTTTTGAGTGTCCATCTTGGCATCCAGGATCTTCTGGTGGGCAAGAATCTACTCCAGCTCGGCCTGAAGGTCGGCGCAGTGGAGACAATCCTCACTTCTTGCCATTGTTGCAGGTGGAAGATGATGCTTGGAGCGCTGAAAATACCAAGAAGCTGAAAAAAAGATTCACTTGGAAGCATGCAGCGGGGGCAAGAAAAACCACGAAGCAAGGGAGGGAAACCAGAAACGAGGGGAGCGGGGCGACAGTGAGTGAAGAAATCAGGATGCGGGAATGGAAGGGAGAAGGGGTGTATAAGAAGGGGAAAGAGGGCAGAGGGCTTGTCAAGGGAATGGAGGGAGAAGCAGAGAAGAAGCGTGGGAGATCACGGGAGAGGGAAGGTCGAGGCAGAAAGGGATGGGCGACAAGAAGTAAGACGGCTGATCGAATGATTGCGAACGGATTGATGAGATATTCTAGGTGCTGCTGGATCTCAAGGCAGATTTTGGCATAAGTGTGGATCTGATGAATCTTTGACCAAGCATAGTTGTCAGAGTTCTCAGATTTACTACAAATCAGATTGAAATAATAATAAATTTGTCATGGTAAATAATGCTGAGTTTCCACTGTGTTGCAAAGAAGACTACCTAAAGGTCTGGTACAAGCTCTGTTGGCATGGAAATCGGCTTCCTTGTTGAGAGTGCGGAGGACGTGGAGGAAATGCAACTTTGTCATTGATTGGCCAACAATTTGACATCGGCTAATGCTCTATTGGAGAAGAACATTGAGAGATTTTCTATTATGTGCCATTAAGCTGATGACTAAAGCCGAATCACCGAATATCAATGTTGTACCTATGCCAATTTTATTGAGCTGGATGAGTCCTTGATATAGAGCCAAAACATCAGCTCTATTATTAGAGATAGGCTCAAGTCCCCATTCATAAGTGGCAATGCATTCCCCATTGGCGTTAAATATGACTCCTCCTATTCCTGCAATTCCAGGATATGATTTCGAAGCACCATCAAAAAAGAGATTATAGCTGTTGTAGTTTTTGAGCCATGTTGAAAACTCTTATTCTTTTAATCTTATTTTCCAATTATGGCTTGCATTGTTGTGCCTGTTGCTGGTGATGTTGCCATTATGGTTATTATTGTTTTTATCCAACAGGTAACCAATGAAGTTTTGCTCTTCAACGCTGAAATCAGTGATATCAACGTTTTTTTGATTTTTGGCAGAGATAGTTTCTAGAGTGAGACTCGTTGCCTTGTTGCAAAGTTTTTTATGGTCGATTCCTTGTTTTTAAATACTCTGCGATTTATAGTCAGCCAAATGTTTCACAACATGGTATAAGGAAGGGTGTCCCAAAATCTGTTAACTATGTTATTCTTCCTATGCTACCATGGATAGTTCTTTTTCCAATGATGCAAAACTTTGCCTATGGAATTTTGAGAATTCCAAGGAATATGGTTGGTGAAGAATATTTCTCTCCAACAGGTGGTAGCAAAGGGGCAGGCAATGAAGAGATGGTGAATGGTTTCTTTAGCAATTTGACAATTAGGGCAGCGGGAAGGACCACTAATGCCTCGCTTTTGCAAATTTTCTGCAGAAACGATTTTTCCCTTAAGAAGAGTTCGGAGGAAGAATTTAATTTTAGGAAGGGCCTCAGATTTCCAGACAGTTTTCCAGTGAGTCCAGATGGGCATGGGATGATTACTGTTGCAGATGTGCTGATGAGCGGTTTGAATAGTATAATTAGATCCAGATGGATCCCAACGGAAGCCATCTAAATCATTCTTTTTTATAGGAGCTATGCTGTGAAGATGAGTTTGGAGAACAGAGAAGCTTGCCTTGAGATCATTGGGGATGGCTGGAAAAGACCAACCTGTCCATAATTGGGATTGGGGATCCCATTGGGAAATCTGATCCAAGTGTTGAATGCCTATGTTGTCAAAAAAGGAGAGGATTGGATCAACTCCATCATGGCTGTTTATAGGATGCTGGCCCATTATTTTATCAGATCCAATTTTAATACTAGCGCCTCCCTTGGGGACTTTAGAAGTGTTCTGAGCCATGAAGGGAATTTCTTTCTTGCACAATCTCCAAATTTTGGAGCAATCTCTGTTGGGAATGTCGTGATCGAGAAGATGCTGCCTTGGGAAGTTTAAATATTTAGCTTCCAACACCCTTTTCCACCAAGCAGAAAGGTCGGTGATAAGTCTCCAAGCAATCTTGCCTCCGAATGCTAGATTGAGGAATTTGGGGGATCTGATTCCAAGACCTCCTCGATCTTGGGATTGAATGACCTGCTTCCAATTAACTAGATTGAACTTCTTTTTGTCATTTTTCCCTCCTTGCCAAAGGAATTGGTGGAGGATGACTTCCATTTTATGATGAAAAGAGGCCGGTGCTTGAAGGAGGGTGAATTGGTATAAGGGCAGAGAGGAAATACTTGATTTTAAGAGAGTGAGGTGACCTGCTGGATTGAGCCAAATGGAACCCCATTGCTGCACTTTTCTTTTCATTTTGTCAATTACAGTATCCCAAACTTCTGCTTTTAACGGACCTGTACTCACTGGCATGCCCAAATAAGTGAAATGCGTCTAATCATAATTGCAAGAGACTCCAAAGGTATTGGCAATATTGTGAAGGACTTGAGCTGTAGTATTCCATCCATAAATGCAGCTTTTTAGCTGGTTGACCATTCCTCCAGAGTATCACATATATTTGTCTAAAAGAGCTTTGAAGCGCTGGGATATTATGATGGAGGCTGAAGCGCTGGGATATTATGATGGAGGCTCCTCCGATTAGCAAAGTGTCATCAGCAAATTGTTAGTGATTTATATTCTTAACCCCTTTCCCAAATTTAATGCCTGTGATGAGGCCAACCCTCTGATTGAAATCCAAAGCTTTGCTAAAGGATTCAACCATCAAAATGAAAAGATAAGGTGAGAGAGGGCACCCTTGTCTTAGACCTTGAGTTGATTGGAAAGCATTTCTAGGTTTACCGTTGACAAGAGGAGAGATCCAAGGACCGAAGATGCAAGATTTGATGAGGTTTAAAAAGGCCGCCTTGAACCCCATCTTCTTTAGAACAACCATGAGGGAAGAGTGCTTTACTCTTGTCGAATGCATTAGCCAAATTAAGTTTAAGAATAAACCCATTCTCATTTCTAGATTAACTCGAATGAATAGCTTCTTGGTGTTGAAATTTGGTACCGGAGGACAGGTGGTTCCCTTAGGCTTTGATCTTTGGCCTAGGGAAAAGTGTCCAAAAGAATTTAATTTTTCTCCTAAAGTGACTTTATAATTTTATAAAGTTAAATCTAATTTAAAAGTGACTTTAAGTGATAAAGTTATTAAGTCTAATTTTAAAGTGACTTTTATAAAGTCAATGAAAAATTAGAAAGGAAAAGTGACTTTGGAAATAAATGACTAAGTGGGTCTTTATTAAAGTGGGGTGAATTAAAAAATAGAAAGTGAGATTTAAATGAGCATTTAATCTCAACCATTGATCTAAATCTATTTCAGCCATTGGATTTAGAGATCATCCAAAAATCACTTGGATCACCCAAAAGTCACTTGGAGTTATATTAAAGGAGGAAAAGGTCATTCATTCTTTCATGAGCAGATTGGGAGAAGGAGAGCAAGAGAGCAAGAGAGATTTCTGAGCAGGAAGGAGAAGGAGACAGCAGCTTGGCACACATTCCAAGGCAGCAGTTGAGCAGATTTGTACAGCTAATTCAGCACATAGTGAAAGGCAGATTTTTGCACAAAAATCGAGGAGCAGTTTGCTGATTTTTCTGCACACAAAACGGAGGTCGTACAGCATTTATTGCTGTCCTGTTTGCTGTAATTTCCAGATTGCTGTGAGGCACGGGAAAGGAGATAAGTTGTAAATTTGCTTGCTGATTTTTGCTGAATAATTCTCACTGTAAAAAGACAAATTTCAGAAATAAAGAAGAGCTCTCAAACTAGTTTTCCCCAAGAGTTGTAGGGGGTTTTTCCAGGGTCAAGTTGACCAAAAATATCAGTGTTTTAATGTGTTTTAATGACTGTTTTTAATTGCTGATTTTTAATTCTGCAATTTCCAGCATTCTGAAAAATTTCCAGAATTTGTGTTTTCAGCAATATTTATTTTTTTCAGTCTGTTGAATGTATGGTTATGGGAATGGGCATTTAACTACATGGGAGAAATAAGGAGAAACTGAAAACCGGGGTGGGAAAACAGAAATTTTTACATGGTATCAGAGCTTGAGTGCTGAAGGGCAGTTTGGGACAGCAAAAGGAAAAATTGCAGTTGCTGATTTTTCACTCAGAAAATTCCAGCAAGCTGATTTTTTCATAAACAGCAGTTTTATCTTTACTACAACAGTGCTATTTTTCAGTTTTAGGACAGCAGGATGTCATTGGGATTGAGGGTGGAGGATAGGTTGGATGGGCATACAAATTACAGCGTTTGGAAGGAGAGAATGCAGAGTATCTTTGAGGAGGCAGAAGTCTGGGATATCATGGTGCATACCGCACAGAACCCTGTTGTTGTGCCCACTGATGTTACTCAGTTGGCTGAGTATAAAAAGAAGAACAATAAGGGTAAGAGGCTGATTCTAGACGGAATCAAAGACCATTGCATTCCTCATGTGAGAGGAAAGAGCAATGCCCATGAGATGTGGACAGCATTGTCCAATCTCTACCAGAGTACCAATGAGAACCGGAAGATGGTCCTGAAGGAGAAGCTAAAGAACATTAAGATGGGTAATGATAGTGCAGCTGGATATCTCACAAAGATTACTAATGTGAGAGATGAGTTGGCAGCGATTGGAGAGGCCATTCCACCCACTGAGTTGGTGCGGATTGCAGTGAATGGCCTCCCCCGTTCATGGTTGAACTTTGCTGATGGGGTTTGTGCACGTGAGACCCTTCCCACATGGGAGAGGTTTTGGGATGATTGTATTCAGACAGAGATCAGGAAAGGGCAACTTGGGGCAGCCAAGCCAGTTGAGCAGGATGAGGACGTAGCACTGGTGGCAGGAGGCAAGAAAGGCAAAGGGAAGAAGCAAGCTTCCACAAGCGGTGGTGGAGGCAAAGGCAAAGGTAAAGGTAAACAGGGGAACAAACAGAAAGACTATTCCAAGGTGAAGTGTTGGAATTGTCAAAAGATGGGACACTATGCAGTTGTGTGTCCGGAGAAGAAGAAGAAGAAGGGGAAGAACCAGGACGTGGCAGCTTCAGCAGAGATTGAGGACTTTGTTGGTCGTTTTGACCGAGAGTTTGCGTTCACTACATGTGAGTCCTCTAGTGCAGGATCACCTGCCAAACAGGTTCAGAGGGAGCATGCTTTTCCCTCGATTAGCGGAGCATCTACAGGTATCTGGTATGTGGACAGTGGGGCTTCACGTCACATGACAGGAGTCCGTGAGTACTTCTCAGAGCTTTCAGAGAGTGGTATTGATATTGAGGTAGTACTCGGTGATGACAGAGTTGTTAGAGCAGTCGGGGTGGGGACAGTGACATTTCAGAGGGAGTCCAAACCTCCCTTGAAAGTGTCAGAGGTTCTTTATGTGCCAGGGATGAGGAAGAACCTCATATCCGTCTCAGCTTTGGAGGACAGAGGATATGAGGTACTGTTTAGGGGAGGACAAGTGTTGATGTATCCCAGGGGCGCTCCAGCTGATTCAGCTAGAGTGATAGGTGTACGCCATGCAAAGGTGTACAAGTTTGCATTTCAGCCCCTTTTGGCATTGAGCAGTAGTACCGACAGCAGAGCTAGCAATTTTGAGCTGTGTGAGATTTGGCACCGCAGGATGGGACATATGTATCATGGAGCCTTGAGGACATTGCGGGAGATCACTACAGGTGTGCCAGATTTCAGTACTGATCACTTTGATACTTGCAGAGGTTGTGCGATGGGCAAGTTTGCCAAATCCCCTTTTCCCAGCAGTGACAGCAGAGCGACGGGGATACTTGATTTGATTCATTCCGATGTGAGCGGTCGGATGTCTCATGTTTCCTTGAGTGGATATGAGTACTATGTTTTATTCATTGATGATCACTCCAGGAGGACCTGGATTTATTTTTTGAAGACCAAGAGTGAGGTCTTCAAGCGGTTTCAGGAGTTCAGAGCTCTTGTGGAGACTCAGACAGGTCGAAAGATCAAGTCCTTGAGGTCGGACAATGGAGGAGAGTACACCCTTGGAGAGTTTGTTGACTATTGTGCGGACGCAGGCATTAGGAGGGAGTTCACTGTTCCTTACAACCCCCAGCAGAACGGGGTTGCGGAGAGGAAGAACAGATCCATCATAGAGGCTGCCAAAGCCATGATACATGATCAGGGGTTGCCATTGTTCTTGTGGGCAGAGGCCTGCAACACAGCTGTTTACTTGCAGAACAGGAGTCCGCATCGTGCTTTGGGGCACATGACTCCGGAGGAGGCTTTCTCTGGGAAGAAGCCTGATATTGGTCATCTTCACATCTTTGGATGCATTACATACTCCTATATACCCAAAGAGAAGAGGACCAAACTAGAGCCCACCGCAGAGAAGGGTATCTTTGTGGGCTACAGTGAGACCTCAAAGGCCTTTCGGATTTACATTCCTGCACAGAGGAGAGTTGTTGTCAGACGGGATGTGAAGTTCGAGGAGGACAGGACCTTTAGGAGGTCACGGGAGTTAGAGTATCTGGATCAGCCAGACCCTCAGCAGCAGTTGAGTCAGTCGCAAGGATCCAGTGGGCAGGGATCAGGAGGATCCGGAGGTACATCTATGAGGATGTCAGGTCCATCAGTGAGCAGTGGCTCATCGAGCCAGAGGGGTGGTGCTCCGGGCAGCATGCAGAGCAGTTCACTAGGGAGTCCACTGATGGACAGTTCACACGGTACCTCAGCTTCTACAGGTTCAGGTGCAGGCAGGAGGACAGCAGACAGACAGTCAGGAGTTCAGGCTACTGATGATGATGAGGAGGAGGAGTTTCATTCTCCGGTGGAAGAAGTGCGCTCAGGGAAGAGGAAGCCCAAGTGGCTTCAGGACACCTTGAGAGATGCCACATCTGTTGCTGAGCCGAAGAGGCCGGTCAGAGAGAGTAGACCACCTGAGAGGTTTTGTAGTTATATGGCGATGGTTACCAGCATCCTTGACTCTGAGCCTTCTAGCTATGAGGAGGCAGCTAGCCAGCAGGTCTGGAGAGAGGCCATGCAGGAGGAGTATTCTTCTATCATGAAGAATGATGTTTGGGAGGTGGTGCCGAGGCCTCAGGGCAAATCCGTGGTTACTTCCAGATGGCTTTACAAGGTAAAGCATGCTGCAGATGGCAGCATTGAGAAATTCAAAGCGAGGTTTGTGGCTAGAGGGTTCTCCCAGGTAGAGGGAGTTGATTATGAGGAGACCTTCGCTCCCGTGGCTCGATATACTTCGATCCGCTCCATTATATCGATAGCAGCAGAGATGGGTTGGAAGATCCACCAGATGGATGTGAAGACCGCATTTCTCAATGGCTTCATACAGGAGGAGGTGTACATTGAGCAGCCACAGGGCTTTGAGGTGCATGGGAAGGAGTCCCATGTGTGCAGATTGAAGAAGGCCCTTTATGGCCTGAAGCAAGCTCCCAGAGCTTGGTACTCCAGGATAGATGCATACTTGCAGGGGATGGGTTTCACAAAGAGTGAGGCAGATCCGAACCTTTACTTTATTGTGATTGGTGAGGAGCCTCTCATTCTGGTGCTGTATGTGGATGACTTGATCATTACAGGTGCAGAGAGACTCATAGAGCACTGCAAGAGAGATCTTGCGGCGGAGTTTGAGATGAAGGACATCGGCTTGATGCATTACTTTTTGGGTTTGGAGGTGTGGCAGGAGGAGGGGCATTTCTTCCTGGGGCAGGGGAAGTATATTGTGGACATCCTTAGCAGATTCCACATGGAGGATTGTAGACCCATGTCGACACCGATGATCACCAACTGGAAGAAGCTTCATGCTTCGGATTCCGAGTTGGTGGATCCCACATTGTACAGGCAGCTGATTGGTTCCTTGATGTATTTGGTCAACACTAGACCAGATATCTGTTTTGCAGTCAACACGATGAGTCAGTTTATGTGTGAGCCTAGGAAGGTTCACTGGGTGGCTGCAAAACACATTTTGCGGTACTTGCAGGGGACAGTGGATTATGGTCTGGACTACAGGCAGGGAGATGGAGTGAGATTGGCAGGATACACTGATTCTGATTGGGCAGGTTGTGCTTCTGATAGGAAGAGCACTTCAGGGTGTTGTTTTGGGTTGGGTTCAGCAGTAGTGTCATGGTTCAGCCGGAAGCAGCAGTCAGTAGCACTGAGTTCAGCGGAAGCAGAGTATATGGCAGCCAGTCTAGCTAGTTGTGAGGCTATCTGGCTTCGCAAGATGTTGTTTGGCTTATTTGGTCAGCCGTTGAGACCTTCAGTGATTTACTGTGATAATCAGAGTTGCATTAAACTCACGGAGAATCCAGTATTTCATGACAGGTCAAAGCATATCGGGATCAGATATCATTTCATCAGAGACTATGTTCAGAAGGGAGCTGTGAAGCTTGAGTATATTTCCACTGATGAGCAGGTTGCAGATATCCTTACCAAAGCCTTACCACGGGGCAAGCATGTCTACTTCAGAGACAAGATGGGTGTGGTGAGGAACACCTTCCTCGGTAAGAGGGAGTGTTGAAATTTGGTACCGGAGGACAGGTGGTTCCCTTAGGCTTTGATCTTTGGCCTAGGGAAAAGTGTCCAAAAGAATTTAATTTTTCTCCTAAAGTGACTTTATAATTTTATAAAGTTAAATCTAATTTAAAAGTGACTTTAAGTGATAAAGTTATTAAGTCTAATTTTAAAGTGACTTTTATAAAGTCAATGAAAAATTAGAAAGGAAAAGTGACTTTGGAAATAAATGACTAAGTGGGTCTTTATTAAAGTGGGGTGAATTAAAAAATAGAAAGTGAGATTTAAATGAGCATTTAATCTCAACCATTGATCTAAATCTATTTCAGCCATTGGATTTAGAGATCATCCAAAAGTCACTTGGATCACCCAAAAGTCACTTGGAGTTATATTAAAGGAGGAAAAGGAGGAAAAGGTCATTCATTCTTTCATGAGCAGATTGGGAGAAGGAGAGCAAGAGAGCAAGAGAGATTTCTGAGCAGGAAAGAGAAGGAGACAGCAGCTTGGCACACATTCCAAGGCAGCAGTTGAGCAGATTTGTACAGCTAATTCAGCACATAGTGAAAGGCAGATTTTTGCACAAAAATCGAGGAGCAGTTTGCTGATTTTTCTGCACACAAAACGGAGGTCGTACAGCATTTATTGCTGTCCTGTTTGCTGTAATTTCCAGATTGCTGTGAGGCACGGGAAAGGAGATAAGTTGTAAATTTGCTTGCTGATTTTTGCTGAATAATTCTCACTGTAAAAAGACAAATTTCAGAAATAAAGAAGAGCTCTCAAACTGGTTTTCCCCAAGAGTTGTAGGGGGTTTTTCCAGGGTCAAGTTGACCAAAAATATCAGTGTTTTAATGTGTTTTAATGGCTGTTTTTAATTGTTGATTTTTAATTCTGCAATTTCCAGCATTCTGAAAAATTTCCAGAATTTGTGTTTTCAGCAATATTTATTTTTTTTCAGTCTGTTGAATGTATGGTTATGGGAATGGGCATTTAACTACATGGGAGAAATAAGGAGAAACTGAAAACCGGGGTGGGAAAACAGAAATTTTTACACTTGGACGAGGAGAATAGAATGAGAGGTTTGTCTATTGGCCAAGAAACCCCCTTGGTTTTCAGAAATGAGGGAAGGGAGGGGGGGTTTGAGGTGGGAAGTAACAATTTTGGTCAGGATTTTGTAAGAGGAGTTGCAAAGGGAGATAGGCCGAAATCGAGCAAAAGATGAGGGTTGATTTTCTTTGGGAATCAAAGCAAGGTGGGTGGTGTTGGTGAAACCTCCAATTTTACCTTTGCGTTGGACCCATTTGAGCATTTTGGTAAATCTTTTTTAATAATTCCCCAATAAGCTCGATAGAAGCAGATGGGGAAACCATCTGGAACTGGAGCTTTGTCAGGTTGGAGGGTCCAAATAGTTCTTATTTCTTCTTCATCGATTTCCTTGCTCAAATTGTCATTCATTTCCTTGCTGATCCCGCTGGGGAGATATTGTAGTAGATTTGAATAGTCTTCTTCTTTTGTTTCGGTTAGGAGAGCTTTGTAATGGTCTGTGGCTAGCTTTCGAATGGCATCTTGTGTGCTTTGATGATTGCCATCAGCATCCAAAATAGAGTTTACATTATTCCTTATTTTCTGGATGGTAGTATGCTTATGAAAGAAAACTGAATTCTTATCTCCCCTTTGAAGACAGAGTTGTCTTGACTTTATCCTTCATTTAAGTTCCTCTTCTCTATTTGCACGACACAGTTGTAGATAAAGATCGCTCTCTGGTCTTTGCTCTCCTGAGAAAGGCCGTGCTCTTCTATTATTCTATGAATACAATCTAGTTTGCTCTTGATCTCCTTTTTGTTCTTCTCAGGTTCCTTATAGCAAATTTTTGCCCATTCCTTTAGAGCCTGCTTGGTTTTTCTTAGCTTGGTTTCCCAAATGTAACCAGGGGACCCTTCAACATGCTGGCACCAAGTGTTTTGAACGATCTCTTTGACTGCTGGAATGCAATTCCACAGGGAACTATACTTAAAGGGAATGGGTCCAAGAGAACAGTGGGTTTCCAGAGTAAGAGTTATAGGATAATGATCAGAGGCAGAGAAAGGAAGGATGGTGGCATATCCCGCAGAGAAGGAGGAGAGAAATGTAACATTGATTAAGATTCTGTCAAGCCTTTCCATAATGTTGCCTTTACCCAACTTACGATTGCTCCAAGTATACCTTCGATTTTTAGGTGCAACGTCGATAAGATCATGGTCTTGCATGAGGTTTTCTAAATGAGCTCTGTAGGGATCAGGGGAGAAGCTACCTCATCGTTTCTCATTGGAGTGGAGAATAAGGTTGAAGTCTCCCCCAAAAACGATATTATAACTTTCTTCTGCATCTATGCTGGCTTTGAGATCATCCCAACAATGCTTCTTGTCTTTGAAATGGTTAGGAGCATAAACATTATAGATGACTATAATTTGTTTATCTGCTCTGTTTTCTAATACGGTTTTTATCCAATACTGATTAACGGTGTCCGATATGTAATTCCATATGCTGTGGTTCTAAAGAGTTGTGATTCCTTTGGAGGCTCCCCTGCCATTGTACTGCCTCTGCTGTTCTATGATTCCAAGCATTTACTGTTGACCCTGTTTTGTTTCATGCAACATAAAATTTTCCGGTTTCTCACCATGAATAAGATCTTTTAGGGCTGCTACTTTGGAAGGGTGCCTTAGTCTCCTATTATTCCAAGAGAGAAACTTTATCATTGAGTATGTGGGGTATGGGGAGGTGCTCGCCTCCCTTTGTCCTTGTGGATTGTTTCTTTATCATATTGCCCTAAAATATAAGATTCTATAGGGTTCTTGATGCCCATGGCGATATCTTTCTTTAGTGATTATATGCTTATAAGTATTAGAGAGTGGATGGTAAAATTGGGAGATTGTTTAGTGATTATACGATTATAGGTATTAGAGAATGGATGGTAAAATTGGGAGATTGTTTAGTGATTATGTGATTTTATAGGTATTAGAGAATGGATGGTAAAATTGGGATATTATTTATAAAAATTTTAGATATGGTTTTATATTATATTATTTTTATTTAACATTAATAATCTCTATTGGTTTACATTAACATTATTTCCATAATCCCCGGATGCGGGTGTCACCGAGCCAGGACATGGTGAGCCACATGCCCAGCATGTGCCGCCACGTGATGAACAAAGGGATTTAATGCCCCTCACCGCCGAGACGTTAAGTCGGGAGAAGCATGGTGGAATTCTTAATGAGGATGCTGGGAACGATGGAGAGCCTGCAGAGAGAATTCAATGCGAGCAAAACCCAAGGGAATGTCGGCTGGTTTAAGAGGGAAGGAATGTTGCAGCTCTGGGAGCAGAGTGCCGAGCAAGAAACTCAAATTTCGGAAGGAAAATGTGGCGCGACTGATACTGAGAGTGAAGGCATACATTTGGACGAGGTGTGCTTCCTGCTTGCTTATCCTGGGCGTGGTTTTTGGGCAGTTGAGCTCTGCCTCGAGTCAATTTGGGGACTGCACTCAATTGGAAGTGAGCGCAGTAACAACAGGCCCTCAAGCACAGTTCTGGAGCAAGTTGAGGGCGGCACTGAAACCATGGCGCGATTGTGGGAAAGACAGCCGTGTAGGAGAGGTTCTGGGCGTAGTGTGTCCTCACGTCCCCCTGCAGCGGATGTCCACCATCATTGCTGCTGTTGCTATTGCTACAGAAGGGCGGGAGCCACACCAATTCCAGCCAGTCAGTTTTTGGAGGCCGGCAGCTCCAGTGGAGGAGCGCCCATGCTTCCAGCGTTCGGCTCAGTCATTTTTACCCTGGGCAGCTCGCGGGATAATGCTGGCATTAACGCACACATCTCAGTTCTCTTTACGAAGGTTCCTGAGGAGAATGAAGAAGGAACGCAACTGGCCTCTGCTGAGATACTTCCAGAGGGCAATCGGGAGAAACGTCCAGTGTTGCAACCATCAACTGCAGAGGGAAATTCAGAGAAGAAGCTTCAGCAAGCCCCTACCCGACCTCAAGAGGAGGAGCCGCCGGCCACCGCGCAGGATCCTATGGCAATGTGAGCGGACATCCCAGAAGGCCAAGGCTGGAGCTACATTATGGAGGAAAAACCTGAAGATTAACTCCCAGAGACACCCACTGGCTCACATTCCTCTCTCTCAGGTCTGGGATAGGTTCGGGGTCTTAGCTGGTATCTGGATTATGTTAAATTTCTATGATTGTATGCTTTCAGTTCTTGTTCATGTTAAGTGTCTGTCTGTTATGCGTCTTGGCAAAGTCTGTTATGGGTCTTTCTGTTGGATGCCCCTGCGCGGGTCGTTTTGTTACTTTCTGAGATCAACTCGGTGTCATGTGTTTTGGTATAACCTGGAAGTGCTGCCCCTGCGAGGGCGAATTCTGAGTCAAGTAAAGCTACCCAAGGTGCCACAGTCGGCCCTGGGCAGCCTGTCTTTTTGCATGTAAAGTTTACCTGTATATAATATAATAGATTAGCTAGCTTTGCCGAAAAAAAAAAAACATTATTTCCATAATGTAATGTTTTTAATCATTTTTGTTTATTAATGAGACATTTTTTATTTATAATATATTTTATTTTTCTCGGCAAAGCTAACTAATCTATTTTATTATGTACAGGTAACATTACATTCAAAGAAAACTGGCTGCCCAGGACCGACTGTGGCTCCTTGGGTGGCACTGTTAGACTCAGAATTCTCCTTCGTGGGGCAACATTTCCAGTTTAGATCACAACACATGACTCAGAGATGTTCCCAGAAAAAACAAAACGGCCCACGCAGGGGCTTACAACAAAACGGCCCACGCAGGGGCTTCCAACAGACTTTGCCAAGCTTACTTCCCAAACTATAGTAGCCGTGAACATGCCCATGAACTAAAAGGAAACAAACAACGATATTAAACATAAACCAGATACTCACTGAGACCCAGTACCCATACCCGACCCGAGAGAGAGAAGTGTGTGTTGGAGAGTGCCTCTGAGAGTTAGTCTTCTGGTTTTTCTTCACGAATCCAGCTCCAGCCTTGACCTTCTGGGATGCCCTCCCACATCGCCATCCAGCTCTGGTTTTTGTGGTCCAGTGGTGCCGCCCGCTCTGGCTCTTGTGGTTGGGTGGGGGCTTGCTGAAGCTCCCCTTCCGAATTACCCTCTGCATTTGATGGCTGCACCATTGGGCGTTTCTCCTTGTTGCCCTCTGAAAGAACCTCAGCATGGACTGGTTGCATTCCTTCCTTATCCTCCTCCGGAACCTTTGTAAAAAGGACTGAGATATGTGCCTGAATACCAGCATTGTCCCGCGAGCTGCCCAGGGTGAAAATGACCGAGCCGAACGCTGGGAGCATGGGCATTCCATCATTAGAGCTGCCGGCCTCCAGAAACTGACTAGCTGGAATTGGAGTGACTCCCGCCCTCCTGTAACAATAGCAGCAGCAGCAGTGATGGTGAACATCTGCTGCAGGGGGACGTGAAGACTCCCCACGCCCCGAGCCTCTCCTACACGGCATCCTCTCACGCGGTCGCGCCATGGATTCAATGAATTCCTTGGCTTGTTCCAGCACAGTGCCTGAGAGCCTGTTGCAATTGCGTGCCCTCCCAATTGAGTGCTATTCACAAGGGAACTCGGGGCTAAGCTCAACTGAGCATAAACAAAGGCCCGAATAAACAAACAGAGCGCAAACCTCCTCTGAGCGAATGTCTTCGCTTTCAGCATCGACTGCACCGCATTTTCTCACAGTGATCTGAGTAACTGTCGCAGCACTCTGAGCCCAGCACTGTGATATTCCTTCATACTTAAACCAGCAAACATTCCCTTGAAACCTGCCTGCATTGAATGCTCTCTGCCTGCTCGCCATTGTTTCCAGCGTCTGCATTAAGGCTTCCATTATGCCGCTCCCGTCTTAACGTCTCGGCGGCGATGAGCATTGAAGGCCCTCGTCCCTCACGTGGCAGCACATGCTGGGCATGTGGCTTGCCATGTCCTAACTCAATGACACCCGCATCCGGGGTTTATTTATAATATATTTAATAATAATCTTTTTAATATATATATAAGTGAATAGTTATTTATATTGATATACTATTTTTTATTAATAAAAATATGGTTTTTGATTTTCCAAAATTAATGAAAGAATGTCTATTTAAAACACATGTAATTTTGAATGGAAGTTGATTTGGGATGTTGATGTAAAAGAAATATCTAAACAATTACATTTCAATTCATAAATTATCTATGAGAATTTGAGTTTATAATTTACTTTCGGGAGTGTGGGAGATTAATCATCTATTGAAAATTTTTATTTTTTTTTACTTCTAATGCTTGGTGTGCTCTTTCTTAACATTGTTGTGATTTTGCTTGGATTTAATAGTGCTTTCATTGCACATGACTGTGTCTTTACTCTATTTTTTTGTTGTTGTTAGCCCCTTTGCTTATTATGTTTTCACTTGATTCTTTTTATTCTTAGTCTCCTCTCTTAAGAAGAGATGTTAGCCCCCTTGCTTATTATGTTTTCGCTTTCTTTTTGTTGTTAGCCCCCCTTGCTTAAGAAGAGGTGTTAGCCCCCTTTTGCTTATTATGTATATACTTTCTTTTTGTTGTTAGTCCTCTTGCTTATGAAGAGGTGTATTGTCCTCTTCTCTTTCTAATACAACTTTGTCTAGTCTTCTATTGACATTCCTATTGGTGTCGTACTTGGATATACAACAATCCACTAATCTTTTTCCACCAACATATCCTCCATTTTGATCTTCTATAACCTATATCAGTTGAATTTCCATTGGTTGTCATCTAATTTCACCACAAGAATTGATCTCGAAGAAATACCACTGTAACAAGGTATACCAGAAGCTCGAGAAAAACCACTTAACTACAAAGGTGTTCCATTGAAGCCGAAACTTCCCTGATACCAAATGTAGGTTTTAACCTTATATGGAAATTAGTTATGAGCTAACTAAAAAAAATTAGAAAATATATAATGGTAAGAACAAAAAATATACAATTTTTCCCTAAAACCCAAAACTGGGAAAACCAAATTGATTTTTATTATCTTCTTTTGCGTGTTACAATACATTATATACATTTTGAAGCATTCATAAACCCCTAATCTAGTAACCGTGGATTAGAATATAACCGTAGCATATCTATAAAATACAATGTGCAAAACCATGGGTGGGTATGCACCACAATGAGTGTATCCAACCAACCACGAGTGGGTATTCCCAACAAAATAAATTAAGGCTTTGCCCAGAACCTTGTGTAGAGGGGCGATAGCCTCGCTATAACACCCTTGCTGCAACTAGCACAATGTAACAATGTGTGGGGTTAGTGGTGCAATGTATATAACACATACCAAACATAAGTATTCCTTTCCTCTTACTAACTCTTCTATATAGTAATTTTCCCATAAAAATAGTAAAATATACTTCTATAAAAAATAACTTTCTTGCATAGGTTGGAACTTATGAGTGAAATTGTTTACTTTCCTTTGTATTTGTTAATAGTGGATTTTTCATCCTTGATGACCTTGTAATGGTTAGCTCTCTACGTGAATATTTCATCTCGCATATACATGTAGAGACTTCTAAACACCACTCCACATAGGTTTAGGGGAATTAGGGGAACTACATCAAGTTCTACTTCATCATTGAAATCAACATTGGTAGGAAATCTAATTTCACATTAATTTTATGCCTTTAACTCTAAATCACTTTTTACCCATCCCAATGGATATGGGCTTGGATGATCACGAAGTTGCAATCCCAATTTCATGACCAACTCTATTGTAGTGAGATTTTCTTGCGACCTTGAGTTAAACAAAACATCAATCCCAATGGATATGGGCTTGGATGATCACGAAGTTGCAATCCCAATTTCATGACTAACTCTATTGTAGTGAGATTTTATTGCGATCCTCAGTTGAACAAAACATCAATCTTTGTCTTCTTGATCTATATCTTTATGTGGAGGAGCTTGGTCATTTCTTTCTCTTTCTATTGTTGTAGGTTACTCATAATCGCCTCCTTTTTCATGACCATCAATGTTGCATTGGTTATCGAGAAATTTCCACCAGTGTGTTGTTGCTTCCATATTTTGATTCCTCTGTCCCCCCCTTTCCACTCCCTTCCCTCCTTATAAGCATCCTGTTATTCCTTATGCTTTGATCCATTTTATTTCCCTTTCTTCAGGCCTATTTTCTCTAGGTATTATGCATGTACACAATCCTTGTCCAATGATTTGGGCTTGAAAAAGATTACTTGCTTCAATAGTTAGATTTGTAAACCCGCCAGATAATTTAGTAGTACATTTGGGTTATTTGGGGTATTTGGGGAGATATCCAACATTATGGCCATTTTTCTAAACTCTATGTTGTACTCCTATATAGTCTTCCCCCGCTTCCCCATGAAGTAGTTACACTCTATTCATCATTCCTCTACATATTTGACATGGTAAAATTTCAACCTTACAAGTCTTTTCAAGTCTTCCCACTTAGTCCTTAGAGGATCTCCCTCCAACCTCAAGGTCTCCATGTGAATTTCTCAATAGGTTAAGGCATGGCTCTCTAATTCTAGACGCACAAATAAAATCTTGTGTTCTTCGTTTACATGATGTTCAACACTGAAATAAACTTCTAATTGCTTCACCGAGTGATTTAGCTTCAAAACATCAATCTCACCTTGGTACAACTTGATATCAACCTTTGCTTCCATTTTAAATGATATACAATTTGGCTCGGTATGTATATCATTTTAAATTAAAGATTTAGACCTACACCACTTCAACTTGTAGACCCACTTACACCCCACAATCTTTCTCTCTTTAGGAAGTTCAACTAGGTCCCAAGTTTTGTTTTTCTTGGAGGTGTCCACCTCTTTTTTCATTGTCATTTTTCATTTGTTGTATATAGTGTTTTCATGGATGACAACCAGGGTCATTGATGTGAAAGGGGAATTATAAAGGAGAAACAATGTCATTCATGAATCAAAGGAAGCAATATGATAACTCGTTTTCCTGCATGTCCTTGTCAAATTAAGTCAAAGTGGTCTAAATTTATTATTTTTTTTTTTGTGAATGTTATGATACCCAAATGAATTTATAGATGATATGGTTAGATAACCCTCTTTAGACCTTTCTAACGATATAACACATTTGGAAAAAATTCTCGTGGATGAGAAGCTATGATTGTTTTTAGTTGGTACCTGAAATTAGGACCATAAACACCAAGTTTACTTGTACAAAAAACCATTAAGATTAGTAGTATTTACATAAAAAAAGAAAAAATCAATATTTTTTTAAGAAAATTTAAATATTTATAAATTGAAAATTAAATGGTTAAATTGTACGTGCATACGTAATATTATAATATTCATTCTTTGAACATGAAATCCTCTCATAGAGGTTCAGTGGTATAGCTTGTTATATAAAAAATAATATTTCTTCTCACATTTAGCTTTAGAAGATTGCACCTCGCCCCTTCCCCACCACTATAATATTCATTCTTTGGTCAACTTGGAACATGAAATCCTCTCATAGAGGTTCATTGGTATAGCTTGTTATATAAAAAACAATATTTCTTTTCGCATTTAGCTTTAGAAGATTGCACCTCGCCCCCCACCTCCAACAATCAGCGTGTGGATCAAAATTTCTGGCTCTAACACTAATGGGATTTTTGTTTGTTTGTTTTTGTTTTATTTTATTTTGACCTTATCAACTCTACCACCTATAAGAAAAACAACTTGAATAAGAATTTCCCCAATATCCATAGACTAAGGAATGCAGGTAATAGCCTTTTATTTGGGGACTTAAATGTTAGAATTGTTATTAACTAGGCTACTTTCCTAATTAAGACCTCTAATCTTAACTCTCTTTGGCTCGATGAGGATTGTGATTTAGTTAATAAATTGAAAAGAAATTTTGAAGATACAATTGAGAACCTATTTAGTATCGAGCTTATCAAGCTTTGTAGTTACCAAGATCTGACAATTTATAATGGAATTAAGTGGCCAACCTTTGGCCAGATGACTTTTATTCATGCTCTGGGCAGTAGTGATGTGGATTATGCAATATTTGACATCCATGTTCTCAATGATATTGTAAATTTTGATCTCCTAAATGACCTCAAGCTTGATTCACCCCATAGACCTTTATCCTTAACCTTAAATCTTCACATTCACACCAACCACATGCAAAATAATTGTGAGAGTCAAAGCCACATTCATTTTCACAAAAGTCAAATGGATCTATTTTTATAGGATTTAAAGAGGGATTTAGGTTTATTAATGTATAATGATAACATTAATGACATCTGCTAAAATTTTACTACAACACTTTCCACTACCATTAAAAAATTCTCTACCGAGGTGTCGTAAAAATTATATAAAAGCGATTAGAGATGCTCCTAACAAAACTATAAAGTTTGAAAAACCAAGTTTGTACAAAGCTCTTATCAAAAGGAAGAAACGGTTCTATATTAATAAGAGTCAAGGGTGTTGTCTTCACCTTTTAAAGTTGATCCTAGAAAGTTGTGGAGGAATAATTTTTTTTCATAAAATAAAATAGAATAATTTGACCTCCTTGAAGAATTGAGATATTTATCTTAAGAATCTCTATGACTACTCGAACACCATGGGAAACATTTTAAACACTCCTATAGAGGAGGATATCTTTTCTTTGGAAGACGTGGAGTTCGAGATTAAGAAACTCATTAATGAGAAAGCTAGGGATATTGAAGGCTACCAAGATGCACATTTTAAAAAGGGAAGGTCTATCTTCATCCCTCATATTCACAAACTTCTCAATTTGGTAGTAAAACGCGACTTACCTAAGCTTTTTACGCAAAGCCTTATTGTGCCTATTTTTAAACATGGGGATAAAAACTCTACCTCCAACTATAGGAATACTATGATTAGCAACATTTTAGCTAAGCTGTATTGGCTCATTTTGGAAAAGAAGATTAGCTTATGGCTTGAAAACCATGGTAAAAGAACTGAAGGGCAAGTCAGATTTAGGAGACATAACTCAACTATTGACCATCTTGTCATTCTTAGGATCATTCCCTAAGAATGTTGCAATAGTAAAATTGATTTCTTTTGTTGTTTTGGTGACTTTAGAAAAGATTTTGATGCAATTCATTGGGATAAGCTATGGAAAAGACACGACGAGATAATGATTCCTCTCCAGTTGAGGGTGGTTGTAGTTAAACTATACGAGAGCGTTGTCGTCAATCTTAAGACCATTGAGGGATGGTCTAAAGAAATTAAATGTGATCTCGGCGTTAAGAAAGGGTGTCCCCTTTCGCCTACCCTTTTTGGCTTTTACATCGAAAAGTTAGAAGTGTATTTGGAAGTTGCAAGATGTGATGGCCCCATGCTCGCTAGTATGGTCATCACTCTTCTCCTTTATGTTGACAATATTGTTCTTCTAGCAATAAGCCATGTGATCTCGACAGAGAACTTAAAATCCTCCATGATTTTTGCTATAATATGGGTATGACTTTTAATACCAAAAAGACTAAAGTCATGATAATTAAATCCAAAAAGATCAACCATGATAATTTGATATATGATAAGAAGTACTTAGAGAAGGTTTATTCTTACAAATATTTAGGTATTGGCATTCATCATCAACTCAATTAGGATTTTATCATTGAGAAAAGGATTATTGGAGGTTGGAAAGTTTATTATGAGCTAGAAAACAATTGTAAGTTGACTAATCATTGGATTTGGAATAAAAAAATGTTCCTCTTTGAGACTCTTGTCGCTCTTATTATTTTATATGGTTGTGAGGTTTGGGGTTGCAGTATATATAGAGAATTGTGGAGGAAGATCAAGCCGATTTAAAAGTAATTTATAACCTACAATTGCAATATTAAAGGGAGTACCCCCTATGATATCGTCCTAATTGAAGCTAGCATCTCTCCCATTGACAATATGGCTATGTTTAGGTACTTGATGTGTAAGAATAAGCTTTACAATATGGAAGCCAAGAGGTTCCCAAAACTTGCTTCTATCTCTAGCCAAAACCCCTACCTCTGGCTCAAATTGGGACGACATAAGGATGCCCAATCTTGGCTAGACCACTGGGGGGATAAAAAATGAGATCATCTTGGAGAAGGATAATAGTAAAATACTATTACTTCCAAATTTAAGGATAAGTTGTTGGATGATAAAGAGCTAGAGGGGAAAATGACGATAACATATTATAAGGAGGTGATCAACCCCACTCTTGCTAACCATAATTATCTCTTTCTTGACTAGTACCAAGAAGAAAATGAACATTCCGAATAGAACTCATGCACATGTACTTAGAAGCGAAATCAAATATTGGTGTATTCCCAAAATAGTGAAACACCTTTGGATGAAAGAATTTGTCACATCTGCAATATTAAGAGGGTAAAAACACTTTTTGTTGGATTGCCTTCAAATTTTCAAAACATTTACCAAACTACCAACCTTTTTAACTTGTTAAGTTAGTAAAACTATAACAATCTAAGAACATTTCTTTTTTTGTTTAACATAGAAATAAAATATCAAGAAGTTTCAATTAATCTTTACGTACATAAAGTTCATAAACCACACTAGTATTAATAAAAATTAATCATTATCATAATTAAAATATAAATTAATAAATAAAATAAAATAAATATTATTAAAAAATATTTTAATTAAAATATTATTATTAAAAATATTTATTTATATTATAATTTATTTTTTAAAATTATAATAATAAAATTTTATGAAAATGTAATTTAACTTAAATATTCTCATATCATCCACTACGGCATGACAAAATATATGTATATTTTTCCCTATGTTTTTCCATTCATCATTAAAACCATTTTGCTTTTCAACGGTTTAGCAAGAGAGAGCATGCCTAGTTGAATAATGAAAAGTGCATTTTGTTAACTTTATGAATCTTGTTGGCTTTATGAGCCGCAGGTCATTGTTGGCTAGTTGAATTGTTTATGGATTAAACATTCAAGTACCACATTAATTGTCAACCTGGGAAAGTCTTTTTATTGCAAAGGCTACTGCGTACTGTATGTACTTAAATTCTAAAAGCATTAAAAAGCTGTAGTATACGTGATCTTTACGCTAAGTTATCACAGTACAAATAAAATGAAAGCAATTAATTAAGATTACAAATCTGAAAAGTATAATGATGGATGCTCTGCTGGCAGAGGATCAGGACCCTATCCTTCAGGTGAGGATGTTCAGCACCTGCCCCTGTAACCAGATTGCTAATGCACACTGCACTACAGTTCACCGGTGAAAGATCCTTGCACACTTCAAACAATTAATGAAACAGAGTACTAGCAAAACGGAAGTAACAGAGGTAATGCTACAGAATCCAAACAGAGTATCAGCAGAAAGAAAATATCACACACTTACACACTTCACAGAAAAGTAAATGGGTGAATCTTGTGAGGAAGGTGGGCCCGGTCCTTCTCACAAGATTCCCCAGAACACAAAGACTAGATTAAGTGCTCAGAACAATCTTCTATTCATCTGCCAAAAAGATTCAAGTACAATGATGTTCAGACTTGCTGATGTCTCTCAAAATCTCACTTACAGAATTCCCAAAAAGATCCCCCCTTCTAATGTAGATGTCTCCTCTTTATAGAGGAGACATCTATTACAATAGATAATTACAGTTCATTCAGTTAACCCATTCTATCAAAAATAAGAATTACAGACCGCTGTTACAATCAGTATAATAATATATTCTTTCTTAGGTTCTGGCTATTACACAGCTGGTAACTGTCTTTGACCATCTTCTTGGAATCTTCGCATTCCCTTGCCGTTTCCCCATGCTGCTCCTGATTTAAGCAATGATAACTGTGTTCTACCCGCTTTAGATAGCTGTGGATCATGCCGCGTCAGCGTTCTTCAGATAGTTGCCGGTTGTTGTCCAGCTGTTGCAAAATAGCCTGCTTTGGATGGTTGCTGTTGCTAACTGTAGCAACTGCGTAGTTGCTGCTTCTGGTGTTGCAGCAACTGCGTAGTTGCTGTTTCTGGTGTTACAGCAACTATAAATTATAATTCCTGCAGGCTTAAGACAATTACTTGACAATTTAATCAGCTTTTCCAAAATAAATACAAAGATACTCGTGAATATGCGATGAACAATTAAACATATAGATATGCGGGAAGTTACTTCGTACCTTGGGGTGATTAAGTCATTATGCAATCAAAGCTTACAACTTATGACTCAAAAAGATAATATTATTGGCAAAAGTATACGGTCAAAATAGGTCAATTCTGGGTCCTAACATCCCCCCCAACTGAAGATATTGCATGTCCCCATGCAATGTTCATTCTGAGTCTGAATCGGAATACTGGGATGAACAGTGAAGATTACTCAGGCAATAGCTATAGGCAGTGACATCAAACTTCTGTCTGAACCCACAGTCATTCTGTATCTGTCTCCATGCTGCTGCTTCTTCCTTGTTAGATAACCCGAACTGGCCCTTATATTGTTCACCAGACAACCATAAAAGCGGAAATTTGAATTTGTAGCCGATCCAATTTTCGGCACAGTGCTGCATGCATCTAATATAATGCGGTACCCTTGAGAGTGCTACCTGTAAATTAGATGGATTATAAGGATGATATTCTTGCCTTTCTTTGGGGCAGTTTTCCCAAAACAACTTATTTGCCTTGACAGCCAAGGGTGCCTTAGTTTTCAGATAGTGCTGGCAGTCTTTTAGGACTACTGCTTGTAGTTCCCTGATGTGGTCTTTCATCTCAGAATTATCCACCATTGCTTGATGCTGTACCATGAAGGTAGCTGCGTTCTGTGGTTCAGCCCTAATCCATAGAAGACAATTTTGTTCATTATGTTGAGCTGAAACAAAGGCGTTCTGCCATGTAAGCTGGTTGGCTAAAAAGGAGATAAAAGGCCTCAGCTGTATGTCGCCAACCACAGGTAGCATATTCATATTCCTTTCTTCAGAGACAGCTTCATTATGAAGGTAAAGCTCGCATAAGAGGTTTTGATCATTCTTAGGTGCTTCTGCGAATGTTCGCATAAATTGCTCTGACGTGACCACCTGATGAGGTCTTCCTTCTTTTACAGCCTTTATCTGTAAGAATGCCAGTCTTTCCCTCAAGAATGTTGCGTAATTGAAGGAGGGTTGCCTTGTGGCAAGTATTCTTTGGAATAATTCAAACATCTGGGACAATCTGGCCTTTAATTCCTTGATTTCTTTATACTGGGCTCTACACTGTTCCAGTGCTTCCCAGTTCTTGTAAGCATGGTTGAACCATGTCCCCTTTTGCTGTTGGAATGCCTTGCCTTGTGACTGCTCGTATTCTCTCCACCATTTCCCTTTTAATGTTTGGAAACTATCTGTTTCTGTGCATACATTACTAACAGAGGGAAGCTCTGTTTGTGTGAAGGCATCAACGAGGGTAATCTGCTCTGTTGGAGTAAGCTGGGATGATCCAACATCCTTCTCTTCATTTCCGACTGGCATCTCCTGCTCCTGTTGCACTGATTCATTTTGTTCCTTGGTGATTTGGGTGGGCCGGGGTGAATCTGAACCTTTCTCCTTATTTTCTTCTTCTTCTTCTCTTTCCTTAGTAGTCTGAATAGATCCGGGTGAGTCCAATTTTTCTTCGTTTCCTCCTGTAACTGTTTCTTCTTCTTCCATAGTGGTTTGGGTAGGCCGGGGTGAATCTGAACCTTTCTCCTTATTTTCTTCTATTTCTTCCTCTCGTTCCATGACAGTTTGAGTGGGCCGAGATAAGTCTGTGTTTTCTTCATTTGCTGATTCTTGTACAACTATTTCTTCCATAGTAACTTGGGTAGGCCGGGGTGAATCTGCATTCTCCTCTTCCTTATTCTCTGCTTCTTCCTGCATAATTTCTGAAGAACTTGCTGGTTCTTGTGTGTCAGCAAGCTCTTCTGTTTGGTCCTGTGCAGTTTCCGGAGAATTTACTGATGCCAGTTCTTGTGTTTGTCCTTGTGCAGTTTCTGAGGAACTTACTGGTTCTTGTGTGTCAGTAAGTTCTTCAGTTTGTTCTTGTGCAGTCTCTGGGGAACTTACTGGTTCTTGTGTGTCAGTAAGTTCTTCAGTTTGTTCTTGCAACTTCTCTAGGGAGCCTGTTGGTTCTTGTGTGGCAACAGGTTCTTCTCTCTGCACTTTTTCTGGAGGTCCTGTTGGTTCTTGTGTGACAACAGGTTCTTCTGACTGCACCTTTTCTGGAGAGCTTGTTGGTTCTTGTGTGGCAACAGGTTCTTCTGACTGCACCTTTCCTGGAGAGCCTGTTGGTTCTTGTGTGACAACAGGTTCTTCTGACTGCACCTTTTCTGGAGAGCCTGTTGGTTCTTGTGTGACAACAGGTTCTTCTATTTCAGCAGAGGACTGTGGCATTTCTGTTTGTGTAACAGCAGGCTCTTTCGTTTCATCCATAACGGCAGAAGCTTCCTTCATTGGTTCTGCCACAACCTTATATCCTGCTTGAGCATATATTTCGCCACAATTGGCACACACATATTCGTTATCCTTGCTTCTCTCTGCCGCAGATGCCACTCGTGCTAGAATATGGAGGCTGAATTCTTTTTGGTATGCTTCCCTGACCCTTATTATTTCCTCCTGATAGTCCTGAATCTGAGATTTCAGGAATTCAATTTCTTTCTGCAAGGCCGGTATGGTGGGATGGTCTTGTGGAGCGGCAGATTCCCATGGAGGCAGAGGTTGTGCTTCATGATTTTGATTAGTATTCCCCACAGGTGGTTCTTGTGTATCACCTGGGGTAGTGGCTGTTTTTTGTGTTGCAGCCACTTGGTCACTATTACCTTGGGTGTCGACAGCTGGTTCTTGTGTATTAGCTGTCTTAAGATATGATGTCACAAAGCTATGAACGCTCTTCATCTCAGCTTCTGAGGGTGAGGGAGAAGAATTTCGAGGACTATCGGGAGTGCGGATCCTTGTGATGATGGGCGGTGAACTGGGGGAATTAGGGGGTTCAGCTGCTACCGATGATCGAGTTCTTCGCCTCGGTAGGGAAGCAGGGAATTCAGGCATTTTTCTCTTGAGGCTGGTTTTCTTTAGAATAGGGACAGTAGCCGGAGTAGCAGGTGCCTTAGCTGAAACCCTGGTTCTTTTTCTTTTCAGTGGGGTTTTCTTTTCCTGCTGCCTTTTTCGTTTAAGCATGATAATAGGAATATTGTCCTCAGAGTCATCAGTAGAAATGCTAAATATGGGAGTGGAAGGATTGGTTCTATTGGGAGATGGGGTTGTATTCGTGGTTATTTCTACTGCGGCTTGTTCATCCTCAGCGACTTGCGGGGGTGTTTGCTGGAGTTGTTCAGGAGTGTTTTCTGCTTGCTGAGGGTTCTCTAGAGGAATTTGTTCAGGCATGTCCTCTGTTTGCTGAGGAGGTTCTTCATCTTGCTGAGGTGTGTCCTCAGCTTGATGAAGAATTTCCTCTTCATGAGGGATTTCATGCTCCGGCTGTGGAATTTCTGCCTCTTGGTGGGGATTAATAGGAGGTGGAGGGTTATTTAGAGCAAGAGCTCTATTAATCAGTAATTGGGTTAAGCGGTGGTGTTTTAGGGACAGAAGTGGATGCTTCGCTTTCATAGCATAATATGACATATTTTTGAGACAGCCCAGTAGGTAATATGGCATGTTAATTAACTGACCATTCCTCAAATGATTTAACAGGACAAAGTCATGTTGGTAGATTACCTGGTAGCGGCCTTCACATGTCAGATATTGCTTGACAAACTCAGCGACTTTTGGCCATGGCTGAGGTAACGACCGCAATGCCACCCCTCTGCCCTTGGGCTCTATCCGCTCTCCTGGTCGGAGGAAATCCTGCTGTGCATTGAGAATCAGGTGCTTCCTGCTGAACCACCGTATGCCGTTAGTTGGGAGCCCAGTAGCTTGGGCTATGAATTCCTCTGTAACTGGAATTTGGACCCCCTGGACAACAGAGAATCCATCCATTAAGTTGCATGCGAATTCCAGAACTTGCTGCTCGTCAAAATCCGGGAGTCTTTTGAAGTAGTCTACCCATCCTGCTCGCAAGAAGATTTGATAAATCTCCGGGAAGAGTTCCAGGACTGCTATCGTGCCGGGTTCATGAGTAATGAGGGTTCCGCCCATAGCTATTGTTTTAGTAAATCTCAGAGTCCAGAGCCGATCCTCCGCTTACAGTTCAGAGTAGAACATCACAAATGGTGGCATGCCGAGATCGGGTAGCTTTTACATAATACCGGGAGAGGTAAGGGTGGCGGTAGTTAGCGTAATATGTCATTATTAGAGTTGCTTTGGTAATCCCCCCCTTCCTACGTGTTAATGACATGATTGGAAGTACCATCCTATCAACCTTTCCGCATTATCTAATATTTAATGTTCACACATAACCATTCGTACCTTCGTATTTACCTTTTTTGATCGCTGCGTCAAAAGGTCTCTTCTTGTCTTGTGCTGGATCGTAATGATTACTGCGGATCTTCAAGCATGGGAATACCGGTGATTTGTAATGATAACGACGGAAAGTGATGGTGGGATGTTGTAATTATCACAAAAAGTGGTAGATTTGTTTCTTGGGGTTGAAGTGATAAGACTAATGTTTTGGTACATGAGGGAATATACTGGAAAAGATACTCCGGGGTCGGAAAGCGGTGTTGTAGTACCGGAATTGGTGTTGCAGCAACGGAAAATTGCTGTTGTAGCTACAGGGAATGATATTACAGCTTTGGAAAAGAAAGACGTTTGTAAAAACGGGAGATGTACTGGAGCATGGGAATGCTGTTGCAGCAACAAAAACGGTGTCGTGACAATAGAAATGGTGTTAGAACAACAGGAAATGGTGTTGCAGCAACAGGAATTATGTTAGGACAATAGGGAATGGTGTTGCAGCAACAGGAATTATGTTGGGACAACAGGGAATAGCGTTGCAGCAACAGGAATGATATTGCAACAACAGTAGTGGTGTTGCACAACAGTGGATGGTGTTGCAGCAACAGGGAGCGGTGTTGCGGCAACAGGAAATGGTGTTACAGCAACAGAAGTTCCGCATCCATAAAATAATTCCCTTGAAGCCTTTGTTCCCAGCTACTTCTCAGGCCAAAATCTGCAAAATACTAAAATGTAATATCATAATCCTTGGCAGGATTTATTAGTTTCTTAAATAAAATAAAAGAATATCTAACCTAAAAAAAAGATTACATAATAAATAGAAATTCAAGTGCTTTGAGGGGCCGCAAGTTCCCCTAGAAAAGAATACTGTTTAATTGTCATGCAAGTGGCTTTAAAATCTTCTTTGGAAACCAGCCGCTGATATAATCGAAGTCAGTAGCCATTCACTAACAGTGGTGTTATGCTCCCATCAATTGTCAATAGTCTAACTGTTCCATTTGGGAAGACAGTGTCCACTTCATACGGCCCTAGCCACCTTGTTCTTAGTTTCCCTTGAAAATTCTCGAAACGGGAATCATAAAGTAGAGCCTAGTTACCTTTCTGGAACTGCTTTTGCTTGATGGTTCTGTCATGCCATCTGCTTCTTTGCTGATGTATCACAGTTGTTTGATGGATGGCGTCCAGTCTTTTCTCATCCAATTCCTGAAGCTGTTGCAACCTGACTGTCTGTGCATCAGTTAAATCGAGGTTAACGGCTAGAGCAGTTCTTAAAGTTTTAATCTCGAACTCTACAGGGAAAATAGCATTCTTTCCATAAACTAGTTCATATGGTGAAAAGCCTGTTGTGTTCCTCCAGGTGGTTCTATAGGCCCATAGAGCCTCGGGCAACCTTTGAAACCAGTCCCTTCTATTCTCCTTTATTGTTTTTGTTAAGATGGCTTCAATGACCTTGTTGGTGCTTTCCACTTGCCCATTTGCTTGGGGGTGGTATGGTGTGGTCATTTTATGCTTGATATGATATTTTTGGAGCATCTCTTTGAAGCCATGAGAATTAAAAGGAGGTCCTCCATCAGTGACTAATTCTCTGGGTAATCCAAATCTAACAAAGATTTCTTCAAATAAAAATGTTAATACCGCTTCTTCATTAGCTTTAATGAGTGCTTTGGCCTCTACCCATTTAGTCATGTAATCCGTGCATACTAATATATAGACTCTTTGATTCGATGGAGGATTAATGGGACCTATGAAATCTAATGCCCATTTCTCAAAAGGTTCAAGAGTTACCTGGAGATTAAGTGGCATTTCATCCCTATGGTTCGGCTGGTCCATTCTCTGACAGCTGTCACAAGCCTTCACATATCTTTTAGCATCTTTAAAAAGTGATGGCCAATAATACCCCATTCTAAGTACCTTGTGAGCTGTTCTTTTATCTGCAAAATGTCCTCCACAAGGGCCATCATGACAAGCTTTCAGTATATCATAAATTTCGTCTTCCCCAATGCATCTCCAGATTTCTTGATCTATTCCTGTGTGAAACAGACACCCACTTATCCAGCTGTACCTAGCACTTTGCTGGATGATCTTTCTTCTTTCTCTGTGTGATAGGTGTGATGGTAATTTTCCTGCAACTAGATAATTAGCAATGTCTGCATACCAAGGTGAATGAGCAGAGACTGCAAATAAATACTCATCAGGAAAAGAATCATCTACTGGAGCATTCTCATCAGTTTTTAAACGAGAAAGGAAATCAGCAACTACATTTTCTTTACCTGGCCTATCTACAATTGTGATGTCAAATTCCTGCAGTAGTAATAACCATCTGGTGACTCGGGCATTTGTAACTGATTTATTCATCAAATACTTGATGGCCGAGTGATCAGTATGCACAAAAGTAGTATAACCAGTAATATAATGTCTAAATTTGTTAATAGCATAGATAACTGCTAAAAATTCCTTCTCGGTAACTGTATAATTTAGCTCAGCTGGTGTCATGTTTTTGCTAATAAAATAGATGGCATAGGGGAGACTGTTTTCTTCCTGTCCCAGGACAGCTCCAATTGCCGTGTCTGAGGCATCAGAGGAGATATGAAAGGGTAGTGCCCAATCAGGTCCCCTCAAAATAGGAGCTGCGGACAACTGATGCTTAAGTTCATTGAATGCATTTTTACAATCATCAGTCCACTTAAATTCAACATTTTTCGTTAGCAACACAAATAGAGGAGAAGCTATCTTAGAAAAGTTCTTAATGAATCTTCTATAATATCCGGCATGTCCTAGAAAGCTTCTTACATCAGTTTGCGTTTTGGGGATAGGGAGGTTGTGAATTACTTGTATTTTAGCTGGATCGACTTGAATTCCTAAAAATGAAATGAAATGACCCAACACAATACCTTGGTTCATCATCATATGGCACTTTTCAGTGCTTAAAGCAAGGTGTGCTTCTATACACCGCTTAAGTACTTTTTCAAGATTTTGTAGTGCATCCTCAAAGGTCACTCCATAAGGAGTAAAGTCATCCATAAATATTTCCAATGAATCATTTAACATATCAGAAAAGATCCTTATCACTGCCCTTTGAAATGTTGCTGGAGCATTACACAACCCAAATGGAAGTACTCTGTAAGCAAAGGTCCCCCATGGGCTAGTAAATGTGGTTTTGTCCTGGTCCTGGGGTGCAATCTTAATCTGATTATACCCGCTAAACCCATCCAAGAATGAAAAGAATTTCTTACCTGCTAAATTATCCAATACCTGATCAATAAATGATAAAGGGAAATGGTCTTTTTGAGTGGCTTTATTCAATGCTTTGTAATCCACACATACTCTCCATTTCCCATTTTTCTTGGGTACAATCACGAGTGGGGAAACCCACTCACTGTCAGATATGGGGTATATAAATCCTGCATTTAGGAGCTTTTGAAGTTCCTCCTTTACAATTTCCCTAAGGTTAGGATTCATTCTACGTTGGGGTTGACAAACTGGCCGGGATCCCTCCTTAATATAGATACGGTGAGTACATAATTCAGGGGAGATCCCTTTCATGTCTGTGTAGTCCCATGCAAATGCCTCTTTATTTTGTTGGAGTAACTTTATTAATTGCTGCTTTTCATTATCAGTCAGATCAGGATTTATATTTAATGTTTTACCAGGTTCAATTTCAATTGTTGTGCTTTTGGAAGGGCTTCCTACTACTGTCTGAAGTAAGTTTTCATCTTTCATGTTCTGTTGGGATTCAGATTCTAAGATTGTCGTGAAGTGATTGTATGTTTCAGGACTGACCGAAGAGGGTTCAGAAATAAAACTGCTGATTAATTCATCCTCGGTGGAGTCCTTAAAAGTTAATGCTTGTCCAATAGTCAATATAGGTTGGGTTTCCTCATCCTCATAGTCTACCCATACAGAGTTGTCAGTATTAATCATGGGTGTGGCGTGAGGATAGAGGGTAAGCTGTTTAGTTTCCTGCCCATTAGAGATGGTCATTGATCCTGATCTACAGCTGATGAAAGCATCTGCTGTAGCCAGCCAAGGTCTCCCTAGAATCAGTGGATGACCCCCCAACTTTGTTTTAGTTTGTAACACCACAAAGTCAACCGGGTAATTCCAAGATTCTACAGAGATTATGAGATCCTCAATGACCCCTTCGGGTTTAATTGTAGAGCGGTCAGCTAATTCTAAGATAGTTGGAGTTTCCCTGATGAAGTTTTTCAACTGGAGCAATTGTGCTGTTTCGAGTGTCATAATATTTATTGCAGCTCCTAAGTCTACCAGTACTTTAGAGATATAGGTTTTTCCAACCTGGACTGTTACTGTAGGGTGGCCAGGGTCACCATACTTCACAGGATAATCTTTTTCAGTCATTAAAGCAGTTAATTCTCCCATCACATGAACTGTGAGGGGATCCTTAGCCTTTCTTCCAGGTTTCTTTATGCAAATGTCTCTAATAGTTCTGGCATAAATAGGGACATCTCTTAATGCTTGTAATAATGGGATTTTAACATACAAGTTTTGTAGCTCTCCTAACAGGTTAAAGGTAGGTTGTTCAGGTGTCTTAGTGAGAGCTAGTCGTTCAGGGAATGGCGGATCTATTGTTTGATCATTATTATTAGGTGTTGATTCTGCTGGTTCAGCATTATTGCTAGCTAGTTTCTCTTTTCTAGTTTCTTCTTTGTCAGAGTCCGTAATATCATCTATAATAGGTTCAACAATTCTCCCTGAGCGAAGATGAATATCATTACATTGCAGGGGAGAAACAGGGTGATTTTGAATGTCTATCACTTGCAGGGCTTTATTATTATTTGGATTGGGGTTAGGTTGCACAGGCAGCTGTGGTCTGATTGCCTGGTTATTCGGAGGAGTATTAGATGGTAAGGAAAGAGACTGTTGTTGTTGAGGAAATGGTATCTGTTGGGCTGCCCAGTTTGGATTCCATTGATTAAAATATGGTTGCTGGGGAGCCCAAGGATTCCACATAGTAGGATCAGGAAAAGGGAGATTCGGTTGTTGCATAAGTGGAAAATTCATTGGATTAAAGGGTGGGTACTGCATTTGGTTCATGGGTGGGAAATTTGTTTGAAAATGATTATTATTCCAACGACTGAATGCTGTATTAGAGCTCATACCTTGTCTTTGTGGCCATTGCCTCCTCTGTGTCATCAGGTATACTGCTTCAGCCTCCTCTTCGGTTGACTGCAGTGCTGCTTTGATTCTGGGCAGAGTGGGACATTGCTGAGTCTCGTGGTCCTTCTCACAGATTGTGCAGATAGGTATCTTGTCCAGTGGGCATTCCCTGAGTGGGTGCTTTTCTCTGCATTTGGAACAGTAAATGGCTAGAGCAGCTTCTGCTTCCGCCTGTTTCTTTTTACCCTGCAGAGCATCAATTTTTGAAGCAAAAGAACTTAACATCTCAGTTTTAAATTCTTCCAATAAGTTACCTATTTCAGCTCTCGTTGCTCCTCCACTGGCTAACTTATGAACTCTTGAATACACATTATCCCTGCTTCTTGATCGGTTTCCTGCTCCTCTTGAGCATCTCATGCAGAGATTAATAATTTCATCGAATGGTTCCTTGGAAATGTCCCCTTTTCCTAACATGTTCAACATGTCCAGGCAGTCATCCCGTACCCCTTTCAGTAATATGGTCTTTAAAATATCTTTACTCATATTAGGATGTTCGGACCTCTGCAGATTATACTGCAGTCTTTCCACAAAATCTTCTAAGCTCTCGTCCTCCTTCTGAACCATTTTAAACAATTCTTCCTTCCTTTCTCTTGTTCGACAGTAGTCTTGATATTTGGCCAAGAATCCTTCTTTCATCTGGTCCCAGGTGGTGATTGCCTGAGCTCCTAAGCTCATAAACCACCTCAACGCATTCCCTTTTAGTGTTGCTGGAAACAGTTTTAGTTTCTGATTAGGACTTATATAATCATAACTTCTACATAGTATATCTAATTCAAAGAGGAATTCATCTGGGTCTTTTGAGGATAACCCATGGAAGTTGGGTAATGTCGAGAGTGGAATGTTCTTCATAGGGGTTGTTCCTCTCGGGAGATCCCCAATGGGGAATTCCAGGGTAGAGAGTGAATTCTCCCCCCTTCCTTCTGTTCTGTTATCCTCCATTGGTATTTTTCCTGAATCGCTTACTTTATCTTCTGTGTCTTCTGTTTCCTCAGGTTCTTCTACCGGTTCCTCAGTGTATTCTGGTACCTCCAGCTTCCTTTCAGGTCCTAGTACTTCCTCCGTCTGTCGATCCGTTTGTGAGGAATATTGGATTTGAGGTCTCCAGGAACTCGTCCTCTGTGATGTTTCGGCCTTTGAGATGATTTCGTCAATATAAGTCTTTCTTCCTCCCTTGCCGCCTGCGAAATTAGGTTTCTTGCGTCCTCTCATGTACCTGTTATTTTCACAAAGAAATCATTAATGCTTTCAGAAATCTTTAATTGCCTTCCCCGGCAACGGCGCCAAAATGTTGGCTAGTTGAATTGTTTATGGATTAAACATTCAAGTACCACATTAGTTTTCAACCTGGGAAAGTCTTTTTATTGCAAAGGCTACTGCGTAGTGTATGTACTTAAATTCTAAAAGCATTAAAAAGCTGTAGTATACGTGATCTTTACGCTAAGTTATCACAGTACAAATAAAATGAAAGCAATTAATTAAGATTACAAATCTGAAAAGTAAAATGATGGATGCTCTGCTGGCAGAGGATCAGGGCCCTATCCTTCAGGTGAGGATGTTCAACACCTGCCCCTGTAACCAGATTGCTAATGCACACTGCACTCCAGTTCACCGGTGAAAGATCCTTGCACACTTCAAACAATTAATGAAACAGAGTACTAGCAAAACGGAAGTAACAGAGGTAATGCTACAGAATCCAAACAGAGTATCAGCAGAAAGAAAATATCACACACTTACACACTTCACAGAAAAGTAAATGGGTGAATCTTGTGAGGAAGGTGGGCCCGGTCCTTCTCACAAGATTCCCCAGAACACAAAGACTAGATTAAGTGCTCAGAACAATCTTCTATTCATCTGCCAAAAGGATTCAAGTACAATGATGTTCAGACTTGCTGATGTCTCTCAAAATCTCACTTACAGAATTCCCAAAAAGATCCCCCCTTCTAATGTAGATGTCTCCTCTTTATAGAGGAGACATCTATTACAATAGATAATTACAGTTCATTCAGTTAACCCATTCTATCAAAAATAAGAATTACAGACCGCTGTTACAACAGTATAATAATATATTCTTTCTTAGGTTCTGGCTGTTACACAGCTGGTAACTGTCTTCGACCGTCTTCTTGGAATCTTCGCATTCCTTTGCCGTTTCCCCATGCTGCTCCTGATTTAAGCAATGATAACTGTGTTCTACCCGCTTTAGATAGCTGTGGATCATGCCGCGTCAGCGTTCTTCAGATAGTTGCCGGTTGTTGTCCAGCTGTTGCAAAATAGCCTGCTTTGGATGGTTGCTGTTGCTAACTGTAGCAACTGCGTAGTTGCTGCTTCTGGTGTTGCAGCAACTGCGTAGTTGTTGTTTCTGGTGTTACAGCAACTATAAATTATAATTCCTGCAGGCTTAAGACAATTACTTGACAATTTAATCAGCTTTTCCAAAATAAATACAAAGATACTCGTGAATATGGGATGAAAATTAAACATATAGATATGCGGGAAGTTACTTCGTACCTTGGGGTGATTAAGTCATTATGCAATCAAAGTTTACAACTTATGACTCAAAAAGATAATATTATTGGCAAAAGTATACGGTCAAAATAGGTCAATTCTGGGTCCTAACAGTCATTTTGTATAAATATTTGTACAAACGTCCGTACTACCTGCTACTCCCATCCTAGAACAACAATTACCTGCTACAGACTCCCCATGAGTCATGACTCACCAAGGGTTAAATTTGACGGGTGACCCTACCCGTCAAGGAATTTTTTTATGACGTTTTTATTTTTAAACAACCCATCATATGACTTTTAAAATTTATTTGTACAGTTTCATCTAATTTCAAATTTTACTCATTATTGTTCAAATTTTCCAGATTGCTCAGATGTACTGAGTTTTTTTGTTTAAAATGGAAATAGTGATAAAATAGATGGGAAATATATATAGAAACAACAAAAAATAATATTATGAAGTGAAAAAATATATATTCATAACTACTTTCACATGAAAATAATGAATGTTAATATTGTTGTAACAAATTTGACAAAAATAATTCATTCACACATACCATGTTTTCCATTTGAGTCACTACCATATTAATCCCATTAAAAGAACAATAGTTGTGAAATAATTTTCAAACCAAAAACATAATGTGCATGAACTATGTAAATGTTCAAAAAATAGATTCAATATCATCATGTACACAAACTAAATTTTGGATAGTTTCACCAAAAGAGGTAATTGTCAAAACACCACTATTACAAACATAAAAATAAAAGCAAAAACTTTAAATATTTAAGGTTCTCCTTTTTTTAGCATCTTTCCAGATGTCAAATACCCTATCCATTCCACCATCGATGAATCAAGCCATGTTAGAGACACCCGCATCAAGGCATCCAATGAAACTAATGATAGCTTTGTTCTTCGAACATCCTTTATTATGTTTTGTCTTGAGAATCCTCTCTCACAAGCAACTATACTTGCAGTAAGTATCGCTTGCCATAATTTTGACATGTTAGGAAAATTTGTATGCAACCCTGTAACACAAAAAATCCTCCATGCATCTTTCATGGATGATCCCTCGCAATTAACATGAAGACTTTCGACAAATGGATACAACTCTTTCAAACAAGCCTCAAAATCAAATGTAGTTTTGTTTTCTTCACTTTGATAGTAAGGATGTTGTAAGTGATGAAAAATCTTTTCGAGCCAAAGCTTTGAATTTTGTTCTCTGCCATGAACATCCTCTAAATAATGGCAAGGGCTAAACAATCTTGCTGAGTTGAAAAATGCAAGATCAGGGAATCTTCTGTTTAAATTCTCTACGAGAGCTTGAACATAATCTTTTGCAAGTTGTTTGCAACTTTCTATTGAACCTTCAATACACGGTTTCCATGATTGTTTTTGTATATCAACACAATCAACATATGCATGTGGAATTGCTACAAATCATAATTCATGCTTGTGAACAAGCCCCTTCTTATCACAAATTTCTAGAAAGCCAAATTTAGAGGCATCTATAAATTTAGATAAATAACATGTGCCATCTGCAAAGGTGTCGCTTCTTAAAAACCACCTTTTGAAAGTGTTTACCGTGACATCTATGGCTGCCCCTAAAGAGCTGACATCAATGTACTCTTTTTGGAATTGCTTGTTCGACTTGTTTAATTCACACATTATATCTGCAAGCATATGTAAATAAAATTGTACTAAAAAGATTCTTGCCTTATTATACCATGAGTCTTTTCTTTCATTTTTCCACAATGTTAATATGGGAGGCTTAAGTGCAACAAGTCTTTCAATCACTTGTCCCCTTGAAAGCCATCTAAATCCACGGATTTGAAGAGCTTGAAGAGTTTCAAGTTGCATAAGTTCTTGTAGAGGAATAAGTTGAGTATTTCTTTTCATAGAATTTTGCACCCAAGAATATACCTTATTTGCTAATTTCTCAACAAATAATAATTCAGGTATTTTTTTTAAGCATCTGATGCAGCGAAAGCTTCACTATGAGTAATGCAATGAACACCTACAAGATTAGGTACACCTTTCTTCAAGAAAGTGATAAAACCATTTTCATTACCAACCATTGAAGAAGCACCATCTGTGGAAACTCCTATTAATCTTTCTGTTGAAAGACCCCTTGATTCCATTAAATGTTTGATTGCATGATAAGTTGTTTTCCCTCTTCCATCGCAAACATTTATGAGCTTTAAAAACTGTGAAATTGGAGGACCGAATCCTTTTGAGTTTAAAAATGTGGCATAAACCACAAGATGTTTTTCTAAATTACGGTATGTACTTTCATCTAACATCAATGAAAAAAAGGCTATCTAGCGTTTTGGAAGTTTGTAGCTCTTCAAGATACTGAAATATAGCCAAAAGGAATTCTTTTGCAGCGATGTGATTTGTATATGATGTATACTCTTTGTTCTTTGGCATATTTGGCGTGTGTAAAAACATTGTAAACAAACAAAGAGATTCATATGTTGAAAGTGGTAGATCCTCTTGCACCATCCAATATATTAATTTCATAGTAGTGATGAATCTTTCTTTGTTCATATCATCAATGCATTCAATGTGTTTTGTAATAGACTTCGCCTTCTTCTCATTTCCACATATCCACTTTGCCTGTGAGAGTTTATGAATGCTTGAATTAGCATGAACAATCATAGAATCATGCTGCAATGTAGAGCAACCAATGCCAATTCCCCATGGCCCCATTGCCTTATGCATTTCACAATATATGCATTTGATAATTGTTTTTCCTTCATGCTTTGCCTCTCTCAACCACTTATACTTAGTTTTCCACTGATCACGAAATTTTCTTTTTACTTTCATTTTTCTTTTCTTATGGGTGCTAGGTTCTCCGTGGAAAAATTCTTCATCACTTTTTTCATTATGCTCCAAAATATCATATTCTTCATTATGCCCAAAAACATTTAAATCTTCATTTAGATCAAAATCAAGATCTTCTTTATCAGGCAATGAAGCTTGAGATGTATTAGACCATCCAAACAATTTTTTGATAGAAAGTTTATTCGCTTTTTTTGAAGACATTTTTGATATATAATACCTATCTAATAAAAATAAAGTATTTAGTATATATGAATTTCATTTCATCAACTAAAACCATATTAAAAAAATAATTTTGCAGTGATACAAGAAATGATATTAACCAGAAAATATACCTATTTATTCTTTAGAAAATTTAAAAAAATATCTGTTAATTCTTTATAGTATCTAATATTTTCTCAAAAGTAGCTTTCATAGATAAGGATTGAAACTTCCACGGTGGCCAGAATAGTATCTAATATTTTCTCAAGAGTAGCTTTCACAGATAAGGACTGAAACTTCCACGGTGGCCAGAATAAACTTGGACGTTAAAACTCCGAAATTATAAGACAAATCAGCAACCTGAAAATGGGAAGAAATTGGAAATATTAGTAAAATAAAAAATATGCTAGGGCCGAAAGATATTTTAGACAATTGACCACGTTCTTGGCACAGAAATCGGTGTCCCAAACACGTCATTGACATTATTGTTAGATATAATTATGTGTATTGTTGATTAAGGCCTTTATCTGACCTTACGTTCTCCAAAATTGCTATCATGTTGTCTTGCTTCTTCTGACTCTGTCTGTTATAGAATCTTTTGTTTTCTCTTATCAGCTGCATAATGGCTATGGTTTTTGTTGTAGGTTTGTTGGTTCTCGACGCTACTTGTTCACTTTAACATAACCGTTTGTCTTTTTTTTGGAGGCCAAATTGGTAGTCCTTTTTGTGCTTGCAATGTCAGTAAGTTCTGATAGGATAGACCAGGTCCACAAACAGTTTCAAAGAATATCAATTATAATTTGGTTTTATCTTGAATTTTTGATAGGATAAACCAGGTCCACAAACAGTTTCAAAGAATATCAATTATAATTTGGTTTTATCTTGAATATTAATAAAACGTTTGGTCACATTTATAAAAATAAATCAATATAATGATGTGCATTTATTTATAAAAATAAATAAATATAATGATGTGCATTGTTGATTAAGGGGCAGTTGGTTCTCAATGGAATAAACTTTTCACATTACAATAATTGTGGTTCGTGAAACACTAGAGTTTTTCTGAAGTGTTTTGGGATAATTTCAAAGATGCATGAACAAGAATATAATAATTTTGTATCTTTGGAAATTTGATACAAATGCCAATAGAAGAAACTTTTTCCGTGCGAACATGGGACCTCTTAAATATAATGATGTGTTTTTTATGATGTGCGTTGTTAAATATAATGATGTGCTTTTTATGATGTGCATTGATAATTGATTAAGACTAGTTGGTTCTCATTGGAATAAACTTTTCACCGTAGAATAATTGTGTTCATGTAGGGTCTCGTAAGTGACATACGCCTTCTACACACCGCTTCTCCCATAGTATCTAAGTTTCAAAAACACAATAAAATTTACCATACACCGCTTCTCCCATAGTATCTAAGTTTCAAAAACACAATAAAATTTACCATACACGGGATTCGAACAAAAGGCCTACGATTAAGCCGGTTTTTGTTTCAAATTGGGAAATCTCCAAACATTTGCATGTTAAAAGGCAGAATAAACTGTAAAATTGAACCATTAATGAGATGCAGTAATCAGAAATACATACCAAACAAGCATACACAAACAATAAAAAATAAATTGAATGATTGATGAGTTGTTATGTTTGATAAATCAAAAATTAAAAGAGACAATTGTGCGTTCCATAAAACCCTAATTAGAATCGTCAAATTTAAACAGAACAATTTTAGTTTTTCCCTCCTATTTCCGTAGTTATGAATTTAGTTTTTCTATGCTATTCCTGCCATCGTTTATTACGGTTGGATAAATTAGTTAGCAGTGTTCCTATAAAAGATTTTTTGAATGTAATGAAATTAAAAAATAAACATAACAAACTATATTATATTTGACAAAACATAGTATATTTAGATATGATTTACAAACCACCATCTGGACGATGCACATAATGAGTTTAATGTCGCTCAATCCCTAAAAATAACTGAAATAATAATTTCAACAAGCAGAGGAGGAATAACCGGAGGCCCGGATGGACAACAATAGAACTCTCTAGAAAGCATCCATTAAGCAAACGACATACCTATAGAAAGTTCCTGAAGCATAATTTCTTGATTCCTCTTTGGTGTCTGTACATCCATGAAATGAAAGAAGTCCAGCCCTTCCACAGCAAATTTTGTAGCAGATTCATCAATCCCTCTTCATGCAGACAAATTCATTCCTTCGCCGTATAGTTGATTATGGTTTGGGATTTTTTTCCGTAGTTATGAATTTAGTTTTTCTGTGCTATTCCTGCCATCATTTATTACGGTTCGATAAATTATTTAGCAGTGTTCCTATAAAAGATTTTTTGAATGTAATGAAATTAAAAAATAAACATAACAAACTATATTATATTTGACAAAACATAGTATATTTAGATATGATTTACAAACCACCATCCCTAAAAATAACTGAAATAATAATTTCAACAAGCAGAGGAGGAATAGCCGGAGGCCCGGATGGACAACAGTAGAACTCTCTAGAAAGCATCCATTAAGCAAACGACATACCTATAGAAAGTTCTCGAAGCATAATTTCTTGATTTCTCTTTGGTGTCTGTACATCCATGAAATGAAGGAAGTTCAGCCCTTCCACAACAAATTTTGTAGCAGATTCATCAATCCCTCTTCACGCGGACAAATTCATTCCTTCGACATATAGCTGATTATGGTTTGGGATTTTCGACGATGCACATAATGAGTTTAATGCTACTCAATTCCTAAAAATAATTGAAATAATAATTTCAGCAAGCAGAGGAGGAATAGCCGGAGGCCGGATGGACAACAGCAGAACTCTCTAGAAACCATTCGTTAAGCAAACGACATACCTGTAGAAAGTTCCCGAAGCATAATCTCTTGATTCCTATTTGGTGTCTGTACATCCATGAAATGAAAGAAGTTCAGCCCTCCCACAACAAATTATGTAGCCGATTCATCAATCCCTCTTCATGCGGACAAATTCATTCCTTCGCCATATAGTTGATTATGGTTTGGGATTCTTGACGATGCACATAATAAGTTTAATGCGCTCAATTCCTAAAAATAACTGAAATAATAATTTCAGCAAGCAAAGGAGGAATAGCCGGAGGCCTGGATGGACAACAATAGAACTCTTTAGAAACCATTCGTTAAGAAAACGACATATCTGTAGAAAGTTCCCGAAGCATAATTTCTTGATTCCTATTTGGTATCTGTACATCCATGAAATGAAAGAAGTTCAGCCCTCCCACAGCAAATTGTGTAGCCGATTCATCAATCCCTCTTCACGCGGACAAATTCATTCCTTCGCCATATAGTTGATTATGGTTTGGGATTCTAGACGATGCACATAATAAGTTTAATGTCGTTCAATTCCTAAAAATAACTGAAATAATAATTTCAGCAATCAGAGGAGGAATAGCCGGAGGCCTGGATGGACAACAGTAGAACTCTCTAGAAACCATCCATTAAGCAAACGACATACTTGTAGAAAGTTTCTGAAGCATAATTTCGTGATTCCACTTTGGTGTCTGTACATCCACGAAATGAAAGAAGTTCAACCCTCCCACAGCAAATTGTGTAGCCGGTTCATCAATCCCTCTTCACGCGGAAAAATTCATTCCTTCGCTGTATCGCTGATTATATTTTGGGATCTAGCCTGATAGCTTTTTGCACAATGAGATCATCAGGATTCAGGGGAACTTAGAACTTAGAGTGCCTTAGCGACCGGTGATGTACAATCTTGCGTGTAACATTCTCGTCTATCTGTAAATAGTCCAATCCAGACTAGTCACATTACAGGTGTCAGGAGCATAATAGCAGATCCCCGAGCCATTCAAGACGGACACAGACAGACAAATATTGAGCGAGTGAATCTTTCCATCGTACCTTACGGCCTCTCTCGATGTACTTGATTGTGAATTTGCGATAATCTCCTTTGTCCTCTTGAATCCAAGTTCTAATACCTCGAACCGGTCCATATTCAATCACTAAGTTCTAACTTAACGGGTGGCAGGAGGATTATACAGTATAAAAAATATATACCATAAGGTTAAATATATATATATATATATATAATTTATAAAAAAAAAATTTAAAACTTTTAATTTTTAAACATGCCCGTCATATTGACGTTTTTAAAAATTAATGGCAAGTTACACATGACGTGGAGATTTGAAATTAAAACGTATTTTACGGGTAAAAAAGCTAAATACGGGTATACGGGCGTCAAATTTAACCCTTGTTCGGACCAACGTCTTACATGTGAACCGTTGATTGAAAACCCTAGGAAGTGATGAGCTCGGATTTGCTGACATCCTCAGCCGATCCTTACATCTGACACTTGTACGTTGAAAAGAATGCCCGAAAACTCATACTTCCAGAGTGTTCAATAGATTTCGTTGACACCAATTTTAGATATTTGTAACTTACTAATATAAATCTCTCTTAAATATACATTTAATATGAGTATAAATCTATCTTAAATATACATTTAATATGAGTTTAGATTTATTTGAAATAGGGTTAAACATGGGTTTAGAGGGATTTAGGGATTTTATTTTTTATGTGTAAATTTTTTTGATTCAATATTATTTAAATATTTTATATAATTAATTTTTTTAGTTTTTTTTTTTTAATTTCACTTTGATGACGGCAGAGATCATTACACAAAACATCATCCTGTGCAGTTTTTGCTGTAAAACAGAGATCATTATACATTATAAAACAGACATCATTATACATTATACTGTATTGTAGAATAAACCTTTTGAGGCAACAAATTTCTTCACATATTTATTCACATATAATTTTAAAAAATAAAAATACGACGAACAACACATCCCTATCCCTTATGCCGTACCGCACTATCGAATCCGCTCAATAATGACATTGCAATTTAAGTGAAATTCTTATCAACCTACCTATATATTTAAAGTTTTATAATATAGTTGTGAAGGTTGCCAATCACAAAGTTTGATTTTTTTATTCCCTTAGGATATTTGTAAATCCTCTTTGTTGCTTCGAACTACATCCCAAGCTGAAAATATCACTGCAAGATTTATCATTTCAAAATATCTCGAGTGAGGTGAAGAAATCCTTTGAAGACTCCGAGAGTCATCAAATTATAATATTAAAATGCATGCAGGTGTGAATAGATGTGTGGTTGGTTGTTGGCGGGTGGGCGGGACGCTAAAGACACACATGTGAATGGAAAGGGTAGGTAGTCGTGAGTCGCAGGGGTTAAATTTGACGCCCGTATACTCGTATTTAGCTTTTTTACCCGTAAAATACATTTTAATTTCAAATCTCTACGTCATGTGTAACTTGCAATTAATTTTTAAAAACGTCAATATGACGGGCATGTTTAAAAATTAAAAGTTAAGAAAAAAAAATAATAATAAAAAAATAAAAAATTATATATATATATATATATATATATATTTATATTTAACCTTACAGTATATATTTTTTATACCGTATAATCCACCTGGCACTCGTAAGTTAGAACTTAGAGTGATTGAATATGGACCGGTTCGAGGTACTTGAACTTGGATTCAAGAGGACGAAGGAGATCGTCGCAAATTCGCAATCAAGTACATCGAGAGAGGCTGTAAGGTACGATGGAAAGATTCACTCGCTCACTCAATATTTGTCTGGCTGTGTCCGTCTTTAATGGCTAGGGGATTTGCTACTATGCTCCTGACACCTGTAATGCGACCGGTCTGGATTGGACTGTTTACAGATAGATGAGAATGTTAGACGCAAGATTGTACAGCAATGGTCACTGAGGCACCCTAAGTTCTAAGTTCCCCTGAATCCTGAGCATCTCATTGTGCAAAAAGCTATCAGGTTAGATCCCAAACCTGTTGGCATTATGATGCATGTGTTGTACTTGATGGCAACCCTCTCATAGAAGATCATCTCACTTACATTCAGATGAATCCACAGAAGAGATATCAGATATGACAGAATACATGGATGTAGGACAGTACAAAGGGATTAGATGACAGTTCACAAGTAAGCTTTGCCATCAAGTCCAAAGGGGGAGATTGTTGGCATTATGGCTAAAGTGTTGTCCTTGATGGCAACTCTTACAGGTGATGGAGCACTGTACATCAGGTCAGTAGCAGAGATTGATGATTAGCTCACAAATAATGAAGAAAATAAGAGGTACGCAGGTACACAGTACAAAAGGCGCGGACCCGCAGGAATATCATAGATAAAGTGCATACATACCCGCAGGTACACCATGTAAAAGGTGCGGACCCTAGTTCACGCACTTTCATGCAGTGAAAAAGTATTCTCACGTGGGAATCCAATGGTGGACCATAGTATTTAGCCCGACGTATTTGATCCTATGGTTTGGTCAGTGGTATTGTTTTATATTATTATTATTATTATTGAGCCTCATGTTTGTGGGCCCCTTGTATTGGTTATCTATGGTATTGAATCATGGTTTTAGCAAGAGCTCGCCTATATAAAGCAAAGGAGATCATTTGGCTAGATAAGTGTGAAATTAGAAGATCTTAAGAGAAGCTAGATCTGAAATTCTTGTAATCGGTTTGTGAGAGAGAGTTGAATCAATATCAAGGAGAAACATGAGAATTATAAGTCGGATCCACTAATGGGTTGATATCTCCTCGGCGCATGATCAGATCTGTAGATCTGATATTTTGGGTCATCCTTGAAGTCTGAAAATTGTCTATACCCGCAGGACCGCAAGTGCAGTGAAAGAAAAGTGCGGAGATACGCAGGCGCAGAAGCGTTGCAGGTGCGCAGATACGCAGGCGCAGAAGCGCTGCAGGTGCGCAGGTTTGCAGGCCCAGAATTGCAGAAGATGCGGAGGGGCGCAGGCATTCCATTGGACACAGAGCGGAGGTGCGCAGGAAGTCCGTGAGACACAGTGCGTGGGTGCGCAGGAAAGCAGTTGGAAACAGTGCGGATGTACGCAGGTGTTCTATGGGTGAAGCTGCGGACTTTTCATGAAATCTATTTAGCTGCCCCTGTTTATTATTGTTGTGTTCTGGGTTTTGAAGTGATGTCTGGTATTATGTTCTGATAACAACAATGATTGATTGAATGATTATGATTAGCTTCAGTATTGATAGATGAATGGATCAGGTTCATAATGACTTATTCTTATATGATCTGGTGGACTAGATCTGGTTGATAACTCTCATTGTATATGTATTGATTTGGTGATTGGGTTATTCAGAAGGTTGTTTGATTATGAGCTTCAATGTTGTTGTTGGGTCCAGTATGAAAATTGAATAAAATGTGGCCTTTCAGATTATGTGTTGTGCTTCAGTGTATCCAGTCTGAAAATTGATGAAATGTGGTATCTGGAGGAGAGAAGATTGTAGGTCAGCACCTACGTACTAGTATCTAAGCTAGTACAAGAGCTAAAGGAAATCTTTGGCGCATTGTAGCAGGTAGCAGCCTGCGTACTAGTAAATGGATCGGCTAGTACAAGAGCAAAGGGGGTTGTAGCTCCCGTACTGGTATAAGACTGCACCAGTACAAAATATTGTAAAAGGATTTTCTTATTAAGAAGAAGATTGAGATGACTTGCAGTAGGTGGTTTTCTCACGCATTGGGTTTCCACCTTATATCATGGTGTCCATGTGTGTGCCTTATGTGTGATGATCTACTCTATGTTATTGCATCTGTTAACTGATAATATGGTTGTTGATGTTCTAATGCACTCATTGAAGATCAATTAACTTAATCATAAGAAGTTGTGGAAGTAGAATATATGAATCAGAGTTTGGAAATGAAAAGTTTTATTGACTTGATAATACTGATTCACCCCCCCCTCTTAGTATTATTTCCAACAAAACCATAATCAGCGATACGACGAAGGAATGAATTTGTCTGCGTGAAGAGGGATTGATGAATCGGCTACACAATTTGCTGGGGGAGGGCTGAACTTCTTTCATTTCATGGATGTACAGACACCAAAGAGGAATCAAGAAATTTTGCTTCAGGAACTTTCTACAGGTATGTCGTTTGCTTAATGGATGGTTTCTAGAGAATTCTATTGTTGTCCATCCGAGCCTCTGGCTATTCCTCCTTTGCTTGCTGAAATTATTATTTTAGTTATTTTAGGAATTGAGCAGCATTAAACTCATTATGTGCATCGTCCAGAATCCCAAACCATAATCAGCTATATGGCGAAGGAATGAATTTTTCTGTGTGAAGAGGGATTGATGAATCAGCTACACAATTTGCTGTGGGAGAGTTGAACTTCTTTCATTTCATGGATGTATAGACATCGGAGAGGAATCAAGAAATTATGCTTCGGGAACTTTCTACAGGTATGTCGTTTACTTAATGGATGGCTTCTAGAGAGTTCTACTGTTATCCATCCGAGCCTTCGGCTATTCCTCCTCTACTTGCTGAAATTATTATTTCAGTTATTTTTAGGAATTGAGCGGCATCAAACTCATTATGTGCATTGTCCAAAATCCCAAACCATAATCAGCTATACGACGAAGGAATGAATTTGTTTGCGTGAAGAGGGATTGATGAATCGGCTACATAAGTTGCTGTGGGAGGGCTGAACTTCTTTCATTTCATGGATGTACAGACACCAAAGAGGAATCAAGAAAGTATGCCTCGAGAACTTTCTACAGGTATGTCGTTTGCTTAATGGATGGTTTCTAGAGAGTTCTACTGTTGTCCATCCGGGCCTCCAGCTATTCCTCCTCTGCTTGCTGAAATTATTATTTCAGTTATTTTTAGGAATTGAGTGGCATTAAATTCATTATGTGCATCATCCAGATGGTGGTTTGTAAATCATATCTAAATATACTATGTTTTGTCAAATATAATATAGTTTGTTATGTTTATTTTTTAATTTCATTACATTCAAAAAATCTTTTATAGGAACATTGCTAACTAATTTATCGAACCGTAATAAATGATGGCAGGAATAGCAGAGAAAAACTAAATTGGTGACTACGGAAATAGGAGGGAAAAACTAAAATTGTTCTGTTTAAATTTGACGATTCTAATTAGGGTTTTATGGAACGCACGATTGTGTCTCTTTAATTTTGTGTTTTATCAAACATAACAACTCATCAATCGTTCAATTTATTTTTTATTGTTTGTGTATGCTTGTTTGGTATGTATTTCTGATTACTACATCTCATTAATGGTTCAATTTTATAGTTTATGTCTGCCTTTTAACATGCAAATGTTTGGAGATTTCCCAATTTGAAACGAAACCCGGCTTAATCGTAGGTCTTTTGTTCGAATCCCGTCTATGGTAAATTTTATTGTGTTTTTGAAACTTAGATACCGTGGGAGAAGCGGTGTGTAGAAGGTGTATGTCACTTACGAGACCCTACATGAACACAATTATTGTACGGTGAAAAGTTTATTCCAGTGAGAACCAACTGGTCTTAATCAATTATCTACGCACATCATAAAAAGCACATCATTATATTTAACAATGCACATCATAAAAAACACATCATTATATTTAAGAGGTCCCATCTTCGCACGGAAAAAGTTTCTTCCATTGGCATTTGTATCAAATCTCCAAAGATATAAAATTATTATATTCTTGTTCATGCATCTTTGAAATTATCCCAAAACACTTCAGAAAAACTCTAGTGTTTCACGAACCACAATTATTGTAATGTGAAAAGTTTATTCCATTGAGAACCAACTGCCCCTTAATCAACAATGCACATCATTATATTGATTTATTTTTATAAATGTGACCAAACGTTTTATTAATATTCAAGATAAAACCAAATTATAATTGATATTCTTTGAAACTGTTTGTGGACTTGGTCTATCCTATCAGAACTTACTGACATTGCAAGCACAAAAAGGACTACCAATTTGGCCTCCAAAAAAAAGACAAACGATTATGTTAAAGTGAACAAGTAGCGTCGAGAACCAACAAACCTACAACAAAAACCATAGCCATTATGCAGCTGATAAGAGAAAACAAAAACCATAGCCATTATGCAGCTGATAAGAGAAAACAAAAGATTCTATAACAGACAGAGTCAGAAGAAGCAAGACAACATGATAGCAATTCCGGAGAACGTAAGGTCAGATAAAGGCCTTAATCAACAATACACATAATTATATCTAACAATAATGTCAGTGACGTGTTTGGGAAGCCGATTTCTGTGCCAAGAACGTGGCCAGCTGTCTGAAATATCTTTCGTCGCTAGCATATTTTTTATTTTCCTGATATTTCCAATTTCTTCCCATTTTCAGGTAGCTGATTTGTCTTATAATTTCAGAGTTTTAACGTCCAAGTTTATTCTGGCCACCGTGGAAGTTTTAGTCCTTATCTGTGAAAGCTACTCTTGAGAAAATATTAAATACTATAAAGAATTAACAGGTATTTTTTTAAATATTATAAAGAATAAATGGATATGTTTTCTGGTTAATATCATTTCTTGTATCACTGCAAGATTATTTTTTTAATATGGTTTTACTTGATGAAATGAAATTCATATATGCTAAATACTTTATTTTTATTATATAGGTATTATATATCAAAAATGTCCTCAAAAAAAGGGAATCAACTTACTATCAAAAAATTATTTGGATTGTCTAATGCATCTCAAGCTTCATTGTCTAATAAAGAAGATCATGATTTTTATCTAAATGAAGATTTAGATGTCTTGGGGCATAATGAAGAATATGATATCTTGGAGCATAATGAAGAAAGTGATGAAGAATTTCACCACGGAGAATCTAGCACTCAAAAGAAAAGAAAAATGAAAATAAAAAGAGAGTTTCGTGATCAGTGGAAAACTAAGTATAAGTGGTTGAGAGGCAAAGTATGAAGGAAAAAACAGTTATCAAATGCATATATTGTGAAATGCATAAGGCAATGGGGCCATGGGGAATTGGGACTGGTTGCTCTACATTGCAACATGATTCTATAATTGTTCATGCTAATTCAAGCATTCATAAACTTTCACAGGCAAAGTGGATATGTGGAAATGAGAAGAAGGCGAAGTCTATTACAGAACACATTGAATGCATTGATGATATGAACAAAGAAAGAGTCATCACTACTATGAAATTAGTACATTGGATGGTGCAAGAGGATCTACCACCTTCAAAATATGAATTTCTTTGTTTGTTTACAATGTTTTTACACACGCCAAATATGCCAAAGAACAAAGATTATACATCATATACAAATCACATCGCTGCAAAAGAATTCTTTTTTGCTATATCTCAGTATCTTGAAGAGTTACAAACTTCCAAAATGCTAGATACCCTTTTTTTCATTGATGTTAGATGAAAGTATAGACTGTAATTTAGAAAAACATCTTGTGGTTTATGCCACGTTTTTAAACTCAGAAGGATTCGGTCCTCCAATTTCACAGTTTTTAAAGCTCATAAATGTTTGTGATGGAAGAGGGAAAACAACTTATGATGCAATCAAACATTTAATGGAATCAAGGGGCCTTTCAATAGAAAGATTGATAGGAGTTTCCACAGATGGCGCTTCTTCAATGGTTGGTAATGAAAATGGTTTTATCACTTTCTTGAAGAAAGATGTACCTAATCTTGTAGGTGTTCATTGCATTGCTCATCGTGAAGCTTTAGCTGCATCAAATGCTTAAAAAAAAATACCTGAATTATTATTTGTTGAGAAATTAGCAAATAAGGTATATTATTGGGTGCAAAATTCTACGAAAAGAAATAGTCAACTTATTGCTCTACAAGAACTTATGCAACTTGAAACTTTTCAAGCTCTTCAAATCCATGGAGTTAGATGGCTTTCAAGGGGACAAGTCATTGAAAGACTTCTTGTACTTAAGCCTCCCATATTAACATTGTGGAAAAATGAAAGAAAAGACTCATGGTATGATAGGGCAAGAATCTTTTCAGAACAATTTTATTTACATATGCTTGCAGATATAATGTGTGAATTAAACAAGTTGAACAAGCAATTCCAGGAAGAGTACATTGATGTCAGCTCTTTAGGGGCAGCCATAGATGTCACAGTAAACACTTTGAAAAGGTCGTTTTTAAGAAGCGACACATTTGCAGATGGCACATGTTATTTATCTAAATTTATAGATGCCTCTAAATTTGGCTTTCTAGAAATTTGTGATAAGGAGGGGCTTGTTCACAAGCATGAATTACGATTTGTAGCAATTCCACATGCATATGTTGATTGTGTTGATATACAAAAACAATCATGGAAACCGTGTATTGAAGGTTCAATAGAAAGTTGCAAACAACTTGCAAAAGATTATGTTCAAGCTCTCGTAGAGAATTTGAACGGAAGATTCTCTGATCTTGCATTTTTCAACTCAACAAGGTTGTTTAGCCCTTGCCATTATTTAGAGGATGTTCATGGCAGAGAATGAAATTCAAAGCGTAGGTTCGAAAAGATTTTTCAACACTTACAACATCCTTACTATCAAAGTGAAGAAAACAAAACTACATTTGATTTTGAGGCTTGTTTGAAAGAGTTGCATCCATTTGTTGACACTCTTCGTGTTAATTGCGAGGGATCATCCATGAAAGATGCATGGAGGATTTTTTATGTTACAGGGTTGCATACAAATTTTCCTAACATGTCAAAATTATGGCAGGCGATACGTACTATTCCTGCAAGTACAGTTGCTTGTGAGAGAGGATTATCAAGACAAAACATAATAAAGAATGTCTAAAGAACAAAGCTATCATTAGTTGCATTAGATGCCTTGATGCGGGTGTCTCTAACAGGGCTTGATTCATCGATGGTGGAATGGGATAGGGTATTTGACATCTCGAAAGATGCTAAAGAAAGGGGAACCTTAAATATTTAAAGTTTTTGCATTTATTTTTATGTTTGTAATAGTCGTGTTTTGACAATTACCTCTTTTGGTGAAACTATCCAAAATTTAGTTTGTGTACATGATGATATTGAATCTATTTTTTGAACATTTACATAGTTCATGCACATTATGTTTTTGGTTTGGAAATTATTTCACAACTATTGTTCTTTTAATGGGATTATAACATGGTAGTGACTCAAACGGAAAACATGGTATGTGTGAAAACATGGTATGTGTGAGTGAATTATTTTTGTCAAATTTGTTGCAACAATATTAACATTCATTATTTTCATGTGAAAGTAATTATGAATATATATTTTTTCACTTCATAATATTATTTTTTGTTGTTTCTATATATATTTCCCATCTATTTTATCATTATTTCCATTTTAAACAAAAAAACTCAAAACATTTGAACAATGTGGAAAATTTGCAGAAAACTTTGATCATGAGGTCTCAAAACAAAGTGTAGCAATGAGACTTGAGCCGAATGGTAACAAAGAATGGAAAATTTGAACAATTATGATTACACTTTGAAATTAGAGGAAACTTGTACAAATAAATTTTAAAAGTCATATGATGGGCAGTTTAAAAATAAAAACATCATAAAAAAATTCCTTGACTGGTAGGGTCACCGGTCAAATTTAACCCCTGGGTCCGAACAACTTCGGAGGCTCAAGAAAGATAATAGCCTCTGACATAATTTTCTTGTAAACATTCAGAGCAGGAGTTAACCTTTTCTAAATGCCTCGCTTCCTATTTCTGTGCAGAACTACTCGGGTTTTCAGTTTTCTCTGTAGCTCCTTCTCAAATTCTGAGGTATAGAAGTATCATTTTCTTTTTTCTGCCCTCATATCTCATTTAATAGCTTCAGTTTCTTAAAAACCCTAGCTAATAGTTTGGTAATTCCTTCGGTTGCAGGTAAGATTGCTATTCCTTGGTCGCGACCGTGTTGGTTAACATTTTTTCGAATGCTATTATTCCAGGTGCCTCGATTAATATATATATTTTTATTCGCCTTTGTTTTCTTTTAGAGTCTTCGCTGGAAACCCTGCTTGAATAATAGGTTCATTCTTAAGATAGAATGTATGGTTTCTGAGCATTGGATATCAGTTATAAAATTTTCAATGGATCTTTGTTCATAACCTACCGAACCTGATTTTTTATTTTTTTTTTAATCTGAATTCTGTAAATTTAAGACATCTGCTCCAAAAATTATAATGACGTTACAGTTTCCTTGATTGCCCGCTCGAGATGAGTTAGTTCGGCCTTCATTGTCCTTATCACTGTTATGTGTCATGGGAAACCTCTGTCTTATTTTCAAGGGTTAGTTCAGCCCTCTTCCGGGCTGAACGTACTTATATCACTGTTATGTGACATGGGAAATCTGTGTCTTATTTTCAAGGGTTAGTTCGGCAATCTTCCGGGCTGAACGTACTTATATCTCGATCACGAGTATTTTTTTTAATTTAATTTTCTTTCAATATAATAAATATATTAAAGTTTACATAGTGAAATGTCTATTTGATATAACACTGTGTTCTCTCGGCTAATTACTTTTTAAGTACAGTTCTTCTTGGTCTGTAGTGAGACATGGTTATGCATGATAACATCTGGCAGTTCATTCCTATGCTAGTTCGATGCTTTCTTCGAATTTTCTTACAGAGTTAAAAGAGCATTTTCTTTCACGATGTCCATAGGCTACCTGCCTGCTTACTTTTGTGATAGTGTTGCATCTCTCATTGTATTTGTATCTATGCTCCTCTTATAAATCGGAACAATCACACCCATCACAAACTAACTGTCTGCCTTTGTTTTTCAAATTCGTTACACAGGGAAGTAATGCCTAGAAACGCTGAAAAAAGAGCCCTAATCTCAGAAATCTGGGGAAGAATGATACCACACAAAAAAGACAATCCTTCTTTGGAAGAAGAAGACGAGATAACCATAATGCAGTCACTGATGGACTATCTAAAAAATGGTAGCTTCTTTTCTGCATTATAGTTATCTCATCTTTCTTCTTCCAAATGGATCTCTACGACCGACAATACCCAACGAATTTCAGGAATTGCAAGAACACAATACAAAAAACCTGTGAGAGGTCTAGATTGACAGGGTTTGTTTCATCTCTACAACGAATCTCAAAAGAATTATGGGTATAGATTAACAGACCATGCTGCATACCCACAAGCAATGACCAAAAAAAAAAAAATAGAGCAGAGCTGCTCAATCTCAATCTTTTTAATTTCTGTTTTTTTCGTTTTTCATTTTCTTTATTTTATATTTTTCAACTCGTTAAATGTTTAAATTATATTTATCAATCAATGAGTAATATTTTGAAAAGACATATTGGTTTATAATGGATATACCGGGAGAGCTTGCTAGTTTATAGTGTTTGGATGCTTATATTTGCTGAAAGTTATAAAGATCCTTGAAACATCATTGAAATACATTTTTAATGAACACGAATTGTCATTTGCAATGTCAGTGGTTTTTTTGTTTGGTTCACATTAACATGAGTAGCTTGTTATGGCATGTATTCATATATTTGGTCAATTATCAATTATGTTATCTGAATATATATATATATAGGCAATATGTATAATGATCCCACAAGTCTAAAGAGAATGGGATTTTTGTTTATGAATATTTTTTTCCTATTTTTTTGAGGTGCATTTGGAATTCAATTAGGAAAAATGGGAGATTGTTTATTGAAAGTGAAATATAATATTAAGTTATACTATTTTTATTTAAAATTAATAATTTCTAAATTTCGAAGTTTTTTTATTTTTTTTCAAGGGGCGGGTGGGGCTGGGCTCCGCTAAAGAAGCTATATATTGTCAAATACATTTTGTACATAGTATATACATCATTGGCCATGTCCCAAATACACTGAAACGTAACTCTCCAGGACTTGATACTGGCCGGGGGCGTGTAAAACGACCGCCCCAACCATTACATCATGCACTCACGTGCAATTTTGTTTATGTTTTTTCATATGCTTGTAAGTATTAGAGAATGGATGGTAAAATTGGTAGATTGTTTAGTGATTATATATATTAGAGAATGGATGGTAAAATTGGGATATTGTCTATAAAAAAAATGTAAATATGGCTTTAGAAAGTTATGAAGATCCTTGAAACATCATTGAAATACATTTTTAATGAACACGAATTGTCATTTGCAATGTCAGTTGTTTTTTTGTTTGGTTCACATTAACATGAGTAGCTTGTTATGGCATGTATTCATATATTTGGTCAATTATCAATTATGTTATCTGAATATATATATATATATAGAGGCAATATGTATAATGATCCCACAAGTCTAAAGAGAGTTGGAATTCAATTATGAAAAATGGGAGATTGTTTATTGAAAGTGAAATATAATATTAATTTATATTATTTTTATATAAAATTAATAATTTCTAAATTTAGAAGTTTTTTGTTTTTTGTTTTTTGTTCGGGGGGCGGGGCTCCGTTGAAGAAGCTATATATTGTTAAATACATTCTGTACATAGTATATACATATCTGGCCATGGCCCAAATACGTTGCAGCGTAACTCTACAGGACTCGACACTGGCCAGGGGGCGTGTAAACCTGCCCCAACCATTACATCATGCACTCATGTGCAATTTTGTTTATGTTTTTTCATATGCTTCTAAGTATTAGAGAATGGATGGTAAAATTGGTAGATTGTTTAGTGATTATATGATTATAGGTATTAGAGAATGGATGGTAAAATTGGGATATTCTCTATAAAAAAAATGTAAATATGGTTTTATATTATATAATTTTTATCTAACATTAATAATATATATTGGTATGGGTTTACATTAACATTATGGAAATAATGTAATGTTTTTAATCATTTTTGTTCATCAATAATAAATATATTTTATTTATTATAAATAATAATAATGTTTTTCATTAATAGATATATATAATTTAAGTGAATAGTTATTTATATTGATATATTATTTTTATTAATAAATGATTTTTATTATGGTTTTTGTTTTTCGACACTTAATGAAAGAATGTTTATTTAAAACACAAATGTAATTTTGAATGAAAGTTGATTTGGGATGTACATGTAATGGAAATATTTAAAGAATTACATATTAATTCATGAATTATTTATGAGAAATGAAGTGTATAATTCACTTCCGTTTGTGGGAGATAAATCATTTATTGAAATATGGTTTGCATGATTTTTATTATGGTTTTTGTTTTTGGACAATTAATGAAAGAATGTTTATTTAAAACACAAATGTAATTTTGAATGAAAGTTGATTTGGGATGTAGATGTAATGGAAATATTTAAAGAATTACATGTCAATTCATGAATTATTTATGAGAAATTAAGTTTATAATTTACTTGTGTTTGTGGGAGATAAATCGTTTATAATTCACTTCCTTTTGTGGGAGATAAATCATTTATTGAAATATTGTTTAAATGATTTTTATTATGGTTTTTGTTTTTTGACAATTAATGGAAGAATGTTCATTTGAAACACAAATTTAATTTTGAACGAAAGTTGATTTGGGATGTAGATGTAATGGAAATATTTAAAGAATTACATGTCAATTCATGAATTAATTATGAGAAATTAAGTTTATAATTTACTTCTGTTTGTGGGAGATAAATCACTTATTGAAATATGGTTTTAGTGTATAAAAAATATTTAATTGAAAAATTGTAAGTTGGTGTGGTCTTTCTTAACATTGTTGTGATTATGCTTGGATTTAATAGTGCTTTCCTTGCACATGATTATGTCTTCACTTATTCTTTTTGTTGTTAGCTCCCTTGCTTATTATGTCTTCACTTGATTCTTTCTATTCTTAGCCCTCTTTCTTATTATGTCTTCAATTGATTTTTTTTTAGCACCTTTTATTATGTATACTTTCTTTCTGTTCTTCTCTTGCTTATGAAGAGGTGTATTGTGCTCTTTTCCTTCTAATACATCTTTGTCCAGTCTTCTATTGACATTCCTATTGGTGTCGTACTTGGATATACAACAATCCATTAATTCTTTTCCACCAACATATCTTCCATTTCGATCTTCCACAACTCAAAACTATATTTGTTGAATTTATCTATTTCCATTTTTCCATTGGTTGTCATCTAATTTCACCACAAGAATTGATCTCAAAGAAAAACCATTTAGCTACAAAGACGTTCCATTGAAGCCAAAACTTCCCTGATACCAAATGTAGGTTTTAACCCTATATGGAAATTAGTTATGATAAAAAAAATAGAAAATATACAATGGTAAGAACAAAAAAATATACAAAAATATTTTTTCCTAAAACCTGGGAAAACCAAATTGACTTTTATTATATTCCTTTCAAAGGTACAATACATTAATATTTTGAAGCATTCATAAACCCCCAATCTAGTAGCCGTGGATTAGAACATAATTGTATCATATCTATAAAATACCATGTGCAAAACCATGGGTGGGTATGCACCATTGTGAGTGTATCCAACTAACCATGAGTGGGTATTCCCAAAAAAAAATTAAGGCTTTGCTCAGAACCGTGTGTAGAGGGGCGGTAGCCTTGCTATAACACCCTTGCTGCACCCAGCACAACGTAACAATGCATGGGGTTAGTCGTGCAAGGAATATAACACATATCGAACATAAGTATTCCTTTCCTCTTACTAACTCTTCTATAGAGTAATTTTCCCATAAAAATAGTAAAACATACTTCTCTCTATAAAAAATCACTTTCTTGCCTAGGTTGGAACTTATTAGTGAAATTGTTTACTTTCCTTTCTATTTGTTAATAGTGGATTTTTCATCTAGGATGACCCTGCACTGGTTAGTTGATTGCGTGAATATTTCATCTCACCACTCCACATACGTCTAGTTGAACTAAATCAAGTTCTACTTCATCATTGAAATCAACATTGGTAGAAAATCTAATTTTGCATTAATTTTATACCTTTAACTCTAAATCCTTATTTACCCATCCCAATGGATATGGGCTTGGATGATCACGAAGTTGCAATCCCAATTTCATGACCAACTCTATTGCAGTGAGATTTTCTTGCGATTCGAGTTAAACAGATCATCAATTTTTGTCTTCTCAACCTATATCTTTATGTGGAGGAGTTTGGTCATTTCTTTCTCTTTCTATCGTTGTAGGTTTACTCATAATCGCTTCCTTTTGCATGACCATCAATGTTGCATTGGTTATCGAGATATTTGCACCAGTGTGTTGCCTCCATATTTTGATTTCCCCCACTTTCCACTCCTTCCCCTCCTTATAAGCATCCTATTATTCCTTATGCTTTGATCCACTTTATTTCCCTTGCTTCAGGCATATGTTCTCTAGGTATTATGCATGTACACAATCCTTGTCCAATGACCTGGGCTAGAAAAACATTACTTGCTTCAATAGTTAGATTTGTAAACCTGCTAGATACTTTAGTAGTACATTTGGGTTATTTGGGGAGATATCCAACATTATGGCCATTTTTGTAAACTCTATGGTGTACTCCTATATAGTCTTCCCCTGCTCCCCCCTTAAGTAGTTCCACTAGATTCATTATTCCTCTACATATCTGATACGGTAAAATTGCAACCTTACAAGTCTTTTCAAGTCTTCCAACTTAGTCATTAGAGGATCTCCCTCCAACCACAAGGTCTCCATGTGAATTTCCCAATAGGTTAAGGCATGGCTCTCTAATTCCAGACGCACAAATAAAATCTTGTGTTCGTCGTCTACACGATGTTCAACACTGAAATAAACTTCTAATTGCGTCACCCAGTGATTTAGCTTCAAAACATCAATCTCACCTTGGTACAACTTGATATCAACCTTCGCTTCCATTTTAAATGATATACAATTTGTCTGGGTATGTATATCATTTTAAATTAAAGATTTAGGCTTGCACCACTTCAACTTGTAGACCCACTTACACCCCAAAGTCTTTCTCTGTTTAGGAAGTTCTACTAGGCTCCAAGTTTTGTTTTTCTTGAAGGCGTCCACTTCTTTCATGGTCATCTTTCATTTGTTGTATATAGTGTTTTCATTGATGACAACCAATGTCATTGATGTGAAAGGGGAATTATAAAGGAGAAACAATGTCATTCATGAATCAAAGGAAGCAATATGATAGCTCGTTCTCCTGCATGTATTTTTTTTTTTAGTTGTTTTTTTTTTTTTTTCGGTAAAAGACAATCTAGACTATTATATTATATTTACATGTAAACTTTACAATCAGTGAGACAGGCTTTCCAGGGCCAGCAGTTGCACCTTGGATAGCTTAGCTTTGAAACAAAAAGCTCCCACGCAGGGGCAGCACCTACAGAACTTCCAAAATCACCTACAAGACTAACAGAGTCCCTCCAAAATCTAATCGCTGCTGGAGGCCCAAAAGACATGAGTAACATTGTGCTAGGGGGCCACATTGCGCTAAACAGACACATGACTGCCCACGCAGGGGCTTTCAACTGACACTGACTGTGTGCCATGGACTGGCAAGAACCAAACAGTGTTGAAAATTGACAATAAACCAGACAAACATAAACAAGACAGACATAAGTATAAACTGCCAGCCAACAGACATAGTGATATACGGAACCGAAATACCCGCATAAGCTTTAATCCTGGATTCGGGCTGAGAGAGGAGGGCGTGTGTTGAGTCGTGCTTCAGAGGCTTGGTCCTCGCAAAGACTTTTGTCTTCCACAATGTAGCACCACCCCTGCCCCTCAGGGATTCCTTCCCACACCGCCTTCCATTTATCCTTAGCAATGCCCTGAGGTTCCGGCCCCATTGGATTTGAGGGGGCTTGCATAATCTCCTTCCCCGAGGTGCCTGCCTCAATCGTGTGCAGCACAGCATGGCTATCCTCACCAGAGCCTCCTGGAGGCTTCTCCAACGTGCCCAGAGGATTTTCAGCTTCATTTCCTTCAGGGATTTTGGTGAAAAGCACTGAAATGTGGGCGTTGACTCCTGCATTGTCTGCTGAGCTGCCCAGAGTGAACACCACGGAGCCGAATGCCGGAAGCACTGGCTCTCCCTCGCTATACCGACCTCCAAGAATTGCCCGGCTGGGAGTTGTGTGGCCCTTGCCCTCCTATGACAGTAGCAGCAACAACAATGGTGGTGTTCATCTGCTGCAGGGGGTCTAGAGGAAGATCCTCTCCATGGTCCCCGTCTGCTGGGCTGCCGCTCCCGTATTTTAGCCATGGCTTCCTCGCTACCACCCTCGAATACCTGAGAGAATAGGTGAAAATAGGCACAGTGCAGATTTCGCCCCAATCCACACACTGGTAAGACAAATTCTAAGCGACTTCCTCCTACGAGAGAGTTAACACTTCTCGCTTCCAGTTGTTCCTGAAATCTCTCGAATTGCCCCCCCTTCCTACAGCAGCAGCTTGTATTGCAGCAGCAAAAGGTCTCAACTGTGCTTTGAGGTGGTGAGACATCCACCGACCCGAAATTTCTCTGCTCTCGCACCCTCCGAACCTTGACATGCCAATGAACCTGCGTCGTCGCACCGGTCCATTGATATTGTGCTCCATTCCTTCGTTGCAGGCGCGCATTAACTGCCTTCTGCGCCACCATCGAAATCCCCTGTCTAACATTGAATGCCCATCGCCTCGATGCTGATCCATTAAACAATGACGACGTTCTACCAAGGAGTCATGAGGTTAACACGGGGCGGCACATGCTGGGCATGTGGCTCGCCCCCCTTGACGTACCATCACCCGCATCCGGGGATTTTTTTTAGTTGTTGTTGTTGTTTTTTTTTAAATTATTTGTTCTCCTTTCTTGGTTTCATTGGTTTATTCTTTGGTGGTTTGTAAACTTTATGATACCCAAATGAATTTATAGATAATATGGTTAGATAACCCTCTTTGAGACCTTTCCAATGATATATCACACTTGGAAAAAATCCTCTTGGATGAGAAGGTATGATTGTTTTAAGTTGGTAGCTGAAATCAGGATCATAAACACCAAATTTACTTGTAAAAAAAAAATTAAGATTAGTAGTATTTACATAAAAATAAAGTAAAAAACAATATTTTTATTAAGGAAATTTAAATATTTATAAATTGAAAATTAAATGGTTAAATTGTAAGTGCATAAGTAATACTATAATATTCATTCATTGGTTAACTTGGAACAGGGAATCCTCTCATAGAGGTTTTAGTGGTATAGCTTGTTATATAAAAAATAATATTTCTTCTCACATTTAGCTTTAGAAGATCGCACCCTGCACCCTCACAATCACCACATGGATCAAAATTTTTGGCTCTAACACCAATAGGATTTTTTTCGCAGTTTTTTATTTTATTTTGGCCTTATCAACTCTACCTCCTATAAGAAATACAACCTGGATAAGAATTTCCCCTTCAATACTTAAGAACATGATATCCATAGACTAAGGAATGAAGGTAATATCCTTTTGCTTGGGGACTTCAATGCTAGAACTGTTATTAACTAGACTACTCTCCTAATTAAGAACTCTAACCCTAACCCCCTTTGGCTCGATGAGGATTGTGATTTAGCTAATAAATTGAAAAGAAAATTTGAAGATACAATCGAGAACCTATTTAGTATTGAGCTTATCAAGCTTTGTAGTTCCCAAGACCTGATAATTTGTAATGGAATTAGTAAGTGGCCAACGTCTGGCCATATGACTTATATTCATTGGCTGGATAGTAGTGATGTGGATTATGCAATATCTGACATCTATGTTTTCAACAATATTGTAAATTTTGATCTCCTAAATGACCCTGAGCTTGATTCTGACCATAGACCTTTATCCTTAACCTTAAATCTTCACATACGCACCAACCACACGCAAAATCATTGTGAGAGTCAAAGCCACATTCATTTTCACAAAATTCAAATGGATCTCTTTCTATAGTTTTTAAAGAGGGATTTAGGTTTATTAATGTATAATGATAACATTAATCACATCTGCTAAAATTTTACTACAACCCTTTCCACTACCATTAAAAAATTCTCTATTGAGGTGTCGTATAAAAAGAATAATAGAACTTTCAACTTTTGGTGTCATAAAAATTATATGAAAGTGATTAGAGATACTCTTAATGAAACTATAAAGCTTGAAAATATAAGTGTGTACAAAGCTCTTATCAAAAAGAAGAAAATGTTCTATATTAATAAGAGGCAAGGGTGTATTCTTCACCTTTCTAATGCTGATCCTGGATAGTTTTGGAGGAATATACTTTTTCATAAAACAAAATAAAATAATTCGCCCCCCTTAAAGAACTGAATAAGAGGCAAGGGTGCATTCTTCACCTTTCTAACGTTGAGCCTAGAAAGTTTTGGTGGAATATATTTTTTTTATAAAACAAAATAGAATAAAATAATTCGACCCCCTTAAAGAACTGAGATATTTATCTTAAGAATCTTTATGACTACTCAAATACCGTGGGAAACATCTTAAACACTCCTATAGAGGAGGATATCTTTTCTTTGGAAGACGTGGAGTTTGAGATTAAGAAACTCACTAATGGGAAAGGTAGGGATATTGAAGGCTACCAAGATGCACATTTCAAAAAGGGAAGGTCTATCATCATCCCTCATATTCACAAACTTCTCAATTTGTTAGTAAACACGACTTACCTAAGCTTTTGACACAAAGCCTTATTATGCCTATTTTTAAAGGTGGGGATAAAAACTCTACCTTTAACTATAGGAATATTGTGATTAACAACATTTTAGCTAAGTTGTATGGACTCATTTTAGAAAAGAAGATTAGCCTATGGCTTGAGAACCATGGTAAAAGATTTGAAGGGCAAGTTGGATTTAGGAGACATAATTCAACTATTGACCATTTTATCATTCTTAGGATCACTTCCTAGGAATGTTGCAATATTAAAATTGATTTCCTTGTTCTTTTGGTGACTTTAGAAAAGCTTTTGATGTAATTCCTTAGGATAAGCTATGGCAAAGACTTGACGAGATAATGATTCCTCTTGAGTTGAGGGTTGTTGTATTTCAGTTATATGAGAGTGTTGTCATCAAGCTTAAGACCACTAATGGATGGTCTAAAGAAATTAAATGCGATCTTGGTGTTAAGAAAGGGTGTCCCTTTTCCCCTACCCTTTTTGGCTTTTACATCGAAAAGTTAGAAGTGTATTTGAAAGTTGCAAGATGTGATGGCCCCATGCTCACTAGTATGGTCATCACTCTTCTCTTTTATGTTGACAATATTGTTCTTCTAGCCATAAGCCATGTGATCTCGACATGCAGCTTAAAATTCTCCATGATTTTTACTATAATATAGGTATGATTGTTAATACCAAAATGACTAAAGTCATGATAATTAAATCCAAAAAAATCAACCATGATAATTTGATCAATGATAACAATTACTTGGAGAAGCTTTCTTCTTACAAATATTTAGGTATTGGCATTCATATTTAGTTTCTAAAAGTAATTTATAACCTAGAACCTTAAGATTAAAGGGAATGCTCCCTATCTTATCCTCGTGATTGAAGCTAACATCTTTCCCATTGACAACATGGCTATGTTTAGGTACTTGATGTATAAAAAGAAGCTTTACAATATGGAAGCCAAGAGGTTCCCAAAAATTGCTTCTAACTCTAGCCAAAACCCCTACTTCTGGCTGAAGCGGGGATGACATTATGATGCTCAATCTTGGCTAGACCATTGGGGGATAAAAAATGAAATCATCTTGGAGAAGGATAATATTAAAATACTATTACTTCCAAATTTAAGGATAAGTTGTGGGATGATAAGAAGCTAGAGGGGAAAATGATGATAACATATTATAAGGAGGTGATCAACCCCACTCTTGCTAACCATAATTATCTCTTTCTTGACTAGTACTAAGAAGAAAATGAACATTGCGAATCGAAGAACTCGTACACATGCACTTCGAAGTGAAATCATATATTGGTTTATTCCCAAAACAGTGAAACACCTTGGGATGAAAGAATTTGTCACCTTTGCAATATTAAGAGGGTAAAAACAGTTTTTGTTGGATTGCCTCGCTCTTAATCGCATTAATTCAAATTTCCAAAACATTTACGAAACTACCAACCTTTTTGACTTGTTAAGTTAGCAAAACTATAATAATCTAGGAACATTTCTTTCTTTTTTAAGATAGAAATAAAATATCAAAGAGTTTCAATTAATCTTTTATTTGCTTAAAGTTCATAAACCACACTAGTATTAATAGAAATTAATCATCATCATAATTAAAATATAAATTAATAAATAAAATGAAAACAATATTATTATTAAAAAATATTTTGATTCAAATATTATTAATAAAAAAATATTTATTTATATTATAATTTATTTTTTAAAATTAAAATAATAAAATTTTATGAAAATGTAATTTTTCTTAAATATTTTCGTATCATCCACTACGTCATGACAATATATTTTGCCCTATGTTTTTCCATCCACCATTAAAACGATCCTGCTCTTGAACGGTGGCAAGAGAGAACGTGGCTAGCTGCATAATGAAAAGTGGATTTTGTTAACTTTATGAATCTTGTTGGCTTTATGAGCCGCAGCTCCTGTTGTATAAATATTTGTACAAACGTCCGTACTATCTGCTACTCCCATCGTAGTACAACAGTTACCTGCTATAGACTCCCCACGAGTCACGACTACCTACCCTTTCGATTCGCGTGCGGCTCTTCACCCCCTGCCGCCAACAACCAACCACACGTCTATTCACACCACCATGCGTGATCTTCAAAGGATTTCTTCACCTCACTCGAGATATTTTGAAATGATAAATTTTGCAGTGATATTTTCAGCTTGGGATGTAGTTGGAAGCATCAAAGAGGATTTACAAATGCACCGCTTAATTCTTCATAAGTATAATAAGCGTGTTGCTACTTATTTTACAGGAGTTGATTAGTTTATAACGATATCCCAAGGGAGGAATAAAAAAATCAAACTCGTGATTAGCAACCTTCACAACTATATCATAAAAGTTTAAATATATAGGTAGGTTGATAAGAATTTCACTTAAATTGCAATGTCATTATTGAGCGGATTCGATAGTGCGGTATGGCCTAAGGGATAGGGATTTTTTTTATTTTTATTTTTTAAATTACATGTGAAGAAATTTGTTGACTTTAGAAGCTTATTCTACAACACAACATAATGTATAATGATGCCTGTTTTATAATACAAGATTATATTTTGTGTAATGATGTCTGTATTTATCAAAATTGAAATTTTTAAAAAAATTTAAAAAAATTAGATATATAAAACATTTAAATAATATTGAGTCATAAAAAAAATTTACGCATAAAAAATTAAATCCCTCCCAATTTATGTTTAATCTTATTTCAAATAAATCTAAACTCATTTAAATTTTAGTAAGTTACGAATCTCTAAAAGTGGTGTCTCCGAAATCTATCGAACACTCTGGAGTATGAGTATGAGTTACGGGGCATTCTTTCCAACGTACAGGTGTCAGATGTAAGGTCCGGCTGAGATGTCAGCAGATCCGGGCTCATCACTTCTAAGGTTTTATAGAAATATTTTTGGAAAAATCGCATCAGAAAAATTTTGTCTACGATTTCGAACCAACGAGTGTGTAAGACGTTGGTCCGAACAACGTCAGTAGCCTCTGACATAATTTTCTTGTAAACATTCTGAGTTTGGCAGGAGTTAACTTTTTCTAAATGCCTCGCTTCCTGTTTCTGTGCAGAACTACTCGGGGTTTCTGTGTAGCTCCTCAAATTCTGAGGTATAGAAGTACCGTTTTTTTTCTGCACTCATATGTCATTTAATAGCTTCAGTTTCTTAAAAACCCTAGCTAATAGTTCGGTAATTCCCTCGGTTGCAAGTAAGGTTGCTATTTCTTGGTCACGACCGTGTTGGTTAACGGTTTTTCGATTGCTATTATTCCAGGTGCCTCGATTAATGTATATATTTTTTTCGCCTCTGTTTTCTTTCAGAATCTTCGCTGGCAACCCTGTTTGAATAATAGGTTCTTTTTTGAGATAGAATGTAGGGTTTCTGAGCATTGTATATCAGTTATAAAAGTTTCAAGGGATCTTTGCTCATAACCTACCGACCCTGTTTTTATTTTTTATTATTTTAATCTGAATTCTGTAAATTTAAGACATCTGCTCCAAAAATTATAATGACGTTACAGTTTCCTTGATTGCCCGCTCGAGATGACTTAGTTCGGCCTTCAATGTGCTTATCACTCTTATGTGACATGGGAAACCTGTCTTATTTTCAAGGGCTAGTTCGGCCCCCCTCTTCCGGGCTGAACGTACTCATATCTCCATTCTGAGTATTTTTTTTAATTTGATTTTCTTTTAATATAATAAATATATTAAAGTTTACAGAGTCAAATGTCTATTTAATATACCGTTGTGTGCTCTGGGCCAATTACTTTTTAAGTACAGTTCTTTTTGGTCTGTAGTGTGACATGGTTATGCATTTAATTTTTAAATACAGTTCTTCTTGGTCTGTAGTGTGACATGTTTATGCATGATAACATCTGGCAGTTCATTCCCATGCTAGTTCGATGCTTGCTTTGACTTTTCTTACAGAGTTAAAAGAGCATTTTCTTTCAGGTTGACCATAGGCTACCTGTCTGCTTACTTTTGTGATAGTGTTGCATCTCTCATTGTATCTGTACCTGTGTTCCGCTTATAAATCGGAACAATCACGCCCATCACAAACTAACTGTCTGCCTTTGTTTTTTAAAATCCGTTACACAGGGAAGTAACGCCTAGAAAGGCTGAAAATTAATCTCAGAAATCTGGGGTGAAGAATGATACCACACAAAAAATGACAATCCTTCTTTGGAAGAAGAAGACGAGATAACCATAATGCAGGCACTTCTGGAATATCGAAAAAAAGATATCTTCTTTCTGCATTATAGTTATCTCATCTTTTTTCTTTCAAACGGATCTCTACGACCGACAATACCCAACGAATTTCAGGAATTGCAAGAACACAATACAAAAAACCTGTGATAAGTCTAGATTGACAGGGTTTGCTTCATCTCTACAACGTATGTCAAAAGAATTATGGGTATAGATTTACTGACCATGCTGCATACCCACAAGCAAGGACAACAAAAAAATAGAGCAGAGTTGTTCAATCTCTGCTAGTTTATAGTATTTGGATACTTATATCTATTGAAAGTTTAGAGATCCTTGAAACATCATTGAAATGCATTTTTAATGAACACGAATTGTCATTTGCAATGTCAAGGTTTTTTGGTAGCCTTAAAATTGAAATACATTTTTAATGAACACGAATTATCATCTTCAATGTCGGGTTTTTTTGGTAGCCTTGTCACGAATGTCAGTTGTTTTTGTGGTTCACATTAACAGAGTAGTGTGTTATGGCATGTATTCATATATTTGGTCAATTATCAATTATGTTGACTCGATATATATTCAAAATATTGTATTTTGGAATATATATATAAAATGATCTGATGAATCTGAAGAGAATGGATTTTTGTTTATGAATATTTTTTTGAGGTGCATTTGGTATTCAATTAGAAAAAATGGGAGATTGTTTATTGAAATTGAAATATAATATTAATTTATATTGTTTTTATATAAAATTAACATTGATAAATTTAATTTAAAAGTTCTTATATATTATATTAATGATGGACAATTTTGTTTGTTTTTTCAATCTTAGTGATTATAATTACAAGTATTAGAGAATGGATGGTAAAATTGGGAGATTGTTTATAAAAAGTTTGGTATGGTTTTATATTATTTTATTTTTATCTAATATTAATAATTTCTATTTATCTAATATTAATAATTTCTATTGGTTTACATTAACCTTATTTCCATAATGTAATGATTATTTTAATCATTTTTTATTAATGATAAATAGATTTTATTTATTATATATTTAATAATAATGTTTTTAATTAGTAAATATATATAATTAAGTGAACAATTATTTATATTGATACACTATTTTTATTAATAAATGGTTTTTATAATGGTTTTTGATTTTCCAAAATTAATAAAATAACATGTTTATTTAAAAAACATGTAATTTTGAATGAAAGTTGAATGAAAGTTGATTTGGGATTTAGAATATGTTTATTTAAAAAACATGTAATTTTGAATGAAAGTTGATTTGGGTTTAGATGTAATAGAAATATCTAAAGAATTAGATGGCAGTTCATAAATTATTTATGAGAAATTAAGTTTATAATTTACTTTCATGAGTGGGGAGATTAATCATCTCTATTGAAATATGGTTTCAGGTTATAAAAATGAGAAATTAAGTTAATAATTTACTTCTCAAATTTATGAGAAATTAAGTTTATAATTTACTTTCATGAGTGGGGGAGATAGATGTCAGTTCATAAATTATTTATGAGAAATTAAGTTTATAATTTACTTTCATGAGTGGGGAGATTAATCATCTCTATTGAAATATGGTTTCAGGTTATAAAAATGAGAAATTAAGTTTATAATTTACTTTCATGAGTGGGGGAGATTAATCATCTCTATTGAAATATGGTTTCAGGTTATAAAAATGAGAAATTAAGTTAATAATTTACTTCTCAAATTTATGAGAAATTAAGTTTATAATTTACTTTCATGAGTGGGGGAGATTAATCATCTCTATTGAAATATGGTTTCAGGTTATAAAAATGAGAAATTAAGTTAATAATTTACTTCTCGGAGTGTGGGAGGTTAATCATCTCTATTGAAATATGATTTCAGATTATAAAAAAATGAGAAATTAAGTTCATAATTTACTTCTCGGAGTGTGGGAGATTAATCATCTACTGAAATATGGTTTCAGTGCATAAAAATATTTAATTGAAAAGTAACAATTTTATTTGTTTTTATTTCTTGACATGATTGGTGTGCTTTTTCGTAACATTGTTGTGATTATGCTTGGATTCAATAGTGATTTCTTTGCACATTATTATGTCTTCGCATAAAAATATTTAATTGAAAAATTGAAAAGTAACAATTTTATTTGTTTTTATTTCTTGACATGATTGGTGTGCTTTTACTTAACATTGTTGTGATTATGCTTGGATTTAATAGTGATTTCCTTGCACATGATTATGTCTTCGCATAAAAATATTTAATTGAAAAATTGAAAAGTAACAATTTTATTTGTTTTTATTTCTTGACATGATTGGTGTGCTTTTCTTAACATTGTTGTGATTATGCTTGGATTTAATAGTGATTTCCTTGCACATGATTATGTCTTCACTTGATTCTTTGCACATGATTATGTCTTCACTTGATTCTTTTTGTTGTTAGTCCCCTTGCTTATTATTCACTTGATTCTTTTTATTCTTTTTGTTGTTAGTCCACTTGCTTATTATTCACTTGATTCTTTTTATTCTTAGTCCCCTTGCTTAAGAAGAGGTGTTAGCCCCCTTGTTTATTTTTTCTTCACTTTTTTTTGTTGTTAATTATGTTGTCACTTTTTTTTTTGTTGTTAGCCCCCTTGCTTATTATGTATGTACTTTCTTTTTTTTTTTTTGTTAGCCCCTTTGCTTATTATGTATGTACTTTCTTTTTGTTGTTAGCCCTTTTGCTTATGAAGAGGTGTATTGTGCTCTTTTCCTTATTATGTATATACTTTCTTCTCTTCATTAGCCCTCTTGCTTATGAAGAGGTGTATTGTGCTCTTTTCCTTGTAATACAACTTTGTTAGTCTTCTATTGATATTCCTATTGGTGTCCTATTTGGATGTACAACAATACACTAAATGTTTTCTACCAACATGACCTCCATTTTGATCTTTTACAACTCAACTATATCTGTTGAATTTCTCTATTTCTATTTTTCCATTGGTTGTCATCTAATTTCACCACAAGAATTGATCTCGAAGATGTACCACTGTAACAAGGTATACCACAAGCCTGAGAAAAACCACTTAGCTATAAAGGCGTTCTATTGAAGCCAAAATGTCCCTTGTACCAATGTTAGGTTTTAACCCTATATGGAAATTAGTTACAAACTAATTAAAAAAATAGAAAATATACAATGTCAAGAACAAAAAATATTTTTTCCTAAAACCAAAAACTTGGAAAGCCAAATTGACTTTTATTATCTTCCTTTCAATGTTACAATACATTATATACATTTTGAAGCATTCATAAACCCCTAATCTTGAGAAAACCAAATTGACCTTTATTATCTTCCTTTCAATGTTACAATACATTATATACATTTTGAAGCATTCATAAACCCTTGATCTTGTAACCATGGATTAGAACATCACTATATCATATTTATAAAATATCATGTGCAAAACCATCATCCATAAATCCTTGTGCAAACCCACGGTTGGGTATGCATCACCATGAGTGTATCCAAACAACCACAAGTGTGTATTCCCAAAAAGGCTTTGACTAGAACCCTGTGTAGAGGGGCGGTAGCCTTGCTATAACACCCTTGTTGCACCCAGCACAACGTAACAACTTGTGGGGCTAGTCATGCAACGAATATAACGCATGTCGGACATAAGTATTCCTTTCCTCTTACTAACTCTTCTATAGACTAATTTTCCTATAAAAATAGTAAAACATACTTCCTTCTACGTGTGGGGTTAGTCGTGCAAGGAATATAACACATATCGAACATAAGTTTTCCTTTTGTCTTACTAGCTCTTCTATAGACTAATTTTCCCATAAAATAGTAAAACATACTTCCTTCTATGTATGGGGCTAGTCATGCTAGGAATACAAAACATACAGAACATAAGTATTCGTTTCTTCTTACCAACTCTTCTATAGTCTAATTTTCCCATAAAAATAGTAAAACATACTCTGTTATATAAAAAATCACTTTTTTCTTATCATTGAAATTGTTTATTTTCCTTTCTATTTGTTAATAATGGATATTTCATCCTTGATGACCTTGTACTGGTTAGCTCTTTGCGTGAATATTTCATCTCGCATTCGCATATACAAGTAGGAACTTTTAAACACCACTCGACATACGTCTAGGGGAACTACATCAAGTTCTACTGCGTCACTGAAATCAACATTGGTAGCAAATCTAATTTTGCATTAATTTTATAACTTTAACTATAAATATTTATATACCCATCCCAATGTATATGGGCTTGGATGATTACGAAGTTGAAATCACAATTTCATGACCAACTCTATTGCAGTGAGATTTTCTTGCGGTCTTGAGTTAAATATAGCATCAATCTTTGTCTTCTCAACCTACATCTTTATGTGAAGGAGTTTGGTCTTTCTCTCTTTAGGAAGTTCTACTAGGTCCCAAGTTTTGTTTTTCTTGAAGGTGTCCACCTCTTTTTTCATTGTCATCTTTCACTACTTGTATATAATGTTTTCGTTGATGACAACTAGTGTTATTGATGTGAAAAGGGAATTATAAAGGAGAAACAATGTCATTCATGAATCAAAGGAAGTAATATGATAGCTCGTTCCCCATCACGTTGGTAAAATTTATGATACCCAAATGAATTTATAGATAATATGGTTGGATAAACCTCTTTGAGAACTTTCCAACGATGTATCACAGTTGGAAAAAATCCTTTGGATGAGAAGGTATGATTGTTTTAAGTTAGTAGCTGAAATTAGAACCAAAAACACCTAATTTACTTGTAAAAAAAAACCATTAAGATTAGTAGTATTTACATTAAAAAGTAAATTCATATTTTTATTAAGAAAATTTAGATGATTATAAATTCAAAATTAAATGGTTAAACTATAAGTGCATAAGTAATACTATAATATTCATTCTTTGTTCAACTTGGAATAGGAAATCCTCTCATAGAGGTTTCAGCGGTATAGCTTGTTATTTAAAAAATAATATTTCTTCCCACATTTAGCTTCATAAGATATAGCTTGTTATGTAAACAATAATATTTCTTCTCACATTTAACTTCATAAGATATAGCTTGTTATGTAAAAAATAATATTTCTTCTCACATTTAGCTTCATAAGATCGCACCCTGCCCCCCACAATCGGTACGTGGATCAAAATTTCTGGCTCTAAAACCAATAGGATTTTTTTCATTTATTTTATTTTATTTTGTTTTGCCCCTATCAACTCTACCTCCTATAATAAAAGCAGTCTGGATAAGAATTTCCCCTTCAATACTTGAGAACATGATATCAATAGACTAAAGAATGAAGGTAATTTCTTTTTTCTTGGGTATTTCAATGCTAGAACCGCTACTAACCAGGGTACTCTCCTAATTAAGAACTCTAACCCTAACCTCCTTCGACTCGATGAGGATTGTGACTTAGCTAATAAATTGAAAAGAAATTCTGAAGATACAATTGAAAACCTTTCTAGTATCGAGCTTAGCAAGCCTTTTAGTGCCCAAGACTTTATAATTTGTAATGGAATTAGTAAGTGGACAACTTTTGCCCACATGACTTGTATCCATGGGCTGGGCAGTAGTGATGTGGATTATGCAATATTTGACATCTATGTTCTCAACGATATAATTTTTTATCTCCGAAATGACCCCGAGCTTGATTCTGACCATAAACCTTTATCCTTAACCTTAAATCTTGACATACACACCAACCACATGCAAAATAATTGTGAGAGTCAAAGCCACATTCATTTTCACAAAAGTCAAATGAATCTCTTTTTATAGGATTTAAATAGGGATTTAGGTTTATTAATGTATAATCATAAGATTAATCATATTTGCTAAAATTTTACTACAACCCTTTACACTACCATTAAGAAATTCTCTACTAAAGTGTCGTATAAAAAGAATAATATAACTTTCAAATTTTGGTGTTGTAAAAATTATATGAAAGCGATTGTGCAAAGCTCTTTTCGAAAGGAATAAAATGTTTTATATTAATAAGAGGCAAGAGTGTCTTCTTCACCTTTCTAGAGCCGATCCTAGAAAGTTTTGGAAGAATATATTTTTTCATAAAACAAAATAAAATAATTTGACCCCCTCAAAGAACTGAGATATTTATCTCAAGAATCTTTATGACTACTCGAACACCATGGGAAACATCTTAAACACTCTTATAGAGGAGGATAGATGTTCTTTGGAAGAGGTGGAGTTCGAGATTAAGAAACTCATTAATGGGAAAGCTAGGGATATTGAAGGCTACCAACATCCACATTTCAAAAAGGGGAGGTCTATCCTCATCCCTCGCATTCACAAACTTCTCAATTTGATGGTAAAACACGACTTACCTAAGCCTTTGACACAAAGCCTTACTGTGCTTATTTTTAAAGGTGGGGATAAAAGCTCTCACACTAAGTATAGGAATATTATGACTAACAACATTTTAGCCGAGTTATATGGGCTCATTTTGGAAAAGAAGATTAGCCTATGGCTTGAAAACCATGGTAAAAGATCTGAAAGGCAAGTTGGGTTTAGGAGTCATCACTCAACTATTGACCATCTTGTCATTCTTAGGATCATTTCCTAGGAATGTCACAATAGTAAAATTTATTTCTTTTGTTTCTTTGGTGACTTTAGAAAAGTTGTTGATGCAATCCTTGGGATAAGATAGGACAAAGACTTGACGAGATGATGATTACTCTTGAGTTGTTGTATTTCAACTATACAAGGGCATTGTTTTGAATCTTAAGACTGCTAAGGGATGGTCTGAAGAAATTAAATGCGATCTCGGAGTTAAGAAAAGGTGTCCCCTTTCCCTTACCCTTTTGGCTTTTACATCAAAAAGTTAGAAGTGTATTTGGAAGTTGCAAGATGTGGTCCCATGCTTGCTAGTATGGTGATCACTCTTCTTCTTTATGTTGACAATATTGTTCTTCTAACCATAGGCCATGTGATCTCGACATGCAGCTTAAAATCCTACATGATTTTTGCTATAATATGGGTATGACTGTTAATATAAAAAAGACTAAAGTCATGATAATTAAATCCAAAAAGAGTAACCATGATAATTTGATCTATGATAAGCTTCTCACAAATATTTAGGTATTGACATTCATCATCAACTCAACTGGAATTTTATTATTGAAAAAATGATTATTCGAGGTTGGAAAGTTTATTATGAGCTAGAAACAACTGTAAGTTGACTAATCATTGGGGTTGGAGTAAAAAAATGTTCCTCTTGTCATCTTTATTATTTTATTTGGTTGTAAGGTTTGGGGTTGCAGTATATATAGAGAATTGTGGAGGAAGATCAAACTGATCTAAAAGCAATTTATAATCTACATCCTCAAGATTAAAAGGAATACCCCCTATCATATCATCTTGATAGAAGCTAGCATCTCTCCCATTGATAAAATGATTATGTTTAGGTACTTCATGTATAAGAAGAAGCTTTACACCATGGAAGCCAAGAGGTTCCCAAAAATTGATTCTAATTGTAGTGAAAACTCTTACCTCTGGTTCAAGCAGCGACGACATAAGGATGCCCAATCTTGGCTAGACCATTGGGGGATATAAAATGAGATCATCTTGGAGGAAAAGGATAATATTAAAATACTATTACTTCCAAATTTAAGGATAAGTTGTGGGATGATAAGGAATTTGTTGGCTTGTTGGGGCCTGACCTGGGTTCAAAGGTGATTTCGTCAAACAAATCTTGGTACTACTAGCCCTTTCAGCAACAGCGCATGAAGCGCATACTGAGGTTTCACCCGAAGTAGTATGGGAGGGTGTTAGAATCAAGTTTCCGCACCTTTGGGATGTCTGATGGGTTTAAGTGGTCCGCGGTTTGAATTTACGTGCACGTCGCTACAAGCACTTACCCGTACCTTGCAGCCTGTAATGTTGTCTTCGTGCAACCCTACTTGGAGGTCGAACAATGCTATTACTCAAGTCCTTACTAGTAATTCTATCTTAGTTACTTAGTTTATTTGTAAGCTTTTAGTTATACTTAACAAGATTCACAATTCATACAAGTGCGCGCAGTAAATAAATAGTATGATTGTAATTCATATTCAACACATAATAACCCAAGATAGATACATGTAATTCAAATAAAACTTATTTTTATTATTCTATTTCTTTGGTTATAGACTCTATTCGGCCTTGCACACTCAGTGGCAAGGGTCTGTGCACTCTGCTGCAGACTTTATTAGGCCTTTGTGCACTCAGTTGCAGAGTCTCTTCCTACTACTACGACCCAAGACACACTTAGGCACTGCTCTGTGCTTTTATTTCATACTTCGCTCTTACTTCCTTTCTCCCTTTTACACGTGGAGCTATGCTCTATTTATACAATCCCATGGTCTGTAGAGCATGGGTAGGGCGACATTACATTCAAAACTTAAGGCGGACAACCCTATGAATCTAACATGCATTTCACGCCAGCAATTTGCGGAGCTTTACAACAATGTTAACTCAAAACTTGGGCTTTGAGCTTGAAAACATGTTGTGGAGCGATTCCATGCCCAACAGGCCCCCAACACAAACATTGTGACTTGCCTTCGAGTCACTCTGTTGGCGCGGAGTCCCTCCAATTGGTCTTGAATGGTACTGATGTCTGTAGCGCACTGAGTTGTTGCTCGCTGAACCTGCTGCATGCGTTCGTCTGAGACCTTTGTGTTTAGCATGTTGTCCTGTATCTGTGCATGCATCCCTTGAATGTGTGCAAGCTTCCCTTTAATATTCGTCGTGATTATGAAGGCCTCGTCAACCCATGGCTAAACGCGCGCTTTGAGAACTACTTCCGTATGGCGCATTGCATCCACTTGTTCCTTTAATGCCTTGGCTTGCTGCATCCTTGCAAGCTGCTAAGTGAGGACTACCATTTGCGTAGTCCCTTTGACGTTGTCATATTGCTGCTGGAGTTCACGCACCTTTGTCTCTAGGCGTTGGATGTTGGGGTCCTCCTGCAAAGTTGTGAGGACCTCAAGTGTTTGTTCCAACATGTTGGTACAGTCGCGCATTGCATCTCCCATTTCTTCCAACCTTGCTATGATAGAGCTAGTGCACTGTTCTCGGACTTCCGGGGGAGTGGAATTTTGCGTCTTTAGCCATAGCTCGACGATCTGAAGATTCAGCGCCAGAGAAACCTTTGTTGTCTCTTCTCTGGCCTCGCGAACTCCAGTTACCAAACTGTGGATCCACACTTCTACCAGTAGATCGACTGCGTTGGCCAGCTCCGAGACTCATCGGCAAGCGTCATCTATTTTATGCACCAATTGAGTGACACAGAGCTTAGCATCATCTTTTTTTTTTGTGTTTTCTCCTTCTCCAGTTCTGCCAGGTCTAGGATGCGTTATTCGAGAGGCCATGTCTTCAAGACAGTAAAAATCGCGTCGTCAATGGCTACAAACAGTTGTTTCGTCCACTGTTTTGTCGAATCCTTTCGCGCCCTGATATAGATGTTGCACATATTAACTTTGAAGTCTACAAAACTCTGCAGGCTATTGTGTACTGTAGGTGATAGACGCGGCTTGTGATTGATCCACATCCAGATGCTCGCCTCCATGAGGACCCAAAAAATTTTGGTGTTGTGAATTCGTTTTGCGTCTTTGGTGGCCCATAGCGAAGCATATTTCGCAGCCTCTGGTAACTCTCTGTCAATGTTGGGGAATAGACTGTCTTCCGATAGTTCTCTTGATACTAGCAATATGGATAATAGCAACCATGCATAGTGGAAGGTTTTACCCTACTCTTGGGCTTCGCGACAATTTGTCAAAAACTCATCGTGGAGGAATTCAGACTAGTTGAACTAGACCCCTTCAGTGAATTCCTCAGCCAACGCGACCATCGGCGCTGGTACCTCATCGTGGCGACACTTTTTCATAAGTTTGCTGGCCAGGAGTTGGGTCTCTACGTGCATCCCTTTGTCTTTGATGCTGGAGATGGTGTAGCCCCTCTTCTTCTTCTCCAACGTATATTTTGCCTTCATGGCTTCTGCAAGAGCCAAATCGCTACCTTTTCCGGCTAGAGTCGCGAGGTCTTTTTTTGTACAGGGGAGCTAAGAAATACGATGAATGAGGTATGCTATGATGGGAATAGGCTCCTCCAGCCATAGATATTCATCATGCACCAGACAGAGCAGCTCCCTGATGACGAAAATGGTGATGGGTGCGTGGTGGAAATGTGGTATCCATAGTAAGTGCAGCAACCCGGCCTTTTCCACACAGCGCAACCATTTTATTCCTCTAACGTTATCACTTACCCCTTGGTGTTCTATTTCATTAAGTTCTCGGTCTTTAGGTGTGGGAACTTCTCGCTGTCAGCGAGGTTCCAGTCTTCAAATTTCATGGTTGGTACGCAACCTAGGTGCGTGCTCTCAAATACAATGTCGTTGGGGAGGAGAGGGGTCTGGAGTGAGCTTTTCGTTTCGTCCAGGTTCTACGGCGCTTTGGTTATCTCTTTCCACGGAGGGACATATGTTGGCAATTTTGTTGTAGAGTGCAACAATTAGATATCCTCCTCCACTTCTTCTTATTTCGCTGTGGCGATTAGGGCTTGAAAGTCCTCTTCTTTCTCATCTGTTTCTATTGTGACTACTTTCCCCTTCTCTTCCATGGATAGTTTGCTATGCCGTGGATTCCTCGAGGACATGAGTACTGGACCCATTACCTGTTTATCCTTCTTGGGCCTCTGTGTTTGCGATGATTTGGGTTTTTTTGTTACTACCTCGGCGCCTTCTGGAACATCCTCCATCATTTGGGTCTGTGTGGCCTCGCTGGCAGTTACCTCTTCAATTCCCAACCCATCTTTAGTGGTCGTTATCATCTTTAGATTGTATTTTATCTCTTGCGAACTTGGGGGTTGAATGATCACTTGGCTCTCAATTCTCTGTGCTTTTCTCAAGCGCTCAATTCTCAAATAACTAAGTGTTGTTAACTGGTCAGCCCTTTGAGTTTTATAACACCTTTTGAATTCAAATTTGACCATGCCCCCCAATTTTGGGCCATTAATGCTTTCTTGGCGGCAGATTTCCCCAAATTTTGTCCATATCTCACGTCTTAAATGCTCATTGCTTGCTCCATTTGGCCTTAAATCAAACATCCCATCATGAATAGTGACACCAACAGTCACTTCCCAGTGAACCCGTGTGGCAGCGCAACCCTCCATGCGCGGTCATGAACTCTGTGACGTTTTGATTCTGTGGGCATTTCCACTATCGCACAGCTCTCAAGCAGAATATTTTATAGTCTTGTGCTCCTTTTCTCCTGCTTAGAATGCTAAGACTGTTCTTGCTACGGTTAGTCAGGTGGTCGCACCACCCGTTCGGGGCACCATCCCGTCCTTTATCATAGTTTGCAGAGAATTCACTTCTTTCATTGTGTTGATCGGCATCACGCACTCTGCTATTTGTAATGCGCAGCGCTGGTCACTATGTTTAATGATATGCAGTCTAAGCCAAGGCAACAAACTAACCAATTCATGACGATAATTTTCCAATTTGTCAGTATGATTGTACACACCTTGCCTTACCATTCTTGGTTTTTCAATAGGAAATGCTTCCTTTATTTCGTCTTCCAGTTTTTTGACCTCTGCGTCCATTAAAGCGCTTTTCTCCCTTAGTCGTACCCAGTCTTTTTCAAGTTTGCGAAGTCTAAAGTTTCCCCATCAGATTTCTTTTTTAAGTGCTATATGTTTTTTCTCGTAGTTGTGTGATTTTTTCGTTCTGGTCTGTGCGGACTGTCATATCTACAGGTGTTGTTATGCATAGTCTTGGCTTCGCATGATCCATAGGGACTTCAGCGCCCGCTTCATACTTCAGCGTTGGAAGTGTTTGCACGGTCAGAGTTTTGCACATGGTCCTATAAGCCCATCCAACTGCTAGTACGCGCAGGTTCCAGTTGGTGCATCTCACATGGTGGACCCTGTTTAATACTTTGCACACCTTGTCAAAGGCTTCCTCGTGTATGATTTTTGGCTTGTTAGGTCTTTATCATATTTCATTGTTTGTGCATTTGTTTTCTTGCTTTTGCTTGTTCCCGTTTCCTATCGTGAGACAGGTGTGTGTTCGTACATGTTGCGTACCATACGCCTATACCCGTCTGGAAAGGTGAGAGTGCAGGCTGTTTCGTTCATCATTCCTGGCTTCCCCCTGCATTTGAGGCTTCCCAAATCATAAGCGCATCCTCTTTATGCATTCGTGCCAGTCCTCGAAACTCTGCTGGTGCGTACCCCACCACCTTGCGGGCGTAGCGCGTAATGCCCATTTCAGAGCATTGAATTGTTGCTGTTATGGCACTTCGCTTTCAAATTCATTCAAGAATTCATTTACCGTTGTCAACCCCTCCTACGTTGGCAAATCCCTTGCCTCTGTTGTCCCGTAGCGCAGTAATCTTATCATTATGTTGCAGTTGAGCGTGGTTACTTTGTGTTACTGGTTTTGCCATTGTTTTGTTTCCTCATCCGAATTTGATGTGTAGGAGATTTCGCGCTCCTACGAAATCTTGCAATCTGCTATAGGATTCACCCAATTTTGTTCCTGAGTGGTTATCTTGTAGATACAGTCTAGCTCGTCATCGCTTTCGTCGTTGCACACCGGCGCTGTGTAGTACGATCTTTCTGCAGGGTCTAAAGGTCCTACTACGTGCAATGACTTTTTCTCAAAAATCATTTTGCGCTTTTTTATATTTATCACTCTGTTCATATCAGTGGCTCAATTTATTCCCAATAGCGCAGGATAGGGATTGCTATCATCGACAATCTCTATCACTTCGAAATTTGCAAGTGCGTCCGCACCTTCAATGTCTACTATTATTCCATACAATCTTCCCAGCGGTAGGATCTTCTGCTAGTTTGCCACTTGTAATTGAATAGGTGACCATTGCAATTCGGGCCTACCCATGCACTCCCATGTTTGCTTTGGCAATGCATTTGCATCCGATCCTAGATCCAGAATTACTTGATCCATTTCATATTCCTTGATTTGTGTAATCAATCTCATTTCCCTTCTTGTTCGCGATGTGTGCTTTCCGAGCTTCTGAATTACGAGCGGTTCTCCCGACCTAGCGCACCTAGAATAAGCTTCTGCAGTCCCTTCACAACCTTGTTGTTGTGCAACAACTTCATACATCTCTCAAGAAAAGTAGTGATCATTGGAGGATCTATTTCCGGCTCTAGTTGATCCTTACTACTCAAAGTGGGGGCCTCCATGAAGCTCTTCTTAGCTTCCATGAATGTTTCGTTCGCGCGACCCAAATCAAATTCAGGTTCCTTTGTAGGAGCTTTGCGAACACCCACACTTTATTTAGGTGGTTTTCTTTTGTCATTTTCTATCGTGATACCGCTTCGAAGCACGATGTTTACATTCGAGTCCTCTTCGCATGGTTCAGACCTCATCATTTGTAAATTCTGAGACGGGGGAGGTTGGAATATCCCTTTATCGCGTAGCTTCGCTATCAGTGTAGGGCAGTCATCCGTCTCATGATCAAACTGAGTACAATATAAATATGATACTCTCGTTGGATTTTTACAATTGTGGACATAATGCCCTCGCCCTTTGCAATTGTAACAAATCGGTGGTCCGCGACCCATTCTTGGTCCCATTTCACCTCGACCCTCCTCTGCGCCCCTGAAATCCAGCGCGCGCCATCCCTACATTTGGATTGAGGGCTCGCGTTTCGGTTTGCACTTTGTAGGTAGGAGTTTGATCAATCATCAGTTCATAACTTCTACAGGTATGCTCGTCATGGCCTACTGACGTGCAGAAATTACATAACAATTGCTAGGACGTCTGCATATACTTCTGTAATAGGAGATAGTTATTTGTAGTGTGCTTTCCTTCTATCTGAAAAATCGCGCACCATATTGCAGGTGCCGCGTTCGGTCCTTCTTGTGCCTACGCTCTTAATGGCATCGGTCCTCTTACCGCTAAGTATTTCACTTAGACTGGACAATGGTCTTTGTCATGCCCTTGGCCTTTGCATTTTATGCACCATACCTTCTCGCATGCCTCTAGTCGAGTTATCCTGTCTTATTTCAAACTCCGCATTTCTAAACACAAATTTTGCAGTTGCGTGTGGATTTGTTGGACTCCCAAGCTAGGATCTTGTATTGGGGTCTCGTGTAGTCTCATTGCAATCTTCAAAGCTTCGGTCTAGGTGGATAGCTTTTGTTGCAATAGCGCCATCCTTAAATGCGGTGTTAGTGACGCTGCAAACAATGCGGTGTTGTCCATCTGTCAAGGTCATGTTGGTTTCGCGAATCATACTCTTCAGTCTCTGATCCAGATCCCATGGGGTCTCACGTAGAAGCATTGCGACTTCCTTAAACCTGATAATCGATTGTGTCTCCGACTTTGGCCTGCTAAATTTCCTGTTGAGCACAGCCTGCATATTTGCGATCCCTGCATGTGAATGGTCATTAGAATGCTTAATGTACCATGTTAGTGCATGATTCTGTAACATGCTTACTAGTGTTTCATTCTTTATAGTCATTCGCGACTCCCTGTGTTTTTCATACGGCTTTTACCACGAATCAAAATTGGTCTAAATCTCCGTTCCCTACCCGTTTGAATACTGACAATTTTATCATGCTTGCCATATTGAACTGTGGTGGTGGTGGAGGTGGTGTGGGTGGAGATGGGGGTGATGATGGTGAAATAGGTGGCAGTGTAGGTGGGGGTCTTATGCGCGGAATTCACTGCCTTTTCAAACTAATCGCGATCATTGGAGAGACTTTCGTGAGTTCTTTTTCACTTTTCTGCTGAGGTGAAATCAAGGGGCTAGTCTCTCTGTGCTGCCTTCGTTTCTATAGATCCTTCCACTTCGCGTAGTCCAAAACATCAATTTATTCACATAACCTGCTTTTCACGTAATAAAATTTTAATCAAAGTGTTTAATGATTTAACGTCCCTACCTCGCGGTCCTTTGAGGAAGCATCGTTCTGCCTTGTTGTAACTGATTGTCATGTCTACCACGAACTCTGTGACAAATCCTCTTATAATTTGATTGAGCCAGTGGTCCACAGTGCGTGCGAGTTTATCTTCCGACGCTTCTAATCTGTGCACTAATTCTAGAGTCCACACAATTGGTTTGTTGAGCCTACACCTTCTTTGACCGTCTGCTAACTTCGCAATCCACTCATACAATTCAGAGGGGAAAGATGCAAAGAAAATTTCGTGGATTTCCGTATATAAGTAGTGCTCTAACCACTGTTCTTTTGATAATCGTGGATCCCTGTTTTCCTGCGCCACGGACTCGTGAATCTCTCTGTCCAACCACTTTTCAATTTCTTTTTTCGTCAGATTCTAGTGACACGACATTAGACATCACTTACGCAGATCCTGGTCTCGACAACAGAACCATTTGTTGACTTGTTGGGCCTAACCCAGGTTCATAGTTGATTTAGCCAAAAAATTCGGGTATTATTGGTCCTTTCGACAACAGTCTGTGGAGTGCAGATTGAGGTCTCACATGAAGTAGTGTGGGAGAGTGGTAGAACCAGGTTTTCGCACCCTAGGGATGTCTGATGGGTTCAAATGGTTCGCAGTTCGACTTTGCGCGCACGTTGCTACGTACACTTACCCGTACCTCGCAGCTTGTAATGTTGTATTCGCGCAGTCCTACTCGCGGGCTGAACAATGCCATTACTTACTTACCTTATTTGTATGCTTTTAGTTATACTTAACAAGATTCACAATTCATACAAGTGCGTGCAGTAAATAAACAGTATGATTGTAATTCATATTCAACAGATAATAACTCAAGATAGATACACGTAATTCAAATAAAATTTCTCTTTATTATTCTCTTCCTTTGGATATAGACTATTCCGCCCTACACACCTAGTTGTAGGGGTCTAAGCACTCAGCTGCAGACTCTACTAGGCCTTTGCGCACTCAGCTGCAGACTCTACTAGGCCTTTGTGCACTCAGCTGCAGAGCTTCATCAAAGTGTTTAATGATTTAATGTCTCTACCTCGCGGTCCTTTGAGGAAGCATCGTTCTGCCTTGTTGTAACTTATTGTCATGTCTACCGCAAACTCTGTGACAAATCCTTTTATAATTTGATTGAGCCAGTGGTCCACAGTGTGTGCAAGTTTATCTTCCGATGCTTATAATCTGTGCACTAATTCTAGAGTCCACACAATTGGTTTGTCGAGCCTACACCTTCCTTGACTGTCTGCTAACTTCGCAATCCACTCATACAATTCAGAGGGGAAAGACGCAAAAAAATTTCGTGGATTTCCGTATATAAGTAGTGCTCTAACCACTGTTCTTTTGATACTCGCAGATTCCTGTTTTCCTGCGCCACGAACTCGTGAATCTCTCTGTCCAACCACTTTTCAATTTCTTTTTTCGTCAGATTCTAGTGACACAACATTAGACATCACTTACGCAGATCTTGGTCTCGACAACGGAACCATTTGTTGACTTGTTGGGCCTGACCCAGGTTCATAGGTGATTTAGCCAAAAAATTCGGCTATTATTGGTCCTTTCGGCAACAGTCTGTGGAGTGCAGATTGAGGTTTCACATGAAGTAGTGTGGGAGAATGCTAGAACCAAGTTTCCACACCCTAGGGTGGTCTGATGGGTTCAAGTGGTTCGCAGTTCGACTTTACGCGCACGTTGCTACGTACACTTACTTGTACCTCGCAGCTTGTAATGTTGTATTCGCGCAGTCCTACTCGCGGGCTGAACAATGCCATTAATTACTTACCTTATTTGTATGCTTTTAGTTATACTTAACAAGATTCACAATTCATACAAGTGCGCACAATAAATAAACAGTGTGATTGTAATTCATATTCAACAGATAATAACTCAAGACAGATACACGTAATTCAAATAAAACTTCTCTTTAGTATTCTCTTCCTTTGGATATAGACTATTCCGCCCTACGCACCTAGTTGCAGGGGTCTAAGAACTCAGTGGCAGAGTCTACTAGGCCTTTGCGCACTCAGCTGCAGAGCTTCTTACTGCCACTACGACTCAAGATACTTGCGCATTGCTCTGTGCTTCTATTTCATACTTCGCTCTTACTTCCTTTATCCTTTTTACACTTGGAGCTATGATCTATTTATACAATCTCATGGTCTGCGGACTATGGGTAGGTCGACATTACATTCAAAACTTAGGTCGACATTATATTCAAAACTTAAGGCGGATAGCCTTATCACTCTAACATACATTTTGCGTCCGTAATTCGCGGAACTTTACAACAATATTAACTCAAAACTTGGTCTTTGAACCCAAAAACATGCTGTGGGGGGATTTCATGGGTAGGTTGATATTACATTCAAAACTTAAGGCGGACAATTCTATCATTCTAACATACATTTCCCCTCACATTTTGCGGAACTTTACAACAATATTAACTCAAAATTTGGGCTTTGAATTCCAAAACATGCTGTGGGGGGATTCTATGCCCAATAGAGTTAGAGGGAAAAATGATGATAACATATTATAAGGAGATGATCAACCCCAATCTTACTAACCATAATTATCTCTTTCTTGACTTGTACTAAGAAGAAAATGAACATTGCAAAGAAAAAAACTTATTCACATGCACTTTGAAGTGAAATTAGACATTGGTCTATTCCCAAAATAGTGAAACACCTTGGGATGAAAGAATTTGTCACCTTTGCAATATTAAAAGGGTTGAAGATGAAAAACAATTTCTCTTGGATTGCCTCACTCTTATTCACATTATTTCAAATTTCCAAAACATCTACCAAACTACCGACTTTCTTGACTTGTTAAGTTAGCAAAACCATACTGATTTAGGAACATTTCTTTCTCTTCTTTTTAGCATAGAAATAAAATATTAAAGAGTGTCAATTAATCTTTACTTGCTTAAATTCCATAAACCACATTAGTATTAATAGAAATTAATCATCATCATAATTAAAAAAATAAATTAAAATCAATATTATTATTACACAATATTTTGTTTAAAATATTATTAATAAAACATATTTTTTTATATTATAATTTGTTTTTTAAAATTATAATAATAAAATTTTATGAAAATGTAATTTCACTTAAATATTTTCATATCATCCACTGCATCTTGACAATATATGTATATTTTGACCATGTTTTTCAGTTCATCGTTAAAACTATCCTGCTATTCAACGGTCGGAATTTTGTTAACTTTATGAATGTTGTTGGCTTTACGAGCCGCAACGCCTTTTGTATATATATTTGTACAAACGTCTACTCCCATCCTACTACAACAATTATTACTGACTACCTACCCTTTCCATTGGCATGCATCTCTTCCCTGCCTCCCACCGAACAACCAACCACACGTCTATTCACACGTTAATGCGTTTTAATATTATATTATTTTGATGACTCTTGGAGTTTTAAAAGGATTTCCTCACCTCACTCGAGGTATTTTGAAATGATAAATCTTGCAGTGATATTTTCAGCTTGGGATGTAGATCGAAGCAACAAAGAGGATTTACAAATGCACCTCTTAATTATTTACAAGTATAATAAGCGTGTTGCTACTTATTTTACGGGAGTCATATGTACATGAATTAGAATGAAACTATTTAGAGTATTTTTCTTTGTAAATTTAGTGGATGCTAAATCAAGATAAATCGCTGGCTCTGATAATTCCTTATATCAAGGGAATAAAAAAAATCAAACTCATGGTTAGCTACGGTGTAACTATATTATAAAATTTTAAATATATAGGTTGGTTAATAAGATATACAGTTACGAATCTCTAAAGTTTTGTGTCAGCGAAATCTATAGAACACTCTCGAAGTATGAGTTTTCGGGCACTCTTTCAACGTAGAGGTGTCAGATGTAAGGACCAGCTGAGATGTCAGCAGATCCAGGTTCATCACTCCCTAGGGTTTTCAATCAACGGTTCACATGTAAGGAGTTCCTTTTACCCTCGTTCTTGCTGCGTTGTGCCGAGTCCATTTGCGTCGCTGCTCCTCCTGGAAAGAAGCTCTGCAACCTCGCCCCTCGTCTCTGATTCAATTGCCATTACGACTGCAATCTTTACGCTCCAGGAAAAGCCAGCGCATGGAGGCATGAGGCCCATCTGGAGAAGTTAGGGATTAACAATTGCAACTCACCTTTGATTGCCTTTAAATTCCCTTTATTTTTTTCGGTACGGGTGATTACAAACGGTAAGTTCCATTGTGGGTTTGCTCTACACGGTATTATTTCCTCATCATTTCTATATTGGTGGTCCAAATAACTTCGAAGGCTCACGTAATATAATAGCCTCTGACAGAATTTTTTGTAAAAATTCCGAGTTTGGCAGGAGTTAACCTTTTCTAAATGCGTCGCTTCCTATTTCTGTTCAGAACTCCAAGGGGTGTCTGTGTAGCGCCTCGAATTTTCAGGAATGGAAGTACCGTTTTTTTTTTCTGCTCTCGTATCTCATTTAATAGATACAGTTTCTTAAAAAGCCTAGGTAATAGTTTGGTAATTCCTTAGATTGCAGGTAAGATTGCTATTCCGTCGTCACGACCGTGTTGGTTAACAGTTTTTCGACTGCTATTATTCCAGGTGCTTCGATTATTAATTTTTTTCTTTCCGCCTATGTTGTCTTTCAGAGTCTTCGCTTGAAACCCTGCTTGAATAATAAGTTCGTTCCTAGATAGAATCTAGGGTTTCAGATCATTGGATATCCGCTATAAATATTTCAAGGGATCTTTGCTCACAACTTACCTACCCTAAGTCCTGAGGATTTGGTTCAATGTTTCTGTGGGGACCCACAGGTCTTGTTCAAACTGTTCAGTTATAATTTCTTCAGTTGAAAAAACCCCACCGAACCTGATTAATTTTTTTAATCTCTGAATTTTGTAAATTTAAGACTTGTGCTCCAAAAATGGTAATGGCGTTACAGTTTCCTTGATTGCCCGCTCGATATGTTTATGTATAACTTACTCGAAATATGGTATGAATCGACAGATATTTCCAGTGTTTTCTAGTTTCGATCTTCGGCCTTCATTGTCCTTATCACTGTTAAGTGACATGGGGAACCTGGCCTACACTGTTATGTGACATGGGAAACCTCTCTTATTGGCAAAGGTTAGTTCGGCCCTCTTCCGGCCTGAACGTACTTTACATCTTCATTCTGGGTATTTCATTTTTTATTTTTATTTATTATTTGATTTTATCTTTTATTTATTGTCTTTCCTTTTTGTTAATTTATATGTTAAATTTACAGAGTGAAATGTGTATTTAATATACAGTTCTTGGTCTGTAGTGTGACATGGTTGTGCATAGTAAGATCTGGCCGTTCCTTCTTCTAAAAATATATTAGTTCGATGCTTGCTTTGACTGTTCTTACAGAGTTAAAAGAGTATTTAATATAATACTATAAAGAGTATTTAATATAATAGTGTGTCTGTAGTCTATTTAATATACGGTTCTTGGTCTGTAGTGTGACATGGTTATGCATAGTAAGGTCTGGCCGTTCCGTCTTCTAAAGATATATGCTTTGACTGTTCTTACAGAGTTAAAGAGCATTTTCTTTTGAACTATCGGTTAACGGTTTTTTGTTTTGTTTTGTTTTAAAATTATTCTATGTAAATTATTCTGTTATTAATTTTGAAGGTTCAGGATGGCTTGTCCCAGGGCATGATTTGAAAAGGGACACTAGCAATTAGGCCCTCTACACAGGGAACCCTACCCTTAAAGGTCAGTGTAGCGACCAAACTGTCCATAGGCTACCTGCCTGCTTACTTTACCTTTACCTTTGTGATATTGTTGCATCTCTCACTGTATCTGTTCCTACCTTTGTGATATTGTTACATCTCTCACGAAAGTAATGTCTAGAAAGGTTGTGCTTCCGACACTCCCAACACAAACCAGACAGATAAGAAATCTCAGAAATCCGGGGCGAAGAACGATACCGCACAAAAGAAAGACAATCCTTGTTTGGAATAGGAAGATGAAATAACCATAATGCAGGCTCTTCTGGACTGTATAAAAGAATGCTATCTTCTTGTCTGAATTATTGTGATTTCATCTTTTTTATTCCAAACGGGATGTCTACGACCGACAATACACAACCAATTGCAGGATGCAAGAACACAATACAAAGAAGCTGAGAGAGTTCTAGATTGACACGGTTTGCTACATCTCTACAACTAATTTCAAAAAGATTATGGGTAATAGATTTACAGAGCATGCTGCAAACCCATAAGCAAAGAATAAAAAAATAGAGCAGAGATGCTCAGTCTCGTCATTTTCATTTCTGTTTAATTTGTTTTGTTTTGTCTTTATTTTATGTTTACCGACTTGTTAAATGTTTGAATTATATTTATCAATCAATGAGTAACATTTTGAAAAGACATTGATTCCATCTTTTGTACAGCGTGTTCTGGGGGCATTTGCAAAGGTTGTGACAAGGCAATCTCTCCTCCAGGATCATTTTTAAGCCTTTGCTGCTTGTTTGTTGGGAGAGGGTGTTCTTGGTGCATATTAAGAATGGAGCTGCAAAGGTTGTTACAGCGCAATCTCTCCTCCAGGATCATTTAAGCCTTTGCTGTTTGTTTGTTGGGAGAGGGTATTCTTGGTGCATATTAACAATGAAGCTGCAACACGAAGCTAATTTATTTTCATAAATCAAAGAGTATGGACTGATGATTTTGTTCATTATAGTTGTATTAAAATTTGGCTAATACATTGTTAGTACTTATATTTTAGCTTATAGTTGTATTACAATTGGCTAATACATTGTTAGCACATATATTTTGGCTTGATTGTTGTGGAAGGTGCCCCACCATAATGTAAGGTCACTCTTTCTTTAGGAATATAAGCACATCGATGAATCAATGTTGTGCCGTATTTTCAAAATGGGGGTTACTCTTTCTAATCAGAATAGTGGATCTGTGTGCATTTACACTATTATGATTATGAAGAAAATAGAATCAAATTTTGCGCTTAAAGAAAGAAATAAAATTAGCACATATGCTTCTATTGGGAAAGCATTTATGCCTTGGAGCTGTAGATTACTTATGTCAAATTACACATTTGTAATTTACCTCGCAATATGCTCGGCAAGCGTTGTATATCTCTCCAGTTTGCAACATTGTAGATTACATATGTCGAATATGATTTGAGAAATGCATGGAGCTTCGTTAGTGTAAATAAAACCCGAGCTTAGACAGGTTTCAGTACATTATACGTGATTACTTGGCCTGAATCAAACCTGAGCTTAGACCCATTTCAATACTTCATACGTGGTTAGACAGGTTTCAATAATTCAAACATGGGCTTATGAGCGAATTTGACATATGCAATTATAAATCTTGGTTATTCCAGGAGATGGATACATGAGTTATTCCATAAGGAAAATCTTACTTGCTAATTGTCTGTGTCACAATAAACTTAGTGAATCATATCTAACATTGGAGAATTCGATATTTGAACACAATTTAATGGAATCTGTCATTACTGAACATGCGCTACAACAAAGCCAAAGTGCATATCCATAAGAACGACTGCAAATAAATAAAACTTCACATGTTTAAAATTTCTTTCTATTTCGTGTGGCCTTTGGATTCATTTTCTCAATTCTAGCAAATTTGTCATCATTGGACATGCACCTACAACAAAGCCAAAGTGCATATCTATAATAACTACTGCAAATAAATAACACTTCCGAGTGTTTAAAATTTCTTCCCGTTTCGTGTGGCCTTTGATTTCAAAATATTTCGGCACCCGTCTGAATATAAAACTCAAGCTTATTCAAATTTTCAACTTTTGAATCACTGATTTTCCGTCATTACAATCACCGACCAACTTTTATCTTTTGTGCTTTCGCTATTTCATCTTCAATATTTGATGGAGTGTCAGCTTTTATTGAAGATGTTACACATGGATTGTAATAGAGAGGAAATTACATCATTTACAATGCAAATATTTAAGTCATAGACTGAATGCAATTATGAATTAATCCTTCAAAACTTAATTAGCAACTTCTACAAGTATAATATTACGTTACCAACTTTTATTACAATCATATTTGAATAACAGATAGCAGAAAACATAAAATAGATTGTGCGTCAACAATTCCTAACATATTTTAGAAAGTTAGTCACTTTAGTTAGATAATCACTTTACTCTTCATACATAGAACTACCAAACCACGAGACAAAATGATATTCAATTTCTTTGGGACTGGAGATATATATAATATTCGGTACAAGAAGCAAGGCCTGTGGGGATATATATAATATTCGGTACAGGAAGCAAGGCCTGTTGGGATATATATAATATTCGGTACAAGAAGCAAGGCCTGTTGGGGTCCGTTGTAGGTAACCTAACAATAGAAACTGCAACGTCACTATCTCCCCAGTTTACCTACAAGTTTGACTTGTTATGCTTTATACAATCCTTAAACGAAGCCCATTCGGTTGCATGATACGACTACAGGTTAAGGGGGAAAAGCACACACTCTTTTCTACCACAAAAATGGTTAGAAGTCGGAAATGACTGAAGGCTTGTAGCCCTGCCCAGTGTCAGTCTTCTATCTACCAATTATCTAACCCATTATTGTTGCATATTTTTATTGTTACATCTATTTATCATAGAACAATGAACATTGCACCTAAACTTGTAAATGACCTTAAGGCCTATAGCCCTGCCTAGTGTCTATCTTCTAGATACCGATTATTGTAACCCATTATTGTTGCATATTTTTATTGTTACATCTATTTATCATAGAACAATGAACATTGCACCTAAACTTGTAAATGACCTTAAGGCCTATAGTCCTGCCTAGTGTCTATCTTCTAGATACCGATTATTGTTGTTGCATTTTTTCATTGTTACATCTATTTATCATAAAACAATGAAAATTGTACTTAAACTTGTAACAATAAGCGATTTATGATAAAAATTAAAGCTATCCCTCTAGCCATTGACAACTTGATAATAATTTTTTTGAGACTCCAACCCCTCAAATTTTAATTTATTGGCACATTTGTAAGACTATCAACTCCACAAAAACACACTTTGGAGAAAAAACAATAGAACTATGGCAGGAATTATAAAAAAGAATTAAAAAGAGTGAAGCCTTTGTATACCTTTTCTGTGGCAGTGACGCGACTCTCGTAAGTTTTTTTTTGCAAGATTACAACCTCCGTTTAGCGTTTCTTTTCTTTGGCATCTTGTGATCAACTTTTCAATTATTTCTTTGTATACGCTGTCGAGTCAGCTATTGCATGTTACAAGCTATTGTCTCTTCTGTTGCAGTGTGGTGCTAGGAAAAATACCTGTTGCAATGTGCTATAGGAAAAATAGTTGCAGCGAGCGAGGGGGTGAAGTGAGGGTGTTTTATCAATATTTTACTCACTTCACATTTCCAATTTCGTATTTTGATTTGTGCACGCAATTATTGTAAAGTAAATAAGTATATGTAAGCGACTGTTTCCAATTTCGTATTTTGATTTGTGCACGCTACTATTGTAAAGTAAATAAGCATATGTAAGCGAATATCCAAATAACTAATATGATCAATTTTAATCAATGCATCTTTATTTGATCAATTTTAATCAATGCATCTTTATTTTATTATTTACATCTTTATTTTATTATTTATCAATTAAATACTAACCATGAACAATTAAATAATTAAATAGTAACAATGAACAGTAAGAAGTAGGAATATCGTTAGTCACACAAGAATCCTACGAACACAAATGAACAAGAAGATTTTTAGGTGGAAACAAAATGTGGGTGAAAACCACTGTTAATGTCATTTCTGTTCTCTTCTTTTATTAAAAGATTTTTTTTACAATCTTGTACTAGTATAGACAGTGTGCAAACACCCACTTGTAGAAGGTATAACCTTTTCACGTTTTCCAACACCTATCAAGGTAGCTCCAACCTAATTACTTTGTTTACCAACTACTATCGAAAAGGTCGACCACTTTTAATAATATTTCATTCTGGATTCACTTTTATTTATAAGGCCAAACCAAATAATTTTGACACAATCAAATCACCCAATCACTGAATAAGGCCAAACCAAGTAATTTTGACACAATTAAATCACCCAATCACTGAACTCGCTGAATCATCAAATCAATCACTAAAACTTAATCAATCAATGCAAACTAGATCAAACCAATCCATATTAGATCAAATCAGTGCAAAACCATTCATAAGTATACCTTACCATGTTACTGTTTTGAATTATACTCGCTTATATACACGCTTTATCTTAAGAATACCTATGTACAAATTTCAAATTACTAATCCCTGAATCTGGGTTACTTCAACACTGAATCTTATACTCAATCCATCATAGATTACCGTATAGTAGTATCATCAACCATCAAGAATTCATTCCATAACCAAATCAATCTAACTAGTGTTGTGAAACAAAGATTATTATGATTGAGACATCATAGACAGACAAAAACAAACATAACAAAACTGATCAAATGTCATCAACAGGCTATACTGCAAAATCTTAGCATGTGTATGCGAATTTTACAAAGCACATCCACTTATGTACATGCTTACTATTCTTAACATGCGTGAAGATTTTGAATTTTCGCAAAATATATACGTCACTACTTAGAAGCATATACACATGTACGCGAATTCTCAAAGGAAAATCAACATGCAGACCTAAAATCACTGAGTCGTATCTTCTCTGCAACCACAATATTTGTCAAACCCAAATCTCGACTTACACACAATTACAGTCACACATCATTATACCATCATCATAGATCTATCAAATTAGAAATAAATTAACCAATATGTATTTATTTTAGATCTATCATATCTGATCCATCTCCAAGTTCCCTGGTGCACATTTGTTTAAGACCAAAATCATTCATAAACAATTTAGAACTTGCACATCTTAGCACTTTGATCTCCATTTCTTTAGACAATACCTTGGTTAGATCTCCATCCCTTTATATAGTATTTTCTTTAGCCAATACCTTGGTTATGTTGTAAGCGTTTTTTGACTAACATTATAATGTTATTTTCCGACTCGAAAATTCATGAACAGAAAAATATCTTTTTAGCAAATTTAACTATTTATCTACGGCATCTGCGTCTATTTGACCCTCGAATATGGGGATTTCAAAATTAACTTGTACCTTAAAAGGTGCGACGTTTCGAGAGTCATCGCTAGAAGTCGATGCATCACCTTTTGGTAGCCACTGAAGGCTCTGTGCAAAGCTATCCATCTTCGCGTTCTTTTGTCGCTTGAGGCTTCTTTGAGCAAGATTTTGATAGGGCCTTCTTCCCCTTCGTCTTTTTTCTCATTTACCATGGGAGGCCGTCGGGATTTGTGACGCTGGTCTTGCAAAAGTTCTACTAGTTCAAGCCCTAACTCCTTATATCCTGACCTCATTGGGGATATGCAAAGAAAAACAGAGAAAAAACAGACTGTTCTGATACCACTGATCCGGATTTAAATAGAAACATAACAAATTACAGAGATAACCATAAACACAGATATGCAGCGGAAATAATACTTCATTTCATTAAATGTAAAACACTGAAATATGCTTGCAAACAGTGACGGAAAAAAATAAGCTAGGGCAATGGTAGCTTATCTCTGAGAAGAAATGTGGCGACTACATGTCTCTAAACTGTGTTACAATGAGGCTCAAAGCCCTATTTATTGTTGAGAAACAATGTAAAAACCTTCACATCTCGAAATCTAATCCTAGAAGATGAAACACCAAATTGTGGGAATCGTTTGGGTAAATTGGTACATCAATTTCCTGGGGTCGTAACTTTGGCATACGATCTCCATTTGACGCGTATAATAGCTTGTTAGAAAGATATCCTAAAAAAACGTCGTTTAGGGCCTCAAAACGGCGCCGGAAGTTTAGAACCCAAAAAACAGCTAAAAATAGTAAACTGTGCTACATTTTAGGAAACTAAAAAAAACTAAAAGAGACAGTTGTGCGGGTCCAAATGAAATAGGTGGGTGGCCACAAACATCCACTTGGATCAATCATTGAGAAAATGATTATTGTGGGTTGGAAAGTGTATTATGATCTAAAAAACAATTATAAGTTGATTGATCATTGGGTTTGGAATAAAAAATGTTCCTCTTTGAGATTCTTGTCACCCCTATTATTTTATATGGTTGAGGTTTGAGGTTGCAGTATATATAAAGAATTGTAGAGGAAGACTAAAAGTAATTTATAACCTAGAACTTTAAAATTAAAGGGAATAACCCCTATCTTATCCTTGTGTTTGAAGCTAACATCTCTCCCATTGACAACATGGCTATGTTTAGGTACTTGATGTATAAAATTAAGCTTTACAATATGGGAGTCAAGAGGTTCTCAAAAATTGCTTTTAACTTTAGCTAAAAATCCTTACTTCTCGCTCAAGTGGGAACGACATAAGGATGCCCAATTTTGGTTAGACCATTGGGGGATAAAAACGAGATCATCTTGGAGGAGAAAGATAATATTAAAATACTATTGCTTTCAAATTTAAAGATAAGTTGTGGGATGATAAGGAGCTAGAGGGGAAAATGATGATAACATATTATAAGGAGGTGATCAACCACAATCTTGCTAACTGTAATTATCCTTTTCTTGCCCAGTACTAAGAAGAAAATGAACATTGCGAATATAAGAACTCATGCACATGCACTCCCAAAACAGTGAAACCCCTTGGGATGAAAGAATTTGTCACCTTTACAATATTAAGAGGGTAGAAACACTTTTTGTTGGATTGCTTTCAAATTTCGAAAACATTTACCAAACTACCAACCTTCTTGACTTGTTAAGTTAGGAAAACTATAATAATCCGGGGACATTTTTTTGACATAGAAATAAAATATCAAAAAGTTTCAATTAATCTCTACTTACTTAAAGTCCATAAACCACACTAGTATCAATAAAAATTAATCATCATCAGAATTAAAATAAAATAAAATAAATATTACTAAAAAATATTTTGATTGAAATATTATTAATAAAAAAATATTTATTTATATTATAATTTATTTTTTAAAATTATAATAATAAAATTTTATGAAAATGTAATTTAACTTAAATATTTTCATATCATCCACTACGTCATGACAATATATGTATATTTTGCCCTAGGTTTTTCCATTCATCATTAAAACCATCTTGCTCTTCTGGCTAGCTGCATAATGAAAAGTGAATTTTGTTAACTTTATGAATCTTGTTGGCTTTATGTGCCGGAGGTCATTTTGTATAAATATTTGTATAAACGTCCGTACTACCTGCTACTTACCTGCTACTTCCATTCTAGTACAACAATTACTTGCGACTAGGGGTTAAATTTGACGCCCGCGTGTTTGTATTTAGCTTTTTTATCTGTAAAATATGTTTTAATTTCAAATCTCCACGTCATGTGTAACTTGCCATTAATTTTTAAAAACGTCATATTGACGGGCATGTTTAAAAATTAAAAGTTTTACATTTTTTTATTATTATAAATTATATATATATATATATATATATATATATATATTTAACATTACAAGTTACGTTATATTATTTTTATACCGTATAATCTTCGGCAACTTGCAAGTTTAGCATTTACGGACAAAGGACAGTGACCGCGGCACAGGGCTGGGCATAAGAAGTTTCAAAGAGGACCCACTTCGGCCTCACTGTAAATGCTAGGCATTTTCTTTGCAGTTGCCTTGGCATTTGCAGTCATGCTATGGACATTCGTACAACTATATTTAAGGAGAGCAAGGCTTTATTTACCCCTTTCAGAATATAATTCGAGGCAGAGAGACCCACAAAGCAATTCATCAAAATGATAGGCGCGCTGGCTTCAATAGGCGTAAACATTGCCAGTGATCTGATAGGAAGGTTGTTGATGCAAATAAAAGACACAAGCATTGCAGCGCACAAGGTGTTGTTTGCAAAGAGGAGTTTCAGACAGTTTTCAAGCCATTTAAACAAAATAGAGCCCATTCTATTAGAGCTGTGGCAGAGAAACATTCATGGGTCTTCAAACTCTCTAAGAGTTCTACTGGAAAACCTGCAAACACAGCTGAACAATGCCTCCAAGCTCATAAACACATATACTTCAGGGAGCTGGATGTATTTTGTTTCTGAAGTGCAGGGTTCTACGAGATGAAATGAAGGAAATCACTCAAGGAATAGAACGGTCTTTGAATGCTCTCAGGATTGTTACTCTGGACGTTTCACTGGAGATCAAGGAGAAAACAGTTGCTTTGTGTGAGACCATGAGGAACGCGGAGTTCCAAGGGGAGGTTGGAAGCGAGTCCCTTGCAAGTGAGATTGAGAGAGAAATGAAAGAGATGCACAGTGACAACCAACAAGTGTTGCAGTTAATTGTACAGGTGGCCAACGCCATGGGTGTGCCCACAGATCAGTGCTTTCTACAGTCTGAGATTGAAGTTGTAAGAAATAAGAAGGAAGACCTCGAGAATGAGAAACAGAGGGCCGAGGCTTACATGCTTGATCAAATACAGGAATTTCTAGGTAGGTCTGGTATTGTTTCTGCTCCATTCTCTTCTCTTGATTATCAGTTTGTTGCGCCTTCGCATTTCTGTTGCCCATTGGAGGACACAATAATGGAGGATCCAGTGAATTTGGAGCCGGGGATTACTTATAAAAGATATGCCATCGAAAAGTGGTTTGAGAGTGGCAACACTACATGCCCTATCAAGAAATGCGAGCTCACGACTAAGAATTTGACTCTTAACCGCAGTCTGAGGGAGCTCATACAGGAGTGGAAGGAGAACAATGCCAAATTCAGATTAGAAAATGTAGCAGAGACATTGGTCTCGCCTAGAGGAGGCGGTGACGAAAAGATAGAGGCAACCCTCGTAGAGCTCTGTAATTTATACCAGGAAAGGAGCTCCTTCAGTTAGATAATTGAAGAGAAAAATTTGATCCCCAGAGTATTAGCATTAACATCGTTTCAATTGGAGTCAATTCAACTCAAAGCAATGGAATGCTTATGTTATCTTGCAAGACAGGACAACAACAAGGTAAGAACTTTTCTTGTCCGTGCTAAAATTTCAGAACATTGTTAAGGCTGGTCCTGGGATTTAGCAGTGGGTTACGGTTTTCTATTGAAGTAAATCAGGTATACATAGGAGCAAGGCCCAATAAAAAACAGGAAACCCGGGCCATCAAGCTTGTCTTGGTTACTTATTCCCCATTGCCCATGATTTTTTATTTTGTGTCATCTCTAAATTGCTTATTTTATTTATAAAATCATTGGAATCAAAGCTTTTTCAACATATCGAAGACCATGCCATTTGGCCTTTCAACATTTTCTTTTCTTTGGGAAAAGAAATACCAAATTCTGTACCCCCATTTTCAAAAGATTCAATTTATAAAACATTAATGTCCAATGTGGCTTTTCCCACCACGACCAAATCTTCAACGGAATTGAAAATTTCATTTTCTTTGCTTTGGGAAAAGAAATACCAAATTCTCTCCCCCCATTTTCAAAAGATTCGATTTATAAAACAGTGATTTTCAATGTGGCTTTTCCCACCATGACCAAATCTTCAATGGAATTGAAAATTTCCGGCTTCTCTGGAGCACCTTTGAATTCAAAGGGTGGATTCAGACCAGTGCGACTCGTAATTAAGGAAAACAGAGGTCGATTTGGTCATCCTGAGATTTTGAAACTGATAGCCCCTGAGTCGCCCCCCACGAGGGACGCGTCCCATTCTTTATTCATATATTTCAGTTGGCATCCACCAGGCTTTTTTACTGAAGTAAAAATAATAATAATTCTATGACATTCTCTTGGGCTGCCCAGTGCCCGCCAAGTTACGAGACCTTACATGAACACAAATTATTGTATGGTGAAAAGTTTATTCCAGTGAGAGTTTGTAATGTGAAAAGTTTATTCCATTGAGAACCAACTGCCCCTTAATCAACAATGCACACCATTATATTTATTTATTTTTATAAATAAATGCACATCATTATATTGATTTATTTTTATAAATGTGACCAAACGTTTTATTAATATTCAAGATATGTTTTTGGTTTGAAAATTATTTCACAACTATTGTTCTTTTAATGGGATTAACATGGTAGTGACTCAAATGGAAAACATGGTATGTGTGAATGAATTATTTTTGTCAAATTTGTTGCAACAATATTAACATTCATTATTTTCATGTGAAAGTAATTAGAAATATATATTTTTTCACTTCATAATATTATTTTTTGTTGTTTCTATATATATTTCCCGTCTATTTTATCACTATTTTCATTTTAAACAAAAAAAACTCAGAACATTTGAACAATCTGGAAAATTTGCAGAAAAATTTGATTTGTGGGTCTCAAAACAAAGTGTAGCAATGAGACTTGAGCCGAATGGTACAACAAAGAATGGAAAATTTGAACAATTATGAGTACAATTTGAAATTAGATAAAACTTGTACAAATAAATTTTAAAAGTCATATGATAGGCAGTGTAAAAATAAAAACGTCATAAAAAATATTCCTTAATTTAACCCATGCCTGCGACAGACTCCCCACGAGTCACGACTACCTACCCTTTCCATTCGCATGTGTGTCTTTACCGCCCGCCGCCAACAACCAACCACACGTCTATTCACACCTTCATGCGTTTTAATATTATAATTTGATGACTCTTGGAGTCTTCAAAGGTTTTCTTCACGTCACTCGAGATATTTTGAAATGATAAATCTTGCAGTGATATTTTCAGGTGGGGATGTAGTTTGAAGCAACGAAGAGGATTTACAAATGCACCGCGTAATTATTGATAAGTATAATAAGCGTGTTGCTACTTATTTTACAGGAGTTAATTATTTTATAACGATATCCGAAGGGAATAAGAAAATCAAACTCGTGATTCGCAACCTTCACAACTATATTATAAAACTTTAAATATATAGGTAGGTTGATAAGAGTTTTACTTAAATTGCAATGTCATTATTGAGCGGATTCGATAGTGCGGTACATCATAAGATAAGGATGTGTTGTTTGTTGTATTTTTTGTTAAGCTTCATTAAGTTTTTCCTAACTGCTGCTTACAATTATGGAAGTGAATTGCAGTCATTTTTTTAATTTCTGGAAACCAACTACTGTGATTTCCTTAACTTACGGAAATCAACTGCGGTTAATTAATTTCTTGTTGGGATCTTCTGAAGTGGTTCATTACTTTATCTAGACATGATCTGTGGAACACCTGACACATAGCCAACAGAAGCTTGATGGAAGTTTGGCTATATATATTTTTGTTTGGTTCCAAACTTGCGTCTCAATCCCCTTCAATTTTACACTATCAAATTGAGAGAGCAGGGCTTGGAAGTGCCTTCAAATTTTCTGTAGTGATTTTTCTTGTCTCCATTACGTTTCACAGCTTGATGAACGAGAACGCTCTCTGCTTGGGCATTTATCTCTTCTCATAACAGTTCTGCGATTGTCCACACAGATGAGAGTTTTTTCTTGGTGAATTTTTTTGAGTGTTGGAGCACTGGAAAATTCATATCTGCACATCGTATGTTAAGAGTTGAGAAGTAGGAATCCAATCGGGGCCTAGCTGAGCAGATCCTTTATCTGTTGGGCGCAAGTACTTATTTATTGTTGTGGCCGAAAATCAAATAATACAGCCATAACTTGCTTTAGAGGTGTAGTAATAGTCTGGCTATTCAAAAGGTATTTGATGCTTATCAGGCTCAAAATTCTTTGCAAAATTCTGGGATTTGTGTCTAATTGTTTTTCATAGTGGACAACGTGAGAACGCGTTTCTTTTTTTGATTCGAGGTCGAATTGGGTTCCCTCGCTCCTAATATGAGACTTTGTCATTGCTTTTGGTCCAACCTTTAATTGTATATTTGTTTAAAAAAAAAGTTGTGAGCACAATTTGAAGGGCCAAGGGTTTCAATGTGTGCTGAACAATAATTTTTGTACAGTGTCTATACTTTTCAATAATTGGTCCTATTCAAAAGAAGTTCTGCAGATCTAAGGTTTTAATAAGCAAAGGTTGAAGGTGTGCCAGTGCTAAAAGGGGAGGGAGAAACAGAGACAAATTGTGAGCAAGCATCAATGGTTGGAGGTATTTTTCTTGGGCATTTAAGTTTTTGATTCTATGTTTCTTCCGCCTTATAAAATTGTTGTTTATGCTAACTTTTTTTTTTTTTATATGTGAATAAATATGTGAAGAAATTTGTTGATTCTAGAAGTTTATGTTACAACATAGTATAATATATAATAATGTTTGTTTTATAGCACAAAATCATATTTTGTGTAATAATGTTGTCATCATCAAAATTGAAATTTAAAAAAAAAAAAAACTAAAAAAATTAAATAAAATTAAATATATAAAACATTTAAATAATATTGAAACATAAAAAATTTACACATGAAAATTTAAATCCCTCTCAACTTATGTTTAATCCTTTTTCAAATAAATCTAAACTCATATTAAATCTATATTTAATATAGATTTATACTCGTATTAAATGTATATTTAAGATAGATTTATATTAGTAAGTTACGAATCTTTAAAAGTGGTGTCAACGAAATCTATCGAACACTCTGGACGTATGAGTTTTCGGGCATTCTTTTCAACGTACAGGTGTCAGATGTAAGGACCGGCTGAGATGTCAGCAGATCCGAGCTCATCACTTCCTAGGGTTTTCAATCAACGGTTCACATGTAAGACGTTGGTCCGAACAACGTCGAAGGCGCAGCTAATATAATCTCTGACATAATTTTCTTGTAAACACTCTGAGTTTGGCAGGAGTTAACCTTTTCTAAATGCCTCGCTTCCTATTTCTGTGCAGAACTGCTCGGGTTTTATGTACAAGAAAAGACAATACGAGATAACCATAATGCAGGCACTTGTGGAATATCTAAAAAATTATATCTTCTTTCTGCATTATAGTTATCTCATCCTTTTTTCTTTCAAACGGATCTCTACGACCCCAACGAATTTCAGGAATTGCAAGAACACAATACAAAAAGCCTGTGAAAGGTCTAGATTGACAGGTTTGCTTCATCTCTACAACGTATCTCAAAAGAATTATGGGTATAGATTTACAGACCATGCTGCATACCCACAAGCAAGGACAATAAAAAAAATAGAGCAGAGTTGCTCAATCTCTGCTAGTTCATAGTATTTAGATACTTATAGCTGTTGAAAATTTAAAGATCCTTGAAACATCATTGAAATACATTTGTAATGAACACGAATTGTCATTTGCAATGTCAAGGTTTTTTGGTAGCCTTAAAATTGAAATACATTTTTAATGAACACTAATTATCATCTGCAATGTCGGGGTTTTTTTAGCCTTATCACGAATGTCCGTTGTTTTTTTGGTTCACATTAACACGAGTAGTTTGTTATAATATTAATTTATATTGTTTTTATTTAAAATTAATAATTTTTAAATTGATAAATTTAATTTAAAAGTTTTTATATATTATATTAATGATGGACAATTTTGTTTGTTTTTTCAATCTTAGTGATTATATGATTACAAGTATTAGAGAATGGATGGTAAAATTGTAAAATTACGGAATTGTTTATAAAAAATTTAAATATGGTTTTATATTATTTTATTTTTATCTAATATTAATAATCTCTATTAGTTTAGATAAACATTATTTTCATAATGTAATGTTTTTAATCATTTTTTTATTAATGATAAATAGATTTTATTTATTATATATTTAATAATAATGTTTTTAATTAATAGATATATATAATTAAGTGAATAGTTATTTATATTGATACACTATTTTTATTAATAATGTAATGTTTTTAATCATTTCTATTTATTAATGACAAATAGATTTTATTTATTATATATTTAATAATACTGTTTTTAATTAATAGATATATATAATTAAGTGAATAGTTATTTATATTGATACACTATTTTTATTAATAAATGGTTTTTATTATGGTTTTTTATTTTCCAAAATTAATAAAAGAATGTTTATTTAGAATACATGTAATTTTAAATGAAAGTTGATTTGGGATGTAGATGTAATAGAAATATCTAAAGAATTAGATGTCAATTCATAAATTATTTATGAGAAATTAAGTTTATAATTTACTTTTAGGAGTGGGGGAGATTAATCATCTATTGAAATATGGTTTCAGATTATAAAAAATGAGAAATTAAGTTCATAATTTACTTCTATGAATGTGGGGGATTAATCATCTATTGAAATATGGTTTTTAGTAACAATTTTATTTGTTTTTACTTCTTCACATGCTTGGTGTGCTTTTTCTTAACATTGTTGTGATTATGCTTGGTTTTAATAGTGATTTCCTTGCACATGATTACATCTTGACTTGATTCTTTTTGTTGTTAGTCCCCTTGCTTATTATGTCTTCACTTGATTCTTTTTGTTTTTAGTCCCCTTGCTTATTATTCACTTGATTCTTTTTATTCTTAGCTCCTTTGCTTAAGAAGAGGTGTTAGCCTCCTTGTTTATTATGTCTTCACTTTTTTTTTTTTGTTAGCCCCCTTGCTTATTATGTATATATTTTCTTTTTGTTGTTAGCCCTCTTGCTTATGAAGAGGTGTATTGTGCTCTTTTCCTTCTAATACAACTTTGTCTAGTCTTCTATTGATATTCCTATTGGTGTCCTATTTGGATATACAACAATACACTAATCGTTTTCCACCAACATAACCTCCATTTTGATCTTTTACAACTCAACTATATCTGTTGAATTTCTCTATTTCTATTTTTCCACTGGTTGTCATCTAATTTCACCACAAGAATCGATCTCGAAGATATACTACTGTAATAAGGTATACCACAAGCCTGAGAAAAACCAGTTAGCTATAAAGGCGTTCCATTGAAGCCAAAACTTCCCTTGTACCAATGTTAGGTTTTAACCCTATATGGAAATTAGTTACGAACTAATTGAAAAAATAGAAAATATACAATGGCAAGAACAAAAAATATTTTCCTAAAACCCAAAATTGGGAAAACCAAATTGACTTTTATTATCTTCCTTTCAATGTTACAATACATTATATACATTTTGAAGCATTCATAAACCCCCAATCTTGTAACTGTGGATTAGGACATCATTGTATCATATCTATAAAATACCATGTGCAAAACCATCATCCATAAATCCTTGTGCAAACCCATGGTTGGGTATGCACCACCATCAGTGTATCCAAATAACCACGAGTGTGTATTCCCAAAAAGGCTTTGACTAGAACCCTATGTAAAGGGGCGGTAGACCTGCTATAACACCCCTGTTGCACCCAGCACAACGTAACAATGTGTGGGGCTAGTTGTGCAACGAATATAACACATATCGAACATAAGTATTCCTTTCCTCTTACTAACTCTTCTATAGACTATTTTTCCCATAAAAATAGTAAAACATACTTCCTTCTACGTTTGGGGTTAGTCGTGCAAGGAATATAACACATACTGAACATAAGTATTCCTTTCCTCTTACTAACTCTTCTATAGACTAATTTTCCCATAAAAATAGTAAAACATACTTCCTTCTACGTGTGGGGCTAGTCGTGCAAGGAATATAACACATACAGAACATAAGTATTCCTTTCTTCTTACCAACTCTTCTATAGTCTAATTTTCCCATAAAAATAGTAAAACATACTCCGTTCTATAAAAAATCACTTTTTGCTTATGAGTGAAATTGTTTACTTTCCTTTCTCTTTGTCAATAATGGATTTTTCATCCTTGATGACCCTGTACTGGTTAGCTCTTTGCATGAATATTTCATCTCGCATATACATGTAGGGACTTTTAAACACCATTCCACATACATCTAGGGGAACTACATCGAGTTCTACTTCATCACTGAAATCAACATTGGTAGCAAATCTAATTTTGCATTAATTTTATACCTTTAATTGTAAATATTTATATACCCATCCCAATGTACATGGGCTTGGATGATTACGAAGTTGTAATCACAATTTCATGACCAACTCTATTGCAGTGACATTTTCTTGCAATGTTGAGTTAAATATAACATCAATCTTTGTCTTCTCAATCTATCTCTTTATGTGGAGGAGTTTGGTCTCTCTCTTTAGGAAGTTCTACTAGGTCCCAAGTTTTGTTTTTCTTGAAGGCGTCCGCCTCTTTTTTCATTGTCATCTTTCATTTGTTGTATATAATGTTTTCATTGATGACAACCAGTGTCATTGATGTGAAAGGGGAATTATAAAGGAGAAACAATGTCATTCATGAATCAAAGGAAGTAATATGATAGCTCGTTCCCCATCATGTCCTTGTCAAATGAAGTCAAAGTGGTCTTAATTTTTTATTTATTATTATTATTATTTAATGATTAAATTTGTTTGGCTTGTTGGTAAACTTTATGATACCCAAATGAATTTATAGATAATATGGTTGGATAAACCTCTTTGAGACCTTTCCAACGATATATCACAGTTGGAAAAAATCCTTTTGGATGAGAAGGTATGATTGTTTTAAGTTGGTAGCTGAAATTAGAACCAAAAACACCAAATTTACTTGTAAAAAAAACCATTAAGATTAGTAGTATTTACATTAAAAAGTAAAATTCATATTTTTATTAAGAAAATTTAGATAATTATAAATTTAAAATTAAATGGTTAAACTATAAGTGCATAAGTAATACTATAATATTCATTCTTTGTTCAACTTGGAACAGGAAATCCTCTCATAGAGGTTTCAACGGTATAGCTTGTTATATAAAAAATAATATTTCTTCTCACATTTAGCTTCATAAGATCACACCCCGCCCCCCCACAATCGGTACGTAGATCAAAATTTCTGGCTCTAACACCAATAGGATTTTTTTTCATTTATTTTATTTTATTTTATTTTGCCCCTATCAACTCTACCTCCTATAAGAAAAGCAATTTGGATAAGAATATCCCCTTCAATACTTAAGAACATGATATCAATAGACTAAAGAATGAAGGTAATATCTTTTTGCTAGGGAACTTCAATGCTAGAACCGCTACTAACCAGGGTACTCTCCTAATTAAGAACTCTTTCCCTAACCTCTTTCGGCGCGATGAGGATTGTGACTTAGCTAATAAATTGAAAAGAAATTCTAAAGATACAACTGAAAACCTTTCTAGTATCGAGCTTATCAAGCTTTGTAGTTCCCAAGACCTGATAATTTGTAATGGAAATAGTAACTGGACAACTTCTGCCCATATGACTTGTAACCATGGGTTGGGGAGTAGTGATGTGGATTATGCAATATTTGACATCCATGTTCTAAACGATATTGTAAATTTTGATCTCCTAAATGACCCCGAGCTTGATTCTGACCATAGACCTTTATCCTTAACCTTAAATCTTGACATACACACCAACCACATGCAAAATAATTGTGAGAGTCAAAGCCACATTCATTTTCACAAAAGTCAAATGAATCTCTTTTTATAGGATTTAAATAGGGATTTAGGTTTATTAATGTATAATGATAAGATTAATCATATTTGCTAAAATTTTACTACAACCCTTTCCACTACCATCAAAAAATTATCTACTAAAGTGTTGTATAAAAAGAATAATAGAACTTTCAACTTTTGGCGTTGTAAAAATTATATGAAAGCGATTGTACAAAGCTCTTTTCAAAAGGAATAAAATGTTTTATATTAATAAGATGCAAGAGTGTCTTCTTCACCTTTCTAAAGCTGATCCTAGAAAGTTTTGGAAGAATATATTTTTTCACAAAACAAAATAAAATAATTTGATCCCCTCAAAGAACTGAGATATTTATCTTAAGAATCTTTATGACTACTCGAACACCATGGGAAACATCTTAAACACTCTTATAGAGGAGGACATATTTTCTTTGGAAGAGGTGGAGTTCGAGATTAAGAAACTCACTAATGGGAAAGCTAGGGATATTGAAGGCTACCAACATGCACATTTCAAAAAGGGGAGGTCTATCCTCATCCCTCGCATTTACAAACTTCTCAATTTGGTAGTAAAACACAACTTACCTAGGCCTTTGACACAAAGCCTTATTGTGCTTATTTTTAAAGGTGGGGATAAAAACTCTCCCACTAAGTATAGGAATATTATGATTAACAACATTTTAGGCGAGTTGTATGGGCTCATTTTGGAAAAGAAGATTAGCCTATGGCTTGAAAACCATGGTAAAAGATCTGAAGGGCAAGTTGGGTTTAGGAGACATCACTCAACTATTGACCATCTTGTCATTCTTAGGATCATTTCCTAGGAATGTCGCAATAGTAAAATTTATTTCTTTTGTTGTTTTGGTGACTTTAGAAAAGTTGTTGATGCAATTCCTTGGGATAAGCTAGGACAAAGACTCGACAAGATAATGATTCTTCTATTGTTGAGGGTTGTTGTATTTCGACTATACAAGGTCGTTTTCGTGAAGCTTAAGACCGCTAAGGGATGGTGTAAAGAAATTAAATGCGATCTCGGAGTTAAGAAAAGGTGTCCCCTTTCCCCTACCCTTTTAGCTTTTACATCGAAAAGTTAGAAGTGTATTTGGAAGTTGCAAGATGTGATGGCCCCATGCTTGCTAGTATGGTGATCACTCTTCTTCATGTTGACAATATTGTTCTTCTAACCATAGGCCATGTGATCTCGAAACGCAGCTTAAAATCCTGCATGATTTTTGCTATAATATGGGTATTGACTGTTAATATAAAAAAGACTAAAGTCATGATAATTAAATCCAAAAAGAGTAACCATGATAATTTGATCTATGATAACAATTACTTGGAGAAGGTTTCTTCTTACAAATATTTAGCTATTGACATTCATCATCAACTCAACTGGAATTTTATTATTGAAAAAATGATTATTGGAGGTTGGAAAGTTTATTATGAGCTAGAAACAATTGTAAGTTGACTAATCATTGGGGTTGGAGTAAAAAAATGTTCCTCTTGTCACCCCTATTATTTTATATGGTTGTGAGGTTTGGGGTTATAGTATATATAGAGAATTGTGGAGTAAGATCAAACCGATCTAAAAGAAATTTATAACCTACATCCTCAAGATTAAAGGGAATACCCCCTATCATATCATCTTGATAGAAGCTAGCATCTCTCCCATTAATAAAATGACTATGTTTAGGTACTTCATGTATAAGAAGAAGCTTTACACCATGGAAGCCAAGAGGTTCCCAAAAATTGATTCTAACTCTAGCCAAAACTCCTACCTCTGGCTCAAGCGAGGACGACATAAGAATGCCCAATCTTGGCTAGACTATTGGGGGATAAAAAATGAGATCATCTTGGAGGAGAAGGATAATATTAAAATACTATTACTTCCAAATTTAAGGATAAGTTGTGGGATGATAAGGAGTTTGTTGGCTTGTTGGGCCCTGACCTAGGTTCAGAGGTGATTTAGCCAAACAAATCCCGGTACTACTAGCTCTTTCAGCAACAGCCTGTGAAGTGCGTACTGAGGTTTCACCCAAAGTAGTATGGGAGGGTGTTAGAACCAGGTTTCCGCACCCTAGGGATGTCTGATGGGTTTTAAGTGGTCCGCAGTTCGACCTTACGCGCATGTCGCTACACGCACTTACCGTACCTTGCAGCCTGTAATGTTGTCTTCGCGCAACCCTACTCGAGGGCCGAACAATGCTATTACTCAAGTCCTTACTAGTAATCCTATCTTAGTTACTTAGCTTATTTGAATGCTTTTAGTTATACTTAACAATATTCATAATTCATACAAGTGCGCGCAGTAAATAAACAATATGATTGTAATTCATATTCAACAAATAATAACCTAAGACAAATACACGTAATTCAAATAAAACTGCTCTTTATTATTCTCTTTCTTTGGTTATAGACTCTATTCCGCCTTGCGCACTCAGCGGCAAGGGTTCGCGCACTCAGTTGCTGACTCTACTAGCCCTCTGTGCACTCAGTTGCAGAGACTTTTCCTACTACTACGACCTAAGACACACTTAGACACTGCTCTGTGCTTTTATTTCATACTTCGCTCTTACTTCCTTTCTCCCTTTTACACTTGGAGCTACGCTCTATTTATACAATCCCATGGTCCGCGGACCATGGGTAGGTTGACGTTACATTCAAAACTTAGGGCGGACAACCCTATGACTCTAACATACATATCGCGCCCGCAATTTGCGGAGCTTTACAACAATATTAACTCAAAAATTGGGCTTTGAGCTCCAAAACATGCTGTGGGGCGATTCCATGCCCAACAGGCCCCTAACAAAAACATCGTGACTCGCCCTCGAGTCACTCTGTCGGCTCTGTGATCTTGGCGTGGAGTCCCTCCAACTAGTCTCGAATGGTACTGATGTCGTTAGCGCATTGAGCTATTGCTTGCTGAATCTGTTGCATGTGTTCTTCTGAGACCTTTGTGTTTGGCGTGTTGCCTTGTATTTGCGCATGCATCCCGTGAATGTGTGCAAGCTTCCCTTCAATATTCGTCGTGATTATGAAGGCCTCGTCAACCCATGGCTGAACGCGCGCTTTGAGAACTGCTTCCTTATGGTGCGTTGCATCCACTTGCTCCTTTAATGCCTTGGCTTGCTGCATCCTTGTAAGCTACTGAGTGAGGACTATCGTCTGCGCAGTCCCTCTGACGTTGTTGTATTACTGTTGGAGTTCGCGCACCTTTGTCTCCAGGCATTGGATGTTGGGGTCCTCCTGCAAAGTTGTGAGGACCTCAAGTGTCTGTTCCAACATGTTGGTACAGTCGCGCATTGCATCTCCCATTTCTTCCAACCTTGCTATGATAGCGCTAGCGCACTGTTCTCGGACTTCTGGGGGAGTGGAAGGTTGCGCCTTCAGCCGCAACTCGGCGATTTGAAGATTCAAATCCAGCTGAACCTTTGTCGTCTCTTCTCTGGCCTTGCGGACTCAGTTACCAAACTGTGGATCCACACTTCTACCGGTAGATCTGCTACGTTGGCCAGCACTGAGACGCATCGGCAAGCTTCATCTACCGTATGCACCAACTATTGATTCTGTGACACCAATTCGTCTCGTTGCAAGCTGAGCTGTTCTATGTTTATTTTTTGCTCGCTAAAAACCTAAATCGCGCGGCTCTCCCTGGCCCACAGAGTTGTTGTTATCCCATCTTGTAACTGATACAACGTTTCTAGGGGAAGGGCAGCTAGATTAAGGCCAAGGCCTTTTATCATGTTAATCGACAACCGATCCATCGCATTGGACGACACTAAAGCTCCTTTTGGAAACACTATTGTATTTTCCATCCTTGCGCACAACATATGTTTTGCTGTTGAAGTTCTTGTTGCAATGTGTGTTGACAGGGTACCTCCTTGAGGGGGCCGCAATGTAATTCTTATAGCTGTGCCCTAAGGGCCCCTAACACAGTCTGATGCTCCTGCATAAAATCCTGAAGTGTTTCATTCGTGACATCGTGGACCGTCTTGTCGATGTCATGGAGATCACCTTTAGTTAAGGTGATCAGGTCCATGGCCAACTTCGAGGCCTTGACCTTATTCCTTGGGCCTGATCTTTTTGCGATGCGCGGACGCTTTAACTGTGTGGACATGGCCCTTGGGTCCGCGCTCCCTTCTGTTGTTTCTGTTTCCTCTGCCTCTTGCCTTGAGGACATTGCTTGGATTTCATCTGCCTGTGCTATTGCTGCTGCTTCTGCGAACTTCTTCTGCTCCGTGGATTTCTGTGCCACTTCTCGCAGTGCCCTTACCTCGGATGTTGCTTTTCCATTTCGTCTTTTCTCCGCCAAGTGAGTGACAGGTAGCTTAGCATCGTCCTTTTTTTTTGCGCTGTCACCTTCTCCAGTTCTGCCAGGTTTAGGATGTGCCATTTGAGAGGCCATGTCTTCAAGATAGTAAAAATCGCGTCGTCAGTGGCTACAAACAGTAGCTTCGTCCACTACTTCGTCAGATCTTTTCACGCACTGATATAGATGTTGCACATATCAACTTTGAAGTCTACAAACCACTACAGACTATTGTGCACCGTACGTGATAGGCGCAGCTTCCGATTGATCCACATCCAAATGCTCACCTCATGAGGACCCAGAAAATTTTGGTGTTGCGAATTCGTTTCACGTCCTTGCTGGCCCAGAGCGAAGCATACTTCGTGGCCTCTGGTAACTCTTTGTCAATGTTGGGGAATCGACTGTCCTCCGACAGTTCTCCCGCTACTGGAAATATGGATAATAGCAACCACACGTAGTGGAAGGTTTTACCCTAATCTTGGGCTTCGCGCAATTTGTCAAAAACGCCTCGCAGAGGAATTCAAACCAGTTGAACTAAACCCCTTCCGTGCATTGCTCACCCAAAGCGACCACCAGCGCTAGTACCTCATTGGCGCGACACTTTCTCATAATTTGGCTGGCCAGGAGTTGGGTCGCTACGTGCATCCCTTTGTCTTTGATGTTGGAGATGGTGTAGCCCCTCTTCTTCTTCTCCAACTTATATTTTACCTTCATGGCTTCTACAAGAGCCAAATCGCTACCTTTTCCCACTATAGTCGCGAGGTCCTTTTTCTTACAGGGGAGCCAAGAAATACGATGAATGAGGTATGCCGTGATGGGAATAGGCTCCTCTAGCCATAGATATCCATCATGCACCAGGCAGAGTAGCTGCCTGATGACGAAGATGGTGATGGGCGAATGGTGGAAATGTGGTATCCATAGTAAGTGTAACAACCCAGCCTTTTCCACATAGCGCAACCATTTTTGCGGCTCTAACGTTATGACCGCCCCCTTGGTGTTCTATTTCATTAAGTTCCCAGTCTCTAGGTGCGGGAACTTCTCGCTGTCAACAAGGTCCTGGTCTTCAAATTTTATGGTTGGTACGCAGCGTAGGTGCGTGCCCTCAAATACAATGCTGTTGGGGAGGAGAGGGGTCTGAAGTGAGATTTTCGTTTCGTCCAGGTTCTACGCCGCTTTGATTGTCTCTTTCCGCGGAGGGACATATGCTGGAAATTTTGTTGCAGGGCGCGACGGTTGGATATCCTCCACTTCTTCTTCTTCCGCTGTGGCGATTATGGCTTGAAAGTCCTCTTCTTTCTCATCTGTTTCTATTGTGACTACTTTCCCCTTCTCTTCCATGGATAGTTTGTTGTGCCGCGGATTCCTCGGGGACATGGGTAATGGACCCATTTCCTGTTTATCCTTCTTGGGCCTTGATGTTCGCGGTGATTTGGGGATTTTTGCTACTATCCCAGCGCCTTCTGGAACATCCTCCATCATTTGGGTTTGTGTGGCCTCGCCGGCGGTTACCTCTTCAATTCCCAACCCATTTTTAGTGGCCGTCATCGTCTCTAGATTGTATTCTCTCGTGAACTTAGGGGCTCAATGATCACTTGGCTCTCAATTATCTGTGCTTTTCTCAAACGCTCAATTCTCAAATAACCAAGTGTTGTTCACTGGCTAGCCCTTTGAGTTTTATAGCACCTTTCGAATTCGAATTTGACCGTTCCCCAATTTTGGGCCATTAATGCTTTCTTAGCGGCAGATTTCCCAAAATCTTGCCCATAAATCGCATCTTAAATGCCCGCCGCCTGCTCCATTTGGCCTTAAATCGAACATCCCATCATGAATAGTGACACCAACGGTCACTTCCCAGCGAACCCGTGTGGTAGCGCAACCATCCATGCGCGGTTGCGAACTCTGTGACGTTCTGATTCTATGCGCATTTCCACTATCGCGTAGCTCCTAGGCAGAATATTTTATAGTCTTGTGCTCCCTTTCAACTGCTTGGAGCACTAAGACTGTTCTCGCTACAGTTAGTCAGGTGGTCGCACCACCCGTGCGGGGCTCCATCCCGTCCTTTATCATAGTTCGCGGAGAATCCCCATCTTTCATTGTGGTGATCGACATCGTGCACTCTACTATTTGCAATGCGCTACCCTAGTCACTACGTTTAGCAATATGTAGTCCAAGCCAAGGCAACAGACTAACCAATTCACAACGATAATTTTCCAATTTGTCAGTATTACTGTACACACCTTGCCTTACCATTCCTGGTTTTTCGATGAGAAATGTTTCATTTATTTCGTCTTCCAGCTTTTTAACCTCTACATCCATTAAAATGCTTTTCTCCCTTAGCCATACCCGGTGTTTTTCAAGTTCGCGAAGTCTAAAGTTTCCTCGTCGGATTTCTTTTTTAAGTATTATATGTTTTGTTTTTCGTAGCTGTGTGATTTATTCGTTCTGGCCTGTGCGGACCGCCATATCTACGGGTGTTGTTATGCACAGACTTGGCTTCACATGCTCCACAGGGATTTCAGCGCCTGCTTCATACTTCAGCTTCGAAAGTGCTTGCACGGTCAGAGTTTTGCACATGGTCCTATAAGTCCATCCAACCGCTAGTACGGGCAGGTTCCAGTCAGTGCGTCTCACGTGGTGGACCCTGTTTAATACTTTGCACACCTTGTCAAAGGCTTCCTCGTGTATGATTTTTGGCGTGCTAGGTCTTCTCATACTTCGTCATTCGCACATTTGTCTTGCCTGATTTTGCTTGTTCCTGTTTCCTATCGTGAGAGAGGTGTGCGTTTGTGCAGGTTGCGTACCATATGCCTGTACCCATCTGGAAAGGTGAGATTGCAGGCTATTTCATTCATCATTCCTGGCTTCCACCCGCATCTGAGGCTTCCCAAATCGTAAGTGCATCCTCTTTATGCATTCGCGCCAGTCCTCGAAACTTCGCTGGTGCGTACCCCACGACCTTGCGAGCGTAGCGCGCAATGCCTGTTTTAGAGCATTGAATCGCTGTTGTTCTGGCACTTCGCTTTCAAATTCATTCAGGAATTCATCTACCGCTGTCAACCCATCATACATTGGCAAATCCCTTACCTCTGTTGTCACGCAGTGCAGTGATCTTATCATCTTGTTGCAGTTGAGCGTGGTTACTTCGTGTAACTGATTCTGCCATCGTTCTGTTTTCTCATCCGAATCTAATGTGTAGGAGCTTTTGCGCTCCCACGAAATCTTGCCATTCGCTATATGATTCACCCAATCTTGTTCTCGAGCGGTTATCTTGTAGATACAGTCTAGCTCGTCATCGCTTTCATCGTCGCGCACCGCCTCTATGTAGTGCGATCTTTCCGTAAGGTCTAAAGGTACTACTACGCGCAGTGAATTTTTTTCAAAAATCATTTTGCGCTTTTTTAGATTTATCACTCCATTCATATCAGTGGCTCAATCTATTCCCAGTAGCGCTGGATAGGGATTGCTGTCATTGACAATCTCTATCACTTCGAAATCTGCAAGTGCGGGCTTGCACCTTCGATGTCTACTGTTATTCCCTACAATCTTCCCATCGGTAGGATCTTCCGCTGGTTCGCCACTCGCAATTGAATAGGTGACCATTGCAACGCGCGCCTACCCATGCACTCCCATGTCTGCTTTGACAATACATTTGCATCCGATCCTAGATCCAGAATTACTTGATCCATTTCATACTCCTTGATTTGCGCAGTCAATCTCATTTCCCCCCTTGTTCGCGATGTGTGCTTTCTGAGCTTCAGGATTACGCGTTGTTCTCCCGACCCAGTGCACCTAGCGATAAGCTTCTGCAGTCCCTTGACAACCTTGCTGTCGTGCAACAACTTCATACATGTCTCAAGAAAAGTAGTGATCATTGGAGGATCCATTTCCGGCTTTAGTTGATCCTTACTACTTGAAGTGGGGGCCTCCGTGAAGCTCTTCTTAGCTTTCAGAATGTCTCGTTCGCGTGATTCAAATCAAATTCAGGTTCCTTTGTAGGAGCTTTGTGAACCCCCACACTTTATTTAGGTTGTTTTCCTTTGTCATTTCCTATCGTGATACCGATTCGGAGCACGATGTTGACATTCGAGTCCTCTTCGCGCGGTTTAGACCTCATCATTTGTAAATTTTGAGTCGGGGGAGGCTGGAGTATCCCTTTATCACGCAGCTTCGTTATCAGTGTAGGGCAGTCATCCGTCTCATGATCAAATTGAGTACAATATAAACATGATTCTCTCGTTGGATTTGTACAATCGTGGGCATAATGCCCTGGCCCTCCGCAATTGTAACAAATCAGCGGTCTGCGACCCATTCTTGGTCCCATTCCACCTCGACCTCCTCTACGCCCCTGAAATCCAGCGCGCGCCATCCCTACATTTGTATCGAGGGCTTGCGTTTCAGTCTGCACTCTGTAGGCAGGAGTCTGATCCATCATCAGTTCATAACTTCTACAGGTACACTCGTCATGGCCTATTGATGTGCAGAAATTATAGAACAATTGTTGGGACGTCTGCATATACTTTTGTAATATGAGACAGTTATTTGTAGCGCGATTTCCTTCTATCTGAAAAATCACGCACCATAATGCAGGCACCGCGCTTGGTCCTGCTTGTGCCTCTGGTCTTAATGGCATCGGTCCTCTTACTGCTAAGTACTTCGCCTAGACTGGACAATGGTCCTTGTCATGCCCCTGGCCTTTGCATTTTATGCACCATACCTTCTCGCACGCCTCTGGTCGAGTTGTACTGTCCTGTTTCAAACTCTGCATTTCTAGACACAAATTTTGCAGTTGCGTGTGGATTTGTTGGACTCCTAGGCCAGGATCTTGTATTGGGGTCTTGTGTAGTCTTATTGCAATCTCCAAAGCTTCGGTCTAGGTGGATAGCTTCTGCTGTGATAGCGCCGTCTTTAAATGCGGCGTTAATGACGCTACAAACAATGTGCGGTGTTGTCCATCTGTCAAGGTCATGTTGGCTTCGCGAATCATGCTCTTCAATCTCTAATCCAGATCCCATGGGGCCTCGCCTAGAAGCATCACAATTTTTTTAAACCCGATAATTGATTGTGTCTCCGACTTTGGCCTGCTAAATTCCCTGTTCAGCGCAGCCTACACATCTACAATCCCCGCATTTGGATGGTCATTAGAATGCTTAATGTACCATGTTAGTGCGCGATTCTGTAATGCGCTTACTAGTGTTGCCTTCTTTATATTGTCATTCACAACTCCTTGTGCTTCCCATATGGCGTTTACCACGAACCAAAATTGGTCCGAATCTCTATTCCCTACTCCTCTGAATACCGACAATTTTATCGTGCTTGCCATATTGAACTGTGGTGCTGGCAGAGGTGGTGTGGGTGGAGATGGGGGTGACGATGGTGAAACAGGTGGCAGTGTAGGTGGGGGTGGTATGCGCGGAATTCACTGCCTTTTCAAACTGATCATGCTCCTCGGAGAAACTTTCGTGAGTTCTTTCTCACTTTTCCACTGAGGTGAAATCAAGGGGCTATTTTCTCTGTGCTACCTTCGTTTCTATAGATCCTTCCACTTCGCATAGCCCCAAACATCAATTTATTCGCATAACCCACTTTTCAAACAATAACATTTTAATCAAAATGTTCAATGATTTAATGTACCTACCTCGCGGTCCTTTGAGGAAGCATCATTCCGCCTCGCTGTAGCTGACTGTCGTGTTTACCGTGAACTCTGTGACAAATCCTCCTATAATTCAATTGAGCCAGTGGTCCACAGTGCATGTGATCTTATCTTCCGACGCTTCTAGTATGCGCACTAATTCTAGAGTCCACACAATTGGTTTGTCGAGCCTACACCTTCTCTGACCATCTGGTAACTTCGCGATCCACTCATAAAACTCAGAGGGGAAGGATGCAAAGAAAATTTCGTGGATTTCCGTATATAAGTAGTGCTCTAACCACTATTTTTTTGATGTTCGCGGATTCCTGTTTTCCTGCACTGCGAACTCGTGAATCTCTCTGTCCAACCACTCTTCAATTTCTGTGTTCTTCAGATTCCAGTGACACAACATTAGACATCCCTTATGCAGATCCTGGTCCCGACAATGGAACCATTTGTTGGCTTGTTGGGTCTGACCTAGGTTCAGAGGTGATTTAGCTAAACAAATCCTAGTACTACTGGTCCTTTCGGCAACAGTCCGCGGAGCACGGATTGAGGTCTCACCCGAAGTAGTATGGGAGAGTGCTAGAACCAGGTTTCCGCACCCTAGGGATGTCTGATGGGTTCAAGTGGTCCGCAGTTCGATCTTGTGTGCACGTTACTACGTGCACTTACCCGTACCTCGCAGCTTGTAATGTTGTCTTCGTGCAGTCCTGCGCGGGGGCCGAACAATGCCATTACTTACTTACCTTATTTGTATGCTTTCAGTTATACTTAACAAGATTCACAATTCATACAAGTGCGCACAGTAAATAAACAGTATGATTGTAATTCATATTCAACAGATAATAGTCCAAGACAGATACATGTAATTCAAATAAAACTTCTCGTTATTATTCTCTTCCTTCTGTTACAGACTCTATTCCGCCTTGCGCACTCAGCTGTAGGGGTCCACACACTCAGTTGCAGACTCTACTAGGCCTTTGCGCACTCAGCTACAAAGCTTCTTTCTACTACTATGACTCAAGATACTTGGACATTGCTCTGTGCTTCTATTTCATACTTCGCTCTTACTTCCTTTCTCCCTTTTACACTTGGAGCTACGCTCTATTTATACAATCCCATAATCCGCGGAACATGGATAGGTCGACATTACATTCAAAACTTAGGGCGGACAGCCCTATCACTCTAACATACATTTCGCGCCCGCAATTCGCGAAACTTTACAACAATATTAACTCAAAACTTGGGCTTTGAACCCCAAAACATGCTGTGGGGGGGATTCCGTGGGTATGTTGACATTACATTCAAAACTTAGGGCGGACAACTCTATCATTCTAACATACATTTCGCGCCTGCAATTTGCGGAACTTTACAACAATATTAATTCAAAACTTGGGCTTTGAACCCCAAAACATGTTGGGGGGGATTCCATGCCCAACAGAGTTAGAGAGAAAAATGATGATAACATATTATAAGGAGGTGATCAACCCCAATCTTGCTAACCATAATTATCTCTTTCTTGACTTGTACTAAGAAGAAAATAAACATTGCAAAGAGAAGAACTCATTCACATGCACTTTGAAGTGAAATTAGACATTAGTCTATTCCCAAAATAGTGAAACACCTTGGGATGAAAGCATTTGTCACCTTTGCAATATTAAGAGGGTTGAAGATAAAAAAACAATTTCTCTTGGATTGCCTCATTCTTACTCACATTATTTCAAATTTCCAAAACTACCAACTTTCTTGACTTGTTAAGTTAGCAAAACCACACTGATTTAAGAACATTTATTTCTCTTCTTTTTAGCATAGAAATAAAATATTAAAGAGTGTCAATTAATCTTTTACTTACTTAAATTCCATAAACCACATTAGTATTAATAGAAATTAATCATCATCATAATTAAAAAATAAATTAATAAATAAAATAAAATCAATATTATTATTAAAAAATATTTTGATTAAAAGATTATTAATAAAAAATATTTATTTATATTATAATTTGTTTTTTAAAATTATAATAATAAAATTTTATGAAAATGTAATTTAGCTTAAATATTTTCATATCATCCACTACATCTTGACGATATATGTATATTTTGACCATGTTTTTCCATTCATCGTTAAAACCATCCTGCTCTTCAACGGTCGGAATTTTGTTAACTTTATGAATGTTGTTGGCTTTACGAGCTGCAACGCCTTTTGCATAAATATTTGTACAAACGTCCGTACTTCCTGCTACTCCCATCTTAGAACAACAATTACCAACTACAGACTCCCCACGACTACCTACCCTTTCCATTCGCATGCATCTCTTCCCTGCCTCCCACCTAACAACCAACCACACGTCTATTCACACATTAATGCGTTTTAATATTATATTATTTTGATGACTCTTGGAGTCTTAAAACGATTTCCTCACCTTACTCGAGGTATTTTGAAATGATAAATCTTGCAGTGATATTTTGAGCTTGGGATGTAGATCGAAGCAACAAAGAGGATTTACAAATGCACCTCTTGATTATTTACAAGTATAATAAGCGTGTTGCTACTTATTTTACGGGAGTCATATGTACATGAATTAGAATGAAACTATTTAGAGTATTTTTCTTTGTAAATTTAGTGGATGCTAAATCAAGATAAATCGCTGGCTCTGATAATTCCTTATATCAAGGGAATAAAAAAAATCAAACTCATGTTAGCTACGGTGTAACTATATTATAAAATTTTAAATATATAGGTTGGTTAATAAGATATACAGTTACGAATCTCTAAAGTTTTGTGTCAGCGAAATCTATAGAACACTCTCGAAGTATGAGTTTTCGGTCACTCTTTCAACGTACAGGTGTCAGATGTAAGGACCAGCTGAGATGTCAGCAGATCCAGGCTCATCACTTCCTAGGGTTTTCAATCAACGGTTCACATGTAAGGAGTTCCTTTTACCCTCGTTCTTGCTGCGTTGTGACGACTCCATTTGCGTCGCTGCTCCTCCCGGAAAGGAGCTCTGCAACCTCGCCCCTCATCTCTGATTCAATTGCCATTACAACTGCAATCTTTACGCTCCATGAAAAGCCAGCGCATGGAGGCATGAGGCCCATGTGGAGAAGTTAGGGATTAACAATTGCAACTCACCTTTGATTGCGTTTAAATTTCCCTTCTTTTTTTTCGGTACGGGTGATTACAAACGGTAAGTTCCATTGTGGGTGTGCTCTAAACGGTATTATTTCCTCATCATTTCTATTAATATAATAGCCTCTGACAGAATTTTCTTGTAAAAATTCCGAGTTCGGCAGGAGTTAACCTTTTCTAAATGCCTCGCTTCCTATTTCTGTTCAGAACTCCACGGGGTTTCTGTGTAGCTTCTCAAATTTTCAGGAAGTTTTTTTTTTTTTTTTTTTTTCCTGCTCTCGTATCTCATTTAATAGCTTCAGTTTCTTAAAAACCCTAGGTAATAGTTTGGTAATTCCTTAGATTGCAGATAAGATTGCTATTCCGTCGTCACGACCGTCTTGGTTAACAGTTTTTCGACTGCTATTATTCCAGGTGCTTCGATTATTAATTTTTTTTTTTTTCGCCTATGTTGTCTTTCAGAGTCTTCGCTTGAAACCCTGCTTGAATAATAGGTTCGTTCCTAGATAGAATCTAGGGTTTCAGAGCATTGGATATCCGCTATAAATGTTTCAAGGGATCTTTGCTCACAACTTACCGACCCTAAGTCTTGAGGATTTGGTTCAATGGTTCTGTGGGGACCTACAAGTCCCCACAAGTCTTGTGGGGACCTACAAGTCCTGTGGTCCAATCTGGGCATGGCATGTCTGAAAACTGTTCAGTTATAATTTCTTCAGTTGAAAAAACCCCACCGAACCTGATTAATTTTTTTAATCTCTAAATTCTGTAAATTTAAGACTTGTGCTCCAAAAATGGTAATGGCGTTACAGTTTCCTTGATTGCCCGCTCGATATGTTTATGTATAACTTACTCGAAATATGGTATGAATCAGTGTTTTCTAGTTTCGATCTTCGGCCTTCATTGTCCTTATCACTGTTAAGTGACATGGGAAACCTGGCCTACACTGTTATGTGACATGGGAAACCTCTTCGGCCTTCATTGTCCTTATCACTGTTAAGTGACATGGGAAACCTGGCCTACACTGTTATGTGACATGGGAAACCTCTCTTATTGGCAAAGGTTAGTTTGGCCCTCTTCCGGCCTGAACGTACTTATATCTTCATTCTGGGTATTTCGTTTTTTATTTTTATTTTTTATTTGATTTTATCTTTTATTTATTGTCTTTCCTTTTTGTTAATTTATATGTTAAATTTACAGAGCGAAATGTGTATTTAATATACAGTTCTTGGTCTGTAGTGTGACATGGTTGTTCCTTCTTCTAAAAATATATTAGTTCGATGCTTGCTTTGACTGTTCTTACAGAGTTAAAAGAGTATTTAATATAATACTATAAAGAGTATTTAATATAATAGTGTGTCTGTAGTCTATTTAATATACGGTTCTTGGTCTGTAGTGTGACATGGTTATGCATAGTAAGATCTGGCCGTTCCGTCTTCTAAAGATATATGCTTTGACTGTTCTTACAGAGTTAAAGAGCATTTTCTTTTGAACTATCGGTTAACGGTTTTTTGTTTTGTTTTGTTTTAAAATTAGTCTATGTAAATTAATCTGTTATTAATTTTGAAGGTTCAGGATGGCTTGTAAGTTCAGGATGGCTTGTCCCAGGGCATGATTTGAAAAGGGACACTAGCTATTAGGCCCTCTACACAGGGAACCCTTAGAGGGTCAGTGGGGTCACTGTAGCGATAATACTGTCCATAGGCTACCTGCCTGCTTACTTTACCTTTGTGATATTGTTGCATCTCTCACTGTATCTGTTTCTCACTGTATCTGTTCCTACCTTTGTGATATTGTTACATCTCTCACGGTATCTATGCTCCTCTTATGAATCGGAGCAATCACACCCATCACAAACTAACTGTCTTCCTTTGTTTTTTCAGATCCTTTACACGGAAGTAATGTCTAGAAAGGTTGTGCTTCCGACACTCCCAACACAAACCAGACAGATAAGAAATCTCAGAAATCCGGGGCGAAGAACAATACCGCACAAAAGAAAGACAATCCTTGTTTGGAATAGGAAGATGAAATAACCGTAATGCAGGCTCTTCTGGACGGTATAAAAGAATGCTATCTTCTTGTCTGCATTATTGTTATTTCATCTTTTTTATTCCAAACGGGATGTCTACGACCGACAATACACAACCAATTGCAGGATGCAAGAACACAATACAAAGAAGCTGAGAGAGTTCTAGATTGACACGGTTTGCTACATCTCTACAACTAATTTCAAAAAGATTATGGGTAATAGATTTACAGAGCATGCTGCATACCCATAAGCAAAGAATAAAAAAATAGAGCAGAGATGCTCAGTCTCGTCATTTTCATTTCTGTTTAATTTGTTTTGCATTTTCTTTATTTTATGTTTACCGACTTGTTAAATGTTTGAATTATATTTATCAATCAATGAGTAACATTTTGAAAAGACATTGATTCCATCTTTTGTACAGCGTGTTCTGGGGGCATTTGCAAAGGTTGTGACAAGGCAATCTCTCCTCCAGGATCATTTTTAAGCCTTTGCTGCTTGTTTGTTGGGAGAGGGTGTTCTTGGTGCATATTAAGAATGGAGCTGCAAAGGTTGTTACAGCGCAATCTCTCCTCCAGGATCATTTAAGCCTTTGCTGTTTGTTTGTTGGGAGAGGGTATTGTTGGTGCATATTAACAATGAAGCTGCAACACGAAGCTAATTTATTTTTCATAAATCAAAGAGTATGGACTGATAATTTTGTTCATTATAGTTGTATTAAAATTTGGCTAATACATTGTTAGTACTTATATTTTAGCTTTGGCTAATACATTGTTAGCACCTATATTTTGGCTTGATTGTTGTGGAAGGTGCCCCACCATAATGTAAGGTCACTCTTTCTTTAGGAATATAAGCACATCGATGAATCAATGTTGTGCCGTATTTTCAAAATGGGGGTTACTCTTTCTAATCAGAATAGTGGATCTGTGTGCATTTACACTATTATGATTATGAAGAAAATAGAATCAAATTTTGCGCTTAAAGAAAGAAATAAAATTAGCACATATGCTTCTATTGGGAAAGCATTTATGCCTTGGAGCTGTAGATTACTTATGTCAAATTACACATTTGTAATTTACGTCGCAATATGCTCGGCAAGCGTTGTATATCTCTCCAGTTTGCAACATTGTAGATTACATATGTCGAATATGATTTGAGAAATGCATGGAGCTTCGTTAGTGTAAATAAAACCCGAGCTTAGACAGGTTTCAGTACATTATACGTGATTACTTGGCCTGAATCAAACCTGAGCTTAGACCCATTTCAATACTTAATACGTGGTTAGACAGGTTTCAATAATTCATGCATGGGCTTATGAGCGGATTTGACATATGCAATTATAAATCTTGGTTATTCCAGGAGATGGATACATGAGTTATTCCTTAAGGAAAATCTTACTTGCTAATTGTCTGTGTCACAATAAACTTAGTGAATCATATCTAACATTGGAGAATTCGATATTTGAACACAATTTAATGGATTCATTTTCTCAATTCTAGCCAATCTGTCATTACTGAACATGCACTACAACAAAGCCAAAGTGCATATCCATAATAACGACTGCAAATAAATAAAACTTAAAATGCTTAAAATATCTTACTATTTCGTGTGGCCTTTGGATTCATTTTCTCAATTCTAGCAAATCTTTCATCACTGAACATGCACCTGCAACAAAGCCAAAGTACATATCTATAATAACTACTGCAAATAAATAACACTTCGAGTGTTTAAAATTTCTTACCGTTTCGTGTGGCCTTTGATTTCAAAATATTTCGGCACCCGTCTGAATATAAAACTCAAGCTTATTCAAATTTTCAACTTTTGAATCATTGATTTTCCGTCATTACAATCACCAACCAACTTTTATCTTCTGTTCTTTCACTATTTCATCTTCAATCTTTGATGGAGTGTTAGCTTTTATTGAAGATGTTACACATGGATTGTAATTAGAGAGGAAATTACATCATTTACAATGCAAATATTTAAGTGATAGACTGATTGCAATTATGAATTAATCGTTCAAAACCTAATTAGCAACCTCTACAAGTATCTTTGGATAATATTACGTTACCAACTTTTATTACAATCATATTTGAATAACAGATAGCAGAAAACATAAAATAGTTTGTGCGTCAACAATTCCTAACATATTTTAGAAAGTTAGTCACTTTAGTTAGATAATCACTTGACTACCAAACCACGAGACAAAATGATATTTAATTTCTTTGGGACTGGGGATATATATAATATTCGGTACAAGAAGCAAGGCCTGTTGGGGTCCCTTGTAGGTAACCTAACAATAGAAACTGCAACGTCACTATCTCCCCAGTTTACCTACAAGTTTGACTTGTTATGCTCTATACAATCCTTAAACGAAGCCCATTCGGTTGCTTGATACGACTACAGACAGGTTAAGGGGGAAAAGCACACACTCTTTTCTACCACAAAAATGGTTAGAAGTAGGAAATGACTGAAGCCCTGTAGCCCTGCCCAGTGTCAGTCTTCTATCTACCAATTATTGTTGCATATATTTATTGTTACATCTATTTATCATAGAACAATGAAAATTGCACCTAAACTTGTAAATGACCTTAAGGCCTATAGCCCTGCCCAGTGTCTATCTTCTAGATACCGATTATTGTTGTTGCATTTTTTCATTGTTACATCTATTTATCATAAAACAATGAAAATTTTACTTAAACTTGTAAGAATAAGCGATTTATGATAAAAATTAAAGCTATACCTCTACCCATTGACAACTTGATAATAAATTTTTTGAGACTCCAACCCCTCAAATTTTAATTTATTGGCACATTTGTAAGACTGTCAACTCAACAAAAAAACACTTTGGAGAAAAAAACAATAGAACTATGGCAGGAATTAAAAAAAAAAAGTGAAGCCTTTATGTACCTTTTCTGTGGCAGCGACGCGCGACTCTCGTCAGTTTTTTTTCTGCAAGATTACAACCTCCGTTTAGCGTTTCTTTTCTTTGGCATCTTCTGATCAACTATTCAATTATATCTTTGTATACGCTGTCGAGTCAGCGATTGCATATTACAAGCTATTGTCTCTTCTGTTGCAGTGTGGTGTTAGGAAAAATACCTGTTGCAGTGTGCTATAGGAAAAATAGTTGCAGCGAGGGGGTGAAGTGAGGGTGTTTTTATCAATATTTTACCCACTTCAAATTTCCAATTTCGTATTTTGATTTGTGCACGCTACTATTGTAAAGTAAATAAGCATATGTAAGCGATTGTTATTAAGGCAACCAATTTATATCCAAATAACTAATATGATCAATTTTAATCAATGTATCTTTATTTTATTATTTATCAATTAAATAGTAACCATGAACAATTAAATGAACAATAAGTACGAATATCGTTAGTCACACAAGAATCATACGAACACAAATGAACAAGAAGATTTTTAGGTGGAAACAGAATGTGGGCGAAAACAACTGCTACTGTCATTTTTGTTCTCTTCTTTTATTAAAAGATTTTTTTTACAATCTTGTACAAGTATAGACTCTAATCAGTGTGCAAACACCCACTTGTAGAAGGTACAACCTTTTCACGTTTTCCAACACCTATCAAGGTAACTCCAACCTATTTACTTTGTTTACCAACTACTATCGAAAATGTTGACCACTTTTCATAATATTTCATACTTGATTCACTTTTATTTATAAGGCCAAACCAAGTAATTTTGACACAATCAAATCAATCACTGAAACTTAATCAATCAATGCAAATTAGATCAAACCAATCCATATTAGATCAAATCAATGCAAAACCATTCATAAGTATACTTTACCATGTTACTGTTTTGAATCATGCTCGCTTATATGCATGCTTTATCTTAAGAAGACCTATGTACGAATTTCAAATTACTAATACTTGAATCTGGGTCATGTCAACACTGAATCTTATACTCAATCCATCATAGATTACCGTATAGTAGTATCATCACCCATCAACAATTCATTCCATAACCAAATCAATTTAACCAGTGTTGTCAAACACAGATTATTATGATTGAGACATCATCGACAGACAAAAACAAACATAATAACATTGATCAATGTCATCAATAGGCTATATTGCAAAATTTTAGCATGTGTATGTGAATTTTAGCTTATATACATGCTTATTATTCTTAACACGTGTGAATATTTTGAATTTTCGCAAAATATACATGTGACTACTTAGAAGCATATACACATGTACCGGAATTCTCAAAGGAAAATAAACATGTAGATTTGAAATCACTGAGTCGTATTTTCTCTGCAACCACAACATTTGTCAAACCCAAATCTAGACTTACACACAATTACAGTGACACATCATTATACCGTCATCATAGATCTATCACATTATAAATAAATTAACCAATATGTATTTATTTGAGATTTATCATATCTGAACCATTTCCAAGTTCTCTAGTGCACACTCGTTTCAGATCAAAATTATTCATAAACAATTCAGAACTTGCACATCTTAGCACCTTGATCTCCATTTATTTATGTAGTATTTTCTTTAGCCAATACTTCGGTTATGTTGTAAGCATTCTTTCACTAACATTATAATGTTATTTGGGGGTGTTAACCTTTGGTTTGATTCCTAACATGTTCGGTATGTGTGATATTATTTCCATGAGTAATACGTGTGGGGGACTGACAAGGGGGCAATCCCCCCCTTTTCGTTGAACCGGGCGTAGCCGGGGGGCGGCAGACCATTTGCATAGGGTCAGGGACAACGCCGCAATTTTTTTTTGGACTTTATAATAGGTGGGTAGACTTATTTATGGTTTTGTGCATGTGTTTTGCACATGGTTTTGGGCATGATTTTCTGCGCATGGTATTTTGTAAATCTGGTCAAGGGAACCACAGTTATGTTCTAATCTAGGGCTAATGGATTGGGGTTTATAAATGCGTTGACATGTATATATATGCATTATATCATTGAAATGAATATAATGAGAAATTAATTTCGTAGTTTCAGTGTAGGGGTCCAGAGGAAAATCTCTGTGTATTTATTTTATGTTCTCGCCATCGCATATTTTCTATTTTAAGAATTCATTTGCAAGGTTAACGTCTACATTTGGTATTAGATTTGTTTCGGCTTAAAGGGGACACCTTTTCTACTGAGGGGTTTTGCTTGGGCCTGTGGTAGACCCTGTGTAGTGGGCGATCTGCGGGATCAATTCTTGTGGTGAAAGAAAACTGTGAGTAGTGGAAAGATAGAGATCGAGAAATTTAAGGGTTAGTTTTGAGTTGTGGAGGCTCAAGATGGAAGATCTGTTGGTGGATAAAGATCAATTGATTGTGGTAGATTCCAGTATCAAACCAATGGAAATGTCAGTAGAAGACCGGGAGAAGTAGGATCAGAAGGCAAAGAACATAATATGATTGTGTATCTTAGATTTATTGTTGTTGAATGTATCAGGGGAAGCTACAAAAAAGGATTTGTGGGTCAAATTAGGGATTTTTTACCAATCTAAATCTCTAGTGAACAAATTGTTTCTATGGAAAAATATGTATAACATGATGATGAAGGATGGAGAGTTGGTGACAGAGCATCTAAACGCTTTTAATACTGTGGTAAGCCAATTTTTATCTGTTGATATAAAAACTCCAGAGAAAGATAAGTGCATCGGTTTTCTATGTTCTCTATTATATTCGTGGGAAATTCTGGTTGTTGCAATAGGTAGCAATACAACTTCCTTAAATTTTGATGAAATATTCTCATCCTTGCGGTCGGAGGAGATGAAACAGAGTGATATAGAGAGCCAAAATGGAGAGGCCCTATCTCTATGAGGACGGTCTTAGAACATAAATAAAAATAAGTCTTCGAGTGGGAGATTTAAATTTTAGAGGTAGATATAAATTTTTAGGAAAACCTATAAAGGTACACTGGAAATGCGGAAATTAATGGCACTACAAAAAACACTGTAGATCTAAAGCTCTTGAGGAAGGAAAATGATCTGATGATGTTCTTTCTGCAGAGACGAAAATCATTTCAAATGAAGGCAGGATGTGTACTTGGATTCTTCTTCAAGTATACATGTAGATCATGAGACATGGTTGATTGATTCAAGTGCATTCTTTCACTTCACTCCTTATAGAGAGTGATTTTGCGAGTATAATAAATATGGTAGTGGTGATGTCTTTCTAGGGGAATGATAAGGAAGCCCAGAATCATCAAATGTGGAAAAGTCAATATGAATTTGCAAGGTGGAAGGATTATAACACTTCTTGATGTTCTACGTATTCTTGCATTGCCCAACAATCTGAGTTATGTAATCAAGATGGATGATGCAGGTGTAAAAACATTGTTTGAGAAAGATCCCTGCAAGATGGTTTGGGAAACACTAATATTGATGCGGGGAGTTCGAATTGGAACTCTTTACAGGGTTCTGGGTAGCATTGTTATTGATGGGTCCAACAGTTCTGTGGTTCTTGAAAGTGGAGCAGAAAATTTAGTGGTCTCTGGAGAAAATAACATGCTATGGCATCAAAGAATTGGACATATTGGCGAAAAGGGCCTTTGAACATTGCATGGTAATGGTATGGTCGAGGTATGTGTAATTTATCTCTGTGTTTTGATTTCTATGAAAATTGTGTATATAGGAAACATAATCGAGTGAGTTTCCCCTCTAGTGCTTAGAAGGCAAAATGGATTTTAAAGCTTATGCATAGTGATGTGTTTGGACTTGTGTCGGTTCCATCATTGGGTAACTACGTGTACTATGTTTCATTTATAGATGAATTCTCAAGCCACACATGGATATATTTCCTTAGGAAGAAATCTGAAGTATGACAAGTTCAAAGAATTTAATGCTTTCGTGGAAAATGAGACAGAGAAGAAAATCAAGATGTTGATGACAGATAATGGTGGAGAGTTTTGCAAGAAGGAATTTAAATACTTCTGTAAGAAGTGTGGTATAACACGACAAAAGACTACTCTTTACACACCTCAGCAAAATGGAGTTCCAAAAAGAATGAACATGATGTTAATGGAAAATGCAAGAAGCATGCTCAGTGGTGTCTGGTTAAGACAAAAATTCTGAGTAGAAGTAGTGTAGACTGCATGTTACCTGATCAACATATCACCTTCATCAACGTTGGAGGATAAGTTTTCACATGAAGTGTTGAAAATAGCAACAATAAATGCTAAAAATAGAACTGCTTAAAATAGCACTGCTATAAATAACAGTTTGGGTATCAGCGTTAGATTGAGCAATAGGGAATGAAAAATGGAAATGCTAAAAATAACATTGCTATTTTTAGTAGTTCGGGATGGATTTCAATTTTAGTCAGTGCCTGGACTAAAATAGGAAGTAAAATTCAAATTTGAACTTAACAACGGTTTGAAAATAAATTAATTAATTCACCATGAGTTAATTAGTTGTGAAAAATCAAACATGAATTCTATGTAAGGACATGCAACAGTGTCTCTATTAATTGAAGAATTTATCCATCAGTGAAAGAGATAAGGATGAGTTGTAATTAGGTGGCTCAGTTAGCTGAGTCAAGTTCAGTTAAATTGATTTAAACAGATTGTTTAAATTAATGTGAGTTCAATTAGTTAATGAATGCTTGCATATAACCACTGCACTTAAGATAACTGAATATTCTCTTATGAATAATTCATGCATGTCAGTGTCGACAGATATCCAATTGAGATCAGAGGAGGGACAATGTACTATCAGTTGGATGGATTTTTTCCTATAAAGGAAACTCATCCATGGAAAATGATTTATTTCCTTTAGGTTTGTGCAATTATTTCTGAGCCAAGTGAGAAGTGTGAGGTGGGAATTCACATAAGTGGAAGCGCTGGACCCCATGAAAAACTGCGCAAAGAAATAGGAGGCTTGGAGGGAAGAAGAGAAGGTTTGTGAGAGGCCTTTGACTGTCTATGAGCAGCAGAGGGATTACATTGAGCGTTGGTTGGCTTCCAAGCTAAGGCTTTGTGTAACTCTGTGACTATTTCCACTTGTATGATAATACAGAGATGGGGTTTTACACTGAGGCTTTCCTCGTGTTATTTCTTTTGTGTTATGTGTGTTTGCTTTTCGTTCTCAGTTATATGTGTTCTCATTGATGGTGTTCAAATTGATTAAGTTTCCGCAAAGTGTTGTAGAAGTAAATCTTGTATTGTGTTTTAGTATATTGCATAATATGTTGATCTACAGTGATAATTTATACATGGTATCAGAGCTAGGTTTTGTAGAAAAAGTTCTACATGGTATCAGAGCAAAGGAGATCAAGGAAGAACAATATACGAGAAGGGAGAAGTTTGAAGTTTGTGTTTCTTGAATATAGAAATCGAGTTCTTATCACATCTCTATTTCACCTATTGTGTTCAACGGTTTAAGACTCGAATATGCCCTTGATGACAGTTCGAATTATATAGCCTGGAAGGATCGCATAGAAGCAGTACTAGAGGATAACGGTCTAAATCACTTCCTTGATCAAGAAGTCCCGAAGCCGATTGGTGCAACTAAATTGGCGGAATGGAAGAAATGTGTGGCTAAAGCAAGGAGAATCCTTTTGGAGGGAGTTCGAGATCACATAGTCTCGAGTCTCCATGGGAAGGAGACACCGTTTTCAATGTGGAAACATTGAAAGATCTATATCAGAATCGCAGTGATCAGAGGACGCTGACACTGAAAGACAAGCTTCGGAAAATCAAATGTGAAAACGGCGACACGATCTCTATGTATCTAAACAAGCTCACCAAATGCAGGAATGAGCTTGAAAGTGTAGGGATCGCGACAACTGATGATGACATAGTAAGTCTTGCACTCCTCGGTCTTCCTAAGCGCTGGCATAGCTACCAGGACTCAGTTAATGGAAGAGAGATACTGCTAGATTGAGAACGACTTTGGTCGGATCTGATGTAGGAGGAGATAAGAAGAAGCATCAGAGATGGTTCTTCATTCATGAAGGATGAATAAAACTACGCCTTAGCGAGTAAGGTGAAGAAGGGGAAGGAGAAGGGTTTTCTTTCCCAATCCCCTTGGGAAGAAGTTTGACAAATCGAAAGTGTGATGCTTTCGTTGTCATGAGGTGGGCCATTTTGCTACAAATTTTCCACTGAGGAAATCCAAGAAGGGATCCATGGAAGGATCAGAAGGTGAAGCACTGGCCTCATAGTTCGAGTTGGATTTCACACTGTTCGCATGCATGGTTTCATCCATGGTGGGAAGTGGTTGGTTTCTTGATAGTGGAGCTTTTTTCCACATGATCGACGACGAGAGTTTGTTCAGTACTTTGGAGGAGAAAGATCTCTAGATACTCATAACAATGGGTAATGATGAAAAGTATAGTGTCTCAGGTGTAGGCACGGTTGTTTTCCAGATGAAGCATGGAGCTTGCATTACCTTGATCGATGTCAAGTATGTACTAGGACCAAAGAGAAATTTGGTGTCGATCGCGATGATGGAAGATAGAGGCTATGATGTAGTCTTCAGTGAGGGAAATGTTTTCCTTAGAGACATCATCACTAGACAGGTGAATCATATTGGTTCATGGGTCAAGAACCTGTATGCTCTTGAGGTTCAGAATGCATGCAAAGCCTTGAGGAGCAAGGTGACTAATGGAGACTTGGTGGTTCAGAGGGAGAGTACATTACCTGTCAACATGTAGCGCCAGAAAAAGTCTCAGACGATTGTGGAGGAGTCACGATTGGTGAAGCAACTTCAGGAGGTTGTGGAGCAGCCACGACTAGAGAAGTTGAGAAGAGATCGAGTAGAGACATCTACTTATGCAGAGACCTCCAGTAGGGGGAAATTTTGAGCCAGGTGGGCAGAGGGATCACATGTATCCATACCTCCAGGTTAAAGATGGCACGATGTGGAGTGACAGTTCCAAGAAGGCTGGAATAGGGGCAGGATCATTGAGGTACCCAACCTTTTTTATTAGACCTTGCTACAAGAGCCCCGACGAGGAGTAGCATGACTGGTTGAGTGGGTAGAGATAGATGCAGATGGAGCGACAAAGAGAGCTACAGTGTAGGAGTCCCAGGAATGTAGAGCTAGCAGGCTGCAACAATGCGAGAGGCACATGAGTTTTACACTAATGCAGGATGGCACAGAGAGGTGTGCAATGGTGCGAGATGCATGGAGTGTTGCAACAGCTTAGAGGTCAGAGAGGGAGCACTTGTCAGCAGTAGGTATAGCTTCAGCATCAGAGTATGTTTTTAGCCCAACAGAGAGGTCAGTGAGGAGTTTTTTTTTGTTTCTAGAGTTGCTGGAGCAACCACATTTGGTAGAAGTGTTGCATGCAGAACATTTCAAAGGTACATGATCAGGTTTGAGTTGAATGCCTTTCTTGTTGAGAGGGGGTGTTGAAAATAGCCACAAGAAATGCTAAAAATAGAAGTGCTAAAAATTGCACTGCTATAAATAGCAGTTTGGGTACTAGTGCTGGATTGAGCAACAAGGAATGAAAAATGGAAGTTCTAAAAATAACATTGCTATTTTAGTAGTTCGGGATGAATTATAATTTTAGTCAGTCCCTGGATTAAAATAGGAAGTAAACTTTGAATTTGAACTTAACCACTGTTTGAAAATAAATTAATTAATTCACCATGAGTTAATTAGTTGTGAAAAATCAAATATGAATTTTATGTGAGGACATGCAACAATTTCTCTATTAATTGAGGAATTTATCCATCAGTTAAAGAGATAAGGATGAGTTGTAATTAGTTGGCTCAGTTATCTGAGTCAAGTTCAGTGATATTGATTTAAATAGTTTGTTTAAATTAATGTGAGTTCAGTTAGTTAATGCATGCTTGCATATTACTGCTGCACTTCAGAGAACTGAGTATTCTCTCATGAATAACTCATGCATGTCAGTTCAGAGAGAGACCTAGTTGAGATCAGAGGAGGGACAGTGTACTATCAGTTAGATGGATTTTTTTCTATAAAGGAAACTCATCTATGGAAAATGATTTATCTTTTAGGTTTGTGCAGTGATTTACGATCCAAGTGAGTAGTGTGAGGTGGAAATTCACACAAGTGGAAGCACTAGACCCCATGAAAAACTGCACAAAAAAATAGGAGGCTTAGAGGGTAGAGGAGAAGGTTTGTGAGAGGCCTTTGACTGTCTATGGGCAGCAGAGGGATTATACTAAGAGCTGATTGGCTTCCAAGCTAAGGCTTTGTGTAATTCTGTGACTATTTTCCACTTGTATGATAATATAGAGTTGGGGTTTTAGGCAGAGGCTTGCCCCCGGTTTCTGCTGTGTTATGTGTGATTGATTCTCATTCTCAGTTATATGTGTTCTCATTGATCGTGCTCAAATTGATTAAGCTTTCACAAAGTGTTGTAGAAGTAGATCTTGTATTGTGTTTTAATATATTGCATATTATGTTGATCTATAGTGGGAATTTTTACATGAAGTATGCACTGGTAAGAAAACCTATCTTTCATCTCTGATGATATTTGACTGTGATGCATTTGTACATGTTCCAAAGAAGAAAAAAACCAAGTTGGATAGTAAATCTAAAAGGTGCATATTTATTTAGTATAATTATTGTTGGTCCTCGATTTTGATCAATTTTGCTTATTGAAAATCCACTTAACTTCCATCATATTCCACTTTATATCATCCATATATGCCTCCTTTTGACTTTATTATGTATATTCAGGTAAATAAAATATGTTTTTCAAATTTTAGATATTTTTGTAAAAATTTGGTTTTAAAAGCACTTTTGGACATAATTGTAAATTTCTGTAATAGCTCTTTTGAAGTGATATATGTAGGACACTTGGACTCGAGCTGGATACATATTTGGAAAGATTAGGAACCAATGATGGATGAACTACTCTTGGCTCGGTCAAAATGAAAAAATACAAGCCTTGTCAAAGGTGGTCAAACATGACCTGTCACCCATAAATCCCTATTACAAAATGGCAATTTTTAGGATTTTTTGAAAATTTTCCAGATTTCTTATATTTGATGGATGGCTTCGCCCTTTCCAGCTATACAACACATTTGGAAAAAATCCTCGTGGATGAGAAGGTATGATTGTTTTAAGTTGGTAACTGAAATCAGGACCATAAACACAAAGTTTACTTGTACAAAAAAACCATTAAGATTAGTAGTATTTACATAAAAAAGTAAAAATCAATATTTTTTTAAGAAAATTTAAATATTTATAAATTGAAAATTAAATGGTTAAATTGTAAGTGCATAAGTAATATTATAATATTCATTTTTTTTGTTAACTTGGAACATGAAATCCTCTCATAGAGGTTAAGTGGTATAGCTTATTATATAAAAAATAATATTTCTTCTCACATTTAGCTTTAGAATATTGCACCTCGCCTCGCCGCCCTCCTCCCCCCCCCACACAATCAGCACGTGGATCAAAATTTTTGGCTTTAACACCAATGGGATTTTTTTTTCTTCGCTTTTTTTAATTTTTTTTTACCCTATCAACTCTACCACCTATAAGAAAAACCACTTGGATAAGAATTTCCCCAATATCCATAGACTATGGAATGAAGGTAATATCCTTTTGTTTGGGGACTTCAATGTTAGAATCGTTATTAACCAGGCTACTTTCCTAATTAAGAACTCTAACCTTAACACCATTTGGCTCGATGAGGATTGTGATTTAGTTAATAAATTGAAAAGAAATTTTGAAGATATAATCGAGAACCTATTTAGTATAGAGCTTATCAAACTTTCTAGTTACCAAGATTTTACAACTTGTAATGGAATTAGTAAGTGGTCAACCTTTAGCCAGATGAATTTACTCATGCGTTGGGCAGTGGTGATGTGGATTATGCAATATTATTTGACATCCATGTTCTCAACGATATTGTAAATTTTGATCTCCTAAATGACCTCGAGCTTGATTCTCACCATAGACCTTTATCCTTAACCTTAAATCTTGACATTCACACCAACCACATGCAAAATAATTGTGAGAGTCAAAGCCACATTCATTTTAACAAAAGTCAAATGGATCTCTTTTTATAGGATTTAAAGAGGGATTTAGGTTTATTAATGTATAATGATAACATTAATCACGTTTGCTAAAATTTCACTACAACCCTTTCCACTACCATTAAAAAATTATCTACCGAGATGTCGTATAAAAAGAATAATAGAACTTTCAACTTTTGGTGTTGTAAAAATTATATGAAAGCGATTAGAGATGCTCATAACGAAACTATAAAGTTTGAAAAAACAAGTGTGTACAAAGCTTTTATCAAAAGGAAGAAACAGTTCTATATTAATAAGAGGCAAGAGTGTCTTTTTCACCTTTCTAAAGTTGATCCTAGAAAGTTGTGGAGGAATATATTTTTTTCATAAAATAAAATAGAATAATTCGACCCCTTTAAAGAATTGAGATATTTATCTGAAGAATCTTTATGACTACTTGATTACCATAGGAAACATTTTACACACTCCTATAGAGGAGGATATCTTTTCTTTGGAAGACGTGGAGTTTGAAATTAAGAAACTCGTTAATGGGAAAGCTAGGGATATTGAAGGCTACCAAGATGCACATTTTAAAAAGGGAAGGTCTATCCTCATCCCTCATATTCACAAACTTTTCAATTTGGTAGTAAAACACAACTTACCTAAGCCTTTTACGCAAAGCCTTATTGTGCCTATTTTTAAACATGGGGATAAAAACGCTACCTCTAACTATAGGAATATTATGATTAACAACATTTTAGCTAAGTTGTATGGGCTTGTTTTGGAAAAGAAGATTAGCGTATGGCTTGAAAACCATGGTAAAAGAACTAAAGGGCACGCTGGATTTAGGAGACATAACTCAACTATTGACCATCTTGTCATTCTTAGGATCATTCACTAGGAATATCGCAATAGTAAAATTGATTTCTTTGGTTGTTTTGGTGACTTTAGAAAAGATTTTAATGCAATTCATTGGGATAAGCTATGGAAAAGATGCGATGAGATAATGATTCCTCTCGAGTTGAGGGTTGTTGTAGTTAAACTATACGAGAGCGTTGTCGTCAATCTTAAGACCACTAAGGGATGGTCTAAAGAAATTAAATGTGTCCTCGGCGTTAAGAAAGGGTGTCCCCTTTCACCTACCCTTTTTGGCTTTTACATCGAAAAGTTAGAAGCGTATTTGGAAGTTGGAAGATGTGATGGCCCCATGCTCGGTAGTATGGTCATCACTCTTCTCTTTTATGTTGACAATATTGTTCTTCTAGCCATAAGCCATGTGATCTCAACACAGAACTTAAAATCCTCCATGATTTTTGCTATAATATGGGTATGACTCTTAATACCAAAAAGACTAAAGTCATGATAATTAAATCCAAAAAGATCAACCATGATAATTTGATCTATGATAACAATTACTTGGAGAAGGTTTCTTCTTACAAATATTTAGGTATTGGCATTCATCATCAACTCAATTGGGATTTTATCATTGAGAAAAGGATTATTGGAGGTTGGAAAGTTTATCTTGAGCTAGAAAACAATTGTAAGTTGACTAATCAATTGGATTTGGAATAAAAAAATGTTCCTCTTTGAGACTTTTGTCAACCTTATTATTTTAAATGGTTGTGAGGTTTGGGGTTGCAGTATATATAGAGAATTGTGGAGAAAGATCGAGTTGATTTAAAAGTAATTTATAACCTACAACCTCAAGATTAAAGAGAATACCCCCTATCTTATCCTCCTGATTGAAGCTAGCATCTCTCCCATTGACAACATGGCTATGTTTAGGTACTTGATGTATAAGAATAAGGTTTACAATATGGAAGCCAAGAGGTTCCCAAAAATTGCTTCTAGCTCTAGCCAAAACCCTTACCTCTGGCTCAAATTGTCTCTACAACGAATCTCAAAAGAATTATGGGTATAGATTTACAAACCATGCTGCATACCCACAAGCAAGGACAATAAAAAAATAGAGCAGAGCTGCTCAATCTCAGTCATTTTAATTTCTGTTTTATTTGTTTGTCATTTTCTTTATTTTATGTTTTTGAACTCGTTAAATGTTTAAATTATATTTATCAATCAATGAGTAATATTTTAAAAAGACGTGTTGGGTTATAATGGATACACTGGGAGAGCTTGCTAGTTTATAGTATTTGGATGCTTATATCTATTGAAAGTTTAAAGATCCTTGGAATACATTTTTAATGAACACGAATTGTCATTTGCAATGTCAAGGTTTTTTGGTAGCCTTAAAATTGAAATACATTTTTAATGAACACGAATTATCATCTGCAATGTTGTGTTTTTTTGTAAGCCTTATCATGAAGGTCAGTTGTTTTTTGGTTCACATTAACACGAGTAGTTTGTTATGGCATGTATTCAAATATTTGGTCAATTATCAATTATGTTGACTCAATATAGATTCAAAATATTGTAGTTGTGGAAGATATATATATAAAAAATGATCTCATGAATCTAAAGAGAATGGATTTTTTTTTATGAATATTTTTTTGAGGTGCATTTGGTATTCAATTAGAAAAAATGGGAGATTGTTTATTGAAAATGAAATATAATATTGTTTTAATTTAAAATTAATAATTTTTAAATTGATAAATTTAATTTAAAAGTTTTTATATATTATATTAATGATGGACAATTTTGTTTGTTTTTTCAATCCTAGTGATTATATGAATACAAGTATTAGAGAATGGATGGTAAAATTGGGAGATTGTTTATAAAAAATTTAAATATTGTTTTATATTATTTTATTTTTATCTAATATTAATAATCTCTATTTGTTTAGATTAACATTATTTCCATAATGTAATGTTTTTAATCATTTTTGTTTATTAATGATAAATAGATTTTATTTATTATATATTTAATAATAATGTTTTTAATTTATATATATATATATATATATATATATATATATATATAATTAAGTGAATAGTTATTTATATTGATACACTATTTTTATTAATAATGTAATGTTTTTAATCATTTATGTTTATTAATGACAAATACATTTTATTTATTATATATTTAATAATAATATTTTTAATTTATATATATATATATATATATATATATAAAATTATTTATAATGATACACTATTTTTATTAATAAATGGTTTTTATTATGGTTTTTGATTTTCTAAAATTAATAAAAGAATGTTTATTTAAAATACATGTTATTTTGAATGAAAGTTGATTTGGGATGTAGATGTAATAGAAATATCTAAAGAATTAGATGTAAATTCATAAATTATTTATGAGAAATTAAGTTTATAATTTACTTTCAGGAGTGGGGGAGATTAATCATTTATTGAAATATGGTTTCAGATTATAAAAATGGAGAAATTAAGTTTATAATTTACTTCTTAGAGTGTGGGAGATTAATCATCTATTTTGAAATATGGTTTCAGTGCATAAAAATATTTAATTGAAAAATTATAAAGTAACAATTTTATTTGTTTTTACTTCTTGACATGCTTGGTGTGCTTTTTCTTAACATTGTTGTGATTATGCTTGGATTTAATAGTGATTTCCTTGCACATGATTATGTCTTCACTTGATTCTTTTTGTTGTTAGTCCCCTTGCTTATTATTCACTTGATTCTTTTTATTCTTAGCCCCCTTGCTTAAGAAGAGGTGTTAGCCCCCTTGTTTATTATGTCTTCACTTTTTAATTGTTGTTAGACCCCTTGCTGATTATGTATATACTTTCTTTTTGTTGTTAGCCCTCTTGCTTATGAAGAGGTGTATTGTGCTCTTTTCCTTCTAATACAACTTTGTCTAGTCTTCTATTGATATTCCTATTGGTGTCCTATTTGGATATACAACAATACACTAATCGTTTTCCACCAACATAACCTCCATTTTGGTCTTTTACAACTCAACTATATTTGTTGAATTTCTCTATTTCTATTTTTCCACTGGTTGTCATCTAATTTCACCACAAGAATCGATCTCAAAGATATACTATTGTAATAAGGTATACCACAAGCCTGAGAAAAACCACTTAGCTATAAAGGCATTTGATTGAAGCCAAAACTTCCCTTGTACCACTATTAGGTTTTAACCCTATATGGAAATTAGTTACGAACTAATTTAAAAAATAGAAAATATACAATGGCAAGAACAAAAAATACACAAAAATATTTTTTCCCTAAAACCCAAAACTGGGAAAACCAAATTGACTTTTATTATCTTCCTTTCAATGTTACAATACATTATCTACATTTTGAAACATTCATAAACCCTCAATCTTGTAACTGTGGATTAGGACATAACTGTATCATATCTATAAAATACCATGTGCAAAACCATCATCCATAAGTATTTGTGCAAAACCATGGTTGGGTATGTACCACCATGAGTGTATCCAAACAACCACGAGTGTGTATTCCCAAAAAGACTTTGACTAGAACCCTGTGTAGAGGGGCGGTAGCCCCGCTATAACACCCCTGTTGCACCCAGCACAACGTAACAACGTGTGGGGCTAGTCATGCAACGAATATAACACATATCGAACATAAGTATTCCTTTCCTCTTACTAACTCTTCTATAGACTAATTTTCCCATAAAAATAGTAAAACATACTTCCTTCTACGTGTGGGGTTAATCATGCAAGGAATATAACACGTGTGGGGTTAGTCGTGCAAGGAATATAACACATACCAAACATAAGTATTCCTTTCCTCTTACTAACTCTTCTATAGACTAATTTTCCCATAAAAATAGTAAAACATACTTCCTTCTACGTGTGGGGCTAGTCGTACAAGGAATATAACACATACAGAACATAAGTATTCCTTTCTTCTTACCAACCCTTCTATAGTCTAATTTTCCCATAAAAATAGTAAAACATACTCCGTTTTATAAAAAAATCACTTTTTGCTTATTAGTGAAATTGTTTACTTTCCTTTCGATTTGTTAATAATGGATTTTTCATCCTTGATGACCCTGTACTGGTTAGCTCTTTGCGTGAATATTTCATCTCGCATATACATGTAGGGACTTTTAAACACCACTCCACATACGTCTAGGGGAACTACATCAATTTCTACTTCATCACTGAAATCAACATTGGTAGCAAATCTAATTTTGCATTAATTTTATAACTTTAATTGTAAATATTTATATACCCATCCCACAATTTTTCTCTCTTTAGGAAGTTCTACTAGGTCCCAAGTTTTGTTTTTCTTGAAGGCGTCCACCTCTTTTTCATTGTCATCTTTCATTTGTTGTATATAATGTTTTCATTGATGACAACTAGTGTCATTGATGTGAAAGGGGAATTATAAAGGAGAAACAATGTCATTCATGAATCAAATAAAGTAATATGATAGCTCATTCTCCATGATGTCTTTGTTAAATGAAGTCAAAGTGGTCTAAATTTTATAATTTATTTATTTATTTTTAATTGGCTTGTTGGTAAACTTTATCGTACCCAAATGATTTTATAGATAATATGGTTAGATAAACCTCTTTGAGACCTTTCCAACGATATATCACACTTGGAAAAAACCCTTTTGGATGAGAAGGTATGATTGTTTTAATTTGGTAGCTGAAATTAGAACCAAAAACACCATTAAGATTAGTGGTATTTACATTAAAAAGTAAAATTCATATTTTTATTAAGAAAATTTAGATAATTATAAATTTAAAATTAAATGGTTAAACTATAAGTGCATAAGTAATACTATAATATTCATTCTTTGTTCAACTTGGAACAGGAAATCCTCTCATAGGGGTTTCAGTGGTATAGCTTGTTATATAAAAAATAATATTTCTTCTCACATTTAACTTCATAAGATCACACCCTGCCCCCCACAATTGGTACGTGGATCAAAATTTCTGGCTCTAATACCAATAGGATTTTTTTTCATTTCATTTTGTTTTATTTTATTTTGCCCTTTTCAACTCTACCTCCTATAGGAAAGGCAACCTGGATAAGAATTTCCCCTTCAATACTTAAGAACATGATATCAATAAACTAAAGAATGAAGGTAATATCTTTTTGCTTGGGAACTTCAATGCTAGAACTGCTATTAACCAAGGTACTCTCCTAATTAAGAACTCTAATCCTAACCTCCTTCGGCTCGATGAGGATTGTGACTTATTTAATAAATTGAAAAGAAATTATGAAGATACAACCGAGAACCTTTCTAGTATCGAGCTTATCAAGCTTTGTAGTTCCCAAGACCTGATAATTTGTAATGGAATTAGTAAGTGGCCAACCTTTGGCCATATGACTTGTATCCATGGGCTAGGCAGTAGTGATGTGGATTATGCAATATTTGACATCCATGTTCTTAATGATATTGTAAATTTTAATCTCCTAAATGACCTCGAGCTTGATTCTGACCATAGACCTTTATCCTTAACCTTAAATATTGAAATACACACCAACCACATGCAAAATAATTGTGAGAGTCAAAGCCACATTTATTTTCGCAAAAGTCAAATGGATCTCTTTTTATAGGATTTAAATAGGGATTTAGGTTTATTAATGTATAATGATAAGATTAATCATATCTGCTAAAATTTTACTACAACCCTTTCCACTACCATTAAAAAATTCTCTACTAAAGTGTCGTATAAAAAGAATAATAGAACTTTCAACTTTTGGTGTCGTAAAAATTATATGAAAGCGATTGTACAAAGCTCTTTTCAAAAGGAATAAAATGATTTATATTAATAAGAGGCAAGAGTGTCTTCATCACCTTTCTAAAGTGGATCCAAGAAAGTTTTGAAGGAATATATTTTTTCATAAAACAAAATAAAATAATTTGACCCCCTTAAAGAACTGAGATATTTATCTTAAGAATCTTTATGATTGCTCAAACACCATGGGAAACATCTTAAACACTCTTATAGAGGAGGATATATTTTCTTTGGAAGAGGTGGAGTTCGAGATTAAGAAATTCACTAATGGGAAAGCTAGGGATATTGAAGGCTACAAACATGCACATTTCAAAAAGGGGAGGTCTATCCTCATCCTTGGTATTCACAAACTTCTCAATTTGGTAGTAAAACACGACTTACCTAAGCCTTTGACACAAAGCCTTATTGTGCCAATTTTTAAAGGTGGGGATAAAAACTCTCCCACTAAGTATAGGAATATTATGATTAACAACAATTTAGCCAAGTTGTATGGGGTCATTTTGGAAAAGAGGATTAGCCTATGGCTTGAAAACCATGGTAAAAGATCTGAAGGGAAAGTTGGGTTTAGGAGACATCACTCAACTATTGACCATCTTGTCATTCTTAGGATAATTTTCTAGGAATGTCGCAATAGTAAAATTTATTTCTTTTGTTGTTTTGGTGACTTTAGAAAAGTTGTTGATGCAATTCCTTGGGATAAGCTAGGACAAAGACTCGACGAGATATGATTCCTCTTGAGTTGAGGGTTTTTGTATTTCGACTATACAAGAGCGTTGTCGTGAAGCTTAAGACCGCTAAGGGATGGTCTAAAGAAATTAAATGTGATCTCAGAGTTAAGAAAAGGTGTCCCCTTTCCCCTACCCTTTTGGCTTTTACATCAAAAAGTTAGAAGTGTATTTGGAAGTTGCAAGATGTGATGGCCCCATGCTTGCTAGTATGGTGATCACTCTTCTTCTTTATGTTGATAATATTATTCTTCTAACTATAAGCCATGTGATCTCAACACGCAACTTAAAATCCTACATGATTTTTGCTATAATATGAGTATGACTCTTAATATAAAAAATACTGAAGTCATGATAATTAAATCCAAAAAGAGCAACCATGATAATTTGATCTATGATAACAATTACTTGGAGAAGGTTTCTTCTTACAAATATTTAGGTATTGACATTCATCATCAACTCAACTGGAATTTTATTATTGAAAAAATGATTATTGGAGGTTGAAAAGTTTATTATGAGCTAGAAACAATTGTAAGTTGACTAATCATTGCGGTTGGAGTAAAAAAATGTTCCTCTTGTCACCCCTATTATTTTATATGGTTGTGAGATTTGGGGTTGTAGTATATATAGAGAATTGTGGAGGAAGATCAAACCGATCTAAAAGAAATTTATAACCTACATCCTCAAGATTAAAGGGAATACCCCCTATCATATCATCTTGATAGAAGCTAACATCTCTCCCATTGATAAAATGACTATGTTTAGGTACTTGATGTATAAGAAGAAGCTTTACACCATGGAAGCCAAGAGTTTCCCAAAAATTGATTCTAACTCTAGCCAAAACTCCTACCTCTGGCTCAAGTGGGGACGACATAAGGATGCCCAATCTTCGCTAGATCATTGGGGGATAAAAAATGAGATCATCTTAGAGGAGAAGGATAATATTAAAATACTATTACTTTCAAATTCAAGGATAAATTGTGGGATGATAAGGAGTTTGTTGGCTTGTTGGGGCCTGACATAGGTTCAGAGGTGATTTAGCCAAACAAATTCCGGTACTACAAGCCCTTTCGGCAACAACCCGTGAAACGCGTATTGAGGTTTCACCCGAAGTAGTATGGGAGGGTGTTAGAACCAGGTTTTCGCACCCTAGGTATGTCTGATGGGTTTAAGTGGTCTGCGGTTCGACCTTACACGCATGTCGCTACACGCACTTACCCATACCTCGCAACTTGTAATGTTGTCTTCGTGCAGCCCTACTTGGGGGCCGAACAATGCTATTACTCGAGTCCTTACTAGTAATCCTATCTTAGTTACTTAGCTTATTTGTATGCTTTTAGTTATACTTAACAAGATTCACAATTCATACAAATGTGCACAGTAAATAAACAATATGATTGTAATTCATATTCAACAGATAATAACCCAAGACAGATACACGTAATTCAAATAAAACTTCTTTATTATTCTCTTTCTTCAGTTATAGACTCTATTCCGCCTTGTGCACTCAGTGGCAAGGGTCCGCGCACTCAGTTGTGGACTCTACTAGGCCTCTGCGCACTCAGTTGCAGAGCCTCTTCCTACTACTATGACCTAAGACACACTTAGACACTACTCTGTGATTTTATTTCATACTTCGCTCTTACTTCTTTTCTCCCTTTTACACTTGGAGCTACACTCCATTTATACAATCCCATGGTCCGCTGACCATGGGTAAGCTGACATTACATTCAAAACTTAGGGCGGACAATCCTATGACTCTAACATACATTTCGCGCCCGCAATTTGTGGAGCTTTACAAAAATATTAACTCAAAACTTGGGCTTTGAGCCCCAAAACATGTTGTGGGGCGATTCCATGCCCAACGGGCCCCCAACACAAACATCATGGCTCGCCCTCGAGTCACTTTGTCGGCGCGACGATCTTGGCGCGGAGTCCCTCCAACTAGTCTCAAACGGTATTGATGTCGGTAGCGCATTGAGCTGTTGCTTGTTGAACCTTGCTGCATCCGTTCAAAATTACCAGAACTATTGGTGACCTGTAACTCAGAAAATAGGAGAAAGCTGAGAGAGCCAGAATAAAAAAAGCAGACCTGAACTGTTTGCCATACAAACTTATCATAACATTTCTGTTCAGTATAAGTGAAGAGCTATGCAAGACCTGCAATGGAGGTGGATCTTTGATTTTTCGAATGAGATTCCTTTTAAATGTTTGAACGGTGTGTTATTGCTTTTAATTTTTATGCGAAAGTCTTTGTTAGTTCAACAGGAATGAATGTGTGCAATGGACTCGTGCTTTTCAAATACGCTCTGCCCTCGTTTTCCCTAGTGAATTCGCACTTTCTTTCCTTGGAAACGCTTTTATTTGTTGTGTTTCCTCCTCACTGTATTCTGAGGTAGTTTAAATTATTTTTGTATGATAGCACGTTGGGAGTGAGCTCGATAACGCTGTAAATAATTACTTCAAAATTTTCATTTTTATTGTGTTTTTGCTTTTACTTTACCAGGTAGTTTTGATTTTAAAAACAAGATGTAATAATCCAACAATATGTAATTGGTTATTAGTTTTCATTTTAAAAACAATAAGTAATCTCATTTTCATTTTCCATTCTTCTTTTGTATTTTTGTCATTAAGATTTAGCCAATGTGTTTTTGGTGGCTCTCCAACTTCTCTTCCTATGGCTAATGCTAGTGGAGGGAGTGGATCTCCTTTGTACAAAAGGATTGTAGCAACATACAATTATTCTGAACAACATTTTACAATTGTTCTCGACAACCTTTTCCTACTAAACCCATTGTTTCTAGTGAAAACCCTAATGGGAAACACCAAAATTTCTTACAACATGATATAATCATTCTAGAAAACCTTTTGCTACTAAACCCATTGTTTCTAGTGAAAACCCAAATGGGAAACAAATTTTTTTATTACAATAGGATACAATCATTTTGAAAAACCTTTTACTGCTAAAACCATTGCCTATTGCTTCGATCAAAAACCCTAATGGGAAATAACAAAATTTGTTGCAGTGCAATACCCAATTAGGAAAATGAATGTCATTATAATGTCTATCTATAGCAATAATAGGCCTTATATTCAAAATTCAATCTATCCATATAGTAGAATATATCCAATACATGTGGAATCACACCCTAATTAGAAAATTTCCTGGCATGTCTTCAAAGAATGCAATTTCCCACTATATCTAAGTTAAAATGGGAGCTTGGGGAAAATTAAAATGGAATTAGGAGCCAAAGGTTTTTTCGCTTTGCTAATATTGAAGATAGAACTTGAGTCTTTTAAAATGGACCATACTTGCTTAACTCGGTTGGGCTATATCTCCACTTCTCAATGGGAGGATTTCTACCTAATAAGGAAAATTTCATAGTAGCTCTAGTCTAGAATATCATGTACTTCTTGTTGTAGGAATTATAGGATGAAGAAATTCTAGCTAATATTGGCAACACCCTTGGTGATTTTGTCAAAGCTTAGGAAGAAACAAAACATGCTAGGTATATGTTTTATTCCTATATTTATGTTTACATGAATATCTCTAAGTTTCTCCTAGAATCAACAAATATTTATTACTAGGATGAGCTCTGGAAGAAAACCTTACATTATGAGCATATCCTTCTTTGATGCTAAAGGTTCCAAAAATATGGCCATCCTTACTATAGCTACCCTCTTTTCGTTGTAAATGCTAGCCTTGATTGTATCTCTTCTCCTAATTATGACAACTTCGTAAAAACTAGAGGTAAGTGTAAGGACCCTAAAATCCCTCCCTCACATCCCAACCCTTAAGGAACAAACCTTCCACTAACAATCGCTTTGACCCACTTTCCTCCTTAGAGTCGCCGAATCCTCCCTTTACCTCGTTGTCACCTAAAATAATTATGCATGATTGAAATCCACCTCCTCTATCCTCTTCAGAGCTACTCCTCTCTTCCCTTACTTTCTAGCCTCCCCCTCCCCTTCATCAAATTACTCTAGAATCTGGCCTAGATAAATCCTTAGATTTTAATGGTGATATGGATTAAGATTCACTCTAACTTATAGAAATCACTAAAGAATGGGAAGGAAAATACCCACAGACTCTCCCAAAACATCAAGTCAAGGTACGACGCTGAGCATATTTCAAATCTCACCAATCTGCCTTAAAATTGGCATCAGGGAAATGTAACAAAGGATCATTAGGAGTTTAATCCAAGCCAATCAAGGGCCTTGTTAAACCCCAAGGAAGAAAGGAAAATGGAACGGAAATAAACAAATCCTATCCGAATTAGGAGATATGTTGGTCAACTTAGGATGAATCAAAGCAATTATGGAAGTTTTTGTCACTTCCAACATACCCTCGACATAAAATTTATCTATTGGAATATTAGAACCTCAATTGCAAAATAAAATATAGACCCCTTTAAGAAAATTGGTACTCTAAAAACCCCATAGTCATGATGATTTAGGAAGACAAAACTTCAAGTGATGTAATTAGAAAACGAACAAGGAAATAAGGAAGAGATTGTAGAGAAATTTTATTAATACTCAGGGACAAATAAGAAACCTTGCCATTATATGGAAGCCTCAGGAAATTATCATTCTTAACATGTTTTCCTCCTTCAAAATTCTCTCCTTCCAATTTCAACTCATTGGCTCAACCGAGACCTGCTATTTGTATAACATTTATGGTCTTCCATCACCAAAGGATAAATCCCCTTTCCCCCAATCCATTTATAGCACCTATATTTTTCTCTCTCCCTCTCCCTGGATGCTTGATGGAGTTTTAAAACTCATAAAAGCACTAGAAGAAAAGCGAGGAGTGATAAAGAGATGATCCAAATTCCATTTAATTTTAGGAAGCAATGGTGTCTTCTCTCCTAGTCAATATCAAAACTATAAATGCCATTTTTACTTGGAATAACAAAAATGGAGGATCACAACAAGTGGTTTGTAAACTTGATCATTTGAGTCATGGCTCACACCATTGGCCTATATGTCTAAATATTGACATAATGTCTTGAACTCATAATAGGATTGTTTTCCTAGTGAAGTTTTGGCTACACCATATAGAATTTCAAGTTAACATAATGAAGTGGTGGGAGGAACACATAACATTGTAAGGTACATCAATGTATGACATCCATAAAAACTTAAAACATGTTAAATGATAGCTTAAATGCTAGAAAAAAACAGAATTTAGTAACATATTGCAGGAAAAGTGCATACTAGAAAAATAGATGGAGGAAATACAACATGAATCCATCCTATAAGGTCGATTTCAGATGTTAATTAAAGAATAAACCATCACTCTTACTAATATTTAGGAGCTCCATGAGTAGGATGAACTTATTTGGAAACAAAAAAAAGTTATGATGGCTCAAGGAAGGTGAATTAAACATAATATATTTTGAAAAATATTTGCTTCAACATCTCCATCACAATCACATTTCCTCCATCAAAAATCCTAAAGGAGTGAAATTGCAAGGACATCAAGATATAACTCAAAATCTAATATGTTATTATCAATATTTCTTTACATAGCCCATTCCTAATAGACAATAGGTGATCCAAAAAATCTCTAGGCACATCCCATCCATGGTAAAACAAGAACAAAATAGTTCCTTAGAGAAATATCTTTTGAAGAAGTTCAAGAAATAATTAAAGAAATTCTATGTAATAAATCCCCTACACTAGATGGATTCATAATATAAATTTTTTAAATATGTTGGTCCGCAATGAGTTAGGATATTTGGTAGGCGATAGAAAAATCGAAAAAGCACGATCCATCTTAAAAGCACTAGATGGAACTTTTCTCTCACTAGTGCCAAAGAAAGATAAAGTGGAACACCCTAATGGATACATACCCATCACTCTCTACAAGGCCATTTATAAAATCATCACTAATATCATAGCAAAATTGCTCAAACCTCTCCTTCCAAATCTCATCTCACCGGAGAAAACAAGCTACATCAAAGGTCACCAAATATTATATGGAATCATGGTTACCCATGAAACCATACACTCTTTGAAAAACTAAAGAAAAACATGGTATGCTTTATAAGCTAGACCTTTCAAAAGCTTTTGACAAGCTAAATTGGCAATACCTCTTCAACATTATTAGGGCTTTTGGATTTAATCAAGAATAGATAAACTACATTACCAATTTGTTATCATCAATCTTCTTGCCCATTCTATTAAATGGTTCCCCTTCCAATCCATTTAAAAAATCTTGAGGCATTCAACTAGGATAATCACTCTTACCTTTCATCTTCATATTGGTAGTGGAATAGTTAGGGAGAGCTCTCAAAGCAACAACTTCAGAGAATCAAATCAAAAGTTTTTGTTTATTTGGAGCGGATCTCCCAATAAATCATCAAAAATCTATTGATGATACCATGTTTATGGGCACTCTCACCATTCTATGTAATTTATGCCTCTAGAGCTAATTTTCAAATTTGATCTTGAAGCTATGGAATTCTCGTGGAGATCAAGGAACCTTCGGTGCGATCTTCATCTCATATCACCTCTCCACATGGTTGTCAACAACACTGCATAGGAAGAAGAAAGCACCATGGTCTGCTCTTCCTCAGTGGATTGGATTGTACGAGATTAAGAACTTGAAGGATGCAGATGTCGAAGCTAAGGAGATATTAAGATTCAATTTTGACACCAAAGACTTCAATCTGTATGATCCTCACGGTATTTTCAAGGACCACTATGCGAGAGTGTACTTTCCATGGATCCACGAGACATTTCATTGGCATGAGGAGGACCCTTGGAAGTACTGCTACAATGCCTCCAAACTCCATGATTCAGTTAGTATAGAAACAACTTGGAAATCTTCTCTACAGATAATAGCATGACATGAAGCAACAACAAAAATCGCAATAGGTAGCAATCAAGTGTAGGACAAGGGAAAGAGGAAGAGTTCCGAGAACCCAAAGGTAGAGCAAAGATGCAAGATGAGAGAAGATCCTATCATGGAGAAAGAAACTTTGGCAGTGAAGGCAAAGAGGGAGCAATGGATAAAGAGAGCAGAGCGAAGGAAGAGATAAAAGCAAAGCTTGCGGGTAGAAAAAATGAGATCACAACAAGCTGAACAAGAACCAAAGGAAGGACGAGAGCTAAGGAGGAAAGAACAAGAGAGAATTAGAAGCAAGAAGAAGAAAAAATGTAAGGCGTAATAACAGAGGAAATAGCGCCAATATAGATTGGTGAGCCGGAACAACTAGCAGTTGAGGAAGAGAGTGAACAGATGCAGGTTGCCTCACCAATGCTAAACACAAGAACCAATTCCGGCTAGAGATCGATGAGTATGTGGAGCAGTTAATACAAGAGGCCATAATAGAAGACTTGGAGTTGAACACATGTAACATGCAGCAATACGTCGGTGGTTCGTTCAAGGTTAACACCATGCTGCACTTACTTCAAAACAAGTTGGATACATGTTCCAAGGCCATGTACCCGAATTCCATGGAGGAAAGAGTCATCCTTCAGAAAGACACCATCAAGTAGTTTAAGGACACCATCATGCAGTACCAAGTTTGGCATTGATATGTGACCAAGATACACCAAGTGGAGGTTTCTGAGTTGGTCTTTCCCCAAGCTTCAGAATCATAGTGTTTTGTCTTGTCAAGCTGTCTCTAGCTTATTTTGTCTCATATGGGTACATGTGGAAAATGTAATATTATTTTTAAATATGTTGTAAGTGAAATTCTAAGTGTCATTAGTGGAATGTGAAAGGTCATCATGTTATGTAATGAGTTATTTGTAAAGAAGTTGAAGAATCATGAGGGTAGTCAAAGAGTCACAAAGGGGAATGTCATGGATCACCCCACCCTTTGTTATAAATAGAACCTCATAACTCATAGAATAGGATTTTGGGAGCTAATATTTTGGCTAGGCTTAGGCTTAGAAAAGGCCTAGGAGTATTATGACGAGCCTTGGCCTCTCCACAATGTAGAGCGAGTATACTTCTTCGAAAGAGCAGGTGTTCTTGACTGTAATGTTCCACTATTGGGGCTAGTCATTGTCAATGGTGTATGTATGGATGGAACTTTCACTTATAAAAATAATATCAGAGCCAAGACGCTTTCATCCATATGTTGTTATTGTAGTTGAACTATTCTGGTTTCTTTAGCAATGTATGTTGTTTAACTTACACATTTTCTTATGAACTACTTTGTATGCAATTGTAGGAAACCTATTGAATGTGTGTTGTTGGATTAACTTGTCACTTTAATTTGTGGACTATTCCACATTTTAGCATGTGATTTCATTCGACTCGTGTGTTCCTTTCAATCTGTGTACTATTACAGGCTTCTAAGGGGTACACTTCCTTTTCCTGTCTGTATGTTAGAAACCACATGCATCGCACTTGACTCTCTACAAGGTCACATACTTGCTCTCACCCAAATTTATCTTACTTATCTCTGCATGCTACTGTGGTCAACGTATTACACTACCACCCACTGTTGGGACTCCTACTCCAAACGGTTTGAGTCCTAGTTGGGACTTCTTATCGGGGAGATCCCCTAAATGTTGGCGGGTCCAACACCATCAACAACTAGAAACCTAACCGTTAACCATAAATTTATAGAAGAAAAACATAAGTGATGTTAATTACAACCAAAGTGAGGTGTATAATTGTTCCATCCAATGAGATATATATTGTCTGAGTGGCTAAAAAACAAAATAAATACAAAAATAGAGTGCAAATATTTGGATCCTATGGTATTATGCTCTTGTTGTTCCGAATATTTTGTTCCTAAATGACTTATGATAGAACTTTTATGCTTGTCGATTAAATATCTCCATTATACTCCACAATCCTTAATCCATCTCAAGGCCCTCTTTTGAGAGGCAATCTGTTGTCCTATTTCTCTCCCTGTAAATATGAGAACATGTAAAAATCAAGAAAGCGTCAACGAGTCGCATGTATTCCTATAGAATTGGATGAGAATAATGTTCCCACATACTTGATTTTTGTTAAGCCAATTAATAGTGAGCATAGAGTCCCCAAAAACATGAATCTGAGTGCATAGAGTGAATAACAACATTTTTTTACAAGCCAGGAGCTTCACCTGGTTGTTGGTCCCTTGGACAAAACCAATTTTAACCTGATAAAAGTGAGCCTCTGTGAGAAAGAGGATGAAGCCTCCTCCACTATGTTGTCAATTATTGTTTGAAGCTCCATCAAAGTAGGCCCATGACCTTGTTTGATCAATGATTTCTATCCTGATCACTCTAGGGGGGGCTAGGAATTTTTCTTATGGTAAATGACTTAATATAGTGCGGGCTTTAATAACAATATGCTTAGGTACCAAAGGTTTGTACTGAAAAATGGCCTTTTTTTTGGCCATCCACACCCTCCAACATATGATTAGGGGAAGGGGTTTGATATCATGACAACTGGGGTTTGCGAGCCATGCCTTCCAAGACTCCTCAAAGTCCTCTCCTTCCCATGCACTTGTGTGTCCCATTGCATTCCTACATTTTTTCCAAACCTGTTGATAGAAAGGGTAGGTCATGAATAGATATGATGCATTTTCACCATTGTTTTTAGATAAGGAACACCATCCTAACCTAATCATAAATATTCTTTGTGAGACATTCCAAGTGGGGACCTTCTTCTCCACTAGACACAACATTAGTAATTTGGATTTAGTAGGACACTTGGCTTTCCATACCACTTTCCACCACAATATTTGATTTGCTAAGTCTCTATCAGCCATTAGGGAGATATATCCAATCTTAGGGTTGTTGCTTAGAATTTCTATTAGAGGGAGTGGCAATGAGTGACTTTGGGCACAATCTACTAGTCATGGGATCGAGGCTAAGTCTCTCTTTGTCGCCTCTGTTAACCCTCCATGCCAACCCTTTACCAATGATATCAAAATAATTGAGGATAACCCTCTAGACTACTGAGATATTGGCTCTTGGCTTATCAATCCTTCTTATCTAATCTTCCAATGAGCATGGGGCTATGTATTTTTAGATGAATACCAATGTTTATAAACTTTGCATTGGGATTAGCCTCCATCCATATTTGGAACTCAAGACTTTTGAAAATAAGAAGATGTTCTTTAGGCACCATCCTCCCAAGAGTTTTGGTATAGAAATTTATCCAATTTGACCCAAGGCAACACTCATGTTCTCGCTTCCTAGATCAGAGAAAAATTGATCAGATTCTTTTGATTTTTTCTAGGATACATTCGGGAATCCATGCAAGAGATGTCCAACAAGCGGGGAAGGATTCTAAGACAGATTTGATCAAGAATATATGACCAACCTTAGAAAGCCATCTTAGACACCAATTTTTCAATTGTTTTTCCACTTTTACAATGAGCCAATGCTAATCTTCCTTGTTGTAACAATTTGGTTTAAGTTGAAACCCCAAGTACTTCGCGCCTTCCCCTAAAAATTTAGATTCAAAAGGGAGGATCTGGGTGAAATCGAAAATCTCTTCATCTTCCAAATGATGGTAGGATATTAGAGAGTTGAGGTTGTTTATGGACATACCTGTGGCTTTTCCATATAAGGAGAGAGTCTTCTATAGTATTTTATCTCCCATAGAGACCCATTGTAAAAGATGAGAATGTCATCTACAAAGAGGAGGTGCATGGTAGTTAGTGTCGGGGTAATGACGGATCTCTGAAAATCCCCGAGGAATTTCATCTTTGTCAGTAGACACCTTCTCTATTAAAAATTTATGGTGGACAAGATTTTGACTCTAATCTTTACAATTATGACCAATTGTAATTTATCATATTAAATTAAAAAGCAACTCTCTCTCTCTCTCTCTCTCTCTCTATATATATATACATAGATGTGTGTGTGTGTTATATTTCATATCGAAATATACATCGTGCAAAGTATATTTGCATAAAGCTTCAAAAGATCAAGAAAGATTAATCTACACAAAACAAAAAGGTCATCAATTCTCCATCATCATTTTAACTCATAATATCATCATATTTCTAATGCTACTACCTCCAAGGCCTATCTCTCAAAGTACTCATGGATTTCCAAAAGTGCCTAACAATCATGAACTACCGATCAACCAGACTGTTCAACTCTCTATATATGTGATGAGAGTTGAACCATTCTTGTCTCATGATTTCACTTTCAATCTAAAAAAATATGGAGCTAAAATTACAGTGTTTCTATTTATCCAATCCACAAATAGTTATAAGTTCTCCATATGTAGAGCTTTTTTACCTCACAAAAATTTGCAGTCTATACCAAAACCCACAAAACATAAATTTAATTAAATTATTAAATCTTCTCCCCACACAACTCTCTATATATGTGATGAGAGTTGAACCATTTTTGTCTCATGATTTCACTTTCAATCTAAAAAAATATGGAGCTAAAATTACAGTGTTTCTATTTATCCAATCCACAAATAGTTATAAGTTCTCCATATGTAGAGCTTTTTTGCCTCACAAAAATTTGCAGTCTATACCAAAACCCACAAAACATAAATTTAATTAAATTATTAAATCCTCTCCCCACACAACTCTCTATATATGTGATGAGAGTTGAACCATTTTTGTCTCATGATTTCACTTTCAATATAAAAAAATATGGAGCTAAAATTACGGTGTTTCTATTTATCCAATCCACAAATAGTTATAAGTTCTCCATATGTAGAGCTTTTTTGCCTCACAAAAATTTGCAGTCTATACCAAAACCCACAAAACATAAAATTTAATTAAATTATTAAATCCTCTCCCCACACATATACATCTTTAATTTTTTTATTAAAAATAATACTATTAAATTTTCCTTAAAATATATAATTTACTTTTACAATTTCAAAATTTACTATTACAATTTCAAATATATCATTTTAAAAAATTTATTTTCAACCTTAATAAAATATATAATTTAAAGAGTACTTATTTTTTACCTTCATAAAATATATAATTAAAAAACACATATTTTTATATAAAGTTAATATTATTTATATATCATAAATATTAATTTCATTTAATTTTGAATAAATTCTATATGTTATGTAAACTTATTATTATTTACATGTAATGATTCCATTAAGTTAATAATAAAAAATTCGTGTAGTTAAATATGTTTGTTTTGTTTTTTCATTAAAAAACTAATCTCATTTAGAAAATGTAGAAGAATTTTTCACTTTATTAATTTATATTTAATAAAATATATTTTAATTTTTATATTTAAATATTAATTTATATTTAATAAAATATGTTTTATCTTTTACATTTAAATATTATTTTATATTTAATAAAATATATTTTAAATTTTTATAATTTAATAGTTAAATAAAAAAGTTTACACAACAAGAAAATTTATCATAATTTAGTTGTCCAATGAGTAATGAGGAAAATCATAGTTAACTACTATTTGAGAATGGAAATGTCATCATTATTGTTATCCAAGGAAAACCATGTGACTTGAAATGTCTAGTTCATGGCATGGTAGGCTCTCACTCTTACTAGATGCCTTTAAATCATGGATTGTTAACTTATTTTCTTACATCCAAGGCAAATAATCTCTTAGCTAAGTAAAAAAAATAAAAATTAAATCATACTCCAATGCATAATAAAATATTTTTCTATTACACACATTCAAAATACTTTATAATTAAATGTTACTTAAGTGTATTTAAATGTCTTATTATTATTTTCAAAATACCCCATAACTAGTCAATTATATAAAATAAATTTAAATAAACATTGAAACACTTATTTCATGATATATTTAATATAACTAAATTGATAAAAAAACCAGTTTTAAAAATAATAATAATAATAATCATTAAACATATATAATTTAAAAAAATATGTAACAATATTCTTAACTATAGAGATTTATCTCTTTTTATTATGAATTTTTTAACTTATAAATAGACTTTATTACAATACCACGAATTAATATTATACCATGTCTAAAATACTATAAGATCTATATCATACTTATTACTACCACATATATAAAATACTACCAATGATCTATATCATACTTATTACTATGACATCTAAAATATTATAACTGATCTTCATATAACTACTAATAAATTTTTATTTTTTTAATATTTCAAACTTAAATCTCTACCACTTTCTTAATAATTATTAAAAATTAAATTAAAATTAAAAAAAAAAATATTAAATCAATTCTTATTGAACATGTATTAACCTTAAAATATCTTCAATCACCAGATACGATATGCACGACACAGGCATGTAGTCTTGATAATTTACACTTTATCAACATATATACAACACAATATATATAATATACATGAATGGATAATGGCTAATGCATGCATGAAAGGCTTTCTATTTTGGCGAACATATATACAACACATACCCCATCATATTAACTCCTAATTTTTACACAAACTCAAAGTCGCGTTCGACCATCTTGCGAACTCTTTGGCTCCAATTTTACAGTTGAACAACGCTATTTGAAACCTCTACAAACATTACTCACCCGAATTTTATGGCGATCTATATGCCGGAAGAATTATACAAAAGATGAATGGAAAATGAAAATGAGATTACATATTGTTTTTAAAATGAAAACTAATAACCAATTACATATTGTTGGGTTATTACATCTTGTTTTTAAAATCAAAACTATGAGTAAAGTATTGTTGGGTTATTACATCTTGTTTTTAAAATCAAAACTACCTGGTAAAGTAAAAGCAAAAACACAGTAAAAATGAAAATTTTGAAGTAATTATTTACAGCGTTATCGAGCTCACTCCCAGCGTGCTATCATACAAAAATAATTTAAACTACCTCAGAATACAGTGAGGGAGGAAACAAATAAAAGCGTTTCCAAGGAAAGTGCGAATTCACTGGGGAAAACGAGGGCAGAGCGTATTTGAAAAGCATGAGTCCATTGCACACATTCATTCCTGTTGAACTCAACAAAGACTTTCACATAAAATTTAAAAGCAATAACACACCATTCGAACATTTAAAAGCAATCTCATTCGAAAAATCAAAGATCCACCTCCATTGCAGGTCTTGAATAGCTCTTCACTTATACTGAACAGAAATGTTATGATAAGTTTGTATGGAAAACAGTTCAGGTCTGCTTTTTTTTTTTTTTACAATTCTGGCTCTCTCAGCTTTCTCTTATTTTCTGAGTTACAGGTCACCAATAGTTCTGGTAATTTTGACGTTTTCTTAACTGAGAGGTGAAAATTTCATGGACAATACCAGAAATCTGCACTATTTGACTAGAAATATGTCAAAATCTAAACAGAGAATGCGAACTCCATAGGCTTCCAACTGCGCACGACTTCCTGTTCACCAAGGGAAGGGTTATCCCTCCGAGGGGGTTTCAGGTTATCCCTGCGAGGAGGTTTTATGTATTCTCTCCGCTCTGCGCCGTTGCTGGGATTCTTGCAGATCTTAAATATTGAATCCGCCGAAGAACCCAATTGCAGTAACTCTAAACTGAACGCATATCTTCAACCCTGTTGCTTCAGCTGTGAATTAAACACCGTCGGTGCCGCTCACCCCATTTCTGCGATGTATGAGGAAAACACATTGCGTGAGCGGTAAATATAAATTCAAATTTCAAATTTCGAGCGGGATTGTGAAATTCAAACTTAAAATTCAACGTATGGCCGTATAGTATACCCTCGCATATTCCTATGGTGTGGTGGTGGCGGTGACACTAGAGGTGGCTAGAAATTCCTCGCGCTCGGCTTTGGATGCATTAAAAACCGCTTGTCCGTAATGGGATGCTCATCGATTGTCCGTCGTCCGTAGTGAATGTTGTTGTATGGGTCATAGCCGATGGATCCGCATGGGCTTTCAAATCGGGGTATGTAGTATGCATCTAAACCAGCCATCGTAGGGGCATTTAATGCCCTATGGCAGGCTGGTTAGCTCTTACCTGTTTCCAATTTCGTATTTTGATTTGTGCACGCTACTATTGTAAAGTAAATAATCATATGTAAGCGACTGTTTCCAATTTCGTATTTTGATTTGTGCACGCTACTATTGTAAAGTAAATAATCATATGTAAGCGACTGTTATTCAGGCAACCGGTGTATATCCAAATAACTAATATGATCAATTTTAATCAATGCATCTTTATTTGATCAATTTTAATCAATGCATCTTTATTTTATTATTTATCAATTAAATAGTAACCATGAACAATTAAATAGTAACAATGAACAGTAAGAAGTAGGAATATCGTTAGTCACACAAGAATCCTACGAACACAAATGAACAAGAAGATTTTTAGGTGGAAACAGAATGTGGGCGAAAACAACTGCTACTGTCATTTCTGTTCTCTTCTTTTATTAAAAGATTATTTTTACAATCTTGTACTAGTATAGACTCTAATCAGTGTGCAAACACCCACTTGTAGAAGGTATAACCTTTTCACGTTTTCCAACACCTATCAAGGTAGCTCCAACCTATTTACTTTGTTTACCAACTACTATCGAAAAGGTTGACCACTTTTCATAATATTTCATACTGGGTTCACTTTTATTTATAAGGCCAAACCAAGTAATTTTGACACAATCAAATCACCCAATCACTCAATAAGGCCAAACCAAGTAATTTTGACACAATCAAATCACCCAATCACTAAACTCGCTGAATCATCAAATCAATCACTGAAACTTAATCAATCAATGCAAACTAGATCAGACCAATCCATATTAGATCAAATCAGTACAAAACCATTCATAAGTATACCTTACCATGTTACTGTTTTGAATCATACTCGCTTATATGCACGCTATCTTAAGAAGACCTATGTACGAATTTCAAATTACTAATACTTGAATCTGGGTCATGTCAACACTGAATCTTATACTCAATCCATCATAGATTATCGTATAGTAGTATCATCACCCATCAACAATTCATTCCATAACCAAATCAATTTAACCAGTGTTGTCAAACACAAATTATTATGATTGAGACATCATCGGCAGACAAAAACAAACATAATAAAACTGATCAAATGTCATCAACAGGCTATATTGCAAAATTTTAGCATGTGTATGCGAATTTTACAAAGCACATCCGTTTATGTACATGCTTATTATTCTTAACACGTGTGAAGATTTTGATTTTCGCAAAATATATATGTGACTACTTAGAAGCATATACACATGTACGCGAATTCTCAAAGGAAAATCAACATACAGATCTGAAATCACTGAGTCGTATTTTCTCTGCAACCACAACATTTGTCAAACCCAAATCTCGACTTACACACAATTACAGTGACACATCATTATACCATCATCATAGATCTATCAAATTAGAAATAAATTAACCAATACGTATTTATTTTAGATTTATCATATCTGAACCATTTCCAAGTTCCCTAGTGCATACTTGTTTCAGATCAAAATCATTCATAAACAATTCAGAACTTGCACATCTTAGCACCTTGATCTCCATCTATTTATATAGTATTTTCTTTAGCCAATACCTTGGTTAGATCTCCATCTCTTTATATAGTATTTTCTTTAGCCAATACCTTGGTTATGTTGTAATCATTCTTTGAATAACATTATAATGTTATTTGGGGGTGTTAACCCTTGGTTTGATTCCTAACATGTTCGGTATGTGTGATATTATTTCCATGAGTCATACTTGTGGGGGACTCACAAGGGGGCAATCCCCCCCTTTTCATTGCACCGGGCATAGCTGGGGGGTGGCAGACCATTTGCATAGGGTTAGGGACAACACCGCAATTTCTTTTTGGACTTTATAATAGGTGGGTAGACCTATTTATGGTTTTGTGCATGTGTTTTGCACATGGTTTTGGGCATGATTTTCTGCGCATGGTATTTTGTAAATCTGGTGAAGGGAACCACAGTTATGTTCTAATCTAGGGCTAATGGATTGGGGTTTATAAATGCATTGACATGTATATATATGCATTGTATCATTGAAATGAATATAATGAGAAATTAATTTCGTAGTTTCAGTGTAGGGGTGCAGAGGAAAATCTCTATGTATTTATTTTATGTTCTCGCCATTGCATATTTTCTATTTTAAGAATTCATTTGCAAGGTTAACGTCTACATTTGGTATCAGATTTTTTTCGGCTTAAAGGGGACACGTTTTCTACTGAGGGGTTTTGCTTGGGTCTGTGGTAAACCCTGTGTAGTGGGCGATCTGCGGGATCAGTTCTTGTGGTGAAAGAAAACTGTGAGTAGTGGACAGATAGAGATCGAGAAATTTAAGGGTTAGTTTTGAGTTGTGGAGGCTCAAGATGGAAGATCTGTTGGTGGATAAAGATCAATTGGTTGCGGTAGTTCGGGTATCAAACCAATGGAAATGTCAGTAGAAGATCGGGAGAAGTAGGATCAGAAGGCAAAGAACATAATATGATTATGTATCTTAGATTTATTGTTGTTGAATGTATCAGGGGAAGCTACAAAAAAGGATTTGTGGGTCAAATTAGGGACTTTTTACCAATCTAAATCTCTAGCGAACAAATTGTTTCTATGGAAAAATATGTATAACATGATGATGAAGGATGGAGAGTTGGTGACAGAGCATCTAAACGCTTTTAATACTGTGGTAAGTCAATTTTTATCTGTTGATATAAAAATTCCAGAGAAAGATAAGTGCATCGGTTTTCTATGTTCTCTATTATATTCGTGGGAAATTCTGGTTGTTGCAATAGGTAGCAATACAACTTCCTTAAATTTTGATGAAATATTCTCATCCTTGCGGTCGGAGGAGATGAAACAGAGTGATATAGAGAGCCAAAATGGAGAGGCCCTATCTCTATGAGGACGGTCTTAAAACAGAAATAAAAATAAGTCTTTGAGTGTGGGATTTAAATTTTAGAGGTAGATATAAATTTTTAGGAAAACCTATAAAGGTACACTGGAAATGCGAAAATTAATGGCACTACAAAAAACACTGTAGATCTAAAGCTCTTGAGGAAGGAAAATGATCTGATGATGTTCTTTCTGCAGAGACGAAAATAATTTCAAATGAAGGCGGGGATGTGTACTTGGATTGTTCTTCAAGTACACATGTAGATCATGAGACATGGTTGATTGATTCAGGTGCATTCTTTCACTTCACTCCTTATAGAGAGTGGTTTTGCGAGTATAATAAATATGGTAGTGGTGATGTCTTTCTAGGGGAATGATAAGGAAGGCCAGAATCATCAAATGTGGAAAAGTCAATATGAATTTGCAATGTGGAAGGATTATAACACTTCTGATGTTCTACGTATTCTTGCATTGCCCAACAATCTGAGTTATGTAATCAAGATGGATGATGCAGGTGTAAAAACATTGTTCGAGAAAGATCCCTGCAAGATGGTTTGGGAAAAACTGATATTGATACGGGGAGTTCGAATTGGAACTCTATACAGGCTTCTAGGTAGCATTGTTATTGATGGGTCCAACAGTTCTGTGGTTCTTGAAAGTGGAGGAGAAAATTTAGTGGTTTCTGTAGAAAATACCATGCTATGGCATCAAAGAATTGGACATATTGGCGAAAAGGGCCTTTGAACACTGCATGGTAATGGTATGGTTGAGGTATGTGTAATTTCTCTCTGCGTTTTGATTTCTATGAAAATTGTGTATATAGGAAACATAATCGAGTGAGTTTCCCCTCTAGTGCTTAGAAGGCAAAAGGGATTTTAAAGCTTATGAATAGTGATGTTTTTGGACTTGTGTCGGTTCCATCATTGGGTAACTACGTGTATTATGTTTCATTTATAGATGAATTCTTAAGGAACACATGGATATATTTCCTTAGGAAGAAATCTGAAGTATGACAAGTTCAAAGAATTTAATGCTTTCGTGGAAAATCAGACAGAGAAGAAAATCAAGATGTTGATGACAGATAATGGTGGAGAGTTTTGCAAGAAGGAATTTGAATACTTCTGTAAGAAGTGTGGTATAACACGACAAAAGACTACTCTTTACACACCTCAGCAAAATGGAGTTCCAAAAAGAATGAACAAGATGTTAATGGAAAATGCAAGAAGCATGCTCAGTGGTGTCTGGTTAAGACAAAAATTCTGAGTAGAGGTAGTGGAGACTGCATGTTACCTGATTAACAGATCACCTTCATCAACGTTGGAGGATAAGTTTTCACATGAAGTATTGAAAATAGCAACAATAAATGCTAAAAATAGAACTGCTTAAAATAGCACTGCTAGTTTGGGTATCAGCGCTAGATTGAACAATACAGAATGAAAAATGGAAATGCTAAAAATAACATTGCTATTTTTAGTAGTTCGGGATGGATTTCAATTTTAGTTAGTGCCTGGACTAAAATAGGAAGTAAAATTCAAATTTGAACTTAACAGCTGTTTGAAAATAAATTAATTAATTCACCATGAGTTAATTAGTTGTGAAAAATCAAACGTGAAGTCTATGTAAGGACATGCAACAGTGTCTCTATTAATTGATGAATTTATCCATCAGTTTAAGAGATAAGGATGAGTTGTAATTTTGAGTTGTAATTAGGTGGCTCAGTTAACTGAGTCAAGTTCAGTTAAATTGATTTAAACAGTTTGTTTAAATTAATGTGAGTTCAATTAGTTAATGAATGCTTGCATATAACCACTGCATTTAAGATCACTGAATATTCTCTCATGAATAACTCATGCATGTCAGTTTAGACAGAGATCCAATTGAGATCAGAGGAGGGACAATGTACTATCAGTTGGATGGATTTTTTCCTATAAAGGAAACTCATACATGGAGAAAGATTTATTTCCTTTAGTTTTGTGCAATTATTTCTGAGCCAAGTGAGCAGTGTGAGGTGGGAATTCACATAAGTGGAAGCGCTGAACCCCATGAAATACTGCGCAAGGAAATAGGAGGCTTGGAGGGCAGAGGAGAAGGTTTGTGAGAGGCCTTTGACTGTCTATGAGCAGCAGAGGGATTATATTGAGCGTTGGTTGGCTTCCAAGCTAAGGCTTTGTGTAACTCTGTGACTATTTCAACTTGTATGATAATACAGAGATGGGGTTTTAAACTGAGGCTTTCCTCGGGTTATTTCTTTTGTGTTATGTGTGATTGCTTTTCGTTCTCAGTTATATGTGTTCTCATTGATCGTGTTCAAATTGATTAAGTTTCCGCAAAGTGTTGTAGAAGTAGATTTTGTATTGTGTTTTAGTATATTGCATAAATTGTTGATCTACAATGATAATTTCTACATGGTATCAGAGCAAGGTTTTGTAGAAAAAGTTCTACATGGTATCAGAGCAAAGGAGATCAAGGAAGAAAAATATACGAGAAGGGAGAAGTTTGAACTTTGTGATTCTTGAATATAGAAATCGAGTTCTTATCACATCTCTATTTCACCTATTGCGTTCAATGGTTTAAGACTCGAATATGCCCTTAAAGGCAGTTCGAATTATATAGCCTGGAAGGATTGCATGGAAGCAGTACTAGAGGATAACGGTCTAAAGGACTTCATTGATCAAGAAGTCCCCAAGCCGATTGGTGCAACTAAATTGGCGGAATGGAAGAAATGTGTGGCTAGAGCAAGGAGAATCCTTTTGGAGGGAGTTCGAGATCACATAGTTTCGAGTCTCCATGGGAAGGAGACACTGTTTTCAATGTGGAAAACATTGAAAGATCTATATCAGAATATCAGTGATCAGAGGATGTTGACACTGAAAGACAAGCTTTGGAAAATCAAATGTGAAAAGGGCGACACGATCTCTATGTATCTGAATAAGCTCACCACATGCAGGAATGAGCTTGAAAGTGTAGGGATCGCGACAGCTGATGATGACATAGTAAGTCTTGCACTCCTCGGTCTTCCTAAGCGCTGGCATAGCTACCAAGACTCGGTTAATGGAAGAGAGAAATTGCTAGATTGGGAACGACTTTGGTCGGATCTGATGCGGGAGGAGATAAGAAGAAGCATCAGAGATGGTTCTTCATTCATGAAGGATGAAGAAAACTACGCCTTAGCGAGTAAGACGAAGAAGGGGAAGGAGAAGGATTTTCTTTCCCAATCCATTTCTTCCCAAGGAGGGAAGAAGTTTGACAAATCGAAAGTGCGATGCTTTCGTTGTCATGAGGTGGTCCATTTTGCTACAAATTGTCCACTGAGGAAATCCAAGAAGGGATCCATGGAAGGATCAGAAGGTGAAGCACTGGCCTCATAGTTCGAGTTGGATTTCACACTGTTCGCATGCATGGTTTCATCCATGGTGGGAAGTGGTTGGTTTCTTGACAGTGGAGTTTCTTTCCACATGATCGACGACGAGAGTTTGTTCAGTACTTTGGAGGAGAAAGATCTCTAGATACTCATAACGATGGGTAATGATGAAAAGTATAGTGTCTCAGGTGTAGGCACGATTGTTTTCCAGATGAAGCATGGAGCTTGCATTACCTTGATCGATGTCAAGTATGTACCAGGACCAAACAGAAATTTGGTGTCGATCGCGATGATGGAAGATATAGGCTATGATGTAGTCTTCAGTGAGGGAAAGGTTTTCCTTAGAGACATCATCACTAGACAGGTGAAGCATATTGGTTCACGGGTCAAGAACCTGTATGCTCTTGAGGTTCAGAATGCATGCAAAGCCTTGAGGAGCAAGGCAACTAATGGAGACTTGGTGGTTGAGAGGGAGAGTACATTACCTGTCAACATGTAGCGCCAGAAAAAGTCTTAGATGATTGTGGAGGAGCCGCGATTGGTGAAGCAGATTCGGGAGGTTGTGGAGCAGCCACGACTAGAGAAGTTGAGAAGAGATCAAGTAGAGACATCTACTTATGCAGAGACCTCCAATAGGGGGAAATTTCGAGCCAAGTGGGTAGAGGGATCACATGTATCCATACCTCCAGGTTAAGTGGAGTGACAGTTCCAATAACGCTGGAATAGGGGCAGGATCATTGAGGTACCCAACCTCTTTGATTAGACCTTGCTACAAGAGCCCCGACGAGGAGTAGCAAGACTAGTTGAGTGGGTAGAGACAGATGCAGATGGAGCGACAGAGAGAGCTACAATGCAGAAGTCCCAGGACTGTGTAGAGCTAGCAGGTTGCAACAATGCGAGAGGCACATGAGTTTTGCACTAGTGCAGGATGGCACAGAGAGGTGTGCAACGGTGCGAGATGCATGGAGTGTTGCAACATCTTAGAGGTTAGAGAGGGAGCACTTGTCAGCAGTGGGTAGAGCTTCAGCATCAGAGTATGTTTTTAGCCCAACAGAGAGGTCAGTGAGGAGTTTTTTTTGTTTCTAGAGTTGCTGGAGCAACCACACTTGGTAGAAGTGTTGCATGCAGAACATTCCAAAGGTACATGATCGGGTTTGAGTTGAATGCCTTTCTTGTTGAGAGAGAGTGTTGAAAATAGCAACAAGAAATGCTAAAAATAGAAGTGCTAAAAATAGCACTGCTATAAATAGCAGTTTAAGTACTAGTGCTGGATTGAGCAACAAGGAATGAAGAATGGAAGTGCTAAAAATAACATTGCTATTTTAGCAGTTCGGGATGGATTCTAATTTTAGTCAGTCCCTGGACTAAAATAGGAAGTAAACTTTGAATTTGAACTTAACAACTGTTTGAAAATAAATTAATTAATTCACCATGAGTTAATTAGTTGCGAAAAATCAAACATGAAGTTTATGTGAGGGCATGCAACAGTTTCTCTATTAACTGAGGAATTTATCCATCAGTTAAAGAGATAAGGATGAGTTGTAATTAATTGGCTCAGTTATCTGAGTCAAGTTCAGTGATATTGATTTAAATAGTTTGTTTAAATTAATGTGAGTTCAGTTAGTTAATGCATGCTTGCATATTACTGCTGCACTTCAGAGAACTGAATATTCTCTCATGAATAACTCATGCATGTCAGTTCAGACAGAGACCCAATTGAGATCAGAGGAGGGACATTCAACTATCAGTTGGATGGATTTTTTTTCTATAAAGGAAACTCATCTATGGAAAATGATTTCTCTTTCAGGTTTGTGCAGTGATTTACGATCCAAGTGAGTAGTGTGAGGTGAAAATTCAAAGAAGTGGAAGCAATAGACCCCATGAAAAACTGCACAAAGAAATAGGAGGCTTAGAGGGTAGAGGAGAAGGTTTGTGAGAGGCCTTTGACTGTCTATGGGCAGCAGAGGGATTATACTAAGAGCAAGTTGGCTTCCAAGCTAAGGCTTTGTGTAATTCTGTGACTATTTTCCACTTGTATGATAATACAGAGTTGGGGTTTTAGGCTGAGGCTTGCCCCCGGTTTCTGCTGTGTTATGTGTGATTAATTCTCATTCTCAGTTATATGTGTTCTCATTGATCGTGCTCAAATTGATTAAGCTTTCACAAAGTGTTGTAGAAGTAGATCTTGTATTGTGTTTTAATATATTGCATAATCTGTTGATCTATAGTGGGAATTTTTACATGAAGTATGCACTGGTAAGAAAACCTCTCTTTCATATCTGATGATATTTGACTGTGATGCATTTGTACATGTTCCAAAGGAAAAAAAAACCAAGTTGGATAGTAAATCTAAAAGGTGCATATTTATTTAGTATAATGATTGTTGGTCCTCGATTTTGATCAATTTTTCTTATTAAAAATCCACTTAACTTCCATCATATTCCACTTTATATCATCCATATATGCCTCCCTTGACTTTATTATGCATATTCAGGTAAATAAAATATGTTTTTCAAATTTTAGATATTTTTGTAAAAATTTGGTTCTAAAAGCACTTTTGGACATAATTGTAAATTTCCGTAATAGCTCTTTTGAAGTGATATATGTACGACACTTGGACTCGAGCTGGATACATATTTGGAAAGATTAGGAACCAATGATGGATGAACTACTCTTGGCTCGGTCAAAATGAGAAAATACAAGCCTTGTCAAAGGTGATCAAACATGACCTGTCACCCATAAATCCCTATTACAAAATGGCAATTTTTAGGATTTTTTGAAAATTTTCCAGATTTCTTATATCTGATGGATAGCTTCGCCCTGATGAAGTGGGATAACATTAATTATGGTTGTTTCATATTTCTTAACTTATATGGTTATCATTTTTCCTATTTAAGAAGAGACATTCATAGTTAGAATTATTTAGACAAACTTATTATTATTTTTGAGATAATTGAAGACAACTTTTTCTTTATGATTTTCTTGTGTTCGCTGGAGTGAATGAGTTGCTGTAGTTGAGTATTTTATCAGTGTACCAGCAAGGTTGGAGGGTCCTCATCCAAGCTAAGTACCCTTTGTTGTATCATGTTTATATTTGTGCATATGCTAGTTTGATTTTCCATGTTCCTTATATTCATTTTTTGTAAATATTTTTAATGTGAATTTATTTTATAAAATGTGTTAAGTGAATATTGCTTCTTTTAGTGATTAACTTGAATGTGAAAGGAAAACCAGGTCTCTTTGAGGGAGTCTTTTCTCCGCGAGATAAACTAAGACTGAACAAGATTCACTTCTTTCAAGTTTTCTTAGATTAAGTTTTTATGCTTTCATTATATTATTTTTTGTTTACTTAATATTGACAATGCTATTATAGAATTGTTGAGGGATGATAACTAGGGCTCTTTGAGAGAGCCTCTTCTTTGTTTTTCTAAAATAGCCTAATTTCATTGATAAAAATGTATGATTTTATGAAATAGACTTAGAGAGTTTTTGCTTCAGTTGTGAGAAGTAATTTATAATATGTATTTCAATTCTTAGAATGAATTATATTTGTAATATTAACTTCTGTTTTCATAACTACTTCCTATATTAGTTTTAATCCAGAAATCCATAAATTGTGGTTTGCTTCTAAGATTACCAACCTGGATTGATAGTAAAATACATGTCTTAATTTACACAATAAATTGCGCTAACATTTTTGGCACCGTTGTTGAGTAAACATATTCTAGATATAAGTAATTAGGAAGATTATTTGAAAAAAAATATAAAAAAACATAGACAGGATTTTTCATTTAATTAACCACCACCCAGACCAACTCAATTACCAACCCAGCCAATAGCTAATCCAAGTAATAGAGTGGAAAAACCAACATATAAGAAACAACATTATTTTCTACATATTCTATTCTTCCTTTACAACATGTCCACTTAAGGTCTGGGAAAGTATTATACAAATATTCTCCACCAATCATTGAAGAACAAACTGAACAAGGAGAACAATCTGAAAAATCTCATCCAAAAAATCAAATTCAGAAAAGAAAAGCTATTATGACTCAAAATCACTTTATATAGAGAAGTTAGTAGAGCAGAAAATCAAAAATCCAATTTATTTTCTCGAATTTGATATTGTAGAAGAATTACAAAATGCTTATGTTAAAATTCCTTTGTTGCAAGCTATTAAGGAAATACCAATTTATAGAAAAACAATAAAGGAATTATGCATTAAGCTAATTTGTAGAAAGAAGAGATCCACTCACAATTCAAGTCATTGGTAAATTCGCTAGTGTCATGCCTACAAAATCAACAATTGAAAAATATATTGATCCATGGATACCTATGGTTACCATTTCAATAAATAAATTTTCAGTTCTTAAAACTTTAATTGATCTAGGGGCTACTATAAATGTCATGATGACAAAAACAACGAAATATTTAAAATTACCAAACATTCGACATACTACTACAATTTTAGAATTAACAGATAAATCTAAAGTTGTACTAGATGGAATACTTGAGGACATCACTGTTTCTTTAAATTCATGGGAATATCCTGTAGACTTTTTGATCTTGCAACCAAAAACAAATTTAGGAAGTCATCCTTTAATCCTTCGAAGACCATGGTTAACCACAACAGATGCGTTCATTGGATGTAGATCAGGAAGCATGATCATAGCACATGGAGATGAAAGGAAACATATTACATTCTATCCTCTTGCTGAATCTCCTTCTTTACTATCATGGCTTGATGATAAACAAGAAAACACCCAACTTATTTTAAGAATTAGTCAAACCTTCAATTTTAGAGAAGAGGAAGAAGTTGAGGGTTTAATAGATATTTTTATCTCAGAACCTGATATTTCTGAACAACTAAAAATAACACAATATGAAGCTGCAAATCATTTTTTAAATCATTGTTTTCAGGAAAGTTTTACTATTCAATCATTGCAGAATTCATTTGAAAGCATTTTTCCTGTTAATTCAATTACCTATTTTCAAAGCAAAATTGTTGAAATCAATTCAAGAAAGAATATAAATATTGGTAATAATCTACAATCATCACAAAAAAAACAGGTAATTGCAATATTATAGAAATATTCAAAACTTTTGCTTGGGACGATACAGACATGCAAGGAATTCATCCAAAGACACGTATTCACCATATCTATACTGATGATCATATCAAACCAGTGAGACAACCACAAAGAAGAATGAATCCTATGATGAAAGAAATAGTGAAATATGAACTGCAAAAGCTGTTACAAGTAGAATTCATTTATTCTATTTCAGATAGTCAATGGGTTTCATCCTTAGTTGTGGTGCCAAAGAAAAATGACAAATGGAAGATTTCGATTCCATCACTGAAGTTTGACTCCTTATAACATGACACAATCACTAACTCGAGCTTATCTATCCTTGAAATCCATTCAACTACTGATGAAAATACGGAAATGATTTCTTACCTTGTTTCTCTCCGGAATTCTTGGAGTTTGTTGGGCACTAAGTCAATTTGGCATAAGGAAATCTTGGCCTTCGACCTCTGCATTAACATCAATGTTCCTCTTCTTATTTCTCCATGGCTTCCTTGGTTATTTATTATGCTTATTTCTCCACGGCCTCTCTGTTTCACTAGCTACTTATTTTTCCACGGCCTACGCAATTCTCCCTTTAGTTTTTGCGTTTTTTTCTCATAACTCTTCTTTCTCATGTGGTTGCTATATGCGTACATATGAATACACAGGGTTTTCCTGAGCTTGATTCTAGCTGTGATGGTGGAAGAAAAACTCAACATTGATCTGGGTTTACGTTTTAATGGTGGAAAATAACATTACAGAATTTTTTTTAATGTTTTTTGACCGTTTTTACTTCAACTCACCTTCTGACCCGCATACCTGTAGCTTCCCATGTGTCCTTATTATGACTGCGTTTTTCTGCCTTGTGTATAGTACGGTGTATGTGCTTGTCTAATTATCATAAGCCATGTTCTATGTCACTCATTCTTCGCTCATTACTCCCTTGATTTCGTAGCATGCTCACCTTTTGGTTTGTATGTGCTATGATTTCATATTTTTGCATACATTGCATTCCATTAGTTTTGCCTTTTCGACATTAGTTTTTGTCATTCATATACTTATTTCCCAATTCATTTTTGAAATGACCATTTGATAGGTCATTTCAAATTCAAATTTATTTGTAATTACACTACTTTATGATTTTGTAGGCAATTATAATTTCTTATGGCAAAAATATTGAGTCCATAATTTTTTATCAAAAATGCTTATAAAGTAATGGTAGGGGTTAATATAGGATTATGAAATTTTTAATGTAGAATGTATGGTAGGGTAATAGGATTATGATGAAGTTAATGGAATATAGGTAGGATAAATATAGGATGATGAATGTAGGTAGGTAGAATGATAAATGTAATAGGATGCATATCCAAGTTAAATTAGTTCTAACAATTCTAGAATTTTTTTGAAAAATCAAAGGTCTTAAGAATACACTTTTTACTTACAGTGCTTCTTCTTTCGTGTAATAGCTCAATGTTCGTTGATGATGATAATTCTTCAAAAATAGATGTAAATGGAATGTAGACACTTTCATTTGCTTTGGTAATCCTTTAATGTTGTTGCATGTTTTTGCATCTGATATTGAATCAGGTCCCTTCTAATGAATTTTCATGTTATTCAGGTCTCTTCTGTAATGATTTTTTGAATAATGTTTCAGGTCCCTTCTGCAATGTTGTTTCAGGTCCCTTTGACATTGGTTTGATGCAGGTTCCTTTTGTATACTTTAATGATGACAGGTCCCTTCTAATGCTAATTGATGATGTTTTATTTCATGTCATTTCTGACAAAAAACAACTTGATATCAAACCATAGCATGGTTTGTTGATTTATTGTGAATCTTCCCCCCTTGATTAGCTTCATACTTGTCCTCGAGTCTGTTAAGTTTTGGAGAGTGATCCTATAAAAACACAAATGGAAAGAAAAACTTGAAAAATAATTCATATTGGCCAAACATGTTGGTTTTCCAATATGAATTCGAGTTTGTGTTGTGCCAGTTTCCTGGGTTTTCACAACCAAACTCTTTTATTATTTTTTAGCTTTTGTTTTTTTTATTCTTCTGGAGGTAGGGAAGGCATATCTATTCTTTTCGAATACTTCCATATCATTGTCCTCTGAAACTGTTTTTAAAAAATCTTGTTTGTTTATAGGCTTATGATAAACTTTTAATTTATGGCCATTAACCAGAGAAGAATTTGTTGCTTCATCTATTGTCTTTATCCTTATTGCTCCATTGTCAAAGATTTATTCTATCTCATATGGCCTTAGTCAATGGGTTGTAAATTTTGCCTTGAAATCTTTGAACTTAGAATCAAAAAGTAATGTCCAATCTCCTTTATCAAAGATTTTGTTTTTAAATGAGTTTATAATGACATTTTTTCCTCTGTTGTTGAACTAGAAATGTATGTTCCATAGCTTTTTTCTAATTTCATCTAGTTCAATGAATTGCATGATCCTCTGTTGTTTTGCTTTTGTCAGGTATAGTCTCAATTATGCTGCAAGTTTATATGTAGGAATCTCAAATTCAATTGACAACAAAACTTTTTTTCCATAAACAAGTCGATATGGGCTAAATCTAGTAGTGTTTTTCCATGTTATCCTATAAGCCCATAGTGCTTCATTCAGCTTTTTTGACCAATATTTTTTATGAATGTTTATTTTCTTTGTCATAATTTTCTCAAGTAGATTATTCGTTGATTCAACTTGTCCATTTTCCTATTGGTGGTATGGAGTTGATTTTCTATGCTTAATCTTGTATTTCTCTACCAGGGCTTGAACAAGTTTGGAGGTGAACTGTGTACCTTGATCTGTGACAATCTTCCTTTGATATCCATATCTTGCAAATGTTTCATGATAAAGAAAAGTAACTACTGCAGTTTCTATTGATGTGCTCAATGATTTTTCCTCTGCCCTTTTTGTTACACAATCATTACACACTAGGATGTACTTCTTACCATTTGATCGTGATATGATCGATCCCACCAAGTCAATATCTCATTGTTCAAATGGCTCTATCAGTACTTGCAGCTTTAGTGACATTTCATCTGAAACTACAGGTCTACCTATTCTTTGGCAGCGATCACATCTTTTAGCATAAGTCTTTGAATCATTGAATAGCGATGGCCAATATTATCCTTGATTTAAGACCTTGTATGTTGTCCTTTTCCCTACAAAATGACCACCACATGGTTCGTCATGACATGTTTTTAAAATATCAATGATTTCATCTTCTCTTATACATTTCTTAATTATAAGATTAGGTCTTGTATAGAAGATATCTCCATTAACAATAGCCATCTCTAACTACTTGTTTTTTCTGTTTGCTTGTGAAATGTGATGGTAATATTTCAATTGATATATAATTTACTATATCTGCAAACCATGGGTTTTTACATATTATAGCAAATAAATGCTCATCTGGGAAGTTATTTGACATAGGTATAAGGTCATCAGTGGAATGAAGTCTTGATAGAAAGTCTGCTACTTGGTTTTCTCTCCTTAGTCTATCTTAAATTGTGATATTAAATTCTTGCATTAATAATAGTCATCTAGTAATTATGCCATTAATAATTGTTTTGTTCATTAGATATTTAATGGTTGAATGACATGTATGGACAAATACTTGATAATCTGTTATATAGTGCCTGAATTTATTAACTGCATGGACAACAACTAGCATTTCTTTTTCCGTTACTGTGTAGTTTAATTCTGTTGATGTTAAATTTTTGCTTATGAAATAGATGGCATTATTAATCTGATTTTCTTTTTGTCCTAAAGATGCTCCTATTGTTTTGTTTGATGCATCAGTAGCTATATGGAACAGTAGTGACCAATTTGGTCCTCTGAGAATGGGTGTTATAGACAATTTTTCTTTTAATTTTTCGAATGCATTTTGACAATTGGTAGTCCATTGAAACTCAATGTCTTTTGCAAGCAGTTTAAACAAGGGTAAAGCTATTTTACTAAAGTTTTCAATAAATCTTTTGTAGTAGCCTACATAACCCAAGAAGCTTCTTACTTCATTCTTTGTTTTTGGTGGCGTTAAGTTTACAATAACGTCTATCTTTCTTGGGTCTACTTTGATTCCTAAAGAAGAAAATTGGTATCCCAACATTATCCCTTTAGTTAACATCATAAAACATTTCTCATTGTTGAGGAATAGGTTTGTCTCTATGCATCTCTTTAAAACATTTTCAAGATTTTTCAAACAATCATCAAATGTATTTCCATATACGGTAAAATCATCCATATAAACCTCTATACATTCATGAATTAAATCAGCAAGGATTGCTCTTTGAAACGTAGCAGATGCATTACATAACCCAAAGGGAAAAAAATTGTATGCATATTTTCCCCATGGACAAGTAAATGTGGTTTTATCTTGGTCCTCTAATGTTATTTTAATCTGATTGTATCCACTAAATCCATTAAGAAAAGAAAAGAATTTCTTTCCATCTAGTGAATTCAATACTTGGTCAATGAATGGTAATGGAAAATGATCTTTTAATATTGCCTTGTTCAGTTCCCTATAGTCTACACATATTTTCCATTTGTCATTTTTCTTTGGCACCACAACTAAGGATGAAACCCATTGACTATCTGAAATAGAATAAATGAATTCTACTTGTAACAGCTTTTGCAGTTCATATTTCACTATTTCTTTCATCATAGGATTCATTCTTCTTTGTGGTTGTCTCACTGGTTTGATATGATCATCAGTATAGATATGGTGAATACGTGTCTTTGGATGAATTCCTTGCATGTCTGTATCGTCCCAAGCAAAAGTTTTGAATATTTCTATAATATTGCAATTACATTTTTTTTTGTGATGATTGTAGATTATTACTAATATTTATATTCTTTCTTGAATTGATTTCAACAATTTTGCTTTGAAAATAGGTAATTGAATTAACAGGAAAAATGCTTTCAAATGAATTCTGCAATGATTGAATAGTAAAACTTTCTTGAAACAATGATCTAAAAAATGATTTGCAGCTTCATATTGTGTTATTCTTAATTGTTCAGAAATATCAGGTTCTGGGATAAAAAGATCTATTAAACCCTCATCTTCTTCCTCTTCTCTAAAATTGAAGGTTTGACTAATTATTAAAATAAGTTGGGTGTTTTCTTGTTTATCATCAAGCCATGATAGTAAAGAAGGAGATTCAGCAGGAGGATAGAATGTAATATGTTTCCTTTCATCTCCATGTGCTATGATCATGCTTCCTGATCTACATCAAATGAACGCATCTGTTGTGGTTAACCATGGTCTTCCAAGGATTAAAGGATGACTTCCTAAATTTGTTTTTGGTTGCAAGATCAAAAAGTCTACAGGATATTCCCATGAATTTAAAGAAACAGTGATGTCCTCAAGTATTCCATCTAGTACAACTTTAGATTTATCTGTTAATTCTAAAATTGTAGTAGTATGTCAGATGTTTGGCAATTTTAAATATTTCATTGTTTTTGTCGTCATGACATTTATAGTAGCCCCTAGATCAATTAAAGTTTTAAAAACTGAAAATTTGTTTATTGAAATGGTAACCATAGGTATCCATGGATCAATATATTTTTCAATTGTTGATTTTGTAGGTATGACACTAGCGAATTTACCAATGACTTGAATTGTGAGTGGATCTCTTCTTTCTAAAAATTAGCTTAATGCATAATTCCTTTATTGTTTTTCTATAAATTGGTATTTTCTTAATAGCTTGCAACAAAAGGAATTTTAACATAAGCATTTTGTAATTCTTCTACAATATCAAATTCGAGAAAATAAATTGGATTTTTTATTTTCTGCTCTACTAACTTCTCTATATAAAGTGATTTTTGAGTCATAATAGCTTTTCTTTTCTGAATTTGATTTTCTGGATGAGATTTTTCAAATTGTTCTCCTTGTTCAGTTTGTTCTTCAATGATTGGTGGAGAATATTTGTATAATACTTTCCCAGACCTTAAGTGGACATGTTGTAAAGGAAGAATAGAATATGTAGAAAATAATGTTGTTTCTTGTATGTTGGTTTTTCCACTCTATTACTCGGATTTGCTACTGGCTGGGTTGGTAATTGAGTTGGTCTGGGTGGTGGTTAATTAAATGAAAAATCCTATCTATGTTTTTTTTATATTTTTTTCAAATAATCTTTCTAATTAGTTATATCTAGAATATGTTTACTCAACAACGGTGCCAAAAATGTCAGCGCAATTTATTGTGTAAATTAAGACATGTATTTTACTATCAATCCAGGTTGATAATCTTAGAAGCAAACCACAATTTATGGATTTTTGGATTAAAACTAATATAGGAAGTAGTTATGAAAACAGAAGTTGATATTACAAATATAATTCATTCTAAGAATTGAAATACATATTATAAATTACTTCTCACAACTAAAGCAAAAACTCTCTAAGTCTATTTCATAAAATCATACATTTTTATCAATGAAATTAGGCTATTTTAGAAAAACAAAGAAGAGGCTCTCTCAAAGAGCCCTGGTTATCATCCCTCAACAATTCTATAATAGCATTGTCAATATTAAGTAAATAAAAAATAATATAATGAAAGCATAAAAACTTAATCTAAGAAAACTTGAAAGAAGTGAATCTTGTTCAGTCTTAGTTTATCTCGCGGAGAAAAGACTCACTCAAAGAGACTTGATTTTCCTTTCACATTCAAGTTAATCACTAAAAGAAGCAATATTCACTTAACACATTTTATAAAATAAATTCACATTAAAAATATTTATAGAAAATGAATATAGTGAACATGGAAAATCAAACTAGCATATGCACAAATATAAACATGATACAACAAAGGGTACTTAGCTTGGATGAGGACCCTCCAACCTTGCTGGTACACTGATAAAATACTCAGCTACAGCAACTCATTCACTCCAGCGAACACAAGAAAATCATAAAGAAAAAGTTGTCTTCAATTATCTCAAAAATAATAATAAGTTTGTCTACATAATTCTAACTATGAATGTCTCTTCTTAAATAGGAAAAATTATAACCATATAAGTTAAAAAAATATGAAACAACCATAATTAATGTTATCCCACTTCATCAGGGCGAAGCCATCCATCAAATATAAGAAATCTGGAAAATTTTCAAAAAATCCTAAAAATTGCCATTTTGTAATAGGGATTTATGGGTGACAGGTCATGTTTGACCACCTTTGACAAGGCTTGTATTTTTTCATTTTGACCGAGCCAAGAGTAGTTCATCCATCATTGGTTCCTAATCTTTCGAAATATGTATCCAGCTCGAGTCCAAGTTTCCTACATATATCACTTCAAAAGAGCTATTACGGAAATTTACAATTATGTCCAAAAGTGCTTTTAAAACCAAATTTTTACAAAAATATCTAAAATTTGAAAAACATATTTTATTTACCTGAATATGCATAATAAAGTCAAAGGGAGGCATATATGGATGATATAAAGTGGAATATGATGGAACTTAAGTGGATTTTTAATAAGCAAAATTGATCAAAATCGAGGACCAACAATCATTATACTAAATAAATATGCACCCTTTAGATTTACTATCCTACTTGGTTTTTTTCTTCTTTGGAACATGTACAAATGTGTCACAGTCAAATATCATCAGATATGAAAGAGAGGTTTTCTTACCAGTGCATACTTCATGTAAAAATTCCCACTATAGATCAACATATTATGCAATATATTAAAACACAATACAAGATCTACTTCTACAACACTTTGTGAAAGCTTAATCAATTTGAGCACGATCAATGAGAACACATATAACTGAGAATGAGAATCAATCACACATAACACAGCAGAAACCGGGGGCAAGCCTCTGCCTAAAACCCCAACTCTGTATTATCATACAAGTGGAAAATAGTCACAGAATTACACAAATCCTTAGCTTGGAAGCCAACCAGCTCTTAGTATAATCCCTCTGCTGCCCATAGACAGTCAAAGGCCTCTCACAAACCTTCTCCTCTACCCTCTAAGCCTCCTATTTTTTTGTGCAGTTTTTCATGGGGTCTAGTGCTTCCACTTGTGTGAATTTCCACCTCACACTACTCACTTGGATCGTAAATCACTGCACAAACCTAAAAGAGATAAATCATTTTCCATAGATGAGTTTCTTTTATAGAAAAAAATCCATCCAACTGATAGTACATTGTCCCTCCTCTGATCTCAACTGGGTCTCTATCTGAACTGACATGCATGAGTTATTCATAAGAGAATATTCAGTTCTCTGAAGTGCAGCAGTAATATGCAAGCATGCATTAACTAACTGAACTCACATTAATTTAAACAAACTATTTAAATCAATATCAATGAACTTGACTCAGATAACTGAGCCAACTAATTACAACTCATCCTTATCTTTTTAACTGATGGATAAATTCCTCAATTAATAGAGAAATTGTTGCATATCCTCACATAAAATTCATATTTGATTTTTTACAACTAATTAACTCATGGTGAATTAATTAATTTATTTTCAAACAGTTGTTAAGTTCAAATTCAAAGTTTACTTCCTATTTTAGTCCAGAGACTGACTAAAATTAGAATCCATCCGAACTACTAAAATAGCAATGTTATTTTTAGCACTTCCATTTTTCATTCTTTGTTACTCAATCCAGCACTAGTACCCAAACTGCTATTTATAGCAGTGCTATTTTTAGCACTTCTATTTTTAGCATTTCTTGTTGCTATTTTCAACACCCCCTCTCAACAAGAAAGGCATTCAACTCAAACCCGATCATGTATCTTTGAAATGTTCTGCATGCAACACTTCTACCAAGTGTGGTTGCTCCAGCAACTCTAGAAACAAAAAAAAAACTCCTCACTGACCTCTCTGTTGGGCTAAAAACATACTCTGATGCTGAAGCTATACCTACTGCTGACAAGTGCTCCCTCTCTGACCTCTAAGCTGTTGCAATACTCCATGCATCTCGCACCGTTGCACACCTCTCTGTGCCATCCTGCACTAGTGCAAAACTCATGTGTCTCTCGCATTGTTGCAACCTGCTAGCTCTACACACTCCTGGGACTCCTGCACTGTAGCTCTCTCTGTCGCTCCATCTGCATCTGTCTCTACCCACTCAACCAGTCCTGCTACTCCTCATCGAGGCTCTTGTAGCAAGGTCTAATCAAAGAGGTTGGGTACCTCAATGATCCTGCCCCTATTCCAGCATTCTTGGAACTGTCACTCCACATCGTGCCACCTTTAACCTGGAGGTATGGATACATGTGATCCCTCTGCCCACCTGGCTCGAAATTTCCCCCTACTGGAGGTCTCTGCATAAGTAGATGTCTCTACTTGATCTCTTCTCAACTTCTCTAGTCGTGGCTGCTCCACAACCTCCTGAAGCTGCTTCACCAATCGTGACTCCTCCACAATCGTCTGAGACTTTTTCTGGCGCTACATGTTGACAGGTAATGTACTCTCCCTCTCAACCACCAAGTCTCCATTAGTTGTCTTGCTCCTCAAGGCTTTGCATGCATTCTGAACCTCAAGAGCATACAAGTTCTTGACCCGTGAACCAATATGCTTCACCTGTCTAGTGATGATGTCTCTAAGGAAAACATTTCCCTCACTGAAGACTACATCATAGCCTCTATCTTCCATCATCGCGATCAACACCAAATTTCTCTTTGGTCCTGGTACATACTTGACATCGATCAAGGTAATGCAAGCTCCATGCTTCATCTGGAAAACAACCGTGCCTACACCTGAGACACTATACTTTTCATCATTACCCATCGTTATGAGTATCTAGAGATCTTTCTCCTCCAAAGTACTGAACAAACTCTCGTCGTCGATCATGTGGAAAGAAGCTCCACTATCAAGAAACCAACCACTTCCCACCATGGATGAAACCATGCATGCAAACAGTGTGAAATCCAACTCGAACTATGAGGCCAGTGCTTCACCTTCTGATCCTTCCATGGATCCCTTCTTGGATTTCCTTAGTGGACAATTTGTAGCAAAATGGCCCACCTCATGACAACGAAAGCATCACACTTTCGATTTGTCAAACTTCTTCCCTCCTTGGGAAGAAATGGATTGGGAAAGAAAATCCTTCTCCTTCCCCTTCTTCGCCTTACTCGCTAAGGCATAGTTTTCTTCATCCTTCATGAATGAAGAACCATCTCTGATGCTTCTTCTTATCTCCTCCTGCATTAGATCCGACCAAAGTCGTTCTCAATCTAGCAGTATCTCTCTTCCATTAACTGAGTCCTGGTAGCTATGCCAGCGCTTAGGAAGACCGAGGAGTGCAAGACTTACTATGTCATCATCAGCTGTCGCGATCCCTACACTTTCAAGCTCATTCCTGCATGTGGTGAGCTTGTTGAGATACATAGAGATCGTGTTGCCCTTTTCACATTTGATTTTCCGAAGCTTGTCTTTCAGTGTCAGCATCCTCTGATCACTGCGATTCTAATATAGATCTTTCAATGTTTTCCACATTGAAAACGGTGTCTCCTTCCCATGGAGACTCGAGACTATGTGATCTCGAACTCCCTCCAAAAGGGTTCTCCTTGCTTTAGCCACACATTTCTTCCATTCCGCCAATTTAGTTGCACCAATCGGCTTGGGGACTTCTTGATCAAAGAAGTCATTTAGACCGTTATCCTCTAGTACTGCTTCCATGCGATCCTTCCAGGCTATATAATTCGAACTGCCATCAAGGGCATATTCGAGTCTTAAACCGTTGAACGCAATAGGTGAAATAGAGATGTGATAAGAACTCGATTTCTGTATTCAAGAATCACAAACTTCAAACTTCTCCCTTCTCTATATTGTTCTTCCTTGATCTCCTTTGCTCTGATACCATGTAGAACTTTTTCTACAAAACCTTGCTCTGATACCATATAGAAATTATCACTGTAGATCAACATATTATGCAATATACTAAAACACAATACAAGATCTACTTCTACAACACTTTGCGGAAACTTAATCAATTTGAACACGATTAATGAGAACACATATAACTGAGAACGAAAAGCAAACACACATAACACAAAAGAAATAACCCGAGGAAAGCCTCAGTTTAAAACCCCATCTCTGTATTATCATACAAGTGGAAATAGTCACAGAGTTATAGTCACAGAGTTACACAAAGCCTTAGCTTGGAAGCCAACCAACGCTCAATGTAATCCCTCTGCTGCTCATAGACAGTCAAAGGCCTCTCACAAACCTTCTCTTCTGCCCTCCAAGCCTCCTATTTCTTTGCGCAGTTTTTCATGGGGTCCAACGCTTCCACTTATGTGAATTCCCACCTCACACTGCTCAATTGGCTCAGAAATAATTGCACAAACCTAAAGAAAATAAATCATTTTCCATGGATGAGTTTCCTTTATAGGAAAAAATCCATCCAACTGATAGTACATTGTCCCTCCTCTGATCTCAATTGGATCTCTGTCTAAACTGACATGCATGAATTATTCATGAGAGAATATTCAGTTATCTTAAGTGCAGTGGTTATATGCAAGCATTCATTAACTAATTGAACTCACATTAATTTAAACAATCTGTTTAAATCAATTTAACTGAACTTGACTCAGTTAACTGAGCCACCTAATTACAACTCAATATTACAACTCATCCTTATCTCTTTAACTAATGGATAAATTCCTCAATTAATAGACACTGTTGCATGTCCTTACATAGAATTCATGTTTGATTTTTCACAACTAATTAACTCATGGTGAATTAATTAATTTATTTTCAAACAGCTGTTAAGTTCAAATTTGAATTTTACTCCCTATTTTAGTCCAGGCACTGACTAAAATTGAAATCCATCTCCGAACTACTAAAAATAGAAATGTTATTTTTAGCATTTCCATTTTTCATTCCCTATTGCTCAATCTAACGCTGATACCCAAACTGCTATTTATAGCAGTGCTATTTTTAGCATTTATTGTTGTTATTTTCAACACTTCATGTGAAAACTTATCCTCCAACGTTGATGAAGGTGATCTGTTGATCAGGTAACATGCAGTGTCCACTACTTCTACTCAGAATTTTTGTCTTAACCAGACACCACTGAGCATGCTTCTTGCATTTTCCATTAACATCATGTTCATTCTTTTTGGAACTCCATTTTGCTGAGGTGTAAAGAGTAGTCTTTTGTCGTGTTATACCACACTTCTTACAGAAGCATTCAAATTCCTTCTTGCAAAACTCTCCACCATTATCTGTCATCAACATCTTGATTTTCTTCTCTGTCTGATTTTCCACGAAAGCATTAAATTATTGAACTTGTCATACTTCAGATTTCTTCCTAAGGAAATATATCCATGTGCCTTGAGAATTCATCTATAAATGAAACATAGTACACGTAGTTACCCAATGATGGAACCGACACAAGTCCAAACACATCACTATGCATACGCTTTAAAATCCCTTTTGCCTGCTAAGCACTAGAGGGGAAACTCACTCGATTATGTTTCCTATATACACAATTTTCATAGAAATCAAAACGCAGAGAGAAATTACACATACCTCGACCATACCATTACCATGCAATGTTCAAAGGCCCTTTTCGCCAATATGTCCAATTCTTTGATGCCATAGCATGGTATTTTCTCCAGAGACCACTAAATTTTCTGCTCCACTTTCAAGAACCACAGAACTGTTGGACCCATCAATAACAATGCTACCTAGAAGCCTGTATAGAGTTCCAATCCGAACTCCCCGCATCAATATCAGTGTTTCCCAAACCATCTTGCAGGGATCTTTCTCGAACAATGTTTTTACACCTTCATCATCCATCTTGATTACATAACTCAGATTGTTGGGCAATGCAAGAATACGTAGAACATCAAGAAGTGTTATAATCCTTCCACCTTGCAAATTCATATTGACTTTTCCACATTTGATGATTCTGGCCTTCCTTATCATTCCTCTATAAAGACATCACCACTACCATATTTATTATACTCGCAAAATCACTCTCTATAAGGAGTGAAGTGAAAGAATGCACCTGAATCAATCAACCATGTCTCATGATCTACATGTATACTTGAAGAAGAATCCAAGTATACATCCCCGCCTTCATTTGAAATGATTTTTTCTCTACAAAAAGAACATCATCAGATCATTTTCCTTCCTCAAGAACTTTAGATCTACAGTGTTTTTTGTAGTGCCATTAATTTCCGCATTTCCAGTGTACCTTTATAGGTTTTCCTAAAAATTTATATCTACCTCTAAAATTTAAATCTCTCACTCGAAGACTTATTTTTATTTATGTTCTAAGACCGTCCTCATAGAGATAGGGCCTCTCCATTTTGGCTCTCTATATCACTATGTTTCATCTCCTCCGACCGCAAGGATGAGAATATTTCATCAAAATTTAAGGAAGTTGTATTGCTACATATTGCAACAACCAGAATTTCCCACGAATATAATAGAGAACATTGAAAACCGATGCACTTATCTTTCTCTGGAGTTTTTATATCAACAGATAAAAATTGGCTTACCACAATATTAAAAGCGTTTAGATGCTCTGTCACCAACTCTCCATCCTTCATCATCATGTTATACATATTTTTCCATAGAAACAATTTGTTCACTAGAGATTTAGATTGGTAAAAAATCCCTAATTTGACCCACAAATCCTTTTTTGTAGCTTCCCCTGATACATTCAACAACAATAAATCTAAGATACACAATCATATTATGTTCTTTGCCTTCTGATCCTACTTCTCCCGGTCTTCTACTAACATTTCCACTGGTTTGATACCGAATCTACCGCAATCAATTGATCTTTATCCACCAACAGATCTTCCATATTGAGCCTCCACAACTCAAAACTAACCCTTAAATTTCTCGATCTCTATCTTTCCACTACTCACAGTTTTCTTTCACTGCAAAAATTGATCCCGCAGATCGCTCACTACACAGGGTCTACCACAGGCCTAAGCAAAACCCCTCAGTATAAAATGTGTCCCCTTTAAGCTGAAACAAATCTAATACCAAATGTAGACTTTAACCTTGCAAATTAATTCTTAAAATAGAAAATATGCAATGGCGAGAACATAAAATAAATACACAGAGATTTTCCTCTGGACCCCTACACTGAAACTACGAAATTAATTTCTCATTATATTCATTTCAATGATACAATGCATATATATACATGTCAACACATTTATAAACCCCAATCCATTAGCCCTAGATTAGAACATCACTGTGGTTCCCTTGACCGGATTTACAAAATACCATGCGTAGAAAATCATTCCCAAAACCATGTGCAAAACACATGCACAAAACCATAAATAGGTCTACCCACCTATTATAAAGTCCAAAAAAAAATTGCGGCGTTGTCCGACCCTATGCAAATAGTCTGCCGCCCCTCGGCTACGCCCAGTGCAACGAAAAGGGGGGGATTGCCCCCTTGTGAGTCCCCCACACGTATGACTCATGGAAATAATATCACACATACCGAACATGTTAGGAATCAAACCAAGGGTTAACACCCCCAAATAACATTATAATGTTAGTCAAAGAATGCTTACAACATAACCAAGGTATTGGCTAAAGAAAATACTATATAAATAGATGGAGATCAAGGTGCTAAGATGTGCAAGTTCTGAATTGTTTATGAATGATTTTGATCTGAAACGAGTGTGCACTAGGGAACTTGGAAATGGTTCAGATATCATAAATCTAAAATAAATACATATTGGTTAATTTATTTCTAATTTGATAGATCTATGATGATGGTATAATGATGTGTCGTTGTAATTGTGTGTAAGTCGAGATTTGGGTTTGACAAATGTTGTGGTTGCAGAGAAAATACGACTCAGTGATTTCAAATCTGCATGTTGATTTTCCTTTGAGAATTCGCGTACATGTGTATATGCTTCTAAGTAGTCACATGTATACTTTGCGAAAATTCAAAATCTTCACACGTGTTAAGAATAATAAGTATGTATATAAGCGGATGTGCTCTGTAAAATTGACATACACATGCTAAAATTTTGCAATACACCCTGTGTATGATATTTGATCAATTTTATTATGTTTGTTTTTGTCTGTCGATGATGTCTCAATCATAATAATCTGTGTTTGACAACACTGGTTAAATTGATTTGGTTATGGAATGAATTGTCGATGGGTGATGATACTACTATACGGTAATCTATGATGGATTGAGTATAAGATTCAGTGTTGACATGACCCAGATTCAAGTATTAGTAATTTGAAATTCGTACATAGGTCTTCTTAAGATAAAGCGTGCATATAAGCGAGCATGATTCAAAACAGTGACATGGTAAGGTATACTTATGAATGGTTTTGCACTGATTTGATCTAATATGGATTGGTTTGATCTAGTTTGCATTGATTGATTAAGTTTCAGTGATTGATTTGATGATTTAGAGAGTTCAGTGATTGGGTGATTTGATTGTGTCAAAATTACTTGGTTTGGCCTTATAAATAAAAGTGAATCAAGTATGAAATATTATGAAAAGTAGTCGACCTTTTAGATAGTAGTTGGTAAACAAAGTAAATAGGTTGGAGTTACCTTGATAGGTGTTGGAAAACGTGAAAAGGTTGTACCTTCTACAAGTGGGTGTTTGCACAGTGATTAGAGTCTATACTTGTACAAGATTGTAAAAAAATTCTTTTAATAAAAGAAGAGAACAAAAATGACAGTAGCACTTGTTTTCGCCCACATTCTATTTCCACCTAAAAATCTTCTTGTTCATTTGTGTTCGTATGATTCTTGTGTGACTAACGATATTCCTACTTATTGTTCATTGTTACTATTTAATTGTTCATGGTTACTATTTAATTGATAAATAATAAAATAAAGATGCATTGATTAAAATTGATCATATTAGTTATTTGGATATACATTGGTTGCCTTCATAACAGTCGCTTACATATACTTATTTACTTTAAAATAGTAGCGTGCACAAATCAAAATACGAAATTGGAAATTTGAAGTGAGTAAAATATTGATAAAACACCCTCACTTCACCCCCTCGCTGCAACTATTTTTCCTATAGCACACTGCAACAGGTATTTTTCCTAACACCACACTGCAACAGAAGAGACAGAAGAGACAATATCTTGTAATATGCAATAGCTGACTCGACAGCGTATACAAAGAAATAATTGAATAGTTGATCACAAGATGCCAAAGAAAAGAAACGCTACACGGAGGTTCTAATCTTGCCAAAAAAAAAAAAAACTGACGAGAGTCGCGTCGCTGCCACAGAAAAGGCTTCACTTTTTTTAATTCTTTTTTATAATTCCTGCCATAGTTCTATTGTTTTTTTCTCCAAAGTGTGTTTTTGTTGAGTTGACAGTCTTACAAATGTGCCAATAAATTAAAATTTGAGGGGTTGGAGTCTCAAAAAATTTATTATCAAGATTGAGGGGTTGTAGTCTCAAAAAATTTATTATCAAGTTGTCAATGGCTAGAGGTATAGCTTTAATTTTTATCATAAATCGCTTATTCTTACAAGTCTAAGTACAATTTTCATTGTTTTATGATAAATAGATGTAACAATGAAAAAATGCAACGACAATAATCGGTATCTAGAATATAGACACTGGGCAGGGCTATAGGCCTTAAGGTCATTTACAAGTTTAGGTGCAATTTTCATTGTTCTATGATAAATAGATGTAACAATAAAAATATGCAACAATAATTGGTAGATAGAAGACTGACACTGGGCAGGGCTACAGGCCTTCAGTCATTTCCTACTTCGAACCATTTTTGTGGTAAAAAAGAGTGTGTGCTTTTCCCCCTTAACCTGTAGTCGTATCATGCAACCGAATGGGCTTCGTTTAAGGATTGTATAGAGCATAACAAGTCAAACTTGTAGGTAAACTGGGGAGATAGTGACGTTGCAGTTTCTATTGTTAGGTTACCTACAAGGGACCCCAACAGGCCTTGCTTCTTGTACCGAATATTGTCTCGTGGTTTGGTAGTCTACGTATGAAGAGTAAAGTGATTATCTAACTAAAGTGACTAACTTTCTAAAATATGTTAGGAATTGTTGACGCACAAACTATTTTATGTTTTCTGCTATCTGTTATTCAAATATGATTGTAATAAAAGTTGGTAACGTAATATTATCCAAAGATACTTGTAGAAGTTGCTAATTAGGTTTTGAAGGATTAATTCATAATTGCAATCAGTCTATCACTTAAATATTGCATTGTAAATGATGTAATTTCCTCTCTAATTACAATCCATGTGTAACATCTTCAATAAAAGCTAACACTCCATCAAATATTGAAGATGAAATAGTGAAAGCACAAAAGATAAAAGTTGGTTGGTGATTGTAATGACGGAAAATCAGTGATTCAAAAGTTGAAAATTTGAATAAGCTTGAGTTTTATATTCAGACGGGTGCCGAAATATTTTGAAATCAAAGGCCACACGAAACGGTAAGAAATTTTAAACACTCGAAGTGTTATTTATTTGCAGTAGTTATTATAGATATGTACTTTGGCTTTGTTGCAGGTGCATGTTCAGTGATGAAAGATTTGCTAGAATTGAGAAAATGAATCCAAAGGCCACACGAAATAGTAAGAAATTTTAAGCATTTTAAGTTTTATTTATTTGCAGTCGTTATTATGGATATGCACTTTGGCTTTGTTGTAGTGCATGTTCAGTAATGACAGATTTGCTAGAATTGAGAAAATGAATCCATTAAATTGTGTTCAAATATCGAATTCTCCAATGTTAGATATGAATCACTAAGTTTATTGTGACACAGACAATTAGCAAGTAAGATTTTCCTTAAGGAATAACTCATGTATCCATCTCCTGGAATAACCAAGATTTATAATTGCATATGTCAAATCCGCTCATAAGCCCATGCATGAATTATTGAAACCTGTCTAACCACGTATTAAGTATTGAAATGGGTCTAAGCTCAGGTTTGATTCAGGCCAAGTAATCACGTATAATGTACTGAAACCTGTCTAAGCTCGGGTTTTATTTACACTAACGAAGCTCCATGCATTTCTCAAATCATATTCGACATATGTAATCTACAATGTTGCAAACTGGAGAGATATACAACGCTTGCCGAGCATATTGCGACGTAAATTACAAATGTGTAATTTGACATAAGTAATCTACAGCTCCAAGGCATAAATGCTTTCCCAATAGAAGCATATGTGCTAATTTTATTTCTTTCTTTAAGCGCAAAATTTGATTCTATTTTCTTCATAATCATAATAGTGTAAATGCACACAGATCCACTATTCTGATTAGAAAGAGTAACCCCCATTTTGAAAATACGGCACAACATTGATTCATCGATGTGCTTATATTCCTAAAGAAAGAGTGACCTTACATTATGGTGGGGCACCTTCCACAACAATCAAGCCAAAATATAGGTGCTAACAATGTATTAGCCAAAGCTAAAATATAAGTACTAACAATGTATTAGCCAAATTTTAATACAACTATAATGAACAAAATCATCAGTCCATACTCTTTGATTTATGAAAATAAATTAGCTTCGTGTTGCAGCTTCATTGTTAATATGCACCAAGAATACCCTCTCCCAACAAACAAACAGCAAAGGCTTAAAAGATGATCCTGGAGGAGAGATTGCGCTGTAACAACCTTTGCAGCTCCATTCTTAATATGCACCAAGAACACCCTCTCCAACAAACAAGCAGCAAAGGCTTAAAAATGATCCTGGAGAGATTGCCTTGTCACAACCTTTGCAAATGCCCCCAGAACACGCTGTACAAAAGATGGAATCAATGTCTTTTCAAAATGTTACTCATTGATTGATAAATATAATTCAAACATTTAACAAGTCGGTAAACATAAAATAAAGAAAATGCAAAACAAATTAAACAGAAATGAAAATGACAAGACTGAGCATCTCTGCTCTATTTTTTTCATTTGGCTTATGGGTATGCAGCATGCTCTGTAAATCTATTACCCATAATCCTTTTGAAATTAGTTGTAGAAATGTAGCAAACCGTGTCAATCTAGAACTCTCTCAGGTTCTTTGTATTGTGTTCTTGCATCCTGCAATTGGTTGTGTATTGTCGGTCGTAGACATCCCGTTTGAATAAAAAAGATGAAATAACAATAATGCAGACAAGAAGATAGCATTCTTTTATACCGTCCAGAAGAGCCTGCATTACGGTTATTTCATCTTCCTATTCCAAACAAGGATTGTCTTTCTTTTGTGCTGTATTGTTCTTCGCCCCGGATTTCTGGATTTCTTATCTGTCTGGTTTGTGTTGGGAGTGTCGGAAGCACAACCTTTCTAGACATTACTTCCGTGTAAAGGATCTGAAAAAA